>OU824200.1:11302515-12546265 GCA_917499995.1 Ichneumon xanthorius | reverse complement strand
GTAAAAATCAAAATTGCCTCAGTACGAGAATTTAACAAATAACAATGTTGACTCGGTAAGAAAATTAAGTAAACAACAAAATTTACTCCACAAGAAAATTAAACAAATAACAATGTTGACAAAGCTAGAAAATTATGTAAACAACTATGTTGACAAAGGTAGAAAATTATGTAAACAACTATGTTGACAAAGCTAGAAAATTATGTAAACAACTATGTTGACAAAGCTAGAAAATTATGTAAACAACTATGTTGACAAAGCTAGAAAATCATGTAAACAACAAAGTTGACTCGGCACGAAAATTGAACAAAAACAATGTTGACTAAGCAAAAAAAAATTAATAAACAACAAAATTACCCTGCCCGAAAATTGAACAAATATAAATGTTGACTCAGCAAGAAAATTGAACAATAACAAACTGTACTCCACTCGCCGACTACTTCCTGCACTCCACCGTAGGTCACCGTCCGACTTTGTATATAATTTTCTGCTCGGTAAAAGCAACAACCGTAAAAAGTAATGTTTTTTATTCAACAGCCTCGGAATCTGGAAGATCGTCTCGAAAAGTGAGAGACTTTCGGAGGAGTATCAAGAGGTGGGAGTGGACGTAGCCATACGGCTCGGCACATCAATAGAGAGTTTTACAGTAACCGAAATGAAAACTACAAGGCGAGTGGAAGTGAGGCGAGTGAGGGGAAAAGAAGCAGAAGGCAAAGCCAGCCCAGCGGAGAAAGTGAGAGCGTCGAATACGAGACGAGCCATACGGTAGGCTGGCAGACCAGGAGGAACGGCGATTCTACCTCGAGCGTGGTGACTTTTAGTCAGCTTTGACTCCCAGCAGTTTAGCTTGAAACAGACCTCGGTGAGGCCTGGTGGACGACTCCTCGCAGATCGCAGGCGAGTCGAGTCCCGACAAAGTGGTACCGGCTTCCACCGTCAAAATTTTTTTTATTTCAACCCTATTTGTTTGTTGTTGTTTTGTGAAAATTAAAAAAAAAAAATTGTGTTGAAGTGTCCGTAGGAAAAAATAAAATAAAAAAATTTAACTGTGGTGTTGAGGAAATTTTTCTTAATTCCGATTCTGTCGATCGGAGATCGATGGGGAAAAAATGTAGAGACGGCTGCCGCGTCCCTCAACGTTGAAGTGTGCCGAATAAATAAACGACTTTGGAAATATTTTTTGGGAAAAAATCGAAGGGATGCACGGAAGGATAGAAAAAAATCGGTAAAAATTTTAACGATCGTTCGATCAAGGGGGCGATACACATTATATGATGAGGAGGTGATGAGGAAGAAGCGACTCGAATTGTTGAAGGGTGCGACAGGAAATTGGGTTTCAGTGATCGGGATGTAATTAATTGACGAATCGATCGACAGAAGAATTTTTAACTGGAGAGGAAGACACACGGAAGATACGCGGCTTTTTTCGGAGGCGGACGGAGATTTTTTGTTTCTTGGATTAACAACGAAAACGGAAACTACGATTCGGTGAGTTGATTTGTTCGAACGCGTCAACATTTTTTTTTACTGGCGTCTACTTTTGTCAATGGAGTAAATGTTTTTTTTACTCGAGTCAACTCTGCCAATGAAGTCAATTTTTTTTTACCTTGAGTCAACTGTTGACAAAGAAGTTAACTTTTTTATTATCTCGAGTCAACTTTTGCCAATGAAGTTAATTTTTTTTAGCTCAAGTCAACTTTTGTCAATAAAGTACATTTTTAAAATCTCGAGTCAACTTTTGTCAATAAAGTTTATTTTTTTACCTCGAGTCAACTTTTGTCAATAAAGTACTTTTTTTTTACCTTGAGTCAACTTTCGTTAATAAAGCAAATATTTTTTTTACCTCGAGTCAACTTTGTTGACTGACCGGTGGTAACGTCAAAGCTGCAACATTGTTTCGAATTTAGGTATCGAATGTATTTATCGAGGGATCGATTACTGCCTTGACCATGGAAACACGATACTACTTTCACTGCCCACGTGTATCTCTCGCGGGTATATATTCAGCTTGGCTTTCAGTGTCAACAGCTCGAATTTTCTCTTTCTCTTTCGTCCGATCGGTGAGAGTGAAATAAATCGGGATATCGGATATTATATTATCTATATATAAGCACAAAAAAATGTTAACACCGAGGAGCTAATCCGGAGTCTTTTTAGGCAGGCTCAGGCCGTCAACTATATATGCTCTATCGAAAAATCGGACATTTATGTTTAAAATTCTCGATAACAAAAAAAAAGCATAAAAAATATCAAGTCGGAATTTATCGAATATCTGTTTAGGGCTGCTAATTATTATTTTTTCGCGGATATATATTCTGTTTGGTTTTCAGAGTCAACAGCTCGAATTTTCTCTTTCTCTTTCATCCGATCGGTGAGAGTGAAATAAATCGGGATGTTGCATATTATATTATCTATATATAAGAACAAGAAAAAATGTTAACACCGGGGAGCTAATCCGGAATCTTTTTAGGCATGCTCAGGCCGTCAACTATATATGTATATATTTTTGTCCAATTTCGACGGTCGCTCTATCGAAAAATCGGACATTTATATTTAAAATTCTCGATAACAAAAAAAAAACTATAAAAAATATCAAGTCGGAATTTATCGAATGTCTGTTTAGGGCTGCCAATTATTATTTTTTCGCGAATATATATTCTGTTTGGTTTTCAGAGTCAACAGCTCGAATTTTCTCTTTCTCTTTCATCCGATCGGTGAGAGTGAAATAAATCGGGATGTTGCATATTATATTATCTATATATAAGAACCAATAACATTTTAACATAGGAGACATAACCTGAAGTCTTTCCCGGCAAGTTCGGGCCGTCAACTATATACGTATATATTTTTGTCCAATTTCGATCAACAATCGGCAATTTGTTTGGTTAAAATTCTCGATAAGTACACAGTAAAAAAAGTTTGTAGTTTTTACAACAAACTTATTGTCCACGAACGTCCACAATTTTTTATTTGGTCATTTTATTTATTTGTTAATTATACTATATATAATATATACAATATATGATGTATATTATATATATTATATATTATTATATTTATTATCTAATAATTATTATAATATAATAATTATTATTTGTTAAAGTACAAACTAAAATTCAAATCTGAACAAACGAGTTTGTCACTTATTTAACGAAATTATTTTTTTACTGTGTAAGATTAAAAAAAGCCATACATTTCAAGTCGGAATTTATCGAATGTCCTTTTAGAGCTGCCAATTATTTTTTTTTTAAATTTTATAACAACCCTTATAAAAAACGTCCACGTGGTTTTTTCCATTTTTAATGAAAAAAAACTCAAACGTGATTGACGGCTCGTCGATTCGCGGCATCTAACTCGGTCATCGGTCTCGCCGACTCATTAAATCCGTAACTTCGATCCGTTCGTTCAGACTCATCCATCGTTATCGTAATGTCTTCTGGGCCTCGACTCGGCTCACCACTTCCATCTCGAGAAAACACAGTTACATAAAAAAAAAGATAAAATAAAAAAAAAGTTTCACCTTATCTAACGTTCCGGGGAGACCCCGAGAGCTCATCGATTCCTCGAATTCGTTGAATACATTATCGTCTCCGTGGAGTGAAAGTGCTTCCGGGCTTTCGAAACGAAACTGCCATGCGCAGAGCGCGTCTCTCGGATGGAACAGAGAGAGAAATTTTTTATTTTTTTTCTTAACTAAAAAAAACAAATTTTTAAAAAATTTCAATCAACAATTAATTTAACGAGCTCTCGATCGATTCGCAAAGTCACCGGGTTTCTCGGATGTAACGAGAGAAAATCTGAATTTTTTTTTCACATAAAAAAATTTAAAAAAAAAAATGTCAATCATCAATTTATCAATTCTATTTAATCAATTCGTCAATTTCATTTAACGAACATGCTCGATCGATTCGTAAAGTCAGCGAGTCTTTCGGATGTAACGAGAAAAGAACATTTATATTTTTTTTTTATAAAAAAAAATCAAATAGATGTTTTATTTCAATCAATACTTAATTTAACGAGCGGTCGATCGATTCGTAAAGTCAGCGAGTCTTTCGGATGTAACGAGGAGAGAACATTTATATATTTTTTTTAATAGAAAAAAATTAAATGTTTTATTTCAATCAAGACTTAATTTAACGAGCGCTCGATCGATTCGTAAAGTCAGCGAGTCTTTCGGGTGTAACGAGAGAAAATTTTTATTTTTTGAAATATTAAAAAAAACCTCAATCAACAATTAATATGACGAACGCTCGATAGATTCGTTAAGTCACATTAAAAAATGTAAAAAAAAATGTTAATCAACAATTCATCAATTCTATTTAATAAATTCGTCAATTTCATTTAACGAACACGCTCCATCGATTCGTAAAGTCACCTCGCCTTTTGGATGTAACGAGGAGAGAACATTTACATTTTTTTTTTCGAATAAAAAAAAGAAATTAATGAAACGTTTTATTTCAATCAATACTTAATTTAACGAGCGTTCGATCGATTCGTAAAGTCGAAAATTTTTATTTAAAAAAATTTCAATCAACAATTAATTTGACGAACGCTCGATAGATTCGTAAAGTCACCGAGCCGATTCGAGAAGAAAGCCCAAAGGAACGGTCGCGCGAGGGAAGAAGAGAAAAAAATAGAAAGAAAAAAAAAGTATCCGTTACACAATGGAAAGTATTAGTCACGAGAGTGGACGGGCGCTGCCGTGTGTTGGCTATCGGTGAATTAGACCGAGAAGATGCAAGCGCCTCGCTCTCCTTCAAGGCCACGAAGAAAGAGTGGAATACATCGCGGCTCGTAGCGGCAGCGTCGAGTGAACGAGCGAGTTTCAGCTGGGATTTCTTAAAACCGGTTTCACCGCTGTCCATCATTATAATCGTCATATGGCCGGCAGGTACAAGGGACTTTCCTAGGGCGGCGGGAATGTTTTTTTTTTTTGGGTTTTTTGGTGTCTTGAATTTTTCAACCCTCGCTCGCGATCGAACGAAAAATTGTCTACAAGTAAATTGCATTTTTAACGTACCGGTAAAATCGAGCTGACTGACTTGTGGACGAAAAAAATAATGGATGAATTGCATTGTTTTCGATAAATTCGTACAACAAATTTTAGCTGGCGAAGATTTTTTTTGTCCCAGCGTGACTCGAATAAAAATTTATCTATAAAGAGTATTGTTTTAGAAAAAAATTCGAGCCATAGAGCAAATTTTATGCTGGCGAAAGATTTCTTTTTTTTTCTCTAGCAAAAATTTATTTATTTACTTACTGAAATTCATTTATATTGTATTGTCATCGATAATATCAAATATAATGGACCAAATTCGAACCGTAAAGCAAATTTTAGTTGGTGAACGATTTTTTTTTTACAGTTGCAAAAATGTATCTATTCACTTACTGAAATTCATTTATATTGGATTGTCATCGATTAAACCAAACACTGTACCAAATTCGAGCCGTAAAGGAAATTGTAACTGGCGAAAGATTTTTTTTTTTTACCTTAACCAAAAATGCATCTATTTACTTACCAAAATTAATTTATATTGGATTGTCATCGATTAAACCAAACACTGTACCAAATTCGAACCGTAAAGCAAATTGTAACTGGAGGAAGATTTTTTTTTTCACTTCACCAAAAATGCATCTATTTGCTTACCGAAATTAATTTATATTCGATTGTCATCGATTAAACCAAACACTGTACCAAATTCGAACCGTAACGCAAATGGTAACTGGCGGAAGATTTCTTTTTTCACTTTACCAAAAACGTATTTATTTACTTACCAAAATTAATTTATATTGGATTCTCATCGATTAAACCAAACACTGTACCAAATTCGATCGATAAAGCAGATCATAGCTGGCAAAACATTTTTTTTACTCTATCAAAAATGCATCTATCCACCTCCAAAAATTAAAAATCAAAAACTGGACCAAATCGGAGCCCAAGAAGTTTACACGAATCGAGGGACTTTTCTAGAAACCCGGCAGATTTCTTTGTCAACCTCGCCACATCAACGAAAAAAGAAAAAAAAGAAAATAGTAAAAATCCATAAACGTGTAAAAAAACTGAAGTTCAAATGATCGCGGAAGAAGAAATGACTGGCAATCAACCGCAACGTTGTTTTGTACAAAATAAAAAGGTCGCGCGGTTTGGCCCCGAAGAAAGTGCCTCTCGTTGTGAAAGGGTTAATTGCATTATTACCATCATCATTATTATTAATAAAATTAAGCGGCGGATCAAATTTCAACCGGCAAAAAAAAGAGCAGCTTTCACGGACCACCAGTAGAATAGAACGACTTTGCTGCGTACTGTTTACCGTGCTGTACACGAGCAATTATGTATGAGACGAGAGGCGCAGAGCACGAATGAAACCGCATCGTCGCGTTACTTTCGTCTCTCCCGAAAGCCTCTTAGAGCGCTTGCAGACGCGGATAGGAAGGTGAAAGTTCGTGTATCTTTGTCGCGTCTCCCCCGACACTCGAAGAAAAAAAAAGAAATTAAAAAATAATAATAATAATAAAAATAAAAAAAATAACCGAATCACGAATCCTGCGAGTGAAGTGAAAATAATTATGATGACGATAATGACGATACAAATGAAGACGATCCTGGGATGAAGATATCGCCGCACTTGTCTCGTGACAATAAGATTAGAGGCACGGGACGAGTCAATGAAATATGAAAGTCATTTAACGAGGGAAAATTGAAGAAAAAAAAATTATAATAATAAAAAAATTCCGTACGACAGCATAATAGCGATTGGACAGTTTTGTGATCGGCTCTTTATCGGAGGCAAGGGAAAAAGCGAACGATGATCGAGGAGGCTTCAGCGAGTCGAGTCGAGCTGGAGAAGGAATTGTGAAAAAAAACTGTTTCGTAGGAATTTCTAAAGAGAATTTTATTGGGGAAGGATGATGCTGAATATTAATATGAAATGATCGGAGAATATGACATTCTTTTTAATGGTCTAATTGTAGATGGATAGCTACAAAAATTGGCGAGAAATTGGACAAAAATATTTTTTTCAAATTATAACACTAATTTGGTCTTCAACAAAAAAAATGTATACTATGTGCTATTCATTTTATTATAAAAACTCTAAAACTCTAAAAAAATCTAAAAAAAAAATAAATGAAAAATGGTCACATTGTGGATGGATAGTCGGGGCCTAAAATTGGGCAAAACTATTTTTGTCAAATTTTAACGCAAATTTGACTGGAGAGCTTGTTTAAAATGTTTTAGGCCCGCCTTGCGCGCGGTCGATTATTAAACCGGTATTCAATTTTTTTTCATAAACTGCAGGACTTTAACAAAAAATTAATAGTTTGTGCAATTCATTTTATTGGACCGTTAGATCGATGAAGACTCCCGAAAAAAAATTGTTTTCATTAAAAAATGATAAAAATGAAGATGGATAGTTGGGACGAAAAATAGGGCAAAAATATTTGCCCTATCAAATTTTAACACTAATTCGACGAGAGATCTTCCTTAAGCGTTTTGAGCTGAACCCGCGTTCGTCGGTAATAAAAAATACATCACATTAAAAAAAAAAAAGTTTAGCATGTCAACAAAGAATTAACAATTTATGCCATTCATTTTATTAAGCGCTTAGATGGATTCGATTGATTATTGGACCAACGAAGACGCTCAAAAAAAAAAAAAAAAAATCCAGTTGTCCTTACCGACCGAGTAGGTCCAGCCAGTCTTAAAGATCGGCATTGACGAGCTGCAAACAAAGTAAAAATCGTCGCTCGCGGAGAAAGTGAAAACTGTCGGAACTCCAGTCGCGTCCATCAGCGATACACATAACCGTCTCGTCTCCGCAGCGCATCCTAGAATCAATTCTGCTCACTGCACGGCAAACACGATTAACTCGAGGAGGGATACAGAAAAGCAAAGAAAAAAAAAAAAAAAGAAAAAAGGAAACACTATCCGGATGTAATTTATGAAACTTGTCGGGTGAGAGGCAGCAAAGTGACACGAGGGGAAGGTGAAAGTTCGCTGGGTATCATTGGCGTTTGCTCATCCGTATTATTACCGAGTGCACATGCACCCAACCATACCGTGGGAACGATTAACTATCAATAGAAAAAAAAAGAAAAAAAAAAAAATCACTACCTTCCATTTTTTTTCTCTCTTAAGTTTCAGCATAATTTCATGCTGATGACTATTCATTGGATCGCTTAGTTCGTATCGAATTTACATTAATTTTTTCATCCATGATACGAGGAGGGGGGGGGGCGGTAAGGGGGGGGGGGGGTGGATCGTCTTGGAACGTGAACGTGAACTTCGCACAATTCTGCAAGAGTTCGTACGTGCGGTTGCACACTTTCACTTTACCAAGTTCCTTAGCCGCTGTAAGGATCCGCACGACGGAGCTAATAATGACCCACTAACACATCGAACCTCGTTCGACTAAACCGTGAGTTAGGGGGGGGGGGGGACAAGGACGATCGAAACTGAACTTTCATCTTCGTCCAGTTTAATCGAAAGAACCGAGGACCGATGGCGAAACGTTATAAACGAAGCCTCGATTGGGATCGGATATGGCGTATCTCGAAATGGGCTTCGAGGAAGAACGTCGCGTGCCCGTGTGGGTCGCGAGGGATCCGAGAAGATGCCTCGCGTCCGGGATTGCTCAACGCGCGCGCGTCGATAAATATTATTCAGTTCCGGGTTTTCGAGAGAATACCTTCTTTACTTTCACTCATCGCAGACTCATGTAACTACGACCCGTTGCGAGCGGTTTCCTGAAATGGGTTTTATTTATTTTATCTTTTTTTTTTAACACACGCGCCCATTGCGGTTCCGACAAATTCCGCAACCGGCCGAACGCCGACTCAACGTCGTGTTTAATTGACTCCGGTTCGATTGATGATACAATATCGGCACATTCGAGAGTTCGTTCCGCGCTCTCGAACGAGTACCGACATGGTTAGGTTTATATGAGGGACGCATTGCCGATAAAGCCCCGAAGAATGGGCCTTTAAAATCAAAATGACCATTTGATTATTTATTCGATGGCATTGGTAGAATTATTTTTTATCAATGCTATGCTCGAGAGTTCGTTGCGCGCTCTCGAACGAGTACCTACACGGCTAGGTTTCTACGAGGGACGCATCGCCGATAAGGCCCCCAAGATCGGGGCCTTAAAATCAAAATGGCCGGTCAATTATTTTTTCGTTGGCGTCTATACAATTATTTTTAATCTATGCTACGCTAGAGTTTGTGTTTCAAGCCTTTGAACACATACCCACTTGACAATCTGCCCGTGAAGATCACCTGGTTCATAGGGCCCCAAAAAACATATGAGGCCCACAATAACGATAGAAATATTTTCTATGTTATGTATAGAATTTCTTAAATCAATTCCATGCTTGAGTGTGTGTTTCGCGCTTTTGAACGCATACCCACTTGACTATCTGCCCGTGGAGATGACGTCGTTCATAAGGGCCCCAAAAATATGTGAGGCCCAAGATAACGATAGAAATATTTTATGTGCTCTGTATATTATTTCTTAAATCAGTTCTATGCTCGAGTGTGTGTTTCACGCTTTTGAACGCATACCCACTCAACTATCTGCCCGTCGAGATCACGTGGCTCATAGGGCCCCAAAAAACATATGAGGCCCACAATAACGATATAAATATTTTCTACGTTCCATATAGAATTTCTTAAATCAATTCCATGCTCGAGTGTGTATTTCGCGCTTTTGAACGCATATCCACTCAACTATCTGCCCGTGGGGATCACGTTGTTTATTGGGCCCCAAAAACAGATGAGGCCCACAATAACGATATACATATTTTGTGTGTTCTGCAGATATAGCGTAAGATGAAGGCGTCGAGAGAGTGCAACTGGTTTCTTGCCGTGGGAATCATTATTCTGGGTGTTCGATCGATTCACGGATCATCCAGTGGGGCCTTTGAGGCCCAGGTGCCATCGGGGAGTGCTTCGACGGGCCTTGACGCCATATCGGGTCCAATGACGTCGAGCGCCGAGAGTTTCGAAGATGAGGATGCAAACAGCACGGAGACAGGTGGTCTCGTGAGAGAAAGACGTTTCATACGATTTCCCTCGGGCCCAGGACCCATTTACGAGGGGCCCGGACCCACTGGGAGAAACATCGGGTTTCCCAGCGTAAGATATCCATCGCAGGGACCTTATACACCGTGGAGACAACAAAAATCTTCATTCTGGAGGCCACCTGGCCCTGCCGGCGATTATCCCAGGCCGGTAATGGGCCATAGGACCCCGAGGCTCATCTTTCGCGATGACTTTCCGTCGTTACCCGGCAGCGGCGCTGGCAACTCCTTCTTTCAGTCCAACCAACTGCCGGAGTCGGACGAGGATTATCGAGGTAAGCCCCATCTCTCACTTATCTCTCGTGAAAGATTCTCACCGAAATCTACTTTATCGACTGACGATACTTGAGTTTCGAATGAAATCTACAAATAATCGTACGTATCACAGATTTTTTTCCAGACCACCGGAAGCAGATTACAAACGACTATCCCAGACTGGAAACAGGTACGTCCGAGTGGTGCAATGAGAATGTTTTTTTTATAAATTATTTTAGCTTTTACTGTGTGTCGGTAAGTCAGGGATTGTTACTTTTGCGCATCCCCCTGCTTTTAATTGACGAAATCGCTTACGTTTACTAACAACTTTATGTCTCGCGTATATTTTTTTTATTAAATCGAAGACACCGTATTGACGACTTTTCATGGACCTTTAGACTTGGATTTCTAATCGTGAAAGAAAAAAAATTGATAAACGACGTATGCCATTGGGTATCGGATGGTCGAAAAAAAAACAAAAAACAAAACGGTTGTCTCTGTCGCAGAGTCGCGGAAACAGAGCAAAAGACCACTGTGGAAGGGTGACGATACTTTGTGCGCTGACGGACGAAGCTGTGAATTTTTTCTTAAATGCTGGATGTCCGCTGGCCTATTGGACGGCAGTTGTGGTGGGATTATGTACGCTTGTTGCCAGCGCAAAGACGCTAAAGCTATAAGCTCGTCCGCTGATTATAACACTATCACGAGCGATGAGACGAGAGAACTGTTACAGCCTCAGCTTGCACAGGACACGGATACAGCCAATGGCGATCGTAAGTTTATCCCGGCATTGTCAAAAGTTCGCATGCGCACGCACTAAATCAATTTTGCACGCACATTAAGGAGAAGTGGAAAAGCTTGCTTGCGCTGGCACCAGTTAAACGTTTCCCATTTAACAGATATAACGCACTGGAGCAAAGAAACCGATTAACATTAATGTTCATACCCGGTGTACCAAAATTGGGGCCAATAATGGATGGATCGCATTCCGCTGTGAAAACTGAGCAATCTTTCCCTTTGGCAATTTTTTTTACAGCCAGTAGTTCTCGAGTTACGGGCGTTTAAAGTTCCGGCCAATCGGACTGGTTCGGAGACCGTGGCGCCGCCTAGCGGGACACGCTTATTGGCTGAAATCTTCAACTGCTCGTAACTCCGAAACTACGCAACTTACAAGATTTTTCGAAAGGACAGTTTGTTGTTTGTTTTCAATCGCGAATACGGTGGCACGATTTTTTTTACCGAAATCCTTGAATACCCTGTGGTAGCGTTGTACTATTTTTTGTTTATCGACACAATTGTTGCCTAATTTTTTTTGTAACGCTTTCTATGGCGTCTTTAATAACTGCTCCAAGTCTAAAAGTCCTTGTATCACGAAACAGTTGCAAATCACATTTGTATACGTATTAAAAAAAGATGATTGTATATTGGAGATTAATTTTGTTTTGTCATTTTTGCAGGATGTGGTATATCGGTATCGAAGCAAACGGCCCAGAGACGAGTGGTTGGAGGCGATGACGCTGGATTCGCGAGTTTTCCATGGCAGGTCAGATCATAAAAAAAAAATTCACCAGTTTTACTCCTGCCTCGTATTAATTGGGTGATTAAGAAGGGATTTTCGTTGTTGTTTCAGGCTTACATAAGAATCGGTTCGAGCAGATGTGGAGGCACACTCGTCAATAGGTATCACGTCGTCACCGCCGGCCACTGCGTCGCAAAGTGAGTGTAACTGCACTTTTATCGAGGGTATGACAGAAATCTGTTTTACCGACCGAGCTTCAATTATTAAAATTTTTCTTTTCAGAGCCTCGGCGCGACAAGTGCAGGTCACACTTGGCGACTACGTCGTCAACTCCGCATCGGAGACACTTCCGGCGTACACTTTCGGGGTTCGCGAGATTCGCGTTCATCCCTACTTCAAATTTACTCCTCAAGCCGATCGGTAATTTTTTTTTTATTCCTGATACTGTCTTTTAGTACGTTATATTTAAGACTGACTTACCTTTTTTCGATCTTGTAGATTCGACGTCGCAGTTCTCAGGCTCGATCGACCGGTGCACTATATGCCTCACATATCACCGATTTGCCTCCCGGAAAGAAACGAAGATTTCTTGGGGCAATACGGCTGGGCTGCCGGATGGGGGGCTCTGCAAGCAGGTAAAAATTATTTTATTTTATTTTATTTTTGTAGATAGGCAAAAACCTTTTAACAGAAAATGTACAGTAGTGTCATCGAATTGGATATCTTCATTTATTATATTGTTTTTGTTGTTATTATTGTATTTTTTTTCTAAATTAAGGATCAAGGCTGAGACCGAAAACTTTACAAGCTGTCGACGTGCCCGTTATCGACAATCGCGTATGCGAGAGATGGCATCGTTCGAACGGCATTAACGTCGTTATCTACGACGAGATGATGTGCGCGGGATATCGGGCGGGCGGAAAGGACTCTTGTCAAGTGAGTTGCCAGCGATTAATTCGAAAACAGTAATTTACAATACTAGTGCGATAAAACTTTTTCTAACGAGTGTCACTTTCAACAAATCACTCGAACAAATCACATGAGTTCAGAAAAAGTTTTTCGCACGAGTATCGTAAATTTTACTTAACGAGGTGTGAAAATGGGGGTTTTGTGTGCGGAAAGCTGATATTTTCGCAACGAGATAAATCTACTTTCCTTTGGGATTTAAAAGAAACTATGATAAAATAAAATAGAGTGTCTGTCCTTGAACGTCATTAAAATTGATTCACACGCACATTCGTGGACACCCACTTATCGATCCCGCAAATGTTCACACAGACACACAGTTAAGTTCAAACTTGAATGCAAACTTGAATTTAAACTTAAATACAAACTTAAATTAAAATTTAAGTTCAAACTTCAATTTAAACTTAAGTTCAAACTTCAATTTACACTTAAGTTCAAATTTCAATTTAAACTTAAATTTAAAGTTAAGTTCAAACTTCAATTTAAACTTACGTTCAAACTTCAATTTAAACTTACGTTCAAACTTCAATTTAAACTTACGTTCAAACTTGAGATTGAACTTAGTTTTGTTCTTAAGTTCGAACGTAAATTTGGATTTACGACTTCATTTGGCGCCGAGTCACTCGCATCGACACTCACACATTCCAATGTCCATCCATATTTAATAGTGCTAGCATTTCATGAAGATAAAAAACATTGTTGTTGTTGTTTTTTTAATGCAGGGCGATAGTGGTGGTCCTCTGATGCTGGAGAAGACGGGACGATGGTACTTGATAGGTATCGTGTCGGCAGGATATTCGTGCGCCCAGCCAGGACAGCCAGGAATTTATCATCGAGTCGCAAAGACGGTCGATTGGATAACATACGTGATAAATTCGTAGCGGGACTGAAAGGAGCGCGAAAGTTTAAAAAATTTTTAAAAAATCATACGCGGTCTCGCGAGATTAAAATTGTTTCTTCGACTCGATCGAGTCTATCGAGAGAAAATGGGAGGACGAAGATGAGGAGGAACCCTCGCCACGCTGATATTTATTGTATTTTTAATTTTTTTGTTCTTATTTTTATTATTAGCGTACGCTATTTAAGAGGAATCGAATGGAAGACGAGAATTAATCGTATCAGGCAAGAAGTTTTACCGATAGGAGGATGGAGATGTGTAGACATAAATGTGATATATGCGTTTGCGACATGTAAATATAAAGAATTTTTATCGATGCTGGATTCCATTTTTTGAAATCCCTCGACCCAGTTTGCTGATCGAACGAATTTGTCGGACAAGATAATTGGAAAAAATCGACGAGAAACTAGAGAATTTAGCTGGCGTCCGGATGTGTGTGTGACACTGGCGATATTAATTATTGTTACATACATGAATTATTTCATTCTTTTTGAAGTTACTTTTTTGTTAACCATTTTTTTATCGTTAGTTATTTTAATCTTCCTATATGATTTTTTTTACAAATAATTTTTTTATACGGACGAATTTTTTTAAAGAACTTTTCAATTATTTGAAATAATTGAGTGCTCAATTCTACGATCGTTTTGTCTTGGTTGTTTCCTTGGTCGAAATTTATGCTTTTCAACGGTCGAAAAAGTTCACTTATGATTATCGTTTCTTCGGTTAAAACGACCGACGACTAAAAAAATTACGACGTTTGTGCAACCTGCTAGGGCAGTTATTATTTTTCAAAAATAATAACGGTTAGTCAAGTTGCTAGTGTCGGATATCGCGTTTGAATTTTTTTTCCACATCGTTCAGCTTGGGGAGTAGCGTGCAACAAATTGGTCTGAAAACGATGGCGTGTTCATCCATGTGAATCGAAAATTAGAAGTGCGGTTTTACCTTTAAACTTCTCACCCTTCACTGGTAATAAGTTAAAAGCTATATTCCAAAACTTTTTACACGTTAAATTCTGCAGAATGCGCCCTTCCGCTTCTTACCAGTCGATATGACAATAACGTATTATCATCCTTCGATCTCGACAATTTTTTTCGACGTACTCGAAAAAAATAGTTTCGATCCGTTGACGCTCTTCCCGTTTCTCTGGATAAATGTTTTCACCGTAGATCGTTTTCACCCCAGGACCGTGCTAAATTCCTTCTATTCTATTTTTTCTATTTATTTTTCCTGTCTAGCATGAAATGCGTCGTTCGTTAAGGTCAAAGATAATTATTTCCCAGGTGGCAGTTATAATCGGCCAGTTAATGAGTCCATGGAAAATATACTGTCGCCCCAGTGCGCCATCGGGAATTCACGTAGGGGAGAGCGGGGCAAAATGGAACAGTGGGGCAAACTCAATTCAGGGTAGACCGGGGCAAAACGGGGACGCTAAGCAATGAAACCTGCTACAACGATACCGAAAACATAAATCCATTGTTTTTCACACCAAGATTGTATTGGCACCGGTTTTGAAAGGATATTAAAAAAAAACCATGTGGGGCAAAACGGGGTATCCTTCGATTTGACTTGCGGCAACTTTTGTTAGCTTCATTACTACCCCATTTTGCCCCGGTTTCCGTCGTTTGTTGGCTATCATGAATCGATTTATTCGATAATTTTGGGTAGCCCATTTTTCACCACGTCGATATGACATTTCATGTCCCAATTCTGCCCCGTGACCCCGTTTTGCTCCGGTTTCCCCTACCAATAACTTTTGGATGGTGCCAATGGCAGAAACTGTGGCAAAACGGACTTGAAAATCCGGATGTACCGTTGGGACAAAAAAGACGGCCATCAAAAAGTTATTGGAAAATTGATTTTTGCTCCGCTGTTCCGTTTTGCCCCACCGTCCCATTTTGCCCCGCTCTCCCTTAAAAGTCCTCTCATAGAGTATAAATGTACAACGGAAACTGATCACCATCGTTGAGGTACATCGATATTACGTCATTTCACGAGACGTCAACGTCAGAGTGACCAGCGATGTGGCTGAGTTTAAACTCTGCAAAAGCATCGTGCATCTTCTTTTGCCATCTCTTTCGCGTACAGTGGAACATTTAATGCGATTATTCAGTAATTGGAGGACGGTAATTATCGCTGACCAGAATCGGCGATGTTTCCATCACGTATAGTGGGACTTGTGCAAGTTCACGGAAAGGTGTTCATACTCATTCAGTGAGAATTCAATTCAGTCTTCGATCAACCATTGCTTTCGCAGCTTCGAGTTTATCGCAAAAGTCGTGGTTAAAGCCATGCGGCTAACACAGCTGACAGTCGTTGCTTTGTTCCTCTTCGGGAGGATGTGCCGAGCTAAAATTGTCATTCCTACTCCGGATCCGGACGAATCAACCCCTACTCTTGCCCAAGGCTTGGTAAGTTTAGCTGTCGAAAGGGAGACTGTCGACCGCGGTTACACGACTCACTGGCGACATTTCCATTGTCGATCCATTTATTAATATAAAAAAAACATAATCATTTACTTAATTAAATTAAGTAAATAGTTACTTAAATGAAATAAATATTTATTTAAATCAAATAAATATTTTACTTAATCTTAGTAAACGGTGGCCGTCAAATAAATTTTTTTTCTGGGTGTACTTTCGACTAAAGCACATTGATGGGTCGTTCACATTCCACACTCGATTTACCTACATAAACTATTACACGTGTCATGACAGACATGCCTTAATTGCAAACAGAATCGAAATTAGCAACGATTTAATCGGTTTCAGGTCAACATCCTGACGACCTGCTACAGAGACCGGATAAGAAGTGGGATAGGCCTTGCTGGAAACTTATCCGAAACCCTCTTAAGAACACTCTCGAGTCAACACTTGATCCCCTTAACCTTGTTCGATCCGGGAGATCCTGCGGATCTCTGGAGCGAGCCGCGTCATGTGCCTGTACCATTTCGACGGAAACTACAGGTCTTCGTAGTAGAAGCCTTCTTTTGGATACCACTCGATGACATCATCCAAACCATGAAATATTCCATTTGGTGGAATCATATGGCTTCATTTTTCATACTCGATGGGTCACCCAACTGTGATCACGTAGAAGACTACTTATCCGTGGCGTGGGACGGGAACGTACTTGATGCAAAAGTGATGTGTCACGGCACAAACGCTACAATTGTCGTCAGTTACAATCCTTTTACCAGTGTGGCGCCTGCTTCGTGGCGGCGCGTCAACGTTTTGTCAGGACTGTTTTACCTTCATCCTTTCACCACATTCCTTCGAGCGTATACAGGAAACGAGTCGATATGCGTGGATCTGGATTACGATAAAACCAAGGATCTCGGGGGTTACCCAATTCGCTTGCAAGGTCTTCCTCCTTCATTCGATATGGAATACAGCAAGGAACGCGCAAATGTGTACAAATTTTTGACTACACACGTAAGAATCTTGCGTACTATTAATCGTGCCATGAACTCAACCCCAGAATTTTCTGATAGTTTCACAACCGACCTTCCCGACTACAAAGACATGGCAACGTGTTCCCGTTGGATGGCCTTCACATGGCGTGATGTATTAATAACTTACCCACACGAACAGACCGGATTAGTCCTTATATCCCAATTTAGGGGTCACAAGTCGCAATTGGATAAAATCCTTTCTATCGTCGATGTACATTCGCGATACGGCTTCGCTACAGTTTTTTTGATCACGCTCATTTTCTTCAAGTTTGTCGTGGGTCAGGATTTTGTGAGGGCACTTCTCAATCTCACTCGCATAACTTCCGGCACGGGATTTAGAGATTTGCCGGTTAATACGTCATCGAGAATTTATTTGACGGGTCTGCTATTTTTCGCGGTGACGATCCTGGGGATTTTTCAGAGTAGCCTCGCGTCTTTGCTGACGAAGAAGATTCCACTACGAAATGTTGATACCGTAAAGGACCTTGTGAACTTTGGTTACAATGTTTCTGGAGAAAGCAATTTCAAATATTTGATCGAGCTTCCGGACATTGAGAAACGTTACGTGGACACTGACGCCATCTCCGATTGCATTATGCACGTGAGGCGCGATCCATCGGCTGCCTGTCTTTGGGTTGCACGAGCCTCCGCACTCGACCTAGCGCGAAGGTATAATTTACACGTGAGTAGCCGTTTCGTGGTACCGACCTATTCTGGTTTCCCAATCCGATGGGATTGGGCTCTCGAGGAACGGGTCAATATAATACTCGCAAAAATGGTGGAGGCTGATGTGCTCCAACCCTGGGACGTAAAATGCAACCCAACGAATCTGGGCGACTTCCAATTCGATGAGGAGGTCAAGAAAAATACGACCCACAAAGTCTTGGAATTAAGCGAATTGCTATTTGCATTTGTCATTCTATCGGTTGGACTGGCATGCGCAACGATTGCTTTCATTGTCGAATTAGCGGTTCGCGGATTTCAAACTAGAAACGCTCATGTAGGAGTGCAGATTTTAAATTGAATTGTATAGTGTCAAATCCTTCTGCGATTTGTAAAATGTAACCCAATGAAACTGGGCGACTTCCAATTCGATGAGGAGGTCAAGAAAAATACGACCCACAAAGTCTTGGAATTAAGCGAATTGCTATTTGCATTTGTCATTCTATCGGTTGGACTGGCATGCGCTACGATTGTTTTCATTGTCGAATTAGCGGTTCGCGGATTTCAAACTAGAAACGCTCATGTAGGAGTGCAGATTTTAAATTGAATTGTATAGTGTCAAATCCTTCTGCGATTTGTAAAATGTAACCCAATGAAACTGGGCGACTTCCAATTCGATGAGGAGGTAAAAAAAAATACGTGAATTGCTATTTGCATTTGTAATTCTATCGATTGGATTGGCATGAGCTACGATTGTTTTCATTGTCGAATTGGCGGTTCGTGGATTTCAAACTAGAAGCGTTCATGTAAGAGAACTAACACAGATCTTAAATTGAATTGTATAGTGTCAAATCCTTCTGCGATTTGTAATACATCATTGATAGTGATACATCATTGATAATACATCATTGTAAGCCTATCATATCTATATATAAGCTGGCTCATATCTGTAACATAATTGTATCACTGATATCCGCCGTTCAATATATAAAAGTTGTGAGAATTTCGTAAAACAAATTCTGATCCAAATTATGATGGTTTTAGTTTTATGAGATGTAGATACTTTTTTATGTTACGAAAAAAGGTGCAAAGTAATTTGCACATGGTTTTCCTATACTTAGCTCAAAAATACAATTTAAAATTTTTGAGAATTGTAATTTTCATATCGCTTTCCCGTAATGTTTCTTTATTTTTTTTGTTAATATTGTATTTTAATTGTAGCTTCGTTTACGAGGAACTCAAAATCGAACAACAAAATTTATCATAGAGCAAGTTATGCGCAAAACTGTAAAACATGGCGAAGTGATGTGCAAATCACCCACATGTTTGTTTAATAAAAAAAAAAAATACTCCAGTCGGTAACAAAAACTGTAATCAACTTTGCCCGCGGACGTTTGTATGAAAAAAACGTTGCTCAACATAAAAGTCTCACCGGAAGCTGACACGGAATTTTCGCTCTCAATAAGATTTTTCTTTCGACCCTCATTGCTAGGTCCGTTCAAAAAAGTCGATTACAGTTTGCGTTACCGACCGAGCTCGGGCCAGGAGAGAGAAAAATGTTTCGCACAATCTCGAAGTGCTCGACGGGAACTTTTGTCTTCGATCGACAGAACTCTATCGAGTAACGGTCACGAAGTTTCCTGCCTAAAATATTTTCACCATTTTCCATTTACAGAACTGTACAGCGAGGCTCGAATATTTTCCGAAGGATGGCTCTGCCAGCTACTTCATTCCTTGTGTTCACGAGGGCATTTTTTTTCCCTAATTGTGTTACACGACATTTTAAGGTTTCTTTTTTTTTTTTTTTTTTTTTTTTTCTTCGCGGATAAAATTCACAGAGGACGAAATAAATTATTAATCGTGCGGATGAAAATTATCGTTTGCAGGACCGATAAAACGCAGGTCTCTGGTTCCTTGGAGTCCTCCATAATTGTGTATCAGTGATTTAATCCTCTCCCTTCAACCCTCTTTCTTCTCGGGTGTCGAATATATCCGAACCGTGATAAATCAGCTTATGAATATTGCAAGTATTTCCGAAGCACATTGAAGCGCACTGAATGCGCAAAAAACCGTCCCCGCCGTCTCCGGGGAAATTATTGAAGGACTATCGGGCAAAAGGGCATCCCCCTATAAGGATTGAATTTGCATCGTTCAGCGTCAAAATCGTAAAAAAAAATTGGTTTTCTCACCAAAAAAATAAAGATAAAAACCCACATAAAAAATGTTTGACTAAAATCGGTACGATTAGTCGATCAACGCTATCATATATAGCAAAAATTTGACAAGAAAATTCACAAAGTGTGGTTAATCGTTCTTAATCGTTAGAACATTAATGAAAATTGTTTTAAAAAATATGAGAAAAAAAACCACAAAGTGCAGTTAATCGTCATTAATTATTAGAAAAATAACGAAAATAGTTTAACAAAATTTGACAAGAAAGTGCACAAAGCGTGGTTAATCGTTCTCAATTGTTAGAAATTTAATGAAAATTGTTTTAAAAAATATGACAAAAACATTGCAAAGTGTGGTTAATCGTTCTTAATTATTAGGAAATTAACGAAAATAGTTTTAAAAAATTTGACAAGAAAATGCACAAAGTGTGGTTAATCGTTCTCAATCATAAGAAAATTAAAGAAAATTCTTTTTAAAATTTTCCCAAAAAAAAAAAAAAAAAATCCCAAAGTCTGTTACAGTAGTTGGCAGAGACAAAAATTTATTGTAAGCGGCGAGCACCGTTGTCGGGGCTGAAAAGGGCGACGGCGTTGAACAAAGTGGTTTCCGGAGCGTTTAAATTCGAGCGATTCCGAGTGAAAATCCAGCAAGAGGTGAGACTGGCTGTTGAAAGCAATTTCGTGGTCCAGTTAGCGGTCGGAATGAAAGACCTTTTATTGGCAAGCACATCTATATATATACACGCCGGTGACATTATGGGCTTAGCGAGGTTCTTAGGGTCGTAGAAATTCGTCGGCAATGAATGGCCGGAACGTTCGATCGCCCACGCACGAACATATGGATCAACGACGGGAGTTTCTTCCTCTTCACCGCTCGCGTCTCTCTCCCCTCCGGCGTTGCGGGGGTGTCGAAACGTCCGGCTAAATGGTCAGCATGAATGGTCACTGACGTTCGACGATTTATTTCTCACCCCCCCCCCCCCCCCCCATTTTTGCTCAGCCCTGTTTATTTAATTGCGCCGACCACCTGGACGAATGGACGAATTTGTCGACACAGAAAAAAAATTATAAATTTAAAACCCCGGACGGGGAGTTTTTATCCCAAAAATTGGCACATCAAATTTAATGTACAATTATGATTAAAAATTGAGATACTTGTTCTTTGAAATTAAAGCAAATTATTAAGAATAAAATATTTCCGATGTTTTAAATATTAATGAATATTAACTATAGAATTATGATAAAAAATTAACATTCTTGACAATGTTTGACAATGTATTTAATACAGTGAACATTAACTTTTCATCACGATTGTACATGAAATTGAATGCACTAGATTTCGCATAAAAACTCCCAGTTTGGTACATTAAACTTCATGCGGATTTTTTTAACAGTGCATTCCTTTCTCGCGCATCGACACATTTCGGCGCTGTTTATTCGTCCATCGAATTGTTGATTTTTATTCGCACTTATCATCGAACGACCGCAAAAATAAAGAAATAAAACAAGAAAGATTTTTGTATTTTTCGCGAAGAAATTGTTGCCAGCGGAAGCTTATTTATTGCGTTACTTTTTTTTTAATTAAAATAAATTATGAAGATTAAAGTAAATTATTAAAATTAAAGTAAATGATAAAAAACAAAGTAATCCAAATGTTTTTAATACACTGAAGATTAACTTTTCATGACAATTGTACATGAAATTTAATACACCAGTTTTCGAATAAAAACTTTCAGTTCGCTACATTTAAACTCCACGCGAATTTTTTTAACAGTGCATTCTCCTTTCTCGCGCACCGACACATTTCGGCGCTATTTATTCGTCAATCGGATTGTTGATTTTTATTCGCACCTTCCATCGTCGACCGGGCGCAGAGAAACAAAACAAAAAAAAAAGATAAAACAAGAAAGATTTTTGTATTTTTCGCGAAGAAATAATTGCCAGCGGGAGTTTATTTATTGCGTTCGTTCGACGTATGGGATTCGATGTACGAACGGGGGAAAGGTCTGCCCGCTGCCTTTCCGTTCTTCACGCACACATTTCGTACGCGTTTTTGTAGGATTTATCGCTCGACGGTCCGAAAATTGAAAAAAAAAAAAAAAAAATCGAAGCCAACAGCGAACAGACTGCGGTTAATAGATACGAAGCGAGGCTCGACGTGGACGGTCAGTGTACAATTTCCTCGGCATCCGATGTGCGCGCATGAATTTCATAGCAGGAGAGGACGCTGCGTACCCGTTCTCTCGATCGCCGATAGCCATCAGGCGGGACGGGCGGAAAAAAAAAAAAAAACAGGTGAGAAGAAGAAATCATTTTTCATCGAGATTTATCACTATCCTTCGTTTGCCGCGCAATTGGAAAACAATTTTTGTCGGCGGAAGAAAAAAAAATGATATGAAAAATTTTAGACACCGATGCGAGTTCCGGAGATTCGGAAAGCTCTTCGAAAATATCGTCATACGACTGATTAAATAGCCTCGCGGAAAGGAATCGCGCTATCGAACTTTTTTTTCGGGACACTTCGGGTTCGAGAAAAAAATTATAATAAAAAAAAAATTAGCGGCCCGACTTGCATATTTTCGAGAGCGGGGCGAAAATGACTGTGCGGGCAAAATGGACCACTGTTATTGATCTTTCGTGAGACATGGAAACTAGAGTCTCATAGCGAATGGAGGACATTGGTCCGTTTTTCCCCAGTACTATCCACATAAGGATAGGTAGTATAGAAAAAGAATCTACAATATAAGGATCGTAAAAATTCTTATGTAAAAATTACGTAAAAATGATGTGTCAAAAAAATGATTAAAAGTATATTAAAAATATCAAATTTTTCGCACGATACACCCAGAAAAATAAATTATTTGACGGCCACCGTTTATTTGGTTTAAGTACAATATTTATTTAAATCAAATAAATATTTTACTTAAACCAAATAAACGGTGGCCGTCAAATAAATTATTTTTCTGGGCGTAATACATCACGTATCCAAATTATATACTTATATAATATTTATAACATCGTTAATTACAAATATTTGTTCCGATATATGAAGTTTTATTACGGCAATATAACATGGAAGTTACAATGCAATGTAACAATGATATTTTTGTGATCTATAACAGGTATATGCATTCAGGAAAGAAATTTATTTGACGGCCACCGTTTATTTGGTTTAAGTAAAATATTTATTTGATTTAAATAAATATTTTACTTAAACCAATCAAACGGTGGCAGTCAAATGCTTTATTTTTCTAGGTGTGAATCAATGATATATGGACCGGTCCATATTTACCCCTTTCGCCCTATGTCATTATGCATTTTTCAATAAACTAGACTTAATGAATACAAATGATATTATCTCATATGTATATATATATTATTTTTTTTCATGCATTTTACTATCAATTTTGCTCTGCGCAGTCCGCTCCGCCTTTTCGACACGTTGAGCCGTCGATATAAACGCGGTAGCTGATCGTCGACGTTCCCTTAAACATTTTCATTTTCGCGAGGCACCCCCGTAGTCTCCGAAATATCTTTTACCTGAGGAGCCTTAATGTGGCGCGAACAATGTCTCTCCCGGCGTACAGCTTTTTCTGTACGCCGTCGAAGTTTGCCGTAATGCGCCATAAGCATCGAAAGCCCTCGGAGACCGTGACGAGACCTTCGTTAATTTACGATATCTGTTTGCCGACAGAAATTGCGGGTGGCAGCCCGTCTTTCCCTCTCTCGGGGGAAAGAGACCGGAGCCAAAGGTCCAGGGCGTTTAAGTTTTGCCTCGTGGAAAATCGACTTTCGTCACGCATCGGCCACCGGGACTTTCACTCAGCTTCCGTAATAACTATACTCAGCTACGACCTTAAGAAAAATCATCTCAGAATCATCGCCGATCATTTTTACTTTTTCCCCGATGGACTCGATTCGCCCTCGCAGATGAAACGATGTTATGCTATAGTGTTTTTTTTTCTTTTTTTTTTTCAAGCCCGAAGAATTTCATATTTTCTGCTTTTATTTAATTTCGGTACGGCATATCATAGTGTATATATTAATTATACATATTTATACGAAAATATAGATATCTGTGCATATAAATATCCCAAGGTTGTCGAAACATCGAAAAAAAGTATACATGACATTTACAGAAAATGTTATCTGTGGATACACGTAAAATATATTTTATCCGAAAAATGTTATATTTTCGTACAATTTGATATTTAAAAAAAGATATTTAATTAAAAAATGTATATATTTCTGAAAATGGTGTGACTTTCGATATAGCAATTTATATTATTTGAAATATAAATCGTATAAAACGAATCGATATATTTAATATTTTTTGCATTAATTTCATTTCTGTACGTTATATTATAGTGCATATATTAATTATATATATTTAATACGAAAATATATATATATATGCATGCATATAAATATCTCGAGATTGTCGAAACGTCGAAGAAAGGAGTTTCGTGGCGCTGGCTTAAATCTTTCGACAGTTCGAAGTTAACAGTGCGGATAACAGTATAATGGAGCTTGTAGGAAGAGGAGGGTCGGCGCGGTCTCAGGTGGCGACGCTCAGAGCCAATTATGCGAACGGCCTCGCAACGGCATACAGTTTCGCCTCTGCCAAGCACAAAGTTTAACTCGTCTATCTATCTATCTATCTATCTATGTATCCTTCGCAGACCCTCCCTGTTACGTATTAAACGACTGCGATTTATATTCTCGCGATTAATGCTTCCCAGCAGGCTTTAATTAACTCGCATTTATTTCGAGTAATGCTTATTCAACCCTCTCCGGCCTCGACGAACAATAAACCGAAAGACCCCTCGCTCGAACTTTGCACGATAAAACATGCTTAAAACTTCTCTTTTTGCATTTTTTAAAAAAATATTTTTTATAGAAAAAAAAAAATACACAAAAAATGTATGTAAGTTCGCGCTTAAAAATGTGAAGAGAAGTCCCGCAAGTTTATCTTTCCTAATATCGATATCTGGCTTTAATTAACTCTCATTTATTTCGAGTAATGCTTATTTTATTATTATTATTCCCCTCACTCGAACTTTGCACGTTAAAACATGCTCTCTTTTTGCATTTTTGCATTTTTTTATTTTTTATAGAAAAAAAAAAATAGCCAAAAAATTTATGTAGGTTCGCGTTTATAAATGTGAAGGGAAGTCCCGCAAGCTTATCTTTCCTATTATCGATATCTGGCGCGGAACCAATATGGCAACCGGCCTTCTGCGCGCAAACCCTATCGAGGCATTACATAATTTTTCCCGACTTCGTTCTGTCGTATAATATATATATATATATATATATATATATGTATATAGGCAAACATATTCGTAAGAAATACGTTCCGAGATATCCTAAGAAAGTTTCCAACCCCATCATACGTGCCATTATCGCGCCTTTTCCCATAAATAAGAAAAACTGCGCTACGTCCCATATCTCCTCCAAGTTCCATGCATCACTTTGCGGAGACTTTGCTATTTCGGATGTGCAATGTATATAAGGGAAATTGAAGTACAGTGTAAAAAAAAAATTCATATGAAACTTAATGTAGCGGACTGGAAGTTTTTTCATTCACAAACAGGTATATTAAATGTACAATTTCATGTACAATTATAATGACAAATTAATGTTCGGTGTATTGAAAAGATTGGAAATACTTTATTTTTAATAAATTGCTTTAATTTTACTACATTAGTACTTTAATTCTTATAATTTACTTTAATTTCGATGAAAAAGTATATTAATTTTTCATCGTGGATGTACCAGATTTTGCATAAAAACTTCCAGTCCGGTACAATTTACAATTTTTTTTTACCGTGTAACAAAATTGAAAATGTTTTTATTTTCTATTTTATTGTCAGTCGACGGTGAGCTCTGAAGCGGTTTCGAAACAGTAATGGACAAAAAAAATATTTTTTTTTCCTCTGTCGTGTTTTTTCATTTTTCTCCAAAATCCGCACATTGGTAATCGTCAGGAAACTATTTTTTTATCCTTTTCTTTGTGAATTAACTATTTGTTATACATTTTCATATCATTTTTCCAGTTTTCTTGTCAAAAACGATACGAAATGTTTGAATGGGAATTCAAACATTTCAGAATTGAAAAAATTGGGCGAAAATTCTGATAAACTTAAAACCCAGCATGTCGATAAAAAAAAGAAAATCGGAGCATAAATGGGCAGAAATTAACGAAAAAAAAGAAGGCGGAGGTTTTTTGCGAAGAATTTTCATAAACTAGAATTCGCTTGCTTCTGTTGTCTTCAAATACAGCATTTCGGTAAAAAAAAAGATGAAGGGGGAGGTTTTTTGCGAAGAATTTTCGGAAACTAGAATTTGATTGCCTCTGTTGGTGCCCAATGTGTCTTCATCCCGTTGATTCGTTCGAGGGACGTAGGAGAGGGACAATGGGGGCGCGCACCCCCGCGAAATCGTTCTGGGGCGCTCGGTAATAGCCAAGATGGCGTCTCGCACCCTTATCACCCGTTGAGTCGACGCCGGGAGGGCAGGGGTGGGGCAGGGGGCGAGGAAGAAGAGAAACACGGAGGAGCCGGTGAGAAGAAGGGATGAAAATGTTTTGCTACCCCTCGGACGGCGTTACACAAGCCAATTGGATTGGAGCCGGTCCAAATACGGCTTCTCTCGTCAGCGATATCATCGTGCTTCTTCGGGATATCCCCGCGCTGCCCGGCTTTTTCCTGCCGTCCCTTCTCCGCATCGCGCACTCACGATTCGTCCGATAATTTCCTAGCATGGATTTAGATGGAGATTCGCCGCCGTTACACATGAATTTATGTAAGAGCCTCGTATCAGCTGTTGATCATGGAAAATTCGCAGATTTATCTATATTGTTCGAAAAGAGTATTTTTTTTTAGTTATAGATTTACAGAATAGATAGATATAGATATTTTTATAATTTTGGAAATCTATTCCACCAATTATGACCATAATAGCGCGATTTTGTGCCTATTAGGGTTGCGTAATTAATTTAACGTTTAAATTCGCAGATTTATCTATATTGTTCGAAAAGAGTTTTTTTTTAGTTATAGATTTACAGAATAGATAGATATAGATATTTTTATAATTTTGGAAATCTATTCGACCAATTATGACCATAATAGCGCGATTTTGTGCCTATTAGGGCTGAGTAATTAATTTAACGTTTAAATTCGCAGATTTATCTATATTGTTCGAAAAGAGTTTTTTTTTAGTTATAGATTTACAGAATAGATACATATAGATATTTTTATAATTTTGCAAATCTATTCCACCAATTATGACCATAACAGCGTGATTTTGTGCCCATTAGGCTTGGGTCATTAATTTAATGTTTAAATGCGCAAATTTTTCTATATTGTTCGAAAAGAGTTTTTTTTTAGTTATAGATAAATAGTAGAAAAATAGATACATAAATTTGTTTATTCCATATTTATGCATGTATGTTACAATAAATAAATAAATGGATGGTTTTAGTTTGACACCTTTTTGGCGCTGATTGAGGCCGACCTTCGTGTCGAGATAGAGGAAAGAAAGAGATTTTGCGCTTTGAGGATGATGCGATGGGGAGGAGGTGACAGCGGGACAAGCCGTTTAGAGGCGCTTTTGCTAAGCTGCGAGCGACCCAGTCAAAATATTGTGTCAAGGACGCGTGTAGCGAGAGGTACCGGATAGCCATTGTCGTGCTCTTTGGCTACTCGGAAACTCACGAAGTCAACCCCCTGGCGCGGCAACGTCGGTGACCCTGGGACCTGCGTGACCCACAATTTCCTCGGGTCCGGGGGAACGGGCAGCCTCGTCCTCGGCACACTTAATTTTTACGTTCCCAAACTCGCGTACACCTATCATCTGTATTTCTGTCCTCATACCGGATGTTTCGGGATTCGCATCGAAAAAAATGCTTGATTCGTATTCTCGGTTGAAAACTGAAAACATTTTTCCTCTGGCAAAACTTCGTACGATGCGTAGTTTCCGAGTTACCAGCAGTTGAAGCCATCGGCCAATCAGGCGTCGCTACTTGGTGCATGTTTTGCGCACCTCTCATTGGCCGAGCGCTTCAACTACCAGTAACTCGAAAACCATCCGCTGTACAAACTTTTGCCAAATAGAAAAGTTGTTCAGTTTCGCATGGAGAACAAGCCTGGCCCAGTTTCTTGTCCCAACTTTGGGACGCGTTGGGACACCGGTCTATATCCGTTATTTATACACTGAAAAAATTGCGATTTGTGCCGTTCGCTGTAAAAAAATCATATCTGCGAAACGTGTCTAGGAATTTCAGGCATCGGCTGAACGAGTGTGACGATGATGAAGGTCGAATCTGGCAGCGGGGAAAGGGCTCGTAAAATTTGAAAGGTGAACGCGCAGAAGTTTCGGAGGCTGGGAAATGAGTACGCACAGAGGAGAGAATTTATGTCCCAATAAAACTTTCCTCGAGAGAGAGTGATGAGAGAAAAACAGCAAGACTTCCGTTGACCGCCGCTGTTTCTGTGCTCTAGCCCGGCCAGCTTGGAGTGAAGAAATATAGAAAAAAAAAGAAGATGAAGAGAGTCCTTAGGAGGACAGTGGGCCACGCTTCGAACTCCCGGCGAAGGTCAAGGCCGTCTGGCAAACGACGGCAAAACGACAGGGTGTCGTTCACCGTCGGTGAAAGATAAATAAACGAGGGTATGAGAATGCCAGAGAAAAGCTGAGAGGGGCGAGATGAGTGAACGAAATGGAACAGAAGTAGAGTGGCGCGTGCCGTCCGGTCCACGGGAGGGCCTCGCTGCTCAATATTTTCAAAATATTTACTGGAAACGGGACGGTGGGGGGGATCGGCGAACTACGGGAGGTTCAATTCCGTCGCCTCGGACATGGAAGATGTTTCGTTCGACGATTATTCAAGGTGCAGTATCTGAGTCAATGGAATTAAGGGTGTACAAATTACAAAAAAAAAAACATCAGAAGATTGCAAATGGTATTTTCAAAAAATTCTGAAAAATGTCAAATTATATTTCAAAAAATTCAGAAAAATGCCGAAATATATTTCAAAAAATTCTGAAAAATGCCAAAATATATTTCAAAAAATTCTGAAAAATGCCAAAATATATTTCTAAAAATCTGAAGGTTGGAAAAAAGTTTTGAAAAATATCTGAAGGGTGCACAAAAATATTTTGAAAAATATCTGAAGGGTGCAGAAAAATATTTTGAAAAAATGGAAAGGTGGCAAAGAAATATTTGTACGGGATAGTAGCAAACAGTTCGGATTTAGTACTTGGTACTGGAAACGACGCTCGATTTAGCCGCGTATTTTGAAACGGCGTGAGAAGATGAAGATTGTAAAATTTGCAGTAGCCAAGCCAAAAGGCACTACCGTTGGTGTATTTCAAAGAGGAATATATATACCGTCTGTTGCGACTCGGAAAATGTTATTGGCCCGTAAATTATTCTCTCGTCAAACTCGTCGAGCCAGAGACACTTTCGATTTTAGGGCTTCCGGCATTGGGTCACCAGAGTCACTGCCTTGGCCTTCATCCCCTTTCTTCTTTCTTACTCTCGAATCCACTTTCACTCCTTGCGTAATTTTTTTCTACCAAAATAGCGAAGTAAACTAAAAGATATTATTTTTGCTACATAAATATTTTCAAGATATTTTCATGAACAATTTCCATGATTTATTTAAACAAAAAAAGTACGTTTATTTTTGGTTAAATAAATCGCTTGCGACTTGGACGAATGTTAATAAACGTTTTTCGGTCGAAAAATCAAAAATTGTTTTCCTTCCCAAAGAGTATATTTTGTATGTTGTAAACAAATTTTGTTTGAAAATTAATTAACGGTATTGGGAGCTTTTTTACATAAACCGTTTCTGAAATTTCAAGCACCTGTGCGTTGCAATTTTAAAGTAAAATTTTTATTTTTAATTAACATTTTTGCAAATTTCAGGCAACAGATTTGTAATTTTAATATCTGGTATTTTCATTTTACAAACAAAATAACTTTAATGTTCAATTAATGTAAATAATTAATTAATGTAAACAATTAATGTAAATTCAAGTTCCAGTACATTCAATTTAAAATTTATTTTTACAGTGTAGATACACCTAAATAAATACAAAATTATATATATAAAAATAACAATTCATAAATAGCGACACTCTGAAGCCAGAGAAGTTTTGAAAAATCGCTTCTTCAATTTCAAACTGAAGCCGTATATTAAATTTCGCATATTTAAACAATTTAATTTAGATACATCTACAAATTATACTCATCCGTTACAAGTTTAATTTTTAACGTTTCGTTTCCGACGAATACAACAGGCGTTAAACTGAACTCCATCAAACAACGTCAAGACGATTCTTTCAACGAAAACTGATATGATTTATTTTTTTCAATCAACATTTTATATCCCCTTAAAATTTGAAAAAGTTCTCTTGTATAGTTATTTATTCCAGAAAAAAAATTCCGAAATTCACTTTATTTTTAGAGAGGCTTCGAAATTAACGATGTCCAAATTCGACAAAAATTGTGTCCGAGGATTCGTCGAGGGAAAGGGTTGAAACTTTTGGGGTCAGTCTTTCCCCGAAAGGGAATTAGCGCGGCTAGCATTGTCTCGACGAGAGATAATGTTTCGTGTCCGGTATACAGAAACGAGAGGCATTGGGTCACTGTGGCTCTAAATCATATCGATGAAACATAATAGCTGAATTTCAATATAGCTGAATTTACATATTAAAATGCCATTTTCCATCGCCGTTTCTCTTCACCACAGTTTACGGAGGTTCGCAAATTTGATACGGACTTTTAATAATTGTGCACGAGGTTCGGTACAATTTCGAACAGATGTTCGATTCCTTGGGTTGGAAGAAGAATTGTCGATTCGTGGAAAAATATTTATTCGACGGAAACTTTTATTTTTCTTGGGAAAAAAAACAAACAAAACCAAAAGCTTAAAATGGTGCCATAGGCGAACGCAAGTGTTTTTACTTGTATCCAAAATGCAATGTCCAATTTGGAAAGGGAAAACACCCTTGCCCATGAATAAATATTCATTCGATGGAAACATTTATTTTTCTTCGCAAAAAAGAAGAGTTAAATATAGTACAGACGGCACATTTACAACTCTACCATATTAGAACTCTACGAAAAAATCTACCACTGAAGAAAAAAACTATCGGAATTGAAATAAAATTCTACCGGAATTTAAATAAAACTCTACCGGAATTTAAATAAAACTCTACCAGAATTGAAATAAAACTCTACCGGAATTGAAATAAAACTCTCCCGGAATTGAAAAGAGTTTTATTTCAATTCCGGTAGAGTTTATTCTTCCGTGGTAGAGATTTTGGTAGAGTTCTAATACGTTGTAGAGTTGTAATATGGTAGAGATGTTTTCTGATAGAGTTGTTATGTGGTGGAGTTATTGGAGCTATCTTTTTTGGTAGAGTTATTATCCGGTGGACTTGTTTTCTGGTAAAGATGTTTAGGGACAAATGTTATCTGGTAGAGTTGTGAGTGGTCGAGATGTAAATGTGCCGTAAAATCGGCAACGTAAGTGTTTTTACTCATACTCGAGATCAAAAGTCGAATGTCGAAATGGAAACATCTTTGCCCGTCGAAAAATATTTATTCGACTCAAACATAAATTTTTCTTCGCAAAAAAAAGAAAAAGATAGTGCAATAGGTGACAAATGTTTTTACTCGTACTCGAAATTGAAGGTCAAATATCGAAATAAAAAACACTCTTGGCCCTTCCAGTCGTGAGTATGATTCGTAGCTGCAAATCGACGAAGCTAATAAATTGAACTATCGAATAAATAAATAAATAAATAAATGAATAAATAAATAAAAATTGGTAAAATTTGAGTTTTTTTTTGCTCCGACTGAACAACTTTGCCGGGCGCATTTTCAAGGTTTCAAGGATAATATAGCAGTGAGAGAACAAGTCGCATGGTTACCGTGGAGGCTACCGTTCCGAAATTTCGTCCAATGATTTACGAGGATAATCGACGTCAGCGAGAAAGCAAACGGAAGATGGAGGGACATGAAGATGAAGATGAAGATGAGGAAGATGAGGAAGATGAGGAAGAAGAAGAAGAAGAAGAAGACGAAGAGGGACGATGAAGGAGGCGACGAGTCATATTTATACACAAAGCATAAGGTAGCACCATAAAATAATAAACCAGACTATTAGGGTTGCAGCTTTCTTCCTCCTTTCCCGAACAAGTTGCCAAAAGATGAAGAAGAGGAAGAAGAAGACGACGAAGAAGAAACGCTCGAGGTTCCTTTTCCTAGGCCCACAGAAACGGCTACCTCTTAACGTTATTTATAACGGGTGGAACTAATTCGCCGCTGCTTCCTTAAATACACCATATATACCGTAACCCCTCCCCCCCCTCCCTCCCCAGAAAATTATTTCGTCCTTCTCATTCCAATTATTAACTTGCTAATGTTAAACTTTTCAACGTCGCGGACGTGTTAAGAACAACTTTGAAAATAATATTATAAATGATATTATAAATGATATTTATTATAAATATCATTTATTATTATATCATTATCATTTATCATACATATATCATTTATTATTATTATAAATGATATTATAAATAATATTATAAATGATATTTTGGAAAATTGTGGAGTTGTTTGTTTGTTTGTTGATTGGATCTTCCCCCCCCCCAAGTTGAACCCCCTTTTTGGCGAAGCTTAGAGAGTTCTTATTGTCGTGGACATAAAAGCAAACTTGATTTACAAAATCCATACAAGCGCGCGAGCCAACATAATTAATTTATTAATTTATTAATTTATTGAATTTACGGGATAAACACTTTTACTTACATGCAACAATCATAAATAAATCGGTGAATAGTGGAAGTGTCTCTGACAATTAGAGTAATATCACCAGATCGCATCTTAACATAAAACTAGATGAAATATAATTAATCATTTCATTGAAACATTTTTAATCAACACACCGAATATTTGTCTTTGGTAGCCAGATTATTCATAATCGCTAGTAAATATTATTATAAATAATATTGTAAATAATATCGTAAATAATATTGTAAATAATATCGTAAATAATATTGTAAATAATATTGTAAATAATATTGTAAATAATATTGTAAATAATATTACAAATAATATTGTAAATAATATCGTAAATAATATTGTAAATAATATTGTACATAATATTGTAAATAATATTATAAATAATATTATATTTAATTTTTTAGTACTTTCCTGTAAAATGTTAAATCGGGATAGAAAAGTATGAGTGATTCGTGTCAAGCAAGAAAAACTTAAACGCGCATAGCAATTTTGTGATTTGAAGTTAGCGCGGGCGACGATTAGCGTGACTTACGAGTAATCCGAGCGTAAAAGGTAAACGACAGAAAACACCATTCGCCGTTTACAAACCCCTTAACTTGAAATGCCTTGAAGTCCAATAGAAGTTCGGTGGAAAAAAGAGTGTCGAAGGGTGGAGGAAGAAAGCAGAGAAGAAATAGGGGGCGAGGTCTCCTCGCGGGTTGAACCGTTATACGATAGATAGAGAACGCAACTTAATTCCATCAGGCTGCGAAACCTGATTCATTATCCAATATCGGGCCTCGTAAATCCACGAACGTACGACGTAAATTATCGTGTCGTGTGTCTTATATCGCAACAAGCTTCACTTTTTTTATTTTATTTATTTTTACTTTGGCAATTCGACGGCAAGACGCAATAAAAGAAGGAAACAATAGAAGAAGAAAGGAAGAAAAAAAATAAGAAGGTTTGTCTCATCGATAATTTAATAATTACGTAATACGTAAAAACTAAAAATAAGGGAACGTGTGGATTCATAGTTAGCAGTTAAGGGGATGCTGGGCCCGTTTTTCGCTCCCTACTTACCTTCTTTACCGACGGAACTAGACGATTTCTTAGTTTCAATTCAGAATTGTTAATACAGTGTAAAAAAATTTGTAAATTTGATGTACCGTACTGGAAGTTTTTATGCAAAAACTGGTACATTAAATTTAATGTACAATTGTGATGAAAAATTAATATACTTTTTCATTGAAATTAAAGTAAATTATTAAAAATTACGAATTAAAAATGTTTTTAATATACTGAAGATTATTTTTTCATCGCAATCGTAAATAAAATTTAATATACCAGTTTTTGCATAACAACTTCCAGCCCGGTACATTAAACTCAGTACGAATTTTTTTTTAAGTGTATCGTACACATATGCTTCAAATCGTGCAGGACTATAATATTGACATAAACGCTTCGGCGTACGGTCGAATTTTCATAAAAAATTTACGAGGAATTTAGAAAATCGAATATTACAGTTTGCGAAAAAGCATGAACGTACATAGTAAAAACTAATTTCGTAAAATTGAAATGCGAAATTTCGTAATAATATACAACGCTGCTCCGCCCGTAATTGTATAAATATTCTGTAATGTTTCGGACACAATTCTTAAGCCGCCACTAATAACAGCATTTACCTTAAGAAGTTAAAAACGGGTCCAGCATGGTGGACCTGTTTTCGCATGCTATGAGCCATACATTTGAACTACAAAAACAAAACCTCGATGTTTCATGTCAAGAAATTATTTAAAATAATTGAAAACTGAGCGAAAAAAGGTGGGACACCCCACGCCCCACCATGACGCAAATTGTTAAAGGGTACAAAATCCGTCCGTGTCTAAAAATTAATCTGTAGCGTCAAAAGTGTCTCTTGACCTTCCGGAAGGTCCGTAATAATATACAACGCTTCTCCGTCCTCGTGGGGTCTACCGCACCGGCCATCGGGGTAAACCGCTTCCACGTTTGACCTTCCGCCATGTTTTCATCCGCTAACGCTCTCCCGCAATACACGAGGAAGCTGAGAAGCCCGTGAAGGAGACAACGGCTCGCACCGTCTCCTTCCCAACGGCATCGCAATACTACACCAATGATTCTTCCCATCTCAAAAAAAAAAAAAAAAAAAAAAAATCACCGTAACATCGGTTCAACAGGCACAGAAGCAGCACCACCAAAAATCGTATCCAAACGCCAATGCTCGCTCTCCGTCACTCGTCGTAAATTCAAAATCCTCTCGTCTCGTCCTCCTTCCACCCACGCCTTACGGGTCAAAATTTTCAACCGTCTCAAGGGTTTATGTGTTTATGTATTTATTTCGCCTTCGGAAGTTTATGACCGAGCGGCAATAGTCACGACACGGATAATCGGCCCTCAGGACCGAAGCGTTCCACTCAACTTTTTGAAATATTTTTTCCTGATAAAAAAATTACAAATTGTGGCGAAAAAATTGGGAAAATTTAGGGATTTTATTTGCCACATGAAAATTAGGGGATAAAATTTTTTTTTTTTATTTGTTCTTTAAAAAAGTGAGTTTTGATCGCCTTTTGGGTTTCAAAGAGTTTCGGTGGGTTTGGGTCGGGTTCCTTGGTTGGGACGAATACGGCACTGTTGCGGGACGGAGTTTGGCAAACGGGAGTGGAAAAATCGTTTCGGGAGCTTCCCGGCCGCTGGCTTCGAAATCCCGCACAAAAGCCGAGCTGTAAATCTCCTGATGGTTTTATTTTGGTTTATTGTGCAGCTCTCCTGGGCCGGTTTTCACGTGCAACGCGTCGTCGCCGTAACATCGGCGCGCAAGACGGGCCTGAGATGCGAGGAAGCTCGAAGCGTAAAAAAAAAAGAAAGAACAAAAAATGTTGAGAGTTAGCTTAGCGGGAGGAAGAGGAAGCGACGAGTCAATGATTCCGCGTAAATGTCGCCAGGCTTTTTAGCGTCGGAGGAATTCCGTCGAACGGTAGAAAAAAAAGAGCCGGTTTTTGGACGGTAAAAAAAATGGTAAAATTACGACGAGGCGTAGCGGAAGTTGACGTAATTTTTATGGTCCTCGTTTCAGCGGAGACTTTTCGGATTTCACGACATTTTCGCGGTCTCCGAAAACTTCGACCTCTATTTTTTACAGGAATTAATTTTTTCGTCTTAAATTTGTGTAAATTTTAGTCGACGAGTAAAAAAATGGTAAAATGAGGCCGAGGCGTAACGGAAGTTAACGTAATTTTTATGGTCCTCATTTCAGTGGAGACTTCTCGGATTTCACGAAATTTTTGCGGTCTCCGAAAACTTCGACCTCTATTTTTTATAGGAATTAATTTTTACGACTTAAATGTGTGTAAATTTAATTAAAAAAAAATAAAAACCAATTTTTATCAAAGTTATCGGTGTTGTGGATCTTCCTCTCGAAAAATAATGTGGAACCTTATTTTTCACTCTCCGGGAGTGACCAAAGCAGCTACAGAGAGGTAAACGGCTAAGCGGGGCAAAACGGACCATCTTTACCATTTTTTTTCTCGCTTGGCCTTAAAAACGGAAAGTTTCATCTCGAATCAAGGATGTGGTCCGTCTTGCCCCGCTTCCTCCATGAGAATACGAAAAAAGACGTAGATCAGCAGAAAAAAATTATTTCAATTATTCCATACTTTATTTTTCATTTTTGAACGATAACGATGTTTGCCTCCTGGTCGTCAAAGAAATTTTCACCTAGCTCGAACCACCCCTTTTTTCACATGGCGAATCGTAAAACTCCTAAGTTCGAGCCAACAACTCCTAAAAAAAAAAATTGTCGAAAAAATGGGCCAAGAAGGGTTGAAATTCGGATTTCCAAGCGCGAGTTCCTCGAAGGACGGAGGATTTTTTTTCTGGGTCAGAAGTGGCCGAGAAACGGTTTATAAAAACGGTGTAAAAAAAACTGTTCAAAGAGCGGAACTCCGAAAAAAAGCGGGGCAAAAAGCGGGGCAGGCTGGTCAATCTTGGATTTTTTTTCTCCGCCGTTCGTTTGCGGGCAGAAGATGTCCAGAAGAAAAAAAGGGTTAAGCCGGCAAGGAAAAAAAAAAAAAAAAACGATGGGCCTTTTCGGCGACGAGCAAAAGGGTTGACTCTCTCCGAGGCCGACGCGTTAACGTGTTGGCTGTGAGGATCGTAAAGTCTTCCGAGGTCTCTATACAAAGTTACTGACGAAATATTTCGCTACTATACGGTCGTGTTACAACAGTGCATGGTTATACACTATTTGGCTTGTGTACCCGACACCACCGCGACGGCGAGGTGTTGTTTACGACCGCTCATCGGGTAGCTACTATAATGCCCACATCTGCGATATTCTGAGTACACACTGAGCCGCCAGAACCGCGCGGGCTTCGACGAATAATTCGCTGTATGATTATCTTCTAAAAATAGTAGTTGAATTCTACATTTTGATTGACTTCTGTATAATAATTGACTTCTGTATAATAATTGACTTCTGTATAATAATTGACTTCTGTATAATAATTGACTTCTGTATAATAATTGACTTCTGTATAATAATTGACTTCTGTATAATAATTGACTTCTGTATAATAATTGACTTCTGTATAATAATTGACTTCTGTACAATAATTGACTTCTGTACAATAATTGACTTCTGTACAATAATTGACTTCTGTACAATAATTGACTTCTGTATAATAATTGACTTCTGCATAATAATTGACTTCTGTATAATAATTGACTTCTGTATAATAATTGACTTCTGTATAATAATTGACTTCTGTATAATAATTGACTTCTGTATAATAATTGACTTCTGTATAATAATTGACTTCTGTATAATAATTGACTTCTGTATAATAATTGACTTCTGTATAATAATTGACTTCTGTATAATAATTGACTTCTGTATAATAATTGACTTCTGTATAATAATTGACTTCTGTATAATAATTGACTTCTGTATAATAATTGACTTCTGTATAATAATTGACTTCTGTATAATAATTGACTTCTGTATAATAATTGACTTCTGTATAATAATTGACTTCTGTATAATAATTGACTTCTGTATAATAATTGACTTCTGTATAATAATTGACTTCTGTATAATAATTGACTTCTGTATAATAATTGACTTCTGTATAATAATTGACTTCTGTATAATAATTGACTTCTGCATAATCATTGACTTTTGTATAATAATTGACTTCTGTATAATAATTGACTTCTGTATAATAATTGACTTCTGTATAATAATTGACTTCTGTATAATAATTGACTTCTGTATAATAATTGACTTGTGTATAATACTTGACTTGTGTATAATACTTGACTTCTGTATAATAATTAACTTCTGTATAATAATTGCCTTCTGTATAATAATTTATCTCTACACAATAATTGACTTGTCTATAATAATTAATTTCCCCAAAATAATTAACTTCTACATAGTAATTTACATCTTCATAATAAATGACTTTTTCATAATAAGCCACATCCGCTTTGTAATTGAATAATTCGAATAACGAAACGATCGATTAATTGATAGTTGGAATATTTATTGCCTCGATCTATAAACATATGAGAAAAAGCCGAAAATTCTCGGTAGGATCCGAACAGTTGTGGCGAATTGCCCGGGGATGAGTTTACACGGGAGCGAGAAGGAAGCCGGCGGAAGAAGTAGAAGCAAAGCGGTAGGAAGGTATCGAAGACAATGGTGGTTGTTGTCGCGACGCACACCCAGGGGGTCCCGGCACTTTGCCGAGGCCCGGGATGGCTTTTGCAACCCCCGGGGCGAAAAACTACATAATCCTGAGGACAAAACGCCCCTCCACGCTTTCACTGCTAACGCGAAGGCGGAGAAGCACCAACAGCGAACAGTTGCGATACATAAGCCACCCCCTAAGAGTTCTTCATTCTTCGAGTTTTGACTTTTCAATTAGCCACAGACTCGCCTTCACCCAAATATTGAGCCTCGCACAGATTCGTCGCGGTTCAAGCCTACCCTCGCGTACCGCTTTCGCACGCTTCTCTACGCTCTTTTCGGAGCTTCGTCGCTATTTGCAATCTGCAAATTACCCGTTAGGACACTCTTCGAAATTGTAAACGCCAATTTTGCATTTTTTTTTCTTTTTTCCTGATGTTTTCGAATCGAATATTAAAGTGAGAATACAAATTAAGATTCTTCGTTTCCGGCACGAATTTGCATGGGTTCGTCACGATTCAAACTTACCGTCGCGTATCGTTTTCCCACTTTTCAGATTTTTGGCGCTATTTGCGATCTGAAAATTACCCGTCAGGTGACTTTGAAATTTTAAACGCCAATTTTTCATTTATTTTTTTCTTGTTTCCTGGTGTTTTCGAATCGAATATTGAAGTGGGATTACAAATTAAGATTCTTCGTTTCCGGCACGAATTTGCATGGTTTCGTCACGATTCAAGCTTACCGTCGCGTACCGTTTTCCCACTTTTCAGATTTTCGGCGCTATTTGCAATCTTCAAACAAAAAAAAAATTTTATTTTAGAAGGCGATTTTTCATTTATTTTATACCGTCTCCTGACGCAGTTTTTCGACTCAAATATTAAGATAGGACCAAACAAAAATCTTCGTTTCCGGCGCAAATTTGCATACACAAACATTATATTTAAATTTTTTTTCGTTTTCTGCGGAATTTTTCCTATCAAATATGACGAAAAAAAAGAAATTTTTTCGTTTCGGACGCGAATGCACATGCACAATTTTTATTTTTTTTACGTTTCAGGCGGAAACTTCCCTATCAAATTATGAAGGTGAGTTAAAAAAAAAATGCTTCAAGTCCGGAGGGAATTCCCATGCACATGCACGCAGCTATTCGGCGCCCGACTAAAAACAAGAACGATGAAAAAATCAAAATTTTGATTTTTTTTTTCTTATCCGATAGATAAAAAAAAGTGATTCTTAGCTTTCGGGGCATAAACGTTGAGCCGGTGCGGCAAAATGAAGTTAATCGGCCGTTTGATCTAATTCGGCGAGGGGTGAGATAGAGATTTGATTCGTATAAACACCGATGGAAAATCATCCACGCATCGTTTTTCCGTCCCCTCGATATTTCTGGATAGGACATTGCTGTTGGCGGGGCGAAAAGTTCACCCTCGGTCTATTATGCCCGCGCAGCTCAACTCTATAATACAATAAGCCCGATGTCGATAAATAATAACCGGCCAGATATAGCGCACTGGTGTGACCAATTGAGGCATTTACCGACAGACAGGATAATGTAATCGGAGTGTGTATATATTGTACGGGACTATATTGGGAATCGATTTGTCGACCGCCTTCCCATACCGGAACTGATTTTTATTGCATTTCGATATAATGCCGGGGAGCCTGGGAATTAGAAGAACATTATTTCTGGGTCAGAGATACTTCGATCAGAGTAGATTATGCATTAAGTGTCGTGGGAAAAAATATTCAATTAGGATTTAATTTTTTTTTTTTTTCAACCCTTCTGGCACGCTGATAAAAGTGAAACAGCTTATTCTGGCAAGAGGGCAAGAAGGAAAATTTGGAAAAAATTCATAGAGAGGGTTTGAATCAATGTAAAGAAATTGATTATTATCATTTTGTATAACTAAAGCAGATTTATTGAAAAAATGATATTATTATTATTATTATTAATGGTATTAATAATATGTATAATATTATTAATAATATATATAATATTATTAATAATATATATAATATTATTAATAATATGTATAATATTATTAATCATATTAATAATACTACTAATAAGATTAAATAAATAAATAATAGTTTGATATGAATTCTGAAAACTTCACTATCAAAATTCTAGTTTATGGCTTTTAAATAAAAGAAGGAAACGCATTTGGCTTCGTCGAAGAAAGATGATCAATATTTAGCAGGTACATTTTCTTTACCGGCCGCGAAAAAATGCCTCGTCCCCCTTGAAACTCTGACCTCTCGAAGGTCCATCGAAGGTGGGAATTAGAAGAACATTATTTCTGTGTCTAAGATACTTTCACCAGAGTATATTACGCATTACGTGTTGTGGGAAAAATATATAAAATTAGGATTTAATTATTTTTCTCTAAATAAAAAATATCGACACTTCAGGCACGCATTTGAAAAACAATCCAAAGGCTCATTCTGGTACGAACAGATGGTAAAAAAAAAATATTGAAAAAAATCCACGGAGCAGATTTGAATGAAAGGACAAAAAAAATGAATTATTAACATTTTACATAAATAAAACAAATTAATTCTAAAATGATATTGTTATTACTATTAATATTGATTACAATTAAATATTATTGTAAATAATATTAATATTAATTTTATATGAATTCTGAAAATTCTAGTTTATGTCTTTTAAATAAAAGAAGGAAACACCTTCGGCTTTGTCGAAGAAAAATGTTGAATCTTTCCCTGACACATTTTGTTTTCCGGCCTCGGGAAAAAAATTCTGAACCCCGTGAAATTCCGAAGGACCGCCAGAAGCGGTGTAACGACGCACATATATTTTGCAGGAAAATTTTTAGAATTGAGTCTTAAAATTTTTTTGCCGCTCGAGAGTCTCGCCGGCATGTCCGATTGGAGCACGGCGGAAGAAAATGTAAAAACAGCTCGACGAATTTGCGGATCGGTGCCTGTTTACCCCGCTGTGCCCAAACCGTCGGGCCCAAAATATTGTGTCCCGTAGATTTTAGTCACGCCATGTGCGGATGCTGCGACGAGAGGACCAAATTGTTAAGGCGACGCCGAAAAAGGTTTCGCACCGAAGCCTCGCCCGACGAATTCGACTCGGTCCGAAAATTTTTCGAAAATTGGTTCTCCGGTGTCGCCGGCAGCCGTGGAGGAGCGAAAGCATTTTCTCGGATTGCTCTGGCACGAATCGGCCGGAAACATTTTTATTTCGTACCAAGCGGCGGAAACCGTGCGCCGCCTTTTTGACAATTTTTCACCCCTGTGCGCTTCACGCTTCTATTCGACGATGGCGAAACATTGTGGTGTATTTTTACAGTCAACAGAAACTTAAAGAGGAATTTCGTTAGAAATTTTGCTTCCTCGTTGAAGAAGTTACGTAAAAAATAAAATAATAATACATTTTTTTTTATGTTTGTGATTTTATTATTAGAGAACTCAAAGTAGTCTAAAACGTTAAAAACACGGATTTTAGCTGGTCACTGAAAGTGTATGAATGTGTGTATGAATTTATCATTTGTATGCGTTTGCAACTCATAAACGGCTCTGTAAATTAAACTTACACCGAATTTTACGCAAAACACAACAAAAAAAAATCGGAATAAATGTTTTTTTCGAAACTATAAAATGAAGCTAATCAGTCGTTTTTTTTTGGTCATTTTTCAGTGCGCCGCCTTTTTGGCATTTTTGGTGGCAATTTTTCAGCCTTATGCGCTTCACGTTTCTATTCAACGATGTCAAAATATTGTGATGTATTTTTCTTGTCAACATAAAAAAAAAAATGTCTACTTTGAGATTTGGATGGTATCGAAGGACTCAAAGTAGTTCAAAACATTAAAAATACGTATTTCAGCAGGCCACCGAAAGTGTCTGTGTATGAATTCATAATTTTTACGCCTCCGTGACTCATAAACGTCTCTGCAAACTAAATTTGCACCTTTTTAACGCAGAACACTAAAAAAAAAATAATAAAAAATTTCGGAACTGTAAAACGCAGCCAGTTTTTTTTAGTGTCCCCCGAACATCGAAACCCGGTAAATTGCGCGCTGTAATAATCGAATCTCGAGAATGCCAATATAGAAAACCCCGCCTGGAAAGAGCGACAAACCGAGCAAAACATATTCTCAGGTATAAAGACGTTAAAAAAAATGCTTTTTTCAAGCATCCCCGATGGGGAGGGTCTATAAAGTATCCCCGTGTTTTTTGCCTCGACGCTTTAAAACCCACCCCAAAGGGGAAGGGGGAGAAGCCGAAGACTCCGAAAATTATATTATTGCAGCGCGGCCTCCGATCCGAAAATTTTTTCGATAATTTTTTTACGGTACGAGACAAAACCGAGGTAATTTAATATTTATGAGGGTAGATTAGCGTCTCGGTAGAGGTCGCTCCGGCTACGAAAACTGGGAGTCCCGGAAACCCGCCAGCGGTCCTCTCGCCTTCAAAACTTTATGATCGATCTTTGTTGAATTTTTTTTTTTTTTATTACTTCGGAACTCTCGGCGCTGATTCTTCGGCAAAAATATCGCAGCTGCGCCACATTGATTTTTTTTTCTATCCGAACAAATTGTATCGAATTTTTGTTGTCTTTCGCTAATCTGAGAAAACCACACATGGATGTGTCGGTCAGTCACTACACTGGAAAAAAAAATATCAATGACTCAAGTAAAATTCGCTTACGGGCTGCGAAAGAAAAAAAAATTGTTTTTTCAATTCTACTTTCAATTCTTACAATTCCATACGGAATTAAAACGATAACATGTCACCTTGACAGCCGTGCCGTGGTTTTTCAATGTCATATGGAATTGTAAGAATTGAAAGTAGAATTGAAATTTTTTAAATTTCTTTGGCAGCCGGCAAGTAAATTTTTTTTTCAGTCTGTAATCGTTGCCCCGTTCGTCTAATCGAAGCGGCACCTTGACAGTCTTGTTATTTCACTACAAAGAAGCAAAAAACGAGGCGCCTTCAATCATCCACTGTTCAATGGTACACTCGTTCGTTATTACGGAAATAAATCGTACGCCGCAAAAAAATTTTACATGTGTCCACAACTTCATTCAAGTCTACACCGCAAGTATTACAAGTGCTCAACTGTCGGATCACGAACTTTACACCGCCATTTCCTTACACCACAAAAAGGTTACATAGTCAATATGCTACGCATTAGTAAGTTTAGACAATTTAATTGTAACACTTGCTAAACCTTATAACTTTAAAACATTACATATCCAATATACTCCACATGCGCAAGCTTACACGCGTAGAAATTTTCGAGCGTTACATTTCGCCCTGAGAGGATCCTGATAATGCCTTATCAGGCCCTTGTCAGGCCTCCTCAGGACCCTATCAGGGCCCGATGTAACGCTCGAAAATTTCTACCGGGGTTTACACCGTAAGGTTGCATCGAAGGCCGTCTTTCCTCCCCGTCGGTGTAAGGTTGCACGCGTGTAAGCTTATACGCATGTGGAATATATTGGATGTGTAATATTACAAAGTTGTACGTTTTGGCGAGTGTTACAATAAAATGGTCTAAACTTACTGATGTATAAAATATTAAATACGTACATTTTCTGTTGTGTAAGGAAATGGGGGTGTACAGTTTTTGATCCACCAATTGGGCAAGTGCAAGATATTTTCCGTGTACACTTGAACGAAGTTGTGAACGTATGTAAAATTTCTTGCGTTGTACGATTTCTTTCCCTAATAATAAGCAAGTGTAGGATTGAACGGCGTACGATTGAGCAGTGTAGGATTGAACGATGTAGGATTGCACGGCGTAGGATTGAGCAGTGTGGGCTTGAACGGTGTATGACTGAGCGGTGTAGGATTGAACGATGTAGGATTGAACGGTGTAGGATTGAGCGGTGTCCGGTTGGGTGGTGCAGGATTGAACGGCACCCGATTGGACGGTGTAGGATCGGACGATGTAGGCTCGAACGGTGCGGGATTGAGCATCGTAGGATTGAACGGTGTACGGTTGAAGGCGCCTCCAAAAAATAAGCTCCACGAAGATGGGGTTGTGAAAGTGTATCTGTGGCTCTCCAAGGGTTGACGTACGTCCGGCGCAGATGAACATTTATCCGGGCACAAAATACGTGGGCGTGTGTCTTAGGAATAAAATAAAGGAAGGGACTGTACTATAGGCGAATGCCGGAGAAGGGGGGGGCTGTTGGGATTCGTATATGGGGCAATCAACTCGACGAGCGAACAGAAGGGAACTCCCCTCAATCGCGTTGATCGTTTCGAGGGTGGAAAAGTGGAAACACCAGGGAACAAGATAATTCTGTATAAACGCTGGCCGCTTTAACCGCCTCCGTATCGTTGAATCTATTCAGCGAGAGATTCGCATCTCCCTCTGTTTATCCCTCCGACAATTTTGCGCGATGCTCGTTCTCCACCCCCCGGGGCGAAACTAGGATATAGCTGGTATTTCAGATAGTAAGTGGGGTGAATCGTATCGCGGGATAAACGCCGCGTCAATAAATACAATTTGAGATTTAATCCGATACGTTTAGGACCCAAATGGACAAGCGTTCGAGCTTGATTTCGTGCTTACGATCCATCTTGGATATCGACTTACATTATAATTTTAGACTCACTTTCGCACAAGAATAAGAATATTCTTGTACGGTAGTGAGTTCAAAATTATAATGTAAGGCACGATCTAAGATGAAATGCAGGATGTATGGCAATCCAAGATTGAACGACTAAGAATACTTCAATCTTGTATTGCCCAGATTCAAACTTATGTTTTATGTCTTCACATCGCAGTCGTAAATGAAGTTCAAAGTCATGTTTGATGTCTCCATATCATAGTCTTAAATGAAGTTCAAAGCGACGCTTTGTCTTCGTATCGAAGTCTTAAATGAAATTGAAACTGACGTTTTATGTCTTCACATCGTAGTCTTATAAAGTCTAAATAAAGGTCAAAGTCTCTTTTTATGTCTTCGTAATGAAGTCTTACATGAAATTCAAAGTAAGGTCTTAATGCCGCAGCCTTAAGTGAAGTTCAAGATAATGTTAGATGGCTCCATATCATTTCGATGAAATTTTAAATGAAATTCAAAACGACGTTTTATGTATTCATATCGTAGTCTCAAATAGAGGTCAAAGTGACATTTCGTGTCTTCGAATCGAAGTCTTAAACTAAGTTCCACCTCTTCTGTCAACAGTCTAATAGGGTTCGATAAAGAAAGTCATCAACAAACCAGTCAAATTGTTTATATATAATATTTATTATTTCCACCTGACTTCAATTCCATTCACTATATATAATATATATATGTATATATATATCACTTTATACAGACACAATTATGTTTTTTTTTACCTAATCACGAGTATCGACGATTTTCACGTGTGCAAACGCATGATAAAAATAAAATAAAACGAAGGAAATAAAAAAAATAATCCGTTCGTATACCAACATCAATGTTTCGACATAAAAGCGTGTCCGTAATATAAATTATATTAAAAAGAATTCTATACATGACATTATTTTTATAATCAAACTTTAATCGACTCGCTTGATCTTCTCGCACAGCGATTCAAAACCCCTCCCCTCCCCCCCCCCTTTTTCTTTCCCTATTTACAATTTTTCTATGTACAATTTGGCACCATTTGCTGCTATTTACAAATCCAATAATTCCCCCTTAATTTTACGCCTTTTCCGTTATGTCGCTTTTGTACGGTTGAAACAGCTTCGGGGCATCGATCTTGGTCGTCGTCGTCGTTGTGCCACTCGGCGACGTTGGGATTCTTCCGGTGTGATAGGACGACGAGTTTTTGCTCTCGAATGCGCCCTGGATAGTTTGAATTTGGGCGGGAAGACCGGCGAGGCTGAGGCCCAATGGTAGCTTCAACGGTGGGCTGTTCTTGTCCCGCGACTGCGAGTGGGAGTGTCCGTGATGCGGCTGTTGCGGATTACCGTTGCAGTCGCAATCGCTGGAGGCGTCCGAATGTGCCGGACTCAATTCGGGCAGTAATGTCGGCCGATAAGTAGGCGTGGTGCCGCCGGTGGGCGTACCGACGTAATGACCGTTCGGCGGTACACCGAGACCAGTCAGATGCAGGGGTGGAAGAGGATGATGGGGTTGAAGAAGATGCGAGTGGTGGTGAGGCGGATAAGCGGCCTGCTGAGGGTGTGGCCTGTGCAGGGAGGTTGCGACGTTCGGCGACTGATAAGGGCTGTAACGAGCCGCGTAATAGGCCGCCGCGGCCGCCGCAGGGTAGTTCGGCGACATGTGCGAAGGTGGCATTCCAGGAGCTCCGTGATAGGGCGGTGGCGGAAGACTGGCCGTCGCCGCTGCCAGCAGTGTCGCTGCCAAGGTCGGATCCGTGTACATGGCGTAGGGCCAGGCCATCGCCATGCGCTGGCGTTTGTCCTTCATGCGACGGTTTTGGAACCATACCTGGAATCAGAGCAAAAAAAGAGTTTAGATTGGTTGGTCGTTATCGAAGACATGGGAAGTTAAACGGTTTTCCTAAATTGGGATGCATTCCACTTTGGAGATCATAGGGTGCGGAATGTGTACCGTTGATAGGATTTCATCGGGAGAGAAGCAAAGATCATTTGGCCAAGTTTTGGAATCGCATTTTTAGACGCCAGTTTCAGGACCACGTAGATTTGGAATCCCAAATCGCAGAAAGATGTTGAGGGTCACTTTACGAATGTTATCTATCAACAGCAACGACTTTCGAGTCCGAGAATTAAAGTTGGAAGGAAGTCCATAATCGCGGAGCTCATTTGGCAGGAATTGGCCTGATGGACCCAAAACTTTCGAAGAATCGACAAAAACCATCTGTTTCTTGGGGTGTCTTCGCTAGACCATCTTGCGCGGTTCGTAGCGTTGTCGTAGCCGGGATAGCGAATCTTACGAGTCCTCGATTGAATTTGGTTCATTAAGATTCCATCTTGGAACGTTTCACCGGGTGTTGATTCTCGGCCCGAGGGGGGGGGGGGGGGCATAAAAAGCGGGGAAGCCGAAGGAAGAGAAGATGTTAATTGAAACTCGTTTAGCACCTCGTGTGTCGGTCGGAGCCACCTTGGCTTTTGTTTGCGGCGGACAAACATCGCGATTGACGGATACGAGAGAAGATGTTTGCTCTCGGTGATTGGCCGGATGAGCGGTTTCGAGTAGCAATGAAAAGATGCTGGCAAGACGTGGGCAGATGTATAATCGTCGATCAAACACGCAATAAAGAAATATGGAAGAAGAAGCGAACGGAGAGCGATGGGAGGTGGAGGATGAGTGCGGCCGGTTCTTAAGTTGACGCAACAGTGTGACTCGACTAAAAACCGCTAATTGCTTCGATTAAACGCCGAAGACCCTGCACATCTGGCAGCACTCTCGGCCACTTTTAGCCGACCAACAAACGGCTCAAAGAGTCTCCTCTTTTCGTCAGTGGAAGGGAACTCACAGGAATTCTTAGTTTGTTTATCCCAATCGTCAATCGTACACACCTTGATCGTCGATTCCGGCAAATGAAGCTGAGCGGCCAGTTCGCATCTTCTCGGCCTGCTGACGTAATTCTCCCGAAGGAATTCCTTCTCGAGACGAGCGAGTTGCTCCCTCGTGAAGGCCGTTCTGTAACGACGGATGTTCGGGTCCAAGGGCTGCTGTTGCATGTGTATCGACTGCGAGGAATCTATGGAAACAACGAGAAACAACATTCGGTTAAGATTCGGAGAACTTCCAATGGGTTGGTTTTGAGGACAAGAGGCGGATTGCGGTGAGGCGAGAAGATGCAAACTTTGAGGTCGCCGACGCAAGTGCACGAAATTCTCGTCGCCGGCGGTCCGGACTTGAAACGACGGGGGGTGAATTCACCCTCGGACAACTTCCGATCTTTTTCCTTTCCAGAGTGACGACAAAAGTTGGAATTTTCTTTGATCTGAGCCGCTCAGTCGAAAAATGAAGCCAGCGATGGCGGACAAAATTTGAAGCCAAGGGGGTGAGTTTTTTGTCCAATGATTGTTCGAACATTGTTATTGTAATTGTTGTTATTAATTGGGAATGGAAGTGAAAATTTGAGCGATGCACCTGGAACCTGGGTGGGCGCAACCCCTGGCGCAATAAAAGTAGCGACGGCTTCTCGGAACTCTCGAAGCGACGGACGGTTAACCGTGAAGAAACAGCGACGACTCCGATGAATGTAGAGACAATAATTGCGGCAATAAAACTTTAGGGGTGAAGATCGTTAAACGTAGCGTCGGCGGTCGTTCGGGCTTCTCGGAAGGATTGTCGTTCGGCTCGTCTTTGGAATATTACTCGTCCGCGCGCGAGTATCGCAAAAATGATCGCGGACAATGGCGCTGAACAAAATCGATCATACGAGGGGCTCGCAGGGGGGTTGAAGTTTTGTTTTTGCAGATGATGCGACGCGTCCGACGTCTTAATCGATAATTGCTCTCGGTTAGGGTGAAGCTGTCTTTTTGCAGACGATAATTTATTTGACAAAAATAAATTAATTGGCATAAAATAATTTATTTGATTTAAGTAAAATATTTATTTGATTTAAATAAATATTTACTTCATTTAAGTAGCTATTTACTTAATTTAAATAAATATTTATTTAAATGAGATAAATATTTTCCATAAACCAGATCAACGCTGGCCGTCAAATAAGTAATTTTTCTGGGTGCATCCGAGGTCTTAATCGATAATTTCACTCGGCTAGGGATGAACTTTTGGATCGTCCCAAGGGTAGTTTTTACTTGAGCCCAAAAAATTAACTATCGCGTTTTAGGGGTAGAATTTTTCCCCTTTCCTCAAAAAAAAAAAATCGACTCATTGGACGGAAGGAAAGTTTCTCAGGGGACAGTTTCGGGATGAATATTTTGAAGACCTGCTTACCTTTCTCGGGAGTTTTGGGCATGCTGTCCGGCGGTGGGCTGTGGGGTGGGCTCAGCTGGTACTGCGGCGGTACCAGGTCCACCACTATGGTCTCCTCGTCCCTCTGATGGTCCTCCATGTTTCTACGGTAACCCAGCATCTTCTTCTCCTCTCACAAACTCAAATATCCGTTGATCGAATTTTTTTTTCTCTCGCTTTTTTTTCAAGAAAAAAAAGGATGAAAGAATTCAATATTCACTTCACACTCTGCACTGTTTATTTTTGTCTCTTCCTGGATAAGGGATGATGTTTTTGAGATTTTTGTCACAACTGCTGCTACTCGACACCACGATTATTCGAAGACTGTCGTCACTCGAACGGTCTCGAGAGTTAAGGGTAAGCGCGGCAAGCCAGGTTGCGACTGAGCCTAAACTTCGACTCGTCCAGGGATTTATAGGGGGTTGCAGGGCTCGCACCCTAAGGTGGGGGAATGTGCAGCGCTCGGAGCGGCCGCAGCCCAAAGTCATTGGCTCCGATCGACCGAACGCACAGACCTGATTCGCTCTACCGAGTCCGCTTAACCACTCCCACACCTCCGCACCTCAGCATCCCCAGAATCTCCTCTCGCAGCCGACCATCTCCGTCCCCGTCGCTCTCTGGCTCCGCAGCCGCAACCAATTTTTTTTTTCGGACCTCGCGCACTTTCCCTCAACGAGGCGATATTATACGTGATTATTTCGGGGCTGTAAAATACGTGGAAATTTCACTTTTGGGACATTTCGACGCAGATTGCCGAACCGCGGAGCTGGATTAGACAGCCTGTTAAAACTTTTTTTTTAACAAGGTTCCAAGCTTTTTTATTGGATTTATTAATTTCGGGGAAAATGGTCCAGGACTTTGAGAATTTTTGGATCATGATCGATGAAGCTTTGTGCTTTGGGTAACATTTTTTTTGCATCGAACGCAAGTTGGATTTGTGGCGGGAAAAATATTGTGTTTTGACTGGAGTTTTTTTTTTTGTAAAACTTACACTGCGGATTTATTTAAAATGTTTTTTTTTTTTGCATACACTGTTTGGGAAATTTCAAAGTCGTGTGCGTTGCAAGTTTACGGTATATTTTTTTATCTTTAATGGTTTTTTTTTGTTTCGGGGGGAAGATTTGTAATTTTGATATCTGGTATTTTTATTTTACAAAAAAGTTCATCAATGTTCGATTAATGTCTGTCTTTTGTAAAATTTACAGTGCGGATTTATTTAAAATGTTTTTTTGCATACACTGTTTGGGAAATTTCAAAGTCGTGTGCGTTGCAAGTTTACGGTATATTTTTTTATCTTTAATGGTTTTTTTTTATTTCGGGGGAAAGATTTGTAATTTTGATATCTGGTATTTTTATTTTACAAAAAAGTACATCAATGTTCGATCATTGTAAGCAAATTTCAAGTTCCGGTACATAAAATTTACAGTTTATTTTTACAGTATAACTATCTTTATGGTTGATAAAAAGGCCTGATGTTTTAGGAAGAATTTTTGCATTTTATTTAAGTAACCTTAAATGCAGAAAAAACTTTAATACTCGACGGACGTTTCTGCACCTTATTAAATTAATCTTGTGCGCAGAATCGACCGAAAAAATGTAATCTTTTAACACAGCTTATTTTATATTACATTAAGTTTACCCTATTTGGAGGAAAAAAATTTCTGTTTCGGCGCGTAAATTTTGCATTTAAAAACAAATTTTCCTCTCCGCAGAAATTTCAAAAAAACAATTTCTATATTTAATTTTTCAAATTTCTTCATCGTCTCTCGCGATCGAGCGTCCAATCAATACTTCTCGATGCGACGAACAAGAAACCTCAGATGTCCGTCGAAAGAAACCAAAAATTGAATTCCGAACGCCAGGCATACCTGTGCAGTCGGCGCGTTGGAAAAGACAGTTCGAGATTTACGAGGTCGAAATTTTTGCACCCTCCACCGCGTTACCAGGGCGCATAATTGTTGTTAATCTAATTTCGTGCCACAATGAGGGCTCTTTACCTGTAGCTCGGCTATAATGCCCCCCCCTCCCTCGCACAAAAATATGCTCCGCTTTTCTACGCAAAATACGAACTCTCCCTGACCAATAAAAATATAAAAATTTCTCAAAATCAACCTCGAGGATATTTTCTTGTATTTGGAGTGGACTCGTTTTGCCTAAGCTCGTAAAAACGTTTAAAATGGAGCAAAACTCGTCAACTGTACATTCCACGTTATTCCCCCCCCCCCCCCGCTCTGTCGATTTTTCTTATTTTTACGATGTGTCGCGTAAGTCCCCGGTGTTACCTACGAAAATTTTTACCTCCAGTCTCCCCGTACTGTACTGTAATACTATTAGTGTCCCGTAGTTGCGGCACAAACTCGGGACCTTTTTCTTCGTTATTCTTCCCCGTCCCGGTTGCCCTGTAATACACTATACTTTTTACGATCTTTTCTGCAAGCTATCTTCCTCCTCTTATTTCTTATTTCTTCACCGTTTCACGGAGCTGCGAACGCCCTCTGCGGAGCTCTCCTCGCCGCTACTTTGCGTCAGCCCTCGGCGAACCAATACGCAACGCTGGGCAATAAAACCATTTTCGAAGCACAATATTATTCTCCCCCGTAACATTTTTTCGAAAGAAAAGTAGAACTTGAAAAAAAAAAAAAAATTCTTACGGAATATTAGTTTTCAAAAGGTTTTATTTTTAAGCCTTTATAAAAGTGTAAAAATTAGCTTTTATAAAGGTGTAAAAAATGACTGTGCAATTTTTAAGTTTCGTCCAAATAAATTACTCAGTTTGACCGAAGATGTGCCCGGCGTGGAGAAATAATTTCTCTTATCGATAACGAAGGAAGCAAATTTTTTCATTTCGTAATCGACTCGTCGGATTGAAAGATCTTGATTACAAAAAATAAAAAGAATATAAATAAATGAAAATAAATAATTGGATAAAAATAAAAGAATTTTTTAAAATGTGCCGATTAGCGACGAAATGAAACCTTTTCGTTTCTACAATCCAATTAGCCTTCGCACTTTTTCATATGCTTTTCCGTGTCGGAAACTGCGTCACGGTATTGCGTGGGGTATCAAGATCCAGCGATCGTGAACTTGAACAACGGAACTCTTGAGATATAAATAAATAAACATAAGTACATAAAAATAAACAAAAGGGCCAAAAATAAACAGTTAGGGCCGAAATGAAACCCTTTCGTTTCCATAATCCAATTAGCCTCCCCAGATATAAATAAATAAAAATAAATAAAAATAAGTAAAAATAAATAAAAATAAATAAAAATAAATAAAAATAAATAAAAATAAATAAAAATAAATAAAAATAAATAAAAATAAATAAAAATAAATAAAAATAAATAAAAATAAATAAAAATAAATAAAAATAAATAAAAATAAATAAAAATAAATAAAAATAAATAAAAATAAATAAAAATAAATAAAAATAAATAAAAATAAATAAAAATAAATAAAAATAATGTGCCGATTGGCGCCGAAAATGAACCCTTTGGTTTCTATGATCCAATTAGCCTCCCAACTTTATCGTATTCTTTTCCGTTTCGGAAACTGCGTTACGGTATTGCGTGGGGTATCGACCTCGTGCGACGCAACTGTCTCGACATACCTGCGAGTGGGCACACGGGAGGCTCACGGTTTATGTAACGCAATATTTTCGTACATTATAATTCGGACGAGTGTCCGACAGTGGAAAACCGAAACTGGAGCAACGGTACCGAACCCTCATAATTCTTACGGCAAATATTGTTTTGTCCGTGTTACCTTCGCTGCGCGCTTTATCGATATTTTTATTGCACGAATTTTCGTAAAAACGGTGCGCCATCTTTTTTCCTTCCTTCTTTTTTCCTTCCGGTACTCGGAGCGATTTTTCGACGTTCTTCGCGGACGAATTTTAGGGATTTATTATTTGCGGGCCCCAATTTTCGCCAAAAGCGTAAAATACGACGGTGATTTAAACCGGGACGATTTTTCGTTGTTTCTCTCAGCTGCATCGATATTTTGGGGCGGCTTTTTTTTTCTCTCACTTTTACTCGCTCGGGAAAAATATTTCGTCCGACGGACTCTAAAGATATTTAAAGTGGAGCGACGGCGGCCGAGAAAGATAATATACGACCCGTCGGAACACAGAAAAATGATTTTTTTTTCAGCACAGTTTATGAAAAAGACGGAAATGACGTTCAACTTTTATTTTTCGAAAAGTAAAGTTCATCTTTGTAAATTTTTGCAAATAACTTTTTATAAACGTTATGGTTTTTTCCTTGAATATTTTTTAACACGGAAATAGGTTCAACTTTTATTTTTCGAAAAATGAAATTCTATCTTCGTCAATTTTTGCAAATAATTTTTTCATTCTTTTTGATAAACGTTACGCGTTTTTCTTGAATATTTTTCAACTCGGAAATGATTATTTTTCAGCAAAATTTATGCCAAACCCGAAAATCCCGTCAACTTTTATTTTTAGATAAACAAAATCTATCTTTGTCAATTTTTGCAAATAATTTTTTCATATTTTTTTTTAAAACATTCATTTTTTCTAGAACATTTTTTAACAAAGAAACGATGTTTTTCAGCAAAATTTACGCCAAACCCGAAAATGCCTTCAACTTTTATTTTTCCAAAAATAAAATCTACCTTCCTCAATTTTTGCAAATAATTTTTTAATATTTTTTTGATAAACATTGTTTTTTTTCAATATTTTTTAATGCAAATTTTTCCGCATCGAGTTTAACTCCGAGGCTACTCGAGGCTCGATTTTCCGTGCCGGTACCTGCCGTGAATGTAGCGTTAACTTCGCGTTCGCTTAATCCGACCCGCGGTTAATCCGCAAAAACATGGAAACATTTTTGGAAATTTTACAGTCCCGCAACCCTTTCTCGTTTCGACGCCGCTAAAGGCCGGCTTTAGCGTCGAAAGTTTCTTCGCTTTTTTTTCATACATTTTTTTTTCATTGTTTCCACTCAATTTCAAATCCGCTTAGTCTCAGAACGTCGACTATTAGCCTGTGGAAAGGGCGGAGAGGCGAGCGTGATATTCGCTCGGGCATTGAGCAGCGAAGGGGTTGAGGAAAAAAAGAAACAAAAAAAAGAAGAAAGGTTTGAAAAACTCTTTGACTCCCGGGCGAGGGCGACGGTAGTTCGTGCCTAATAGAAATGAGCGAAAGGCCGTGGAATGGGGAGAAATAAAAAAAAGCGGAAGAAAGAGCGTGTAACAATACCGAATAAACTTTCACTCGTGGCTCGTGCTGGGATTAACAGAAATTGTTCACCCCTTTCGTCCCGCGACGAACGGTACTTTTAATATTGCACCCAAAATCATAGTCATAATTTCGTCGGGATTATATTTTCGGGCATTCTTCACTTAACTCTTTCGCTCCCTTCGGCCCGCCCCGACGTACCGTTAACGTGGCTTCGGCAGTTTTTACGAAGCGAAGTCCGCATTACAGATCCGATTATAATGAATCACAGCTAGTTTTTTTTTTTTTTTAAGATGCTCCAAGAACTGATCGATGAAGATTTTTCCAAATTTTGCGCGCAAAAAAGTTTCATACATTTAAAAAAAAATACTGATTCAACAGTATGACATTGAAATTCATGTCATCATTAATCATCATCATCATCATCAATCATTAATGATTAATCATTAATAAAATTAAGTTAATGAAATTTATGTTAATATTAATAAAATAAAATTAGTAAAATTCATATTCATATTAATATATATAATACTATAATATTAAATAAATAACATATACATTTTTTTAAGGTAACTGGGTGACTTTGCAGAGCATCTTGTGACGAAGAAAATGAGTCGCGACTCATTGAAATCGGATTAAGGTTTGAAAAAAAAACTGCCCTATGTATCTGTCTTGTAGAACATGGATGAGCGTATCATGTCGCTTCTTGAAGTGGTAAGAGGATTACGTGAAAAAAAATCACGGACCAATTGTTGACTTGAAACTATGAAAATCCAGGGTGACGCAAGGTACGGAGGGAGTTAAGAGGGACAAGCGAGGATATGGAGTCGACTGCAAAACACATCCGATTATAATGAGACACGGCTCTTTTTTTTTTTTAACATGCCCCAAGAACTGATTGATGAAGATTTTTTTCAAACATTTCGTGCATACGACATATGAACATACGACATTCAAATTCATATTCAAATTAATATATAGTACTACAGTAATTAATAGATAATACATAAATTAAATTTTTTTTATGTAACTAGGTGACTTTGCAGAATTGCGACTCATCAAAATCGGATTAACTTTACGGATTAGGGTTTGAAAAAAATGCCCTAAATGTAATCACCTTTAAGTGGTCAGAGAGTTACGTTTAAAAAAAGTCCCGAACCAATTGTTGACTTGAAACTATGATAATCCAGGGTGACGCAAGGTACGGAGGGAGTTAAGAGGGACAAGCGAGGGCGTGGAGTCGATTGCAAAACACATCCGATTATAATGAGACACGGCTCTTTTTTTTTTAACATGCCCCAAGAACTGATCGATGAAGATTTTTTTCAAACTTTTCGTGCATACGACATATGAACATACGACATTCAAATTAATATATAGTACTATAGTAATTAATAAATAATACATAAATTAAATTTTTTTTATGTAACTAGGTGACTTTTCAGAATTGCGACTCATCAAAATCGGATTAACTTTACGGATTAGGGTTTGAAAAAAATGCCCTAAATGTAATCACCTTTAAGTGGTCAGAGAGTTACGTTTAAAAAAAGTCCCGAACCAATTGTTGACTTGAAACTATGATAATCCAGGGTGACGCAAGGTACGGAGGGAGTTAAGAGGGATAAGCGAGGGCGTGGAGTCGACTGTTTTCACGCAATTAGTAATCCTGATTGCGACAGTTTATCCGGTATAATGCGTGTTTTTATACGGATACCGGAGGTGAAAACGAGCGGATAAACGTGGGTGGTTAATCCCGTGTATTCGTGGGTCTCGACCTAGCGGAGAGCCGGAGCGGCTCTTCGCCTCTAATCCTGATGGAGCTGGGCAAAGCAGCCAACTATGCACGAATACCACGACGGACCGACCATCACGGTTGTTTCTGCGGATATATTTACACGTATAATCCCCGTCGTGCTGCGCTCTGCTGATCCGTGGGCGGGTAAACAAGCTGTCCAAACATATCGGTCTCGGGTTGTGCGAGGGCGAGAACAATATCCTTACGTAGGACATACGAAAATGTAAATAAAAAAAAATGTAGGACATGCAATTTTTATTTTTTTTTCTTAATTTTTTGAAGCGTGAGTCTGAACAAGAGAGAAAACACCTTTTCGGAGTGGATAGTCAAATATCATAATGGAAATATTTTGAAAAAAAAAACGTAGTACATACAATTTATTTTTTCTCTTAATTTTTTGAAGCGTGAGTCTGAATAAGAGAGAAAATATCTTTTCGGAGTGGATAGTCAAATATCATAATGGAAACATTTTGAAAAAAAAAACGTAGGACATACAATTTTAATTTTTTTCTTAATTTTTTGAAGCGTGAGTCTGAATAAGAGAGAAAACACCTTTTCGGAGTAGATAGTCAAATATCATAATGGAAACATTTTGAAAAAAACGCAGGACATAGCATTTTTATTTAAAAAAAATTTTTTGAAGCGTTAGTCTGAATAAGAGAGAAAACACCTTTTCGGAGTGGATAGTCAAATACCATAATGGAAACATTTTGAAAAAAACGCAGATAAGTTTGTCAAATTTCTGAATATGTACAAATGTTGTAACATTTTATCCAGCGGTTCCAGCGGTATAATCAATTTAACGGGGTAGGAGAAATATTTAACGCATATTCAAAATGAAAAATGAATTTTTATCGTGGTACGATGATTGGAAAAAATTTGAAAAAATTTACGAAGAGTTGTACCAGCCGTCTGAGAATATCGTGAAAGTTTTGTAATGATCGATCCAGCCGTTTAAGAGATAATGTAGCGATAACGCTAAGAATATTTTAGTCTAAGCTTATCTTAAATTTGAAAAAAAATCTGTTTTTGACTTTAAAAAATGTATATATATGTCATCCCTCCATTCCCAAAAACGCTTGCCTCCCCGCTTGAAAATTGAACGATAATAGAGTGCCATTAAAGCCGGCAAAGGGTTTTTATTGGTTCATTGAAAAGTTTTCATAATTTTACGATCGTCCTAACGAGTAGACTGGCAATATAGTCGATTCACCTGGTTCCCGGTAAAGCTACGAAATTCCTATAACTAGGCCAAACAAATTTACACATTTATCACGTCCGACAAATAACGGATATATATATGTATATATTTCGACAATAGTATCCTGCTCAACTTAGGAGGCCAAAATGTTGGGCTTCATTGTTTTGAGAAAAAGGGAGGATCGAAACCCCCGAGGTGCATCGGGCGCCAAATTCGACCGTTTTTCTTACCCAAATCCACCGAATCCCACAACTTCATTGGTCCGCCAAAAATTGACTTTATTATTAGATTATCGATAACAATGCGACGGAAAAGTCAACATTTTTCGAGCATACACTCTATTGACAATAGAACATAACCGTTCAAACCCCCCCCCCCCCCCCCCCCCCACCTCCCTCCCCTTCCCAATGTCTCAAACCTTTCAACACCTTTTCAATCTTTAATTGTCAAATTAACACAATTATCAACTTTTTATTTTTTCTCTACAATACTTCGGGTCTAATCGAGTCATGTGTCATGAGAGTCATGAGTATGAATTTTGAACCCAATTTTAAATGTCCCGGTGAATTTACTACAATTTTTGTTGTCGTTCTAAGTAAAAGGAATGTACCAAGTTTAAGGCTACGCTCTGTAATTCGGTCGTTCATATCTGACCTTTATTCGCCTGTATTGGAAGCTTTCCAAGCTGAAAATAATAATCTTTAAAAAATGCATAAATTGCAAGTGTTTTCGGCAACATCAAATTTTTTGGAGATTTTTTTATTTTTAATAAAGAGCATTTGATAAAATATATATCAGTTTTCGAGAATTATGAATTTCAGAAGGTTTAATTTTTTTAAATTCGTACGGGGAATTGAGTAAATAATAATGACAATAAAAATAATAATAATAATATGGTATGTGGTGTGTATAGGAAAGAGTCTGCGACTCGTGCGTCTACTTAATTACGGTCACCGTTACCACCGCACGAAGGCGAGGTAACGGTGAAGTCAAAACAGAACATATAAAAGGCAAATTGTAGAGGAATAATTTTAAAAAATGGTTAAATTGCAAGGGTTTTCCGCAACATCAAATTTGTTAGTAAAATGTTAGTTTTTAATCAAGAGCATTTAAAAAAATACGCATAGATGCACGTTTTTGAAAATTCTATACATAAGAATTTAATTGTTTTCCTTCGTACGGGGAATTGAGTAAATAATCATAACGACAATAATAATAATAATAATAAGGTATGTGGTATGTATAGGAAATAGTCTGCGACTCGTGCGTCAACTTAATTACGGTCAGGGTTACCACCGCACGAAGGCGAGGGTTTGAAGTCAAATGAGTACACACAATAGGCAAATTGTGGGGGGGGGGCGACTGTGTATGGTGTTGACGATGGATATTTGACCGATACAACCGGTGGTTGAAAAGTCACTTAGGCCAAGCACCGACCTCTCTCACTGATTTTCGATATCCTTACCGAGCGTTCGAATTTTCGTCCGTGAGAGTCACCTCGGTCGATCCAGTGACCACATTATAATGTCGCGTTTCTCAACCCCCCACCGTGACGAACCCTGTCCTAATCCTTTACCTCGCGATCTATTGAAAGTCACCGAAACTAGAGATAATTCGCTAACTATAAATCAGCGAGAGAGAACACGAAAGTTTGAACAATTCTGAGTTTGAAAATACTGTTTCAATACACGCATGAAAGGTCAATATTTTTCACGGTTCACAAAAACAGATAATGATAATAATTACGAACAAAAAATCGCTTCTTACGAGGCTTTTCGTATCAAATTTTAATAAGCCGCTGATTTGTTATCGTCGGGCAGAAACGCATGGGCTATAAAACATTTTTTAATGTTACAAGTTATGGGTTGTAAGACATTTTTCGATTTTTTGAATACTTAATAAGTTATAGTAGTGAATGTATTTGTTGGCAATGTTTTACATGGAGTTGGTGCATTCATTTTTAAAGTGGGTTAAATTCCTTTGAGTTATGTTTGGCTTTAGGTTGTATCTTGATTTGCCATTCGGTTGAGTTATTGGTAGGGGAAACCGGGCCAAAATGGGGACATGAAATGTCATATTAACGTGGGACAAAATAGGGTAACAATGAAGCTGACAAAAGTTGCCGCAAGTCAAATCGAAGGGTACCCCGTTTTGCCCCATATGGTTTTTTTTAAATGTCCTTTCAAAACCAGTGCCGATACAATTATGATGTGAAAAACAATGGATCTATATTTTCGGTATTGTTGTAGCAGGTTTTAGTGCTTAGCGTCCCCGTTTTGCCCCGGTCTACCATATGGTGAGTGCTGGATATTTGCATAAAAAGTTATATTTTTACTTAATGTCCGAGATGTTAGTCGCCATCCACAAAAATGCGAGTTACTTGATGGAGATACAAAACATTTTTTAAATATTCTATATACAACGATTAAAATAGCCAAAAGGGCATGGTAAAGAAAGACACCCTGTCGGTTTTTTGGTTAAAAATCACAGATAAAAAAAAAATATATATCGTTAGTGCTGGATATTCACATAAAAAGTTCTATTTTTACTCAATGTCTGAGATGTTAGTCGTCATCCACGGGACAAAAATGCGAATTACATGATGGAGATAAAAAACACTTTTTTTATCTTCTATATACAACGATTAAAATAGCCAAAAGGGCATGGTAAAGAAAAACACCCTGTCGGTTTTTTGGTTAAAAATTAGATTTAGAAAAAAAAATTCTCAACCGTCCAAAACATGATCCCGATCTGCATGAAAAAAATGTTCTTTTTCCTCCGTCAGGTCACCGAAAAAAAGCGTGATTATTATACGACACTCTGTCCTTGCTCCGTCGGTCATTTTTTTATTATCATTTTTACCGCGCCTCGTAAAACCGGGCTCGAAAAAAAATCCCTAGCCGAGGCAGCGTCATCTGCGGAAGTGAGAATGGGATGTAAAATAAAAAAGGCACGAAATACGCGAAGATGAACTCTGAACGGGAAGGTAAAATGAATAATTGTGATCCACCAGTGACAAAGGACGAGTCCGTAGAGTCGTTAATTGCCTCGATAAACGAAACTATCTTTTTTAACAATCTTATTTCTTATTTTTATTGCCCATCCATGTCTTTCTTTTTTTATTGCCATGCGAAAAACACATTTGTATAAATCGATTCTTGCACTTATTTTTATTATTTTTCAGGGTAAAAAAACTGTATCGTCGTGTAATCGAGAGCGGGTGGGCAGTTTAGCGTCCTTGGCTAAGTCTCCCATTCATTACCATTGACTATTCGTTAAAGGTAATTCAATGGGGTTTTGCCAATGAAATCATTCCCACTTGCACTACCATTTAATATACCATTCACATGGAGAAAAAAAATTGTTGGGACAACAAGAATTTTGTTACTATAACTGATTTACTTGGTTAACATAGGGACAACAAAATATTTTGTTGTGGCAGCAAATATTTTGCTGTGGCAACAAATATTTTTGCTGCCACAACAATAAATTATTAACGATCTACATTTTGTTAAAGAAACAGAACTATTTTTCTTCGTGCATTTTCCCATTCGTTGTATGGTATTTTTTATCCCGCAGGCATTCCCATTCGCGAAAAAATTGACTATAGATAATTATCCACTTTTCTACACTGTCAAAATATATAATAAATAAAAAAAGCTGTGATGCTACCGAAAAATGTCTCGCATTATTCATAAATAATTTCTATCCTTAAATTCTCAGCCACTGTTGTGGAATTAATTATCTGCAATTCATTGTCGCTTATACCATTTAAGTGAAAGTTCCTACTCGCCCATGTGATTCCCTAGTGTTTATCAACTCGATACTCTTTCATCGTGAATTATAAATAGTTAGACGTGCCATTTACTCCGCATGATAAGAAATACCATTTCAGGTATCCCAGTTATGCTCCAATGGACTACCATTAATAACGAATGGAAAAAAGTTCCAGTCGAATTTTCCCAGGAAATTGCCATTGGCCTCCTATCGGTAACGAACGGGAAAATGTACCACTTAAAATTTTCTATTGATTTGCCAGTGCACCCAGAAAAAGAATTTATTTGGCGGCCACCGTTTATTTGGTTTAAGTAAAATATTTATTTGATTTAAATAAATATTTATTTCATTTAAGTTACTATTTACTTAATTTAAATAAATATTTATTTAAACCACATAAATATTTATTTAAACCACATAAATATTTATTTAAACCAAATAAACGGTGGCCGCTAAATAATTTTTTTTTCTGGCAGTGAACACCCGTTAGTAACAAATGGAAAAAAGTACCAGTCGAATTTTCCCAGGAAATTGCCATTGGCCTCCTATCGGTAACGAATGGGAAAATGTACCACTTAGAATTTTCCACTGATTTGCCAGTGGAGTCCCATTAAGAACGAATGGTAAAAAGTACCGCTTCAATTCTCCCCATGAATTTCCATTAGGATCCCATTGATTACCTTTCGATACCATTCATTACCACTAAACGCTCAATGGAAAACTTTGCCAAGGGCGTTCCGTCGTATAATTGGAGAGGCGCGATGCAGGCGTGTGCGGTTGCAATCATGTAGCTGATTAAACGGCTTAATTAAGCTCCTAATTTAATCGTGCATCCGTGTCCAAGCATCCCTGCTCGAACCCTCCCCCCTCTCCCCCCGCCATCCGAATCTCATCGGTTGTAACGCACCGGTAACTAGCTTTACGCACTGGCTTTACGAGTTAATCAATACTATCCTCTCGGCTACGTAGGTACAGATATACAACATGATAGCGCCTCTCCATCGCTCCGCTGCCGGTATTTCGGTGGTCTGTACTTTATTGCGATGCGTGTATAGATTGATTTAGCTTCAACTATCGATTTTTCCTTTGGGGGTGTTTTTGGCCCACAGTGCCATTATTGTAGAATTACATATAGACTATCCCGAGTAGAAATTTTAATGCGTTACATCGGGCTCTGATAAGGCCTTATCTGGGCCCGATGTAACGCTCGAAAATTTCTACCCGGCATGTTCTATTATATTAATATATATATATATTAGGGCTACCGATGGGTCGTGAGCTTCGAGTGCTCACACTGATAAAAAAAAAAGTACACGCTTAAATAAGCGGTTAACAAGTTACATACAAAAACAGAAAGCAGCCCCAACTGAGCAATTCCACAAACCGTTCCCTAATTAAGCTAATGAAGCGATTTTCTCTTCCACCGTCATACCTACGAGAAATATGCATACGACCTTTTTTGTAGTAAATGTTGTCCTCTACAAAAAAGCTCCTATGCATATACACCCTTAAATAAGCGACTAACAAGTTATATACAAAATATCCGTCAAAGACGGATTACATGTCAGCTTACGACGTCACTTTTCTTTCGACCTTACATGCCAGAATCCGTGAAAAAAGTCGATTACAGTTTTCGATACCGACCCAACACACGTTGGCTGGAAAGGAGGTGTTCAACTTACTCTTGAGCAGCATGTGGGACATTCCACTGTACGAAGCGACTATACTTTCAGGTCATTCGTTGCAATGATCGTTCGGTCGTTAATCCTGTTAAGTATGAAAGACATAATGGCGGAAGAAGGTGGAGGGGGGGGGGAGGGTATACGCGAGCTCGGCGCGCTTCGATTCCCGGTCCGGGTTTGCCTGGTCAACGACATAGAATGACAATGGTACGCGAACAATCGATCCGAAATCCTCGCTAATCCGATTAAGTAGAACAATGGCGACCTGGCCCAAAGGGCTCCGAGGACGCCGTGCAAAAGTCGAACCAACTTTATTGACCCCGGATCGAACGCGATCGCACCGTTACACTTCGGTCCCTAATTCGCGTCCACGATGGAACGGACGTGTACGAAATTTTTAGTTTAAACAATACACAAAAATATATTGACTTTCCATAAATCCATTGTTGGATGGGGGAAAACAAAACAATGGTTTCGTTGGGAAATTTGTAAAAATTGGGCTATGATTGTTCCTTATCGGAGACCTCGAGGTGGAGGAAATGAGACGAAGAAGAGAGACCTACCGGAGTTGGGTGTTTCAATTAGCGTCGAGGCTCTCACGTTCTCACGAAAATTCTTTCATCCTCGCCGCCCGACTTCGCCACCGGAGCCAGCATCGTTCACTTCCGTCTTTCACTTGACACTTGAAATTCTTTTTTTTTATTTTTATTTTCCTTCCATTTTTTTTTTTTTTTTTTTTTTGGTTCCTTGAAACTGTTTTCCCATCGTGAAAAATAATTCAACGGGCGGTACCAGGTGCGGAGGTCCGACCTATAAAAGAAACAAATTCGATCTCATGATTCTCTGATATCGTAAATTCTGTCCGGTCTGCTTCGAATCTCGAGTGTCCCCGGTATATTCCCGTGCCCCCCCCCCCCCTCCCCCACCCCTCTCGAACCTTGCCACGATACTCGTCCTTTCCTACCGAATTTTTTATACCTCCCAGTGGCGAGCGATAAGTTCCACAGTGAAAGAAAGAACGGGGGGAAGAAGATCGCAGGGAAGCGTGTGAGAGTTATGTTAGTGGGTTGATAAGTCACGATATGAAAAAAAAGACGAAGAGTAAAACTCGTTCACGGCTCCTCAAGTGAATCCATATGAGTTGAAAGAAAATTATCTCCGCCCAATATTTACCACATGCACATCTGTGTAAAATGATTTTATGTGAGCCGTAGAAGCTTATTTTGTTTATGATATCCGCGAAAATGTATTCTAAGCCATTTATCTGTTTACCGGTTGGTCGTACAGGATTTTTCCAAGAGACGTTTTTTGTGGAGATTTCGATTGTCTATCAGAATGGTCCTGTGACTATTTTTCGTAGGCGCGATGGTTTTCGAGAAAATCGCTGGTTTGTATCGAAGCAATCTACCGACTCCCCAGAAAGAGCTCTTTGCTGTGTTTCGTTTGTAACTCCTTAATGCGGCATCTGACAGTGTAAAAGCATACGACCTTTTTTGTAAGTGATGAAATTTTCTACAAAAAAGTACTTAACCATAATTTCAATTCGGTCGCTGGTTTCGAAGGTAGGATCAATCAAAGTGGCTGATTGGTCAGCACTCGCGCTAAATCACGGAACTCAACGGTGTTAAGTTCCGTGATTTAGTTTTAACCGTGATTAAGTTTTAACTAAGCGTCGCTGAGAATAATACCGAAGATTTATTTTTTAACGAGCTCCTGCGACTGCCAGTCATTCTTTTTTTTCGTCTAATCCACTTTTCGTTACACGGATGCGGAAGCGAGGAGGAAGGAAAAAAAACAGAATCCAAGTAGCGAGTACTCGAGAATCCACTCTACGCGCCCCGGAAGTGTCTTACAGGGTGCGCGCAGGGAATATCCCACAGTCCAGGAGGTTGATGGGCTTTTTTAACAGGGAGAAACTAAGAAGCACCGGCAGCTTGAACTTCTATCCGGCCGAGCTATATAGACCAGCGGGGATGGGTGTCAAAGAAGAGGCCACAAAGTGCCCGAGATTAGAATGAAATTAGCCGAGGCACTTAAGAGGTACGTAAAACGATCGAGTCGGACTCTCCTCCAGAGGGATTCCGCTTCTATTTCCGGAGTTATTAAAGACAAAAAACAAATTGTCTCACGAACGAAGACGCGCTATTACCGAGCTATTCAGTCATCCATTTTGCCCACTGATCCACTTTGACGAAAAAAAGAAATGTCAGAATCCGAATTTCTTTCGAATGTTTAACTCCTTTTTTGCACATTGGTATTACGAGTGTATATAATGTTTTCATATAGACAGAACAAGAAGACATTTTTTAGTTTAGACAAGCATTTTTATATTTTTCTCAAAATCAAGATTTTCATTTAAAAATCAAGATTTTCGTTTCAAAGTCAAGTTTTTCATTTCAAAATCAAGATTCTCATTTCAAAATCAAGATTCTCATTTCAAAAACAAGATTCTCATTTCAAAATCAAGATTCTCATTTCAAAATCAAGATTCTCATTTCAAAATCAAGATTCTCATTTCAAAAACAAGATTCTCATTTCAAAAACAAGATTTTCTTTTCAAAATCAAGATTTTTATTTTAACATCAAGATTCTCATTTCAAAAACAAGATTCTCATTTCAAAAACAAGATTTTCTTTTCAAAATCAAGATTCTCATTTCAAAATCAAGATTCTCATTTCAAAATCAAGATTCTCATTTCAAAATCAAGATTCTCTCTTTCGACATAAAAATGTGTCACAACTGAATTTAATTTCCCGCTTTGATAGGCACTCACTGAAACTTTCAATTTCTCTCGCACATCTTCCAAGAGGTAAGATGGACTTTGCGAGGCCATCAGTAATCTCGGTAGCGACCGAGGAATGATGTAGCGAGGCCATGTCTGCGGCGAAAAATTTTGAGTCCGTAGGTCCCAAAGCTCTCGACCCCGGTCCGGTCGTGGCTCGCCCCAAAGACCATGCTCCAAAAGCCGTGACTTTTCTTCTCCCGCAGGTCTCTCGCGGCTTTACAGTTAGGGAAGTGCAATATATTAATAAAGCCATTAGAGCCTCTCTTTGCTCTCTGCCTCCGTCTCTCGCGCTCCGAGGAAAGATTCCTTGGGACCAAGAGACGCCCTCTTCGTTCTCCACCGTACAATAGCTCCGTCTCTATCCGACTTTTATGCCCACCTCGGGTTACATCGCTTCGTTAAACTGTTGAGTGGGGCCCCGGATAGTGACAATGAGCCAACATCTCGGTGTATAAAATTTTGGGCAATTCTTAATGCTCGTACCGTAACAAAAATATTGCATATAGTTTCTGTGCGAAGACACAAAAATTTTATTGTACCGAAGGATTTCGGGATAGTTTTCGAGCCTTTCGAAAAAGCCCTTTCCCTCCCCAAGTTTCCGTAGCGTTTAATTTTCGTCCGCGACTGGTCGCGCTGCCCCTTTTCGGTCCCGAATTTTCTCAACCCATACCGTGTCCGGTTAACTCCTCGTTGCACTCTCTTGATATACTGTTCGGGTGTAACTCGTCCCTTACGGGCTGTATTTCGTCGCAACCCTCCATTCGGACCTTGACGCAATAATTTTATTATTGCCATCCGACACCGACAGTGCCCCTCGAGACGGTATTGCATCGAGTGCGATAATACAGTTGTACGCAACTCTGGACTGGGTAGGGGCGAACCGAAGAGACGATAATTGCCCGGAACGAGTTGATTCTCAACCGTCGGCGAAGACTATCCCTTCACGGTGACAGGCTTGTCATCTTGGATCGTTATAAATTGCGATTTTCGTGGATTGGCGGCTGTAAACGAGAAGCGGAGAAATTTAAGGTCGAAGAGTCGACGCGATGCGAGTTATGATAATTAGACCATGCCTGCGTCGAGGGGCGGTTTAATGGAGCTTCGGTTGCTCCTAGGAAATTTCTTCGAGATGCACTTTTTGTAGCGCTTTAGAGCATCTTCGATGATGATTATGGGAATATCTCTAGTAGGTATGAGGAAAGAAAATCGCTCGATTAGCTTGGAAACGGTCTGTGGGATTCCTGAGTTGGGTCTCCTGATTTGTTTTTGTATATAACTCGTTAACCGCTTATTTAAGCGTGTAGATGCATGGAAGCTTTTTTGTAGAGGAAAAAATTTACTACAAAAAAGGGGATATGCATATTTCTCGTAGGTATGGTGGACGGAGAGAAAATCGCTTCATTAGCTTAATTAGGGAACGGTCTGAGGAATTGCTCAATTGAGGCTGCTGATCGGTTTTTGTATATAACTCGTTAATCGCTTTTTTAAACGTATATATGCATAGGAACTTATTTGTAGAGGACAACGTTTACTACAAAAAAGGCACTATGCGTATTTCTCGTAAGTATGGCGTTTGGGGAAAAAATCGCTTAATTAGCTTAGGAACGGTCTGTGGAATTGCTGAGTTGGGGCTGCTGATCTGTTTGTTAATGTAACTCCTTAATCGCTGGTCTGTGACTTCAGATGTATGAAAGCTTATTTGTAGAGCATGGAATTGACTACAAAAAAGGTCGTGTGCATATTTTTCGTAGACATCTCCGTTTTGAAGAAAATATCGATCGATTTCGATCCAACGATCCACACCGATCGCGACTCGCGATTTAACACACAGTACATGAGCGCATCCGTGCTGCGGATGTAGGGGATGAAAGTTGTAAATTTCGTGAATTTAATATCTCTAATTTCGCGCGATGATCCCCTAATTTAATCAAGCACGACGAGGAGAGTCGCGAAGCAGCTCGGGCTGCTCGGTCGCTCCTCCGCCAAGTGGGATGAGTTAATCTCACCCGATTTTCCTAACTCGATTATAAACTTTGGCGCGCGAGGAGGGTATGAAGCGAGGGCGAGGGATATTATTAAGGTCTCTATACTCCCCATCCCTCTTGCCCGAACCTCCCGGAGCGTCTAATGACTTTCATGAAGCGGGAGTTCTACAACGAGAGTTTTCACAGCGGCACCAATGACGCCAATCTCATTTTCGTCTGAAAAATAGTTTTGAAAAATCGCGCGAGCGTCAGCAAGCGCAAATGATTTTTTTTTTATCACAAGAAAACCAAGACCACGCAAATTTTCATATATTTTTGACGGTTCAAGTGAAATTTAATGTCAAATTTAATTCGAGCCGATTCACTTTGGTAATAACGCGTTTTATCTCGGACAGTTCTAGACCGATGGCTTGAAAATTGATAGCAAACACTAACTACTTTTTTTAACCACAAAAATGCCAATATTCACAACTCTTTAATCCTGCTGTCGATTCAAGTCAAATTTCACTCAAGTCGGTTCATTTTGGTAGCAACTCGTAGCGTCGGCTAAACTTTAGACCGATGGCTCAAAAATTGATAGCAAGTACAAACTATTTTTTTTTTAAGCACAAAAATGACAATATTCATAACTTTTCAATCCTTTTGCCGATTCAAATCAAATTTAATTCAAGTCAGTTTACCTTGGTGGTAATTCGTTTCGTCTCCAAAGTTTTAGATCGATGACTTGAAAATTTATAGCGACCAGAAATGATTTTTTTAACCACAAAAAGGCAATATTCATAACTCTTTAATCCTTTTGCCGATTCGAGTCGAATTTCATTAAAGTTAGTTTACTTTCGTGGTAACTTGTTTCGTCTCCAAAATTGATAACAAGTACAAACAATTTTTTTTAACCACAAAAAAGCCAATAATCATAACTTTTCAGTCCTTTTGCCGATTCAAGTCAAATTTAATTTAAGTCAGTTCACTTTGGTGGCAACTCGGTGTCTCACAAAAGTTTTAGTCCGATCGTCTGAAGATTGATAGAAAGCACAAACCGTTAAAAAACCCCAAAAAGAGAAACAAAATTAATAATTTTTTCATCGCTTCGCTCATTCAAACGAGACTTAATAGCAAATACCTTTAGCAGTAACTCGAACCCAGAAAAAAATTTATTTGCGGCCACCCTTTATTTGATTTAAATGAATATTTATTTGATTTAAATGAATATTTATTTGATTTAAATGAATATTTATTTGATTAAAATGAATATTTATTTGATTAAAATGAATATTTATTTGATTTAAATGAATATTTATTTGATTTAAATGAATATTTATTTGATTTAAATGAATATTTATTTGATTTAAATGAATATTTATTTGATTTAAATGAATATTTATTTGATTTAAATAAATATGTATTTCATTTAAGTAACTATTTACTTAATCAAAATAAATATTTGACTTAAGCCAAATAAACGCTGGCCGTCAAATAAATTTTTTTTTCTGGGCGCGACTTGGGCACAAAGTTTCGGTAAAAAAGAAAATTATTTAACTGGGCAATAATCGATTGAAAAAAATGACTGAAATATCTGTATGTCAGAAGAGACGTCTGAAGTTACAGCTGTCGGCCTGTTGCACACACGCAGCCACTTCTCATCTCCGGCGTCGTCGAGCTTTCGCCAGGCTTGTCGGCACGTCGTAAAGCTTTCACACGCCGACTACCATTTATCCCGCACGATCTTTCGAGAGCTCTCCTCGTTGTTCTTCTCTGCGTACGTGCATCAAAAAATGTTCACTCGGCTCGAGTGCACCAGATGCACGACTCATCGAATCGTCTCAGCAATTTTCTTCTCTCGTTTATAACTCGTTAATGCAACGTCCGACGCTATGCGAAGGCACAGGGCATATGTGAAGAATATCAAATTTACCGCAAAAAAAAATGATCGACTATAATTTTTTCTGAACCGTCAGTTTCGAACCAAAATCGAAAAATTTAATTCGCTCCGATTATTCGATAAATAAAGTTGACATACGAACAGTTTATTAAGCTCGAATACGGACAATTTTTTATTATTTTTTCTATTTAAATAAAAAATGTACATAATTTTTTGCCAAAAGAATGTTAAAATTTTGTTCTCCTCAGTGACAAAAAAATTGCTGAAAATTCCCCCAATTTTGATCCTTCGTAACGGTGATCTAGTCTTGTGAAAAAAATCTTTGCTACGAGTATAAAAGTGGAAAAACATGAACATTTTTTTACGTGCAAAAATAAAAAATTATATGACATTGAAAGAATGAAACAATTTTTTTATCCGGTAAAAGGAATTTTTTTACGCTATCCAAACATCCTTACCCGGTCCAATATTTCATACCGAAAAAGATAAATTATAATACATAATTAACTATATTAATATATAATATCGCATCCCCTCATCGCGTCCGATTTTTTATTTCTTCGTCAGAGCTTAAGTTCGACAAATGATCGAGAAACCAACAAAAAAATCGCGCCCAAATTAATTAATAATTACGGTATCAGGCATTAATTCATTAGATTTTTTTTACGCTTACACAGTTTGAACAGCGACAACGAGGAAAATGAAACCGAGAAGCTCGAGTTTTCCCTGCGCGCACGGAGGATCGTTGCAGCGAACTCGACGTAATATCGGTGCGAAAGAGGTGGAAAATTACATTTTTTAATTATATGCCCTCACCCCCGCCGAGAGTTCATAATTGGTGCTCACTACGCGGGGATGAAACTTATTAGTCGGGGGTAAGGCGTTACCGCGGCCTCTGTCCCTCCTCCTCTGCGTTCCGCAACCACCTTTCTCATAATACCGCTTGCGGAACTCGCCCTATGCCCGACGTGCATACCCACGCGAACAATATTGCGCCAGAGAGACGCAGGGACGCATGCTCAACATTTTCGTAGCCATGTTCTGTCGAAGTTCTTAAAAAATAAGTAGAAAACAGAATTCTACTTTTAAAAAGTAGAATAGAATTTTTCATATCGCTTTTTCATAAAAGTTGAGAATTGAAATTTTCATATCGCTTTTTCATAAAAGTTGAGAATTGAAATTTTCATATCGCTTTTTCATAAAAGTTGAGAATTGAAATTTTCATATCGCTTTTTCATAAAAGTTGAGAATTGAAATTTTCATATCGCTTTTTCATAAAAGTTGAGAATTGAAATTTTCATATCGCTTTTTCATGAAAGTTGAGAATTGAAATTTTCATATCGCTTTTTCATAAAAGTTGAGAATTGAATTTTTCATAAAAGTTGAGAATTGAATTTTTCATAAAAGTTGAGAATTGAAATTTTCATATCGCTTTCTCCTCACACTCCTCAGAATAGTTATGTGTATGGCAAGGGCGTAGAAAGGGAGTTCTTGACGGGCGAGAAAATGCCATTCACACAAATGGCATTCAAACGAGTCAGAACTCCCTTCTCTACGCCCATGCCATTCACATAATTTTTCCTACCAAATTCACGAAAATCACGCTTTCCGTTCCCGTGAAGTGCGCGTAGAAAGGCACTTTTCTGTGTTGCAAACACACGAGTTCAGAAAACGTTTTTCGCACGAGTGTCGAACAAAATTTTATTTCACAAGGTGTGAAAAGTGAGGTTTTCGCACTGCGAAGTGTGCGCAAAAACTGCCATTTTATCACCAAGTGAAATAAAAGATTTTTCAAGCGAATTAAACAAAACGCCACCAAGTATACCTACGTATATTTGCCGTAAATATTTATTCAAAAACTGTGTCGGCGCTCAGGTTCGTGCAAGTGTCAATAAATCTTTCTAAAATACGACACACCACAGTCTGAGCCAAAGCTTGGAAGTGAACGGTCGCGTTTATGAAATTCGGCTTAGCAGACAATTATTGTTAATCAATGTATAAATATTTTTTAATATCCTTAAAAAATGATATTTAAATGTCCGTTTTTAAAAATCCTTAATGAACCTTGGGATTGTTTTTTCCGTAGTCGAACATTTTAACGGACGCAGCCCTGGCGCTAATCTCGAGTTAGACGCCAGCGTTTCCTCGTAAACGCGGGATATACGAGGCGAGATAAACTCCCGTGCGCTGGCTACTAAGTTCTATGTATTTTCTTTATGTGCACAGTAATTAAATAAGCGCGTGTGTGCGTGGATGTAATTTAAAAAAACAAAATCAAACAAGGAAAGTTAATTCGCATTTAACTTGTCAACGCGGTATCCGACTAACACGCATAGGACTTAATTTGTGATAACCTTAAAAAAAGGTCCCAATCATATTTCCCGTACAATCAACGTTTACCATTGAAAACCGGATTTTTATTTTTCTGCGCTCCGCCCACAATATTCGCTTCCAACTTCGTAACCCCGTATCTGACGGTACATGGTCTGAAGACCTTTTTTCTAAAGCACAAAATTCTCTACACAAAAAGCTCATGATCAAATGTTCCGTAAGATCAACATTTCCCATGAAAATCGCATTTTTAATTTTTCTGCCTTCCGCCCCTAAAATCCGCTTCAAACTCTGTAACCTCGAATTCGACGCTACATGGTCTAAGGACCTTTTTTCTAAAGCACAAAATTCTCTACAAAAAAAGCTTAAGATCATATTTTCCGTAAGATCAACATTTCCCATGAAAATCGCATTTTTAATTTTTCTGCCTTCCGCCCCTAAAATCCGCTTCAAACTCTGTAACCTCAAATCCGACGCTACATGGTCTAAGGACCTTTTTTCTAAAGCACAAAATTCTCTACAAAAAAACCTTAAGATCATATTTTCCGTAAGATCAACATTTCCCATGAAAATCGTATTTTTAATTTTTCTGCCTTCCGCCCCTAAAATCGGCTTCAAACTCTGTAACCCCGCATCCGACGCTACATGGTCTAAGGACCTTTTTTCTAAAGCACAAAATTCTCTACAAAAAAAGCTTATAATCATATTTTCCGTAAAATCAACATTTACCCGTGAAAATCGTATTTTAAAAATCGTTTTGCCTTCCGCCTCTAAAATCCGCTTCAAACACTGTAACCTCGCATCCTACGGTACACGGTCAAGTACCTTTTTTGCAGACCACAAAATTCTCTCAAAAAAAAAAGCTTCCTATCACAATATCCGTAAGATCAACATTTACCCGTGAAAATCGCATTTTTCAGATTTCTCTCCATACCGCGAGAACCTCGCATTCGACGCTACACGGTCTAGGGACCTTTTTTCTAGAGCACAAAATACTCTACAAAAAAGCTCCCGTGCATATTTCTCGACGGACCAACCATTGCCTCGAAAAATCCTCTTACTTTTCCCTACGAACAATTCCTGTGCGTCCTTCGTGGAACACACACTACACGGCACACGGTAAGATAAATACATAGGCGCTTCGGCGCTTCGCGTACATGAGCTGGAACGCGAAAGCTCAGGTAAATAATACACGAGCACATGGAAGCTACATAAAGGCTCGGGTTGTATCCAGGCATGGCGTGCAGCATGGATGAGATAACCCCGACGGGACGATACTACTACTTGCTTGTTGCCCCCCCCCCCCCACCTCCACCCCCCCCTCCCCCGCGCCTTTTTGGCACACGGAGGTTGGCGAAGGTGTTAAGGGTAGTGGTGGTGGAGTGGGTGCAGCGGGTAAGCAATAAGGCGTTGGGCACCGCGCTGTTACGACCCCTGATCTCTCGCCTGCTATATTGTACCTACGAGCTTCTCTCATCCCTTACCTTACGCTATACCTCTGTTATAACATCTCCTCTCATACTGCGCGCTCCCGCGCCCCCTCCCGCCACTATACCCAACCCACGTAACTCTACAAATACGGAAACTTCGCTTATTATATCGTTATACCGTTTTGATTATAAAAAAAAAATGGAAGAGGTAAAGAAAATGAAGGAATAAAACTTAAATTAAATATCTTTGTAGTGAATAGTTTGCACGACTCTTTTTTTGTAATTGATGTGTTATATATTGGAGCTAATATTTAAAAGTGATATACACTTTCGCGGGTATGAAAAGCATATATCATTTAGATTCAGAATTTTTTTTTACGATAAATTTTTTATTTATTATATTTTTGATATATTCTTGAGATATTTTGAATATACTTTTCGCACGTAGTTATTGAGCGTTCGTGACGTACGGTAAGCGATACAGTCCTTACGACCTCCCGCGAGGATGGAGGGGATTTTTTAATTTTTTAAATCGTGGTTTGTTCAAACATCCGAAATTCCCGTATTAAAAAAAAATGGAAAAGGTGAAGAAAATGAAGGAACAAAAATTAAATTAAATATCTTCGTACAGTGAATATAGTTATATATTGGACCAAATATTTAAAAATAATATACACTTTCGCGTGTATGAAAAGCATATATCATTTATATTCAGAATTGTTTTATTTAATATATTTTTGATATATTTTCGATATATTCTGAATATACTTTTCGCACATACTTATTGACCGTTCATGACGTACGGTATGCAATATAGTCCTTACGACCTTCCCGCCAGGATGGACGGGAAGAGAATCGTTCCTTAGATTCTGAACCGTCGAATTCGTCGTTCGAATAACGTTGCTCGTAATTTTTTTAATCGTTGTTTATCCAAATATCCGAAACTCCCGTATAAAAAAAAATGGAAAAGGTGAAGAAAATGAACTAACAAAAATTAAATTAAATATCTTCGTACAGTGAATATAGTTTGCATTAAACTTTTTAAAAATAATTTAATGTGCTAATGTGCTATATATCGGAGCAAATATTTAAAACTAATATATACTTTCGCGTGTATGAAAAGCATATATCATTTATATTCAGAATTATTTCCACAAGAAATTTTTTAATTAATATATTTTTTATATATTCTGGATATATTTTGAATATACTTTTCACGCATATTTTTTGACCGCTCGTGACGTACGGTAAATAATATAGTCCTTACGACCTCCCCGCCAGGATGGACGGGAAGAGAATCGTTCCTTAGATTCTGAACCATCAAATTCGTCGTTCAAATAACGTTGCTCGGAATTTTTTTTTATCGTATTTTATCAAAATATCCGAAATTCCCGTACAATTTTTGTCTTCACTGCGCGAAAGAGAGCGAGGCGTGTCGGCCTTTCGTGTTTCTTTGCTCCGGCAGCCATAGCTGCTTTTCCCGTCTCATCTCCGTTACGGGATTTCATCCCCCTTGTTCTTCGTCGCTGACGACGACGAAGATTGGGTCAATACTACGGGGTGGCCTCGCGCAGCACTGGCTGCCGCGAGGGTGCCCGAAGGGGTTCGGGCGGAGGGCAGATCGGCGCTCCGTCGCATCGCCGAGCCCCGGCGTTCAGCGACTCCGGGGTTGGCTTCGACCCTGTATCAGCGAAAACGTCGCCAGGGCGTTGCCGATTGGCGGACCTGGAAATACCCGTACCCCCTTGGAAATCGGGCGGTGGGAGGAATTTTCCGTCCGCTCGGCACAGCCACAGGATATCTTGGTATCAATGCATCCAAACATTTATAACTCATGCAGATGCTATAGTATTTTTTTATTTTTTTTTATTACGAATCAATTCAATTCGATTCAATTCAAATACATTCGATTCGATTCAAATTGATTCAATTCAAATCGATTCAATTCAATTCAATTCAAATCGATTCAATTCAATTCAATTCAATTCAATTCAATTCAAATCGATTCAATTCAATTCAATTCAATTCAATTCAATTCAATTCAATTCAATTCAATTCAATTCAATTCAATTCAATTCAATTCAATTCAATTCGATTCAATTCAATTCAATTCAAATCGATTCAATTCAATTCAATTCAAATCGATTCAATTCAATTCAATTCAAATCGATTCAATTCAATTCAATTCAAATCGATTCAATTCAATTCAATTCAATTCAGCTCAATTCAATTTTTAAAAAGTTTGACCTCTGAGGCGCTGAGGAAAAAAGTGAAAAGGTGAGTACGAAACTCAATCATGTATTCCGCTTGATAGCGGAGGGGGATAAAAGAGCAAGAAGAGAAATAAGACAACTTCAATTCGAAATGAGGTTGGAGAGGGGGGAAGGAGGGTTATACCCGACGGTGCAGTTCCGCATGCCCGACGAGTCTCGAAGTGAGAGATCCCAGCTTCCCACTAACAAATATGTGTATATGTATATATATATGTATGTATGTATGTATATGTATATACTATACAAACTCTGTTTTCTCCAGTTCTGGGTAAGGAAATTTTTCGAGGCCGCTGGCATGGATAGCCAGCCTGAACCCTCCGGAACTCTGATTTCGCTTTATGGCAGTCGTTTCCTCGAATTAGGAGGGATGAACCGACACACCAGAGGGATGAAAAGTATTCGCGAATCAGTCCGAGCACGGGTGGCTCGAGGGGAAAAAAAAGGAGAGGAAAAAGCAGCCTCGTATCTTCTCCATATTTCATGCTCATTATTTATTCGACGGGCCACTGTACCCCGACTTGTAATTCGTCGTTATTGGGTTAACACGACGATTTTTTTTCTTCTTTTTTTTTTGCTTATTGAAACGATAAAAATAATTATATTTATAATAAATGGAAATCTCAATTTCAACTATTTGTTTTACTGATCGAAACGTTAATAAAATCGAATATTTTATGCCACTTATAATTCGTCTTTATTGGGTTAACGCGATGATCTTTTTTTTATTAACTGATTGAAGCGTAAAAAAAAATCGAATATTTTGTTTGTATAAAATATTCTAATTCGTCGTTATCGAGTTAAAATTGAGTTTTTGTTTTTTGCTGATTGAAACGTTTAATAAAAATATTCGACAATAAAAACCATTTTTTTCAGATCATTTTTTTGACTGGTAGGAGATTGAAGTGATGATTCGTCGAGTGGTAAGTAGAGATGCGAAAGCGTTGATCGATTAATCATTTTTCCCTCTGTGCGACTGCTGGTGGGCTCTCGAGGAGCCGAGCCAGAACGCATCACGAGAGGCATAAGGCGTGTTGCATTATTGATATAAATAACGAGAGTTTATTATTTTTTCCTTTTTTTTTTGTCACCCGAGGGATCGACACTGCTGAAGGGAGAAATTGTCTCTCGCCCCTCGCACGCTTGTACACTTGTCGAACGAGTTAATCCCGACCCGCTGTCGGTCAGCGACGGCAGTCAACGAAAATATTAGCACCGGTCAAAGGGGTGACAAAAACGGGAATGGGGTCGCGATAAAATTAATCGAGCGCGCAGGGTCGCGTTATTATTATCTTACTCCATTCGGTAACAAGAAATCGTCATAACAACACGGTAAAAATAAATTCCAAATTTCATTTGCTGGAACGTGAAATTCGCTTACATTGCTTACATTAATTGAACGTTAATGTACTTTTTTGGAAAATAAATATAGCGGATATTAAATTTACAAATCTATTGACGGAAATTTCAGAAACAGTTTATGGAAAAAAGTTTTCAATACCGTTCATTAATTTTCAAACAGAATTTTATACAGTGATTATATTATATTATATTATATTATATTATATTATATTATATTATATTATATTATATTATATTATATTATATTATATTATATTATATTATATTATATTATATTATATTATATTATATTATATTATATTATATTATATTATATTATGTCATTTTTATAATAACTTATGATATTGATTTTAAAAATGATTTTGAACTAACTGATCGAAATATTTATGAAAAAATTGATAAATTAGCCGATGATAGGAAAGGGTTGAAAAGGTATTCGGATCAGCGAGTGAGGGTGTGAGATGGAGAGAGGGGGTGAAGTAACACTGGAGGGGATGAAGCGATCTGAAATCTCGTTTCTACCGTTCGAGGCACACGAACCGTGGTTTTGCTCAGATACTCGCCATGGCTCCGAAGCTCGCACCTTGAATATTTAAAATATGATTTGTCCGTCGGTGAACGAAGCCCCCCCCCTCTCCTCCTCCCGCCCCACCCGCCGTTTGCTATATACTATACGCACGCGTTTCATACGTGTTTATATGTAGCACGGTCGGTCGTTGAATTTAAAAAAAAGCAAAAAAAAAAAACTTAAAAATTGAGGAACTGAGTAAGCCAAAGTTGGTCAATACATTACATATAGTTTAACCTACTTTGTTGACGTAAAAAATTCAACTCCATCTAGCCCAGATATCAAAAAATTGACAATTAGATAGTCAAAGTATTTTGCTGCTGTAATAAAATATAAATGAAAATAAATAAAACTAAGGGTCGAATTTTAGGACGTTAATTTGAACTTAAGATCACTTTTGAGAACGAACTTAAGATCACTTTTGAGAACGAACTTAAGATCACTGTTAAATTCGAAGTTAAGATCGATCTTAGGTGCAATCGTATAAGAACCGATAAGAAGATATCTAAAGAATGTTCTTATCGTCTTCCACGTAGTGTTCTCGACGCATCGTCATAATCATTAAAGAGAGCAATTGTTCTCCAGCAATAATTCCGTAGAAACGGATTCAAGAAATTCGTTTGGCAGATCACCTATTTATGACAATATATCATGGCAGTGTCATTAAAGTTGGCCGCATTTGGAATCCAGATACAAATTCTACGCCAAGAAAAAGTGTAAAAGTTCGAGCTTAAGATCGAACCTTTGAGTTCGAACTTAAGATCGAACTTTTGAGTTCGAACTTAAGATCGAACTTTTGAGTTCGAACTTAAGATCGAACTTTTGAGTTCGAACTTAAGATCGAACTTTTGAGTTCGAACTTAAGATCGAACTTAAGATCGAACTTAAGATCGAACTTAAGATCGAACTTAAGATCGAACTTAAGATCGAACTTTTGAGTTCGAACTTAAGATCGAACTTTTGAGTTCGAATTTTTGAGTTCGAACTTTGGAGTTCGAACTTTGGAGTTCGAACTTTTGAGTTCGAACTTTTGAGTTCGAACTTTTGAGTTCGAACTTTTGAGTTCGAACTTTTGAGTTCGAACTTTTGAGTTCGAACTTTTGAGTTCGAACTTTTGAGTTCGAACTTTTGAGTTCGAACTTTTGAGTTCGAACTTTTGAGTTCGAACTTTTGAGTTCGAACTTTTGAGTTCGAACTTTTGAGTTCGAACTTAAGATCAAACTTAAGATCTAACTTTTGAGTTCGAACTTAAGATCGATCTTAAGCACGCGATGAAGTTCGGGCCAAACTTCGATCTTAAGTTCGATCCCAAAAGCGATCTCAACTTCAAACTAACGTCTTAAAATTCCCCCCTAAGGGCAATTGATCAAAAGATCGACACGGACGATCGGTGAATAACAAAAAAGAAGAACAACTTCAAAACTGACAAACTGCGTCGGCCAAAGTACGTCAATACCTTTCATATAGTTACTTTGCTGACGCAATAAGCTGTTCTTCACTGTTTTCCTATTGGAATTAACCGATCTAAGATTATAAGACACTTCTGTATTCGAATTCTGGTCAAGGAGAAATCCGTTAATAAACAATTGATAAAAAAAAATCCAAATCCATCGAGGCCACTCAAAAAAAATTCGCAATACCTTATATACAGCTCCAAGTATTTTTGCCGCAAACAAAAAAAAAAAGAAAAAACCCTAAGAGCAATCGATCAAAAAATCAAACCGGACAATCACGCCCTTCGAATTTTTCTCCCAAAAAAAAAAAAAAAAAACAAAAATCTGCAAATCTCCGAATGACTCGGTAATCCCCGGGGCAAGATGTGTCGGCTTATCGCATTAAAATTCGTTCGTTCCGATGCGACAGTGTTTTTTTTTTCTCTCCACTGGTCTCCAGCTTGGATTTCTGGGGTGAGTGTCACGCACACGTACGCGTGCGGCATATGTCGAGGGGTTGTTTTTCCCTGGGGTTGCACGGAGGGAGATCGTGTATACATGGGGAGGGCGGAGGGGCGGGGGGGGGGGGGAGGGGGGAATGGGCTGCAAAGTGGCGCAACACCGGCCGGGATGATACGCACCAGGATCGTTTTGTCATCGGGATTTGATGAGCCCCCGAGAGCCCTATGGGACTACGGTGTACATAAACACGGACCGAACACCGTCCCTTCGAAACTCTGCGGAAGGGTTTTCGGCGCTTGTAGTGTAAACACAAAGGCGCACGGACCGTGCGTGAAGGGATTTACTGCATCGTTTACACTTGCTCAATTCACGATAATCCCGCTTGACTCGAAGCTGTTAAATCTATGGGTGTTTGGAGGTGGGGCAATATGGGACGGGGGAGGGCGTTATCGTGTCGTGTCAATTATTTTCAGCCACACTCTTCAAAAAAATTTAATACAAAAAAAGATGTATCAGTACATATAAATAAAGAAAATAATGTATATTATTTGAATAGAAAATAATGTATATTATTTGAATAGAAAATAATGTATATTATTTGAATAGAAAATAATATATATTATTCGAATTAAATTTAATTAAATAATATTTTATATGGATTTACTGCATCGTTTACACTTGCTCAATTTAGGATAATCCCGCTTGACTCGAAGCTGTTAAATCTATGGGTGTTTGAAGGTAGGGCAATATGGGACGGAGGAGGGCATTATCGTGTCGTGTCAATTATTTTCAGCCACACTCTTCAAAAAAATGTAATACCAAAAAAGTATATATATGTATATATAAATAAAGAAAAATATTTTATATCATTGGAATTAAAATTAATTAGATGATATTTTTATTAAATGCAATTTGTACTTAAATGTAATGCATCGTTTACACTTGCTCAATTCACGATAATCCCGCTTGACTCGAAGCTGTTAAATCTAAAGTTTTTAGCCTTTAAAAAAATGTATTTATCGACAAATACGTCGAACCTGTCGTGAAATTGTAAAAAGTCTGATGGTCAATAGTTTTTATCCTGCGGAGATATTAAGGGTTCAATTAATATCCTTTTCCATTAGGAGAGCAGGGCGAAACGGACCCGTGTCGCACCAACAATTGGGAAAAATGGGCCATTTTGCCCCACTCTGTTTTAATGGACGATTTTGTGGGGCTAAATGTCCATCAGCATCTTCGACGACGAAGAGCTGGTCGATAATCGGAGCCCGAAGCGCCAATTTACCGCGTCGGCAAAAATCTGTACTAGAAAATCTTTGTTACCGACTACCGATAAAAATGATGAATTGACGCGTTTTTAGGACTGAAAATTGACTGGAATAAAACGGCACTGGACGCGAGATTGGCTCGCAAATAACGTTTATTTGACCCCGAATCGATTTACAGTTAGTGCACCATAAGTGACCATCCAGCGTTATTCAAAAGTTGAGATATTAACTAATCGGAGCCCGAAGCGCCAATTTACCGCGTCGACGAAAATTTGTACCAGCAAAAAAATTACCGACGGAGCGGACATCCAACGGTAAACGGTTGTCCGTTATAAACTATTGTTATGGATGGAATTTCACGCCAAATTAGCCATTGCCATTTTCGCTGTCCATTCATTATTTATAATAAAAAGTATAAGGACTTACTATATTGCATCTTTAAGGGGAAGTGAAATATCGCGGTCGGTAATGAAAACTGTAATGAACTTGCCTCATAGGTGCTAATTTTTTGTAGGAAAAAGCAAATTCGAGCCTGATGCGCATGGTAATTTCGCATCCGGCCTGAATTCATTTTTTTTCTCAAAAGAATGAGCACCATTGAATAAAGTTAATTTGAAAATTGCAACTATCTCCCAAGGACGCACAGCTATTTCACTTCCCCTTAAGGTGAAGTGAAAGTCACGTGACGGGGCCATGAGCGTGAGAGACATAGTTGCAATTTTCAAATTAACTTTATTCAATGGTGCTAATTTTTTTGAGAAAAAAATGAATTCGGGCCGGATGCGAAATTACCGTGTGCATCCGGCTCGAATTTGCCTTTTTCTCAAAAAAATTAGCGCCCTTGAGAAAAGTTCATTACAGTTTTCATTACCGACCGCGACATTTCACTTCCCCTTAAAGGGCCTTTTTAATGATTCTTTTCGTCGACAATCGTTGTTACCGATCACCGATAAAAATTATGAATATATGCGTTTTTTCAACTGAAAATTTACTAAAAACAAAAAACAGCAAGTAAAACTCGGACGGTGCGAGATTTGCTGCAAATACGTTTATTTGACCCCGAATCGACTTAGGGTTATTTTACGTAAATTGACCATCCAGCGTTCTCGAAAGGTTGAGATATTAACCAATCGGAGCAGGAGTTCGCATAACCTCAAATTTTATCCCGAACGCACGTACGAGTTCCATCGATTACTTTCTTCGAATCGAACAACTAAGTAAAAAACATGAGCAGTATCGTTGGAATCATCAAGGGCGTTTACTACGATCCTTTCAAGTGGTAAGAATTATTCTCCAGACGTTGTTAATTAATTTGGTCTCTTTTTTTTATAACTAACAAATCGATACTCATAACCTATAATTCGACTGCTAAGAAACAGAACGACGCAACCGTCATTTAACATGTAAAACGATGTGAGTTACGACCTTTAGTTTCTTAACCTTCGATATAAGAAATATCTAAGTCGCTCTCGATCCGAACCGTCGACATGAGAAATACGTAAGTCGCTCTCTGTCTTTCAGGTCTCTCGTGAAGAGCGTGGGAATGTTCGCACTGGGCGTTACGATAGCCATGGAGCTTCGAGGCGTCGACTTGACCGCGCCGGTCGTCCCGTGAGTCGCGGACAGGAAAACACTTCTTATCCATGCATTCTTAGAGATTCCCAAAGCGCTATGAAGACGATTCGGGAGAAAACATCCCAGCCGATCGAGCATTTTTATCTCAAGTTGTTGTACATGATTTTCTATTAAAGCTTACCTTTACGTTGAATCTGTCTGTCCATTCCTTACCATCGACACTCGGAAGCATTGTTTGTCTGTTTGGAAACAATGCGTCCAAACATTCTTCCAGAATGTTCCGTACATCGTCTCGACATCATCGCGTGTCTTCTAAACGAGGGGATGACAAGGAGTGGGATTTCAAACGCTGACAAACGAGGTTTAAACGCCAAAGCATCGGAAGTTTCCGCGGAGAGACATTCTTTCAAAGCGTAAACGGCACGAACTGATGTGCCGAACGACGCACTGCGGAAGACCAACGGTCGAATCGCTTTCCCACGCTTTTCATCATGGCCGTCGTGACGGTTATAAATGGCACTTTTCATCCAGCCGTTAAAATCTCACACGGCCTTAAGGGGAAGTGAAATATCGCGGGCGGTAATGAAAACTGTAACGAACTTTTCTCGAGGGTGCCAATTTTTATGAGGAAAAAGCATTCATCTTTTTCTCGAAACAATTAGCACCATTGAATAAAGTTAATTTGAAAATTGCAACTATCTCTCTCACACTCACGGCCCCGTCACGTGACTTTCACCTCACCTTAAGCATTTTCACGGCTGGATCGAAGGCTCTAAAATTTGTTGCCTATCGTTGCCATAACAACGACTGCGCATGCGCACCGTCGTTTTTTTGTACGAGCCTCTCACCGAACATAAACGACCATGCGCATGCGCAGTCGTCGTCGTCGTCGTAGTAACGAAAAATCCCGTATCGAAAGCGCCTCAAAACCGATTTGCGTTCGCAAACTCATTCTGGATACGGTAGAAAGAGAGAGAGTGCTGCGTTGATGCGAATATCCGAGATTCCTGAACGCGGCTCAGCGAGAGAGGTCGAACATAACCTCAAAAAAAAATTAACACTTCGTTTGACAGTTCTCATTGTCATTCGTGATAATTTGTCACGCAACACATAAGCCTTTTTCCAACGGTGTTGCAATTTTGTAAATAATTTTTGAATAAAATATCCGACGTTTTTTCGATTCGTTTTTTACGACGAAAAGAGAACGTCTATAAATGTGCGCGCGACTAATGTAGTAAAATTTTTCGGAGCAGAGCTGCGACGAGCTTGACGGAAAAAAATATTTGAAGAAAAAATGGGAGAACGATAAAATTTTGTATATTGGATAAAACGAGGTAAAGGCTCCGGCAAGCCCAAATATTCTCGTCGCTATGAAGGAAGAGACCGAGGTCAACGGCACCTCCGAGCTGTCCGGTGAGTTTCCAACTTCCCCACTGCCTTGCATCTTTGCGTTGCAAAAGCGACGAAATACTAAAAAGCGTTTCTTAATTGCGCAGCTGTCGTCGGCGCCCTTCTCGACACCCTCGACGACAAGAGCGACGAGGTCAGAAATGCCGTCGCCGACTCCGTGCGGAAGATCTCGCGACAGAGTCCTGAGGTCGTCATACACGCCGCCGTATACTACTGGGAACTTCATCGCAAGGTGCATTAAGGAAAACAAATATGAACATTTTTTTGTAACACAAAAAAAATAAAAATTACAATTTTTCTAAACAAAATAAAAATAGAATTTTTTTAATCAAAATAAAAATAGAATTTTTTTTATCAAAATAAAAATAGAATTTTTTTAATCAAAAAAAAAATAGAATTTTTTAAATCAAAATAAAAATAGAATTTTTTTAATCAAAATAAAAATAGAATTTTTTTAATCAAAATAAAAATAGAATTTTTTTAATCAAAATAAAAATAGAATTTTTTTTATCAAAATAAAAATAGAATTTTTTTTAAACAAAAGCATTGCATGATCATACCTTATATTTTCCATTCAGATGTCGACGTCGCACACAGCGGCGGTACTGAGGGTGATGATGGAAACCTGCAGAGACGAGCCAGTGTCGTTGGGCGACAAGTTAGCGGCGTCGGTGGCCGAGTTGGCTGTTAACGAGCTGGCAAATCAGGAGACCGACAAGGAAGCATCAGAATTGCTAGTTGCGCTCAGCAGATCTCATTGTACCCAAGCGATGGGAGGTATCCTGTGCAGGCAAGAAAAATGTCAATGCCGCGATAGTCGGCGACGCAGATTGTCCTTGAAAGATCGATTCTTTTGACCTCAATGAAGAATCGAGGTCAGCAACGCCGACCTTGAATCTTCATTCCCGATGCTGGATATAAACCTTGTTTACCGAGCTGATATCGGGACGATTAACGTTGATATTAATACGATACGTTATTGTCGACAGATTCGAGCCGGGAATCGTGCCGATTTGCTCCGTTATAAGAGCGATGGGGATGGTAGCTTCGTGCAACCCTTTCGGCATGGTGCCCTTCATAAAGCTCACACTGAGCGTCATGCTGCCTATGCTGGGACAGGTTCACGATGACGCCCAGAGACAGGCATTTTGTTTCAGTACGTATGCGAATAAGGTTTTCCACACGGCTGAATCGAGTATGTCTGTGGAAGGCCGATAAACGTGAAAATATTGGGGATTCACGAATAATCAAAATTTGAAATAATTCATTATGAATTGAATATCAATAATTCAATTCGAAATTTGAATTGAATATCAATAATTCAATTCGAAATTTGAATTGAATATCAATAATTCAATTCGAAATTTGAATTGAATATCAATATTCAATTCAATTCGCAATTTGAATTGAATATCAATATTCAATTCAATTCAATTCAATTCAATCCAAGTGCTATTAGCACATCCCTAGAAAATATCCATCGCGATCGGCAAACTCATTTGTCAATGGATTTGTCATTTGTCAAATCCGTTTTCTCCCAAAGCACTTGGAAAGTTCGCCGAGGCCATAAACGATTACGTGATGAATCTCGACGAGGCTCCGGATCCGGGAATCAGCAAGGACGCCTTCGCCGAGGAGATGTCGACGGTTTTCGAGACGCTGACCTACGGTTGGTTAAAAACTGGCCGAAACGAGGTCAAACTCGCCGAGAGTATACTGACGGCGTTGTCGCCGATTCTGCCTCTTCTACCGGACGAGGAAAAAACCAGCGAGAAGTCGGGATCCCGAGTGTCGAGGCTGACGCCCATTCTTCTCAATCTCTGCAAATGGCCGAATGTTCGATTGGCCGCGACGAGGTATTATTAGTTTTATCGTGACGAAGTGGACTGAAACACCGTCGATAAATAAATGCATGAAAAGTGCTACTTTTTGTGCTTGTCGAGAGTGGCAAAAGTGGCGCTTTACAGCCAAATACCCGGCGCATACGCAACCTCGGGCCGCTTTACCGCACTTGTATCGCAAATTACTATAACGCTTTTCTTCTGTTATAGAGTTTTGGCGATGCTTCTGAATTGCACTAACGACGACGACAAGGAGCAACTGAGGCCGTTTCTCGAGCAGATGCATCAGACTCTGTTCGACCTCGTCAGCGTGACGCCCTTCGAGGCTTATCGCGACGCACTCCTGACCCACTACGAGGTCCTGCAGTGCTCCCGAGCGATCGTCGTGCTGTATCCCGAGGAGGGACTCGACAGAATCTTGCAACAACTGAGGTCACCCACGAGCACGCAGAGGGCTCGAGCTTTGGTAGTTTTGAGGCATTTGATCAACACCCTGCCGACCGAGGTGCGATTTCCATTAATCGATCGATCTATCGATCGTCTGGTGATCCCTATTTATTCGTTGTCGCTATTCGTTTATCGCCTATTCGTTTATCACCTATTCGTTTATCGCCTATTCGTTTATCGTGTATATGTTTATCACTATTTATTTTACACTATTTATTCGCTTATCACTATTTATTCGCTTATCACTATTTATTCGCTTATCGCTATTTATTCGCTTATGGCTATTTATTTGTTTATCACTACTTATTTGTTTGTCACTACTTATTCGCTTATCACTATCTATTTGATTATCGCTATTTATTTCTTTATCTTCAGGACGACGGAACGTTGCAAAGGATCGCTCTGAGTCTTCAAAATTCATTGGGCGACGGAAGCGCGAGACAAATGGTCGGCGCCATAGTCGCCCTCGCGGCTCATCCTACCCTACCGCTTCTTCCATCCCAGAGAGCGACTTTTATACGGTTCTTGGTACTTCGCTGCGGCTTAGCCAACGACGAGCCTCAAGCTTACGAGGAAGCTCTTTATCTATTGGCGACGACGGTCGACGGCGCTGAAAGTTGGCTGTGGCCTTCGCTTGTTCGAGCTCTTCTCGATCCCACTTACGTAGCTTCGGTATATTTCTTTATTTTTTTTTCTATCATTATTAACGAAAAGTTAACGATCTTATCCACTCTTCTATTAATAAAAAAAAAATTGTTTATCAAAAAAGGCCATTCCAGTTTTGAGAGCTCTGTCGGCTCTCGCGGTGAAGATAATACGGGGCGACGGATTGTCGACGAATTTGCAGAAAGAATTCGCCGGCACGAAGATTCTGGCTCGTTGCATCGAACTATTGGACGACGAGAAAAATCGACTGGGTGTCGTGGCGTTTTTGAGATCTTCGGCCCCGCTTATGGGACACAGATTGAAACCCGAGTGGGACACCAAATTGCTCGAAATAACGAAAATGCTCGAGGCTGAAGATGCAGTCGTTACCTCAGCTGAGAGGTCAGTAGATTCATTTTAAAGACAAATTTTAGAAGTTAATTTCAGAGGTAAATTTCAGAGATCAATTTTTGAGATCAATTTTTTTATTTATTGTAAATACGATTTTAATAACAATAATGAAAAATATTGTATAACTTTCAGAATAATAGCGTGGGAGGAGAGAATGGTTGAATTTCTCGAAGAGAGCGTCGAGCTCGAGGGTGAAGCTTGGGGTCAAAAATTGTCCGAGGAACTGGCGAACCGTGTGGGAGCTCCGGGGATAGCGCCGTTTTTGGCATGCGTGACAAACGATCACCGCCACTTGTGCCTCCTCGTCGAGCTAACGAAGAATCAATCGTCACGGGAACAATTCTCCCGGGCATTGGGTTTCGCATCGAAGAGACACCTGGAGAAAATTCTCAGCCTTCTCGAGGAGTGTTGCGCTATCGAACACTCGAAGAGGAATCCGACGCGTCTTCTCGGGCTCGTCAGGGACTCCAAAGCTGCCGCGAGTACGGAAGCCGTTAAGGCCAATCTTCTGCGCGCTTACGCCGAAATCGCCAGACGGGCCGACGCCGCGGAATTATTTTCACCGATCGAGAGACACATTTTGCCATGGATTGTCAGACAGTTGAACGAGAGCAAAGATTTAAGCTGCAAGGAAGCTGGACTCGCCGCTCTGGAACAGGTAATTAAAATTTACCGTTTGGAGTATATACGGTACTCAAGGTATTCTCGATACCGACTATATTTGCAGTACTCAAAGTATTCTCAATATTCAAAGTATTCTCAATATTCAAAGTATTCTCAATACTCAAAGTATTCTCAATATTCAAAGTATTCTCAATATTCAAAGTATTCTCAATACTCAAAGTATCCTCAATATTCAAAGTATTCTCAATACTCAAAGTATTCTCAATACACAAAGTATTCTCAACACTCAAAGTATTCTCAACACTCAAAGTATTCTCAACACTCAAAGTATTCTCAACACTCAAAGTATTCTCAACACTCAAAGTATTCTCAACACTCAAAGTATTCTCAACACTCAAAGTATTCTCAACACTCAAAGTATTCTCAACACTCAAAGTATTCTCAACACTCAAAGTATTCTCACTACTCAAAGTATCGCGGTATTTGCGAATATTCAATACCGCGTATTCATTACTCGACTACTAAAACTATTTTATTGCCTTGAATACTTTTTCAGGTAGGCGGAGCTGTGCATCCGAACAGACTGGCCAATTCCACCGGTCTAATGGCCAGAGGAACGAGTCTCGCGACTCTGCTGTTACTACTCCAAGCGAATTCGGGCTACAGACCGCTACAAATTTATCCCGGTATTCTCAAAGCCATCATAGCACTTCTGCGAATACCACCGGCCCTCAGCACGGAGGAGAGAGAAATATTGCTGAGTACCGTTCTCGACAAAGTCATCGGCGCGAGTACGGAGATCGAAACTCTTCTTCCCCTCGATACGATGCACAGAGTTTTGTCCAGCTTGGCCACCGTCTGCAGCGAAGTTGTTCTCGACTCGGCGGACGGTCTCGCCGAACTCGTCGATATCCTGTTGCCTTGGATGCAATCGAAATCGGCAGCCGAGAGGCGAACGACGCTCCTGGTGCTTCGCGCTACTCTGAAGTCCTATCACGACTCGCTCAAGTACACGTATCCGGGTGGAAAATTGGAGCCGGGAAAGTTGCTCGGGCGAATACTGTCGTGGTGCGCCGATCCGGACAGTTCGCTGAGACCGCTGGTCGTCGATTGCGTCGCTATCGCTCTCGGCATCGGTGCTCGACATCGATCCACACTGCCCGACAACAATTTGACTCAGGATCTAAGCGAATCGAAGAAAATTCTCGTCAGCGAAGACTCGACGGTTCTTTACGACGGTGTGAGAGCGTTGGCCGTTGCAGCCTGCGAGCGGATCGCTTCGGGCGAGGTCGTCAGTCTTGCCGAGGGACTCGTCGAGGGTCTGCTCTTTCGCGGCGAAGGCGGCCTCGCCGCTGGCATCGGACTGACCCAATTGTTTCGCATCAGAGGCTTCGACATACCGAAATCGGATCTGTATCTCGTCGGTGAGTTTCTTCGGTTGAGCTGGCTCGAAACGCGAGCTCGGTCGGTAAAGAAATTTTCTTTCACCACTTTTTCTCCACGTCGTGTGATATTTTTTGTGAGAAGTAAATTTGTGTTCTAAGGCAATGGATAGAGAAAATGTAATTTTTTTAATGTCGGAAGTAATTAACAGTCTCCGGGATAACGGGGAAGGTGATTTGTTACCGACCGTGGTAATTCGCAAGACGACAAGTGATAATCTTCGGTTTTTTTTTAGTTTTTTTACATCTGTTTTTATAAAACTATTGCGTTTCTGACGACGATGTTTCAGACAATGTGATATCGCAAATGCGGCAAATGGAGAATACGAGCTGCAGACGCGGGGCGGCCAATGCGATAAAGTCTCTGAGCGCTCATCATCCGGAGGAAGTGATGGAACACTTGTTGCATCAGCCTTTGCCACCGGATCGTGGTACCGAGGAGTGTTGGAGGGAATTGGGCACCGACGACGAGTTCGGTCTTCGCGTGAGTTAAAAAATTCGTCACTCCGAAGTGTACGTAGCTAAAAATAAGACGGAAAAAAATAAAAGAATGTATTTTTTTTAAGGATGCATGATACGTATGTTCCCAGCCGAAAGTGAGATTCTGTGAGAATTTGAACACTTGCTAATGGTATAAAAATCTGAAAAAAATCGACTATATCAAAGGTGCCAAGAACATTAATTTTGCAGAATAATAATGTCAAAAAGTTATTAACAAATTGCTGAAAAACATTGTTCAGCAAATAATCAGTAAACCTTTTTTTCTCTCTCCAAATGAATTCGTTGATTTTCTAAAAACCGCGTGAATTTTTTCAAAATATGCTTACATTTTTGAATTTTCCTTTTCTGATTTTTTTTTTACGCCATGACTATGGAATTCGTGCAATCGCCTCAAAACTTGTTGTGGATACTGTGGAATCGTGATAAGGAAACGTATCCGAAATTCGTGCCTGTGCATCGATTTTTCAAACATTTGAAATATAAGAAAATTCTGAAAAAATTCAGATGAGTTCTAAAAAAGCAAGGAATTAATTTAAAATGCGAAAATAAAAGGTTTTCTCATTTTTTTTTGTTAACAATTACTTTTTTAATAATTTGTTGATAACTTTTTGGCATTATTATTATGCAAAATCAAAGGTCTGAACATCATTAACAGGACACATTTTTTAAAAGATTCTTTACATATCGCGAAGTACTGAAATTTCGAGCGAATTAAACTTTTGGTTGGGAATGTGTGTGTGATGCATCCTTAAGCCTGTTCGTAGTAAAATGTATACATCCGGATGTAAGCGGTGCGTCCATCGCTGTTTCACGACGACGTAACTGACTATAATAAAATTACAGGCCTGAAGATAAAAGCTCTCGTGTTCGAGTGGATGTTGAATCAAACTCGAGTACAATAATTTTCAATTGGCAATTAAATCATCGATAATACAATTCCAGACACTGGACTATCTGCTGACGCGACTTGAGAACCAAAACGTTCTGGCCGAGAGTCCGTCGAACTCTCACAAGCCCGGAAAGCACAATACAGCGGCTTTTCCGGCGCTGGCCGCTATCGTCTCGCTCCGTCATCTTCTGCAGTCCTCAAACTCCGAGGCCCTGATCGGCAAAAGATTGGCCGAGCTGCTGTCGATTTTATTAAAGTATCTGGCTGGTTGGCTGCACGTCGACGCGCCCGTTTCTGTGATAAGCACGAAATTCGGCTTCGTGCCGAATCGCGAGGCTTCCAAACTCAATCCGCATCGCGAAGTTTATTCAGTGCTCACGAATATACTGACGGTAGTTAATTCGAACGTGGCCTCGAGCTTGCTCAATGAATCCGTGAGTATTTGTTTATTTTCTCGCACAAATCTCGTACCAAAAACTGCAATCCAACATTCTCTAAGACGGTTAATTTTTAGGAAAAAATACGAGAACGGTAAAGGAAGATCCAGCAGCTCCTTGAAATCGTTCATATTTTTTTCTTTCATTTTTCTTAAAGGTCTTCGATTCGGAGTCCCAGGCAGAGGAGAGTCTGGTATCAACCGTAAGATCGGTCGTTCGTTGTCTGTCGAAGAGAAACGACGTCCTCTCGAATCTGGCCCATTCGCTGGGTAAACTCGTGACCAGCGTGATATCGGCCCAGCGTGCGGTAGCCGCGGCTTTCTACGCCGAGCTCATAGGTCGCGTGGACTGTGGCGCTATATGGCTCGACGCTATAATAAATACTCTTCACGAATCGAAATCAGATTCCTCGCCGCTGGTACGGAAATTGGCGACGATCGGACTCACGAGGATCGCCTATCTCGATCCCAAACAGGTGAAACGTAGTTAAAATTTCGCATTTCTCATCGTCATTGTTACGAGTACCCAGGTGGCTCAAAAATATTAGTTATCAAAAAGTCATCTCAATGGATTCCATACGTCCGTATGGACGGTATCTGAAAGTTACCACCCATCCAAAAAGTCAACTTTTGGACGTAGGATAGTTTAACCCATTTGAAACACTTTTTTCATACCACATGTCTTTTTGCTACCCGGGTATATTCCAGATAGCAAAATGACATCGGGGGTAAAAAAGTGATCTGAAAAGTGAACTTTCATGTCAGAAAGAACACTTTTCAGAACAGAGTGAACACTCGTCAGAAAAACGTTTTCTCGCACTAGTATCGTAATATACTATTATGTAACTCATGCATGAAAAGTGCTACTTTTCGTGCCTGCCGAGAGTGACGTAAGTGAGTGGAGAAGGCTTTATATACAGCCAAGTGTACTATAAATACTCGGCGTATGCGCACATCGCACGATTTTTTATGCACGTTTTTCGTACTTTACGCTCCCTTCTCGTACTTTACGCACACGCCTCGTACTTTGCACACGCTGGTTGTACAGCCCCACAATCAGCAGGCACGGAGTAGCACTTCTCCCACATTCGTTGCAAAAATTACTATTTTGTGCCATTGTGAAACACGATCTAAAAATCTATCGCACGTTCGTTATGTTTCTGATTTCGATGTTCGACAGATCGACGAATATTTCGACAATTGCATGGCAGCTCTACTGGAGGGTTTGGAGGAGCCGGCGAACAGCGACGGAGGTGGCGAAGTTGTTATCGAATCTCTCCGCGGATTGTCCATACTACTGTCGATAAAGACGGAGCGTCCGATAAGTCCGCGGGTCGTGTTGGCGCTTAAACCATTTGTCGAGAAGGAGAACTGGGAAATGAGACTGTCGGCTATAAGCGCTCTCGGTGCGATATCGAGAGGCTGGATGAAGTCGTCGACGCTGCCCGACGACGACGTCACCGATCATTTGCTCGGCTGTCTGCCGTGCTTGACCATCAAAATTGAAGATCCCAACAATCTCGTGTCCAAAGCCGCAAAGGAGAGTCTCTGCGAGGCAGCGAATCTCTTTCAGTGCGACGAACTTGCGAAAGTCTTGAGGAACCACTTGTCCCAGGGTAATGAAACTAACGTGGACATTTTTTTGCGGGATCTGATTGAGTGCCTGAACAAAGAACTGCCGAGACGGGCCGAGGAACTCAGGTAAGAAATCTTTTAATGATAATTGATAATAAACGATTGCCATCGCCATTATTGCCATTATTGCCATTATTTCCATTATTGCCATTATTGCCATTATTAAACTTTTTTCAGAAACGCCGTCGTACGCGGCTATTCGAGGTCGGAGAACACCTCGACTCGTGCAACATCTGTGCTGATTCTCGGACTCTTCGGCAAACCGCGAGCCGAGGACGTTCAACGTATGTTACAATTATTGCGCGACAAGGAGAACATCGTCAAAGCTCGTGCCGCTAAAGCCCTGGCTCTTGGTTTTACTTTGTAGTTTTTAAAGATTTTGTTTTGTTAATGTATCACCAAAGATATCGGCGGGCGTTATATATTTGTTAAATGTTACAATTTTAATTTTTTTTATTAATGTTATGTTACATTATTTTCTTTGTTGAAAAATCAATTGGTTTACGGATTTGATACGATCAGGTTTGTGACTGGTGATACTTTTATCGGATGGTGACGAAAGCGAAGTAATTACTGTTTCTGTCTAGAGGGATTTGTGCAATCATGATTTTTGGTCTCTGCACCGGTCATGTCAACGTCGCTACGCTGTTTACCCTAACATAAGTGCGCTTATATTTTTACCATAATGATTATACACACATACATATATATACACAGTAATATATTCTTGAAACTATTAGCTTTAGGCTTGAGAGAAATTAATGAATATTTATTCGCGATTTAAGGAAGCAATTTATAAAAGGTCGAGTCGACGAGATTTTACGTTAAGTGAGAAAAAAAATAAACGGGATGTCGGAAGGACCATTTTCTTGTTCGCTCTTAGTTGTACCTCAGTTGTGACGCTTTTAATGAATTAATTGGTTCAAATTTAACAAACAACGCGGCTTTCAAGGTGACGACGAAAAAGTGGAGGAAGAAAAAAAGCTCACGAAGATAACGCCTGAGAGACCGTTAGATTCGGATGATGCATCGAGATTTTTTTCTTTAGGGGAATCCCCAACGCCGTGGGAGTTCGGTGGCCGCCGTAGGAAACGAAGTTACTCCGAACAGAGCCTCAATCTCACTTCAATTTATGAACGGTCGAAGAGAGTGGCACAGGTCTCTTCAGAGACGAGCCAACTACCGGCTTAAAAAAATAATAAAAAAATAAAAAAAATAAAATACTAAACGGCCGAGTCGACGAGATTTTATGTTTAGTGAGAAAGAAAAACGGGACGCTGGAAAGAGCATTTTCTTCTTCGCTCTTTGTTGTACCTCAATTGTGACGTCTGTAACGAATCAATTGGTTCAAATTTAACGATCAATGGGGCTTAGAGGGAGACGACGAAAAGGCGGAGAATGAAAAAAGCTCACGAAGATAATGCCTGCGAGACCGTTAGATCCGGATGATAGATCGAGATTTTTTTCTTCTCTAGGGGAACCCCCAGCGCCACTGGAGTTCTGTGGCCGCCGTAGGAAATATGAAGTTTCTCGTAAGGAAGTCTCAACCTCGCTTCGCTTTTTGTTGATCGATCGAGCACGCATCGATCTTCCGAGCGTCCCGATAAACGTTCGTTTGCCTCGACGGAGCTTCAACGATATATTTTTTATGCAAAATCCATTTTTTTTAAATGCCAAAACGGCATGGACAAATAGTTCGCAAACGCACCAGAAGGGGATCGATCTTTCGCGACAAAATTTGGGCGCATCCACAAGCGTGCGATCCTGCAAAAAATCCCACTTTCTAGCCGCTCTCTTGAAACTCGCTGGGATTTCAGGCATCAGTTTTAACCTCAAAGAAACCTGCATAAGGTATTTTAAGTAAATAGGTTGAACTTATATCGATTGCTATGAAACAAAAGAGCGTAATTCGTATATTTTTTGCATGAGAGATACGCCATTTTGTTTTTCAGCCGTCGATACAGTAGGGAACATAATTGGATCGACAATTTACTGGATCAGCTACGTTCTCGATCGTTCCAGAGCCCAACGAAGTTTTGTCTGTTTTATGAAAATCGCCCCAAACTTCGTCGGCAGCTCGAGCCACGGTAGTCTTGTAGATGAAGTCCAGAACGAGTTTGCGCGTCTCTGGATCTTTCAAGTCGTTCAAATCTACCGCAGGGCTCACCAATTCGATCTTTGGTCTAAATCGGTGAAAAATCATTTCTAGTTGTTTTTTTTATCCGTAATAATATAAGGTTTTTTTTACCTGATCGAGATGTCTTCGGGCTCAACTTCCGGTGTGCGTTTTCTCGATGAAGTTTGACCAGAGTTACCGACGATTTCTTTGGTCCGCCAGAGGGCGTCGAATGGCAATCGGGTATCGTAGTCCAATTTCTGAAATGTATCGTGACTCTCCGCAATTAATTGGACGGCTTTTGTTGACTTTGAAATTTCTTCATCTTCGCGCTTTTTTTTTAGATGAACTTTTGAAAGTTTTTGGGGACGATAATCGTCACGGTAAGTCGTCGGCTCGACGGAAATTCCAGGTAAACGTTCCGGAGTCATTTCTCGACCGATCTGTCCGACTTGACCGATGTCGCTCTTTTGTTCTTGCGTATCTTATATTTTATACATATATAAAAAAAATATATTTTTTTTTAACAAAAAAATAAAAAATCGTGAGCTAACGATCAAACTACAAAAAGCATTGAGAGACAACTTTTGTTCGGCCGACTGATAGTCATCCACTTATCACCTCTTAATTAAATTATGATTAAATTAAATTTCCATACTTTTTGATACTTGTGATAGTCATAAAAAAAACAATCTTAACATTTTTTCAACTGATTACCTAAAGTTTAAAAAACCGAAACTTACCATTCGAACTTATTTTTCTCTTGCAACTTTATATTTTATATATAAACATATTTTTTTATCAAAATAAAAAAAGTATCGTAAGCTAACGATCGAATGGAAAAAAAGCATTGAGAGACCACTCTTGTTCGACTGGTCGACAGTCACCCACGTATCACCTCGAATCAACTTTCCAGACTTGTTGATAAAAAAAAAACAATCTTCAAAAACTTAAGACAATTGGTTGCCCAAAGTTTAAATGACCGAAACTTACCATTCGAAGACATTTTTCTCCTGCAACCTTATATTTTGTACATCAATATTTGTTAATAAAAATAAAAAAAGATATCATAAGCTAACGATCGAACCACGAAAAACAATACGATACAATTAAATTTCCATACATTTTGATACTCGTAATAGTCATTCAAAGAAACACCATCTTCAAAAACTTACAACTGATCGCCCAAGGTTTAAATTACCGAAACTTACCGTCCTAAGAAACATTTCTCTCGCAACCTCGTCCAATCCCGCTTATCCCGCTGAACCTGCATCCGTCCAATCGCCCTTCGCCTCGCTCCGCTGGAAACGCGCCCACAGCTCTTCGTTCAAAAGTCGCCAAACATCAATCCTCATCCTTTGCCCCTTCACGAAAAAGAAACGCACAATTTTCACCGGTAAAAACGAAAATCTCTCCAAAACTCTCTACTCATTCTCTCGAATTATTCGCACGACGAAAATTCACGTTCCGTGAATTTCCGTTCCTTTCCCGGATCACGATTATTTCTCTCGTCCGGCGGTGTTCCCGCGAGTTCCCGGAAGCGCCGCTCCGCGCTGGCGCTGCGATCGCTCCGCCTCGTAGTGTTGCCGTTCGTGGAATTAAATGGCTGTGCGTCGGCCATGATGGCTTTCAACAGGGATCGTGTCACGCAAACATGTTTTCAAAGTGATATATCTCGTACGGTGACTGAGTGAGCGTGTTCGTGCGCGATGGCGGGCCAACGATGAGGCCCTGAGCCTCCTTCGTGCCGGGTTAATAACCGGCAGGGCTCGCGAACTGAGCCTCAATTCGCAAAGCTTCGGTCGTTCGAGTTTTTCCTTCCACCTCGAGAATTTTCCTCCATATCCGCGTACCACGGACCGTACCGCCCCTGTCGTGGCCGTGCTCTCGTCCACGTTCCTCGTTCATCGTCGCAGAAAAAAAACCTTCGCCGTTTTTTTTTTTTTTTCCTCCACCAAATTCCTCGACCCTAAAACTCGAAAGAAAAAAAAAAGAAAAAAAAATAAGAAACAAGGTTGTAAACAACGATCAACAGAAACTATCGAGAGGCACATCGATACGCGAGATAATAATCGATCAACGGTTGACCGAACTGAAAGATACATATATATATATATATACACACACAACCATCAAGAAAAATAACCACGAGGAATACGAGATATCGAAAGGATTACCAAGAGAGAGGGGGAGAGAGAGAGAGTACAGTGGAGCGAGAGAGATTCGGGCGCTCATACGAGACACACACACACATATACACTTAAAAAAGAACCGGAATAAAGGAAGATATATCAATAAATCCCGATCTCTCTCTCGGTGCGTATTGTCAACACGCCTTTACGAAAAATTCGGTTCTCGCTCTCCCTCTCTCTCTCGTTCTGACGTCGCTGGCTGGAGGATAAACGAAAAGAAAAAGAAAAAAAAACAACACATACGAGAGAAAAACCGAAAACTCTCGAAGACACAGAAATACGAAAGTTTGGGACACGGGACGAGAGAGAGAGAGACTAATGAGAGATGGCTGGCTCGAGAAGAGTGAAGAGATAAATCGTGCGGGAAAAGAACGGATAAATAAAACGGGTGGAATCTGCGAGTTTAGTGAGATCTGGCAGCAGCAGTAGGAGCAGCGGCAACGGCAAGCAGCGAGAGCTCGCAGCAGCGGCGGATCTCTGAGCCAGCGAGAGGCAGCGCGTGTGCGCGCGCGCGAAACCGAGGCGACCGCAGCGCCGCCCTCAGTCTGCGGTGTGAACTGCGCACACACGGATAGAGAGAGAGTGGGAGAGAGAGAGAAAATATAAGATAGCTATATACACTATTATATATATACATATATATTATAAACGTGCGGATCGCTCCTGTGCCTGATCCAGGATGAGCAAGCTGTCGTTCAGGGCGCGAGCCCTGGACGCCTCGAAACCAATGCCGATATACATGGCCGAGGAATTGCCCGATTTGCCGGACTATTCGGCGATCAATCGGGCCGTACCTCAAATGCCGAGCGGCATGACAAAAGAGGAGGAATGCGTAAGTTGAAACTGCACACCCGATATGTATTTTGTAGGTTAGAGAAACGTTTGGACGTTCGAACAATTTCGTGTTTGTTTTTGTTCCCCCCCCCCCCCTTATCGATTCGACGGGGTGAGGGGGTGTTTCGATTGTAGGTTAATGTTAATGTTGTTTCAGCATGTTTTGTTGCTAATTGACGCCATTTTGGTTGTATCCCTAACCCACGATCTCAGGAACAGTTTTTTAGTATACACATGGTGGACTGTAGGTGGCGTAGTTCTTTTTTGTTATTGCATTTTAACGTTGTTTTGAAGCTTTTGGAGGAGTAGAGTAACTTTTATAGATGACTCGATAAGTCGGGTAACTCGGCATTGCAGGTGGCACGAAATATCGTGACTTTTCGATGTTAAGTGTCCTTTGAGTCACTTGGAATAACTGACATACCTGCAAATAACTTGTGGAGAGTTTGATGTACAGTTTTCAAATGACTTGTCCATTAAAAGTAACTGCAAGTAACTGTCCATAATTGTGAATTGTTATTCTCGAGTTAATTGTCAATTAAGTAATTGCAAATTATTAATGTAACTTCAAATTGAACTTATCGCGTTATTTATTGATAAAGCAACTGCAAATAACTGCTATAATTGAAAATTATTCTTCTCGTGTTACTTGTCAATTGAGGTAGTGGATAAAAGTGCTGTAATTATGAATTGTAGTTTTCCCACTTTACTTTTCCATGAAGCAAATTCAAATAACTGGCATAATTGTAAACTCTTATTTTTAAGTTACTTGTCAATTAAGTAACTGCAATTCTCTGCTTTAACATCAAATTGTACTTATCGATAAAGTAACTGCAAATACCTGCTGTAATTAAAAATTATTCTTCTCAAGTTACTTGTCAATTAAGATAGTGCGTAAAACTGCTGTAATTATGATTTATAGTTGTCTTTACTTCCTTATAAAGCAAATTCAAATACTTGCCATCATTGCAAATAACTTTCGATGATTCTCAATTGTTATTCTCAAGTTATTTGTCAATTAAGTAACTGCAATTCTCTGTTTTAACATCAAATTGTACTTATCGATAAAGTAACTGCAAATACCTGCTGTAATTAAAAATGATTCTTCTCATGTTACTTGTCAATTAAGATAGTGCGTAAAACTGCTGTAATTATGAATTATAGTTGTCTTTACTTCCTCATAAAGAAAATTCAAATACTTGCCATCATTGCAAATAACTATCAATGATTGTAAATTGTTATTCTCAAGTTACTTGTCAATTAAGTAATTGCAAATTACTACTGTAGCTTTAAATTGTACTTATCACATTACTTATCGATGAAGCAACTGCGAATACCTGCCATAATTGAAAATTATTCATCTCAAGTTACTTGTCATTTAAGATAGTGCATACAACTGCCATAATTATAAATTGTACTTGTTCCACTTTACTTTACCATAAAGCAAATTCAAAGATTTGCCGTAACTGCATATTGTTATTCTTAAGTTCCTTGTCAATTAAGTAATTGCAAATTACGACTGCAACTGTATTGATAAAGCAACTGCAAATACCTGCCACAACTACTAATTGTGCACTTACACCTTATTTGTCCATAAAGAAACTGCAAATACCTGTCATAATTGAAAATTATTCTTCTCAAGTTACTTGACGATTAAGATATTATAAAAAACTGCAGTAGTTACAAATTGTTCTTGTTTACTTTTCCGTAAAGCAAAATTAAATACTTGCGATAACTGCAAATTCCTGCCGTAATTGAAAATTATTCTTCTCACGTTACTTGCCACTTAAGTAATTAAAAATTGCCACTATAACTTCAAATTGTACTTGTCGCGATATTTATCGATAAAGCAACTGCAAATACCTGTTGTAATGCTAATTGTACACTTACACGTTATTTACCCATAAAGAAACAGCAAATACCGGCTATAATTAAAAATTCATCTTCTCGAGTTACTTGCCGATTAAGTAACTATAAATAAGGTTGCCAACTTCAAATTCTACTTTTCACATTACTTATCCATGGAACAACTATGAATAACAGCCATAACTGTACCTTTCCATAAAGTATTAGCAAATTATACGTTTTACGTTACTTTCCCCATGAAGTAACAGCTAATTGTGCTTTTAAAGAAATTCATGAGAAAATCTAATATTTTGTTCTTGTTTCGCTACTTTATGGGGCATTTGAAGTATTTGATTTACCCCCAAGTTACTTGCCGGGCTAAATTTCACTCGATTTTGAAGTCTCTTTTCAATTACGTTCACGTTTTTATTTTACTTCATTTTTCGTTTCACCCCGTGAATGTGGGTCATTCACTAAATTGGATGACTAACTTGGGATTAATTGAAAGAAACTACGAGTCTGTAGCTGAAACTCGATTTATCAATAAGATATAAATACGATATTAACGTGCGAATCGACTGTGCAATTAATTGTGTATTGGTATAAACTGGTTCGTTTTATGTTTGAAAAAAATAGGAACATCATCTCCAGCGAGCGATATGCACGGGTTTAATCATTCCTACCCCCGAGGTTACGGATCTGGCGGACGCGGAAGCCTACGACAAGATATATCCGGCTGATTACAAGCTCCCTCGTCAACTGATTCACATGCAACGTTAGTATAAACTTGACGATTTCGTCGAGTTATAAACATCACGCGCACTTATAACACGTGTACATGGCCACAAGTATATTCTGATCGTGCAATTGAAAAACTATTTTCAGCGTTCGCCATGGAGCAGGACATCCCCGATTACGATATGGACTCGGAGGATGAAAAGTGGGTCGGTGTTCAGAGCCGAAAGATGGATCTTACGCCTCTGCAGTTCGAGGAGATGATGGACCGATTGGAAAAGAGTTCGGGACGCACCGTCGTTACCCTCAACGAGGCTAAAGCGTTGCTTAAGGAGGACGACGATCTCATAATCGCTGTCTTCGACTATTGGCTCAACAAACGTCTCAAAACTGTGAGTTGCAAAAGACACGAAAAAGTAATCGATAAAAAATATGGAAAATAATATAAAATATATTATTTTTGTAACAGAAAAAAACAAAGCAGTGTATACACTTGAACAGCCACAATAAATTTCATGATATTATTGTTATTATAAAAAAAGATATAGAAAATAGTATAAAATATTTAAAATATGGAAAATATGAAACGAATAACGGTGGATGTTATTTTTCATTTGCAGCAACACCCGCTTCTGCTGACGGTGAAAACGGAGCATCGGCTCGGTTCGGCCGCGAACAACCCTTACCTGGCGTTTCGTCGCCGCACGGAGAAAATGCAGACCCGCAAGAATCGCAAAAACGACGAGACGAGCTACGAGAAGATGCTCAAATTGCGCAGGGATCTCAGCAGAGCCGTTACCCTGCTGGAGCTGGTCAAGAGACGAGAGAAAACGAAGCGCGAGCATCTTCATCTCACTATAGAAGTTTACGAGAAAAGGTTCGTTGTCGATAAACGACGAGTAATACCGAACGAAAGTTGCAAATTTACTAGAACGATTCGTTCGTGTTTTTCATTCCCAGGTATCAAGCGCAAGACTTCAGCGGTCAAATACTGTCGGAAGTTTCGGCGTTGAAGACCGCGCGGCCGGCGTTCGCGCCGCTGTTCACCAATCAGTTCGGCGTTCATCAGAACTGGGCGAACAAAGTATCGAGCAAGGTACATACGTCGATCTTTGAGCAGTTTCCGCTCTTCAAACAAACGACCGTTGCGAACTAGACTTAGCGTGGCCGAGTCAAACCTGAGCGCGACTCACAATCAGTATACCAGATTGCCGGCCAAGCCATCTGTAGAATTGTCTCCGGAAATCTTCTACAGATTTCTTCTGTGGTTGATGCCGATTCGACCCAAAAAACTGAGAACCAATCGAGTACTCGTCTTCTTTTAATTAATTAATTATCGTTCACTACGAGGGTTCGCCTGGAAGACGCGCCATCTGTGAGCGCGTTTGTGTCTCACTAGCAGTGCGCTTTACAGTCTTAAGGGGAAGTGAAATAGCTGTGCGTGCGAGAGAGACGGTTGCAATTTTCAAGTCAACTTTATTCAACGGTGCTAATTTTTTTGAGAAAAAAATGAAGTCGGGTCGGATGCGAAATTACCGTGCGCATCCGGCCCGAATGTGCTTTTTCCTCAAAAAAAATTAGCACCCTTCAGAAAAGTTCATTGCAGTTTTCATTACCGACCGCGATACTTCACTTCACGTTTTTCTTCAAAAGAAAAAATCTACAAAAAAGAAATAACAATAAAAATACTGTAAGCGTTCTAACCATCGGCGAATACTCTATATACAAGCTTGGCCGGCACGTTTGAAGACGTTACGACGAATATAAATTGGGTTGTACGTTGATGTTAATAGTTTCTTTTTTTTTTTGTCATCGCAGGACGAAACCCTGCCGAGGAAAGAGAAACGACAGTACAAGAAGCGAAAACACAAAACGGAAGGAGGTCGTTCTACGGGCGGTCTCGAGGATGCCGGAGTTCGGGGTGGTGCGGCAAGCGGTCTGGGAAGTGGGAGGGACAACCGTACGAGCGGTAGCGGGTCCGTCGTGGGTCCCGGCGGAGTCCACGGGAGCGGGCTGGACCCGCTCGCTAGTTCGGACGAAGAGAGCAGCCCGATCCCGTCTCATTCGCACTCACAGCCCTCCCTCGCGTCGGATCGCGACGAAGAGGACACCCTCGACAACGAGGGACAATTCGCGTTTCGACGCAACCGAAATAGCAGTTATCTACCGGTAGGTATTAATTTGAACTGCTGGCGTTGCTAAGATCATCGTCGAAGCAAAATTTATTTAGCACCGATAATGTAAATAGTATATATATATTTTTTTAGTGATAGCATTGTTTTGGTTAATGGGTACATTATTTTTTGCAGCCTGTATCAGGTGGATTTGGAAACTGGCCATGGTGCGACAGAAGCGAAGGTGGTCTTGCCGAGAAGAAATACAGGTTCGCGTTGACGAGCATAAGCAAACCTACGCCGAGATGCATAGGATTGGCACGTCGGAGGCTCGGTCGCGGCGGAAGGTACATTGTTTTCAAAATCACTATACGGGATCGAGGAATGGGCGCGCGATGGCTTTCACGTAGTTGGCGATCTCTTCTGTTCGTTCTGTCGACCGTTGGCGACTATTTGTGTCGATAGTCAACATTAGAATACAGTTGTTATATAGTACTGATTATTTATTAATCTTGACAATTTTGGCTATTTCATTGTTTACAATAACTTTCAGTTAATAGTCAATATCATACTGTGCAACAAATACCGTCTTGCATGCAAAACTATTTTGTATCGACAGTCAATATGACTATTATAACTAATTAACAGTCAATATTGATTACAAAATTAATCTACAGTTATTGTATAGTACTGACTATTTATTAATCTTGACAATTTTGACTTTCATTATTTACCATCAATTTCAGTCCATAGTCAATATCGTACTGCGGAACTAATACCGTCTTGCGCGCAAAACTATTTTAATCCCAAATACGTTCTCCGAGCGATAGTTTATTTTCGTCATATTTCTCACAGAGTTATACTGGATCGTTGCTCCAATAACATGGACGACATGTGGTCGAATTTGGACTTCACGATTCACGAGCCAAAACCCGAGACTCTTGGGGATCCCACGGCCACCGCGACGACCACCACAGCCGTGAAGAAAGAATGGTTCGTACAACAAAAAAAACAACTCCCTTCATCCTTAAAGTTGCTCTCGATCAACAAGTCAAATTTCGATCCATAAATTTGTTGAATTTTTTTTACACAGGTTACATTTTCGACCAAAGACTCCGCCGGTCTCGGCTCACAGTCCGAGCGACGCGAGTTCAACGTCGAGCGACACCGATTCGGATCCGGAGTACACGATTCCGTGCGGCAATCCGTCGCGGCTTCGCAATCGTGGCCCGAACGACAACGAATCGACTTATCCATTCCCAGCGGAGGCTACGTCGATATGCGTCGACATACTCGAGCCGGACAGGCCCGGTGACGAGCAACCGCCGTTCACCTCCGAATTCAACATTGCCGATTACTTCAGCGTCGACGCCGAGCTGAACGACTTCGAGCTCGGTCTCGCCCACGCGTCGAGCGCCTCGACGCTGAGTGCCTCGTCGAGTTTTATCGGCGGTCTCGGCAGCCTCGGACTATCGTCGCCGACGAAGCTCACCGCGGCCAATTGCTCCGCGTCGCCGCCGCCGTCGAGCATCGGCTGTTCGCGCTTCAACGTCACGCGAATTTCACCGAACATCTTCGCGTCGCAGCAGCAGAAACGCGACGACAGCGCCATCGCGTCCACAGGCACGACAAACTCGAGCGTTCAACAAAGTGTAAATAATTTTTCAACGTCATCGTCGTCGATCTCTTCTTCCTCTTCCAACACAACGACAGCCACCACGACAACAGCAACGACGATCGGACAATCGCAGTCGACCGGCATGCAAACAATCGCGACCTCGGTCACGAGTTTAGGGACGAAAATCGTCGACAATCCGCGAAACTCCGCGAGCCAATCGTCGAACTTAACGTCGTACGATATTTCAACGGGACAAACGAGATCCCAAACGTTAACGGGCTCGAGTCTGGGCAATCCGAGGCACGTTAATCAGCAACAGATGATACACCAGAGCCAACAGTTGCAGCGACATCTGTCGAACAGCAACAGCAGCAACAACAACAACAACAACGTTTCGTCGCCGGTCGTAGCCGCAGCTTCCATACTCTCGAAATCTTTGACTAGTCCCTCGAATAATAATAATAATAATAATAATAGTAATCGAAGTGGTTTATCGTCTTGTTCGTCGTCGTCATCGTCGTCGCCTTCGACGTCGTCCTCCTCTGGTATCGCAGCCTCGTCCTCCACCGGCCTCCGCGTCTTCGCGTCGAGCTCGTCGATATCCGGTTTAACGAACTTTGGGAACGGTCATCAGAACGGACCGACGACGAATCAGTTGCATCATCAAAATTCACCGAACTCGCACAGTTACGTTAATCAGAGTGTGCTGCAGCATAATTCGGGAAACAGCCTTTTGAGCGGCGGTGGACTCGGTGTTGTCGGCGGGAGTGTTAATAGTATGGGTGGTAACGTCGTTGGTGGGAGTATGGGTAATAATCAGACTATTATAATAGCTCAGAAACATCCACCGTCCAGTATGCTGCCGGGACTTATAGCTCAGAACAAATTGGCGCATTTGGCGAGACAGCAACAGCAGGCGCAGCAGATTCAGCTGCAACAGACCGCGAGCCAGGTACAAGTCTCGAGTCAGACTCAACAGATCCCGGCGTCCGGGGAAATTACGCTTAATAGTAATAGGTGAGTTTCACCGAGAACATTGATTCGGTTTTTTTTCTGTTTTTTTGTATTTTTTGTTGAGATTTGCATGTCGAAAAATTATTTTTTCTTGGAGATCGAAGCTGCAATCGGAGCAGCCGGGTGTAGCGAAGACCTTTTGAAAAGTTTAAAAAAATAATGTACTACGAAGATAAGCTTGGGAAAAAAATGAGGAAAAAAATCTATAACGGAATTATGAATTCTTCGGAGAAATATTGAGAAATATTTGATAATGTTTCGTTGAGTGGTTTAGAAAGATACGGAAAAAAAGTGGGAAAAGATTCTCTAACGGGACTATGAATTCTTCAGGGAATGTTGCGGAAAATTTGTTAATGTTTCGCTGAGCTGTTTAAAAAGGATACAGAACAAAATAGAGTAAATATTTTCTAACAGAACTACAAATTCTTCGGGGAATATTGCGAAAAAGGTTCTCATGTTTCGTTCAGCTGTTTAAAAAAATACGGAAAAAAATGAGAAGAAAATTCTCTGATGGCACTAAAAAAAATCAGCAACTCAAGTAAAATTCGCTTGCGGGCAGGCAGTTTTTTTTTTCTTTTTTACTGTACGAATTCTTCGGGGAATATTGCGGAGATATGATGATGTTTAACTGAGCCGTTTAAAAAGATACGTTGACCCTTTCAAGGTCCGCAACACCTTTTCGAAGGTGTTGCAACAATTGTTAAAATTAACAGATGTACAATTGTTAAAAATACCAAATTTAAACTTCTTAAAATTACTAAATTTAAACTCGTTGAAATTACCAAGTTTAAACTTGTGTAAAATACCAAATTTAAACTTGTTCAAATTACCGAATTTAAACTTGTTTAAATTACCAAACTTAAACTTGTTTAAATTACCAAACTTAAACTTGTTTAAATTACCAAATTTAAACTTGATTAAATTACCAAATTTGAACAAACGAACCGATGCATGCGTTCGCATAAAATTCCCAATTTTTCGTGTTGCAGAAAGACGAAAAATAATTTTCTTAATTTTCAACACGATTATTTAGTTAAATCGTTTATTTTTGTCTGAATTGCAGTGAAGGATTGAATATGATGGAGGTCGACGGCGTTGTCGAGGGATCGCCGTGCGACAGTGGCAAGCAGCAACAGCAGACTTCGCAACAGCAACAGCAGCAGCAGCAACTCGTACGAGCCAACAAGACTAATTCACTCGCTATGGAAGTGACATGATGCCTGCTGTCGGCACCCCCGTTGATAGCCTCGTCGCGTCAGTGGGGGCTTCGCTAAAAAAAAAACAACAACAACAAATCTGTCGCATCGCTGCTGCCATACGATCGAAAGACGATGAAGAGGAGGAGATCCGCGTCCGGCTCTTCGGGAGGAATGAAGAATGAAGATAGAAGATTATAAGACGTCGATGAAGATTAAGCTGATAGAAACGAGTGAATGATTTAAAAAAAAAAAATAACATAAAAACGAAGAAAACGATCGATGCTTTTCGTTTCGGTTTATATCCCAATCGCGTTATTTAATCGTTGACGATATTTTTGTTCCCTGTATTCGATCAATCGTGAAAAACAAACAAAACAAAAAAAAGAAAATCACTTGAAACTTTCTTTTTGCAATATCGATGCGTGAGAAAATTTTTTGAAATTAAATGAAAAAAAAACAAAAAAAAAATAAACAAGATAAATAAATGAACACAATACCGATCGATGTGTGAATGTTGTCGCTAGAGAGAACGAGAGAGAGTTCGGTGATGAAGAAAACATAATATTAAAGTATAAAAAAAAACAGCAACAACAACACACCGATGGAAACCTTGTAAATATAAAAATAATTACGCTTACTGTATCTCTTAATTATAGGTGATTAATTAAATAAATGTAATTAAATGTTGTTGTGGTAGGTGCACAGCGATGTGTAAGAAACAAAAAAAACGTTACGACTAAAAGAAAGAAGAGCGAGAGTGAGCGAGAACGAGAAAGAAAGATAGTGAGAGAAAGCGAGAGCGCGAGAGGGAGAGAGGAAGAAAGAGAGCGAGAGGGGGAGGGAAAGAGAGAGAAAAAGGGAAAGAGAAATTGTGAGAGTGAACGTTCTTGAAAGGATGTACGAGGATCGAATGTGAACATTAAAGAAAAAAAACGAAAAAACAAAAACTACAAAACAAACACACAATTTTAGGAGGAGAGTAATAAAGAAATTTTATCCTGGATCGCAGATACGAACAGTTATTCACATCCTTTTAATGCGTTTGACCGATTATCGTTAAAAAAAAAAAAAAAACGCTTCCTAGAACTTGTTATGTATTTTTGAAAATTGTTTTTGGTCCGTCTCGCAGCACGATTTATAATTCGCGACGTGCTCGTAGTCATTTAATTTTGCGCAATAATCAATGTCCACTTTCGTTGTTTTGTTTTTCACTAATTTTTCGTACCCAACAATGCAGCCCAGGTTTTCCAATACGATGCGCGATTCACGATGTGTTTTTGTAATTTCTTTCCCAAGCATTGATGAACCGTTTTGTTGTTTTTTTAAAAACATTTTTAATGCGTACAAGGGAATAATGACACGAGACAAGCAATAAGCACTATACACTGTTAACAATCTGTATATAAAAGATTTTTTTTTACTTTTGTGCAACGGAAATTTAAGTCTTAGTGCCGTACTCGAATCGAGGAATTGCAATTGAACACTCATTCACATCCTTAATTCGTTTGAACGATTGCGTTAAAAAAAAAAAATCGTCCGGTCAGAATGCTTCGTAGAACCTGTTGCGTATTTTTAACAATTTTTTTTGTTCCACCTCGCAGCACGATTTACAATTCGCGGCCTTGGTCGTAGTCAGCTTATTTTATTTCTTGCAATAATCAAAGCCCTCTTTCGTCGTTTAGGTTTTCATTAATTTTTCGATTCTTCGATGTGCGATTCACGAAGTGCTTTCGTAATTTTTTTCCCCCAAGAATTCAAATACAGTTTTCTTGTTTTTTTTTAAATAATTTTTATTGCGAACGAAGAGAATAAAGATAATGACACAAAGCAAGCAATAATCACGAACGTAAACGAATTTTAAATTTGTAAATTTTTGTGCAACAAAAATTTAAGCTTTTTTGGTGCCGTAGCTGAATCGAGGATTCGCAAGAGACATTCTGTTCGTTTCCCTCGTCCGCTCATTTTATTTCTTGCAATAATCAAAGCCCTTTTTTGTCGTTTCGTTTTTCATTAGTTTTTCTATGTGCGATTCACGACGTGTCTTCGTCATTTTCCCCCCATGTATTCAAGTAGTTTCCTTGTTTTTTTAATCATTTTTAATGCGAACAAAGAGAATAAAGATAATGACACAAAACAAGCAATAATCACGATACACTCTTAACATGCTTTACGTAAACGAATTTTAAATTTGTAAATTTTTGTCCAACAAAAATTTAAGCCTTTTTGGTGCCGTAGCTGAATCGAGGATTCGCAAGAGACCTTCTGTTCGTTCCCCTGTCAGCTCATTTTATTTCTTGCAATAATCAAAGCCCTCTTTCGTCGTTTCGTTTTTCATTAATTTTTCTATGTGCGATTCACGACGTGTCATCGTCATTTCTTTCCCCAAGAATTCAAGTACAGTTTCCTTGTTTTTTAAAATCATTTTTGATGCGAACAAAGAGAATAAAGAGATAATCACGATACACTGTTAACATGCTTTACGTAACGGAATTTTTGTTGCACAAAAATTTAAGCCTTTTTGTTGCCGTAGCCGAATCGGGGATTCGCAAGCGACCTTCTGGTCGTTTCCTTCGTCTCCTTCTGTCCCGACGGTTTCAGCGGCGCGACTTTCAGCGTCGGAAGTGTCGCGCTCTGGTTGAGCGAGGCAGCAAATTTCGGAATCGCCGATTGACAAGCGCCGCTGCTGTTCGACGAGGTGGGCGAGGTTGAAGCTTTGAGAGCAGACACGGCTGTGTTCTTGGCGTTGACGGCGGCGAGCTTGAGCTGGCCCAATGAATGGAAGCTCTTGCGGCGTCCGGGAATCTTCGAGGCACCGGAAGCGCTCGGCTGAAGATTCTTGTTCGCGTTTCCATTCGGAGGACCAGTCGCGGGGACTCTCGAGCTCGTCGAGAATTTCGTCAAGGTCGCGCCGACGCTTCGACGGCTTGTCGGCGACTTCGAGGCGGAAGACGAGAGAGGATTCTTCGGAAGGCTCAGGGCGGCGTAGCCTCGGCTGGGCATTGAACAGCTCGAACCCGGCCGCGAACTCGGGCCGCTCGGACTAATCTTCAAACTGCCGGTACTGCAAATACTGCTGCTGCTTCTCTTCCTGGCCGAATCCCCCGTCGACGAGATCGAGCCTCTTCCGGATGGCTTCAAGAATTTCACTTGATCTGTAAAAATATATACACATTTTTGCGATGATATAATATTATTTTTATTATTTTTAGATTATTTCATTTATTTTTATTTTTTAAAAGATTATTTCATTTATTTTTATTTTTTAAAAGATTATTTCATTCATTCATTTTCATTATTTTAAAAAGGGATGTGCGAGTAATTAAATTTTTGAATAATTCAATTTTTTTTTATGAATATTTATGAATAATTCAAACGTCAAAGTGTAAGACCATATGCGATCAGAGCTGGACAAAATACTCGAAAATACTCAAATTACAAAATACTTTTTGTATTTTAAATACTGATAGTATTTGGTATTTTGAATATTTTCGAGTATTTTGCTAAGCTCTGGAATTATTCAGAATATTACAAATATTCGTATTATTCAAATTTTCGAATGTTCAATTCAATTCAAGTGCTATTCGTACATCCCTTATTTCAAAGATTATTTCATTTTTTTAAATTATTATACATATATATATATTTTTTAAATTATTACATTTAATCCGAGCGTTACGTATGTTACGATTCGCACTGCAAAAAAAATGTTATCTCGTAAATTAATATTTTATTTTGATTTTACCGTGGTCTGGTAAAACACATAGCTCCTCCCTTTTTACTTTTTTATTGTTTAAAGATTATTTCATTTCTTTTTTTAAAGATTACTTCAGTTACTTATTTTTCGATTTTTAAAATTATGACATGTAATCTGCGATTACGTTTGTTAAGATTCGCATTCAAACAAAAAAAAGTTAATCTCGCAAATGAGTAATTTTTATTATTTTCACCGTGAACCGGTGATCTTCTCGCGGCAATGATCTCGAGAGCCTTCTCGAGACTTCTGTGAGCCCGAACAAGGTACGTCGCAAGAGTGCCAGCGTCTTCCTCGCTCTGGACCGATATGGAGTCGAGAGAGCCGCAGAGTTCGTTGAAGTCGAATACCGGTGAGCTGGCGATCTTCGGAGGTGAGGGTCGTGGCTGATCGCTGTCGATGCTCGCGTTGTCCGCGTCCATCGTTTCCCTCCAACCGGAAGTTGTTTCCTGTTGAATCGCAAACGATGATGTTTGTACTAAAAATTACTAATTTTTCAATTCGACGATTACAACGATTACGGAGGGTTTGGACCTTTACCTTTTTGAAGGGCTGAGAAACAGACTCGTATCTTCTGCGAGTCGATATATTGCTGGTGTTAAAAACTATTTCCGGTTGCGTACGACTTCGGACGAAGTTTATCGAGTCGTTACCGTGAGAAGTTTCGTGGGCTTCGTTGTCGGGGTCTTTGCCGCTGCCAATTCTGCTGAGATTGAGATTGGAACGACTCCTCGAATTTTGATTCGCGTCGATGAGAGATTTGTCACCGATTATGTTGAAGAGATGATGAACAACGTCGTTTATCACCTTGGCAGTGTCTTTTGAAACTGGGGGTAGCAGATTGCTTCCACTCTCTTCGACCTTGTTCGCATTGTCCTGTCGAAGAGAATAGGACTATTTACTATCGTTGGTCCTAACAGCAACTAACGTCAGATAACGTGAAATAACGTTAAGCGAGTTAAAATAATGTGAAATAACGTTAAGCGACGTAAAATAACGTGAATTAACGTTTAGCGAGTTAAAATAATGAGAAATAACGTTAAGCGACGTAAAATTACGTGAATTAACGTTTAGCGAAGTAAGATAATGTGAAATAACGTTGAGCGAAGTACAATAAAGTGAAATAACGTTAAGCGAAGTAAAATAACGTGAAGTAACGTTTAGCGATGTAAGATAGTGTAAAATAATGTTAAGCGAAATAAAATAATGTGAAATAACGTCAAGTGAAGTAAAATAACGTTCAATAATGTCAGTTGACGTAAAATAACGTGGAATAATGTCAGGTGAAGTAAAATAACATGAAATAATGTTAGGTGACATAAAATAACTTGAAATAACGTTAAGTAGCATAAAATCACTTGAAATAACGTTAAGTAGCATAAAATCACTTGAAATAACGTTAAGTAGCATAAAATCACTTGAAATAACGTTAAGTAGCATAAAATAACTTGAAATAACGTTTAGTGACATAAAATAACATGAGATAACGCAAAATTACGACAGATAACGGTAAGATTACGAGGAAGCCTAAAACTTTCGATCGTAGTGCTGTTAAAAAAAATGTAATGATCTTGCACTGTATCAAGTTTTCGATGTTTCGATTCAGTTAAAAGAAAACAACTCACGACCGTCGCTGCCTTGGTGGGCCCCGTGCCGCTGACGCTCCAGAAAGAAGCGTCATTGGCGTCCTCGGGTTTCGGACATTGGCACTTGACATCCTCGAGTTCCAGGCACGCTCTCATTCCCGAATTGCCGCACTCGACGATGACCTTCATAGTGTCGCTTCTCACGCGCGGTCCATCGGCGGTCGAAGCTTCCTCCGACCTCTCAAATCCTCGCAATTGGAAGCCGATCGATTGCAAAAGTGTCGCCAACAACGGCACGTCCGGCTTTTCTTGCGACTTTGATTTTAACGAAATAAAATAATTGAAAAAATAAAATAAACGGCTCATCGACAAAATGTACTCGAGTAGATCGCGTTTTAATTAATTTTTTTTCGCAAACACCGATTTTGCTTCAATTTATTAGTCTATCTCCTCCGCTCATTGAAATAACAAATTCTTTTACAAGTTTGTGGAATTTTCGGCGCTGCATACGGCAACACTCGCGTTCACTTTTCTGAATTTGGATTTATAAAATAAAGGGCCACCTGGATGAAATATATATATAAGAAAAAAAAATATTTAAGTTTATTTTTAAAAATTTTTTTAAATGAACTTTATAATAAATAAGAAAAGGAAATTTTTTTTTATAAAAAAGAATGAATTAAAAAAAAAGAAAATAAGGAATTGAAAAAAAGAATTCGGCGTCCAACCGACAAAATATTCTCGAGTACATAGCGAATTAATTTTTTTCGCCAGCATCGATTTCGTTTTCGTTTATTACGAAAGCAGGCTGTACACAAGATCCTCCCTCATGTTCGCGTAGAACGACATGACCGCCCATTGAAAAAATTGTCTTTTCACAAGTTTGTTGCCGATCGTTATTTCCAGCTCTTCGTCCGGCTTTTTACACGATTAATTTACTAAATATAAAGTGCTAACCGAGTGAACGAAATATACATAGACAAAAAAAATAAAAACGATGTAAAAAATAAGAAAAATTAAATCGAAAAAAAAAATCATCGGCTCATCGATAAATGTACTAGAAATTTCGCTTTGATTTATAACTGATGCAGGCTGTACATACGTCCTCCGACATGTTCGCGTAGAACCACTTGACCGCCCATTGAAAAAATTTTCTTTTGCAACCTTGCTGCTGAGCGGAATTTCCAGCGCTACATTCTGCGAGGCTCACGTCCATGCTTTTTACTCAATTAATTTGCAAAATAAAGTGCTAACCGACCCTGCGAAATATATAGTGAAAGAAAATAAATAAGTCCTCGAAGGGAACGAAAAATGAGGAAGCCACTCGTTACAGTTTCCGGGCGAGCGACTCGACTGTTCTAGCGACAATCGCTCGAATTCGTCGTTGGTGTTAATGCCTCGTTCGAAACTCTGCTTTTGTTTACGATTTTTTGTTTCTCTCCTGCGAGAGTCATCCTTGAGGTCGTACACAAATCTCTCGATTTGCGAGCTTTGTTCGCTTCCATTGCCGACATCTCGTGGAATAAGTTTCAGCTCTCTCAAACCCGCCCGATAAGTTCCGAGTCCTCGTTCCGGCGGCGGCCGCGAGATGGCGCTGTCGTGTGAATTCCTCGCTGCGCGACGTCTTCGACGTTCCGTCGAGCGATCCGCCTAACGTCTGGTCGCCGCTCTCGTGAAGAGAACAGCTGAGACGGTTGCGACTGACGATTGTTTTTTTACAGTTTTGCAATCTCGAATAAACACAGCGACGATGTTCGCTCTGAGACGAGCTGTTGTCACCAATGCCATGTGAGTTAGAATCTTTTTTCGGGACTTAAAAAAAAAATGCCGGCTGGAAGTCTCTTTCGAGTCACTTACATAATTGATAACAAAACTCGTCGCGGATCTACCGGTTCGTTCCAGAGATTGCTTTCTTTTTTTTTTCTTTTTTTGCTTCGCGGAAACGATTCGTAGCACAGATTGTTTTTGTTCCTGTATGAAAGTACGTTGGCCTTTGTTCCTTGAAGCAACCTTTCGGGATTCGACTTTCTTGGGTTTGGGTCGCGAACAACTTTTGCAGCTTCGCGAAATATCGAATGTATTTAATGGATTAGCATTAAAACGCTTTTATTCGTGCCTGCGATACATTGAATTTCTATCTTTGCCAATTCCGATCACACAAATAACTTCTAATTAAGCTTATTCTCTAATATGATAAATTATTATGATGATGATTAATTATTGCGATTACCGCCGAATCGCTAATGAGGTCACTATGCCTATTTAATAGTATTGGGCATGGGTGAAATTTTCAATATCGCCAACTATGGTATTTTAATTCAACGGATCGCTGGTTAATTGTTATGATGAATCGAGACTCCAAATTTTTCATCTTATTTTTTAATTTATATAACTTGAAAGAGAACCTTGTGAAACAGAAAAAAAATTGCATATATATAAATTACATATATATTTGACTATATAAATTCAATAGTATTAAGTATTCAATAGTGAAATTTTACTCCGGTAACTAATCAAATAAACTTTTTCCCTAATAAGATAAATTATTACAATCACCGCTCAATCGCTAATTAGGTAACTATGAAAGTTTAATAGTATTCGGCATGCGTGAAATCTTCAATATCGCCCACTATGGTATTTTAAATCAACCGACCACTGGTTAATGGCCATGAAGAATCGAGACTCAAAATTTTGTATCTTATTTTTTAATTTATATAACTTTAAGGAGAACCTTGTGAAAAGGAACAAAAATTGCATATATATTTGACTATGTAAATTCAATAGTATTGGACAGGGATGAAATTTTCGATATCCCAACTATAGTATTTTAGTTCAACGGACCGCTAGTTAATGATCATGAAGAATCGAGACTCCACATTTTTCATTTTATTTTTTCTTTTATATAACTTTGAAGAAAACTTTTAAAAAAGTATGAAAAATCAAAAATAGCATACACACCGCAGTATGAAATATGTTGTACTAATATTGTCTGTACAATCGTGTTTACAGTCGCATGACATAAAAAAAAGTGTCGTCAAAATCGACTCCGAATATTTATCTTTAGCTCCGTCAATTAAATTATATCTTTGAACCAATAGCTACTCAAAGTACTGCAAAAAACATTTGTCTTGAAAGAAAACTGGGCACCCTTGCTGTATTAAATCAGTCGATGGGGTTTTCCATCCACTTGTAATTTGGCTTGGCCCATTTTCACTTAAATAATAAAAAATAAACTAAAAAAGTTGCTTATTCAGTTCCAGAAATCCCGGCGTTATCGGCAGAAGCAAGCACACCCTGCCCGATCTGCCTTACGACTACAAGGCGCTGGAGCCAATAATATGCGCCGAAATAATGCAACTCCATCATTCCAAGCATCACGCGACTTACGTCAATAATCTCAACGTAGCGGAGGAGAAGCTCAAAGAAGCAGTCGGCAAGGGCGACGTGGGAGCTCAGATAGCTCTCGCGCCCGCTATCAAGTTCAACGGCGGCGGACATCTGAATCACACCATATTCTGGTCGAATCTCACACCGAGCAGCACGAAACCCGACGGTGCATTTAAAAAAAAAAAAAATTACCCAAAATAATATACATAATATTCTGTTATAGATTCGGAATCTGTAAACGAATTTAAGAACAGGCTGCACCTGTATATATTTACATGAAATGTTCACATGAAATCATACATGGACACACGAAATCATAATTACACAAATCATGTTCACACAAAATTTATAAGAATTTAAAAGAATTTATAACAAAAGAAAACGTATTCAGTTAACAAGATGCAGATTTTATAAGTGTTGCACTTCCTTTCTGTAAAGTTTAATAATAATAATAATAATAATGACAATAAGTCATTAATTTTTTTTTTATAAAAAGAAATTAATTTACTGTATCGGAAAAATTGTAAGAAAAAAATTCTATTTTTGTTTTATTATTATTATGGTGGATTAAAATTGTGACTGTGTTTGCAGATGCGCTGCTGAAGAGAATCGAGCAGGACTTTGGAAGCATGGATGAGATGAAGAAGCGTCTTTCGGAGACGACCGTAGCGATTCAGGGCTCCGGATGGGGATGGCTGGGTTACAACGCCAAAGAAAAGAGGCTGCAGATAGCGACCTGCGCCAATCAGGATCCCCTGGAAGCGACCACAGGCCTGGTGCCTCTGTTCGGTATCGATGTATGGGAACACGCCTATTACATCCAGTACAAGAACGTCCGGCCCGACTACGTCAAGGCCATCTTCGACATCGCAAACTGGAACGACGTCAGTCAGAGATTCAAGAAAGCCGCCGCTAAATAAATCAGAAACGTAACGGACGTATCCGCAGTGCTTTATTATTCAGCTATGTAACATCGATAAACATGTAATTGGGCAGGTAAAAATGAAAGTTCTAGACTGAAAAAAATGATGTTTCAAAACTTTATTTCGTTCAACCTGTTTTGCGACAAACTAGCGATTGAAAAAGAAATATATAATAATTTATTATATATTATTTTTTTGTTTTCGTTACAATTTTACGAGCCGTTGCACCGACGAGATTTATATTTAGGGTTGTCTCTAAAACAGCGGTATTTTTTTATTTTATCGATGGAATTTCGGCAAAATTGGAATGTCGTTCGTTTTTCACGGGAATGTCCCAGTGGGCGACTGAAAGTTACCCGGTACTAAATTGGTAAGTAGTCAATTACCGAAAACTACTAAGAATTTGCAGGAAACTGCTTTGATATTCCAGTTATAGTTAGATACATGCAATACCCATGTAATTGAGCGGGTAAAATTCAAGTTTTAGGCCGAAAAAAATGAATTCCATCTGTTTCACATAGATTTTGATTATTTATTATTATTATTATTATTAATATTATTATTATTATTATTATTATTATTATTATTATTATTATTATTATTATTATGTTGTTTCATAAAATATAACGGACCGTTGGACTGACAAGGTCCACATTTATGGTATTTTTACAACAGCGATATTCTTTGATTACCGATAGAATTTCGAAAAAACCAGAGCGTCCGTCGGGATCGTCCCAGTGAGTGACCCAAAGTTGCCCCGTACTAAATTAGCGAACAGTAAATTACGCGAAAACTACTAAGAATTTGCCGGAAAGTATCTTGATATTCCAGTTAATTAGAACCACATGTACTTAGCCAGATAAAAAAAAACAAGTTTTAGACCGAAATAAATGAATTCTACCTACTTCGCGATAATATATCGATCCAAAAAAAATTATCAACAATTATTCTTTTTTTTTGTTTCATAAAAATTTCACAACCCTTAGGACCGACAAGATAGACATATATGGTATTTTTCTAACAGCGGTATTCTTTGTTTACCGATGGAACTTCGGCAAAACCGGATTGTCCTTCTGGAGCGTTCCAGTGAGTGACCGAAAATTGCCCAGTACTAAATTAGCGAACAGTAAATTACACTAAAACTACTAAGAATTTCCAACAAACTGTCTTGATGTTCCAGATAGTTGTCTATAGTGCGTTCGAGTTCGGATAGAATAAGAAGGAAGCGTAAAGAAAATCGAAAATAGCGTAAGTATAGCAAAAACGGCCTTCCGCTAGGCTATTGCCATGCGGTAATGAATGGACGAGGGTGAGAAGTGGGGATAACAGATGCTGAGTAGAGCCTAGGCCAGACGCAGGCAGTATGGCCGAGGCGTCGCAGCTGATATTTTTCGACACATCAACGAATTCGGTGAGTCGATACGCCACAAATACTTTTCTCATTCGTTTTCTGTCGTCTCGCGCCTCGTACTGTAATAATTCCCCCTTTAATTATCGTGAAACGAGTATTTTTTTTTCTTCGTCATTTGCACTCGCTTTATCGTTGACCCGTTGCTACAGTGACAGTGGGGAGCTTCCCGACGGAGCTGTCAGTGCGGCAGCTGCACAGACGTCAGATCAACGTCTACCTTGAATAAAAAAAACATTTTTTTTTTATAAAAAATAAACTGCCTCGCGCTTTTGCAATCAAACTCGAAGCTGCAGAAGCGCTGCGAGAAATGAGTTGCATTTTTTTTTCTCTCACAAGCGATGACACGCTTCGTTATTATTATTGATAAACGATACGTATTGGTGTGCATAGAGCGCGGGGAGTGCGCATGCGCGTTGTTCCATTATTCATACAGCGTTTCGGCACACTCTGACGTTACTTATCTGGTTTTGTCTGCAACGAATTCTCATTATAAGCTTAGTCTAATTCGAGATGGAAAAGATAATCGACATCAACGAACGATTGCTCGTGTTATTTATGGAATGGTGAAGTCGCGAGTTTACGATTCGACACCGTGTCCCAATTGTAGAACAACCTTTGCGCGATGCTCACAGAAGTTACGGTAGGTTTCGAGAGTTGCGCACGCAGAGGGTGACGTGCCGACTGTCGGGAATGCAGAGAGATTGGTAACGTCTATCGTCAACCCCATAACAATTTAAACACAGCGTCACGCGTTCAGAAAAATAACACAGCAAGTTAGCCAGATTGCATCTCAATGAATATTGGGTTAGCCAGATTGCGCCTCAAAGAGTAAATGGGAACGTAAGACGTCTTCATTATGCTTCATTATTCCGCGCATCATTGTCAGGTGCATTCGACTTGCTATACTTTTGAAAATCTCAGAAAACCATGTGCAAGACTGAAGGCGAAGTGAAATATTGCGATCGGTAATGAACTTTTCTCAAGGATGCTAATTTTTTTTGAGGAAAAAGCAAATTCGAGCCGCATGCGCACGGTAATTTCGCATCCAGCCCGAATTAATTTTTTTCTAACAAAAATTAGCACCATTGAATAAAGTTAATTAAAAAATTGCAACTATGTCCCTCGCACGCACAGCTGTTTCACTTCCCCTTAAGTTTTCTTCACCAAACAAGTTCTACATTAAGAGGCTGCTGGACCTTCCTGTAAGGGAAGGTCTATCATCGTACAGGTAAGAAAGCAGTTAAAAACGGTCCAGCATCGCCTTAACCCTTTACAAGTCACACGTGCCAGAACTAATGGACGCGGAGTGGGGGCGACGCGTTGCTACGCTTGCGCCTAAGAGTGGGGATTGAGGTGTGACTTATAAAGGGTTAAACGTTTCTCGCAAACCGTAGCCTTGCGCGCGCACAGTAACGTGCCGACTGTCGGTAATGCAGATCGATCTCTAAAGTCCATCGTCACCCCTAAACCACCTTGAAGACAGCGCACTCGTTGAGAAGAGTAACAGAGCACTTTAGCCAAATTGCGTCTCAAAGAATATAAGGCTTGAAGAGAATCCGAGTCCCGCAGAAGTCGTAAATGGGGTCTCAAAGGACGTCTCAGGATGACCATTAAATTCAATTCCGTACGGGAAGCAACCCTTAATTTCTCCACTCATAATTCTCGGGTGCATTCGACTTCATCACATTTTTGCTAATCGCACGAAAACATGTGCAAGGATTAAGTTTTTTTTTTTACCAAACAAGTCTTAGATTAAACATTTCCCAACAACCGGAACCATTTCCACCAAAGCCCAGATAGATTAAAAAACATCCTGCCAGTATATCTCCTTAAACAGATACCTCTTGACCCTACGCCCTACGCCCCCTATCATCAGCCATCGGCGGATGATTTTAATCTACGTCGCAGAGACGCCCTACGATCGGTGACCCACAATCCTCTTTGTTTTATTTTTCATTTTCCACGCCGCTTGATAAAACCCCGCAAAACAAGTCCCACGTTCGCTCCAACATCCCCTGAACTATATATATAGAGATCTATGTATATATGTATACATCTCTCGTACACCCCAAAGCCCTCTCGGGATGTCCAAATTCCTCCCCGACGTTTCCGCATAATCGTTCGACGGGAAGAGTCGCTTTTGCGATTCTGATGAATTCTCGGGGCCACGTAGTCGAGTCCGACGATGCTGAGCGTCGCCGGTGTGGCGATATCGATTGGCGCCCCCCCCCCCTTCTCCCCTACGGTGGAATCGTCGCGGACAAACGGCGCCGCGCCCCCACTACAAAATCGCATTGGCAGCGATCGTTTCCTCGCGGTGACGTCACGCGGCGTCGCCGTCGTGCGAGACCTATTGATTTTCCCCGCAGGTTTTGCCCCAACGAGGCGGGCGGGGTATATCCTAGTCTCTCTCGGGGGTGTCTCGTTGGATCGGACTTTGGTCGATGACTCGGCCGGCCTCGCTGCCTCTGCCCCTCCGCTCGCGGAGGTCACGTGGGCCGTTCGCGAAGGCAAAGCGCACGCTCCGCCGAAACCCCTCCCACCGCCTCGCTCCTCCGAGTCTCCATTACGCTTGCCGAAAGAGCCGCGCCGTTCGCAACGACGCTAGGATCGCTAGCTCTCGAAGGGGTTTCGTCGTCTCGGGGCCAGTTCGCGGCAAGACCTTCCCGTTCTGCCCTATTGTTTCCGCGGATAGGAACAAAAGGAGAAGCAATAAAGAGAATTAAGAAAAACAAAAAAAGTAAATAACAAATAAGAAAACTTATCGAACAACATCTCAACGGAGATGCAATAATGTCCGTGATAGGGGCGACGACGACCGCTGAGAAAAATCGTTTCGACGCGAGTGTAGCGATTAATTATCGCCCGTGCATGCCCGTTCGGGAGTTTCTTTAATACGTCGCGGGGAGTTGGTGTGCGGTCGGTGGACACTCGAGTGTCCGCCAAGTGGTTTTTTTTCGTGGGCGTTTTCGGTGGTTGAGGTGAAGGGGATAAACGACGATTGAGTATCAAAGGGTAAGCTCGCCGAACCCAGACACTTATTTTTGTGTGTGTGGATGTGTGTGTTTGTGTGTGTTTTTATTTTTCTATCTAGTCCGAGGAGCGAAAGTCCTCGAAGTCTCTCGGGGGTGAGGCGCGGTGTGAAAAAGATTGGGTCTTTCGCGTTCATCTCGATTGGCTCGCGGGGCTTGGTCTACTGGAGCCAGCACGCACGGATCGATCATGCCACACAACGCCGCTGTGTTCCTCTTACACGCTCTTGTTTTCCTTCTGCCTGCCATGATCCCCGCGAGCCCGGAGAGCTCGCGAACGTTCAAGGCCTCGGATTATTATTATTTTCCTTTTTATCGCTCCAAGGGAAAACCATCCGGTCGGATATGCGAATCACCGGAATATCGACGCGTTGGCATTGATGCTGATAATTTATTAAGGGTTTGCCCCAGAAAAAATAGTACTCTGCAATTTTTTAACTACGTGGCGCGGAGTCCCGCATTAATCCACTTCTTAGAGCGTTAAAAAATAACTAAAAAATTTAATTGAAAAAAAAAAATTACAAATTTCGTCGCAAGAAAAATTGTAAATGAGTAACTTCGATAGGTCTCCGATCGGGTAATTCTTTGGACGAGGAACCGAGTAAGTCGAGGAACAAAGTAAATGGCTTTTTGGATCGCGGAGAGCTCGCGGATTAGGAAATTGATGGGTTGGCTGTTTTTTCCGTTCCTCGAGTCGTCGAGGACCGAGGGAAATGGCTTTTTTATCGCGGAGAGCCCGCGGATTAGGAAATGGGTCTATTACTGTTTTTCTCCGCGATTCGCTGCCTGTTTAACGACGCCATTTTACATATGGTGCATTCGTCGGGATAATGAAGTCTCGATGAATCCGTTCTGACGGAGCACAGTCGAAGGATGATGACAAAAAAAAAACATTGCTGCCGACTCTCGAACAGCCGAAGCGTCGGACGAATCAGCAAGCTTCCTCTCTCCTTGTTGTTTTTCTTCGTCGATATCACCGCCGTCTGTTCGAGGGACGCCATTTTCGCGGATGGTGAATGAAGGACTTAAGAAACTGTACGTATCCACGGTAGAGAGGAAACATCGATAGTGGGACGGGCACAGCTGCTACGTACAAGAAACTACTTGCTGGTCCTTCGGAACTCGGACTGTTCGGCGAACGTTATCTTAACGAATTATGAATTAACCTTTTACGTTCGAAGGGGGGGGGGGCATTCTTTGTCGAGAGCAAATGGCGCTGTGTTATCGTAGCTGCAACAATGAAGTCGATGTGACTCAATATTTTTTCCTGTCCCGTCGAAAAATACTAAGCTCTCTAGCTGAATTACGTTTTAACCTTTCACGTACTAGGTGGGGAGGGGGGGGGGGGGCTTTGTCGAGAGCAAATGGCGCTGTATTATCGTAGTTGCAACAGCGAAGTCGATGGTATCAATCAGGTTTTTTTCCCATCGAAAAACGCTATCTTGACGAGTTACAAATTAAACTTTTACGTACGAAAGTGGGGGGCGTCTTTGTCGATAGCAAATGGCGCTGTATTATCGTAGCTGCAACAGCGAGGTCGATGTTGTTAATCAATTTGTTTCTCTTCTGCCATCTAAAAAAAACTAAGCTGTCCTGACGAATTACGAGTTAACCTTTTACATGCGAGTAAAAGGTGGGCGGAGGGGGCGGAGGGGGTGGGGGGGGGGGACTATTTGTCGAAAGCAAATGTGGCTGGATTATATCGTAGGTGCAACGATGAACTCGATGTTGTTAATCCATTTTTTTTCTCCTCCCATCGAAGTGAACACTAAGCTGTCATGAGTAAGTCATGATAGTTCTTGACGAATTGCGAATTAACCTTTTGCGTACGAGTTGCAAAGGGGGGGGGGGAGAGGCTTTGTCGAGAGAAAATGGCGCTGTATTATCACAGCTGTAACAACGTAGTCGATGTTGTTTATCAATTCTTTTTCTCCTCCCATCGAAAAGAAAACTAAGCTATCAGGCGGAATTACGAAGTAACCTTTTACGCACGAGTAAAAGATGGGAGGAGGGCGAAGGGCGGAGGGAAGCACTATTTGTCGAAAGCAAATGGCGCTGCATTATCGTAGCTGCAACAATGAAGTCGGTGTTCTTAAATATTTTTTCTTCTCCTAACGACAAAAAGTTAAGCTATTTTTACTAAGTTATTTCAACGAATTACGTATTAACCTTTTACTTACGAGTTGGAAAGAGGGGGGGGAGGGGTATTTCTTGAGGGCAAATGGCGCTGTATCATTACAGCAGCAACAACAAAGTCGATGTTCTAAATCAATGTTTTTCCTGTCCCAACGAAAAAACTAACCTAAGAGAATTTGTCGCCTCCCGGATCTCTCGGAATTCTTTCACCATTTTCTTTCCGACCATGTTTTCTCTGCTAAATGCAACTATCCAAAGATCGAGGACTGACAAAATGTACGTTTCGAAGCACGAAGACTTTTATCGACCGAGCGACGGTCGATAAAATGAATTGTATTAAATGTAAAAAAAAATTCCAAAATAATCGATAGCGACAACTATCGAAGTTTTTTTATTTTTTCTCCGTAACGCATTTCGTCGATCTGTCGACACGAAGCGAAGCCGGTTATCTGCGGGTTCTTCCTTCTGCACCGAAGGACGCGTCCTTCGTCTCGTGCCTGCGTCTTTGTGTTCTCTCGTTCGATTTCGTCGATGCCAGGCTGACAATGGAATGGAACGGAACGGAATGCAAAGTCCGCGAACGTCCTCGAACAAAGCCCAACGATGTGGGCACGCGGCTGGAAGTACAAGGACGCATTTTCCCACCACAGTTTCCACTGTATTATCGATATAAATGTCCCCAATCGGCGGGCCCTCGAGGCACTTCATGCCAGTCAACTTGCTCATCGGGGCTCGAAAAATCAATCGCTTTTCGCTGTCTCACCGTGCAAGTTGTCTCTGCCGTGTGTGCGCGCGCTCTCGTCTCGTTTTATTTTCATTTTTCACACCCGCTACGAACAAAAATCCGTCGTCGTGAAGCCGTCTCGGTGTTGCAAATATACAACACTCGGTCAATAATATCGGTAACAATAATGAACATTTTTAAAAACAATTCATCTTAAAAATATATATATATATATATATATATATATATATGTATATTATGAAAACTTTGTTTTGACAAATACACTTCCGGAACACGAAGTAAAAAATCCTAATTTATTCCTCTAATAATTCCATCTATTGTATTTATTTTATTTTTTTACACCTCCGGACAAAACTCGTCGCATATTTTTCGCCGGTCTCGGTGTTACGAAAAAATATACAACACTCGTGTCGGTAACAATAGTGACGACTTTAAGCAACAATTTTTCGTTAAACTAAAAAATCATTGTTTTCGCAAATACACTTTCAGAATTATTCCAGAACTGGCGAATTTATCGTCTCGTCGTCGTGCAGCCGGTCTCGGTGTCACGAAAGTCTACAACACTGGGTCGATAATATCGGCAACAACGATGGCGATTTTAAACAATTTCTCGAAAAAAAAAAAATGATAATAATAATTGACATTCAATTCGAGAACACGAATTAAATGTTTCATAGCCATTTGCCTTTGAGCCATACATTTTCAGATTATAAAAACCTCGGTATTTCATGTGAAGAAATTAGTTTTTAGAAATTGGAAAACGAGCGAAAAAAGGTGGGACACCCTATGTCCCAGAATGACGCAAAGGGTTAACGGAAACGAGCCTCTTGATACATTTGATATACACGTTTAATATGAGTACAAGTATAACAGAAAACATTAAGTAAATAACATAACCCGATTTATTCCTCTAATAATTCCGTCGATTTTTTTTCTTCATTTTTTCCTTCTCCGGACACAACTCGTCTCGTTGTCGCGAAGCCGTTTCAATGTTACGAAAACATAAAATAACACAATGTTACGAAGACATAAAATAACACCAAGTTACGAAAACATAAAATAACACCAAGTTACGAAAACATAAAATAACATAATGTTACGAAGACATAAAATAACACAAAGTTACGAAAACATAAAATAACACAATGTAACGAAAACATAAAATAACACAAAGTTACGAAAACATAAAATAACACAATGTTACGAAAACATAAAATAACACAATATTACGAAAACATAAAATAACACGATGTTATGAAAACATAAAATACAGAACACTCGGTCGATAATATCGGCAACAACAATTACGATTATTAATAAAAAAATGTTCTTAAAAAAAAACATTATTTTATTAAATTCGCCTCGAGAACGCGAAGTAAATTTTCATCTGCACACTTCTTCGTCGTCGATGCTGCACGGGTCAACAGCTCGAGGCCACGTGGGCCTTTGACTGATGGCAGAACGATTAGGGGTCGTTAGCTGTGCCGTCGGTTTGTGATTCTCCCGTTGGAGGGGACAATGGGAAAGGGTCGGCGGCGTACTCGCTGCTGTACGTACTCGTGTTCGATAGGACGGCCAGTAGTACGTCCCGGTTTTGGTCGGCCCACGCGGCGAACTCGAAACTCGTCCCTCGTACATATAAAAAAAAAATAAAATAAAAAAAAAATATTTCTGCTGCCTTTATTACTTTGTAAATAAAGTCCGATTTTTCTTTTTTTCTTTTCAGAGGGTGAAGTCTTAGTGACCTTGGGATCGCAGCAGCTGCCCTTATCGAACAGCCCGGCACAGCGGAAAAAGGGTTGAAGAGAAAAAAAAAAAAAAAAAAAAAAAATTAAAAACAACGCACACAAACAGAAAGATGTCGTCGGTAAAGGTAGCCGTGCGGGTTCGCCCTTTCAACAATCGTGAAATATGTCGGGAGGCGCAGTGCATTATCGAGATGACCGGAAACACAACTTGTAAGTATACCCCGGTGTGTGTGTGTAAGGGAGAGTGGGGCAAAACGGGATACGAAATCGGACCGCACCGATGGGGCAAAATGGGACACCCTAAAATTATTGGAATATTTCATTTTTAAAAAGGCAATTTTCCAATAATTTTCGGAATATTTCCAATCATTTCCTAAATATTTTCAATAATTTTCTGAATACTTCCAATAATTTTCTAAACATTTCGAATAATTTTATAAACATTTCGAATAATTTTCTAAATACGTCCAATAATTTTCTAAACATTTCCAATAATTTTAGGACGTCCCACTTTGTCCCATCGACGTATCCCGATTTTCTGTCCCGTTTTGCCCCACTGTCCCGTATGTGTGTGTGTGTGTGTGTGTGTGGTAAATGTTGAGAAAATAGGAAGTAGGTAGGTGGCGGCTTTCTCGTGCTTCGAGAGAGCGAGAGGGAGGGAGGGGGGGGGGAAGAGGGAGAGAGAAGTTGCGGATCGATAAAGTGCATCGGTGCCTCCGGTGAGGTGACCCAGCCGAAGCGTCGAACCCCGCTGGGAGGCAAACCCACCACCCGCCCGTATTTTCCCCGAATAAACTTCTCTCGTATCTTTACAAATGTATAACGAACTCGCCGGCGAATTTTAATTGGAAGTAGCGCATTAATTAATTCGAAGCCGTTACTGTAGTCAACCAGAGTACCGACCGCGCAGCGTCCCTCGGGCATCGATCGATAGGGCGCGACGACGATCAGCGATCAATGTGGTATCGTGTGCGCGACACCTGCCCCAGTTTCGTAAACACTTGCTTTCCTGGTAGTATCGGTTAAAAAGAAATTATAATATATAATATATAATATATAATATATAATATATAATATATAATATATAATATATAATATATAATATATAATATATAATATATAATATATAATATATAATATATAATATATAATATATAATATATAATATATAATATATAATATATAATATATAATATATAATATATAATATATAATATATAATATATAATATATAATATATAATATATAATATATAATATATAATATAAGCACGTTTTGTTGTGGCTGGGGCGGCTCGCGCCATCGCTTTAGACTGTGAAATTCAGAAACCAGAAATTGAGATTTCCGGAGTCTTACCGGAAATACGTCACTTTCAACCCGGAAATCTCGTCAGTCGACCTGATGTGATGACATACCGGAAATACGTCGCGTCCGGTCGAAAAAGTCGAAGTAACGTATTTCCGGTATGACGTCACTTCCGGTAATAAAAAGAGATTTCCGGATCTGAAGAGACGCATTTCCGGTATGACGTCACTTCCGGTCGAAAAATAAGATTTCCGGACCGAAAGTGCCGTATTTCCGGTATGACGTCACCCCCAGTCGAAAAATGAGACTTCCGGACCGAAAGACACGGATTTCCGGTATAACGTCAGCTCCGATCCAAAAATGAGATTTTCAATCCGGAAGTGACGTACTTCCGGTATGACGTGAGCTCCGATATAAAAATGAGATTTTTAAACCGGAAGTGATGTACTTCCGGTGTGACGTCACTTTCGGTCTCAAAAAATGCGGTCTCAAAAACTCTTAATGAATGATCGTTGGAGCTCCGTTCACATCCACTCCCGTGGAGTTTCGGGAACATTCGAGAAATTTCCTAAAGTCAAGGAGATCAATATTACTACAGGCAGAATCGAGAGAACGAATGGTATGGTTTTGGCTGATGCAATCCGCGTAATAAGAACTGTTTCACTATTAACATTTCTGTGTGTTAATAAATTATTTTGTTTCGGATGAACGAGAGCGGAATATTATCGAGCCGAATGTGAATTATTTACACGCGAACGCTAAAAAAAATGCTCATTGCGCATTCGCAAGCCGCAACTTTCACATCACACTTGTTCTTGGAATCAATGTATTCTGAATTTAGTGGGATAAAATAACGTGCGATTTAGGAATAAGTTTAGGAATTGCGTGGACAAATTGTGATTGAAATTTTCCGCTGGAATTTTTTTAAGTCACGTAGAGCCAAAAATGTCACGCATGTTTTTTGTTGTTGTTGTTATTTTAATGTACGATTGTGATTTTTAGCTATAATAAATCCGAAGGCACGTCCCGGAACCCAAGATGCCATCAAAAGCTTCAATTACGATTACTCCTATCATTCGATGGACGTGAGTAAAGTAGTCAAGTTGCTTAAAAAATAATCTAAATAAAATCAATCGTCAAATCAATGAATAAATTATTCCAGCCAAGCGACTCGAACTATTCGTCGCAAATAATGGTCTACAAGGACATCGGAGAGGAAATGTTGCAACACGCATTCGAAGGTGAATTATTAGCGAATATAATGATAAATATACGATTAAAAAATTAATAAACAAATGGGCATAAAAAAATTGTAGATTCGCGTTCTGGACCGCAAACCGATAAAACTTTGCTCTTGGCATTTTTTCCCTAAAGTCTATAGTCTTTGAGGGATGAGCAGTTAAAGTTTTCAGCCAATGAGCGCGAGGCGACAGAGGGCACCAGATATTAAAATTGCAAATCTATTACCTGAAATTTACAAAAATTTTAATTAAAAATAAAGATTTTACCGTAAAATTGCACAGGTGTTTGAAATTTCGAAAACAGTTTAGGTTAAAAAAGTTTGCAATACCGTTAATGAATTTTCAAACATAATTTGTTTACAGTTTATGCAAACATTGACTTTCACGTCTGTTCACAGGATACAACGTGTGTATATTCGCTTACGGTCAAACCGGTGCGGGAAAGTCATACACGATGATGGGAAAGCAAGAGGAGGGCCAGGAGGGAATAATTCCTCAGATATGCAAAGATCTGTTTCGTAAGATAAGTAGAAATTCGAGCGAGCAATTGAAGCACTCGGTAGAGGTGAGCTATATGGAGATATACTGCGAGAGAGTGCGCGATCTTTTGAATCCGAAGAATAAAGGAAATCTTCGAGTCCGCGAACATCCCCTGCTCGGTCCGTACGTCGAGGATCTTTCGAAACTCGCCGTCATGTCTTACCAGGACATTCACGATCTCATAGACGAGGGAAACAAAGCCAGGTAATTGAGCGACCAAACCAGACTCTTGAATTAGTCGATACAGCCTCGCCCAAAAAGTTATTTGCATAGTTACATAAGTGGTAAAAAAAAGTAACTTAAACATTTTTTTTTAAATAACTTAAACATTTTTTTTTAAATAACTTAAACATTTTTTTAAAAATAACTTAAACATTTTTTTTTAAATAACTTAAACATTTTTTTTTTAAATAACTTAAAATTTTTTTTTTAAATAACAAACATTTTTTTAAAAATAACTTAAAAAAAATTTCAGGACCGTCGCAGCGACAAACATGAACGAGACATCGAGCCGATCGCACGCGGTGTTCACGATTTTCTTCACGCAGCAGAGGCAGGACAGTACGACGGGACTGGTAACGGAAAAAGTCAGCAAGATATCGCTCGTGGATCTTGCGGGTTCGGAGCGAGCCGATTCGACGGGCGCCAAAGGCACGAGGCTCAAGGAGGGCGCGAACATCAACAAGAGCTTGACGACACTTGGAAAAGTTATCAGCGCCCTCGCCGAAATCGTGAGTCTCCGATTGTGATTTATTATCCTCTACGTAAACGGCTAGAAATTGGTTAAATATTACTGCTTTTCCCGCAATCCTGTTGCTTCGACGAAACTCGGATTATTAGGCGGTAAGTCAAATTGCTGCATCGAAACGTTATTCCATAGTCGTTTAGATGTACGGTAAAGGAAGCCCAAGGTAAAGTCAAGTGGCGCCGCCACCAGGGACGCCGCGGCACTACACGTACACAGTCGAACCCTCACCTCGCGTTTTCAAACTTTGATATCTCGAGAACTAATGCTCCAAACTCTTCGTTATTGGTCTCAAATGCAACACTAAATGTGAACGAAACCAGACAGCATCGCCAAACAATTAAATCACACCGTCAAACTCTGTTTTCTGCGTGACGACGATTCAATGGCTGCCGAAGCTAGACATTAACACGAACGACTCTTATTTTAGGCTACAAAGAAGAAGAAGAAGGCCGATTTCATCCCTTACCGTGACTCGGTTCTGACGTGGCTGCTCCGCGAGAATCTCGGTGGCAACTCGAAGACCGCTATGATTGCGGCTGTCAGTCCGGCTGACATAAATTACGACGAGACGCTCTCGACGCTCCGGTAATTCAAGCACATCCAATAGCTCGCTCTCCGTTTCTTTTTTTCCGTTTCGCTGTTCGTGAGTTGATAATACTTTTAACCCTGCTATAACAGATACGCGGACAGAGCGAAGCAAATCGTATGCAAGGCCATCGTCAACGAGGACGCAAATGCGAAACTCATACGCGAACTCAAAGAGGAAATACAGAAGTTGCGCGAGTTGCTGAAGCAGGAGGGCATCGACGTTCAAGAAGGTGAGTTGCACTCTGAGTGGTTGGCATTGATGATTATTCCGTGTAATAATTGGTAGTTTCTCGATATGCGGAACGAAAAGGGGACGAAGCGTTGACTTTTTTATCGTCGCCTTTGATACCATGATATAAGATGATGTGAAAAAACCGTTTACCTGCCCGGACTCGGTCGACAATAAAAACTATCATTTTCCAAGGGCGTTGACCATTTTCGGTCAAAAGCCTTGGAGGCAGTGAAATGTACATTTCCTTCCAATGAGGATTGGCTTTTGGAGCGAAATGGTCGTGACCATTGGGAAGGAATGAATTACCATTTTCGTCGCAACAAATCACCCGTTAAGGAGATGTTAGACCCGTTTTTTAAGTCCTTACTTACCTGTTTTGCCGACCGAACTTGACGATTTCTTAGTTTCAATTTAGAATTGTTAATATGTTACGGTTGTACTTCAAATCGTGCACGACTATAATATTGACATAAACGCTTCGCCGTGCAGTCGAATTTTCATTAACAATGCGCAAGGAATTAAGAAAATCGAATATTACAGTTTGCGAAAAAACATGAACGTACTGTCACGATTAAACCCCGCAAGTGGCTCCACATCGTGTCGTACCTACATTCATGCGCTTTTTTTTGTGTAGCAGACTTTGTGACGTTTTTGGAAAATTCGGTGAATTTCAGAGAATCGGCGTGCACTCTTTACGTATGTGAAGCCCAGAATATTTGACATCCTACAAAATAGATACTGTTGAAATTTTGAGCGGCCATATTGGTTTTCACGACAATCTGTAATATTAGATTTTTTCAATTTCTTGGACGTTTTCAACCGAAATTCAAGTGCTCGCCGAAGCGTTTATGAACAGTCTTACAGTCCTTTAAAATTTAAGCATATCGTAGCACATTAATGATGTAAAGTCGAATCTACGAAATCGTCTTGTAAAAACCGGAAGGTCCAACAGCCCCTTAAAAGCAGGTCAAATACCACGGTCGCAATAAAAACTGTAATTAACTTTTCTCACGGACGCTGGGATTTTAGCTCAAAAGAAAAGTCTCGCCGAAGACGGATTATATGTCAGCTTTCGATGACACTTTTCTTTTGACCGTGGATGCTATGCGTGCGTGATAAAAAATTAATTACAGTTTTCGATACCAACTGGGCACGATAAGGGTGGGGAGAAAGGGTTTCGCATGCTCTTAAGGTGATGTGAAATATCGCCGCCGTTAACAAAAACTGTACGGAATTGCCGTTTTGAGACCCCAGTCCGCCGAGGAAGAAGAAGATTGTTTTCCCTGGGGAATCGGCAGACGCAGGGAAAAACTGTTTTCTTTTTCCTCGGAGGTCTGCGGTCTCAAAACGACATTCAGTGTCATTTTTCTTGCCAACTGCACTGAGTGCGCGGGGCAGGTAGGCGGGAATTCTTACCACATCACCTTAAGGCAGTCTTTGCGAATAGTGTTCACTTCGCACAAGGGTCAGAGAAGTGAGATGGAATTGCAAACACTTATGAATGGTATAAAAATCTGAAAAAAATCAAGCATATTAAAGATGCTGAAAATATTAATTTTGCATAAGAATAATTCCAAAATGTTATTAACCAATTGATGAAAAATAAAATTGATCAACAAATCTCTCGAAAACCTAACTTTTATTTTTTAATGAAAATGTTTCGTTCACTTTTCCAAATATCTATGAATTTTTTCAGATTTTTGAATTCACTTTGAATTTTTATCTCTTTATATGGGAAAAATGTGTAGAAAGTCGCAAAATTGAAAGTGAATTTAAAAATCTGAAAAAATTCATACGTATTCAGAAAAATGAACGAATCATTTTCTTAAAAAAAAGTTAGGTTTCCGGGCAATTTGTTGAATCATTTTATTTGTCATCAATTTTTGATAACATTTTCGAATTATTATTATGCCGACTTAATCTTTTCAGCACCTTTAATATGCCTGACCGTTTTCAAATTTTTATACCATCGATAAGTGTCTGCGATTCCCTCCCATTTCTCTGAAACTTATGCGAAGTGAACATTATTCGCTAGGACTACCTTAAAGCGTATCGACGTTCCGCATATGGAGGAAAAAAAAGTTCGTCGGTAGAGGTTTTTTCTGTATACGTTAAGATTATTCGAGTTGGCGCGAGTTTTAACCGAAGATCTCGCAATTCACATTGGTCTTGTTTCTTTCTCTGTCCCCGGTCCCGTTGTCCTCGACGTAGGGCCAGATGGCAAAGTCTCTTATGAAAAGAAAGAATCTAGTAAGTAGACGCAGGGCACGGTAAACGAAAGTGAATGCGGTAACAAGTTATATTTGCTGGCAGAGAGAAACAAACGCCTATTAAAAAAAAAAAAAAAAAAAACGACACCGAAAGGCCTTTCCACTCTTTTTTACATTGATTAAAAACACACGTTATTTTATATTTTTATTCAAACGCTGAAGATTTCTTCTTTATCGGCTTTTGTACTGCCCCTTCCCGATACAGAGAGCTTTCATCGTTTTACGATTTGTAATCGCCGTAGCTTGATTCAATTATTCAAAATTCATCAGTATTATCGCCTTGAAAAAAAAAAATTATATATATATATATACATATATACATAACTATCCACATGTTAGGTTTGCATGGCAGACGGACACCTGAGTCGTGTTTATAGCGTGCGACATAAGCAAGCTGCACTCAATTATTGGCTTTCGATGTAATTCGCGATGACGCATATTTCTTTTTTTTTCTACGTTGCAATCGCCCAGTGAGTTCACTTTAAAGAAACGTTTGTCGATGTTATTCCAGGAGACGACCCGGTGATTATTAAATCGTCGAAACGCGAGGAGGACGTCAAGGAGTCGCGTCAGAGAATTCCGTCGCATCCGACTTCGAGCTTCGCCGAGGACGCGGTGGATCAGCTACAGGCGTCGGAGAAACTAATCGCCGGTAAATACTCGGCAATTTCTAATTGCCGTAATCGCAATTACCTTGGTCTTGTTTATTATCGAGACCGAGCGGCGTTGACTGATCGTCAAAAAAATCACCCAAAGTCTGACTAAGGCGTTGTCGAATGGCCGACTCACTTTCGTCACGTGGCTGGAGTGGCCATCGAAAACAAAGGGCGCGTTCTTGAATGCAGTTCCGCCCTGTTCAGCTAAATCCGAAAATATTAAAGATGTATCCACATGTATACGCAGCTGAAATACCCATTCTTATATTCGAGTGTGCTCTCAGGTCAGGATACAAAATCTGCCGTGATAAGCGTTTTTTTTGTTATCAATACGGACCAAATGTATCTCGCGGACTGAATCGGACGTACCCTTGGCAATCAATAACTTGGCAAATGGAAGAACGTATAGCTGAGCAGATCTGTTGAAGAGCTTATCGGAGCTCATCAGAGCTTGTCAGTACTAAACCTTGAACTGAGAACAAACTGGAATATAAGAACGCCTATTTCAGCTGCGTATATATGTGGGTGCATTTCGAATATTTCAACTGCATTCAAGAACGCACCCCCATTGCAGTTAATCCAATGTTAAATAAAAATAATAATAGTTATTTGTATGACAAGGGCGTAGACAGTGACTTCTACACCCATGCCATTCACATAATTTTTCCTAACAAAGTCATGCTCTTCGTTTTTGGGAAGTGTGCGCCGAAAGGCACTTTTCCGCACAAGTGCGGAAAAAGACCATATTGCGTTTGTACGCACGCGCAGTATTTTTTCCGCACGTGATGTGAAAAAAATAATAATAAAAAGCGTTGTCGAATGGAACTTACGTGTCGGAATGGAACTTACGTATCGGAATGGAACTTACGTATCGGAATGGAACTTACGTGTCGGAATGGAACTTACGTTGTCGTGTCGAACTGATTCGAATTGTTATTGCAGAGCTCAACGAGACTTGGGAGGAGAAACTCAAGCGAACGGAGTCCATACGTCTGCAGCGCGAAGCTGTCTTCGCAGAGATGGGAGTGGCCGTTAAGGAGGACGGTGTCACAGTCGGTGTATTCTCACCGAAGAAGACGCCGCATCTCGTCAATCTCAACGAGGATCCTCTCATGTCGGAGTGTCTGATTTATTACATAAAGGACGGTTTCACGAGAATCGGCTCGGCCGAGGCGAACATACCACAGGATATTCAACTCTGCGGCCCTTACATTCTGAGCGAGCATTGCGTGTTCGAGAATCACGAGGGAGTTATAACACTTATGCCGAAGAAGGCTGCCCTCATCTATGTGAACGGACGCGAAATTTCCGAACCGATAGTACTGAAAACCGGGTCGAGAGTGATTCTCGGAAAGAATCATGTATTCAGATTCAATCATCCCGATCAAGGTGAGACGAATTTTTTTTTTCATCTCACACCGATCCGGATCCGGATTGGGTAATTTGATGGTTGATTTATTTTTTAATTTCTTTTTTTTTATGTCACTGCAGTTCGCGAGCGCAGGGAGAAGAATTCACCGGCTGAAACTCCGGCGAACGGTGAAACGGTCGACTGGAATTTCGCTCAGATCGAATTGCTCGAGAAACAGGGCATCGATCTCAAGGCCGAGATGGAAAAGAGGCTGATGGTACTCGAAGAACAATTCCGCAAGGAGAAGGAAGAGGCCGATCAATTGTTCGAGGAACAACGAAAGGTCGGTTGATTTTTTTTTTTTTTTCATTCGAAATTCCAATCTTTTTTTTCACACGAGATGAGTTTTTTTTTTATTGGCGACGCAAAGGTGGGTACAAAATTTGTAGTCATCGTGTTTTTGAATTTTGACACTTTCTTTTTTTTTAGAGTTACGAAGCCCGAATCGACGCTCTTCAGAAGCAGGTGGAGGAGCAGAGCATGACAATGTCGATGTACAGCAGTTACACACCCGAGGACTTCAACAACATCGAGGAGGATATATTCGGTTAGTTGTCGAATTTATTTTATTGTTTTCCACTGATTCGCACGAAAATTAAATTTAAAAAAATTGCACATTGCTATCCGCCGCGACAACAAAAAAGAGAGAAACTAGAAAAATCGCTTGAGCTCGATTCCGCCATCTGACTGTTTTGCCTGGTGACGGCTTGCATTTCAGTCAACCCATTGTTTGACGCAGAGAGCAACTGGAGCGAACGGGAGTTCCAGCTGGCCGCTTGGGCATTTAGAAAGTGGAAGTATCATCAGTTCACTAGTCTAAGGGACGACTTGTGGGGAAACGCTATTTTTCTCAAGGAAGCTAACGCCATTTCCGTCGAGCTCAAGAAAAAAGTAATCTTTTTTCAACCCAATAAAATTTCATCAAAACGTATAGAAAAAAAATACCAAATTTTTATCGAATTTAGGTTCAATTCCAATTCACTCTCCTCACCGACACGCTGTACTCGCCCCTTCCGGCTGATCTTTTGCCGGTGATGGAGGACGACGAGGACGAGGAACGACCGTTCCCACGGACGATCGTTGCCGTGGAGGTTCAAGACACGAAGAACGGAGCCACCCACTACTGGACTCTCGACAAACTTCGGTCAGTCGATCTTTGATTAAAGAAAAAAAAAAAATTGACGTAACATGTAAATAGCGTATTTCTTCGAGAATTAAGGTAACTCGTGCCTAACTCCATCTCAAAGGCAAAAGACGTGGATAAAAATTGAATTTAGTTGAACAGGGATGTTGTCTTAAGGGCGTTCGTTTGCCGTAAAGGAGGTTCCAAAAGATAATAATTATACCGTCGGTGGTTCAGTGTCGGGAAGAGATACGTTTGTTATCATTGCGTGAGCTACTTTTTAAGTGGGCAAGCGAATTTTCTTAAGGGGGGGTGTGGGGTGTGGAGTTTATCGGCGGTAGTTCGAGCTAATAATGAACAGAGTTAATCTCGTTCCAATAGACAACGCTTGGAGCTAATGCGTCACATATACAATGAAGACTTGAGCGCCAGCAGCCCGGAGGCCAAAGAGGATATTTTCCAATGCCTCACTGTCTATCATCATAATCAGAGGTTCTCGCTAGCAAATCTTTTGCCTTCGAGGTTGGTGCTCGGTTAGCGCACGAAAAAACAAACAAACAAACAAACAAAAATATCAAAAAATATCTCCAGTGACCTTGAATGAGTTCAATTTTCGACGAAGCTCGTATAAATGGCAATTTCCAACGTAAAAAGATGGCAATATTCAAAGCAGAAAAATTGCAATTTTTAAAGAAATTTAATAAATATATTTTAACATATTTCGAGGCCCGACCTCGAATGGGGCTATTTTTCGAACTGGGAATTACGACGATGCGCGAAATGAATAAAAATAATTTTGAATTTTCGAGAAAATTTCACGATACGTGCGAAAAAAAGTGTCTGAATTTTTCATACTTATTTCAAGATCACTCACGACACGCAGCACACGCATATTGTGAAGAGTTTTTAATTTCTATTTTTTCTAGCAATATTTTTCATAATAAAACACTCCCGTTAATTCCTGGCTAAGCGTTGATGGACACGATTTTAATAATGAATGTCGCGATACACGCACGGCCAATTGAGCTTCAGCTTTTGCCTGATCAGCTTTTCGGGCGATAAAACGATAATCGATGGAGGCGCCTATTTTGCATTTAATATTATCTATACAATCCGCTAAGAATGTCGCGGCACAGCGTCTTCTCGCTAATCTTGTTCCCTTCATCACTATATTTTCATAGTGTTATCTAATATATAAAAAAAATTATTATACCAACGACACACTATCGGTAAATCGATTACCGGGTTAAACGTGATGGGAAATGTTTTACTCTGTTTATTTTATCGAATACAGACAAAGATTGGAACTGATGAGAGAAATGTATCACAATGAGGCGGAACTTTCGCCGACATCTCCGGACTACAATATCGAGTCTATAACAGGGGGCGATCCGTTTTACGACAGATTTCCATGGTTTCGCATGGTCGGCAGGTGAGCTATATACAATAAAATACAAAATACAATAAAATACAAAATACAATAAAATACAAAATACAATAAAATACAAAATACAATAAAATACAAAATACAATAAAATACAAAATACAATAAAATACAAAATACAATAAAATACAAAATACAATAAAATACAAAATACAATAAAATACAAAATACAATAAAATACAAAATACAATAAAATACAAAATACAATAAAATACAAAATACAATAAAATACAAAATACAATAAAATACAAAATACAATAAAATACAAAATACAATAAAATACAAAATACAATAAAATACAAAATACAATAAAATACAAAATACAATAAAATACAAAATACAATAAAATACAAAATACAATAAAATACAAAATACAATAAAATACAAAATACAATAAAATACAAAATACAATAAAATACAAAATACAATAAAATACAAAATACAATAAAATACAAAATACAATAAAATACAAAATACAATAAAATACAAAATACAATAAAATACAAAATACAATAAAATACAAAATACAATAAAATACAAAATACAATAAAATACAAAATACAATAAAATACAAAATACAATAAAATACAAAATACAATAAAATACAAAATACAATAAATCAATCCATGAAAAAACCTCGACGCGATAATCCAATTTTTATTTTCACTCTTTCAGGTCGTTCGTTTATCTGAGCAATTTGATGTACCCGGTGCCGTTGATCCACAAGGTTGCTATAGTAAACGAAAAAGGAGACGTCAAGGGTTACCTGAGGGTCGCCGTTCAGGCAGTAGTCGGTAGGTGTTGTTGCAATTGTTGTTTCTTAAAAATCCAAAGAACAGTTTGAGTTCGACCCTCTGCCGTCCGAAGCGCCGGAAGTCGCACCGGAACCGATTTTACGGACCGGGAGTGGAAGAACGGCGAACGATTCTTTCGATCTCGGACCGAGAATCGTCCAGCTGGCCGAGGGTTAAAGATCGAACCTTCGAATCTGGAAATCGCGTAGTTTCACTTTGAAGTTTGATCTTCGTCTGAAACTGCGCGGTTCGAGGTTGAGTGGGGCGTAGCAATAGACGGCATCAGATTTCTGGACGACTCCTTGTTCCAGAAGAGGAAAACAGTGAATATTCGAGCGGCGTGAGGCAGTCAGCTCGTATATCGTTCGAGGACGATCTGTTCGGTACCCAAGCTCGTCAGAACAAGCGTTCGACTCTCTTGGCTCAGACCCTCGACAAGAATCAGCAGATTCTCATGCAAGAGGAGCGCGTGGTCGAGGGACAGACGGAGGGTAAGGATTGCGTTAAAGACGAGGAGGAAGTCGGCGACGCGGACAGCGGAAGGGGCGACAGTTCGGTGTCCAGCGACACCAAAGAGGACGAACTACCGGACCATCTTCAGCCCGGTCAAGAATTCACTTTCAGAGTCACTGTGCTTCAGGCTATGGGCATATCTACCGAGTACGCGGACATATTCTGCCAATTCAAGTGAGTTTGGAAACATAAATAAATCAATTAATTTTTTTTTAAACCAGTTCGAAATATGAAGATCGGATACTCATTTGCATTCGACGCTCGTAGCTTTCTTCACAGACACGACGAAGCTTTCTCCACGGAGCCCGTGAAGAACACGGGCAAGGGCAATCCACCGGGCTTCTATCACCTCCAAAACGTAAGCTATAAAGCAGCAAAAACCTCGTTGGTATGTCAGTGGGAAGGAATTTTGTACTCACTTGAAACAATTGTTCTCACAGATTACAGTCACGGTGACCAAGTCCTTTGTCGACTATCTCAAGTCGCAGCCAATAGTATTCGAGGTTTTCGGGCATTATCAACAGCATCCGCTTCACAAAGATGCCAAACTCGATTAGTAAGTTAACTATCATAGGTGGTAAATGACAATTACTGAAATGAAAATTACAGAAATGACAATTACTGAAATGAAAATTACTGAAATGGCAATTACCGAAATGACAATTACCGAAATGACAATTACCGAAATGACAATTACCGAAATGACAATTACTGAAATGACAATGACTGAAATGACAATTACTGAAATGACAACTACTGAAATGACAATTACTGAAATGACAATTACTGAAATGACAACTACTGAAATGACAACTACTGAAATGACAATTACTGAAATGATAACTACTGAAATGACAACTGCTGAAATGACAACTACTGAAATGACAATTACTGACATGACAATGATTGATATGACCATTACCGCAATGGCTATTGCGGTAATGCATGTAACGCGTTGGTTATCAGTATGATGCTATCTTCATGTAAAGTTCTGTTTTTTGTTACGACAGTAACAACACGAGTGGCAACGGAAACGTGGGAAACAGTATAAGACAGCCGCCGAAGCGCATGCTACCGCCGTCGATTCCGATAAGTCAGCCAGTCCGTTCGCCAAAATTCGGATCGGTGCTGCCGTCGCCGAGCACGTCGCACGTGCACGCAAAGTACGATGTACTCGTATGGTTCGAGATATGCGAATTGGCGCCAAACGGCGAATACGTGCCATCGGTCGTCGATCACAGTGACGATCTACCCTGCCGAGGTCTGTTTCTACTCCATCAAGGCATACAGAGACGCATAAGAATTACGATAGTTCACGAACACGCCTCCGAGCTCCGATGGAAGGACGTGAGGGAACTCGTTGTCGGAAGAATCAGAAATACACCGGAACCCGAGGAGGAGGACAACGACTCGTCGGTACTCTCGCTCGGACTATTCCCCGGCGAATATTTAGAGATCCCCGGCGACGACAGATCGATGTTCAGATTCGAAGCTGCGTGGGACAGCTCTTTACACAATTCGGCCTTACTCAACAGAGTCACGTCGTACGGCGAACAAATTTTCATGACCATCTCAGCTTATCTCGAGGTACGCCCGAGCATTCTTTTTTTTAAATCTCTACACGCATTTTTAAAAATTGGGACCATGAATGGTTGCATCGCGTACTTTGCTTAAAAATGGATAAAAATTGGAACTTGAAAAATAGTGTAGTGTAGTGAAAAACACTATAGGAAAAATTTGGAAGATCAAATTTTGTTCCGTTTTTTTTTAAATTTACAATCGAACACTTTTCACAGGTGATTTTATGCCCCAATCGTACCGCTCGGGTATAAAGATTTAATGATAATTCTTTTTTTCCCGACTACGCTGAAATAACCACATTGATTTCTGTCCTCACTTCACTCGGGCAGCAAACTTCACACTCTGCAAAAACGGCGCATTTCCCTCCCGTGTAGCATAATATACTATTCTTGGAAATAATCCTGAACATTTTTTTGTCTCCCGCAGCTGGAGAATTGCGGCCGACCGGCGATCGTCACTAAGGACCTCAGCATGATAATTTACGGTCGTGACGCGAGGGTAGGTCCGCGATCGTTGAAGCATCTTTTCACCGGTAATTATAAGAACCAGGAAGCCAATAGACTGAGCGGCGTTTACGAATTGGTACTTCGTCGTGCGTCCGAAGCTGGTGAGTTTGCACGACCGATAATTCACGCCGATATTCGTAATTCGTGGATAATTGAACTGAATCATTGACGATAAATAAAACAGGTGTCCAGAGACGTCAGCGCAGAGTGCTCGATACAAGTTCGACGTACGTCAGAGGCGAGGAGAATCTTCACGGCTGGAGGCCCCGCGGCGACAGTTTGATATTCGATCATCAGTGGGAGCTGGAAAAATTGACGAGGCTCGAGGAAGTCGAGAGGGTCAGGCACACGCTGATAATGCGCGAGAAGCTCGGTATAGACAAGGTCTCGCTGTGCAACAAGACCGTTCACGATTTTACGAAAAGCGAGAAGGTACGGACGTCCCCGGTAGGTTTGCTTGGCTTCAGATCCTCTCCGTGTCCCGTGATGTCGTCCCCGACTATATAAAAACGCAGCGAATGAAAAACGCGATCCAAGTGCAGAGCTACAGGGAGAACAAAGCAAAGTCTCCATCTGACGAAACGTTTTTTTCACATGCCAAGAAATGTGTAGAATCATTTATACAAAAAAAAAACGTTCGTTTAAATCGAGAATTTGCTTGAATGAAAAAATTCTTCAAATAGGGTATTAAAAATTTGTTTCGTCTCCTTGATCTGCAGGAGGTTTGCAACATGGTGGCAAAAGCAACGAACGATTCACACGCCAGTCCGGTGAAGCTGAAAAAATCGAATTCCTCGAAGGAAGTTTACGAGCCGTGGGAGATGACGGAACGCGAGCGTGAACTAGCGACAAAGTACATAAAACTTATTCAGGGTAGAATACCGAGCAAGGAACCGAGTATCGTGCTCTCGGACGTGTCACCGGGAGAGGACACGATAACCGACATGTCGGCATCCATGATATCGTCATTGGTATCATCGTCGTCTCAAGAGTCAGTATACAACTATAATTCGCGTTTCTCGACGTCGCCGGGAACTTCGGCTCTCGGGGACGATTGCACAACCGAGCTACAGGTAACCCTCCTGTGTATGCCTGAATTGAAACGCCCAGTAGATCACGCTCAGTTTGAGATTAACCACGATTCGAATAAGGGTTCCGATGAGAAACTAACTTTTGTGTTTTAACAATATTTTTCGTACGGAGTATGTGAAGCACGAAGGTGTTGCATTGCCATTTCTTGTCGATGCGAAAAATCAAGATGTTGCTTTGGAATTATTTCCAATTTTTGTTTACCTTTTTTTTTAGTTTGCAAAAATACCTGAAAATTATCGTGCGTATGTATTGAGGATCTCGTGTCACTAAAAATTAATATGTCGTGCAAATTCTGTAATAATTCGTTGAAGTTTCGAAGATTGAGGAGTTTAACGACATCGTATAGAAACAAGAACTTTACAAATTGGGGAAGAAAGTACACGAAAAACTAATTTTTGTGCTTTAACAATATTTTTCGTACGGATGATGTGAAGCACGATGGTTGCATTGCCATTCGTTGTCGAAGTGAAAATCAAGATGTTGCTTTGTAATTATTGCCATTTTTTTTATTGCAAAAATACGTGATGACATTTTTGTACATAATTATTGAAGATCTCGTATCCCTAAAAATTCATATTTCATGCAAATTTGGTAATAATTCATTCAAAATTTTCGAGGATCGGGCAGTTTAACGAGATCGCAGAGAAGCAACACCTTTGCAAATTAAAGAAGAAACTACACGAATCATTGGGGAGAAAGGTTGAAGCGAATCTGATAGAAATCGTCGTACACAAGTATCGACTCCCTGAAGATGTCACACAAATTTAGGAAGCATTGGTCGAGAAGTTTCGAGGATAAAAAAAAATAATAAGAAGACGGAAATTCACTCCCGGTGTTTCGGACGATGTTTGCTATTATTTTTTATTTTTAACGCTAATATACGTTTCGATGGTTTCTCGTCGGTGATTCTTTTTGCGGAGCTCGTTTGTGTCCTGTGTAACGCAGCTCGGGAATCCTTTTCATTTTGCTTCGAGGCTTTTGCTTCTACATTGTCGGCGATGATTTATTTTTATTTTTGTTTATTACATTGAATTTAGTGGCGTTTGCTCGGGTTGTACAAGGAGTGTTACTTGCAGCCTGCGGGGATAGTTGTGAGGAGCAGTTCTAAGTCGTGCATCTTTAGGTTGAGTTCGCCGGAGCGTGCGAGACTTCAGGAACTCCAGGAAAGTATGATGGCCGGTGTCGGTGCGACGGACTCGACGTCGAGTCAGTCGGCTTCGTTGGCACCCGCACCGCTCGGCTCTTCGTCACCGTTGAAGGAAAGTCTCGTACTTTACGTTCCCGAGGTTGAGGAAATTCGCATCAGTCCTGTTATCGCGAGAAAGGGATATCTCAATGTATTGGAACACAAGACCAACGGCTGGAAGAAACGATGGGTCGTTAGTATCGTCTGTCCGATCAGTTCCATTTTTTTTCGCGGTCGACTAAACAGAGATTATTTGTTTTTTCGCGACAGGCTGTTCGCAGGCCCTACGTGTTTATCTTCCGAGAGGAAAAAGATCCCGTGGAACGGGCCCTCATTAATTTGGCTACGGCTCAGGTCGAGTACTCCGAGGATCAACTCGCGATGGTCAAAGTGCCCAACACATTCAGGTACAAGTTGCTTCGTATTTATGAAATTATCATTTCGAACAGCGATAAAGAATCGCGGAATCGTATTCACCGTTGAAAACTGAAAAGAAATGTCCTTTGTGAAAATGTTGTACGTCGGATAGTTTTCGAGTTTGAGCCGGTTAAAGTTTCATCCAATGAGCGTCGCGCGACAGAGGGCGCCACTGTGTGCCAAATGGCCTCATTGGGTGAACGTTTAGAGGCGCGCAACGCGGTAACCGGACACTGTAGAAAAATATGGCAAAGGAAAAGTTTTCTCAGTTTTCAATGGAGAATACGTCTCCGATATCTGCTCATTGGATTTATTACTACTTTGTTTATTTACAGTGTGGTTACGAAACACAGAGGCTACCTGCTGCAAACGCTCGGCGACAAGGAAGTTTACGATTGGCTGTACGCAATAAATCCTCTTCTAGCCGGTCAAATTCGGTGAGTACCGCGATGAATTATGATAATCGTTTACAATTAACGATGAATTTGTGTGTGTTTTTTTTTGTCTCAAAGATCGAAACTTGCGCGCAAAGGACCAGTAGCTGGTGCGAATCCAACGAGTTTCGGTCTCACAGTGGCGACACCATTGATCGAGGCGGCTCAAACGCAGACAAAGTGAGTGACGAGGGAATGGCTCGGCAGCGAATTGATGAGTTTACTCACCGTCGCTTCGAGAAAATTAATCGCGAGATCCAACGCGGCGTTCGAGGCTCACGACTTTTGTAGCTTTCGATTAACGGTCGTAATCGAGTAAAGATATGAAAAAAAAAAAATCCTCGAGATACACGCGCCGAATTTATAATTATTAAACGCAATGAGAGAATCTGCGATACGAGACTATCGAGTTATAGTATAAAACGCTCGAAATATTCGACAAAAAAAAAAGTTTTCTTTTTTTCTCGATATTTCGAGCGGTTTTGTAAGTGCGTTTGAGACTGAAAGGCGAGTCTCCCCGGGCGTTTTCGCGAACGTATCAACGGCCGAGACTCGAAAGCTAAAAAAATGTCTTTGTTCACCGCTATACTATACCGATTACCTCTATAGCCGAAACAGAAAAAAAAAGAAACCGCCTAATTTTATTCGAATCAACTTGTAGCGACGCTTCGCTTCATTGCAGCATTAAATTGAATTCAAGGAAATATGAAGAAGAAAAAAAACCAAGATAACGCAAAAGAAAAACAAAGTCGATACCCTCAGCTCTAACATAAATGACACATATTATATATATACAATATATATACTAACTAAAAGTATATATAAAACAATTTTTTAAGTTTTGACGATCATGGTTTTTTCAATGTATAGAAAGCTACTTTATTGATTACGTAGAGAAATTTTAAGAGTTGTCCGTTGAATCTTGTCTACGATTCGTTTGTTGGCACATGTATTGCGGGGTTCAGATTTTTTTTTATTTTTTTTTTTGTGACTTCGCACAAAAAAGAAAAAATTGCGAAGAGATGGAACGAAAAAAGGAAGGAGAAATCGTTCGAAGCGAGCGATGGACGCGACGTATATTTTACGAATTTTTAACGATATTGTTTACCGTAACGCGAGAACCTCGACTTTGTGCGCGTATTCCCCTTTCCTCGCCCTTGAAACGAAGAGAAAAGAAAAAAAAACAGAAGAAAAAAAGAATGAAAGAAAAAAAAAAATACCGAAGCAGAAAACAAAATCGACATCGATTGAATAAATTTGCTAAGCCCCCGCCCAGCCTGCACCACAAACACTATAAATGTCAGATCGTCGCACGTCCGAGCAGCTATAGTGGTCGTGTGCACGATTAAAATAATGTAATTATTACTATTACTAATCTTGTTCTTACTGTAGGCGAGCTATTCTATCTCGTTTGTAAGATTTCCCCGCTCATTTGGCGTTCGTCTGCGCGGCAGGCGCGCGCGCGCTCGTCGCGGACACCGGGCGAAGCTCCGCGCGCCTGCGCAGTCACGCGTTAACGAGATCTAACCTCGAAATCTTACGCTGAGACAACGAGCACCAAAAAAAGAGAAAAAAAAGGAAAAAAAGAAAAACAGAAAACAAAAAATGACGCGAAGGCATTCGGCGACGGGTCGGGGTTTCGCGCAACGCACCACTAGTTAATCGAATATAATCATGTATATAAAGAAAAGAAAAAAAAACAGAGTGGTCGAGCGAGAAAAAAAAAAAAAAGACAAGGGATCAGAAAGAAGTGGGGGGAACAAAGTTAAGCGAGAAAAAAAAAATAACACGATATTCGGTTATTCGTAATTTCGATAATTTTCTAGTCATGTCCGCCTTTCCGCGTTTCCGCCCCTCCGGCAGCATTTGCGATCCGATCGAGAGAAGTAAAGTAAAAATAAATAAATAAGTAAAAATAAAATGGCTACTCATCCGAACCGATGAAAAAAGAAGAAAAAAAAATGATGACGATGCGAGCCAGGGGGCGTTAACGATTTTATGCTTGCTGACTGTTGTAGCGATTTGAAAGTTTTATTTTTTGTTAAAAGATTAAAAAAAAAGAAACGGTATAACGAAGCGATCGACGGATGTCTGTTCGTAAAATGAAGAGGATTAATAAAAAAGATAAGGTACACCGAAGAGATGTGGGCAACGCGATAACGATATTATCTATTAAGAGATTAAATTAATAAAGGATTAAATCACAAGATTATAATGTAAGATGTAATTGATATTGAAACGAGATATCTTTCACTGTGGATAAATATGCGAATGCGGCGGGAAACGGTCGCCGATGGAAATGTTATTGCTGATGCGAGGAATTCGCAACGATTATTTCGGGTCGAGGCAGTATTAGAATTAAACGGCTACAGATGCAATTTATTATTGTTATTGCGTTTTGTTTTGTTTTTTTTTTACATTTTATTTTATTATAATTTTTTTAATGGCAACGAAAAGAAAAAGAAAAAACAAACAAAAACGCGGATGCATCGTGAGAGTCGCTCGCATCGGCAAAAGAAAAATTCCGAAACGTGAACTGAACGACGTGGAAAGAGTTCTGGGAATCGTAAGTTTGTGTATTTGTTTTACAAGTTGACAATTAAAATCATGCAAGGTTATTACGTTTTAATCGACAATTCACGACCGATGAAGAGAATGAAACACACACAAACACATTAAATATAAAAAAAAATAATAAAAAAAGAAAACAAAACACTATTCCAAGGCATAAAGAGATGAAAAAGAAAAACAACCCTTTCAATGCTGTAAACGTGTATTTATTATACTGTATAACGATTACTTGAGGCCCACCGGGCTCACAGTAATTACTGTAAGTGGAAACATATGTAATAAATCGATGAATAAAAGCTTACATGCTTGAAAAAAAAAATCACCCAATCACCCCCATTTGGAATTTTTATCTGACGATAGTCAAAATCTCGCATCAGAGATTAGCAAGAGAAATAATTTCTTATTTAAGACAAAAAAAAACAAGTGTCACTAAATCTAATCGATATTTTCAATTGACTTCAATCGTCAATCTCATTGATTATCGACAGATGTTCCAAACTTTTTATCGAAAATTATTTCGGGTCGACTTTTTTTTTTTTTTTTTTTTTTTTACTGATTCGACTTCACAGAACGTTCTCGTCGTAGGGATTCGAGGGTTTGAAGAACAACGTTCGCAGAAGGATCGCTTCGCTCGACGCTTCCTCAAGGTCGTTCTTGCTCTTGGTCCTCGTCGCGCTGACGTTTCTTTCGGTCGCTGTTTCCACGACCTTGTCGTCGTCGCAAGTTTGACTGGCGCGATGTCGGACGGATCGCGCAACCGAATCTTTCACGTGCTCTTTGAGAAATAATAATTTTTCCATCTCCAGACTGTCCTTGGATCTCTCGAGTTTCGCCTCGGCGATTCTCACCCTCGAGTCTCTCTCGATCAATGCATTTTGCAGCTGCACCTTCTCCCTCACCAGATCCCTGACCGTTTCCGTCAGCTTGACGAATTCCCTCTCCTGCACGGCCAATTGCTCAGCCAACACGTCCAGAGATCTCGAGCTCTCGATTTTCAAACTTTTCGCCCGAGAATTCTCGCTCGCTAGCTTTATAGCAGATCAATAACCAATTTTATAATGAAATAATAATAATAATAATAATAATAATAATAATAATAATAATAATAATAATAATAATAATAATAATAATAATAATAATAATAATAATAATAATAATAATAATAATAATAATAATAATAATAATAATAATAATAATAATAAACCTGTTGTTGCAGGCGACTCTTCTCATTTTCATGCTCATTGCAGTGTATATTGTATCGATTAAGCAGCGTCTCGTTTTCGACACGGATTTCCGCGAGCTCAGCTTCCGCCTTGTGTCGCGCCTGTGTGGATCTTGTTGGGGGGACAATAGTGCGTTGATCTTAGACTCTTTCAATAATGAGAAACTAGTAATCGTTTTTTAAGGATCGTTAGTAAACAGAACAACAAAAAATTATGGATTCGCGAAGGTAATTAATTGACCCTTCAACCATTTCACACAGATCGCTTTCGATTTAAGGAGGTTGGAGCGAGTGGTGTTCATTCCGCCTAAATTCGACAAATTCGGGCAAGAATTGCAAACACTTCCCAATGTTATAAAAATCTGAAAAAATTCATACTCATTATAGGCATTGAAAAGACTAATTTTACATAATAATAATTTCAAAATGTTGTTAACAAATTGTTGAAAAAAAAATTGTTCATTTTGATGAACAATTTTTTTTTCAAACGATTTTTTTTTTTCATATGTGGTAACTCAACTTTTTTTAAAATGAAAATGATTCGTTCACTTTTCGGAATATGTATGAATTTTTTCAGATTTTTATCTTTATTTTGACTTTTGCACATTTTTCCATGTAAAGAACAAGAAAAATCAAAATAAAGATAAAAATAAAGAAAAATGAGCTTTTCAAAACTGGACGTCACGTTACAATAAATATTAAAAATGTTTCTCTTGAATGTATCTGGAATGCAGCCAGTTACAGAAACGTGTGAATTAAGGAGAGTGGATGAAAGAACGTATCTGATCTATTTGAAGACGTCTCAAATCTATTCGGAAGTTATTTCGAATTTAGCGAATGAAACGAATAAACTAAGGAACACACGGTGGGAGTTCGAGCTCCAACGAATCTCAGCCGTGAATCCAGGCTGGTTGTGTTAAAAGCCCGAAAGATATTGAAGAAAAAAAAAAGAAAGAAAAAGTGTTTAACATTGATGAATTTTCAGTAATTACTCGGCAAGCTTTTCAACTAATTGGGCGATTCTTTCTCTATCCGCTGGACAAAGATCTTGAATGTGGGGCTTAACGCCGGTGGAATTTCCGTCGATGTCCTCGCCGCGACGTCGCGGACAAGCCAGAGCTTCCATCTGCACGGATTGTGATTCTGGCGATTAAAAAAAAAAAATCATTAATTTAATTGATAATTGCGTTTGACAGCGAGACAATTAATTTGCGTACCTTCGTTCTTCCCTCGTGCCCCGTCCTCTCTCAGTATTTTGCCAATCTTTACGTGCCGCAGTCTCGACAATCTGTGTTAAAATTTAATCTGTTAAAATCGAGCAGTTTAATCAGATAAATTGTTATCGATCTCCGGACGTGCGTTTTACTTTTTGTCGAAATCGACGAAACCGTCCGACAGCAGGTCAGATTTGTTTTCCATCTCCGTACGAGAATTTTCTCGCGAGTTTTTCTCTGTTTCGACGATTAAACAAAAAACGGATATGCGCGACGCTCTTCTGTCGTCGCTACGATCGTAAGCTAACTTCGTGGAGTGCTAAAAAAAAAAGGACGGTTAGGTCATTTTTTTTGCATTTTTTAAAATGATAATTTCATTAGACGCATTACATATATTTTACATTTATTTTTCCACGAGGGTTTTAACATCGATTTAATTTGGTTACAATTATTTGTCGCGTTGACAGCAATAATTAATTGGTCCTCGAGAGGCTGTGGACGAAACGTTTGTGACGGAACTGTGCTGTTTAATATTGTTTCGGCTAATGTAGTTTTTGGAGCCGAGAGGTCAAGGGAAACGTTTCAGAATCGGGTTTCACCGAGTTTTCGAGTGAAACAAGTACGAATATAAAAAATCAAAATTTAACTATTAACATAATTTTATTATCATTGTGAAGATAAAATTATATCGATGAGGATGAATTTACACCGAAAAAAAAAATTTGTTCGCGGACTGCCACAGAATTAAAAAAAATTTCAACTCTACTTTCAAATTTTATAAATCTATATCATATTGAATTAACAACGGCAAGACTGTCAAGATGACATGTTATCGTTTCAGTTCCGTATGGAATTGTACGAATTGAAAGTAGAATTGAAAGAACAATTTTTTTCTTTGTCAGCCCGCAAGTGAATTTTACTTGAGCCATTGATATTTTTCAATATAGTTTAACGAATGTCTACTTGTGTGAATAAAAAAGAAAAAAATGAGTAAAATCATTGATCTGACTTTTTGTGTCATATTGGTGATTAGGGGACAAAATTGCCTCGAAACGAGGAAAAGAAACATTTTGCAACGGACTAATTAACGAAAATGGTCGATTCTCGGTATTTTTAAAAACAGTTGTTATAACGAATTAAGGAAAATCCGAGGTGTTTGGCGTTACGCGGTTGAAAATGCATTGAATATTGCACTCAGTGGAGTTACATAATAATTTTTTTCGAGCCACTGGAGAGCAATAGAGGACGCCAAAAAAAATAAACGACGTTGCGGATACTCTTGACATATTTTCGTGAATTTATTTTCCGTTTCGAACGCGATTGCATTTCAGGGTCAAAAATGGAGCAAAAAAAAAAAAAAAATGAACGTAAAAAGCGTTCGAAAGTGTATTTAACACGTCGGGAATAAATAAACACGAAAAAAAGTGTTCTTTTTTTCGCACGGTTATAGTTCGAGTATTCCGAGTCGTAAACGCTTGCCGGCGAGCTGCGGGATGGAATGTTAAAGGAGATATCACGGTAGGATCGGGGCGGTGCAGCACGGAGCACGATAATTAAACGAGGAACGTAGCAATTTTGCGGAATTCGGTAAATTGTGAAGATTAATTCGCGGCATAGCCCCAGCATCTTTTATTGCTCGTAAATGCGAAGATGCTCTTAAAAGTTCAACGTACAGTACGCGCCCTCTTCCCCCATTCTCAACGAAAAAAAAAAAACTGTTAAATCTCTCGTCAGATATATTTCCATTTTTTTTAAAACATCTATCTTATATCTATTTTGCGGACGAAGCACCCGACATCTACAAATCATACAATACTTATACACAGCGCGAGAGAAAAATAATAACAAAAATACAATAAAAAAAATTAATACTATTAAAATAAAATATAAAAATTATTGCAATTAAAATACATTATAATTACGATAATTGGAAAAAATTATAATAAAAAGGAGGAAAAAAAACCGCGTTCTTACAATTATGTAAAAAAAAAAGGTCGATTGAACAGGCTTCGTTATCACTGATCTGGCTATTGTTTTTCGGCCGAGACTGCAAAATTTCGATGGAGTAAAATTTCATTGTGAAAGAGCTTCGCGGGCTCTGACAATTTTTATGGACGTTGTTCATGCTCGTTGTTGTAAAGTGAGATGGTGGTCTCCTGTTCCTGCTGCTGCCGCTGTTTCCGTTCCCTCGGGATGAATTCCCTAGCGCTTCCGGTTCCGCCGGGGGCCGTCTGCACGTTCCATTGTGTCAGCTGTACGACGCTCTGGCATCCCCCGCCGGCGATCCTTTTTGAGCTGGCGTGTCGCCTCGTGGACATCGAGAAGCTCTGGCCGCGTCTGTGCGACTCGAAGCTCGAGCGCGATCGGTTCGCCTTCGTTGCGCATTGGCAGAGCAGGTATCTAACACGATAATCATCAATTAATCGATATATCGATCGTTCATAGATTTTAACGTCCGAAATAACATTTTCACACAAATACGCTACTTTCTTTTCTCAAAATACAAAAGTTGAAGGTACTCATTGAAACGACGACAGGAACGAATTTTTAAGAAAAATCATATGCACATATAGAAAATACCCGCACGAAAATAGAATATATGCAATAAGAATATTCAAAATATGTAAAATTCGCTGCTTTTATATTATTAATGTATTAACATAAAAAGCAGTTATGCTGGCTCGCGGGGTACGCGCGCTTGCAGTATCTGTGGAGGGTTCGTGTGGAGGGTTCGTGTGGAGGGTTCGTGTGGAGGGTTCGTGTGGAGGGTTCGTGTGGAGGGTTCGTGTGGAGGGTTCGTGTGGAGGGTTCGTGTGGAGGGTTCGTGTGGAGGGTTCGTGTGGAGGGTTCGTGTGGAGGGTTCGTGTGGAGGGTTCGTGTGGAGGGTTCGTGTGGAGGGTTCGTGTGGAGGGTTCGTGTGGAGGGTTCGTGTGGAGGGTTCGTGTGGAGGGTTCGTGTGGAGGGTTCGTGTGGAGGGTTCGTGTGGAGGGTTCGTGTGGAGGGTTCGTGTGGAGGGTTCGTGTGGAGGGTTCGTGTGGAGGGTTCGTGTGGAGGGTTCGTGTGGAGGGTTCGTGTGGAGGGTTCGTGTGGAGGGTTCGTGTGGAGGGTTCGTGTGGAGGGTTCGTGTGGAGGGTTCGTGTGGAGGGTTCGTGTGGAGGGTTCGTGTGGAGGGTTCGTGTGGAGGGTTCGTGTGGAGGGTTCGTGTGGAGGGTTCGTGTGGAGGGTTCGTGTGGAGGGTTCGTGTGGAGGGTTCGTGTGGAGGGTTCGTGTGGAGGGTTCGTGTGGAGGGTTCGTGTGGAGGGTTCGTGTGGAGGGTTCGTGTGGAGGGTTCGTGTGGAGGGTTCGTGTGGAGGGTTCGTGTGGAGGGTTCGTGTGGAGGGTTCGTGTGGAGGGTTCGTGTGGAGGGTTCGTGTGGAGGGTTCGTGTGGAGGGTTCGTGTGGAGGGTTCGTGTGGAGGGTTCGTGTGGAGGGTTCGTGTGGAGGGTTCGTGTGGAGGGTTCGTGTGGAGGGTTCGTGTGGAGGGTTCGTGTGGAGGGTTCGTGTGGAGGGTTCGTGTGGAGGGTTCGTGTGGAGGGTTCGTGTGGAGGGTTCGTGTGGAGGGTTCGTGTGGAGGGTTCGTGTGGAGGGTTCGTGTGGAGGGTTCGTGTGGAGGGTTCGTGTGGAGGGTTCGTGTGGAGGGTTCGTGTGGAGGGTTCGTGTGGAGGGTTCGTGTGGAGGGTTCGTGTGGAGGGTTCGTGTGGAGGGTTCGTGTGGAGGGTTCGTGTGGAGGGTTCGTGTGGAGGGTTCGTGTGGAGGGTTCGTGTGGAGGGTTCGTGTGGAGGGTTCGTGTGGAGGGTTCGTGTGGAGGGTTCGTGTGGAGGGTTCGTGTGGAGGGTTCGTGTGGAGGGTTCGTGTGGAGGGTTCGTGTGGAGGGTTCGTGTGGAGGGTTCGTGTGGAGGGTTCGTGTGGAGGGTTCGTGTGGAGGGTTCGTGTGGAGGGTTCGTGTGGAGGGTTCGTGTGGAGGGTTCGTGTGGAGGGTTCGTGTGGAGGGTTCGTGTGGAGGGTTCGTGTGGAGGGTTCGTGTGGAGGGTTCGTGTGGAGGGTTCGTGTGGAGGGTTCGTGTGGAGGGTTCGTGTGGAGGGTTCGTGTGGAGGGTTCGTGTGGAGGGTTCGTGTGGAGGGTTCGTGTGGAGGGTTCGTGTGGAGGGTTCGTGTGGAGGGTTCGTGTGGAGGGTTCGTGTGGAGGGTTCGTGTGGAGGGTTCGTGTGGAGGGTTCGTGTGGAGGGTTCGTGTGGAGGGTTCGTGTGGAGGGTTCGTGTGGAGGTTTCGTGTGGAGGGTTCGTGTGGAGGGTTCGGGTGGAGGGTTCGTGTGGAGGGTTCGTGTGGAGGGTTCGTGTGGAGGGTTCGTGTGGAGGGTTCGTGTGGAGGGTTCGTGTGGGGCGTCAGTGTGGGGCGTCAGCGTGAGTCGTCCGTGTGGGGGGTTCGTGTGGGGGGTTCGTGTGGGGGGGTTCGTGTGGGGGGTTCGTGTGGGGGGGGGTTCGTGTGGGGGGTTCGTGTGTGGGGGGGGGGGGTCGTGTGGGGGGTTCGTGTGGGGGGTTCGTGTGGGGGGTTCGTGTGGGGGGTTCGTGTGGGGGGTTCGTGTGGGGGGTTCGTGTGGGGGGTTCGTGTGGGGGGTTCGTGTGGAGGTTTCGTGTGGAGGGTTCGTGTGGAGGGTTCGGGTGGAGGGTTCGTGTGGAGGGTTCGTGTGGAGGGTTCGTGTGGAGGGTTCGTGTGGGGCGTCAGTGTGGAGCGTCAGCGTGAGTCGTCCGTGTGGGGGGTTCGTGTGGGGGGTTCGTGTGGGGGGTTCGTGTGGGGGGGTTCGTGTGGGGGGTTCGTGTGTGTGGGGGGGGGGGGGGGGGGTTCGTGTGGGGGGTTCGTGTGGGGGGTTCGTGTGGGGGGTTCGTGTGGGGCGTTCGTGTGGAGCATTTGTGTGGGGCATTTGTGTGAGCATTCGTGTGAGCATTTGTGTGAGTATTTTTGTGAGGATCGGTGTGAGTGTCCAGTCGACATGAACTTTATTGTCATGTAGATAGATAATATAAAATCGTTATATATTTGAGAACATGTATTTGCAGATACATATTAAAAAATAGATCTGAAATATCAAATTTTTCCACGTAAAAATATTTGACATATATCGTAAAAATTTATCACATATATTATTTATTTTTCTTTTTCGTGTGGGTGGATATCGAGTCCTCGAGTCAGGTGTCCTCGCGCCGGAAGTTACTTCGCGGGCCGGCACTTACCGACATCGAGCGACTCGAGTGAGCGCCGAGAGTGTCACACGACCAAACGAACAGGATCAGTGTGACCCCATCAGCGCATCGGACGTACTCGAAGATTAACCATCTGAGGATGCAATAAAAATCTCGCAATACTCCGTCGAGCCGTTCGAATGATACGCAGTCCTGACTGTACAAAGGGTTAATTCGTCTATCGGAGCTTCAAAGGGTCCCGGGTTGATTGATTTTATTGACTGTCCAATTAAGTCACCTGTTGAAGTACTTTCTGAATGTTCCACTGACGCAGTAAAGTGCGATTGGATTTATACAGCTATTCATGAACGCGAGACAAAAGCCCAGGATACGGAAGGTGTGCCAGAATCCATTGTAGTCCTCTTTCGCGCTCGGATGAAAATAGAACCAGAGCATGTACACATGCTGAGGGAAGAAACACAACGCAAAAACCGCGACGAATGCGAGCACCATCCGAGCCACTTTTTTCCTCGCTTTCACCTGCTTCACCTACGAAATTACAATTTATCGTACAGTACCGCGCTAACGTGGCTTGCGTTTACATGAGATAGAATTAACGAATACGCGTCCAACCTGCCCCTGCATCTCGCCCGGTATCTTCCTCGTGCTTTGGACCAGATGTCTCGCCATGAGGGCATAAAATATGCCGATCACGAACAACGGTATAGCGTAGTAAACGAAGAATCTGCACACGAGCACGTACTGCGGATAATACGGGCCGAATTCGTCCGGGAATGGATAGCACGCCTGAAAAATGCAATTCCCTTGTCGATTGATTTTTTTCCAAATTTCTCATATTTACGATGATTAAAATTCGCCAAAAAGTATACAATCTTGTTCAGCGTTAAAAACTGAACACATTTGCTCTTCGGTAAAATTTTGTAGGATGCACGGTATCGGAGTTATAGGTGGTTTAAGTTTCGGCCGATGAGCCTCGCGCGCTAGATGGCGCCAGGTGTGCTCGAGTGCTCCCATTGGCTGAAATGTTCGACGGCTCGTAACTCGGAAACTATGGCTCGTAGAAAGTTTTGCCAAAGAGAAAAAATGTTCAGTTTTCGACGGAGAATACGATCCAACATTTCTTTTGCACAAATATGTTGATTAAATTATAATTGTGATAAAAAATAACCGTACCACGAAGCTGACATCCGCATTGACTTGTATCGGCTTGAGGTAAGAAAGCGTGGCTGGTATGGCGAATATAATGGCGAGGAGCCATATGAGACCCGCCGTTACGGTCGTGAATCGCGTAGCTCGTCTTCCACCCCCTAGACAAACGAAGACATCTGAAGTGTAAGTTTAGGGGATGCTGAACGGTCCTGTTTTACCGACCGAGATGGGCAATTTTTTAGTTTCGACTTAGCACAGTTAATATGCTACCCATATGCTTAAAATCCTACAGGAACATAATATGAACAATAACGCTTCGGCGTGCACTCGAATATCGCTTGAAAATGTACAAGAAACGAGGAAAATCGAATATTGGTAATCGTCCTAAAATCCAATATGGCCGCTGAAAGGTTATCAGCATTTGTTTTGTACGACATTAAATATTCTGGGACTTACATACATCAAACGAGAGTGCACACCGAATCGTTGAGGTTCTACGAATATTCTGAAATCGTCGGAAAGTCGATTTCTCAAAAGATGCACATTTTTCCATGTATAAAACAAGAAAAATCAAAATAAAGATAAAAATCTGAAAAAATTCATACGTATTCCGAAAAATGAACGAATCATTTTTATTAAAAAAAAAGTTGAGTTACCACATATTTTGATGAACAATTTTTTTTTCAACAATTTGTTAATAACATTTCGAAATTATTATTATGCAAAATGAATCTTTTCAGTGCCTATAATAAGTATACATTTTTTCAGATTGTTATAACATTGGGAAGTGTTTGCAATTCTTGCCCGAATTTCTCGAATTTAGGCAAAATGAACACCTCCTTAACGACCGTCGAAGTGACCGCTCTGGCGACATTCTTCTGCCGCATTTCGGCAGTGAAGTCGCTTCTTTGATTGTCGACCGATCAAGCGACCGTAAAAGCAACCGTCCGTTTCCTAGCCGGTTACTATTACGGTCGTTTATTCGGTCGCCAATCAAACAAACGACTTCATTGCCGAAACACCGCAAAAAATGTGTTGTCAGAGCGGTCGCTTCAGCGGTCATTAGTGTGGTTAATTTTTGGAACATAACAACCGTCGCTTTTAGGGTTGCTTCTTCGGTCGCTCAGTATGTCAGGGTATGGCTCTGGCTATTTTTCTGCCTTCAAGCCGCTATTCCTCAATTGTTTTTCCAAGTCTTCAAAAATCAGTTGTAAAGTTCACGGCCGCAGCCGCTGTTACCCCCCATACTGTATCGCATTTGCACGAGGGCGCAGGGAAACTGCGGAAAACCTGCGCCGATACAGCCGGTCATTCCAACTGAGTCTTGACGTTCGTATTCGATACTTCGAGTACGAACTTCAATCCTCAGAATTCGACGTCCCGCTCAACGGTTCCAATGCGCCAGATAGTGCACGGCTGGGCGGTCACCCATCCAAGTACTGACCGCGAACGATTCTGCTTGACTCTGGGGACCACCGAAGCCGCACACCAACCGCGCATCCACCGCTGTCGGTCCGTCATGAATGTAGCGTAGAACACGATGCAGAACCACCTGTGCGTCAATCGTGACACTACGTTCATTCACTTTCGTAAACTATAATATTCAGTTTTCTTAATTCCTTGCAAGTTTTCAATAAAAATTTGACTGAACACCGAAGCGTTAATATCAATATCACAGTTCTGCACGATTTTGCGATTTTGTAGATTTGCAGAAAAATTTGACTGAACACCGAAACGTTAATGTCAATATCACAGCTCTGCACGATTTGACACATATGCGTATTAACAATGCTAAGTCGGAACTAAAAAATTGTCTAGTTCCGTCGCTAAAACAGGTAAAGCAGGTTAAAAAAAAGGAAAAAAAACAGCATTCCCTTAATTGCTTAGGTAATTTTTTTTTACAACTCGGTGAATTCACCTGTAGCGTGAAGCTTTCTGAGCGGATCGACGATGGCGAAGAAACGATCGGCCGATAAAGCGGTCAGGGTGAAAACGGAAACGCCGATTGATATGTCCTTGGCACACTCCGACAGTTTGCAGAGCAGCAGACCGAACGGCCACGAGTCGAGCGTGTAGATGGTTGATGTAAAGGGCACGCAGGTCACTATCACCTGAGATAAGTTGGGTTAGAGAATGTATATGTGCGCGCTCTTCCGCGTGAGATTGCCAGCGGCCAGATAGCAGAGATAAATTGCTCAGACACTTGATATATCGGGACGTTGTACTGGAAGATGATAAATTATTCGAGCACCTTTCGAGAGGTAAACCGAGGAAATAAAGTATCCTTCTCATGCAAATTGTTTACTATACAGATAACTCTTGGGATTTATCATTTGCCAAGCTTAATCCATACAAATTTCATCGTTGAACACCGTAAGGTACTTTTGCATTTGACATTTTTTAATTAGTTTTATTCATTTTATTTTTATATGTTATAAATAATTGAAAATTCCGGTACGACGAACCAATCGATTATCTGAACTGAGGAACCAAAATATATCAGGCATATATATATTTTTCATCCAATTTTAGGCAAAAACCTGAAAAGCAAAAATTTCTTTTTTAAGCCGACGGGATCTTTCGCGATGGCGGCATTTTTTGTAATAACGATCTCCTTAATGAACAATTTTGAAAAAATGTACAAACAAACATTAATGAGTATACAAAAAGACCCAACATTTTTTGACCCCAAAAAAACTACACAAGTATTATTTTTTATTTTTATTGAAAGTTAGAACGGGAAAGCCGAAAACTCGAAGTTGCCCACACAACGATGCAAGACTGTCTTTCTTAATTCATTTTTTAACGAAGTTTTTTCAAAAACTTTTTAAACCACTTTTTTTCTCATCGATAAATATCGACACTAAAAATCATAAAGTATTCGTAAGAGGGTATAAATACTTGCCAGCAAATCACCGAGCGCGAGCGACAGCACGTAGGTGTTTGGCACGTTTCTCATTTTTGCGTGACGCAATATCGTGAGTACGAGGATACCGTTTCCGGTGATGCCGATAACGAGTATGAAAAAAAAAATTATCGGCACTATGTAAGTCTCCGGACGTTCATTGTACGGTATGTAAGGAATTTCCTTCTGTATCGTCTCATTGGAGCTGTCGTTGTATTGCGGATCGAAACTCGTGTTGTGGGTATTCACGATACTAACCGGAAATACCGTTGTCCAGGGCATTTTTCCCTCTTTTTTACTTATAAAAAAAAATCCTTTTTACTTTTGTTCGTTTTCATAGTTTTTTTTTTCCGCTTCGAGACAAAAGTTAGTGCGCGTCTTCGTTCGGTCTAAAGATGGCCCGAGGAACAGTAAAGCAGACCGTCAGAGTGAACGGTCAGCGAATTAGTCGTCCTCGTGCGAGGTGCCGAGCCATTTCTCAACGTTCCCGTGGCCGGAAGTCCGCCGGGTTGAAAACAGGACATGTCTCTTTCCATCCCTGAGTAACCAAAGCGGGGAGCCCCTCTTCTCGGCCAAAGTTGCTTAAGCAGCGAGATATTGCCCGATCGATGATTTACGATTGCTTCTCTCTCGGCCTCTCTTCGAAATGGCTGAAACAACGAGAACGGATTTAGTTATCGTCTCATCGGGAAACAGATACATCTATACTAACAGGTTGTCGTATGAAATATGAAGTATGAAATAAAAAATATTAATGATGAAACTAAAAATATTAAGTATGAAATTAAAAATATTAAGTATGAAATTTAGAATATGAATTATGAAATTTAGAATATGAATTATGAAATTTAGAATATGAATTATGAAATTTAGAATATGAATTATGAAATTTAGAATATGAATTATGAAATTTAGAATATGCAGCACCATTAAAATATGGAACAGGACATTTAGAATATGAAGCATGCCATTTAAAATATGAAGTATGAAATTTAGAATATGATGTATGAAATTTAGAATATGAATTATGAAATGTAGAATATGAACTATGAAATGTAGAATATGAAGTACAAAATTTAGAATATGATGCACGATATTTAGAATATGGAGTATGAAATGTAGAAACCAGAAATAGTATATTTCTGGAAATTTACCAGAAATAGGTCACTTCCGGTCGAAAAATCAATTCTATTTGCACACGACACTAGTGCACAGCATTGTTGTGCACTGAATTATTGTGCAGAACTCACCGAGACGCATAAAATAGTACCAGAGAATAGGGGAATACCAATCTGGACCTGGATAGGGTCCCTAAGGGGTCTTAGAATAATCGGGTGTGAGACAAACATATACCCAAATCCACAACTTTCGGCAATATATAATAGATATATAGAATTCTATATATATATATATATATATATATATATATATATATATATGAATATATAACTCTAAATTAAGGAGATGAGACGGCTCGAGCTCGCGCTCGTTCAAGCTGACCAGAGCTACGCAAGTGCTTCGCGAGTTCCATAGGATTAATTTTCACGAGGATTCCATTCATATTGCATGCAGTGACCGGAAGGAGAACGCAATTCGGTGTGAAATGAGTATCTCGCGTTTTCGATGGCCGTCTATCAAGGGGCTGCTTTGCATTTACTTTCTCCAGGGACACAAACAATTACAGTTAAAAATTTATCTCGTTTCCCGTGTATCGTATTCTCTGCATGGAGTTATTCGTGAGGACTCTGATTGCCTCAGCTGGGAATCGATATTCCACTTCCATGTAGTAAGGATGGACAATTTCACGCGCCGCTAGTGCGAAAGTGGGTAAACGGAGGACCATTAATACTACTACGAACTCGGAGGAGGATCGTCAGTCAGCCGGGTATAGTTCCCTCTGGAGACTATTTAAACTATCTACTTTGGCTCCCGATGGCCGTTGCCGAGAGTCGCTGAACGACGATATATAGAGCTAACTCGATGAGGCAACTCGACGGCAACTGTTGCATAGATAAACTAATGCATATATCACAACGTGCGGCAGCGATGCTGAGGGCTTGTAGAGACGCGAAACTTTGTTATTGGCTAAACCGAGTTACTTTAAATTTAAGCGCATGAAGATAATGCCACTTGAAACCTATTTTTTTTTTGTTATTCGGATGGGTCGGAGGACTTAAAGCTGAAAGAACCGCCCATCTGGGATTAGGATTAATATCATGCAGCATGATCTTAAAGTACATTTTTTTAGTGTGATAATTGACAAGACTTTATGAAGAAGCGATATGAAAATTTGAATTTTCAACTTTCTTGAACGGAAGTGACGCCATAGCGGAAATACGTCACCAACAGTTTTAAAATCGAGGTGCATAGATAGAAATTATTCCGTTTATTAAAAGTTGTGTTGTCAGTTTGTTAAGAGCTAAGACCGAAATGGCAAATATTGCTCAATCGTTGTGCCCCGAATAACTACGACTGGTCAATGGCAATTTTCCTAAGAGATACAATTAGTCAATGGTAATGCTCCACATAATTGCCATTCATCAATTGTAGTGTTCTAAATAGTGACAATTGATCGATGGTAATTCTCCAAACATTTACAATTGCTTAACAGTTACGTTGTCAACACTTACAATTTATCAATAGTAATGTTATGAGTGGCTACCATTCAGCAATAGTTACACTCTGAATGGTTACAATTCACCAATGGTTACGTTCCGAATGGTTACCATTCGACAATGGTCAATGGACGAATAGTAACCACCGAATGTGTTAATGGTTCACCATCCATACTATTCAGAGCGAATGGTTACCATTAATGACCATTCAGTACACAATTCAGATTCAATGGTAACGATTTGACGACCAATGGTTCATTTTCTTGAGGGTTATTACTTCGATTCAATTTATAGGAGATAGAAACGAGACATTGCAACAGAGTATTCAAATTATTATAACAAAAAAGTGAAATTATTTTATACAACGTATTTTATACTACACTGAGTACGTTCAATCACATCTTTGCTATAGGCAATTTTTCGCAGAAGATCCGTGGTTTGGTGATTGAGATTGATGGTATTTACTTGTCCACCGTATCACTGCATTGAAGTGAGCATGGTCAAGTAGGACATCGATGTTTGTAACACCTTAAATTAATTGAATCACTCGTTCAGATAAATCAGGTTTAATCACTCAAAGATTCTATAACCAGATTCTAGAATCCAGTAAACGTTCTGTAACTCACGCCGCAAAAGTTTTGAACTGACATGACGTATATTCTTCCAGCGGTTATGGTGCAAGGCTCGATACTTGCTCTTATAAGGAGAATTATCAATTTTCTTGATCTCAGAGACATCATGTACCATCTACAGCTGTATCTGTATGATGTAACAATTTTGTTATTCCTCTTTTTTGTAAATCTTCTGCAATATATATTTTACGAAACTGTGCGTACGCAGAGTCCGGAAACAAAGTACTGGAACTCATTATCCAATGACCGGGTAAGGTGACGATGAAAAGATGAACCAATATGCTGATGCTGAACGTCGAATATCTTATAACGTCCTCCAATGGAGTGCCCTTCGCCACCGCCTACACGGAGATTATAGAAATTATGTGGAATTAAAATTACCCTAAGCGGGCCGACTACTGACCTGATAGCCCGTGACGCTCAACCCAATCATATTGAATCCGAGTATTATTAACATACATATTGCGTACGTGGACTCTATCTCCTTTATGTACCTTTGTCAAGGAAAAATATACACGATTGTCTTAATAATAAAATCGTCAGGCATAATGATATGTGAATACGACAGGCTGGGGCCCTATTCTGAGGTTCTCTGTATGTATAGTAAATATCTATAAATACAAAACATTTCGAGGTTGCCACTGTCAACAAAAATGGGGGGGGGGGGGGAGTACGGGTCAATGGAGGTAGGATCATGGGAATCAATAGTAGGGATATGCGGTGCCACTGATCGTAATATGGGGATCTATAATAAGGACTTCACTTATAGGAACAGAGTTATCGCTAGAGCCATATCTCATGGAATATCTGACATTTTCAATTTCGATTACAGGGACAAATGTGAGAGAACAAATAGTAACTCAAGTAATTTTAGAAAACGATTGGGAGATAAAGCAGAACTATTTAAAAAAGTCAATGCGACCACCCGGAAATATCGCGGCGGCTGGGTGACCGACACCTTGACAAACCCTTCAAGTATGACGTGAAGGAAAATAGAAGGAGAGTTGTGAATTTCTTCGCTCAAGACCGAATACTATCCTTCCTCAGCGGATAGGTGTCTCAAAAATAGCGTTCTGCTCGCAAACTCACCTCTTGCGAGAGAGTTCCGTAGCGTGTCTCAATGCCGACGATGCCGACGGAGTCGGGAGGGAACTTACGGCTTACAACTAACTGAGAGTCTCCTACCGTTCTGGCAACAGGATAAGGAACATAGAGGATAGGACAGATATAACCTTTATAGCGGCCCGGGACCACTTCGCTTGCGCGAAGCGCTCCGCTGACTTGCCATCTCGCGGGCAAGCGCGGAACTCTACCTGGGGGTAAGGCTGATCCGTTCGAATATGTATACAGTCCACTCCCTGTAACTCAACGCTGTCGGGACCAGATTTCCTTGGTACTAGAGAGAGTCCCCCACCACAGCCTACCGTGAGCCATGTGAAGCACGCGAAATGGTAAGGTTAGGTCGGATGACCGACAAATTCACCAAAGTGCGGTAACGCCTTCTCCTCTGTGGCTTCGCGTTGAGAGAGAATTGAGGGGAAATGGCCTACGAGAGAGCGTTGACTTAGAGGGGGTTTACTGTACATGCTAGTGTTGCTGGTGGCTCGTGCGCTTCAAGCGCTCGCATGAAGAATCTCCAAAAGACTTCAAATAATCAAAGCCTGGGCAGGAGGTGCCTCCTCTCCTGCCCCTTTATAGATTTAAACCCTTCTAATTAATCCACTTTTAAGTCCCTTTAAAAGTCGTACGCCCTTGCATTCCCCACTTAATAAACTTAAAGCATATTACGGGCATAAGCCTATTAAGTGGGGCTTAAAAGTGTAAGGGCTTACCCCTTTTAAATACCTCTTTTTTTTGTTCAGTAATGACTTTATTATTATAAGTCCATTAAATATACGTAAAATGATAAGGACATAAGAGCTTTAAGGGCCTTAGAACATTAAAGACTCAACCCCCCCCCCCCCCCCGATTTGATATATTATAGAGATATATATACCTATATATTTATGATTTACTGGAAAAAATTTGGTTTAAACGAGATTTACTCTCAGTTAAGTGAAACCTCAAGACAACGGAACTTACTCTATGAGATACCTGTGTTTCTTGATACAAGACACAATCTTTCTATAGTAAAAATCGGTATGGTAATCAGGCTTGAGCACTACGTCGATATTTTTATTCTCATCTAACATATTATCCAGATGATATCTGTGGAAAAAGACGGTTAAAATCGGATAATCGAATGATGATTTATAATATCTCCGTTGTACATCGACGAATCGAGTGTGTAATATGGAAGTCTGCGCCCTAGGCTTGCTAGGTTTAGCCGATTTGGTTCGCTCAGGTAGAGTTCTAACGAGGTAGAGATATTCGGATAGAGTTGTTATTTGGTAGGTTTGTAGGTGGCAAAGACGTCAATGTGCTTTGAAATATAGTAGTATCTTTCGTTGATGTATCATAATAAACATTAGTGGGCATTTCCGATTTCATTCAGCACATATTTGAGATATTGACCTTACGTGAATCTAGTTTGCTCTGGTAGAGCTCTAATGAGGTAGGAATATTCGGATAGAGTTATTGTTTGGTAGGTTTGTAGATGACAAAGATGTCAACGTGCTTCGAAATACAGTAGTACTATAATTTGTTAATGTGTCATAATAAATATTAGTGACATCACCTTAATATTTCAAACATTCCGCAAGCATGTTGTGCCAGCGTCATGTAGAGTGTATCAAAGGCCGGCATGATTAGAAGGATCACCACTACACAAACCCAAATGTGCATTTGTATCGGCCACCAGTACTTTACCAGATCGATCCCGTAGTCTACCGGAATAACATCAAATGTCGTTCGTGAGTAGTTTAACGGCATTAAGACATTCAAGACTTTCGGCGACATTGCCAAAACCAGCCAACTGAATATTACTACGTACACCGTTGCTGTAACGGAATGCAAAATTTACAATTTTCCACTAGATCATTCATTCAAACGTCATAAATTAATATATTTGTTCAATTAACAAAACCACAGTAACGACCAGCGTCTTCCTTTCTCTCCGCATTCCTTAATAATATCTACTTGCGGCATGTTTCGCATGCTTTCCCAGTCCTGTCGCGTTTTATCAAGGAGGCTTCTTAACTTCAAGGGATAAGATCGTATTCCTATGGTTTTCGATCAGATTATCACAATTTTTGTTTTCTCACCTCCCGCTGATGCAGCATGATATTGAATAGCTTCATGTCGCACGCGATGTGCGTTGCTAAAGGTGAAAAACACTCGACAAATTTATCCAATCGGCCCCATGTGAATACCATCGCTCGCATCTAAATACAATCGTTATGTTAAGATGCAGGACATAAAAACATACAGACAATGGTGTTAGTTGAATATCGTTTTAAAAAATCATTGTCATTTGTAAAAAATCATTAGTATGGAAATCGTGATGTGCTTTACCTGAGGAACCAGAAGACTAAAGCTAAGAAGTAATATCAGAAAAAACCTGACTCTTTTTTCTAGATCAGATTGGTAGGGCCATTGGCCGATTACACAGAGCATCCGTTTATTGACAATGTAGTATCGATCATCAAAGATATTGATAGAAACATCGTTTGAATTGTCCTTAGTTTGTATTTCTTTTTGCATGACTGCGAGTGATATGTCTGTACTATCGGACATCGAAAACACGCGTGTGACGAGCGTACTGTATGATCTATGGATCGACCTAAGGAAACGAGAATAGTGTACTGGTGGACATCGACAAATAACAGGGTTGAAGCGTTTCGTAATATTAACACATAATTCACAGTCGCATGCAAGTTAACGGTGAGGATAATATCCGACGATTTGCATAGCTGATGATCAATAGAAACAAGTGGTCCGGTGAGACATCCCGGCAATGGTAGAACCTTAAAGAAATACACCTGAGTACAAGGCGTATCATTAACAGAGTTACTTTGAGTACAGTAAGAAATTGTAGGTTTTAGATAAACGGTAGTAAGAAATATGAGCAGTTCTTCGCGAGAAGAATAGAAAAATTGGCTAAGTGAGGTGACGCGCAGAAGCGAATGAGGGCGGACGCGACAGAATTGGCTCCGTGGAGTCACGAGGTGTGCTTGCGAGTGATCTCTGGACATTTTGTGCTAAGGAGAAGGACGATGGAAACTGACAGTTATGTGATGTGCAAAGGCAATGTGACGTACTTAAACATAAGATAAAGTACACTTTGAAAAAAAATTGTTGGATTAACCAAATTCGCGGTCACATACGTTCAAAGCTGTTATTTAGTTGGTACAACTAAATCATTCTTTTGTTGAATGATTATTCGCTTCCGACGGTTCAAACAAAAATAGCTATTGTACCAACTAAATAACGCCATTGAACGCAGGTGAACGCGCGTAGGTTGATCGAACAATTTTTTTTCTGAGTGTATTATTATTATCGTTAAGGATGGTTTTTGTAACAGACCATCCTAAAAAGTGAAATAAATACTATACTATAAGCCGTTCTTACAAATCAACATCTCCTCATTATTTTCATTATATCTTGATCGAGAACTTTATAACAGTTACAATTAGTCAATGGTAATGCTCGAAATAGTTACCATTCGGCAATTGCAGTCCTCTAAATAGTAACAATTGGCCAATGATAATACTCCAAACGATTACAATTGCTTAATAGTTACGTTCTCAATAGGTACATTTGATCAATAGTAATGTTTCAAGTGGTTACCATTCACTAATGGTAATGTTCCGAATGGTTACCATCCGCCAATGGTCAAAGGACGAATAGTAACAATTATATGTATTAATAGTTCACCACTCATACTACTCAGAGCGAATGGTTACCACTAATGCACCATTCAGTACACCATTCAGATTCAATGGTAACCATTTGACGGCCAATGGTTCACTTTCATGAGGGTTATTACTTCGATTCGATTTATAGAAAATGGAAACGAGATATTGCCACTGAGTATTCAAATTATTATTACATAACAGTGAAATTATTTTATACTACACTGAATACATTCGATCACATCTTTGCTGTAGTGAGTTTTTCGCCGAAAGTCCGTGGTTTGGTAATCGAGATTGATCGTATTCAAGTTGTCTACCGTATCACTGCATTGAAGTGAGCATGGTCAAGTAGGACATCGATGTTTGTAACACCTTAAATTAATTGAATCACTCGTTCAGATAAATCGGGTTTAATCACTCAATGATAATAGCCAGTAAATATCATACAACTCACGCTGCAAAAGTTTTGAACTGACATGACGTATATTCTTCCAGCAGTTATGGTGCAAGGCTCGATACTTGCTCTTATAAGGAGCATTATCAATTTTTGTGATCTCAGAGACATCATGTACCATCCACAGCTGTATCTGTATGATGTAACAAATTTGTTATTCCTCTTTTTTTTATCTTCTGCAGTATATATTTTACGAAACAATGCGTACGCAGAGTCCGGAAACAAAGTACTGGAACTCATTATCCAATGACCGGGTAAGGTGACGATGAAAAGATGAACCAATATGCTGATACCGAACGTCGAATATCTTATAACATCCTCCAATGGAGTGCCCTTCGCCACCGCCTGCACGGAGATTATCAAAATTATACGGAATTAAAATTATACGAAGCGGGTCGACTTCTGACCTGATAACCCGTGACGCTCAAACCAACCATATTGAGTCCTAGTATTATTATCATACACATTGCGTACGTGGACTCTATCTCCTTTATGAACCTTTGTCAAGGAAAAATATACACAATTGTCTCAATAATGAAATCGCCAGGCATAATGATATATGAATACGACAGGCTGGGGCCCTATCCTGCGGTTCACTGTATATATAGTAAATATCTATAAATACAAAAAGATTTCGTCGTCGCCACTGTGTACAAGAATTGGGGGGTACGGGTTAATGGAGATAGTGGAGATCATGGGAATCAATAGGGATATGTAGGGATATGTAGGGATATGTGGTGTCACTAATCGGAATATGGGGGTCTGTAGTAAAGATAGGAGAGTCACATAAATGACCTTCCCGTTCTTATTATAGACCCCCATACCCAGAAATAGTACATTTCGATACGAGTTCAGAAAACGTTTTTCGCCCGAGTATCGAACAAAATTTTATTTCACAAGGTGTGAAAATGGGGGTTTTCGCACGCGAAGCATGCGAAAAAACCGCCATTTTTCCACCCAGTGAAATAAAATAATTTATATAAGGCGCATTCGCAAAGGAACAGGCAGTCACGGGTTGGGAAATGAGAGGATAGGTAAGGGACCTAGAGGATAGTTAAGGTACCTAGAGAATAGGTAACGGACCTAGAGGATAGGTAAGGGACCTAGAGGATAGGTAAGGGACCTAGAGGATAGGTAAGGGACCTAGAGGATAGGTAAGGGACCTAGAGGATAGGTAAGGTACCTAGAGGATAAGTTCCGTTTTGCTGAGATTTCACTTAACTGAGAGTAAGTCTCGCTTAAGGGCATGTGAAACACTATGGAGGTCGAGAGAGATAGCATCAGCGGCGCTGTCAGCGGAGCGAGAGAGACACGCTAAGAACGTGTGTTTCACATGCTCTTAATCCAAATGTCCGGTAATATTTACATTAGGTCTATTACCCCCATTGGACAGGTGGAACTTTTACAGGAGGAACCTTCACAGAGCACTTCGCTTACGCGAAGCGCTCTGCTGACTTGCCATCTCGCGGCCAAACGTGAGACTCAACCTGGGGGTAAGGCCGTCTTGTTACAATACGTATACAAACTAGTGTTCCTGGTGGCTCGCGCGCTCGCGCGCTTGCATGAAGAGTCTCCAAGAGACTTAAAATAATCAGAACCTAGACAGGAGGTCTTTCTCCACCCCCCCCCCCCCCCCCCACAATTTTTGACACGGTGGCGGTGACGGCGACAGCGGATTGAGGGGCCACCCAAGAGGGACATAGAATATTTCAGGCTCCTTCTACAATTTCTTAGAATATTCCAGGTAGCGCGGCCACCGAAAGGGACTAAGGATATTCCTGTTTCCCCCATAAAAGGGACTGGACCCCCCTTCAGGAATACAAATATTTCACTTCGACACGCCCCCAATTCTTGACATGGCGGCGATGGAGCGACTTTTATATATTATATAGAGAGATATATTTACATATACATTTATGATTCCGTGAACATTTGGTTTAAGCGAGACTTACTCGCAGTTAACAACGCCTTCACTATCAGAGAAACGTATTTCCCTATACGTTGGGGCCCATATGGGGGTTCCTGACAGCTAAGGGGTTAAGTGAAAGGTCAGTAAAACGGAACTTACTCTATAAGATACCTGTGTTCCTTGATACAAGACACAATCTTTCTATAATAAACATCGGCATCGTCATCAGGTTTGAGCAGTACGTCGACATTTTTAACCTCTTCGATCATATTATCCAGCTGATATCTGTGGAAAAAGACGGTTAAAATTGGATAATCGAATGGTGATCTCTAATGTCTCCGTTGTACATAAACGAATCGAGTGTATAATATGTGAGTCTACGCCCTAGGCTCGCCAGGGAAGACCGATTTCATTTCGCAGATATTTGAGATATTCACTTCACGTGAATCTAGTTCGCTTTGCTAAAGTTTTAATGAGGTAGGAATATTCGGGTAGAATTGTTGTTTGGTAGGTTTGTAGATGGCAAAGATTTCAAGCTTCGAAATACAGTAGTAGTATCATTTGTTAATGTGTCATAATAAATATCAGTGGCATCACCTTAATATTTCAAACATTCCGCAAGCATGTTGCGCCAAAATCATGTAAAGGCTATCAAAGGCCGGAAAGACTAGAAAGAGCGTCACTACCCAAATCCAAATGTGCATTTGAATCGGCCACCAGTACTTTACCGGATCGATACCGTAGTCTACCGGAATAACATCAAATGTTGCACGTGAGTGGTTTAACGGTTTTAAGGCATCCAAGACCTTTGGCGACATTGCCAAAACCACCCAAAAGCTCATCACCCCGTATACCATTGCTGTAACGGAATGTATGATTTACAATTTTCCGCTTGATCTTTTACTCACACGTCACAAATTAATATATTTGTTCAACTAACATAACCACAGTATGGACCAGAATCTTCCCTTCTCTCCGTATTTCTTAATAATATCTTCTTGCGGCAAGTTTCGCATGCTTTCCCAGTCCTGTCGCGTCTTATCAAGGAGGCGTCTTAACTTCAAGGCATAAGATTGTATTCCTATGGTTTTTGTTTAAATTCTCACAATTATTGTTTTCTCACCTCCCGCTGATGCAGCTTCAGATTTAATAGCTTCATGTCGATCGCCATGTGCGTTGCTAATGGTGTAAAACACTCGACAAATGTATCAAATCGGCCCCATGTGCATACCAAATATCGCAGCTGAACCCAATTGTTATGTTAAGACGCAGAAAATAAAAACATACAGACAATAATAATAATAATAATAATTGAGTATTATTGATAATAATCAATAATTGAATATTATTGATGAATATTGTTTTTCATAACTCGGTGCGGAAATGGCCACTTTTCCGCCCGCGGCGTGCGTAAAACCGCCATTTTCGTACCTTGTGATGAAAAATTTCGTACATCCCTCGTGCAAAAAACTTTTTCTAACTCGTGGAGTAATGTACGATAATGGTATTGTCATTTCTAAAAAATCATTAGTATGGAAATCGTGGCATGTCTTACCTGAGGAACCAGAATAGTAAAGCTAACAATTAATAGCAGAAAAAGCCTGAGTCTTTTTTCTAGATCAGATTGGTAGGGCCATTGGCCTAATATACAGAGCATGCGTTTATTGACAATGTAGTATCGATCGGCAAAGAAATCGATTGAATTTGTAGAAACATCGTTTGAATTGTTCTTAGTTCGTATTTCTTTTTGCATGGCTGCTCGTGATATGTCTGTACTATCGGACATCGAAAACACGCGTGTGACGAGCGTACTATACGATCTACGGAACGACCTAAGGAAACGAGAATAGTGTACTGCTGAACATCTACAAATAACAGGGTCGAAGCGTTTCGCAATATTAACACCTAATTCACAAGTCGCATGTAAGTTAACGGTGAGGATAATATCCGACGATTTGCATAGTTGATGATCAATAGAAACAAGGGGTCTAGTGAGACACCCGGGCAATGGTAGAGCACTAAAGAAATACACCAGAGTGGAGATACACCTGAGTACAAGGCGTATTATTAACAAAGTTACTTTGAGGTGAGTAAGAAATTGTAGGTTTTAGATAAACGGTCGTAACAAATATGTGCCGTTTTTCGCGGAAGGAATAGAAAAATTGGCGAAGTGAGGTGACGCGCAGAATCGAATGCCCGCAGGCGCGACCGAATTAGCTCCGTGAAGACACGCGATGTGCTTGCGAGTGATGTCTGGAAATTGTGTGCTAAGGAGAAGGTCGATGGAAACAGTCAGTTGATGTTATGTGCAAAGGCTAGGTTAACCCAACAATTTTTTTTTTTCAGTGTATTGTTATTGTTAAGGATGATTTTTGTAAAACACGAAGTCACCGCACGGTGGAATAAATACTATGCTATAAGCCGTTCTTACAAATCAACATCTCCTACGTTCTCAATAGTTACATTTGATCAATGGTAATGTTTCGAGTGGTTACCATTCACCAATGGTTATGTTCCGAATGTTTACCATCCGAAAATGGTCAAAGGACGAATAGTAACAAGTATATGTATTAATGGTACACCCCTCATACTATTCGGAGCGAATAGTTTCCACTAATGCACCATTCAGTACACCATTCCGATTCAATGGTAACCATTTGACGGCTAATGGTTCACTTTCATGCGGGTTATAACTTCGATTCGTTTTATAGAAAATAGAAACGAGATATTGCCACTGAGTATTAAAATTATTATTACATAACAGTGAAATTATTTTATACAACGTATTTTATACTACACTGAGTACATTCGATCACGTCTTTGCTGTAGCGAGTTTTTCATCGAAAGTCCGTGGTTTGGTGACCGAGATTGATGGTATTCGGTTGTCCACCGTATCACTGCATTGAAGTGAGCATGGTCAAGTAGGACATCGATGTTTGTAACACCTTAAATGAATTGAATCACTCGTTCAGATAAATCGGGTTTAATCACTCAATGATAATAGCCAGTAAATATTCTACAACTCACGCTGCAAAAGTTTTGAACAGACATGACGTATATTCTTCCAGCGGTTATGGTGCAAGGCTCGATACTTGCTCTTATAAGGACCATTATCAATTTTCTTGATCTCAGAGACATCATGTACCATCCACAGCTGTATCTGTATGATGTACCAAATTTGTTATTCCTCTTTTTTTTATCTTCTGCAGTATATATTTTACGAAACAATGCGTACGCAGAGTCTGGAAACAAAGTACTGGAACTCATTATCCAATGACCGGGTAAGGTGACGATGAACAGATGAACCAATAAGCTGATACCGAACGTCGAATATCTTATAACGTCCGCCAACGGAGTCCCCTTCGCCACCACCTGCACGGAGATTATCAAAATTATACGGAATTAAAATTATACAAAGCGGGTCGACTTCTGACCTGATAACCCGTGACGCTCAAACCAACCATATTGAGTCCTAATATTATTAACATACACATTGCGTACGTGGACTCCATCTCCTTTACGTACCTTTGTCAAGGAAAAATATACACGATTGTCTCAATAATGAAATCGCCAGGCATAATGATATATGAATACGACAGGCTGGGGCCCTATCCTGAGGTTCACTGTATATATAGTAAATATCTATAAATACAAAAAGTTTTCCTCGTCGCCACTGTGTACAAGAATTGGGGGGTACGGGTCAATGGAGGTAGGGTCATGGGAATCAATAGGGATATGTAGTGTCACTGATCGGAATATGGGGTCTATAACAAGGACAGGAGGGTCACATAAGTGACCTTATTATCCTTATAGATCCCATCAACCAGAAAAAACATTTATTTGACACGCATTCGCAAAGGAACAGGCGATCACGGGTTGGGAAAGGGGAGTTATCGCTAGAGACATATCTCACGAAATATCGGCTATGGCATTTTCAATTTCTATTACATGGACGAATGTGAGGACGAATAGTAACTAAAATCATTTTAGAAAACGATTCTCCAGTCTTGCAATTTGGGGACAAGAAATCAACCCGACGTTCAAGATCGAATACTATCCTCCTTCGGCTGATAGGTGTCTCAAAAATAGCGTTATCCTCGCAGACCCACCTCTTGCGGGAGAGCCTGGTAGAGTGTCTCAATATCGACAGAGTCGGCAGAGAACTTGTGCCGTAAAACTAACCGAGGGTCTCATACCGCTTTGGCAAGGCCTCGTGTATAATGTAAATGGAAGGTGGTTCAGTATCAGAAGATAGGATAAGGAACCTAGAGGATAGGTAAGGGACTTAGGAATAAGTTCCGTTTTGCTGAGGTTTCACTTTACTGAGAGTAAGTCTCGCTTAAACCAAATGTCCGGAAATATTTACATTAGGTATATTACCCCCCATTAGACAGGTGGAACCTTTACAGAAGGAACCTTTACAGAGCACTTCGCTTGCGCGAAGCGCTCTGCTGACTTGCCATCTCGCGGCCAAACGCGAGACTCAACCTGGGGGTAAGGCCGTCTCGTTACAATACGTATACATACCAGTGTTCCTGGTGACTCGCGCGTATCGCGGGCGTGCATGAAGAGTCTCCAAGAGACGTAAAATAATCAGAACCCAGGCAGGAGGTCTCCCCCCCCCCCCCCCCCTCCCCACCGATTCTTGACACGGCGGCGGTGATGGCGATAGAGGATTGAGGGGCCACCCAAGAGGGACATAGAATATTTCAGGGTCCTTCTACGTAAGCCACTCTACCTTCTAAAGGGACTAAGAATATTTCTGTTTCCCCCATACGGGGACTTAGTAGGCCCCTTATGGGGGAAACATTTTTATTCCCTCTTCAGGAATAAAAATATTTCAATTCGACACCGCCCCGATTCTTGACATGGCGGCGATGGCGAGACTTTTATGTATTATAGAGAGGGATATATCTACATATACATTTATGATTTAGCGAACATTTGGTTTAATCGAGACTTACTTGCAGTTTTCACTTTTTCACTTAATCCCTTCACTATCAGAGAAACGTATTTCCCTATAAGTTGGGGCCCCTATAGGGACTCCTATCAGCTAAGGGGTTAAGTGATACCTCAGTAAAACGGAACTTACTCTATGAGATATCTGTGTTTCTTAATACAAGACACAATCTTTCTATAGTAAAGATCGGCATGGTAATCAGGTTTGAGCGGTACGTCGATATTTTTAACCTCTTCTAACATATTATCCAGATGATATCTGTGGAAAGAGACGGTTAAAATTAGATAATCGAATGATGATCTCTAATATCTCCGTTGTAAACTAACGAATCGAGTGTATAATATGTGAGTCTACGCCCCAGGCTTGTCAGGGAAGGCCGTTTTCATTCAGCACATATTTGAGATATTGACCTTACGTGAATCTAGTTCGCTCTGGTAGAGCTCTAATGAGGTAGGAATATTCGGATAGAGTTATTGTTTGGTAGGTTTGTAGATGGCAAAGATGTCAACGTGCTTCGAAATACAGTAGTACTATAATTTGTTAATGTGTCATAATAAATATTAGTGGCATCACCTTAATATTTCAAACATTCCGCAAGCATGTTGCGCCAAATTCATGTAAAGGGTATCAAAGGCCGGCATGACTAGGAGGATCAACATTACACAAATCCAAATGTGCATTTGAATCGGCCACCAGTACTTTACCAGATCGATTCCGTAGTCTACCGGAAGAACGTCAAATTTTGCTCGTGAGTGGTTTAACGGTTTTAAGACATCCAAGACCATCGGCATCATTGCCAAAACCAACCAACAGCTTATCACGCCGTATACGATTGCTGTAACGGAATGGATCATTTACAATTTTCCACTTGATATTTAATTCACACGTAATAAATTAATATATTTGTTCAACTAACATAACGACAGTATGGACCAGAATCTTCCCTTCTCTCCGCATTTCTTAATAGTATCTACTTCCGGCAAGTTTCGCATGCTTTCCCAGTCCTGTCGCGTCTTATCAAGGAGGCTTCGTAACTTCAAGGCATAAGATTGTATTCCTATGGTTTTTGTGTACATTATCACAATTATTGTCTTCTCACCTCCCGCTGATGCAGCTTCAAATTTAATAGCTTCATGTCGCACGCGATGTGCGTTACTAATGGTGTAAAACACTCCACAAATGTATCAAATCGGCCCCATGTGCGTACCAAAGCTCGCAGCTGAACCCAATTGTTATGTTAAGCCGCAGAAAATAAAAACGTACCGACAATTATTATCAATAATTGAATATTCTTAATATTTGAATATTATTTAATGGTATTATAATTTCTAAAAAAATCATTAATATGGAAATCGTGGCATGTCTTACCTGAGGAACCAGAAGAGTAAAGCTAAGAAATGATACCACAAAAAACCTGAGTCTTTTTTCTAGATCAGATTGGTAGGGCCATTGGCCGATTATACAGAGTATCCGTTTATTGATAATGTAGTATCGATCATCAAAGATATTGATAGAATTTGTAGAAACATCGTTTGAATTGTTCTTAGTTTGTATTTCTTTTTGCATGACTGCTAGTGATATGTCTGCACTATCGTACATCGAAAACACGCGTGTGACGAGCGTACTATACGATCTACGGACCGACCTGAGGAAACGGGAATAGTGTACTGCTGGACATTGGCAAATAACGGGGTTGAAGCGTTTCGTACTATTAACACATAATTCACAGTCACATGCAAGTTAACGGGGAGAATAATATCCGACGATTTGCATAGTTGATGATCAATAGAAACAAGTGGTCTGGTGCGACATCCGGACAGTGGTAGAGCACTAAAGAAAAACACCTGAGTGGAGATACACCTGAGTACAAGGCGTATTATTAACTGAGTTACTTTGAGTCGTGTAAGAAAGTGTAGGTTTTAGATAAACCGTAGTAAGAAATATGAGCCGTTCTTCGCGAGAAGAATAGAAAAATTGGCTAAGTGAGGTGGCGCGCAGAATTGGCTCCGTGGAGTCACGAGATGTGCTTGCGAGTGAACTCTGGAAATTTTGTGCTAAGGAGAAGGACGATGGAAACAGACATTTAATGTATAAAGAATCAGACACGAAACCTTCCTCTTATGCTCGACCCGAGGGTCTCTCGCCCATTAAGAGCAAACGCAACAAACTTCCTTCTACTTTCCGTTGAAAAGACCATCAAGCGAAGTTCCACCGGGGAGGCGTGCTTGGAAAAGATGGAAACAGACAGTTGACGTGGTGTGCAAAAGCAATGTGATGTACTTAAGCATAAGATTAAGTATTATTATTATTATTGTTATGAATGGAAGTCGCCGTACGGTGGAATAATAGGGGACAGCGGGGCAAAACGCAATTTTCCAATAACTTTTGGATGGTGGCGATGGTGATCCGTGGGGCAAAACGGGGTTGAAAATCCGGATGTATCGTTGGGACAAAATGGGGTATCCAAAAATTATTGGAAAATTTAGTTTTGCCCTCGCTGTCCCGTTTTGCCCCACTGTCCCATTTTACCCCGCTACCTATGGCAGGAAATACCGGATTTATAAGAATTTTTCTTAGATATTATGGTAAAAATTCGTGGATAATCTGAGACTTTCTGCCATAGGTGGCACCCTGGCGCCACCTATGTGCTATGGTTATTTTTCTTAGATGATCGATAATTCTTACTAGATCCTTTTTTCAGTGTAGGCACACACACCCGAATAAATGAAATTATAACAAATATCGTAAGGCGTAAAACATCAAACGCAACAAGTGCCGCAAATCATAACAAATATCTCAAATCATAATAAATGTGACAAATCGTAACAAATTATCACAAATATACAAATACATAACGAAACGAAAACTATTCTGATGACGCCTTTCAGAGGTCGCTCATAAGCAGCAGGTCCACCATAAGGAACGCCTGGGGGTTGTTCTCGAGTGACTCGTTTGCAAAACGTATACGTTCTATCGCTGTGTGCGTGTAAACATATGAATGAATACAGCGACAGAACGTACACATTTTGCAAACGAGTGACTCGAGAATAACCCCACTGGACCCAGATAGAAAAATGACCGCACGGCGACGGAACGATGGCGGTAAGGTAAAAGTACCAGTGGCCGCACCCCTAAGGGCGAAGTCCCAGTTCCCGTACATGCATGAAAAATCGTATTTGCGTCTCTCTTGCACGCATGCTTTGCGCGGCCACTGGGTCGTGTTCGGTCACTGGGACGTTTACCTCACCAACGGTACGGTTCTCGTTTGGAGGCACGTTTTTCTATCTGGGGAATCAACCCTAGGCGCGATGGGATAGGCGGAGGGGCTGTGTAAAAAATATACGCATTCCCCGCAATATGATTGGTCTACTTTGCATGCAAATATGAATTCAGTAAAGTCGCGGCTCCGGTCGATTGAATACGATCAATGTATCCGAGGTATTTTCGTATTTGTATTCATCCGCGATATACGTGATGCATACGCGGTTCGAAATGCAATAAATCCGGAAGCGTCGTCTCACAATCCTATCGCATCGTATGCTCAATATCTATATGAGATTGATGCCTTTTGATATTCCACAATTTATATTTATAACTCTCGTATACACTGCAGTACGACGGAAAAACATTCTCGACGAGGATCCAATGAAACGAGATTCCACCACGAAATTCGTTTCATTTTTCTTATTCTCGAGTGTTCTTCGGATAGCTGCTACACACTTACCGCTCCGAGTCCGCCCTCGCGACTCCTGTAATATCGAATTAGTCCGGAGAGCAAATTGGAATGAGAATCGGAAGGGTAGCGCGGCGAGAAAACTTTATCGATAAGTCCGCGGATTAAGAGGCAAAAAAAACCTCAATTTAAAGTACAGGAAGAAATTACAATTTCATTCGCACGTGGATATTTCACAAAAGGGCGTCATTCGTTTTATTTCCCTCTCTGTCGGTGGATGAAAACATGGGCCGAAGATTATGTGGAACACCGTCCTGGGCGCCCGGTCGGCAACGAAGTGTTTTCTCTGTTCTCTCCGCGTGCATTAATGTTTCGGACAAAAGCAATAACGGTCGGCGACTGTTAATATTTCGGACAATGGTCTGAATATTATGTGGCAGAACGCCGTGACCGCTTGAACGCCCATGTGGAACGAAATGTTTTTAAATCATCTTAGAAATATCTTTGATATTTCAATGCTTAGGAAATATTTCAAAAATTAAACTTTTCCATAAGTCTTGATATTATTTTTAATGTTTGAAATATTCTATCGAAACATTCCAACGAAAAGGTTTTTTAATATTTCAGTAACATACTTAATCATTCAACACATAAAATATTTTGAAATATTTTTTATTCAATGTTTCAACGAAGTAATTCTACAAATGTTCCGTTTTTATGCGGGTGTGTATATGCAATTTGGCTCGGTGATGCAACTTTTTACATTTCGGCGACACATTTCTGAAACATTTTAAACATTTCACAAATATTTGTTTAATATAGTCAATATTAAAAATATATATTATTGAAACTCTTCAAAAATATGTCCGTGCTATGTGGGCAGTAACAAATCGTTTTCCCTACAACCACAAAAATCACTTATTTAATGCACCGCAAATGAATATTCATTTAAACCAATAAATATTTCTTCAAATCAATAAATATATTTTTAAACCAATAAATATTTATTCAAACCAATAAATATTTATTCAAACCAATAAATATTTATTCAAACCAATAAATATTTATTCAAACCAATAAATATTTATTCAAACCAATAAATATTTATTCAAACCAATAAATATTTATTCAAACCAATAAATATTTATTCAAACCAATAAATATTTATTCAAACCAATAAATATTTATTCAAACCAATAAATATTTACTTCCGGGGCGCCCGTCAAATAAATTATTTTTCTGGGTGTTTCAAGGTCCCGAGAAGGCTTCATCACAACGGGACGGACGATTTGTTCAGCATCTATGATCGGATGGCAATTACGTGGGTATCGTGGAACAGCGGGCGGCAGGTCCGAGTGAAATATATCGGGACGATCCCGACCTTCCGCTCGGCAAAAATACGCTACTTTGGCTCTGAGTGACGGAGCCGATGGCGGCCCGGCCCGGGGGGCGGGCTGGCGATATAGAATGGAGCTACTTTCTGCCGCAGACAAGTTATCACGTCTCGGGGGAATCCCCGAGAATCGGGGTCACTAGCGGACGGATAGCACGGTCGAAAAAAAAGTCCTCATAATAATTCCACATCTCCATCCTACTTTTACAACCCCCATCGATCACTTTTTACGCGCTAAAAATATTTCATTGCTCTCACATGCAACTGTGAATGGTTAATAAATTTTTTTTATCTTTGTCTTTTTTACTTTCATTTTTATTATTTAAAAAGAAAATATGGCGCGGCGTTTGTTACAGAAGCATTTGCTGTGCGTGACGTTGTACGATGAGCCGGTTTCGTCAAGCTCGTCTGGCGTTGAGCACTTAATGGAACGGATGCAGAGTTTCGAGTAGTTTGTCGAACGTGCCGGTGAAGCGACGGAACGGCAAACCGCGAACTGGCGACGCTGAGGTGAAACGGTGGAACGCGCCGCTGCACCACCCCCCCCCCCCCTCACCCCTCGGGACCCTCATGATTCGCACGAATGTCGCTCATGAATTTACCTTGTGACCTTTTCAACCGTCGGACTTTGAAAGGTACGTCGCAACATTTTTTTTTTTTTTCGTCGATAGATGGTGTAAAAAAGGAGGAAATGTTCGAAACAATTATACATTCGTAATCTGCTTTCGAAGCTAATTAAAGTTTCTATTGCGAAGCTGCAAAATTGCGATACCTTCCCTTCACGACCCTGGCACGGTCGGTAACAAGAACTGTAATCGATTTTTTTTCACGGGTGACAACTGTTTCCGGTTAAGGTGATGTGGAACACACTCCCGCCCACTTGCTCCGTGCTCGGCTGGTAATAAAAACTATAATGAATGCCGCTTTGAGACCGCGGACCCCCGAGCAAAAAGAAAATTGTCTTTCGCTGCGTCTGGCGACTCTCCAGGGAAAGACAATTTTCTTTTTCCTTGGCGGACCGTGGTCTCAAAACGGCATTCAGTACAGTTTTTGTTACCGACGACGGTATTTCATATCACCTTAAGAGCGTGCGATGCAGTCTCGTACGGTAACAAGAACTGCTATCGATTTTTGGATGGGTGACAACGGTTTTCGGTTAAGGGCGTGCGATGCAGACTCGGTCGGTAACAATAACTGCAATCGATTTTTTTTTTTATCCGGAGCATAATTCGGATCTTGCATGACCCCTTTCCATCGTTGCCAACTGACTCTGCATCACAACCCCTTAAAAGCACATTCTTGCATAATCCGGATTTTGCCTGAATCTATTTCATCGTTATCGACTGAGTTCGCATCACATCCCCTTAAAAGCACATTCTTGCATAATCTGGATCTTACACGACCCCGTTTCATCGTTACCAACTGACTCTGCATCACAACCCCTTAAGAGCACATTCTTGAATAATCCGGATCTTGCCTGAACCCGTTTCTTCGTTACCAACTGAATCTGCATCACATCCCCTTAAAGCACATTCTTGCATAATCGGGATCTGCATAACCCCTTTCCATCGTTACCAACTGACTCTGCATCACAACCCCTTAAAGCACATTCTTGCATAATCCGGATGTTGCACGACCCCTTTTCATCGTTACCAACTGAGTCTGCATCACTTCCCCTTAAAAGCACATTCTTGCATAATCCGGATCTGCATGACCCCTTTCCATCGTTACCAACTGAGTCTGCATCACATCCCCTTAAAGCACATTCTTACATGACCCCTTTTCATCGTTACCGACTGATTCTGTATCACATCCCCTTAAAAGCACATTCTTGAATAATCCGGATCTTGCATGACCCCTTTTCATCGTTACCAACTGAGTTTGCATCACTTCCCCTTAAAAGCACATTCTTGCATAATCCGGATCTTGCATGACGTCGTCTCAACGTTACCGACGGGGTTTGCATCACATCCCCTTAAAAGCACATTCTTGAACAATCCAGATCTTACACGGACCCGTCCCAACGTTACCGACAGAGTCTGTATCACATCCCCTTAAGAGCACATTCTTGAATAATCCGGATCTTACAGGAACCCGTCTCAGCGTTACCGACTGAGTCTGTACCACATCCCCTCAAAAACAAATTCTTTCCTGACCCGTATGTCAATTCAGCTTCGTGCAAGATTTTCATCGCGTCCAAGGCCAGCGTCGTCGAAAAAAAAAAAAATGAACTACAGTTTTCCATTACCGACCGAGGAGTTTCGCGGGCTCTTGAGCTTCCGGTCCGTGCGCTTTCAGCGGCGCCCACCGACCGGAAACTTCGACCGCAACTCGCTGAATCCGCGGCATTCAAAGTTTCGTCAAAGGCAAAGTTGGCCCGACTCCGCCTTCCGAAAGCCGATCCGAGTCACAAAATTTTTCTTCAACGCAATTTAACAAAAACCAAATCACGTATCATTTCCCCGAATGTGACTCGCGGGTCTCTCAAACTCCGATAATTTCCGCAAACTCTCCGTCCAACTTCGATAACGAGGCAGCCAGTGTCCGCAACGTCGGTACCGATCAATCAAAGGTTCGTCGCAGTATGAAGTTTGATGGAATTGTGATTCGATGTCTATCGGGAAGGACGAGCTCGGTGCGAACTTGGTACGACCTCGTCGCAACATCGACGTTATCCTTCACTCCGTGACCTTTATAACTTCCCGTCCTTTTTTACGATCGCCGTTACGCGCGAGACGCCACCTCCCCTCCCCTTCCCCCCACCCCTCCCCTTACCGCCATTCCATCGCGCGACCTCATCGACTGCTTCTTTCCCGAGTTCGTTTCAACCATGTTTTTCTTCGTTCTAACAGGAGTGAAAAATCTCTCACCTGGTACTTCAGAACCAAGTCGAGCATTGAAAGAGGAAGTAAAGAAGAAAGTAACAGCAGACACGAGACAGTTCTCCCCCCCCCCCCTCTTTGGTCCCCTCCCACTCCTTGCCGTTCCTTCCGTTTTCAACCGCATCAGCCGAGCTCACTGGCGGACGAAACTAAGAGCATATACTCGACCTCGATTTATATCCCTGTCAATCCGTCCGTATCCCTCCGTAGCAGCAATGTTTGTACGCGACAAGCTTTTCCGGATTGCTGAAGGGTACGGTAAACGGTGTACGTGAAAAATCCTCAACGACGGCGAAGAAATGCACCGAGTGAGCTGCCAAATCCTTAAAGCTGCGAACTATGGATAGGAAAAAAAAAGTGTTGTGTTTGCACTGTTTTGCAGAGCTTTGTGAAGGCTCCTAAGTGGCCGTTACGGGTATTGAAGTGGAGAGGAAGAGAGTCGCTTTCTAGGCTCGCGGCGACCTCTTAGGCAAGCACCGCGCATGCGCGGCGGTTTGCGCTGGGAAAAGAAAATTTGGGTTACAATTTGGGTCAAAGCTGTTTGTTTGGTATGCAAATAAAGCATTGTTTTGTTGAAGGATTATTTGCTTCAAGCTATTCTAAATTTATCGATTCGAACAAACATTTTTTTATGTACACTGTGGGAGGGATCTGAATATAGTTACCATAAATCTGGTAAAAAACACCGATGGAATCTGACGCAAATAAAACTGGCAAATATTCGTATTAAACTTAACATATTCTGCTACAAAATATGATAATTTTTGCTGGAATACACGTGATTCTTAGATGAAAATATAGTAATCGGTGGCGTCGCGATCGAGAACCTTTTGTTTTAGATTTGTAGCTTATACCAGCGTCTTATACCGATCAAATTTTTTTTATGTACCCATCAGAGCCGTGCAGGGACATGAAGGATCAGGTACTTATTTGGCCCCTCAAGTACGTACTCGAAGAACCAAACAAGTACTTGTTAGTACTCAAAGTACTTCAGTACTTTTTAGTACTCGAAGTACATAAGTACTTGTTAGTACTCAAAGTACTGAAGTACTTTTTAGTACTCGAACTGTACAAGTACTTTTTAGAACTCGAAGTGTACAAGTACTTTTTAGTACTTGGAGTATACAAGTACTTTTGTACTTTGTACTCAAGTACAAATTACTTTGCACATTTTTTCAAAGCCTAGATAATGCCGGATGCTCCAAACATAATGGGGAAAAGTACTAGAGTAATATTTCAAGTACAAATAGTACTTGATTCGTCAAGTACTTGTGATGCTTTGTGCTTTGTACTCGAAGTATTTTTTGGTACTCTATCCAGCTCTGGTGTCCGTTAGTATAAAATAATTAGTTTGACGAAATTTTCAGTTTTTATCCACGAAATTCTTAGTTTTAATTCATGAAATTCTTAACCGGATACGCACGATCTTACGAACCAGTGTTTGTGGAAAACAATTACCATATGGGTTGTGTAAAATTGCTGTGGCCAATGTGAACATTTCTGCCGGTGTATCGTATTACCTGGTCGAAATTTACCACGTGACTTGGTAATTTTTCCGAGATCTTTCTCTCAGTGTACCAACTAAATAACACCTTTGAACGTATGTCACCGCGCCTTGATTAATCCAACCATTTATTTTGCCCAGTCTACACTCGCGCACTCGAGTTCTCAAATACGCACTGGAGATACTCGGACCTTTTGCCCGGTGCTCCTATAATACGACGTTTACCGTGCAGACCGTATGGCAACGGATAACCACTCTTTTGTTTTCCTCTGCAAACGGTGAGAATATAATTCACGTCGGAAAATTAAAATGCTTGCGGAGCGAAGGATGAGAAAAAGTATAATTTGCTCGGTGGTGGATTCACCCCCGTGAATAACATTAGCCTGACGTTGTACCGGGCACGACGCACCTGCACTTTTATTAAACCACTCTATGACGGAAAATTAAAATGGGTAGGTGGGAAAATTAACTCAAGCCTACTGGATCGGATGAATATGCTAATTTACATTCGGCCGGAAGATAAAAGTGGAGAACATCGCTGCCGGCGGCCGCGGATAATCTGACACAGACCGGCTCGGAATTTTTGTAGTGGAATATTTTTCTTTACGGAGTACAAATATTGAGATTGCGGCGGAAAAAAAGAATTAATTTTTGGAAGAGGTCGAAAATATATGTCGCAAAGCTCCAAATTACTTTCATATAATTCCATATAACTCCAAATAAATTCCACATCATTCCATATAACTCCAAATAAATTCCACATCATTCCTTATAACTCCAAATAAATTCCAGCTAATTCCATATAACTGCAAATAAATTCCACATAATTCCATATAACTCCAAATAAATGCCACATAATTCCATACAACTGCAAATAAATTCCACATCATTCCTTATAACTGCAAATAACTTCCACATAATTCCATATAACTCCAAATAAATTCCACATAATTCCTTATAACTCCAAATAAATTCCACATCATTCCTTATAACTCCAAATAAATTCCACATCATTCCATATAACTCCAAATAAATTTCACATAATTCCATATAACTCCAAATAAATTCCACATCATTCCATATAACTCCAAATAAATTCCACATCATTCCTTATAACTCCAAATAAATTCCACATAATTCCATATAACTCCAAATAAATTCCACATAATTCCTTATAACTGCAAATAAATTCCACATCATTCTATATAACTCCAAATAAATTCCACATCATTCCTTACAACTCCAAATAAATTACACATAATTCCATATAACTCCAAATAAATTCTATACCGGAAATATATCACTTGCGGTCGAAAAATGAGATTTACAAACAGGGAGTGACGTATTTTCGGTAAATCTCCGAAATCTAAATTTCCGGTTTCTAAATTCAACAGCCAATACAGCGAGGACGCGAAGTGCCCAAGCCACAACAACCCGCCAGTAAACAACCAAATAGGTTTCAAGGCTCTCGGTCGATGGCCCTTTGGCAACGTGCGTAATTTCTCTTCATTGCGAAAAAAAAGAACAAATATTATGCATGGAATTTTGTTATCGTAAAGCTGGGGACGTTCAGCAAGTGGTTGAGTCGAGAGTCTGCCCCAGACTCTCACTCAGTGCGCCTGGAGGCGCAAGTTGCTCCACGACGTTACCCAATTACATTTTTCATTTGTCTCCACGATTTGTCGAGAAATTTACTCTGCTTCGCGATACTTAATATAATTTTAGAAAAAAAAAAAAAAAAACATAATTACTCGGATAAAAAAAACAGATGTTGTAATCCGTCGAGCGATAAATTGGATTGCGTGCACGTGGTCCTTTGAGAAAACGTACTGCAACACTGGACGACAAGAGTTGCGAAGTTTGAGGAGTTGAAGAAAAAAAATGTCAAGCTTTAATTTGACGGTAAAGAAATAAATATGTAAATAGAAGGAGCAGCGCAGACGTCGAGCTCTTTGAGAGCTCTATGGATGGAATGCGGAAAAACGTCAAGTCCAACTCTTCTTCTTCCTTTTGCACTATAAACAGTGATAGAGGAGTTGAACTGGAGAGGACGAGCCATCGAGGGACAGGCTTGCTCGGAAGGAATTATTCATCGAGTCGTAGATCCGATTTACCCCGCACTTCGTTGTTTTTATCATTCGGAGCTCATTCGCGAGACCGAAATTTTCGAGGTGGTAACTGCATTTCCGGTTATTCGACCACGCAGATGTCATTCGATAAAGACTGCTAAAAACCCCCAATTGTCGACCAAAATTTTACCCATTATCAGTAAACGTATCATCGGTAATGCCTGTCTATGTAAAATGTAATTTTCCATTCAAACGGACCCGAGCTATTAACTGTGGTTGAGAGAAGCGGTCGAAAGAGGGGGAGGAACAGAGTCAAAGCCATTTGATTGTCATTTTCTGAAAATACGAAATTATCGGATTTCGAAAAAAGACTAAAAAAAATTAAATGAACCGGATGCCAGATTTGTCTCCCAATTGGGTCATGTCATAAATCAATTGGACAATGATGTAACTCGAGCCCGGCCACTCCCTCAACCCCTGAAAAAACTAACGTGGTTTATTGCCAAAAACTTCACCGATCAAACAATTGTGAAAAACCCGGACTCGGCAACTGACCCGACCACTGAAAAAACCACGGTGGTTTATCGCCAAAACTTCACCGATGAATCCGCTGTAAAAACCGGATTCGGCAACTGACCCGACCACTGAAAAAACCACCGTAGTTTATTGTCAAAGCTTCACCAAAGAATCCGCTGTGAAAACCGGTTTCGGCAACTGACCCGACCGCTGAAAAAACCACGGTGGTTTATTGTCATAACTTTACCGATGAATCCGCTGTGAAAACCGGATTCGGCAACTGACCAGACCACTGAAAAAAACACGGTTTATTGCCAAAACTTCACCGATGAATCCGCTGTGAAAACGCGGATTCGGCAACGTACCGAATCTTTGAAAAACCCACCGTGGTTCATTACTATCTGACCACCAGCGCCGTGAATTAGCTTAAAAATTAGGACCAAAATAAGGCCTTCAGACTAAGCATTTCCGTTCAAGCGGAAATGCACGTGCAGGAGTAGATAACTCCGAATTTTTCTACGAATACACCTAGAAAAAAGATGTATTTTAAGCCCACCGTTTATTTGGTTTAAGTAATATATTTATTTAGTTTAAGTAAAATATTTATTTGATTTAAATAAATATTTATTTAGTTTAAGTAAAATATTTATTTGATTTACATAAATATTTATTTAGTTTAAATAATATATTTATTTGATTTAAATAAATGTTTATTTAAATTTTCATTGACACTAAAATTGTCAATGAAATAAGTGCCAAACGAATCACTTATTTAACAATATTATTTTTACGAAATTTCGTATTCCCATTGTACGAAATTATTTTTTACTGTGTAGACAAGCGAAGTTACTGCTCCTTCTCGCCCGTCCGATTTTCGACCCATCTCCATTCTCCGTGCGCTTTCAAAGACCATTGACAAGATCGGATACGGCCAGCTCATTTGGTGGTTGCTAACGAACAATTGCTTTAGGAAGGGGAACAATTGCTTTAGGAGGAGACACAATTGCTTTGCAAACGGCCATGCTTAAATTGCGCGACGACGTGCGGCTCGGTATTGATAAGCATATGTTGTCTTTTGCGTTCTTCTTCGACTTCAGCAAGGCCTTTGACACTGTCCGTCTGTCGCCTTACCCTCATACGGAAGCTTGCCACCATCGGGCTCTCATCGTCGGCTCTGACCCGGTTTATTTCCTATCTCAGTGCGTCTCCCGGATGGCAGTGCGTCTCAATGAGCGCCTGTTGAATCGGACATGCTGCGGAGCAGTCTTCTCGCCCCACGCTGCTTTTTAGTGTTTACTTGGGTGATCTGCCTGCGGTCCTCCGCCATTGCTCCTATTTGATTTACGCAGACGACTTGGTCGTTTATTACCAGTATTTGCCAGTAAATCTCACCCCCATGGTCGGTCGGGTCAACGAGGAGATCGCCTCAATTTACGGCTGGGCTAATCGAAACTCACTCTCTCTTAAGGTAGTTCTTGCGAACAGTGTTCACTTCACATAAGTTTCAGAGAAATGAGAGGGAATTGCAAACACTTCTCGACGGCATAAAAATCAGAAAAAAATCAAGCATATTAAAGGTGCTGAAAATATTAATTTTGCATAATATTTTCAAAATGTTATTAACAAATTGATGAAAAATTAAATAGTTCAACAAATCTCCCTCAAACGTAACTTTTTTTTTTATGAAAATTATTCCTCCATTTTTTGGAATATGTATGAATTTTTTTCAGATTGTTAAATTCACTTTGAATTTTATGACTTTCTACACATTTTTCCCATATAAAAAACAAAAAAATGCACAGTGCATTTAAGAATATGAAAAAGTTCGTATGTATTGAGAAAAGTGAACGAATCGTTTTCGTAAAAAAAGAGTTAGGTTTCCGGGAGGTTTGTTGAGGAATTTAATTTTTCATCAATTTGTTAATAACATTTCAGAATTATTATTGTGCAAAATTAATCTTTTCAGCACCTTTAATATACTTGATTTTTTCAGATTTTTTTCTACTATCCAGAAGTGTTTGCAATTCCCTCCCATTTCTCTGAAACTTATGCGAAGTGAACACAATTCGCATGTACTGACCGCCTACTTGGACCCATCCAAGTACTGACCGCGAACGAATCTACTTGTCTTGGCGGATCACCAGAGCCGTGCGCCAACCGCGCATCTACCAATGTCGGTTTTCGCTACTTGCACTGAGAAAAAAAATGGGTTGGGTTAACCAAATGTTGCGGTGACATAAGTTCAAAGCTGTTGTTTATTTGGTACAAATAAAGCATTGTTTTGTTAAACGATTATTTGCTTTAATTTATTCAAAATTTGCCGTTTGAAACAAACATTTTTGTTGTACCAACAAAATACACTTTTGAACGTATGTCATCGTGCATTTGCTTAATCCAACCATTTCTTTTTCTCAGTATGGGGGCACAGTAAGAAAAACTTACATTGTAAATAGTTCCCAGGGGGGACGTCTACATTTTACACATGGTGGCCGTTTTTACCCCGGAAAAAAATTCCCTGACTTTTCCCTGACTTTCCCCTGACTTTTCACTGACCAATAAAAAAATTTCCCTGACCAAACTTCTGACGACCTCTATTAAAAAAAATTAATTATGGAAATGAAAATGCCTAATTATTGGTATTAATATTTGATTCTATTTTTTTTCCACAATGTTCCCAATTTTTTGAAGGCTTCCTTTTATGTACTTCTTATATATTTATAGAAGGTCCAGCGACAATTTACTTTTTCCCTGACCAATTTCGAAATTCCCTGACTTTTCCCTGATTCCCTGACCAAGATTTTTTTCCCTGACTTTTCCCGGTTTTCACCATGTTACAGTTACGACAATGACTAAAAATGATAGTTGTAACTATAATTATAGTTTAATCAATTGAGTATATACTATCACAAACTATCTATATAGACGTCCCCCCTGGGAACTATTAGTTATAGTAGGAAATACCATCCTTTTTCTCAGTGCAATTATCGGTAAAACGATGGGGTGGGAAAATGAGGTCTCAGCGATTCGACGACGGGTGTATTGGAGTCTCTGTCAACTATACCGATCCTCTCATTACTCTGATAGAGCAACCCGGAAGTGGCTCGCGCGGACTCTCGTCCCACCGCACCTAGAGTATCGGCCGTCCGTGTTCAGCGATCTTCCCGGTAATAGGGTTTACGACACACTACAATTTCCATTTTTTTTTTTTTTTTTTTTCATTTTCTAATAGTTTATCGTGTCAAGAATATTCAGTTAAATTTTTATGTCGAAATTCAACGAATTACGAAAGTTAGAAACCGTTATGTGGAAAGTGGCGGAGCGCTCGAGGTACTGCGCGGAGTGCTCGAGCAGCGGCAAAGCCGAACTTTGAAAGTTTTTTTTCGAAACGGGATTTTCAAAATCGGTGGCCTCAATGTCTCAAAAAAAGCTTAACGAATTTTTATGCAAATATTTTTCTATTTACTTCTACAGATTCTTTAGTCCTCGACGTTTTCATATTTAAAAATAATAATAATAAAAAGTAATTTAAAAAACTTATTCAAAGTGTAAAAAAGTAGGTAAAAAAAAATCGGTTTTTTTTTCAACTGGCCGCCATTCTGCAACTTTTTGTCTCCCCTCGTCAAGGACTGCGTCGTACACCATTCGTTAAAAAACAATTAAATTTTTTGCTTTCAGATAAAATGACGAGTCGAACTTTCGAATTAAAAAAAAAATGTTTACGCCAACCGTTAAAAAACATACATAATAAAAATAAAATTGCACGAAAAAAAATCCTAAAAGGTCTTTAATATATTCTGCATCCACCCTACAAAAAATCAAATCGATGAAGCGTCTTTACTATTGTATAGATAAAGTATATTTACCGAGAAAAAAAATCACGAAATTGGCGTTGCCTTCTTACGCACTTACTGTGGCGTAAGCCCTCAACACTGAACTGCAACGTGCTTTTAATGCGGCTCTACGCTTCGTCCTCAAATTGGGTCACGACGAGCACATCTCGGGAGGTTGACGTTCGCTCGGCCGGCTCTCAGTCGCTAATCGGAGAGAGTATTTTATTGGATGCCTCTTCCACTGTAAGGTTCGGAACGTCGCGTCCCGTCGGTATCTCACGGAGTCGTTCGTCTGCCGAGAACCCTCGATGCGTGGGATGTCGCACGGACACCCTTCAGACACCGTACGTGCGAACGTCGAAGTATAGGAAATCGTTCGTTGTCAGTCGCACTTATATACGCACTTATATACGTGGAACAGGCTCCCCTCAACAGGCAACCCGCGCCCGAAGGTTTCAAGGTACTCCTTTCGTTATGTCTGACGCCGCCTAAGTTCAAGAGAGTAATGAGCGTAAAAATTATGCAACAAATTACCCGGCAAGCTATTTTTTTTTTTTTGTTTCGAAAACGATTTGTTAATTTTTCTGAATACGTATGAATTTTCTCAGAATTTTATGTGCTTTTTCAAAATAGCGATTTAAAAACAAATTTTAACATAAAGAAAACCAGATTTTCAAACATTACGTAAAATTCTGAAAAAATTCGTATGTATTCAAAAAAAGGTAACGAATCATTTTCACGAGAAAAAAAAATTGGTTGCCGGGTAATTTGTTGCTTAATTTTTTATTTCAGTACTTCGTTCGTAACATTTTGGAATTATTATTATGCACGAACAATCTTTCCAGCACCTTCCGTATGCTTGATTTTTTTTTCATATTTTTATCCGATTGCGAAATGTTTGTAATTCTCTCTTATTTCTCTCTCAAACATAGGCGGCGTCAGACATAACGAAAGGACTACCTTAAGGCGCGGCTGCAGTCGCACCTTCTTGCCCGCGAACGTGACCATGCGGGAGTGTGAGCTACCTTCGAGCGCGCAGGTCACCTGTTAATTCTGGCGACTGCACCGATGCTAATATTAATTTTGCTTCCTCATAGCTTTGTTATGGTGAAAAAAAAATTGAGATTTTAATGAAAACGTGTTCGGAATGTTCCAAAACGTCGAAAAATCACGTTTAGAAAAAATGTCCGGATGTATATGTGTGTGTGTGTGTGTGAGAATCGGACCCGAAAAATTCAAACCACTATAACTCGAGAACGACTCGACCGATCAAGCTGAAACATGTGTGGTTAATAGTCAATGTTCTTCCAAAATGTTCAGTTGTTTTTTTTGTACGCCATTTTTTATTTCTTCAAAGATGTCGGTTCGCGCTCTAGCACTCACAATTTTTTAGCGATCGGGCTAAAAACGCGTCCACAAATGGAATATGATCACCCGATGATCCCATTAAAATTTCAAGAGAATCGATCTAACCGTTTAAATTTTATGTCATTTTTAATTTTTTGGATTTGTTACTTTAAGACTGTCTTCTTACGATTTTCACTGCCTGTTGTATTGCCTATTGTACTATTAGAAATCTTAAGATTATTTGCTTACTATTCACGGCCTGCATTGCCTGGCAGTTAGGGAATTTAGATTTATCTCAGATCTTAATAAAATCTATCTCTCTGTGTATCTATCTACCATAACGGACTCGAGCAAATAGTTTCTAAAATCTGGGCCCGGCAATTGACCGAACCACTGAAAAACCACCGTCGTTTATTGCCAAAATTGAACCGAGCAAATTATCGTGAAATCCACCGCCGCTTATTGCCAAAACTGAACCGAGCACACCATCGTGAAAACCCGGACCTGGCAAAATTGACCGTACCATTGAAAAACCACCGTCGTTTATGCCAGAACTGAACCGAGCAAAACATCGTGAATGTTGTGATAATCGAGTCGATCTCGTTGTTACCGATTGAGACACAGTTTACCTATGTCTATGTATCGCGTTTCTACAGTAACGACACTATCTTTTATTGCTATTGATAAAAGTAGTTTCTCTAAGTCAGTCGCTAAGAACTCCTGTCATCTTCAAGTCACAAATAAAGAAGCTTTCGTTTTTATATCAACGTCCTATTTAATAAACACTAGCCATGACCGCGCGCTTCGCGCGCGAAGCCCCAATCTTTTTGATATTATCTCTTTTTTTTACATTCACTCCTATATGCTATGAGTCCCGAAATTTCGAAAATATAGCGTATGGGAGTGATTTCGAATTTTCGAAATCTACTCCGATATGCTATATGAGACTTAGGATTTTCGAAATCCACTTCCATATGCTATAAAGCCGAAATCTTGACAATACAGAGTATGGAAGTGATTTAGGATTTCAGAAATACACTCCGATATGCTATATGGGGTTTAGGATTTTCGAAGTCCGCTTCTATGTGCTATGAAAGCCGAAATCTCGAGAATATTGCGTATCGCAGTGATTTATGATTTTCGTATTCCACTCCCGTGTGCTACATGGGGTTTGGGTCTTTCGGAATTAGTTAAGGAAACTAATTTCGAAACACGGAATTAGTACTATACGGAATAACAAGAAAAATAGTTAAGTTGCGGGGTAATTTGTTGATTAATAATTTTTACCTTCAATTTGTTAATGACAAATTAGAATTATAATTTCACAAAAACAATCTTTGCAGTACCTCCAATACACTTGATTTTTTCAGATTTTTATCCCATTGAGAAATGTTCGAAATTTTCTCTGAAACTCACGTTTGGCGGAACTGTACTGCAAGTACCTTACCTTACTTTACTACGTTAATTCGAGCCCGGACGTCGAAGCTCCCTCTCGGCATTTTATTATCGTGTGATTCTTCCTTTAATATACTGTTTTCTTACTGACGATAAATACCAATATACCGTCTCACGCGCTACTCAACCTCACGATATGCCAAAATTAACTGTCAAACGGTACAAGACGACCGAAGTTACTCGTCGAACGACTCCAGCTTCAGACTCTTACAGCAGCCAATCAGGGAGCATTTCTTAACCACAACAATATATATATCGAAAATGCGAGTTATTTTAGCCATGGATTTTTGAAGAGGGAAAAACAATGAAAACCCGGACCAGCAATAGACCGAACTACTACTGGAGAAGCACCGTCGTTTATGGCGAAATCTGAACCGAGCTGACCATCGCGAAAATCCCGGACCCACCGCGGTTCATCAGCAGATCAACCGCGGCTCGGCGGCTTTCAAAACAACCACGGTTTAAACTACCATTCGAGTGAGCATGAGTAAGCTTGCAGCACGGCGGTTTCACCATAATACCTTTGTTAACATAACGTATCGATGGCTTCGGGCTTTTGCCCATCCGATATCGCCATAAGGCCATATAGGATGTGAAAAAGCGTAGTCCGTTTACCCTTCCGGCGTTAAACCGCCCATATTTTAGCGACGTGGTTAATATAACAAGCGGGACTGGTTGTACGATCTTAAAACATTAACGCGCCACAATACAACATGCTAATACAACATGCTTGCCATTGGAAGCATCTGGCTTGTCGCGAAGCGATGCCACAATGAAATATTTACGCTCCGTCGATGCAATTTCTACAACGCAAATGCTGCGTGGCAAACATGTGTAATATTTAGAGTGCCGCATCCGGAAGCGCTGCGATAACGTATTCCATCGCAATAAACAACGAGTACCCGATGAAACTCAACAGTTCTCTTTATTCTGTGTAATATCTCTTATCTGGCAACGCTTCGGTTTTTTTATTTTTTTTATTTTACTGCCGCTTGTAGCGGCACAGAGTTGTGTCAGTTGCGCGGAAAACATCGGAGATGGATTTTTATGAACATTTTTACCGATTTACTTCTACAGCTTCTTTAGTCCTCGACGTTTTTATATTTAAAAAAATTCAAAGTGTAAAAAAATAGGTTTAAAAGATCGGTTTTTTTTCAACTGGCCGCCATTTTGCAAATTTCGGTTTCCATTGTCAAGGACTGCGTCGTATATCATTCGTTAAGAAAGAATAAAATTTGTTGCTTTCAGATAAAATGACTAGTCGAAATCAGAGCTACCGCAAACGAACTTCCGGATAAAAATGTTTACGCCAGCCGTTACAAAACATACATAATAACAATAAAATTTAATGAAAAAATCCTAAAAAGTCTTTAATATATTGTTCATCCACCCTACAAAAAATCAAATCGATGAAGCATTTTTATTATTATATAGAAACTCAACAGTTCTCTTTATTCCGTGTAATATCTCTTATCTGGCAACGCTTCGGCTTTTTTATTTATTTTTTTATTTTACTGCTGCGTGTAGCGGCACAGAGTTGTATCAGTTGCCTGGGAAAACATCGGCCCCATTGATGAAATTCAACAGTTCTGTTTACGCTGTGCAATATCGCCTATCCCTTCGAGCGCCACCGTGACGAAGCAGCCATTTTTCAAAATATCTTCGAGTCTCATCGAAAAATTGTGGAAAATCTTTAGTAACGGTAATACATCGAGAAGAAATTTTGAACAGCCTGAATTTCATTAAATTTATTTTTAATTATTATTGGAGTGTAAAAATAAAAAATGAAAAAATTATCTTTCGCGCGTTCGAATCTGAGAGTCTGAGCCGTATATAAATCTTCTTTTTTAGTTTCTTTATTCTGTGCAATATCTCTTATGCCTTTGACTGACACCGTGACGAAGCTGCGATTTTTCAAAATATCTTTGAGTTTCATCGAAAAAGTGAAAAATCTTTACCAACGGTGATACATCGAGAACAAATTTTGTGCGGCCTGAATTTCATTAAATTTATTTTTAATTATTATTGGAGTGTAAAAATAAAAAATGAAAAAATTATCTTTCGCGCGTTCGAATCTGAGAGTCTGAACTTTATTATTACGTAGACAGATGGCAGGGCGCTGACGGCGAGGCATTTTTTGACGACGCACCAACTTTTCCCAGCACTTTCAACTATAGGGTCACTTTCCGAGTCGCCATATTTTTCTCCGTCACCTGGACCGCGCGTTTATAAATCTTCTTACTTTTCTTCTGGTCCTCTCACTCCATGCATCCTCGATTCCACGGACATATATCGCACACGGAGATGCACTTTTCGCGATAAATTCCGAAATAAAAACAGCGTATCCTGCACTATTCTGGCAACTCCTTGTTTTTTTTTGCTTCCTCATAGACGAAGTTATGTTTTCGAAAAAAATTAGTTTTGAGAGTTCAATGCCAGAGTATTTAAAATAGCCTGACACGTGTTCGCACTAGTATCGTAATGTACTATTCTCGACCTTTCAGACTATTTTAAATACTCTGACATTGAAATCTCAAACCTCATTTTTTACGAAAAGATAACTTCGCGCAGGCTTCGATTGATTACAGTTTTTATTACCAACCGCGGTATTGCACATGCTCTTAAGGTGATGTGAAAGATGTACCACGTGACATATGAGTGCGAGAGAGATAGACCCATTTTTCGAATCAATGCCATTTAAAATCGGTTGACGTTTCGGATAAAACGGAAGCATCATCGGACGCGGTGTTAAACTGTACATCCGCTAATGCTTTGCTTTTTCCCGAAAATTCTACGATCTCTGAATCGCATTCATTACAGATTTTGGTTACCAACTGAGGCATTTCACATGTCCTTAAGGCCATGTGAAAGATGTACGACGTGACATATGAGTGCGAGAGAGATAGATGCACTTTTCGAATCAATGCCATTTAAAACCGGTTGACGTTTCGGATAAAACGTGAATCCGCTAATGCTTTTCTTTTTCCCGAAAAGTCTACGATCTCTGAATGGCAGTCATTAACGATTTTGGTTACCGCCTGAGTCGTTTCACATGTCCTTAAGGCCATGTGAAAGATGTACCACGTGACATATGAGTGCGAGAGAGATGGATGCATTTTTTCGAATCAATGCCATTTAAAATCGGTTGACGTTTCGGATAAAACGTGAATCCGCTAATGCTTTTCTTTTTCCCGAAAAGTCTACGATCTCTGAATCGCATTCACTACAGATTTTGGTTACCGATTGAGTCGTTTCACATGAAAAGTCTACGATCTCTGAATCGCATTCATTACAGATTTTGGTTACCGACTGAGTCGTTTCACATGTCCTTAAGGTGACGTGAAGCACCGCGGTCGATAACGAATCCCCTTCCCCATAATTTCCGAGACTGGTGATATTTCGAACGAAAGCAAATTAGATTACGTCCCATTCGTTTATAAATCTTACGTTTCTTCCGACCCTCCCGCTCCATGAATCCTCGATCGCACGGATATGTATCGCACACGGATCTGCAGTTTTCGCTGTAAATCGTGAAATAAAAATAGCGTATCTTGCACTAGTCTGGTAACTCTTTTTTTTTTGTTTTACTTTTCCGCCAAGTTTTAGCGGTACAGAGTTGTATCAGTTGCGGGGAAAACATTGGCGCCGAGTTTAGAGCTCGACGACGTCAACAACGATCTCGTTGGGTAGGTAAGAAAAGAGAAGAAAAAAAAAAGTAAAGAAGAAAAAAAATACATGAAAGGAAATTTATCACCGATAAAAAGATAGAAAGATGTATAAACAGCGACCGCGCCTTGGCCAAACTTAAGTTGTGTGTACACCGAACAGGAAGAAGAAGAATAAGAAAAAAAAACGGATAATTGCTCTGGGCTGCTGCTGTTTGGAGATGCGGGGTGTTCTTATCCCAGCGATTTGATCCACAGCTCGAACGTAACGGAGAGGCGAGAGAGGGACGTGAAGAAACATTTTTCTTCCCTTAATCTCGCGAGAACTCTACCAGTCACGAAACTGTTGCCATTGTCGACGAAGACGTTTTATCCTCGGATCAACGAGTAATATCGCAGACGATTAAATTCGATTTTTACCGGATTAAAAAATAATGAGCGCCGAGTACAAAATCGTGCACGGAGATAAAACTTTATCGAAATTTCGGCCGAGGAAAAGAAGCTGCACCAAGCGCCGCTCGAGCGGTTAATCATTCTCGTTTGCTGGCCATTTTTAATCTTCGACGAGGATTAAATGCACTGCAATCTTTCAGCGAGAACGAATAATCCGAATATTTTCTTTTATAATTTTTTTTTCCGATCAAATTTTCCCGAAGTTTAGGCAGAGGAAACCAAATTCCGAGCCTCGACAAGCACTGCCCGAGCGATTAATCACACCCAGAAAAATAATTTATTTGACGGCCACCGTTCATTTGGCTTAAGTAAAATATTTATTTGACGGCCACCGTTTATTTGGCTTAAGTAAAATATTTATTTGATTAAAATAAATATTTATTTGATTAAAATAAATATTTATTTTATTAAAATAAATATTTATTTGATTAAAATAAATATTTATTTTATTAAAATAAATATTTATTTTATTAAAATAAATATTTATTTTAATCACATAAATGTTTTACTTAACCCAAATAAACGGTGGCTGTCAAATAATTGTTTTTTCTGGGTACATTTCCGTTTGCACTGCAATCATTCGACTAGAACAATACGAACTTTGTTTATAATTTTTTTTTGTCACCAATGAGAACACTCTTTGAGATACCACTATGAATTTTTACACATTTTTTTGCAACACTTTGTTCGTATCCCGAGCGGTCGAAGTTTGAGTCAAAGTTGGACGAGAATACAGTAGAACCTCGATCATCCGAACCCTCAATTATCTGAACCAGGACTCCGTTTATCCTAACGCTCGGTTATCCGAACGTTAACGCGAAACTTTATAAGGTAAAAGTACCAGTGACCGCACACCCAAGGGCGGAGTCCCAGTTCCCGTACATGTGTCAAAAATCGTATTTGCCTCTCTCTTGCACGCATGCTTTGCGCGGCCACTGGGACGTGTTCGGTCACTGGGACGTTTACCTTACACTGTCTTTATACAGTGTTGAAGGGCGATTTTCGTCCTCCAGCGTTAATCCGCTCGCACACCGGCTTTTCCGAGCAATTGCATCCACCTCAGCAGAGTCGAACAGCGCGCATCAGATGATACTAGCTTCTCTACTAAATCCTTTTAATCGCCTTACATCCAGTTCACATGTACCATGGCTTCGACGTGTGGGTGCAAACGCAATGTTCATACGTTGGAAAATAAATCTCGAAATTCTTGCGAAGCTAAACAAGGGCGAAACGAGAGCATTCATAAGGTCGGAACGCCTTTATAAGGGCGGAAAATCAACGATCACCGATAACACAGAATAATCAAGAACGCCTCGAATCCTTTGCATCGAAGATGGATAGTGGTGGATGGAGCGAAAAAAAGGAAAGTGATTAAGAATTCACAAGATCAAGATCTCGATGATGCTATCTCAACGTGATTTGTACAAAAGTGAAGCTTGGGAGAGGAAATTTCTTTCGATTTCAATAAGAAACTCGGCAGATCTGACGATTCGCTCAAGTGCGCGTAGTGAGCGTTCGACTATTAAACATGAAAGACTTTATTTCCAAAAAAATCGTTGAAATACGGCTTCGATGTTAGAAATATTAAATTAATAATATTATTTGATACTGTTATTTCATACATGTAACAGATTTTTTTTGTACCTAATAGATTTTTCTCTTTACATCTATATTGTATGTTGCCAATTGGCCATCGACCGCAGTCCTTCAACCAACTGTTATTTCGTTTATCTATGTTTTATTGATCCCGTAAAAAAATGCATCGCGATTATCCGAACTTGTCCCGGTCCCGACGGGTTCGGATAACCGAGGTTCTACTGTATCTATGTATACTGTATGTGGTCTCTTAGATTCATAATCATTTTTTCTTGTCCCTGCCAATGAAGAAACTATACTCTGCGGCACCTCTACATATTATTTCCAGATTCTTATTTATATCATTTATATTTAAAGAAATGTCATATAAAGTTTAGTACAAAAAAAAAACTATACAAATTTGTTATGAAAATAAAAAATTTAAATAAATAATTTCGATGAATTTTTTTATAAAAAATAATTATTCGCGTATTTTACATCGGGAAAAATCGTGTGAAAATTCGTCTCCGATCGAAAAACATAAACAGAAAATTACTCGTAAGCTTTTATTCCCGATGATAGTATTTGCCGCGCACTATGGTGGCGCGTATCTTATCTACCGAATAACTCAGTTATTCCGGTAGGCGAGTGATTATAAAAAAAAGAAAAATCATGTCGCAGGCTATTGCGTGTGAAAATTTTCTTTACTGCTCCGAAGGACTAAATCGATCGTATGCTCGATGTTGTGAAATTTCCTTGTGCGCGCTCGTTTGAATGTCTCTGGTTCGAAGTTTAGTGCAAACTCCCCGCTACTGCACTTGCAAGCGTTCTCGTGCCTCCGCTCCGTTTCAAAGCGGTCTCTCGCGTTTGCACAGTGCATAATGCGAACGCGTGCACGGCTGCAACACGCAGCGTTACGAAGCCGAGCTCGCACAGGCCTTCCCACGAAATCACCAATTAACTCCGTGTAAATAAATTTATTTTACGCTGCCAGACGCGATCAGGAAAGCTAAATGGGTTAAATCTCGGAATACTCGACCGACACGAATTCACTCATACTCAGCTTTGAGTCGTTGAATATTATCAAAATTTCTCCCGTCAACGTAAACTGCCAATTCGCAATGTGCACTTTTTTCATGATTAAATAATTTTCTCAACGGTAAATTTTTTTCATTTTTTTTTTTAGTTACTCGAAAAGATAAATGAGCTACAAGATCCCCTTATACAATAAGGGTGAAATATTGTCGAAAATTGATCTCCCCATCTAAATTCGTACTTCGTTATTTTCGTAAATTTTTTACAAATCGCGTTTAGCGAGGCAAAAAATATCGAAACTGATTTATTTTTATAATTATTAATCAATTTTTGGATCTGGAGTGTAGAAACCTTATAATTACAAACAAATTATAAGGGAATGGATATTATTGCGACAATGTTTATTTTGTGGGCTGGAATTGTTGATTAATCGATTGCACACGAAGAGAGTTTTGTTCTTGTGTTGCTGTGAAATGATTTATACTTATATCGTTGTTTATTAACGATATTTATTATCGTTTTTTTCGTAAATTGTCCACGATTCGTGTTTAGAGAAAAAAAAACAAACCGGACATTTCTTTATCGTTATTATTATTAATTTATTGGATCTAGGGTGTTAAAATCCTATAATTACAAAACAAATGCATATTATGCCAATGTTTACTTTCTGCGCTAGAACTGTTGATTAATCAATTGTACACGATCGAAAGTTTAGTTGTTTTTCGCCGTAAAATGATTTATATTTATTTCGATGTTTATTAACGATATTTATCATCGTTATTTTCGTAAATTTTTCACAGTTTGTATTTAGTGGGAAAATATATCGAAACTTTTCTTTCTTATTATTAATATTATTATTATTATTAATTTATGGAATATAGAATGTAAAAGAGTGTAAAAAACTAATAAATACAAAAAAAAATATAAGAAAATGCATATTGTGATAACGATGTTTAATTCATGGCCCGGAATTGTTGATTAATCGATTGTACACGAAAGAGAGTTTCCTGTTGTTGTTTTGTTGTAAAATAAATTTTATTAATACTCACGGATAACGAAAGGGCTCTTTCGGAGGGCGAACGACGTCCGAATTTAGGTTGGGACGCGATTTGGCACCAGACTGTTTCGGTGGAGAAACGTAAAGCTACTGATGACCGAAGAGCTTTGACGCTGCGCGGCAACTACCCCTGCCGAGCGATAAGAGCGTCAAGAGTGGGAGGATGGACAGCACACGAGGATCTCGGTGCCGCTACTTTTCTACCCCTGTGAATATCGCGTCACCCATATTCGCTTATCAAATAGAAAAAAAATAACACAATTATGGAAAAAGCCGCGAAATGTCCACTTTTACATTCCATGGGTTTTTTCATTTTTTAAAATCTTTTCTTTATCTCCTTTGTGATGCAAAGAGTGACGCCAACTGTGCGACTATAAATCGACTCATTAAAGAAAATTGTTCGATCAGTATACAGCGAAAAAGCAATAAATCGAGACGTGTGATGACCATTTTTTTTATACACTTCCGTTTCGACGATAAAAAAAATGCTAAGAATTACATGTTTTCATGTTGCACATTAGCGTAATTATGCTTTTATTCGCAAAGCCTCTACGCGAGGAAAACGAGAAAGCGTCGTTTGTAATTTTCCGGTTTCCTCATCGAGAAAGCTTCGTGATAATAAGAAAATTATTATGGAGCAACGGGCAAATTTAAATTTTCAGGAAATGTTAATTTTGATTAATTAAAAAATTGCTTCAACACATTAAAAAAAAAAGAAAAAAAAATCTATATGTCATAGACACATACATCGATTTCACTCTCATAAACATTTGAACAATACGTGAGCCCGATATCGTAAAATTGCTTGTAATCCGAGTATCGATACAAAAAAATTTCATCAAATTAAAAAAAGTTCACAATCTCATTAAACTTGAACGGTTCGATGGATTTTCGACGTATTCAATTCCAGTACTTCGATTTCGCTCTCCCGAGCATCTTTACGCAATTTCGTCCCGATGTGGCTCAAGATTACGTCGACTCCGGAAGAAGCTATATTTTCCATCGACTCGTCGCGGCGCGGTAAAAGATTGTGCCGCAGGCCGGGCAATCGCGCGTATTTTCTCTTTCGTAAAATACCATAGCGACCACCGACAGCGGTGGATGCGCGGTTGGTGCAGATGCAGACATGTGAATTTATTAATTTCCAATTGTTTGGTTTTATTGTTTAGCATTTATTGTAACCTAAAATCATGTTGTTATTATTTACATGTGGAAACAACAAACCTCTATGAAAAAAAAAAAAAAAAAATGCGCGTTTGGTGCACGACTCCGATGGTTTCCCAAGTCAAGCAAGATCGTTGGCGGTCAGTGCTTGGATGGGTGACCGCCTAGCCGTGCGCTAGCTGGCGCATCGACCGTTGAGCGACAGGCGCTTTCTTCTGAAACTTTGGTGTTTCTGCACTTTGCTCGAAGTACAAAAATACAGGAGGATCAGTAAGGTAAAAGTACCAGTGGCCGCACACCTAAGGGCGAAGTCCCAGTTCCCGCAAATGCATGAAAAATCGTATTTGCGTCTCTCTTGCACGCATGCTTTGCGCGGCCACTGGGACGTGTTCGGTCACTGGGACGTTTACCTTAGAATACGGCCGTCTGTACCGGCACGGTTTTTCCGTAGTTTCGCCGTGTCCCCGGCAAATGCGACTCAGTGTAGCTAAGTCGGCTACGGACGCACTGGAAATTAGGTAAACTGAAAAATATCATTGATTCAAGAGCAGTGACACTTGCGGGCTGCCATTGACATGTGTAGTCAGTGTAATTATTATTTTCATTCTAACAATTATATATCAAAATGAACCGATGTCTATGAAATTTATGAAAAGATATGTAATAGTTTCATTATAATGCGTCGTGATGTCAAGCCAAATAGATTTGAAATAACAGCGTATGTCCATGGCAGCCCGCAAGTGTCACTGTTCTTGAATCAATGATATTTTTTTTTCAGTTTAGCTTAGCTGACTGCGGGTAGGGAGTGCTAGGGGGGGGGGGGGGGTGGTCGGGATGGGGTTCAGTAAAAACCCAGAAGGGTAAGGTAAAGGACCCAGTTTATGACACTTCTAAGCAACTCTCTCACTTCAAGCGTGTAAAATCATAGGTGTAAACAAGGAGGACCAAGAGCCGCAGTTTCTGAGCCCCCGAACGCGCGCTCCCCATTGGCTGCATATCAAATGGTGGGGGGAGCCTGTCACGAACTGGGTCCGTGTCAGAAACTGGGTCCTTTACCTTAAACGGCGGATAAATGGAACAAATACCATAGCGACCGCGCAGAAAAAGTGATTGTAACTTTCGGCATCCGCGACCGATTAGCCTCCACTCATGAAGGTTCGATTGATGACAATAAAAATATACCAGCTTTGACACGCGGTCAATTATGTGTGTAGTCAAACGGCAAACTTCGAAAGCATTAATTAGTCGCCGATTGTTTTTATGCGATTGGGGAATCGCAATTAATACCGAGGCCACTGCCATTGTCATTGCAATGCATGCCGGCTGGTTTACAAATGCTCGGTGGTTCCGCGAGCTGTGCGTACTAATAGCCCATCGATAGCCGCATCCGTTCCCTTTCGCCATTCACGAGGCGCACCAGTAATTACAAAAAAGACTTTTAATTTTTACCTCTGTTTTCATGAAAGCCAATTATAGACGCTCTGGAACAAATGTCATGTGCACGTACACTTTTCTTTATTCGTAATGTAACGACAATTATCGGGAAGGAGAATTTCCTACAAAGAGAAACAAATTTGATTGACTCAAACTAATTTCGTGTCAATCAACTGAATGGCTCGGGTCAGTACGTTCAAATAAAATGTACGTAACGCGAAGAAAGTAATTCATTGCTTTCCCGGAATGAGAAAGACTATAAGCAATATGACGCTTATACAGATCTGTAACTTCAGACGAATTTACATATCTGTATAAATCTGTTTACCACAACTTGGCTCATGTGATTTAATATATTTGGGATGTTTTTTAAGATTGTTTCGATAAACAATCTTATAGTTTTTTGAACAGATAAACAATTTTAAGATAGTTTCGATAAACAATTTTAGAGTTTTTTGAACAAACAATTTTAAGCACTTGTATGGTACTTTGTACAAAATATTGAGTACTTATACAGTAACATAACAAATTGAAAAATATATTCTATGGTATTACCCTAATTTTATCGGTACGGCTGAATAGGGATGTTCCAATCGATTACTCATTATGTTTACAACCGAATTTGTTTTCGTTTACACAAGCCAAGTGGGCCAATGTAATTACTCGCCTCATATTTTTTGGGTGTACGGAGGGTCCGAAATGAATGAATATCAATTAATAAGAATTTAATAAAGCATAATTTATTAAAGCATAATTTAATAAAGCAATAATAAAGCATGCTCGAATTTATTGACCATGTTATTCGACTATATTTTCGACGATTTTGGTTTTACAGAGGGAAAGCCTCATTTTACAGTGACATTGATCTATAGTGATCTATAGAGTGCATGAGATCCCAGATTAATTTACAACCGCCAATGTGCTGTTCTTTCCAACCTGCCAACGTTAGCTCAGTAAAATAAACGACCGCTGTCTAAGGTTTGTATCCAATGGAATGCGCTCACGATAGGCGTCGCATTATTTTTATAAATTTACGTTTTGAGGGTTAATTTTTCGGGGGATATGCGTTTGGGCTAAATGACTCAAACGGACGGGAACCGGGAAATTCCTGGAGGAAAACCTTCCCCAAAATCAGGACTTCACAAAACTTCACGACAATTCTCGGAAACTTCACAACAATTCTCGGAAACTTCACGACAATTCTCGGAAACTTCACGACAATTCTCGGAAACTTCACGACAATTCTCGGAAACTTCACGACAATTCTCGGAAACTTCACGACAATTCTCGGAAACTTCACGACAATTCTCGGAAACTTCACGACAATTCTCGGAAACTTCACGACAATTCTCGGAAACTTCACGACAATTCACGAGATTTCGCTCAACGCCCACACACGGATTTCTCTTACGCACACGCACGCTTACTCGCGCGTCGTGGAGGCGTTAAGACCATGCAAAACACCTTCCTCATCGTCTGTCCGGGGCTCGGTCGGTATCAAAAACTGTAATAAACTTTCCTCATGGGGTTTCATATGCACAGTCAAAGGGAACGTTACACCGAAAGCGGATATCATCTCGGCTTTCGATGAGACTTTTCATCTGAACGTGGATGACACAATTCGTGAGAAAAGTCGATAAGAGTTTTTATTATCGACCGCGGTATTGCACATGGTTTTAACTACCAAGTATAAAGTAAGTATACTACAGCCAGAAAAATAATTTATTTGACGGCCACCGTTTATTTGGTTTAAATAAAATATATATTTGATTTAAATAAAGTAGTACCAGTAGTGAATTTATTGACAATATTCCAGATGGAACAATTTTTGATACATAGCATTACGTAGTGTAAGTTGCCCTGAGAATATAAATATGTTGTCAATTGGCCATCGACCTAAGTCCTTTAGCCAAATTGAAAAAAATATTTATTTAAATCAAATAAATATTGTACTCAAACCAAATAAACGGTGGCCGTCAAATAAATTATTTTTCTGGGTGTAAGGAATAGTCTAGTATTAAGTATGAAGATGGTATTCGACGGGAAATTCGCGTATCAAGTATTAACTTCATATACTGAGGAATATTCGAGTATTAAGTATTAACCTAGTACAGTAAAGGGAGATTGAGGTATTAAGCTAGTATCTGAAAAAATATCCAAGTATTAAGATTAGATAGATTGATTTATTCCACTGTTCGGCGATTTCGCCTGATGCGGAACCATCCTTAAGGTGAAGTTGGGACATGTTCTGTCCGAAAATCGGGACACACCCATGAATAGCTGTCTAGCCCACTGGTACATTTACATTTCCCAGTGCTTTCGAGAATTAATATTTTTCAAGATATTGCAAAAGTATTCGATGGATGTGCTTTGAAAACTAGAATCTCTAACCTTGAGATTGGTTACCGAAGATTTCGAAAGTGGTCGATGCACGATAGCGAAAATTGGGTTTGAACATAGTTGTTGCCTTAAATGTCCGGCCATCGGTACGTTCACCTTACCCAATGCCACAATACACACTGAGAGAAGGATCTAGTGGAAACTACCGATCATATAAGAAAAATTACCATAGCACATAGTACACTGAGAAAAAAACATTGTTGGATGAACCAAGGTGCGTTCACCAGCGTTCAAAGGCGTTATTTAGTTAGGACAATAAAAAATGTTGTTGCAATCTAAATATTTTGAATCGACTGAAGCAAATAATCGTTCAATAAAATAATGATTTAGTTGTACCAACCAAACAACAGCTTTGAACGTATGTGACTGCGAATTTGGTTAATCCAACACATTTTTTTCTCTGTGTAGTAGGGAATTAGAACGCCACGTATGGCGATAAGTGTCAGATTTTCCAAGAATTTTTACCACAATATCTAAGAAAAATTCCTATAAATCCGGTACTTCCTACCATAGGTAGCACCCCAGTTCCCTACTAGTATGTGCTATGGTAATATCTCTCAAGCCACATAGTCATATTTGCTAGATCCTTCTCTCAATGCACCAGTCATTCACAGTTTCATGTATCCTACGCTATCAATTTTCTCTTCACTCTTCTTGTTCTCCGCTTCCTTCTTCAACCTGTTTTCAACGTTTCTTTCCCTTGGGGTGTAATCGTCCTCGATCCATATCGACGTGTTCCTCAGCTCCCGTCGGGGCTTCTCAACCGTCACAGTTCCACTTCCGCCATCAGCTCTTCAGTCCTCACAGCGACAAGGCAACGGATTTATTTCGCTCCTTTTACCAGAATTCCATCAGCCGCCACTCAGCTTTGTCCACTACACTCGTTAGCTCCCCAAACATCTCCGAATGCCCCTCTCTGTTCGCATCGTCAGTTTGTAGCCCCAACATCTCTTTTTACGACTACCACCACACTTGTATTATTTGGAACTTTTAGGTGACCCGTTGCTGCAGATTTAACGAGCAAGCTTCTACACATAAACCCCTCCTCATCCGAGGTATTGCAATCAACCTCGTCACCACTCACTCGCCCTTCTTTATTCGAGACATCTTTTCATCGGCAAAACTCACCGATGACTTCCGCCCTCTCCACTCGCTCCGCGCTGACCGGCTTACGTTTCACCTTTTCTTTACATTCAAAGGCATAAATCTCTTGCAAACTCTAAAAAGAAGCGCGTTGTCAAGTGTATTGAAACAACTCACAACACACATGTATATGTGTTGCAAAAACCAAATACTTGTTGGTCGGCTTGCGTGTTGAAACAACACGCTTACCCTGCATCTTTCCTGGATTCCCTGTACAACACACTACACTGAGAAAAAATTACATAGTAAAAGCAACAATATTGACTTTTTACCATAAAAAATAGTTCCTAAGGGGAACGTCTACATTTTATAGTTACGCCAATGACAAAAATCCACGGATGCAACCATAATTATCGTTTGACCAATTGAATATAGACTATCAGAAACTATCTATATAGGCGTTCCCCCTGGGAACTATTCGTTATAGTAGGACATATTATCCTTTTTCTCAGTGTACTTTGTGTTTTGCTACAGAACGCGCTTATTGGAATGCACGTTGTGTGTGTTATTTCAACGCGTTTACCGCTGAACAACTGGCTTGGTGCACAGGTACACGCTACACTGATAAAAAAGTACAGTTGAATCAACAAAGATTCGGGCAGGGACGTTCAAATTAATATTTAGTTGGACGAACAAAATATTTTAATGACTCAAAAATATTTTGGTGAAATCACCCAACGAATTGTTGAACTGACCAACTTTTTAGCTGTACCAACAAAATATTTAGTTGAACGTCCCTGCCCGAATCTTAGTTGATTCAGCCGTATTTTTATATCAGTGCGTATTTTTATCCGGGCGTATTTTTTTATATGCGTTTGATTCCATCGCAATATGGCGAATTCGTATATCGCACAGCACGATCATGGACAGGCTGCCCGATATTTTCAAGAGCTGTTTGTGCTAATCAGCTATTAAAACAAGTTATCTAATATCATCGATTTGATGCGTCGTTTAAAGTGCAGTGTAACTAATACGGATGTGGCGCTACGTTTACAAATTGGAAGTCTTTCAAGCAGCGTGTGTTTCGAAAGCTTCCTCACGTCGACATTAACGAAGAAGCTACAAATATCCCGGATGTGGACGGAGATTACGAGATTGAGATAGAAGGTAAATCATTGTAATTAATTTGTAAGATGATTCATTAGTTGGTACAGCCTCTTTTCTTTTCGACACCTACGCACTACGGCTATCAACTGTCAACATATATTGGGGAGGGGGGGGAGGGGGGGTGAACATACCTACAACCGCGTAAAAAATAACGCCATGCGTGAATGCGTTTGAAGCGTGTTGAAACGATTCACGTAAAGCGTGTAAAATTTACACACTTTGACATGTGTTGAGAATCAACACACCTCGAAGCGTGTAAAAAGTGACTACACGATTTACACGCCTAAAGCGTGTTTTATGCGTACTGCAGTTTGTGCTAATATTTTTGATAAAAGGCAAGTTCGGTTCTCGTTGGGACGCAGACATGAAATCAGCTTTTCATTTCAGGCACGAAATCTAATTTGCTTTCGTCCGAAATGTCAACAGTCTCAGAAAATATGGGGAACACGATTTACACGCCTAAAGCGTGTTGAAACAACACGCTTGTTTTTAGAGTGCAGGTTCCGATCGTTCCTTAATTTCCCCCTTAGGAAGAACCGATCTATCCTCACCCGACGCTTCTTTACCATCGTTCCCCTTCTTTGATCTTTCTCTCTTTGCCGGAACAGGCGCGTCCTCTTTATCCTCAGCGCTTATTTGACTTCTTCGCCATGAGGCCTTTCACCGCCTCGTCTCCCGTCTTTGCCTTTCTCACAATTTTCCTTGGCCAAAACCGTATTCTCCCGCCTCTTCGGCTAACTCCCTCTCGAACTCTGCACCAAACAATCGCCGAGATTTCGACAGACATTCTCTTCCGCTTCGCACCAACTCTTCCTCAGCTACAACACAGCTCATTCCTCTCAACTAGCACCTTTTCTCAATGAGATTCTATCATCAGAAACGCCAAAGAGAAAATACCGGAGCGTTCAAAAGCCCGATCTGTCGGTGCGACGCCATCTCGCCTTTAGTAAGTATTAAGTATTACGATAGTTTAATCGTTCAGTACCAAGTATCAAATAATAATATTAATAATAATAAAGTATCGGATTCCGTAAATTTTTTTTTTTACACTTTACTATGTTTATCATTTTTTTTACACGGTTTTGAAAAACTGCATTGAAGCTTTTCTGCAGCCGCGGCAGTCTTTGAACTGATCCCATGCATGACTATCATAAATGTTGCTCCAAAGAACGTAGAATCCGGAGTACTATTTCACCTTTAAGAAGGTGAAATTTTTTGTTGCTAAAAAAATTTGAAAAAATTTGAATAAAGGTGAAATACGATGGTATTTATGAATGATCCTAAATCACGGCCTATCCCATTTGTTTCACTGCCCGTGGCCTGCAGAATAACGAACATTACAGGTAGTTAGTTTACCACCTAAACAAAATTACTGAGGAATTTTTTTTTTCCATACTCCCGAAAAATTGATAGGCAATATGTTAACCCTGTAAGGATTCTTTACACATATATTCCCAGACAAAAGTGCGATTCCGTGCGAATTTTGGATAATTTGCAAAGAGATAAAAATATGATCAATTCGATAGGGTAATCTTGATGACAAAAAATGTTCTATTAAAATTCCGTTCGAAAAACATTATTTGAAATGTATTACTACTCGCAAAGGAACAAAAACTATCGGATCTAGACTCGCTTAATACTTGATACGCGAGTTTCCCTTCAAATACTATCTTCATACTTCATACTCGAATATTCATCCGTATACTAGCTTAATATTTAATACTAGCTTAATACTTGGTACTTGAATGTTCCGTGGTATACCGACTTAATACTTGATACCTAATATCCTTTCACATACTAGTTTCATACTTCGTACACTGAAAGAAAAATTGGCTTGCGGGTTGCCAAAGAAAAAAATTCTTATTTCAATTCTTACAATTCCATATAATATTGAAACAACGACGGCAAAACTCTCAAAGTGACATGTTATCTTTTCAACCCCGTATGCAATTGTAAGAATTGAAAGTATAGAATTGAAATAATAATTTTTTTCTTTGGCAGTCCGCAAGCAAATTTTACTTGAGTCATTGATCTTTTTTTTAGGACATACTCCCAATACTTTTTCATGACATTTTTTTTCGAGATTTAAAAAAAATGTTTTCAGGATGTTCCAAAACATCGGAAAATCGTCTTTAGAAAAAGTGTCTTGATGTATGTGTGTGTGTGTGCGAAGCTTCCTCTATGAGGAAGCCATAAAATTTAGAAAATGCTTTCTCATAGCAGAAGTTTTGTGAGTAAAAGAACATTATGAGAAAGCCCTTTGAATATTTCAATTTTAAACTTTTATGAGGACGCAATATGAAAATTTCAATTTTTAATTTTTTTTAATACCCTTTTAATACTTTTTTTTGCGCGGGCGGTAGAATGTTCCGTATCGTCTTGATGTGATATGAGGTACCGCGGTCGGTAACAAATCCCTTTCCCCATATTTTCTGAGACTGTTGATATTTCGGACGAATGCAAATTAGATTTCATGCCCGAAATGAAAACCTGATTTCATGTCTGCGTCCCAACGAGAACCGAACTTGCCTTTTATCCAAAATATTAGTACAAACTACAGTACGCATAAAACACCCTTATGTCAGAACTCCACAATAACATATTAACAACATAGAGAATTTCTTGTACCGAAAACAGACTCCTGGATTTACAGTCATCAATTAGTCATTACAGTCATCATTATTCGCAACACGTATCTGTTGCCTGCACAATCAATTTGATTGAAGCGCCAACATCGCGATATGAATAATCGTCCCCTCCCGCCATCCTAATTGAATTACCCAAAGAATAACCGAGTAACGAGCGAAATTGTAGTATACGTATACCGACTGAGCAACAAAGATACAGCGCGACAAAACGGAGGAGAAAATGAGCAAAAACCGAGGTTGCGCTCAAGCCTCGGTGGAAGAGTGAGGCAGATGCGATTGGACGTTTTTGTGAAGAAATTGAGTGTAGGGAAGAAGTCGCGTGGCAAGGGAAAACGGAATAAACTATAAGAAATAGGAATAACAATTACACAGTAAAAAAAAATTGTACTTTTTACAACAACTTATTGTCCACAAACGTCCACAATTTTTTATTTGTTATTTTCTAGTTTTACAAAAAAAAAGTACAAACTAAATTTGTCAATGACACGGGAAATCAAAGGACCGGTTCGTGCATTCAAATAATTGACAAGGGAGTGTGTCACTTATTCAACAAAATTATTTTTACGAAATTTCCAATTCCGACTTTACGAAATTATTTTTAACTGTGGAAGGGGGCACTAGTGTATGGGAGGGGGAAATATGTAAAAACCCGCCAGGGTATACATGGAAATAAATCCACTACTAATAGCATACGTATACAACTTTAAATGTAACGAAGCGCCATCTCACACATTCCGCTTAGGAAAAATGGAAATTAATGTTCCCAATTTACCGGCGCGTTCGGAGGGAAACATCGAATAGAACCTGCGAGCGCAATACAAGTTTTCCTTGACGAACAGACAAAGTGCTCGACTTCATCGACTATCGATCAAACATTCTATTTTTCCCACATAGTGCGCAGAATAGTATATTTTCTTCCTTATCGACCGACGATAATAGAAAATATTTTCGACAAATGGTCGCGAGATTATGGTATAGATGCGATAGAATAGATGCGAGTATGGTCATAGTAAAAACTTCGTGCATTACGGAAAGAACATGTCACAAAAGCATTAATAGTGTCGTTAACGAAAGACCAAGTCGGGTTTGACCACGATATTTCAACCTTTATATGAATCGATGACCGATGGACGGACACAATCGCATGTCAACACGGAAAACGCTCCAATCAATCGAGAGATGTTTATTGTAAAAATAAATAGTAAATTTAATGTACTGGAACTTGAAATTTGCTAACATCACTCATATTAATTAAACATTAATGTACTTTGCTTGTGAAATAAAAATACCGGATATAAAAATGACAAATCTTTTGCTTGAAATTTATAAAAACATTAATGAAAAATACATTTTACTGTAAAATTGCACATGTGTTTGAAATTTCAGGAACGGATTACGTAAAAAAGCTTCCAATACTGTTCATTAATTTTCGAATAAAATTTTTTTACAGTGTACGAACTAAGCGAAAATTTGTCAATAATCGTCGTACGAGTAATAGATATGGGGGTTTTTTTTTTTTTTGGGAAATGAAAGTGAAAGCTGTAATCCGTTAAGCCCTTGTAAAATTGTAACCTGTTAAACTCTGTTAACGGCGATTATAATATTAAAAAAAGTGTCGAACTTCTAAAGTACACTCGATAAACTGGTTGAAATTCGATCGCGCCGCTCTATCGAAAGTTTTAACATTGACATGGTTACACTGAGTGACTTACACAAAGAGAGTACACGCGATAAAGGCCCGGATTTTTCACTGCACTGTGTGTGGCAAATTCGATTAAATACCTCGATAATAGCTGTTGTCGCGCGGAACTCGGGTCACCTTTTGCGAAGCAAAAAAGTGGACTGCGCTTGTATCGTATAGATAGAGAAGGAGTCACGAGCCAATGTTTCGCGATCCGCTAATTCACAACCAGGGTCAGGAGAATTTTGCTTCTCGATATTTCGTTCATATTTCTTTACAAGCTTCGCTATAAGAAGCGCAGTATTTTTTTCACTACATAAATTTGAGAAAAAAGAGCGGGAGATGATTACAAAAAATAATGTTTTGTAATCAGTGAAAATTGCGTTTTTTCACAGCTTGAACATAGGAAAAAACGCGATTTTCAAAGATTTCAAAGTAATTTCAAAAAATGCATACGTTTCCAGAAAAATAAACGAACTATGTTTATGCAGGAAAATAGTTAAGTTGCCGATTAATTTGTAGAATAATAATTTTTATCTTCAATTTGTCAATGACAAATTGGAATTATTATTTCACAAAAACAATCTTTGCAGCACCTCCCATACCCTTGATTTTTTACAGATTTTTATTCCACCGTGAAGTGTTCGAAATTTTCTCTGAAACTCACGTTTGGCGTGTACCGCAAGTACTACCTTAATTGCCTTGTCGGCGAGATCCTTTAATCTCTCCATTTATAGACGCTGCGCTGTCGCTGTTTCATTCGAATCATAAACGGGTGGTGACGTGTGACAAAGTTTGGCAGCGCCCTATTGAATGCCGAAGTTAATCCGTATCCATTGGTCTAGCCACCGAATCATGAGTTATAATAATCGCTGCTACAATCGCATATACCTGTGATGGTGGTTTTCGTCCTAGCTCATTAGAGGATATTCGCGAGATCGATTTAATTGGTACGCTGATCACAGCCGCGCACGATCCGTTATGGCGAGCACAATAATACGAGCAATGCATAGTTTTGGCGATATAATGATTCGCGTTGAAAATATTATTTCCATAAATATTTCCGGAGTTATTTTATTGCGTTCTACGGCGAAGTCGGTGTGCGTTCTTCATAAAGGGCGGTGATGTGTGACGAAGTTCGGCCGCGTTTTATCGATTGCTGAAGTTAATCCGTGTGCACCGGTCTAGCCACCGGATCATGAGTAACAATAAGGGCTGCTACGATCGCGTGTACCTGTTATGGTGGTTTTGGTCCTGTAGCTCATTAGGGGGCTCTCGCGAGACCGATTTAATTGCTACGTTTATCATAGTCGCACACGATCCGTTAAACCATACGAGCATGCGTCATTTTAACGATAGAACTATTGGTCTTGAAAACTATTGGTTTGGAGAATTATTGGTCTTGAAAATGTTCTTTCAATAAATATTTTCGAGGTATTCTATTGCGTTTCACGACGAAGTCGGTGTGCGTTCTGCACTCGATCACCTCATAATCGGCGACCAATCACGGCACGAATAAAAGGGCAAGGGCCGGGCGGAAAAATAGATTTCGAAACCGGAAGTGACGTTTCTCCTAGATGACGTCACTTCCGGTCGAAAAATGAAATTTCAACACAAGAAGTCACGTATTTCCGGTGTCAAGTTGCTTCCGGTTGAAAAATAAGATTTCCAAATCGAAAGTAAAGTTTCTCCTAGATGACGTCACTTCCGGTCGAAAAATGTGATTTTCAACTCGGTAGTAACGTTTCCCCTAGATAGGGAGTTCTCTTCTAAACATGGGGAAGGTCTCGCCAATTCAACTTGGCGGTTTTAATTTTTATGGTTTTCTATAATCTAGTAACTTTTTGGCGAAGATCGTGTTGACGGAGAACATACCGTACCAAAGGCAATAATGGCTTGCGATATGCATCGATAGAAAAATCTCGAAAATCGATATATATATTATAACGGGTCGCCCTTCTCCCAGGTAAAGTCTCGCGTTTGGCCGCGAGATGAGAGCCGCTATAAAGGCTCTGCCCATCCTATCCTCAGGGTCCCTTCATATCCTCACAAGAATTGACCACAACCTCCTCGAGGTCACCCCAGAATGGGGCCCCGTTGTACAATTATTTTGTAGACTGCATACGCACGTATGCCTCGGCATACGTGTTTCTGAGCACGGTAGGCTCGCAGTCAAAGGAGAGTATTCGGACAGCAACGTGAGGTCGATGTACTTTGACTTTCTTAATTCCCTAGAACTGCGTTGATTCTCCTAGTTTCTTGGAGCTACTTTGACTTTTCTGATTCCCTAGAACTTCTTTGACTATCCTAGTTCCTGAGAACTACTTTGACTTTCCTGATTCCCTGGAGCTACTTTGACGTTCCTAGTTACCTAGAACCGCTTTAACTTTCCTAGTTCCCTAGAAAGACTAACTTTCTCAGTTGCCTAGAACTACTTTGACTTTCTTAATTCCCTAGAACTACTTTGACTCTCTTAATTCCTTGAAACTTTGACTTTTATGATTCTCTAGAATTTCTTTGGCTATCCAAGTTCCTTAGAACTACTTTGACTTTCCTGATTCCTTAGAACTACTTTGACGTTCCTAGTTACCTAGAACCGCTTTAAATTTCCTAGTTCCCTAGAAAGACTGACTTCCTCAGTAGCCTAGAACTACTTTGACTTTCCCAGTCGCCTAGAACTACTTTGACTTTCTCAGTTGCTTAGAACGACTTTGACTTTCCTAGTTCCCTGGAACTACTTTGACTTTCCTACTTCCCTGGAACTACTTTGACTTCCCTACTTCCCTAGAACTACTTTAACTTTCCTAGTTGCTTAGAAAGACTGACTTTCCTAGTTGCCTAGAACTACTTTGACTTTCCTAGTTCCCTTCCATCATATACGTCCAACTAATGCACCAGTACGTTATGAGGGGTCGGCAATCCAGCGGCCGTCTTGAATCGAGCGCATATGACGTGAAATTCCGTTCTATTCACGCCTTATCCAGCCGTTCAAGTACCGAACTCTATACCTTCCACTTGGAAGAAGACGATCTAAAAAAAAATCTTGGGTTCGATATTCCGCTGCCCCAGAATATCGAAACGTTTCAATATCTCGTGACCCTTCGGGGTGGATCAATTTAATCTATCGGTTTATGCATGAAAACACGAGTAAAGCTTCCAGCGTTAAAGCTCTCACGACAGCGATTCCCGTTGGATTTTCTTCTCGACGATCCGCTTTCGATCGGAAATATCGAAAAAATAATAGTTGCGAATCTACACTTAAGCCAATCATACGGAAAAAATTACACATTTCGTAAGTCCTCGAAGAAAACGAACGCGTATTCTCAATTTCCAAAATCCATCCCCTACACCATCGTAATACAGAGCAATTGTCATTTCGGTGGAGTAGCGAAGGAGCATATTCCAAAATATCGCTCGCAGGATAATCCTTTTTCGATATTGCCGTTCTGCTTGCTGCAGCACGTACCCTGCCGGCTTAAGCGCATCGAAAATCGTACACGTGTTGGAATATATATATATATATATATGTATAGTCCGGGCCAAATTCCATCCATCATTCCTTTCTGTACTCCGGAATACTAAAGCTTTATAGTGAAAAGTTTTATGAAAACAAAAAAATTAAAAGATTTTATTATTATTATTATTATTATTTTATCCACAAAAGGATTCTTACCTACCCAAGTGTCTGACTTCTCTTTTTTATGGTAGAATTTTTTCCTTTCACGGGTGCTGTCGCAGGTAGCAAAAGGGGACCAACACTGTAAAAATAAATTGTAAATTTAATGTACTGGGAACTTGAAACTTGCTAACATTACTCATATTAATTAAACATCGATGTATTTTGCTTGTAGAATAAAAATACCAGATATAAAAATTACAAATCTTTTGCTTGAAATTTACAAACACATTCATGAAAAAAAAAAACGAATTTTACTGTAAAATTGCAACGCACATGTGTTTGAAATTTCAGAAACGGTTTACGTAAAAAAGCTTCCAATATTGTTCATTAATTTTCAAACCAATTTTTTTTACAGTGACGTTACATCCATCTTTGCATCGAGAAGATCCCAGCAGGAGCTCGACTTCTCGGCTCGCATTTTCTTAACTTCCCCGGCAGTTCTGACTCGCCCGATCGTTCGCTGTGCGCGAATCCGTCTAAGAAAAATTGAGACCCACTTCCCTTGATTAGGAAGCTAATGCCGACGCATACGCCGGGAGTTACGGGAGTTCACGAGTGAACAGGCGTGCAATGTGGCGGAAGTGTGTACAGGGAATAGGGTAGGATCCAGCGGAACGGCGATCTTTGCCCGGCCGGAATGTACATATGACATTGTTGCGGCTATTGCCGAAGAGCCCTGGATAGTTGAGTCGAGGGTTGAATCCTCAACCCTCCACTCCTGGCTCCAGAACGCCAGCAACGAGTCGCCCGGTCCCGCTGCTGCGGCTCTGGCGATCGACCATCCGCGCTCACAGACGATAACAAGGCATTCCACGTGTGCGAAATACGATCGGGCGAGCAGCGGCCAGGCCTCGGATTCGCGCGCAGGGATCCGGGTTTCGAATGCTCGCCTGCACTAATGGCTTTTTCTATGTGCTTCCCCACGTGACTCCCAGCCGGTTGGGATTCCACCTTGAAAACTGAACGTCTTCCTTGGAATTCCAACTCGGACACTCGGGCGTTTGTCCACTCAAATTGGTTCGAGCGCCGTTTAAGGGGATGCTGGACGGTCCTGTTTTACCGACCGAAATAGGCCATTTTTTAGTTTCGACTTAGGACAGTTAATATGCTACGCATATGCTTTAAATCCTACAGGAACATAATATGAACAATAATGCTTCGGCGTGCACTCGAATATCGCTTGAGAATGTACAAGAAACGAAGAAAATCGAATATTGGTAATCGTCCTGAAATCCAATATGGCCGCTGAAATGTTATCAGCATTTGTTTTGTACGACATTAAATATTCTGGGAATTACATACGTCAAACGAGAGTGCACACCGAATCGTTGAGGTTCTATGAATATTCTAAAATCGTCGGAAAGTCGATTTCACAAAAGATAATTACGTGAAGTGTAAACTGCGTTCACGTAGTCTATTCACGTATGACCGGTGATCAGAGCTGATGACAACGGCATGAATGTAGCGTAGAAGACGATGCAGAGCCACCTGTGCGTCAATCGTGACTTATATACAATTCTTATATACAGGTAAGATAACTTATATACAGGTAACTTTTATATATCGGTGTAGCCTTACAGTCATTTATAATAAATGGTGTAACCGTCACATAACATACTTGTAACAATATTACGTCCGAGGTAGAGCAAAGCTCGTTCTCGAACGTAGCAAACTAATATTTAATTATTTGTTTTCGGGAGCTTCGCTCCGTCCCGTACGAGCGCGGTTCGCGAGTTGCTGAAAGGGAATAACGAAAAGGGTTTCCACGCAAATGAAATAATACCCCGATTAAGGGGGAAACTGTAGATAGCTGGGTTGCTAATATAAAAATGCAAAACGTGAGTCGTCGCCGAAAGATAATGTTTGAACACACGTTAACCTGGGGATTATGTTACACACACGTACTCATTACTTACGTACTAATTACTGACAACGTAGTGCCGGCTTTCCTCCGAAGGGGATTGTTAGTTTCTGCACTATTACAGTGCTTGAGCACATGCCGTTGGATCACTAGAGTCTCTAAAGCGTCTCCGATTATGTTGGCGGTAGGTTAATATTATCTCGAGCGTCCTAATTCACTCCGCGGCGGAACACACTGGCGAAGCATCGTTTCCGATACAGTAGAACCCCGATTAACCGGGATGCTCGGGACCGAAGAGTCCCCGGATAGTCGAAAGCCCGGTTAATCCGAACTAGACAGCAAAAGTATATAAGTCAGTAATGGATGATGATACAACTTTATTTTTACTAGTTACAATTACATTTCGTACAACTTGCTAAATAGAGCGAACTTTTTTTTCATTACTACTATGTAAGCTAGTCTTTTTTTTATATGTATTTTTTTTTATAAGTACTCAGTGACTTTAGTTTGCTCCGAGCATAAAAATAAAACGTCGGAAGACGCACGGTTAATCCGACCCCGGTTAATCGGGGTTCTATTGTACTATCGTTACTATCCTTGTAACAGTACCGAGTGTTAACTGTAGGAGTTTGACAAACTCAAATCACGGAGCCCTACACAGTAAAAAAATAATTTCGCAAAATCGGAATACAAAGTTTCGTAAAAAATAATTTGGTAAAATAAGTGACAAATTGTTTTGTTCAGGTTTGAATATACAAACCTGTCAATTTATTTCCCATGTCACTAACAATTTTAGTTTGTAATTTCGTTTGCAAAACTAGCGCCGGATGACGCGTTCGAAAAATTAACAAATAAAAAATTGTGGACGTTTGGGATCAATCAATTGTTGTAAAAAGAACAAACTTTTTTTTACTGTGTAGACCGATCTGTCTTTGATCATTGCCGTCCAGAGGCTGATTTCCGTCAATCGCGCCGGATTCTCCAGAACCGCAGCCCAGTGAGGGAAGATATCAGTTTCTTCAGACTCTTCAGGACGCGTGCAGAAATTTGCAAGTCCTGAACGAGCCGAGAAACCCGCGTCTCGCGAGCCTTTTTGTTCTTTCCACTTTATTCGGTTTTCTACCGTATCAGTTTATACTGAGCAATTTCCGGGATTTCCGCGGCACATCGCGAGGGCAGCCGCGGTGTCGAATGACACCCCGGATGACCGGCGCGACTCACCACCCGACTCGTTGGAAAGCGCATCGTCAATGAAGAGTTACGCGCCGATATTCGAGAAGTTTGCGAAACCTGGAATGATTCGAAAACTCACGAAAAAATCGGGACGTAACAACAATGCTAGTGCGACGGTCGTGATAATCCGTTAATGTTAATGGTGTATAACGTAATTACATTGCAACAATGTACATGAACATGTTTATAACTAAGTTCATGACATCTGCTAATCTGCAGGCAATTTTAATGTTATAAAGTGTGGTGGTTTAAATGGTGTGCCGTTATAAAACCAAGCTTTGTAACAGGTACATAACATGCTTATTACTATAATAATTATTGGCTTCTCTGTTATCGTTGGAGCCACATCATTTCCACGACTATCGACTACAATCGACCGAATAGTCGTATGGCCGAAAGTCATGGGTCCGAACGCGCTTCATCGGAAACTTTATTTTTCCGTATCGTCGAATTGCCGAAACGTTATTTTTCCGAATTGTCAAATTTCCGAAACTTTATTATTCCGAATCGTCATTTCGGCGAACGTTACTCTTCGGAAATAGTAATTGACAGAACGTTTCGGCGAAATTATGTGGCTCCGTTATCGTTAACCCTTTGGAGCCATACATTTTGACACCATAGAAATTAGGTTGAAACATTTGAGCCATACGCTAACAAGTTGACGGACCGCAAACGGACCGAAAAACGGACGCGTCCGTTGGGGAACGAAATGGACCGTAAAAAACGACAAAACGGACTGTACATTTTTTGTTGGCATTTGGTATTTTTTTGATTGCGAAAACCGACAACGGACCGAACTTTTTTTTTCGAAAAATGTGCTTTGTTCCGTTTTCGGTTCCCGCAACCGAAAAAGGACCAAGATCGTATTTTTATTCTGTCCTTTCATTAAAAACAGAATAAAAAGCAAAAAAAAAAAACTTAGCCGAAGATTTTTATAAAAAACATTCAGTAATTCCTCGATTTCCGCAATCGAAAAAGGACCAATCCAAAAACGTACGGTCCGTTTTACCGTTTTTGCAGTCCGTTTCCTTCCCCAATGGACGTGTCCGTTTTTCGGTCCATTTTTTAATTTTTTTCCCTGAAACCAGCCGCCCGTCAACTTGCTAGGGTACATTTTGACACTATGGAAATTAGTTTGAAAAATTGAAAACTGAGCGAAAGAAGGTGAGACACCGTATGTCCCACCGTGGCGCAAAGGGTTAAATAGCTAACCGACCATTATTCAACGCCGACAATTACAGTCTATACATCAATCATGATCCGTACACTGAAAGAAAATTCTCTTGCGGGCTACCGAAGAAAAAAAATGTTTGTTTCCATTCTACTTTCGATTCTTACAATTCCATACGATATTGAAACAACGACGACACGGCTGTCGAGATAACATGTTATCGTTTCAATCCGGTGTGAATTTGTACGAATTGAAAGTAGAATTGAAACAACATTTTGTTTTCTATGGCAGCCCCTGCAAGCAAATTTCACTTGACTCATTGATGTGTTTTTTCAGTGTAGATAATCCGGCTTAACTGCATACACAATTTTCCAAAATTATTTTCTCAAGTCCAACATAGCCGAATAGGTATGGACTTCAAATAGACTGACGCACAATGTGAAAAATGTTGACTCGCTATAGACTCACATTAACCTTCATTTTAACATCGTCTACCCTGCAAGTCTTGCGGCCACCGTTGTGTAATCTCGTTTATTTGACTTGTAGTTGCATGGGGTTCGCTCGGGTTCATCAAATCAAAGTTGCATGAAGGTTGAAAGTTTTCACAAAGCGATCGGTCTCATTCCAGTATGCTCGGAGTCTCGTCATAGTCGCGCAACTTGGAGCGCGACTGCGACTACGATGCAACTACGAATCCGCGGTTGCACCAATTCCGCTAAGGGTATTTGTTCCTATGGATAGTGTAAACGCGTTTGTCACTAATAAAATTCACTAACAAAATGTTGATGCAAAGATGGAATTAGCGATATGTTTTTTGACGTCAAAAATGCGTGTTACATTGTTATATACGAATGATGTAACAAGGTAACATAACAGTGTTATATCGCTGAATCGGGAATTTCAACTTACATGTAGTTTACATGGAACACTCTGGTAATATCACCTGCTATTTTCAGTTACATTGCTGTGTTTACCGGCTACGGTTTCAATCTAATGTTCTCAAATGCGCTATGTAAACCATGTACTTCTCTGTACTTACATTGTGCTATGTAATCTATGTATGTAATATAATAAACCATGTATCTATCTACATATCAGTCGCATACTCAGCCTGACCACGATGATTTTGTCAACTAAGGTGCTTTCGATTTGCCATTACAGTAGAGCCTCGATTATCCGAACACCCATTATCCGAACCCTCTGTTATGCGAACCGCCGCTGGTTCGGATAAAGTTTCTAGTATCCGAACTATTGAGCGAAATTCTCGTATCCTTACATTGTTGCGTACTACAAACAACAAACCAATTCAAGAACGCTTGAGCTCGCATAGACTTACGCAACCCTACCGTACATCCACGTCAGTCGTATGCGCAGTATTTATTAGATTCTCAATCGAGAAAATACACACGCATCCCAAAGTTACCAAAAAAGCATCCAACAAATTACCAAAAAAGCATCCAAAAAGTTACCAAAGAAGCCTTCAAAAAGTTGCCAAAATACATCCAAAAAGCTGCCAAAATGCATCCAAAAAGTTGCCAAAAAAGCATCCAAAAAGTTACCAAAAAAGCATCCAAAAAGTTACCAAAAAAGCATCCAAAAAGTTACCAAAAAGCATCCAAAAAGTTACCAAACAAGCATCCAAAAAGTTACCAAAAAAGCATCCAAAAAGTTATCAAAAAAGCATCCAAACGGTTATCAAAAAAGCATCCGAAAAGTTACCAAAAAAGCATCCAAAAAGTTACCAAAAAATCATCCAAAAAGTTACCAAAAAAGCATCCAAAAAGTCAACTTTTCGACGTAAGATAGCTTATAGTTACCATCCGGACGGACATGGCAACCATTTAAATAACTTTTTTATACCAAATGTCTTTTTCCTCCCTGGGACAATCGGTTTGCCATTCGCCCCTGGCGGACACTTTTGAACTGTCGTGCTCTCGGAAAATAACCATCGTTTATCCGAGAAATAGACTTATTCACTCTGAGTTAATATTCTGTTTATTCAATTCACTGAATAAACTATAATTCTCGGACGCGCTGTAGCACAGCGTCTCGCCGATGCCGACAGGAACAGCGCAGTCCGTCGCCGAGGGGGGACTTTGCTCGCCGAACCTATACCCAGCTGGATCACGCGACTGCGCACCGGTACTGTATACCACGATTCACACTTCCAGAAAATCCTGACTGCGATTTCCAGTTCGTCGCGCGCTACCGTTCGACTTGCTGACTCGCCCGAGGCACTTTCAACCCTTGAAATTATTAGCGCTCTCGAGATATATCATCATCCATGAAACTCGGACAATCATTGTAGTGATTTTTTAAAAAATTTATAAAATTATTATTATCATTATTTTATCACCTTGACGAAAAAATAAAAAATTTAAGTATATTTTTCACCACAATATTGAATTTTCGTTATAGTTGTATTTCGTTATAGTATAGTTATAGTTATAGAAATTTGTATAGCAAATCAGTGAAAAATTTCGTCACAAGATAGAAAATGTAATTATCATATGATCGGGAGGAAATTTAACAAATTTTTTATTTTGACGATAGATTATCCTTTGATAACACGGAACGGGAGATGATGAAAAAGTTTACGGTTATAATTGACTCGTGGGAATGAAAAAACGTAATTATACTGGCGAGCAAAGAAACGACAAAAAAAAAAGAAGTGAATCAAAACTTCGTGAAAGGGGCGTGAGAGAGAGTGATTAATATTTTCGCGCTTGTCGCGCGCGGACGTAATTTGCATCGCGGCGGGAGAACGAGACGCCGAATCATGTCGGCGACGTTTAATAAGGTAAATGCAGTTAATTAATCGTTGTTTGTTATTATAATTAATGTCCCTATTATACACAATTCATTAATATTTAATGTGCTGTGATTGAAACTTTAATTCATTACTACATTAAGAACAATATTAAGTTTTCACCAACGGTTCCTTAATTAGTCTCTCGCGCCGTATGAATGAGAAATTAATTAAGGCACTTCTGACGAAAATTTAATATAGTTGTATATTGTTCTCACATATCATTGTGGTTATTGTCAATTCGTTATTGTCAATTATACTATATTAAGAACAATATTAAGATTTCACCAACAGTTCCTTAATTAGTTTCTCGCGCCGCATGAATGAGAAATTAATTAAGGCACTGTTGGTGAAAATTTAATATAGTTGTATATTGTTCTCACATATCATTGTGGTTATTGTCAATTCGTTACTGTCAATTATACTATATTAAGAACAATATTAAGATTTCACCAACAGTTCCTTAATAGTTTCTCGCGCCGTATGAATGAGAAATTAATTAAGGCACTGTTGGTGAAAATTTAATATAGTTGTATATTGTTCTCACATATCATTGTGGTTATTGTCAATTCGTTACTGTCAATTATACTATATTAAGAACAATATTAAGATTTCACCAACAGTTCCTTAATAGTTTCTCGCGCCGTATGAATGAGAAATTAATTAAGGCACTGTTGGTGAAAATTTAATGTAGTTGTATATTGTTCTCACATATCATTATGGTTATTGTCAATTCGTTATTGTCAATTATACTATATTAAGAACAATATTAAGATTTCACCAACAGTTCCTTAATAGTTTCTCGCGCTGTATGAATGAGAAATTAATTAAGGCACTGTTGGTGAAAATTTAATGTAGTTGTATATTGTTCTCACATATCATTATGGTTATTGTCAATTCGTTATTGTCAATTATACTATATTAAGAACAATATTAAGATTTCACCAACAGTTCCTTAATAGTTTCTCGCGCGGTATGAATGCGAAATTAATTAAGGCACTGTTGGTGAAAATTTAATGTAGTTGTATATTGTTCTCACATATCATTATGGTTATTGTCAATTCGTTATTGTCAATTATCCTATATTAAGAACAATATTAAGATTTCACCAACAGTTCCTTAATTAGTTTCTCGCGCCGTATGAATGAGAAATTAATTAAGGCACTGTTGGCGAAAATTTAATATAGTTGTATATTGTTCTCACATATCATTGTGGTTATTGTCAATTCGTCCAATTATGAAAGTTAAAAAGGGTGTCAAAGACGCGATAACAGTTCGTTGTAAAGTCGCAACTGAGGAGCATCGACGCATCACGGAAGCTTGTTAGCTAAATTTAAACGTCAATTTTCGAACGTAACGCTCATACGAACCGCTAGGTCCGAGTGTGCGAAACCAGATGCGGGGACCACATGAAACATTAAACTCGTATAAATTCATTATTTTGCGTTATTCACAGATGAAACTTTTATTCGCCAAAAAATGTTTTTTATTAATTAAAAAAATAACCCGGAAGTGAGTCCGAGATAAAGTTTCCCTTTTGATGGTAACATATTGAACATTCGGAACACGTTTTCATTAAAATTTCAAAATTTTATTTTTTCACCAAAATAAAGCCTTCCTCTATGATGAAGCGAAATGGATATTTCTTGATCGCCACGAAATATTTTATACTGCATAAATGCGAGCATGCATTCGGCTGGCGCGACCAACTCGGACATTTAATTTTTTAACGCTTCAGTCCTATTTTCGGTAACTTTATTCCAGAAAAGAATTTATTAAGAACAATATACTATATTAAGAACAATATTAAGATTTCACCAACAGTTCCTTAATTAGTTTCTCGCGCCGCATGAATGAGAAATTAATTAAGACACTGTTGATGAAAATTTAATATAGTTGTATATTGTTCTCATATATCATTGTGGTTATTGTCAATTCGTTACTGTCAATTATACTATATTAAGAACAATATTAAGATTTCACCAACAGTTCCTTAATAGTTTCTCACCTATATTTAACCATTTTTTTTAATGCACTTACATATTCTTCCTTAACACTGAATTTGCTAAACGCTACTTCTTGTAACCCAAAACCCAAAACGATTCAGTCTAAACCAATACTGATTCTATTTAACACATTCTCAACTAACTATCAATTTGATCTGACCCACAAATAATTTGAGAACAAATATAAAAATAAAACTATCTTTAAAGATTAAAAAATAAAAATATGAATAACAAATATATATTGCACCTGAAAAGTAATTATTGTATATATACATATATACATATATACATATATACATATATACATATATACATATATACATATATACATATATATACAAACAAGCGCAAAAAATTTTCTTCGCGTATGTCAGCATAATGCCAGGGCCGCTCGTACGCTTAAACTTTATCGTCGTTACTTTGAGGGTAAGATTTATTCGATGAAACAGGCGTCTCATCTTCAACTTCCATCTCTGTTATTAGGGTGTGTGGAAACTTGTTTTGTTCTCAAATTCGTCGGTTTCCTTCCCTCTCGTGTTCGATGCGAAGATAATCGTTGCACGCGGAAATCACCCAACTATAAATCAGGCCCGTTATCTGACACTGAAACTCTCTCCCTTTCGCTATCCCTCTTGAGCGAACATTAGAACGACGCGCACTACTCCGAGTTTACGACGTGCTGGAGATCCGACGAGACGCACACTTTAACTAGTCGTCTCCGTTTCCCCTTAAAAGGAAACAAAACAGTTAACTACAGTACAGACGTGCACCTATTCCGGCCGCCTTTAATCCCCTTTCGGGTTACAGATCTTAATTAATCTCCGTCACCGTCGAAACGCCTTTCGCCTACTCATTCAACCCTTCCGGTTTATTGGTTTCGGTTCATTATTTGAATTCGCTGCTGCAGGTTTCTGCGGCTATGGAGCGTGTGCTAAAAATTGTTTAAAAACATTCATATAAAAAATAGACGAACGTATTCAAGGTTCAAAGCTGAGCGAACTTTGTCCTTGGATGATTTTTGTGCGACTCACAGTTTCCGAGATACAGCATCCATTTAGCACGAAATATTTTGAAATCATTTTGGAAATATTTTTAATCTTTCAAATCTTGGGAAATATTTCTAAAATATATGAAAAAAATATTTTGAAATGTTCTGTCGAAATATTCCAACGTAAGGTTTCTTAAATATTTCAGAAACATACTTAATTTTTCAAGTATTACTTTCAAATATTACTTTCAAGTATTACTTTCAAGTATTACTTTCAAGTATTACTTTCAAGTATTACTTTCAAGTATTACTTTCAAGTATTACTTTCAAGTATTACTTTCAAGTATTACTTTCAAGTATTACTTTCAAGTATTACTTTCAAGTATTATTTGTAAAAAAAAAGAATAATATGATAATATATTTTTTATGCGTGTATATGACACCACCTGACAGCATTCTTTGAGAACTGCTAAATATTGAGACAGATCGGATTTTGGGTCACATAGTTTGACGGTGAGAAAAATTTGACACGTGAACATAACTTACAAGATACGCATTTAAGCAGAAAGTTTATGAGTACAGTTTTACGGTCGATAATAAATTTGCAAATTATTGATGCTTACACAAATTTGATGTATTTCCATCGACGAGGACACCGGTCTAGCCTAATGGCTTCGGCACACCTAATAAGCCAGTCGTCCTGAATTTACAGTCTCACCATATTGCAATAGAGTGAGACGACACTATTAAAAAAATTGTACATTCAATGCACCAGACTGGAAGTTTTTATGCAAAAACTGGTACATTAAATTTAATATGCAATCGTGATGAAAAATTAATGGATTTTTCGTGAAATCGATGTAAATTATTGGATTGAAAGTACTTTTATAGTAAAATTAAAGTAAATTATTTTTTAAGTTTTTAATATACTGCACGTTAATTTTTCATCACAATTGTAAGAAATTTAATATACCAGTTTATGCATAAAAACTGCCAGTACCACGACATTAAAATTCATACGAATTTTTTTACAGAGCATTTACAGAGACATTAAACAAAGAATTATCACTGAAATATTCTTCAAGCCCAATATTTCCCGATGTCGTTATCGTTCCTATAATGCATCTGATCGCAAAATACAAATAAAAAGGATCAAAAGCACGATCGCGACTATTTTTCCGACATAGCAACCGAGCTATATCTGTCAACTGTAGATTTATTTATTTAATGCAAATAGCCGGTAACCTTGTTTGAATTTTTGCAAAAGCGATCCTCGTTCGCAAAATATTTTTAAAAATTGCATTGTATCTAATAGCCAAGTTCGTGATCGTACTACCTTAACATAGTAACTAGTCAGCCATATAAAATAAAATAAAAAAATTCAACGGAAAATTATTTTTGTTTTTTTTTAAAGTCTGGTACAAGGTGCTGCAGATTTTTTGGGATTTTTTTTTCATAATCCCTTAATGGATTGAGGTAAACGGCTCCGCTGGTGGCCGTCGTGTTTTCGCACGTGTAAAACATTAATTTCATCAACGACGCATCAGTGAGAAGCGCGAATGCTCGAAAGCTCGAGAGCTCGACGCGTTGGAGGAAATCTGTCGACTTAGGATTTATTTATTTAACGCAAATATTTCTGCAGACTTAATTCTCTATGCATTGTTTGCAGAATATTTTTAAAAATGGCATTGTATATAATAATGAGGTTCGTGCTCGCACTACCATAACTGCTCGTAACCAGATTACCGTGCATAGTAGGGAAGTGCGGGGCAAAACGGAATAGTGAGACCAAAACTCAATTTTCCAATAATTTTTCGATGTCCCATTTTGTCCCAACGATACATCAGGATTTTCAACCCCGTTTTGCCCCACGCACCACCATCGCCACCATCCAAAAGTTATTGGAAAATTGCGTTTTGCCTCATGAACCCGTTTTGCCCCACTCTTAGAAAAAAAATATATTCAAAGGAAAATGATTTTTGTTTTCTTTAAACCTGGATGTGCTGCAGATTTTTTGCGATTTTTTTCATAATTTTTTTTTTCATAATACTTTAATGGATTGAGGTAAACGGATTGAGGTCGTCAGGTTTTCGCACGTGTAAAACATCAATTTTATCAACGACGCATCAGTGAGAAATACGAAAGGTAAAAGCTCGAATGCTCGACGCGTTGGAGGGTATTACAGTTAATGGATTCGACAGTGGTTTTTAATCATTCGAGCTTCGGTCCAATCAGCGAATGGCTTTTGAAATGACAAATAAAAAGCTTGAAAAATATAATTGGCCAAGTGATTCAGCGAAAAAACTTGACAAATGGCCTACCATGAAATTCGAGCGGTAAAAAAGAAAAACGTACAAAATAGGGCTGGCTACGTGCCCGGTTGGACGCAAAAATATGTCCTGTGGATGCAGTAGAATCGGTCGCAGCGCCGGCGGGCTCCTCCGATAGCGATAAGTCGAAAATCTCTAGCGAGGAAAGTTGAATTCAGCGGAAACGAATTGATGCGAGCGATGACTGCGCAAGCGGGGGGGGGGGGGGCAATAGGTGCAGGCTATAAAACTTTAATTTGTATCTCTGATTGATATCAAAAGCATGCCGTTCGACTTCGCTGATTGCAATTCCTATCAGCTATCAACTTTCACAATGGTAAAATGACAAAAGAGAAAAAAATAAAAATTTAATAAAAAAAGAATGTATTTCTTTTTTTCTTCAATCAAAATTGTAACTGCTGGGAAAAATTGTGTCTTCGGCATATGTGGTCACTTCCGGTCGAAAAATGAGATCTTCAAACCGGAAGTGACGCAAGACCGGTGTGACGTAAGAATTATAAGAAATAAATGAGGAAGTAAGAATTTAATTTCCAATATTTTTTTTCGCCGGAGTATTTAACCCTATAGCTCGGACTCGATTCATCTGTGGCCAAGTTGAATTTTTCATTTTAACCCCGATGAGATCGGTGAGACCAAATCGGAACTTAAAATTCTATTAAGGTAAAGGACCCAGTTTCCTCTCCCACTTTGTGACAGGGTTACCTCTAGCATAGTCGGCTCCCCCACCATTTAATACGTAGCGCGCGTTCGTGGGGTCACAAACTGCGACTCTTGGTCCTCCTTGGTTATGCCTATGATTTTACTAGCGGACAGCCTGAGCCCACGTGAGTTCAGAAAGGATTGAGAGAGGACTTGCGAACACTTCTCGATGAGATAAAAATCGGAAAAAATCAACCATATGGAAGGTACTGCAAAGATTAATTTCGCATAATAATAATTCCAAAATGTTATCAACAAATTAACGACAAAAAAAATTGCCCATCAAATCACCCGGCAACCTAACTCTTTTTTTTATTAAAACGATTTGCTAATTTTTCTGAATACGTATGAATTTTTTCAGAATTTCGTGTAATTTTTGAAAATCGCGTTTTTAGTTAATTAAAAAAATATAATTTTCAAAAATTACACAAAATTCTGAAAAAATTCATACGTATTCAACAAGATTAACAAATTGTTTTTATATGATAAGTTGCCGGGGGATTTGGTGAATTTTTTTTCATTAATTTGTTAATAGCATTTTGGGATTATTATTATCCATAATCAATATTTTCAGTACCTTCCATATGCTTGATTTTTTTCAGATTTTTATCCCGTCGAGAAGTGTTCACAATTGTCTCTCAATTCTCTCTGAACTCACGTGGGCTCAGGCTGTCCGCTAGTACAGTAGAACCCCGATTAACCAGGGTCGGATTAACCGGGAAGCTGATTAACCGTGCGTCTTTCGAGGTTTTTTTTTTTTAATACTCGGTGCAAACCAAAGTCACTGAGTACTTAAAAAAAGACTGGCTTACGTACTATTAATGAAAAAAAATCTAAAGCTTTACATTTTAGTCCACACTATTTAACAATTAAGTGCATTTGCACCAAATGTCATTGCAACTACTGAAAATAAAGTTGTATAATTAGCTATTATTGATTTATATACGTTCGCTGTCTAGTTCGGATTAACCGAGATTTCGATTATCCGGGGACTCTTCGGTCCCGAGCATCCCGGTTAATCGGGGTTCTACTGTACCACCTTAAAGTGAGAGAGCTGCGTAGAAGTCTCATAAACTGGGCCTTTTACCTTACGTACTTTTTCGACACGAATTATCTTTTGATGCCATTTATTATTTCGGTATTTCCGCACACATATATATATATATATATATATATATATATGTATATATAGCGGCGGAGACAGTTTTCTCGGATTTCTCGCCTCGATTATTCTTGCGCTCGAACACGTCGAACGAGCCAAACCCGACTCGGTCTATACTCGATTTATTTGGAAAGCCCGACGGTGATAGCAGCGATCGCCAGAGGGTTGCAACGCTGATGCTTTAACCGTTCTCAATACTTATCCCCCCCGGAATCAATATGAACCCCTTCCTGCCAAAGCACGGATGGTCTGCATGTTATTCTCTACCGCACCGAAATTCCATTGTCTTATTTTGATTGTCACTATTGTTCGTTCGAGCAACCCAAACGACAAGACATTTCCTCATCCTCGTCTTCTTATTGGCTAAGCTATCCGATTGAACAAATCGATACTATACGAGCTCGGACTACCCGCACGATGACGTGTAACGACGCGACACAACCAATCACAAAATAGCCGTGTCATCGATAAAAAAGAAATCACATCCCCTCAACCCTAAGGAATGCAGTCCGGAAGTGTGATCCATCATCGTCAATCGTTCATTAAAAAATGTTCTGGGCGACTTTTTTTTTTCCTTAAAAATCTACAGCTACGGAAATCGCAAAAAAAAAAATTCACTTATATACTTATATACTTATATACTTATATACTTATATACTTATATACTTATATACTTATATACTTATATACTTATATACTTATATACTTATATACTTATATACTTATATACTTATATACTTGTATACTTATATACTTATATACTTATATACTTATATACTTATATACTTATATACTTATATACTTATATACTTATATACTTGTTGTATGTACTCATATATTACTAGTGGGTTGTTGTTTCGCGCCCTGTATGGGCTATGGAATTTAGAGACGCCAAATGAACATTTTCGGAGATTTAACGGAAATGCGTCACATCCGGTCGAATAATGGGATTTCGAAACCGGAAGTGAGGTATTTCCGGTATGACCTGATAATTGTGTAGATAATTGCGTGATACGCTCGAGACGAAATTATTACCAATTCAATAGTTAAACTTCATCAGCGGATGAAGTTTGACTATGCAAATTATAGTTGCACATCGCTTCCGCCCTTTTGTACAAACTGACATCCGCAAAGTTACCCGGAGTTTGGAGCGAGGATGCCAACATCGAGAAGCACACTTTTTCGTAAAAAAAAAATAATAATAAACAAGTCAAAAATAAATAAGGAAGCTGGAATTTTATTTGACATTTTTTTTCCATCGCTGGAATATTTAACCCTTTAAATAGCTCGGATGAACTCATCCGTAGCCAAGTTGAATTTTTCACTTTAAACCCGTTAAGATCGGCGAGACTAAATCGGGACACTCGAAATTCAATTACGTACGGAAAGTCGTCGCATCCTCGTAGTTGCCTGCGCTACATCTTGCGGACTTTTCTATTTTCATTTTTTTTTTTTCCATTTTTCTTGGCTCCGGAATGGCACTACGCTCGCTGTGGGAGCATAACCTATAGCTTAGGGACGCTGCCGCCGGTGTGCATCATCTCGAACGCTATGGTGCGATGTCGGTGCAACGGCAACGACGACGTCGTCGTCGCTGGTTCTCTCCCATTAAAACCCTGGAGAGCTCTTCTCTTCTCTTCACTTAGTAAAGCTCCTTGTCGCCTGTTCGCCTTTTGTAATTCGTTTCAATCAGCATAGACGCCGCTTTTCGCGCGCAACCCCCATTCGACTTTCCACTTTTAGCTATATTGGAGTGTGTTTACTCGACGATCGTTTAACATCAAATCAATTTTGACGTTAAACGAATTTCAGCTTTTTTTTACATTCGAGAGGTGTATTTCAAGCGACGATTCTTCAAAGTTATCGTACCGTGAGGTGCTTTTATATTGCCGAGAATTGTTTTGCTTTCAATTTCAGTCACGTAGACTGTAAAAAAAAATCGTATGAAATTTAATGCACTGGTACTGGAGGTTTTTGTGCGTAAACTGGGATATTAAATTTCATGTGCAATTGTCATGAAAAGTGTATGTACAGTTTTTTAAAAACTTTGGAAATACTTTTAACAAATTTACTTTAATTCCAATAATTGACTTCAATTTTCATTGTAAAATTAATTAGTACGTTCATTTTTTCATCACAATCGTACATTAAATTTACAGTTTTTTGACAGTGTTTTAAGATAACGTACATTGTTTGAAAAGAATTATAAATTTAATGTACAATTGCGATGAAAAATTAATATACTTTTTCATTGCTGTTAAAAGTAAATGATAAAAATAAAAGTATTTTCATAGTAAAATTGAAGTAAATTATTAAAAATAAACTATTCCCAATGTTTTCCATACACTGAACATTAATTTTTCATCACAATTGTACATGAAATTTAATACACCAGATGTTTCATAAAAACTTTCAGTCCGGTACATTAAGTTTCATACGAATTTTTGTTTACAGTGTAGTAGTATGTTAAAGTGTTAAACATTAGCTCTTAACTACTATAGTGTAGTAGTATGTTAAAGTGTTAAAAATTAGCTCTTAAATAATTAATAAAAAATATATATATATTTTGATATAATTTTTCATTTTTTTTATAAACGCTTGTTCTTTGATGGACGAATGGATTGATAAATGTTACAAGAAATATCACTTACATCCGAATTATTTTCGCCTCGCTTGTAATTCCGAAATGTCTAAAAAATGTCCGAGACGCGAGCAACAGGTATGACCTACCTATCCGTCCAAACTCCCTCCTGGAAATTATCGTTGTACCTCCCACGAGCCGGCTGCTGATCAAACTCCGCGGGACCGCGGATGTTTAACGAAAATTAATAGATATCATCATAACTACCCGGCACCGATGTTACAGGAGAAAGTTAATCTTCGATGACATTAATCGAAGCTGTGTCCACGTGGTCCGCGACACGGAAACAGCGAGGTCATTTAAATTATATTCATGCCTCATCAAACCTGCAGTGGCACGTGCGCGTATGAATATCTCAAATTCATATGATTCCATAATGTGATTGGATGGAATATTGGTAGATCATTTTTTTCCCATGTCTCACGCTCCAGTTAATTCATTCTCGGATGAAAAGGAAATTTATTTGGGCGTAAAATTTATTCCACCAAATGTTATCTTTATTCATCAATGACTCATTGGTTGAAACAAAAATAAAAAAAAATTGTCGATTGTTATCCAGCTGCAGGCCAATTTTCGATAATTGCCAAACATCCGCAGCCATTCACAGAAACACAGCCAGACGTACGCAGCACGCCATATACGAGAAACCCTGGAAAACCCTTTTAGAAGTATTATCGGACTGGTCCGTTGAACTACTGAGCCGGAGGACGTAATGCGCGTGAGATTAAAGTATTAGCAAAGTTGGACCCGATCTGTTGGCACATAAACCCCCATACACTTTGTATACAGTGGAGACAGGAACGCCAAACGCGTCCGGAGAGCCGCGCGATATTAGCGAAGATCCACACATACTCGCGCTCGCAAGACTCGAGCCGCTGGTGTGGAAAAAAAGAGCTCTCAAAACTGAACAAACTCCCCTTCAGACTTATTTTTCTACGATGCATAGTTTCCGAGTTACGGCCGGTTGAAGTTTCCAACCAATAAGATAGCGCGAGTGTCCGTGGCGCCATCTATCGCGCCGCTCGCGAGACTCGAGCCGCTGGTGTGGGGGAAAAAAGAGCTCTCAAAACTGAACAAACTCTCCCTTCGACTTATTTTTCTACGATGCACAGTTTCCGAGTTACGGCTGGTTGAAGTCTCCAACCAATGAGATAGCGCGTGTGTCCGTGGCGCCATCTACCGCGCCGCTCGCTCGTTGGCCGAAACTTCAAGAGCCCGTAACTCGAAAACTGTCCATCGTGGAAAAATATTGCAAAGGCAAAGTTTGCTCAGCTTCGAACGTGGAATAATCTACTGCAATTTTCTTTCGCTTCAGTTTCATAACAAGCTGGGCATAGATGAAAAAAAAAAACCTTAATGTCGCCGAACGTTCGTTCTCTTTTTCTGCCAACATGTGTTTCGTTCCCTTTTTCTTCCCCCGGCTGGCCAGGCACCCCGAAGCAATTCACCCTATCGTGATTACAATCATCCGAGGGGAATATTGCGTAGAAAGGGAGGATTGCGGTTCCTCCGATGCTTGTGCGATCGAGCCACAAAAAAATCGAATAAATTGCCCTCCTAGATCGTCGTAGGCGTCCTCGCTACACAACGCGTTCCATGAAATATTTGAAGCATCCTCCCACGGGACTGTCCCCCGTACGGCCACACGAGAACCATTTATATCAACGTTTTCCTACGTTTTCTTATCATCCAAGCGATAACCTTTCTGGCTTTTCTCTCCAAGGCACAATATACCCTTCCTGCTTTTATTAAGAAAAAGAAAGAAAAAAAAACAAACATTTAACTCGCGGCATTCGCTCCGATCTGACATCATAATTATTTTCCTGATGGTGTTGTTTCTCTTCGACGCGCAGCTAAGACATTTTTCTTTTTTTTTTTTACCCGTCGCCCACCTTGAAATCATTCCAAGGCTAAAAGCAATTACCTGTAAAACAAAGTGAATCGAAAAAAAATAGAAAATGAAAATAAACGAACTGCGAGCGAGAAAAATGAATTAAACGGTGAAAAAAAAAATGAAAAAAAAGTTGGCTGCGGCGGGGTCAAGTGGGCGACGGGTATGTGGGGTTAAAGAGCTCGCGAGACTCGATGCGACAGCACGTCGGTTCCATTAAATTCGTTCTATTGAAAAGCTTCGGCGCGTTTTTCGCGGTAGATCCTGCGAGGGCCCGATGAATGACCGATCGAGTTAACGAGCCGAGAGGGCTATCGGCCCGCGGATGTAGGGGGATGTGGGAGTTGCCCGTGGTACTCTACAATTCAATCTCGCTCCCGTATCATTGGGTGCAGCAAAAAAAAAATAATGAAAATGCCTCGAGAGCTTTTTATCGTGTAATGCCATCGACGCCAATTTTTTTTTTTTCTTTTTTTCTCAAAATCGATTCGTTTACAAAATGAGATTTTTGTATTGCATTACAATATTTGTATCGTGATACAATACAAAAATCTCATTTTGTAAACGAATTCATCGTGTAATTTGTTACACGATTGCCATAGATAAGAACAAGCGGACTTAAAAAATATTTGTTCGTCTTAAAGGGTGAAAAATAAATAAAATTGGAGCTTTTATAGGACTATCGGGTGCACACCTACGTATGCTCCCATGTCATCGGGTGCAGTAAAAAAGTTATGAAAATGCTTCGAGAGCTTTTATCGTGTAATGCAATCGACGCCAATTTTTCTTTTTTTCTCTCAAAATCGATTCCTTTACAACGTCAGTTGTTTATTTTTTATCGATTCGTTCGCAATATGAGATTTTTATATTGTCCCACAATACAAAGTACACGGTAATCACCAATAGATAAGAAGACGCTGTCGCTTAGATGAAAAAAATATATAGTACATTACAATACCACCACACAACTTTTTCTGATGAGTGTGAGTTTGCAGCACGAGCCGAAGGCGAGTGTTGCAATCACACGAGTTAAGAAAACGTTTTTCGCACGAGTATCGTACGAAATTTTATTTCACAAGGTGCGAAAGAGGAGTTTTACGCGCGCGAAGCGTGCGTAAAACTGCACTTTACGCACCGAGTGAAATAAATAAATAATAATAATAGTAATTAAAAAATATATATTAATAATAATCGTAATAAAAATAACGAAAAAACGAAATAACCTTACTGACATCAACAACGAGCATAATAGAGAATAACCTGTATTGAATGAAAAAAAAAAAAAATTAGATTGACGCATACATTTTTTGCGCTACTGCGTAACGGCGGAAAAATAAAATACTTGAAAAAAAAATTAATAATGACGAACGAAATAATTATAATATACCAACAACACCGTGAATATATATAAATATATATTTTTTTATTATTAGTACTGCATTAAACTAGCAGGCTGTAAGGAGTAAAAAGAAGGGAATACAACGGCCAATGAAAAAAAAGCATTCTTGTTTCTCATTGGCTCACCAATATGACACCGCGAACTGTTAATTTGTTTATCGGAATATGGTTTATTTACGTGTGTTTACACCTTAACTTACATTTTTTTAGTCACAAACATAGATCATTATACAAAGAATCAATATGCCAAATTTGGTTAAGTAATATTTTGTTGTTTCGACAAAAACTGGCGCCTTCGAAAAGACGCCAAAGTGGGTCATCGCAGTGAAACGCATAACTGCGTTTCACCCGGAGGGCAGTCGGGGGTTAAAAAAACAGGACTTTAAAAATATTCGTTGATCTTAAAGGGTGAAAATAAATAAAATTGGAGCATTTATAGGACTATGCATAAATGCATACGCGTTTATGCACCCGATAGTCCTATAAATGCTCAAATTTTATTTATTTACGCGATCTTAGGCCGTTACGGCTCTTGCGCGATATGGGTGAGATGCTCCCTTTTCTCTCGGTAGAAAAGCCCAGCCGAGTTGATGGAGTGAAGGCGTCGTCGACACCCTCTCTTCCACTCTCCGTAGGTAGTCGGCGGGAAACCGAGATAAAAGGACCACAAGGCGCATAGTCGTTCCTTCCCATAATCCTCGCAAGAATGAGGAAAAAGCGTAAGCACGTCGGTATCTCGGAATCATATCTCGACCCACCCCAAGCTGCTATTATACCGCATGTCGTATCTCATTTATTAGCTTCGAAAAGTGATAATAATTGTCACTAATTTTTTTTTGTCGGCACATTTTTTCTATTTATCGCACATTTTTTTGCGAATAATGGGTCGCAGGTGTGGTTCGAGAGATTTGTAATTTCAGCCATTATGATCAATCCCTATCGCTTCCGAGTTTACATCGTAAATGAACTAGATTACTCGCACGGAATCCAATTTTATATTTTTTGGGCGAAAATATGTTCTGCATATAAATTGTATAATTTTCATATACGCGAAAATGTATATTTTAAAAAAATATTTGATCGGATATATCCGTCACGCGTATCTCATAACATGCGAATTAGATTTTTTTATTTTTGTGAAAAGTCCGTTTAATATATGAAAAATATATTTTTGGAAATACTTTTTTTCCCGCGGGGGTAAAAAATGTAAAACGCGGCGAAAAAGGTGATTTTCGAAAGGTGTAAATCGTATTTTACATCTTAAATTAACAAATGTAAAAGTCTACGATGTAACAAATATAGTGCGGTTGCAAAAACAGATCGCAAAGAAAAAAGTTCAATGTTTTCCCATTCAGCGTATTGTGTTATCCACTCTCGTGTCTCTCCGTCGTACTCCGTTACGTTATGAGAATGCGACCGGAAGATAGTCGAGAGCGGATAGTTTTGACCGAAAACGGACCAACTGTCAAACTGTTTTGAGAATCAACATAGCACAGTTATCGGACGCTATGTACGTTGATACTAGCTGGAATAGGGTAGTAGGGTGCCGGGAAGGACGAGACGGGCTGATAAAGCCGTGTTCTTCGACAGTCTCGACAGCTTCAATCGAACTGTGTCTGCATCAATACATCCACTCTATGCCCAGGCACGGAAGGCGATCGGTTTTCCGCACCTCTTGTCTATCCTTCCCACCGTTTCCTATCTATTCCTTGCTCCAAACCAATAAAAAGAAAACATGTAAATTGCCCGATTTTATCGGGTATGCGAAAAATAAATTAAAAATATATCAACGCTGGAACTCATGTATAATTTTTTCTTCGTTATAACTCATGAAACATTTCCACCCCTCGCGTTTTTTCTACGTGCAAGGGTCCTATGAGCAGTAAATGAGGTTTGCGGCACATTAATCTCTTGGTTTTTTAATAACGAAGAGAATGGCACGAGACAAATTTGATTTTATTACAGTTTAAGGGGTGAAAATTACACTTAAAGCTTAAAACGTAACGAAAACTGGCAAAAATCCCATTTCAATTTGGAAAAAAATTGCAGTTTTTTTTTTTTAATGTCACGATTTTCAAATTTCAAACGCCATTTTACAGCGGACACACCAGGCTATTACAGTAACATATGTCTGTGTGTCATACGTATCATCGCACATATCTGCACTATAAAATAAAATCGTATGAAACTTAATGTACCGGACTGGAAGTTTTTATGCAAAAATTGGTATATCAAATTTCATGTACAATTGTGATGAAAAATTCATGTTCAGTGTATTAAAAACCTTGGGAATACTTTATTTTTAATAATTTTCCTTAATTTTACTATGAAAGTACTTTAATTTTAACAATTTATTTTAATTTCAATGAAAAAGTATATTCATTTTTCATTACAATTGCACACTACATTTAATGTACCCGTTTTTCCATAAAAAACTTCTAGTTCGGTACATTAAATTTACAATTTCTTTTTACAGTGCGCCGGATGTAAACCGTTTACATAAACCGCTTCTGAAATTTCAAACAAATTGTAAAATTTTTTATTTTTGACGAAAATGTTTGTAAACTGCAGGCAGGTTTCCAACTTTAATATCTAGTAATTAATTTTATATCTGGTAATTTAACCTAATTAAAAAAGTCCATTAATGTTTAATTAATCTAAGTAATTAAGCTAATTTCGAGTTCCAGCACACCAAATTTACGATTTATTTATACATTGTATGCTGAAGATACATAAAAGAATATATAGGACATATATGTTTCGGATACATAAGTGGCCAAGAGTTCCGTATCCCGTGTGTATTCCATGCATATATCGTTAATACACTTTCTCTCCACGTGGGATACTCGGTGACAAGTGGCGGTATCGCTATTGACCCGATAACGAGACTTCCCATTACAACCTTCAAGCCCAGCATATCCGCTTCTCGAACCAGCGCCGATACACAATCGCCGTACCATTTTACCCCGCACACCCTCGCGCTTTCCATTACCAAGTCCACAAACTCTCCGCGAACTTTCGTCTAACTTTGTCGTGAATTTTTTATCGTCCTTCGAGCTATCGCTGGCGCTTCGTATAATATTGTCATTCAATTATATTCTATATCAATGTTTCATCAAACTTTAACCAACGGCGTTTAATGTTTCGATAAACAGAGGCGAATTCTCACGAAAGCTCATTATCCTCGAGAGTAATTCATTTTTGCTGTCGATTATTGATATTATAGTAATAACGATTGTTTTACATGTGCAGATCTTGCTGGATGCAGCCAACGGAACGTTGAATGCGACGGAAACGATGACATACGATTTAGACGGATGGAATACTTCGAACTTTGGAGAGGAGAAATCCGACGACGACGATGAGTACGTCCCTTACGCCGAACGTTCGGAAACGTACATTGTGCCGATACTGTTTCTCATCATCCTGGTGGTCGGTGTGACGGGCAACGGGATTCTCGTGCTCACCCTGCTGCGCCACTCGAACATGAGAAACGTCCCCAACACTTATGTACTCTCACTGGCGATCGGTGATCTATTGGTACACACAGATAAATACCACGATTTCTCACGTAATTTTTGCATTCGATTATCAATTAAGATTTTTTTGCGAAGTTGCGATAATGGAGGGCAGCATTCATTTTTCTCACCAGTCACGTAAAAAAAAAGTTACATTTGCGTCATAACGATATTATTTCCCCATTCTCGTGCTCAGCCTGTTGCGCCACTCGAACATGAGAAACGTCCCCAACACTTATGTACTCTCACTGGCGATCGGTGATCTATTGGTACACACAGATACATACCACGATTTCTCACGTAATTTTTCCATTCGATTATCAATTGAGATTTTTTTGCGAAATTGCGATAATGGAGGGCAACATTCATTTTTCGCACCAGTCACGTAAAAAAAAAGTTACTTTTGCGTCATAATGATATTATTTCCCCATAGGTATACTATAATATATTACCTTTCAAAAAGTGGACAATCGTATTCTCGGTTAAAAACCGAATGAACTTTTCCTTAGAATTTTTTTTCTAAACGCCATAGTTTTCGTGTGACGAGCCGACGAAGCTTCCAGCCAATGAGCGTGCGCCGCCTGGCGGCGCCACCGTCGCGCGCACGCGCTCTGTGACTGGAAAGTCAAGAGGTCGTAACTCGGAAACTATTGATCGTAGAATGTTCGGCCAAAGGTAAAAGTTGTTCGAATTTCGCGTGAGAATATTATACCGCGGGTTTTTATGCGAAATTTCGAGGTTTACACCATGATTTTTTTTTCAATTTTTTGTCGACAGGTTATAGTGACATGTGTTCCGTTTACGTCGATCCTCTACACGATCGAGTCGTGGCCATGGGGTGTGGCAGTCTGCAAGTATTCTGAATGCGTCAAAGACATTTCCATCGGTGTTTCGGTATTCACGCTGACCGCACTGTCGGCCGAGAGGTAATAAGCCATCAGCGATTTTCTTGAATACTCGTATATATATATGTATCTTTTTTTTCTTATGAAACAAAATTATGAACAGGTATTGCGCGATTGTGAACCCTATAAGGAGACATGTGGCAGGCTTGAGCGCAAAACCATTGACGATATTGACAGCCTCGCTTATATGGGTATTGGCGATAATTCTGTCGATGCCCGACGCAATATACTCTCACGTTTCGACGACTTTGTTAAAGGGAAACCTCACAATACAGATATGCAGTCCCTTTCCCGAAGAATTGGGTAATAATGGGGATAAATAATAATTGGGTAATAAGAGGGGTTAATAATTGGGTAAAAATCGGTGAACGATCTATCACAGCCGACTTTAACATTTATCACATATTAATCAATAGACATCAATACAAGAAAAATAAATTCTTTTACACAGGTAAAGGGTATCTGAAGGGAATGGTGCTCTTCAAATTTTTCGTCTATTATGCCATACCCTTGTGCATTATTGCCGGTTTTTATGTCGGTATGGCGCGTCATCTTGAACTCTCTACAAGGAACATGCCGGGAGAAGCCCCCGGCAGCACGGCTCATCACGGCGAACAAATTCGTGCAAGAAAAAAGGTTCAAATTCAATCAATACATCGTTATGTTAGTTGGTTAATCGATATTTCAGCTCGATCAATCGATATCCCAGATCGACCAAACGATATTAACGATCGATCGATCGATATTTATGATCGATCAATGGATTTTTCTGATCGATCAATCGATATCCCAGATCAATCGATATCCCAGATCAATCGATATCCCAGATCAATCGATATCCCAGATCAATCGATATCCCAGATCAATCGATATCCCAGATCAATCGATATCCCAGATCAATCGATATCCCAGATCAATCGATATCCCAGATCAATCGATATCCCAGATCAATCGATATCCCAGATCAATCGATATCCCAGATCAATCAAACGATATTTCGGATCGATTAATCGTTATTTCCGATCGATTAATCGATATTCTAAATTATGCTATTTAGATATCTCATATATGGTCGCTCGATTATTCAATAACTTAACGAAGCTCTTTTGTTTCTATACGCAATAGGTCGGCAAAATGGTTATTTCATTCGTCGTTATATTCATCATATGTTTTCTACCCTACCAAACGTTTATGCTGTGGTTTCATCTATATCCATACTCCGAAGACGAATTCAACGACTTCTGGCACGCGTTTAGAATCGTCGGCTTTTGTCTTAGCTTCATCAACAGTTGTGTCAATCCTATTGCACTTTACTGCGTCAGTGCGGATTTTCGTAAAAGGTACTCGATTTTCGATTATCATCGAGTTCGATTAATCGAAGTTGACAGTTAACGGATTAATCGATATTTCATTGACTACACAGATTCAACGAATATCTGTTCTGCTGCGCGCCCAGCAATTCAAGGACAGACGGCCGATGCGGAGGCTTTCCGCGCAATCGTCCCGGCAATGCGAGCACCCTTTACGAGACGAGTTTCAACTCCACCAACCGAAGGCACACAAATGAATTCAATACGACCGTACTGCATATAAACAATTCGCCCGCCTAATGAATTCGCTAATCATCAACGAGCAGCAAAGCCGTAAACGATTTTCGCACAATTTTCATCCCACGTTCCATGACGACTCTTATGTATCTATCTATATGTTTTAATAATTCGAATTTCGTCTCTGCCTCGACCGGATCGAAATATCGAATGTTCTTTCCTACTAGTCAATATGAATTATTATTGTAATAATGACAATACGAATTATTTTTATGACCCGAGATCACATCGAAAAATAAATAACTAAAAATGACTCGGTAATCGATCGTGGGTCGATAACGCTACGTCTCCTCATTGTCGACCGTCTCCACACGACTATTAATGGAAAGTGAAATATTGCGGTCGGTAATGAAAATTATAATGAACTTTTCTCGAGGGTGCTAATTTTCTTTGAGAAAAAAGCAAATTCGAACCCGGTGCACACACGGAGAAAAATAGTTCTGTTTCTCTAACGAAATGTAGATCGTTAATAATTTATTGTTAATTATTATTAATAATTTATTGTTAATTATTATTAATAATTTATTGTTAATTATTGTTAATAATTTATTGTTAATTATTGTTAATAATTTATTGTTAATTACTATTAATAATTTATTGTTAATTATTGTTAATATTTTGTTGTCTCTATGTTAACCAGGTAAATGAGTTATGGTAACAAAATTCTTGTTGTCCCAACAATTTTTTTTTCACCGTGCACGGTAATTTCGCATCCGTTTCGAATTCATTTTTCTCAAAAAAATAGCCCCAATGAATAAAGTTAATTTGAAAATTGCAACTATCTCTCTCGCACGTACAGCTGTTTCACTTCCCCTTAACAATCGCGTAAACGGGCGTTGGGTTCACTGTTTCGTTACAATATATATGTATACATACGAAGTGTCGCAACTGTTGTAAATAGTCGTAAGTACTTGACGAATTAATCGTGTACACGATGTATAAAACATTCCGGATGTATTTAGAGGCATTAAATGTAAATGTACAACTTGGATGAACGTTTAACATTTTAACGGGAAACCGAGTAGAATAGATTGTTTGTTTCGTCTCCCGAGCCAATGTTACAAAAAATCGATAACAAGATTGAGGAAAAAGAGCATTAGAAAGTAACAGCGAAATTACAAAAAAATTATTCATTTCAATTAATTGCAAAAATAAAATAAAATTAAAACAATAAAATAAAAGTGAAGAGAAATATAGATATAGCGAAATATAGATACAATTCTTCCCGTCACTGGTGCAAAATTTCTCATTATCAGTGACGACTATAGATTTTGCTTAAAAACAAACAAAAAAATGTCAAAGTTTATTTCAAGCAAATTTCTCTCCGGTTCTAGTAGACAAAACGGTTCTAGCGTTGAAAAAAAAAAAAAAAAAACAGATGTCCAGTTTCGTCCAACGACCACGGCGGGCGGGGGGGATTGTTGTTTGTCTGCAGCGTGTGTGAGCTTTTCAATGTCGGCAAAGGTGCAGGGTGCGAGGGCCGAATGAATGACTCGACCAACACAACTACGTAATCGGAGGAGCGCAGCTGGGCAACAAACGGGGATCGAAGGGAGTGGGGCTCGACGGCACGCGACACTGCGAGCCTCGCACAGCACCCCCATATAAACCTTTTTTCCCCCCTCGTGCGTTTCTCCCTGCAGCCGCTGGTATAATGATTCGCCTAACGGTTATTCGGCTCCTGCCATCCCGCCAGTCAAAATCCGGACGCGGCTACATTCGCTTCGCTATCCTCGTTTTTTCTCCGATTGCTGCCGAAAATTTTGTCGATAGATAATCGATCACATTTGCAAAAGAAAAGGAAAATAAAAAATTTTAAAAATGAAACGATCGTCGTCGGTGAGTGTAATCAATTATCGATCGTTATTCGTCGTTTGTTTGTCCGTTCGAGCGTCAATTGTTGTGATCTTTCTTTCGTGTTTTAAGGCACCCTGCCTCGTCGAGGATGACCAGGATAATCAAAGAAAAAGGATTAAAGGATCGAGCGAAGAAAATGGACCAAACACCCGAGAATACCTGCAACTTGCTCTCGCGAGGGTACTACAGTTGCAACGATCACTTCACGATGATACTTACTTCAGCGACTCTACCAGCGATTTGGGTAATTGACAAAGTAATTGACAAAGTAATTGACAAAGTCATTGACAAAGTATTTGACAAAGTATTTGACAAAGTATTTGACAAAGCAATTGACAAAGCAATTGACAAAGCAATTGACAAAGCAATTGACAAAGCAATTGACAAAGTAATTGACAAAGTAATTGACAAAGTAATTGACAAAGTAATTGACAAAGCAATTGTCAAAGCAATTGACAATGTAATTGACAAAGTAATTGACAAAGTAATTGACAAAGTAATTGACAAAGTAATTGACAAAGTAATTGACAAAGTAATTGACAAAGTAATTGACAAAGTAATTGACAAAGTAATTGACAAAGTAATTGACAACGTAATTGACAAAGTAATTGACAAAGTAATTGACAAAGTAATTGACAAAGTAATTGACAAAGTAATTGACAAAGTAATTGACAAAGTAATTGACAAAGTAATTGACAAAGTAATTGACAAAGTAATTGACAAAGTAATTGACAAAGTAATTGACAAAGTAATTGACAAAGTAATTGACAAAGTAATTGACAAAGTAATTGACAAAGTAATTGACAAAGTAATTGACAAAGTAATTGACAAAGTAATTGACAAAGTAATTGACAAAGTAATTGACAAAGTAATTGACAAAGTAATTGACAAAGTAATTGACAAAGTAATTGACAAAGTAATTGACAAAGTAATTGACAAAGTAATTGACAAAGTAATTGACAAAGTAATTGACAAAGTAATTGACAAAGTAATTGACAAAGTAATTGACAAAGTAATTGACAAAGTAATTGACAAAGTAATTGACAAAGTAATTGACAAAGTAATTGACAAAGTAATTGACAAAGTAATTGACAAAGTAATTGACAAAGTAATTGACAAAGTAATTGACAAAGTAATTGACAAAGTAATTGACAAAGTAATTGACAAAGTAATTGACAAAGTAATTGACAAAGTAATTGACAAAGTAATTGACAAAGTAATTGACAAAGTAATTGACAAAGTAATTGACAAAGTAATTGACAAAGTAATTGACAAAGTAATTGACAAAGAAATTGACAAAGTAATTGACAAAGTAATTGACAAAGTAATTGACAAAGTAATTGACAAAGCAATTGTCAAAGTAATTGACAAAGCAATTGTCAAAGTAATTGACAAAGCAATTGACATAACTGACGACATAACTGACGACATAACCGACGACATAATTGATGACATAATTGACAAAATAATTGACAACATAATTGACAAAATAATTGACAACATGATTGACAACATAATTGACAACATAATTGACAACATAATTGACAAAATAATTGACAACATAATTGACAAAATAATTGACAACATAATTGACAAAATAATTGACAACATAATTGTCGACATAATTGACAAAATAATTGACAAAATAATTGACAACATAATTGTCGACATAATTGTCAACGTTATTGACAATGTAACATATCCCAGGTGACGCGGACAACGACGACGATCTGATGGGCCACGTTCTTGCCAAGGTATTTCGGGACCTGCCTGGCTCGACGAGTCCAAAAGTCGCTGAAATAATAAATCGTGGAACGCGCACGAGACACGCGGCTGAAATTGAACGAATCCGTGGCAAAAGTGTCCAATTATCCGGTTACGATACATGTCGCAAAATTGCCGTTGATTTTATGAAGCGCTCTGTGAAGGCTGAAAAAACTTATCTTCGTCGTTCGATCGACGATTTCTCAAGCCGTAGCATCAATCGCGCAGATTACGATCTGAGAACGCGAATGCTCACGAGTTTGGATCTTCATCTAGCAAACAAACAGCGAGACTACACCGTCCGATTGATGAGGCACTGATAGCTCACAGTTCGGAACTCATCGAATACTATATATATATATCTCTAGTCTCCCGTCTCTAGTCGATCATGTGTATCAAATCTATCATTTTTCTAGTCAATCATGATTTGTATTAAGAATTTATTATTAATGTATTTCTATAATAGACGCAACTATTTATTCCTATATTTATTTTTACACTAGAGCAGCTTTGTAAATGAATAAACTATCAATTTCATAAGATTACGCTAATTAGTCCTCTTATTGACGATAATACGTAAAAAAGAATTGCACGATCATATTCACGATTAAAAACGCAGCAAAAGTTGCCATTGGGTTGGTGGAAAACTGAGATTTTCACACCGGACGTGCCGAAAAAAAAAATCACTTTCAAACCGGAAGTGATGTTTTTCCTTGAGACGTTACTTCCGCCGAAAAAATTAGTTTTTCAAACCGGAAATGACGTTTTTCCTTACGACGCCACTTCCGCCGAAAACAATTCATTTTCAAAACGGAAGTGAGGTTTTTCCTTGCGACGTCGAGTGAAGTGTCTCACTGCATCGTCCATATCTGTACACACCGACAGCTCGAAGAGAGAATAAAGCATAATTAACGATTAAATAATTGTATAAAAAATTCCTTTATGATTTCATTACATACATAATGTAGACATTAAAAAAACAGCATCCTGTTTTCTACATGGCAATCGATTAATCGATTAATGTAATCTCTTTAATCTGCTAATATATGCTTATATCTAAGTCCATAATTGCCTACGTTAACTAACATCTATCAATGGAGGCCCGCACTGTTTCTTTAGCTTTATTTTTTTATTTTATTTTTTCATGCTTATCACGTTTAACATTATGCGACAATAATACAATACAAAAAATATCTTCCCATCTAAGGCTATGCGATATTAATCCAAAAGGAGGAAATGCAATTTTTAAATCTTTTTTTTGTAAAACTTTTTCCAAAGGGGTTAAAACGATGTTACCGGATCAATCGATTCAATGCTGCTGAACGAGCGTCGGTACGCTCGAGGGATTGCGCCAAGGATCGGCTATATCGTAATGCGGAGGAACTGTTGTGAGTGCGTCGTCAGCTGTGCGATTGGGGTTGCAATTTTTTGGCTTTGTTCTCGTTGTATTGACGCACTCGATCGGCAGTTTAATGAGATCGAGACGATAGTTGAAGCCCTGGCTCGTTATGCGCAGAATCGTGTGGAGTGGCACGTCCATGTAGGGAAACTCTTCCGGTTTTTTGTCGAGGAAGAAACCGATCAGACAACGGAGCACCGCTTGGTGGGAGATTACAAGAACGTTGTTGGAGTGCTGAAGCTCGGCGATAACAGGCTCGACGCGACGCATTATGTCCAAGTAACTCTCGCCCCATGGATAACGATAGCGAAGCTTGTCCTGATCGCGCCATGCGAATTCCTACGAAAACAAAATTAAATAAGGAACGTTATTAATCGCGCTCGTATTCATCGCACACGTGCATTCCCAGCCAAAAATGAGATTCAGTGAGAATTTAAACACTTCCTGATGGTATAAAAATCTGAAAAAAATCAACTGTATCAAAGGTGCCAAGAACATTAATTTTGCATAATAATAATGTCAAAAAGTTATTAACGCAATCGGTTATTAAAGCGATCGGTAAACCTTTTTTTCTCTTTTGGAAGGAATTCGTTCATTTTCTATAAGCCACATGAATTTTTTCAGAATTTCCTTACATTTGTAAATTCCCCGACTTGAAATATTTTTTTAACGCCATAACTACGCAACTGTTGACGCAATCGCATCGAAACTTTTTGTGTCTACTGTGGAATCATGATACGGAAACATATCCGATATTCGTGCCTCTACATCGCGTTTTTAAACATTCGAACTTTTTTTTTTTAAGTATCGCATAATTTTGAAGAAATTCATATGAATTCTAAAAAATTAAGGAATTGATTTAAAGTAAGAAAAACAGGTTTTATTTTTTATAATTTGTTAATAACTTTTTGGCATTATGATGATTGCAAAATTAAAGGTCTTGACATCGTTAATACGGTTGATTTTTTTCAGATTTTCGGCATATCGCGAAGTACTGAAATTTCGACCGAATCAAACTTTTGGTTGGGAGTGTCTATGTAATGCATCCTTAACCGAAGACGGTGAAGCCAACTCAGTCGGTAACAAAAACTGTAATAAAACTGAAAACAAAAAATTTGCTTAATTCATCCGTTTCTGTGGCTGCATTCCAGAGAAAAATTAAAAATGCTCTCTAACGTCACTTCCGACAGAAAGCGCATTCCCTCCAGATAAAATATAACAAAATTGCTCACAGTTTTTGTTACCGACAGTCGGTAACGTCGTTTTCTCTCTCAAAGCCACAAAGCCACAACAAAAAAAAAAGAAATAGTGATCCAAGTGCTTCAAATACCTGTGGATAATGCTGTTGCATCTCCTCGTAAGAGAGTCCCTCGCAAACGCCAGCATCGAGTTCGTTGAGGGACTCGAGGTGTTCGCGTTGCGAAGCTTCGATGCCCCTGGCCGTGGCTATTGTGCGTCTCAGTCGGCTCGTCAAAATTCTCAGATCGGGAATATGCATAGCGTTCATTCTCGAGGCGAGTGCCTGAGCGTAGGACTCTCCACGGGGACTCAGCATCGCGTCGCCGCCGATTTTGCCGATTACGTTGTACTCGCTCTCGCCGTGTCTCGAGAAATAGAGAGTATGGGCTTTCGCATTTACCGAGCCGAGATATCCGAGGACCATCGATTCGACGTGGCCGCTTATCTTTTCAGCCTCTATCTTCATGCTGACAGTGTCGATGCGGATTCTCGAGTACTGTTTTTCTTCCAGAGGCTCGTGAACGCGCAAGTAGTGCGACACGCGAAGTCGAAGATCCTCAGCCGCCAGGGCAGCGTCCATGCCGGCGTAGTCCGCGCTGTTGCGAATGATCTCCTCGTAGTTTCGCTCCAGCGATCTTTGATCCTCGCAGACGCATTCGATGAAGAGAAGACGATAGCCGAGCCGGAGACTCAGATAGTCGAAGACTTCGGCACGCTGCTCGCGAGTCACCAGACAGCCGTCCATAATCTGAGGGATAATATTTTTTGTTATTTAGGTGATCTTTTTAGAAAATTTTGGAAAATTTTGGGAGGGTCTTCTTCACCGTTCTGAACTGAAGAAACTTTCATTTGGAAATTTTTTTCTACGATGTATGGTTTTGAAGTTACGAGCTGTTAAAGTTTACGGTCGACGGAGCTGTTGCGACGCTAGATGGCGCGAGGGTCGCTGAGCGTCCTCATTGGCTGCGAGCTTTGATCGCTCGTATCTCGAAAACTATGCATCGTACACAATTTTTTCCAAATTCAAGTTTACTCGGCTTTGAACGCTGAATTTGATAGTACAGTTTTTTTTTATGATTCAATCGAATATCAAACTTACGGCTATAGAATTGCCCGATCCGAGCCACAGAGCGCAGTCCTCCATGGCCTCGCGCATGGCCACTGATCTGAGGCTCAAATTAGCCGCAATGTCCGAACGAAAGAATTCGTGGCTTCCGTATATGTCGAGCTTCTTTCTTCGATAGTCGCTCACGCGCAGAACTGCCAATGAGAATTAATTTTAGTATTCATTTTAATTTTTTTTTATTTGGCGCTTTATATGTTTGCAAAAAAACATTCGCAGTACCTTTAGCGGATTCTCCATTCCAGTTGAGCCTTCGGCAGAGACTCTGAGCAACTTGGGACTTTCCGCGTCCCGGAAGACCGCATGTAGCGATCACAACGCCGACGAACTTTCGCCGGGAGTTCGCTAGCGATGAAGCTGGATTTCTGGGTCCGCAGGCCGCTGGACCACCCTCTGAAACAATCGTTTCGTAAATTCTTGCACTCTCCATAGCTAATCGCAAAAATAAAAATTTCTATGGTAAAATAATCCTAGGTGGTAACGGATTTTTCGTCTCAATTCCGATAAAAAAAATGTATATTTACGTGGATTCTGTTTTTTCCATTGGATATTTAATTTCTATTTAATTGTATTTCTATTGGATAATTTAATGTACAATTGTGATGGCAATTAATAGACTTGTACAGTGAAATTAAAGTATGTTGTAAAAAGTAAGTATTTCGAATGTTTTTAATATACTACACATTAATTTTTCATCACAATTCTACATTAAATTGAATATAAATTGTAAATTCTTTCAATTTTTCGAAAATATTTTCCGTACTCTGTTAAAAAAAATAAATAAATGTAATGCACCGGACTGGTAGTTTTTATTCTAAAAACTGGTACATTAAATTTAATGTAAAATTGTGATGAAAAATTAATGGTCTTTCACACCGACATTAAACTATACGATTTAAAGTACTCTTGTAATAAAATTAAAGTAAATTATTAAAAGTAAAGTATTTCGAAAGTTTTTAGTTTCATTAATTTTTCATCACTATCGTACATGAAATTTAATATACCAGTGTATGCATAAAAACTTCCCATACCAGTACATTAAATTTCGTACAAATTGTTTTTTGCAGTCTATCCTCACGATTGTAAACAAAATTGCGTCAGAGGTCAGTGAATCCAATAATATTCCAATTTACCATAGATAAGAAGCCTTGTCGTAGTTAAAAATATATCGCAATTATGTCATAAGTCCTCATCCAGCGATCAAATCTAACAGATTCATTAATACCGATGACGTAACTCCGCCTAAGGCGAATTCTTCAAAATATAGAAAACACTTCTTCCACGCCAGATTTTATTTCGCTCCTACGTTCTATCTTCCGAAGTTGCCGATCTGCCAGCGAAAACTCGTGAGTGACCGAAGTCGAATTTATTTTCATTCTCGTCCTCCACAAGCTCCACGAGGCTCCACGAGGCTCGAGCCGTTCTGCGATTGGCTGAGCGGGAGGGCCTGGCCGATGCCCTCGTCATTTTAAATCCGCTCCTATCCGAGTGCCTGTGTTGTGCTCACACTTAAGACGCAGGCTATTTTTGTCACCGGCCTCCCGTTCAAACACCTGCTACGTCTTCGGGCTTTTAAGGCAGTCCTTGCGATGCATACTAGTATCAACTGATCTCGAAAATATTCCCTGACTTTTCCCTGACTTTTCACTGACCGGTTAAAAATGTTCCCTGACAAACTTCTAACGACATCTATTAAAAAAAAATTAACTATGCAAATGAAAATGCCTAATTATTGTATTAATGTTTGATTCTATTTGTTTTTAAGGCTCCCTGGTAGTAATGTGTTTATTAACAATACATAACATGTAACAGATTTTTTTTTTTCTAACCTAACAGACTTTTCTCTTTACATCTATACAGTATATTGCCAATTGGCCATCTACCGCAGTCCTTCAGCCATAAGGCTCCCTTTTATGTACTTTTCATTTCTTTATAGAACGTTTGGGAATTGGTCAAGGATTTTACTTTTTCCTGATCAATTGTGAAATTCCCCGACTTTTCCCTGATGCCCTGACCAAGATTCTTTTTCCCTGACTTTTCCCGGTTTTCCCGGTTTTCCCTGACCGCGGTCACCATGCAATAGTAAACTGTGGACGTTGATTCGACTCTGGTGTGACGCACAATGGCGCCGTTTTGGTAGTACAATTACTTCACTTAAGTTACAACTACTCTCGCGATATTTGGTAACAAACCTTTTTTTAAATTTTATACTGACTCCTGAATCTCCGACATATCCGTATAACATTTCATATTGTGCAAAAGTTCAGTCTAAAGGCCCGAATTTTTGTTCCGAAGTGTTAGTTCGGTTAGGTTTCCGTAAGAACCCATGCGCCATATCTCTTTCTCCACATTATGTTTTCTTCGGCACTTTATCCGCCGGGTTGAAGCGAAAAATTGCGATCGCGTTGAGAGGTTGTTCAATTATGAAACAACAAAAATTTTACCTACGATGTTGGCAAAAGTAGGATCGGCAGGACCACGTTGACCGTCGTAACCAACCTACTTTAGCGAAGCGTTTTGCCCCGGGTTCGCGTCGCGTCATGTACGGGCCTGCACGGGCTCAAAGTCCAACCGACCTGGCCGCCAGCCAACACGTTTCACGATTCATCGCTTAATAAACACACGGACGGGAGCGAACAGAAAGGCTCCCGCCTACGGAAAGGTTTTCGCCTACGGGCCGAGCGCAGACAAGGCAACAGTCTTCTCGAGACTACGCACGTGTGTTTTCGATTAAGATATATATATATATATATATATTTTTACGATTACCTTTTATTTTTATTTTTTAATTCGCTTGCTTTGTTTGCGGTTTGGTAATTTTTTTTTCTTTTTTAATTGTGAAATTTCAGTTTTTTAAAAATAAACGATGATAAACATACTGTTCGATGCTCTTCGTAGAACTTGACAAGATAATATGAAAAGGATAAAGTTCGTAGCGTATTTGCAGAGGGTCAGAGGTCGCACGCGCTCTTGGTCTGGACTCTGAATCGACGAATGAGGATCGTTAACGCAAGATCGATAACGAGGGGTATCGATTTTACGGTATTAAAACGTGATATTTCCGTGCGGCACAGTTGCGCAAACAATCGTTGTTTGAAGACGATAGACGATAATTTTGAGATAAGTATGAGCATCACACTTCGATCGTTGTTTTGCAAAATTCGTTAGAGCCGGTAATTTGGAGATAAATATGAGCATAAAATTTCGATGGTCGTTTTACAAATTTAGTTAGGCGGTGTGATGTTACGTAACTTGAAGTTAGAACTTTGCGTTCCCTCAGGATATCGTTAAACACGGAGCCTATTTTTGTCGCGCAGAAAAAATGTGTAAAGTAATTGGCACGTGACTTTCTCATGTATTACAATTTTGCGCATATAGTCTTATGTATGAGAAATTTCGTTCGTCGTTTTTGACGATTTTGGCAAGCCGAAGCTGCCGGAAGCTGCGCGCAAAATTGTAATAAATGAGGAAGTCATGTGAATATTACTTCGCATCTTTTTTCGTTCATATACAAAAATTTCTGTATCTCTTAAAATTGAAACGGTCGAAATTTACCGCGAAATTTATTGTAGAAAATCGCAGCAGGAAATTTGCGTGACTGGTCGTTTTGAGGCTATTTTTAATCTATTCTTCACCGCTGACTACAAATAAACAACTTATTGTTCTCATGAAGCGACATTTAGTGCGTAAACTCGTGTCGGTTTTTTCTTCGAAAAATAAACATTTTTCGAAGAAACTCAAAAATTTCGAAATCTCATAATTCCAACAGTTGGATTCATTTTCACCGAGCAAAAGACCAAACATTGTATAGAGTCGGCTTACTTACCACATTTGGACTCGATACCTTCATTTTTACTCGAACTAGATCGTTTTTAGTAGTTTTTCAAAAAAGAAAAATCATAAGTCCCTAAGATCTGGGCGCTCGGATAGCATTCGAATAAATTCAATATCAAAGGTCTGTGATCAAAATATTCTACTTTTTTGCAGTTTTAGGATGATAGCTCAAAATTTACGCAACTTGGAGCTACCTCGGTGAATTTTCACAAAATCGAGTAAAATCTCTAATGAGGTCTCAATATTCGTGACAATTGCTCTGAACGAAGCTACCTGATCACTTTACAAGCGTATCAAATTTCAACTTGCTGTCTCAAGCCGTTTCCGGCTTATAGCTATTTTAAACTATGTAAATCTGTTACACGCATACACACAGCTAAAAATTGCATTATCGACGTTTTAGACTATTTTAAGTTCTCCGACATTAAAATCTCGTAATTTCTTTATTACGAATAAAACTCGTGTATGAGGAAATAGAATCGCATTTCTCGGCATTTTAGACTATTTTAAGAAATACTCTGACATTAGAATTTCAAACTTGTATTTTTTTAATCCCAAAACAGCTTCCACGATGAGGAAGCAAACAAAAAAATCGGGACTACATATTCATGATATTCCATTTTTATTTTTGTTTTTCGCCCTGAAGATGACCCCATTTTTCGATTGCGGCACAACATGAGCCAGATATTTTTTACGGGTCCGCTCGACGCTGAAAATAATTGGTATTGGCCCGAGGCGATACAAGTAAAACGTACCTTTGATTTTCTCTTCGGCGCAGGGTGGCATGGTTGCGTTATCGTCGCTATTTATCTCGTTTGTCTTTATCTTGTTGTCGACAACATTTTTTTCGTTACGCACAGCTGTTCCGGTCGTTCCGTTAGATCGCACGATTCCAGTCTGCAGAGCGAGTTTTCTGAGAGCGATGCAATAACCGATAAACGGTCCGGACAACAAATCGATACAAGCGGCGAGCCAGCAGGGCATAACAAACTTTCGCTTTCCGCGCGAATTCCGATCTTTCTTGTTCTCTCCACGAAATTCAATTGCGACGAATAAACAAAAAAAAAAACAAGAAACTAAATCGTTTCAAGCATTCGTAGCGTCGACGAAAAAAAAAGAAAAAAAATTAAGAAATTCGTCAATGAAAGAAAGAAAGAAAAAAAACTATAAGATCGCCTCTAACGATCGAAATCCCAAGTCCTCCAGCAGCCTTGACGGCAATAGCGACACCAACAGCAGTACATCGATCGATTATTCCTTCGACGATCGAGTGTCTCGCAATTAAAAGAAAAAAAATTTTAATCGCCGTTTATACTCGTCGAAACCGTTTTTTAAAAATTATTATCAATATATATAATTTCGTTTTCTTTAATATTTAAAATACTTTAATCACACAGGTGCTAAAGTTCTTGTTCGGAGAAATGATCGCTGCTCGTGTGTCGTATTATAGACAACAGATCCTCCCTCATTCCAATTTGCTTTATCCTCACCTCCGGAGCCAGTTTGCGAAATTTTTTTATCACCGAATCACGAAACGAGAGCGGAAGTGAATTGTTCGATAAAAAGAATTATCAGCGACCTCGGGGATGAGTTCGCTCGGTCGGCTCTGGGTGACGAGAAATTCGTGGGTACGATTCGCCTTTTTTGTTTCTATTCACATAGCTCGAATTGGAACTTGCGCGTAGTCCGAGTCCTCGCGACGAAAACAAATTTTCGTCCCTCTCCTCTTCGACGCGGTGTTTTTCGCAACCGCAGCTTTACCCCGAGTCTATCAATCGAGTTATCTTTATTTAGCGACGATTATGGTTCAATTAACGACGTTACGAAATAATAATTAAGATGTTTCTATTTATAACAACCGCTTCGATTTATTTCGGTGGGAAGACGCGTGCTGCTTCCTACGAGCTCGTGCCCGCACTAGAAGATCATTGGTGCGCGGCACAAGACGCGCTGAGGCTCCACCTATGATACGTCCCTGATCTTGTTGCTTTTTTTTGTCCCTCTTTGTTGTTCTATCAGGCTGAATTTTGTATTTAATTTTTTTAAATAAAAATTCACATTTCAAGTTCAGAGATAGAAGTCGCTCTAACAAGAGCGATGACAACAAGTAATTCGAACAGATTTCTTCGGTCACGTAATTGCGATTCTTGTCAGGGCCGCCCCGCTGATAGCCAACTTCTATCTCTTTTATCTAATCTTATCGAACTGTGGTATTATCGTTGATGTTTATTTTTATTTAATTTTTTTAAATGATTTTTCCTCTTCCTGTTTCCACCGTTGTGTATCACGTTTTATCGGGGACAGCGAATTGTGGATAGTCGTGACGCGAGTACGCAGTATGAACTGAATGCAAGTCTCTCGACGAGGTGAACGCTTGTGGTATCGACCAGCCGAGGCTCCCCCACCACGCCGGCGCGTCACGGCGCCTCGTGGAGCTCTCGTTGGGGGCGCGTCCTCGCGTCCAATCGTAGCTCGGGATATTCGGATAGCGGTAAAATATTTATGAGATTGTAAAAAAAGAAGAAAAAAACAAACCGATTATTAAGTAAAAGAGTCATTTTTTTTTTGAACCTAAGTCAAATGTTTAATCCTTGTGAATGAAAAAGAATGTTACGAAAGACCGCGTTACGTAAGATTTTTCGTTATCAAAAACACGCGGTTGCGTAATGACGAAGCCTCGACACATGCTCGAACGGTATAACATACGGTAGCTGATAAAATGGATAAGTGATCTTGAAACTTTCATTAAGCAACGCGGGTGTCAACGAGCGGGATCAAAGTACAGATCTATTAAGGTCTTCCCCGTCTTGTAATGTAGTCGGTAATGCAGAATGTAATGTCGGTAATGTAGAATTTAATGTTTTTTTTTTAAGCTTGCTTGTGATGGATGTTGGCTCGGTTATTAAAGAAACGGAACGGGTATTGAGGTTTGACTATTCGATTTATCAGACGGGAATTGTTTCGGGAAAGTGCAGCGTTTACAGGCTTGAGATTGACTCGAGTGATTGTGCGTCGAAGAGGGCTTCGATGCTCGCTGACAGAGGGCTCTGCGGAGTGGGAGACTGCTGAGTTTTGGTAAATGAGGGGAACAAACATACAGAAGGAAATACTTATATTATTTTTTTTAAGGTAGATTTGCGAATGGTGTTCACTTCGCATAAGTTTCGGAGAAATGAGAGGGAATTGCAAACACTTCCGGATGGTATAAAAATCTGAAAAAAATCAAGCATATTAAAGGTTCTGAAAATATTAATTTTGCATAGTAATAATTCCAAAATGTTAATGCAACATGCCTCCTACCACCCCCACCATTAAGAAACGGCGATCTGTGACGTATTCCCTTAATGTCAGAGATCGTCGATTTGCCAACATCGTGCGAGCGCGCTAACGTCCCACATAGACAACAAACGGCACGGCGACGGGACGGTGGCGGTACCAATGTTACGATACACGATCCACGGCACGTTTTTCTATCCGGGTGATGTGCTGGTCTCTCCCTTATCGAGTTTCGAAAGAATTTATCATTTTTTTTTCCACCGTACGTACATTATGCTTACGCTTGGAGGCTGAAAGGACTGGACGTTGAAGCCATAACGCACTTACACTATACGAAACGAGTAGATTAACGAAAATAAATTTTGGATACGTGTGTGTCTTTTTGCTCGGTCTGAGAAACTAATAAATAATGCACATACGATATGCGCGGTGGTTATGCGAGTTCGAGTGTGCTTGAATTGGCTTGTGTGTAGCGCGCAACAATGCAAGGACACGAGAATTTTGCGCAATAGTTCGGATAGTAGAAACTTTGTCCGAACAGGGTGCGGTTCGGGTAACAGTCTATTCGGATAATAGGTGTTCGGAAAGTAAAGGTTCTACTGCAAGCCGGAGCAGAGCGCTCTATTTTACGTGGAAAGTATATCTATATTTATCGAATGTATAGCAGAGCTGGGCTAATACACTAAGTACTAGAAGTATGCATTCGAGTACCAAGTACTTGAAGTACTAAGGACTAGATAGGACTTGAAGTACTAAGGACTAGGTAGAACTTGAAGTACTAAGGACTAGGTAGGACTTGAAGTACTAAGGACTAGGTAGAACTTGAAGTACTAAGGACTAGGTAGGACTTGAAGTACTAAGGACTAGATAGGACTTGAAGTACTAAGGACTAAGTATAGGGCTTGAAGTACTAAGGACTAGGTAGGACTTGAAGTACTAAGGTCTAGGTAGGACTTGAAGTACTAAGGACTAGGTAGAACTTGAAGTACTAAGGACTAGGTAGGACTTGAAGTACTAAGGACTAGGTAGGACTTGAAGTACTAAGGACTAGGTAGGACTTGAAGTACTAAGGACTAGATAGGACTTGAAGTACTAAGAACTAGGTAGGACTTGAAGTACTAAGGACTAGGTAGGACTTGAAGTACTAAGGTCTAGGTAGGACTTGAAGTACTAAGGACTAGGTAGAACTTGAAGTACTAAGGACTAGGTAGGACTTGAAGTACTAAGGACTAGGTAGGACTTGAAGTACTAAGGACTAGGTAGGACTTGAAGTACTAAGGACTAGGTAGGACTTGAAGTACTAAGGACTAGGTAGGACGTGAAGTACTAAGGACTAGGTAGGACGTGAAGTACTAAAGACTAGGTAGGACGTGAAGTCGGTTTTGACAATAAGCCACAGAGGGTTTTTCAGTGGTATGGTCGGTGGCTGATTTCGTTACAGGCGCCCAACACGACACCGTGCCTTTTCCGAAGCTTAATTAAATATTAATTATATTAGCGACAAACGGTATACGTGAGATAGAAAGGGAGTGTGCGAACGTAAGTGTAGATGGCGCGACCGCCACGTCGCGAGTTTTGGAGCACGGACCGACAGCGGTGGATGCGCGGTTGGTGCGCGGCTTCGGTGGTCCCCAGAGTCAGGCAGAATCGTTCGCGGTCAGTACTTGGATGGGTGACCGCCCAGCCGTGCACTAACTGGCGCATTGGAACCGTTGAGCGGGAGGTCGAATTCTGAGGATCGGTGTTCGTACTCGAAGTATCGAATACAAACATCAAGACTCAGTTGGAATGACCGGCTGCATCGGCGAAGGTTTTCCGCAGTTTTCCTGCGCCCTCGTGCAGGTGCGATACAGTATGGGGGGTACCAGCGGCTGCGGCCGCGAACTTTACAACTGATTTGAACACTCAGAAAAACAATTGAGGAATAGCGGCTTGAAGGTAGAAAAATGCCAGAGCCACTGGCATTTTTCTAGGGGGAAATATAGGGGAAATATATTCCCGAGGGGGAAAAATATTTCCCCCTCGGGAATAAGGGGAACTTGGAAAAAAAAGAAAATTTGGAGCACGGAGCGGCAGCGAATCTGCGAGGGAACAAATGTGAGCGTGGAACGGGAGTGTGGCTGGAGACTTCGATCACGTCTCGAGCCATACGAGTAGCCTTAGTTAATGAAAATCTAATAGAGTATAATTGCGTGTACTATTTTGAATGACGATAAACCCTGGCGAAAACTTTTCTATAACTTACTACGCGAAAAGTACGCTGTATCTACAACTTTTCAAACATGGCCATGTTGGCTCGAATGCGGGCATTTGCCCGAAAGATTATTCTCATTTACTCTCTTCTATTGTTTTACCTTTAAGCCGTTTTGGGGAATTTACGGTGGTGCGAGCGTGAAATAATTTAAATAAAACCTACTTTTGTCCATCCCTCGCATGAACAGCAATTTCGGCCTTAAAATTCCTGCTACGCCCTGCTTACGACAAGCATCGATAGGCTATGCAACTCCATTGTTAACAATTAGTCTTCGATCCCGAGATTTGGCCTTGTTCGTTATCACAACGCGCCTGCGCATGCGCACGGTCGTTGTCCGGTATGAATTTGTACCAGAAAACGAGCGTGCACACACTGAAAAAAAGATCAATGACTCAACTAAAATTCGATCGTGGGTTGCAATAAAAAAAAATTATTTCAATTCTTACAATTCCATACGGGCTTGAAACGATAACATGTCACCTTGACCGTCTTGCCATCGTTGTTTCAATATTATATGGAATTATAAGAATTGAGAGTAGAATTGATGTAAAAAAAAAACAATTCTTTGGCAACCTGGAAGCGAATTTTTCTTTCACTGCATGCGCTCCCTAGTGGAACTGGTGCAACCACGGATTCGGGGTTGCATCGTAGTCGCAGTCGCACTAGGGTTGATTAGACATACATCCACGAGTTGCAATGACTATGACGAGACTCCGGGTATACTGAAATGAGTCTGATCGCTTTGTTCAAACTTTTAACCTTTAAGCAACTGTTTTGATGGACTCGAGTAATCCCCATGCAACTAAAAATCAAATAAATAAACTATACAACGATGGTTGCAAGGGTTACAGAAAAACGACGCCTAAATAAAGGTTATCTACAAGTCTATAGCAAGTTACAATTTTGAACATTGTGCATTAGTCTGTTGAAGTCTGCCGATGGTCACCTCAGAAAAAAAGGTTACTCATGTCCGTCCGAATGGTAACTAAGCTATCCTACGTCTAAAAGTTAACCTTTAGACATAGGATAAAATACCACGGTCGGTAATAATAAAAACTGTGATCAACTTTTTTTCTCTCACGGACGGTGACGTCTACGATTAATTGTGATGTCTCATGGTCAGCTTCCGATGAGAATGCTATTTTTATCGTACATTCTTCAGTACCCGTGAAAAAAAGTTCACTGCAACTCTTGTGAAAAGTTTTCGATACCAAGCGGGCTCGAGTCGGGCGGAGAGACGTTTAACTTAAAACAATAAATAACGTCTCAAAATTTACAAAACCTCAGCGGCTCAAACGATAATAGAATTTATTTTTTTTCACTTGACACTAAAAAAAATTTCAAAAATCCTTTTCTTGCCAGAGATTTCTATTCAGTCATGGTAGCCGCGGTCAGGGAAAACCTGGAAAAGTCAGGGAAGAAAAATCTTAGTCGCGGAATCAGGAAAAAGTCAGGGAATTTCAAAATTGCTCAGGGAAAAAGTAAATTGTTGCCGAACCTCGTACAAATAAATAAGAAGTACATAAAAGGGAGCCTTCAAAATACAATAGGAACATATTGAAAAAAAAAAAAAAAAAAAATACGAATAAACATTAATACAATAATTAGGCATTTTCATTTGCATCATTAATTTTTTTTTATCAACCCTTGGTCTGCTTAGGGTTTTTTGGCACCTAGGGAGGTCGTTGGCGTCCTGACGTTTTTTCAACCTGTTTAAGTGGGGCTAAAAATCTGAAAAAATTCATGGAGTTTCTTTAAACCTTTAAGTTGAAGTATCGATCATAAAATTATTAACAATTTAATTTTTTAATATATTTTTTATTACATTTGATTTTCGACATTTGATTTTCGCTCGGACGCAAACGACCCCCTAGGCGGACTAAGGGTTAAAGGTCGTTGGAAGTTTGGTCAAGGAAATTTTGTAATTCGTCATTGAAGAGTCAGGGATAAGTCGGCCACCATGTCAATGCATGAATATTCAATATTCGCGCGGAAAATATCATCATGTACCAAAATGTTTTTATCGCGAGTCTCGTCGGTGAGAAAGCGGTGATGCAATAACCACAAAATTTCTGCAGCATCACGCAGCTCGGGGGATAACACACTGAGCGAGATAATCGACCGCACTCATCGCATGAGTTGCGAGTATCGCGCGATTGCTATATATCAGTGCATGAGCGCAGTGGCCGACTCAGTATACACGTGCCTTTCGCCGTGAGAGAACGCATTTACTCTCTATTTTAAAACTAATTTTATTATTTTTAGTCGAGGGAAGAGAAAGGATCCATCCATAAGTACACAACAACAATACTCTTTCCAACTTCCCATGCGCACTTGGGCTTCCGAAGGTCGAGCCGCCGAGTCCGCGCGTGCGCATGCGCGCTTGTCCGCCGAAGGTCGAGCCGCCTAGTACGTGAAGCGGTACGGAAGATATCGCGGCAATAACAAACCAAACAAAACAATTTTTTTATAAGAATCGATCGAGCCTTTTTTTGTTGCCAAAGAAAAAAAATAATGCTCGGTGTCGTGGAAATAGTTTTGGTCCTTTCGGGACTGGTCGTCGGGCTCTACTATTACCTGACCAGGAACTTCGACTACTGGAAGTCACGTGGCGTTGAGGGACCGCAGCCGGTAGTTCTGTTTGGCACCGTTAAGGATCTAATGACGAGCAAATACTCGTTGGGCGACTACCTGGACAGTGTTTACAAGATCTGGAAGAAAGAGCCTTATTTCGGTATCTTCCTGCGTCAAACTCCGATCCTCGTGTTAAACGACCTTGACCTTATCAAGGACGTTCTCATAAAGGATTTTAGTAAATTCGCCGATCGTGGCTCGCCTATGCACGAAAAAGTCGAACGACTGTCGGCCCATCTGTTCAATCTCGAGCCTGCGCGCTGGCGACCCATGAGGCTGAAACTCTCGCCCGTGTTCAGTTCCGGTAAGCTCAAGGAGATGTTTTATCTTCTTCTCGAGTGCGTCGAGCATTGGGACGAATACATCGGTGGCATGATCGAGAAGACCGGCACCGACGAGATGGTCGTCGAGTGTCGGGAATTGACGGCAAAGTTCGCCACCGACGTTATCGGTGTTTGCGCCTTCGGGCTTCAGATGAACGCCATGGCGAGCGAGGACAGCATATTTCGGATAATGGGACGAAGAATATTTGCTTTCAACTGGAAGAACATGCTGAGGTTTCGGCTCAGAACAATCACACCGAGACTTTACGATGTCGTTGGTCGCTTGCTTGCCGACAAGGAGATTGAAAACTTCTTTATCGACACTATGACACAGACGATGGAGCACAGGAAGAAAAATAACGTTGTCAAGCACGACTTCGTCGACCTTCTTATGGCGATCAGGGACCATCCTGAGAAAATGTCCGATATCGGTAAGGCGTGTTTCGAGCCTTCGTGTTTGTTGAATGGTGGGAGATTATAGATCTCCCAGATAGAAAACTGACGGCGCGGAATCTACTCTGTACTGGCACGGGAACGCACGCCATGCCGGTTCTATGCAGACATGTATGTGTCCCCTAGGAAGTTGATGGACCGCAAACGGACCGAAAAATGGACACGTCCGTTGGGGAACAAAGCGGACCGTAAAAAACGACAAAACGGACTGTGCATTTTTTGTTGGCATTTGGTCTTTTTTCTGCTGCGGAAACCGAAAACGGACCGAACGTTTTTTTTCGAAAAATTTGCTTTGGTCCGTTTTCGGTTCCCCCAACCGAAAAAGGACCAAGATCGTATTTTTATTCTGTCCTTTTATTAAAAACAGAATTAAAAGCAAAACAACAAAGAAATTAAAAAACTTAGCCAACATTTTTTATAAAAAACGTGCGGTCCTTCCTCGGTTTCCGCAACCGAAAAAGGACCAATCCAAACGTACGGTCCGTTTTACCGTTTTTGTGGTCCGTTTTTTAGTTTTTTTTCCTAAAAGCAGCCGTCCGTCAACTTGCTAGGGTGCACAGTTCCGCAGCTTTCGGTATTAAAACGCCGGGCCGTCACAATATCGTCACATGCGGACATACATGTATGCATCGTGCATGTGACGATACTGTGACGGCACGGCGTTTTGATACTAAACTGCTGCTTGCACAGTTCCAGCTCGCCGTGAAGCTTCACAATCTCAGCGTGAAGCTTCACAATCTCAGCGTGAAGCTCCACAGCGAGCTGGAACTGTGCAAGTAGCTTCCGGTATCAAAACGACGTGCCGTCACAATATCGTCACATGCGGACATACATGTCTGCATTGTGCCGGCACGGCATGCGAATGTTACGGCACGCTTTTCTTTCTGGAATCTTTTGTTCAATTTTTCCACCGTAGGGTAAAAGTGGTGAATATGGCCCACCTCGATTAACACGTAAATCAATGATATATGGACCGGTCCATATTCCCCACTTTTACCCCATACCCATCTGGGTTTTTACGGAACTACCTAACTTCCAGTTCTACCTAACTTCCAGTGCGTCCGTAGCCGACTTACCCAGGTAGCACAAAAAAATGAGTTGTCAGAAAGTGATCTAAATGGGTTACATATGTCCGTCCGCATGGTAACTATAAGCTTTCCTACGTCCAAAAGTTAACTTCTTGGATGAGAGGTAACCCATTTAGATTACTTTGTGATAACTATTTTTTTTGTGCTACCTGGGAAGCTACACTGTACTGCATTTGCCGGGGACGCGGGGAAACTACGGAAAAGCCGTGCTGGTACAGACGGCCATATTCTACTGAGCCTCCGGTATTTTTGCACTTTGACTAAAGTGCAGAAACACAAAAGTTTCAGAAGAAAGCGCCTCCCGCTGAACGGGGTCGATGCGCCAGCTGGCGCACGGCTAAGCGGTCACCCATCCAAGCACTGACTGCGAACGATCTTGCTTGACTTGGGAGATCACCGGAGCCGTGCGCCAACCGCCCATCCACCGATCTCTTAGAATGAATTTATCGAATTTGCAACGACAATTGAAAGTTAAATTGTACGAGAGAAATAGAATGCAAATGATTTTTTTCATCGCAACTAAATTTCCAAATAAAATTTCACTCGCAATTTCTTTTCTTTTTTAATTTGAAATAACATTTTTAATACGCACAACGTACTGTTATTGGTATTGAAGAATTGACCGACAATCTTCTGGCGGCTCAACTGTTCGTCTTCTTCATCGCCGGATTTGAGACTTCGTCGACGACGATGAGCAACGCCCTCTACGAGCTCGCTCTCAATCATGAGATACAGGACAAATTGAGGGCCGAAATAAAGACCGAGATGTCGAGAACCGGTGGTGTTATAGAGTATGAAGGAGTGAAAGACCTGAAGTACCTCGACATGGTGTTTCAAGGTAACCAACCAATTTAATTATTTTTCCTGACAATTTCGCGACTTTTCCTAACAATTTCATAATCATAACAATGATAGCGGTATCACTATCTCTTGTTAATTTATTAATTGATCTGTTAACAAATTGTGCCCACCTGTTTTTTCAGAAACTATTAGAAAGTATCCACCGGTGACTTTCCTCATGCGCAAAGCCACGGAAGCCTATACCTTCGAAGGGCCATCAAAAAACAAACTATTGACGATCGAGAAGGACCAGAAGGTTTGGATACCGATATACGCGATCCAACGGGATCCCGAATACTTCCCGAAGCCGGATGTCTTCGATCCCGAGAGGTTCACGGAGGAGGCTGCAAAGTCGAGACATCCGATGACGGATTTGTCGTTCGGCGATGGACCGCGAAATTGCATCGGTGCGTGTAACTCAAATTTCTTTTTACTTTATAATTTTGTGAAAAAAAAAATCAGAAATTTGACACACATTGAGGAATGGTCTTCATCTACTTGCGGAAAAAATCGCGAGACCACTGAACGATTCCATTTCTCAGCTCGAGCTTTAAACCTCCCGAGGTTCGAGTGGTCTGAACGGTCTGCTATGCAATTTAGTTTTTCTTTTTTCGCGTTTGCTGATCGATGTTGTTTTTTTTTGCTGTTTCAGGAAAACGATTCGGCGTCATGCAGACGAAAGTTGGCCTCTTCAAGATTCTGAACAGTTACAGGGTGGAAACTTGCGACAAGACCCAAATACCATACGTCAATAATCCCAAGTCGTTTTTGCTGGCCCCCATAGACGGCATTCATCTGAAATTAATCAAAAACAACACTGCCGGCACGAATCTTTGAGCATAAACATCTTTTCAGTATTGTTTACATTTTCATCTAAAAGATTCATTTTCTTGTAATTACTGTCACGTCTCATTATGTTTAAGCAGTCACTTCCGGTTCTGAAATCTCATTTATCGACCAGAAGTGACGTCAGACCGGAAGTTCGTTACTTCCGATTTGAAAACCTAATTTTTCGACCGTAAATCACGTACTTTTGGAACTTCTGGTCAGAAAATGAGCTTTTCGAACAATTAGTGACGTATTTCCGATATGACAAAAAAAAATATGAAAGAGTTTGTCACTTATCTAACAAAATTATTTCACGAAATTATTTTTTACTGTGTGCATATAATTATTACAACAATTGGAACATTACATATTACTTCCATATTATATACCCTCTGTATATCACAAGAATAACATTGTTACATTACATGTAACTTCTATGTTATATTGCCGTAATAAAACGTGTTCACTGCGACAGGTGGCAGACAAGATTGTTAGTTGAACGATAAATAACGTAATCAAATAACTCGCGAGCTAAACGTAATAAGGTTAATAATAATAAAACAAATTATACGAAATAATAACCACATACATTATTACGCCCTTAGAACTCTCTCTCCATCCCATCGTCTCAAGATAGTTCCCAAAATCCCAGAGTTCAAAAAGGATCTTGCAAATGCAATGACGAAACAGCCGCACATTTTTATGCAGCATCATGCAACACGGGAGAAGACACACGTGAAAGAGTAATCAGCCACAGTCATCACATGAGTTGCGAGTATCGGATAATTGCTATATATATCAGCTCGTGGCAGCAGTGGCCGAGTCAGTAGACACCTGCCGTCCAGCGTGAGATAACGTGTTTGTTCCGGTGTTGTCGGTCGAGTCCTGCTGAGCGAAAGAGACACAAAAAAGGATCGACCTATATACACAGAGTAATACTTACCTTCAACTTCTGTGCGCAGTTACCTCCCGAAGGTCGAGGCGCCGAGTCTGCGCATGTCCTTGCGCACTCATCTTCCGAAGGTCGTGCCGCCTAGTGTGGTAAACGGCACTGAAGATATCGTGCCAATAACACACCGAAAAATAAACGATCCTTTATAAAAATCATTCGGGTCTTTTTTTTGGTACCAAAAAAAGATGCTCGGCGTCGTGGAAATAATTTTGGTCCTTTCGGGACTGGCCGTCGGACTCTACTATTACTTGACCAGGACCTTCGACTACTGGAAGTCACGTGGCGTTAAGGGACCGCAGCCGGTGGTTGTGTTTGGGACCATTAAGGATATAATGACGAACAAATACTCGATGGGCGATTATCTGAACAGCGTTTACAAGATCTGGAGGAAAGAACCGTATTTCGGTATCTACCTGCGTCAAGATCCGATCCTCGTGTTGAACGACCTTGACCTCGTCAAGGACGTTCTGATAAAGGATTTCAGTAAATTTGCCGATCGTGGCGCGCCTATGCACGAAAAAGTCGAGCGATTGTCGGCCCATCTGTTCAATCTCGAGCCTGCGCGCTGGCGACCCTTGAGGCTGAAACTGTCGCCCGTGTTCACTTCCGGTAAGCTCAAGGAGATGTTTTATCTTCTTCTCGAGTGCGTCGAGCATTGGGACGAATACATCGGTGGCATGATCGAGAAGACCGGCACCGACGAGATCGTCGTCGAGTGTCGGGAATTGACGGCAAAGTTCGCCACTGACGTCATCGGTGTTTGCGCCTTCGGGCTTCAGATGAACGCCATGGCGAGCGAGGACAGCATATTTCGGACAATGGGACGAAGACTATTTACCTTCGACTGGAAGAACATGCTGAGGATCCGGCTCAGAACACTCGCACCGAAACTGTACGATGTCGTGGGTCGCTTGATTGTCGACAAGGAGATGGAAAACTTCTTTATCGACACTATGACGCAGACGATGGAATACAGGAAGAAAAATAACGTTGTCAAACACGACTTCATCGACCTTCTTATGGCGATCAGGGACCATCCTGAGAAAATGGCCGATATCGGTGAGGCGTGTTTCAAGCATTCGACAGTAGACGAACGAACGGACGATCGATACAAGATCGATCGTCATGTAAAACAGTCCGGACTGAGACGTCTGAACGAACACACGTGTGACAGTTCGTGCTCGAGATATTTAGCTGCGATTGTATTAATAATATCCGCCCCCAGACTGAATACGCGCGTTATTCATTGGCTCGGTCGTCACAATAGGGTACCCTAGCAAACGAAGCGACCGCGAACAGCGACCGAAGAAGCGACCCTAAAAGCGACGGTTGTTATGTTCCAAAAACTAACCACATTAACGACCGCCGAAGCGACCGCTCTGGCGACATTCTTTTGCCGCATTTCGACAGTGAAGTCGCTTCTTTGATTGTCGCCCGAACAAACGACCGTAAAAGCAACCGTCCGTTTCCTAGACGGTTACTATTACGGTCGTTTATTCGGTCGCCAATCAAACAAACGACTTCATTGCCGAAACACGGCAAAAAAAGATGTCTTCAGAGCGGTCGCTTCAGCGGTCATTAGTGTGGTTAATTTTTGGAACATAACAACCGTTGCTTTTAGGGTTACTTCTTCGGTCGTTGAGTATTCCAGGGAAGACCCTATTGTGTAGGGAAAGACCCTACCTCAAGTAGAGTCTTTCCGCTTTCCGCGAGATGGCGAGTCGGCGGGGCGCTTCGCGCAAGCGAAGTGGTCGCCGGCCGCTATAAAGGCTCCACACTAGGACCCCGATTTTTCGAACCCCGATTTTTCAAATTGCCCCCACTACACGCCACATATCGATCGCGTGTTCAATTCCATTCATCCAATTCAATTCCACTCTCAATTGTTTTTGTAATTCGAAGTAACATTTCTAATATGCACAATACACTGTTTTGGTATTGAAGAATTGACCGACAGCATTCTGGCGGCTCAACTGTTCGTCTTCTTTATCGCTGGATTTGAGACGTCGTCGACGACGATGAGCAACGCCCTCTACGAGCTCGCTCTCAATCACGAGATACAGGACAAATTGAGGGCTGAAATAAAGAAGGAGATGTTGAGAACCGGTGGTGTTATACAGTATGAAGGAGTGAAAGACCTGAAGTACCTCGACATGGTGTTTCAAGGTAACCAATCAATTTAATTATTTTTCCTGACAATTTCGCGACTTTTCCTAACAATTTCATAATCATAACAATGATAGCGATATCACTATCTCTTGTTAATTTATTAATTGATCTGATAACAAATTGTGCCCACCTGTTTTTTCAGAAACTATTAGAAAGTATCCACCGGTGACTTTCCTCATGCGCAAAGCCACGGAAGCCTATACCTTCGAAGGGCCATCAAAAAACAAACTATTGACGATCGAGAAGGACCAGAAGGTTTGGATACCGATATACGCGATCCAACGGGATCCCGAATACTTCCCGAAGCCGGATATCTTCGATCCCGAGAGGTTCACGGAGGAGGCTGCAAAGTCGAGACATCCGATGACGGTTCTGTCGTTCGGCGATGGACCGCGAAATTGCATCGGTGCGTGTAACTCAAATTTCTTTTTACTTTATAATTTTGTGAAAAAAAAAATCAGAAATTTCACACATTGAGGAATGGTCTTCATCTACTTGCGGAAAAAATCGCGAGACCACTGAACGATTCAATTTCTCAGTTCGAGCTTTAAACCTCCCGAGGTTCGAGCGGTCTGAACGGTCTGCTATGCAATTTGGGTCTTTTTTCTTTTTCGCGTTTGCTGACCAATGTTGTTTTTTTTTGCTGTTTCAGGAAAACGATTCGGCGTCATGCAGACGAAAGTTGGACTCTTCAAGATTCTGAACAGTTACAGGGTGGAAACTTGCGACAAGACCCAAATACCCTACGTCAACAACCCCAAGGCATTTTTGCTGGCGCCCATAGGCGGCATTCATCTGAAATTAATCAAAAACAACGTGGACAGCACGAATCTTTGAGGATAAACATTTTTTCAGTATTAATTACAATATCATCTGCAACATTCATTTTTTTTCTCATATTACTATCGCGTCTCATTATGTTTAAGCTCTCACTTCCGATCCAGAAATCTCATTTTTCAACCAAAAGTGACGTCATACCGAAAAAACGTCACTTTCGATGAGAAATCCTCATTTCTCAACCGAAAATGACGTATTTCTGGTAAGACGTCACTTCAGGTCGAAAAATGAGATTTTCAACCAATTAGTGACGTATTTCCAAAATGTAAAGAAACAAATTTTGAAAGACAACGTTACGGAAGACATTTTTGTCAAAAATGGGACTTCGAAGCTACAATTCTGCAAATGTTCTCTGCTCTGTTATCTGAGGTTCACCCTACAATGTAAATAAAACGGTGTAAAATTCAACGTCGCTTAACACCGCCATGTGGTTCATATAGGTTCATTACGTTGGTGTTGAAATATAGTGTATAAAACGTGCGGTGTCAAATCAGTGGTACCTACGGAGCGTACATTCTAACACTGTGGTGTATAGGGACACCGAACCTTATTCCTAAATGAGTAAAAAGGTTTTAAGCGGTTGAAGTAGATATAAATGTTTTAATATAATAAATCGTAACCAATAATAGCTCAACATAGTAATTACGTGGTACATTGTGATAATTATAAATGAAAAAAGACTATTAATGAAAAAAGGCTACTATACGAATATCTATGGTGGCGAATTGCCTGCGATGGGATTTGAACTACCTAACTCATGCTCATTCCTCCCTACCTATGCCTACTAACTAACACGTTACCGACTACGATATTGCTCTCTTGTGAATTTCTCTTATTCAAATTTCATAGAAGTTACTCGGGATATTAATGGTTATACATTACTGTATCATTCAGATAATAACTACACGGCGTGGTTATGTATTTGTATATTCTTTGATTGTACGATTAAAAATAATATTTATTTTTCTTAAAATCAACAATTAAATGATAATTATCAGTTCTTTAAAGGATCCGTTTTTCCATAAGTACAATTTACTTAAAATTTAGGCCGCTCATTTCGAATAGTGTTCACTTCGCATAAGTTTCAGAGAAATGAGAGGGAATTATAAACACTTCTCGATCGTATAAAAATCTGAAAAAAATCACGCGTATTAAGGATGCTGAACAGATTCATTTTGCATAACGATACTTCTAAAATGTTATTAACAAATTGATGAAAAATTTAATTGTTCAACAAATTTCCCGGAAACATATTTTTTTTTAACGAAAATTATTTGTTCATTTTTCTGAATGCGTATGAATTTTTTCAGATTTTTTAATTCACTTTAAATTTTGGGACTTTTTCTACACGTTTTTCCCCATATAAAAAAAAATCAAAGTGAATTTAAAAATGTGAAAAAATTCATACGTATCCAGAAAAGTGAACGAAGCACTTTCATAAAAAAAAGTCAGGGTTCCGAGAGATTTGATGAACAATTTTATTTTTCATCAATTTATTGATAACATTTTGGAATTATTATTATGCAAAATTAATCTTTTCATCACCTTTTAACATGCTTGATTTTTTTTAGATTTTTATACCATCCAGAAGTGTTTGCAATTCCCTCTCGTTTCTCTGAAACTTATGCGAAGTGAACACTATTCGCAAGGACTACCTTAAAACCATCTTACAAATGCGATGATGAAATAAGCGTACACTTTTGTGCAGCATAACGTAACTCGGGAGAAGATACGCGAGACAGGGTAATTGGCCGCACTCTTCGCACGAGTTGAGAACTTCGGATGATTGCTATATCAGCGGGCGGCAACAGTGGGCGAGTCAGTATACGCCGGTCGGCCGGCGTGAGAGAGCGTATTTATTTCGGCATTGTCAGTCGTAATCTATATCAAAAGACGCGGTGGCGTCCGACGCCCAGTACTTAACGGTTTGAGCCATACATTTTGACACTATAAAAACAAAACTTCGATGTTTCATGTCAAGAAGTTAATTAAAAGATTAATTTCTTGACATTTTGATAAAAAAATAAAAATAAAAAATTAATTGAAAGATTAATTAATTAAAAAATTAAGAGACTTAAACTTAATTAAAACTGTAATTAATTAAAACTGAGCGGAAGAAGGTGGGACACCTTCTTTTCTTAAAAAAGATTTTTAAGCGAGTTGTATACTCAGTAACACTTCCGTTCACCTTGCGCACTTGTCTTCCGAAGGTTGCCCGCTGATTCTGCGCATGTCCATGCGCACTTCCGAAGGTCAAGCCGCCTAGTGTGTGAAACGGTACTCGAGATACTGTGGCAATAATTTACCGAAAACAAAGATCTTTTATAAATTTAAATCGAGGCTTTCTTTGTGACAAAAAGAAAATGCTCGGCGTCGTGGAAATAATTTTGGTCCTTTCGGGACTGACAGTCGGACTCTACTATTACTTGACCAGGACCTTCGACTTCTGGAAGTCCCGTGGCGTTAAGGGACCTCAGCCGGTGGTACTGTTTGGCACCATTAAGGATATAATGACGAACAAATACTCGATGGGCGATTATCTGAACAACGTTTACAAGATCTGGAAGAAAGAGCCGTTTTTCGGTATCTACCTGCGTCATGATCCGATCCTCGTGTTGAGCGACCTCGACCTCGTCAAGAACGTTCTTATAAAGGATTTCAGTAAATTTGCAGATCGGGGCATGTCTACGTACGAAAAAGTCGAGCGACTGTCGGGCAATCTTGTCAATCTCGAGCCTGCGCGCTGGCGACCCCTGAGGCTGAAACTCTCGCCCGTGTTCACTTCCGGTAAGCTCAAGGAGATGTTTTATCTTCTTCTCGAGTGCGTCGAGCATTGGGACGAATACATCGGTGGCATGATCGAGAAAACCGGCACCGACGCGATCGTCGTCGAGTGTCGGGAATTGACGGCAAAGTTCGCCACCGACGTTATCGGTGTTTGCGCCTTCGGGCTTCAGATGAACGCGATGGCGAGCGAGGACAGCATATTTCGGATAATGGGACGAAGAATATTTACCTTCAACTGGAAGAACATGCTGAGGTTTCGGCTCAGAACACTCGCACCGAGACTGTACAATATCGTGGGTCGCTTGCTCGCCGACAAGGAGATGGAAAACTTCTTTATCGACACTATGACACAGACGATGGAGCACAGGAAGAAAAATAACGTTGTCAAACACGACTTCGTCGATCTTCTTATGGCAATCAGGGACCATCCTGAAAAAATTGCTGATGTCGGTAAGTCGTTTGTTGAATCTTTTGGGTTTGTTGAATCTTTTGGGTTTGTTGAATCTTTTGGGTTTGTTGAATCTTTTGGGTTTGTTGAATCTTTTGGGTTTGTTGAATCTTTTGGGTTTGTTGAATCTTTTGGGTTTGTTGAATCTTTTGGGTTTGTTGAATCTTTTGGGTTTGTTGAATCTTTTGGGTTTGTTGAATCTTTTGGGTTTGTTGAATCTTTTGGGTTTGTTGAATCTTTTGGGTTTGTTGAATCTTTTGGGTTTGTTGAATCTTTTGGGTTTGTTGAATCTTTTGGGTTTGTTGAATCTTTTGGGTTTGTTGAATCTTTTGGGTTTGTTGAATCTTTTGGGTTTGTTGAATCTTTTGGGTTTGTTGAATCTTTTGGGTTTGTTGAATCTTTTGGGTTTGTTGAATCTTTTGGGTTTGTTGAATCTTTTGGGTTTGTTGAATCTTTTGGGTTTGTTGAATTTTTTGGGTTTGTTGAATTTTTTGGATTTGTTGAATCTTTTGGGTTTGTTGAATCTTTTGGGTTTGTTGAATCTTTTGAGTTTGTTGAATCTTTTGGGTTTGTTGAATCTTTTGGGTTTGTTGAATCTTTTGAGTTTGTTGAATCTTTTGGGTTTGATGAATCTTTTGGGTTTGATGAATCTTTTGGGTTTGATGAATCCTTTGGGTTAGTTGGATCTTTTGAGTTTGTTGAATCTTTTGCGTTTGTTGAATCTTTTGCGTCTGTTGAATCTTTTGTGTTTGTTGAATGGTTGCTCACAATGCTTGAAAACTGAATTTCACAAGAGAAATATAATACAAACGTTGTTTCAACATAATAAAAATTTGCAAATAAAATGTTTCTTTCAATTTTTTTAATTCGTAATTTTTTGTATTGAAGAATTGACCGATAGTTTTCTGGCGGCCCAACTGTTCGTCTTCTTCTTGGCGGGATTTGAGACGTCGTCGACGACGATGAGTAACGCCCTCTACGAGCTCGCGCTCAATCACGAGATACAGGACAAATTGAGGAGTGAAATAAAGAAGGAGCTGTCGAGAACCGGTGGTGTTATAGAGTACGAAGGGGTGAAGGACATGAAATACTTCGACATGGTGTTTCAAGGTAATCAATCAATTTCATTATTTACCTAACAATTTCATAATCATAACAACGATAACGATATCGCTGTCGTTGTTGACTTATTAATCGGTCGATTAATAAATTTTGTTCGTTCGTTTGTCAGAAACTATGAGAAAATATTCACCTGCGACTGTCCTCATGCGCAAAGCCACGGAAAACTATACATTCGAAGGGCCTTCGAAGAACAAACTATTGACGATCGAGAAGGGCCAGAGGGTTTGGATACCGATATACGCGATCCAACGGGATCCCGAATACTTCCCGAAGCCGGATGTCTTCGATCCCGAGAGGTTCACGGAGGAGGCTGTGAAGTCGAGACATCCGATGACGGATTTGTCGTTCGGCGATGGACCGCGAAATTGCATCGGTGCGTGTTAGGGGGGAGCGGGGCAAAATAGCACACCGGGGCAAAACGGGACAATGAGTCAAAACGCCATTCTCCAATAATTTTTGGATGGTGGCGATGGTGGTACGTGGGGCAAAACGGGTTTTGAAAATTCGGATGTATCGTTGGGACAAAATGGGACATCCAAAAATTATTGGAAAATTGAGTTTTGCCCTCACTGTCCCGTTTTGCCCCGCTGTGCCATTTTGCCCCGGTCACCCCTACTCAATTTTATTGCACTCAAAAGTTTCGTGGAAAAAAAAGGAAATTTGGCACACATCGAGGGATGGTTTTCACCACTTTGCGAAAAAAATCGCGAGACCAGTGAATGATTTCGTTTCTCAATTCGAGCCTTAAACCTTTCGAAGTTTTAGTGGCCTGCACAGTCTGCTATGCAATTTGGGGTTTTCTCTTTCCGTCTGTACTTATAGATGTCATTTTTTTTTTTTTTTTTGCTGTTTCAGGCAAACGATTCGGCGTCATGCAGACGAAAGTTGGGCTCTTCAAGATTCTGAACAGTTACAGGGTGGAAATTTGCGACAAGACCCAAATACCTTACGTCAACAATCCCAAGGCTTTTTTGCTGGCGCCGATAAACGGCATTCATCTGAAATTAATCAAAAACAACGCTGACGGCACAAATCTTTGAGCATAAACATCTTTTTAGTATTAATTCCGATGTCATCTATAATATTAATTGTTTTTCTTTAATTACTCTCACGTCTCATTATGTTTAAGTTCTAACTTCCGTTTCTGGAATCGACTTGAAGTAACGTTATAAAGGAAGTTCGTTACTTCCAATTTGAAAACCTTATTTCTCGACCGGAAATTACGTATTTTTGGTACTTCTGGTAAAAAAAAAAAAAATGAGCTTTTTAAACAGTTAGTCATATATTTCGGTTATGACCAAAAACATATTACGAAAGACGGCGTTATGTAAGAGATTTTCGTTATCAAAAACACGCCGTTGCGTAATGACGAGCTCAACGCATGTTTGATCGGCTGATAAATGACTGATAAATGGTAAGCGATTTTTAAGTTTTCATTAAGGCCATGTGAAAGATGTACCACGTGACATATGAGTGCGAGAGAGATAGATGCATTTTTCGAAGTAATGCCATTTAAAACCGGTTGATGCTTCGGATAAAACGGAAGCATCATCGGACGCGGTATTAAATTGTACTTCCGCTAATGCTTTGCTTTTTCCCGAAAAATGTGCGGTATCTGAATTTTGGGTACCGCCTGAGATTTTGGGTTCCGACTGAGTAGTTTCACGTGTCCTTAAACAACGCTAGCGTTGTCGAAAGGAACGTTTTTATCGACCATGGTCGTTACCACGGTCGGTAATAAAGACTGTAATGTTACTTAATTTAAGGGTGCTTGTGCCGGATGGTCGCTTGGTTCTTATAGAATCGGAGCGGATATTGAGCTTTGACTATTCGGCATTCACCTGAAATTAATAAAAAAGAATGCGGACGGCATGAATAATTAAAGATAAACATCTCTTCAGAATTAATTACAATGTCATTCATTTTTTTTTTCATGTGTTAATCTCACGTCTCATGTTTGAGCTCACACTTCCGGTCAAGAAATCCCATTTTTCGAGCAGTCGAAACTTCCAATTTTAAAACCTCATTGCTTGACCGGAAACATGGTGGCTGTTTTTTCCCCTGAAAAAAATTCCCTGACTTTTCACTAATCAATTAACAATTTCCCTGACCAATAAAAAATTTTCCCTGACGAAACTTCTAACGACGTCTATTAAAAAAATTAATGATACAAATGAAAATGCCTAATTATTGTATGTTTAATTCTGTTTTTTTTATGTTCGCAAATTATTCAAGGCTTCCTTTTATATACTTTTTAATTTATTTATAGAAGGTTTGGCAATAATGTACTTTTTCCCTGACCAATTTTGAAATTCCCTGACTTTTCCCTGATTCCCGGACCAAGTTTTTGTTTCCCTGACTTTTCACGGTTTTCCCGGTTTTTCCTGACCGTGACCACCATGAGAAAAGACGTGTTTCCCGTCAGAAGTCACTTCCGGTCGAAAAATATGAGTTTGCAAAGAGTTAGTGACGCATTTCCGGTAAAACGTCTTGACGTATGTTTTCCGTATAATAAATAAAACATTTTTTTTTTTCGCAATAAAGTATCGATTTTTTCTTTCTGACGTATTCCAGTATGACATATCGATGCGTTTCCGGCATATTACAAAAGATATCATATTTTTTTCGCGATGATGTATCGATTTTTTTTTATTTTCGTAATGACAGAGAATAAACATTGCGCAACAGCGATCGCGGCTGTTGGCTTGCTCTGAGATACATAGGACGAAAAGCGTGAGTTGAGCGCTGCTGAGCAATTAGCTCGCTCATGGCAATGCGACGAGTCACGGTTCACGGGTAGCCGCACCGAAACGAGAGAACGCAATTAAAAAAAAAAAAAAAAAACAACGCGCACAGTCAGGTGTGAACGACAACGATGACGCTAGAATTGCATCGTAATGCCTACGACGGCTTATTAGTTTCAACAAGATGTGCTATATTCCGAGCTGTCAAGCTCGTGCTGCTCTCGGTATGAGGAAATAAGTGACACGCAGTTCGGACTGACGCTGCGTCGTCAGTCAGTGTGTGTCGCTCCTATCCGAAGCAGCACATCGCCCCTTCGAATTCTGCCTTCGGTGAATTTAATTAATATTAAAAAAATAATACAAAGAAAAAATTATTTATAAATCTTAGATTAAATTGATGATGATAAAAATAAAAATAAAACAAGCTCAATTGACGAATTTTTGTGGAAATAAACGACACGCAGTTCGCTCCTATCCGAGGCAGCACAATTGCTCCAATTCAGTGAATTTAATTACTATAGAATTCTCCTTTCGGTGAATTTAATAAGTACAAAAAAAAAATGAGTAAAGGAAAAATTATTTACAAATCTTAAAATTAAATTGATGATTAAAAGAAAAAAACGCCAAGTTTAAGTGCCGAATTACCGACGATGGAGTGGACGGAGATAGCGATCGGTGTATGCGCTCTGATGTTCGGCGCTTACTACTGGCTGACGGCGAATTACGACTTCTGGAGATCGCGCGGCGTGGCCGGACCAGCGCCCAGGCTCTTCTTCGGTAACTTGTCCGACATGTTTTTCGGCAAATTGTCGTTCGGCGAGTACCTGAAGAGGATCTACGACGCGAATCCCAACGAGGCGATGCTCGGTATTTACATGACGCGCAATCCGGCCCTCGTGCTCATGAATCCCGAGATGATAAAGGACGTTCTCATAAAGGATTTCTCGACGTTCTCGGATCGAGGCCTGAAGACGTTCGACAGGGCCGAGCCGCTGTCCCAGCACCTGGTGAATCTCGAGCCGGCCCGATGGCGACCGCTGCGCAACAAACTCTCGCCGGTCTTCACGTCTGGAAAATTGAAAAAAATGTTTTACCTTCTGCTCGAGTGCGGGGAACATTTGGAGGAGTATCTAAAAAAATTGACCCTCAGGGACGAGCCGGTGGAGTGTCGGGAATTGACGGCGAAATTCACGACCGACGTCATCGGCACTTGCGCCTTTGGGCTGCAGATGAACGCGCTGGCCGACGAGGAAAGTGAGTTCAGAAAAATGGGCCGAGAGATATTCACGCCCGATTGGAGGAAGATGATTAAGTTTCGGATACGCGATTTTACACCGTGGCTCTACAGCCTACTCGGCCCCGTCATAACCGACTGGAAAATGACGAATTTCTTCATGAAGATCATGAGGGACTCGGTGAATTACAGGAAAAACAATAATGTCGTCAGGCACGATTTCATCGACCTTATCATGGAACTCCGTGATAATCCCGATAAGCTCGGCGACATCGGTGAGAGACACTTTATCTACGATGAGTAATAAAGGATGTTGCTGAGAAGAGTTTAACTTGTTTTCGTACACAGTAAAATGAGTACCAATTTTTACACACAAAAAAAATTTAACAAAAAATGTCTGTTAATTGTACGCATATTTTTTGTAAAATTGACAAGAAAATAATTGTGGAGATTCGTGGACAAAAAAAGTTTGTCAAATGTACAAATATTTTTTACTGTGTAGTGGAAATTGGCTGAACTGACGTAATAAACATTTAAATGTGAATAACTATTGATGGATACACCGGTTAATATTGGTATTAACAATAATAACAATATAATTAATAATATTATAATAAATAATTAATCATTATTTCATTAATTAGTCATGAAAATTTGTTGATAAGCCCTTTGTTCAGTTATTTATTAATGGCTTATTCGATCGTTTGTTGAGGCTCTTAACGAACCTCATGTTGAATCGTAAATTCAAGAATTAACGGATACTTTCTTTTCGTGACGCACTTCGTTGACCTGAAATAATAAAAATTAAGATGAGAATAATACTTAATTATCAACCGGTTAATATTGTTATCAACAATAATACTACTTATTATTGTTAACAGTAATATTATTATTATTAATTTACTTATTATTAATAATATTATTTATTCTTTTCTTAATTAATAATGAAAAATTGTTGATAAGCCCTTTGTTCAATTATTTATTAATGATTTATTCGTACGTTTGTCGAGACTTTTAACGAACCTAATGTTGAATCGTAAATTCTAGAATTAACGGATACCTTGCTGACGGCCCAACTATTCGTATTTTTCCTTGCGGGCTTCGAAACCTCCTCCACAACAATGAGTCACGCTCTCTACGAGCTCGCCCAAAACCAGACGATACAGGAAAAACTTCGCGCCGAAATTAACACGGAATTGGCCAAAAGCAAAGGAGAGCTCACCTACGAGAGCATCAAATCTATGAAATACCTTCACATGGTATTCCAAGGTAACATTTTTAAGTCGATATTTTTTAGATAAATTTTGCAGATGATAAATTATTGAAATATGATTTGCTTTATTTAGAAACTCTGAGAAAGTATCCACCCGCTACTTTGCTCATACGAAAGTCCACGGAGCAGTATACATTCTCTGGCACGAAATTAACCCTGCCGAAAGGGTCGAGGATTATTGTGCCGGTATTCGCGATACACAGGGATCCGAAAATTTATCCGAAACCGGATGTGTTCGATCCCGAAAGATTCACGGACGAGGCGATCGCAGCCAGACATCCCATGAGCTGGTTGGCTTTCGGTGACGGTCCCAGAAATTGCATTGGTAAATTTTGTTTAAATATACAAAAATATACATGTATGAGATATATATATATATAGCGGGTTATTGTGGCTCGCGCGCTTCGCGCGCTCGCACCCATTTCTGGACGTAAACCCTTATTATTCTAAATACTTCAAAAGACGGAGGGAGGGTCACCCCCCCCTTCCTCCCGTCGATTCTTGACACGGCGGCGAAATCTTTTTATATTATAGAGAGATATAAACATATTTTAGAAAAAAGACATAAGCCCTTATTATTCTAAGTCTTTAACCCCCCCCCCCCCCCCCTTATTGTTCCAAATCCCCTTATGCTAAATGGACTTAAGTCCTTATTATTCAAGTCCTTTGAAGCTAAATGGACTTAGGCCCTTATAAATCCAAGGCCCTTTAAGGATGGACTTAAGCCCTTATTATTCTAACCCCCCCCCCCCCCCCCCCCCTCGATTCTTGACACGGCGGCGACGGCGACAGCGGCGAAATCTTTTTATATTATAAAGAGATATATATATATATATAATCAATATAATATGTAACATTATATATATCAATATATATAATACATATTATATATTATATATTATATTAGAGCATTTTACGCGGGGCGAGTGACCGCTTAAAATGCGTGCTGGGAGAAGTGCGTTTGATGAGTAGTTTCCGAAATCTAAGGGTTTAAAGTTGACCAATCAGCATGCATTTTTAAATAACAAATTTCGTTGCACGCTCCAATGTACATTTCGAAGTCGAATTATCGTTCGGGTGCCGAAATTTGCCGTCCCTGCAACGACTTCCGGTACATCTCATCCACGCGGTGTCCAGATTTCGCCAGACCATTTCTTGACATCCTGCGAACTTGGCTCCGCAGTTTTTTGCTTCTCGGAGCATGAGAAAGGCAGTGCTGAACGTTACGTCGAACCTCGTCAAGGCTCTCGTTTTCCAGGTGTCGATTGTCGATTTCTCAACATCCGGCGAACTTGGCTCCCTAGTTTTTGCTTCTCGGAGCGTGAGAAATTCGAGAATTCGAAATTCGAAAAAGAACTTCAATTTTTGTTAAAAATAGTTCGGTCCTTTTGCGGTTTTTGTAACAGAAAAGAGCGCTAAACCAAAAACCAAAAAGATACGGTCCGTTTATCTGTTTTATGCGGTCCGTTTCGTTCCCCAAAGTACGGGGCCGTTTTCGGTCCGTTTTAAGGTTTTTCCCGAAAAACCGTCTGTCGCACAACTTGCTAGGGATTAATCGCTCGAACTTCTCCAGCGCTCATTTTACTCGGGCGATCGCCACGCACCAGCCTGTACCTAGCATGTGCGCCGATTAATTTACATGTATGTGAACGAACAATTTGTATCGATTGACTTTTGTTTTCTAGGTGCTCGTTTCGCTAATTATCAATCGAAGGTCGGACTCATCAAGATTCTCCAGCATTACAAGGTCGAAGTTTGTGATAAAACTCAAATACCGTATGTTATCGATTCGAAGAGTTTCCTATTGGCTCCGACGAAAGGTATCCACGTCAAGATATCGAAGGTTCATTGAGGTGATTTCGAAATTCAGTATTGAATTTAAGGAATTTATCCTGCGCCGTTTAGTAAGATAATCGCATTACAACGAAGTGGGGTATGGGGGGAGGATGATGTTATCCTTATACAGTATCTATTTGAATAATTTATTAATAAATGTTGCAAATACATGTATTATGTACCTGTGCCTTTTTATTCGAGACCATTAAGTTGCTGACTTGCTATGGACTAACAAATTTAGATTCCGAAAATTTAGATGTCCGGTCGAAAAATGTAGTTTTTAATCCGGAAATTACGTGTTTCCGGTATGACGTCACTTCCGGTCGAAAAATGAGATTTTCAAACCGGAAGTCACGTATTTCCGGTATAAAGTCACTTCCGGTCGAAAAATGAGATTTGCAAACCGGAAGTCACGTATTTCCGGTATAAAGTGACTTCCGGTCGAAAAATGAAGTTCTTGAACCGGAAGTCTCTCATTTCCGGTATGACGGTCACTTCCGGTCGAAAAATTAAGTTTTCAAACCGCAAGTTACGGATTTCCGGCGTGTCCTCACTTCCGGTCGAAAAATTAAATTTTCAAACCGCAAGTTACGGATCTCCGGCGTGACCTGACTTCCGGTCGAAAAATTAGATTATATACGATATTCTGAGGTGCTTTCGACTTGCCGTTTAACAACTTGCCCAGTTCCAGCTCGCTTTGGAGCTTCACGCCGAAATTGTGGAGTTACGCGGCGAGCTGGAACTGTGCAAGCAGCTTCCGGTATTAAAACGCCGTGCAGACTCGCATGTCTGAATTGTGCCGACACGCTATGCGATTCCGTGTTACAGTAGAATCCCGTTTATTCGAGGTAATGTGGGGAGAGCGTACGTCGGATAACTGAAATCTCGGATAACACGGATAACATACTCAATTCAAACGTGTACTACTATTATATATTCTTAAAAATAACACATCACTTCATGTAATACTTTATTAGTTAATTTAGTTATTAATTATATTAATAATTGAGTTCATTGACATTAACTTGATATAAACATAAACCATTGACTCTAAAATCGGAACTGTTGTATTTGCAGTTCGCAATATAAAGACTGAGCAAACCCGTACAAGTGTAAGCATATATGCATCAAGATCTCCGTTACGGATTACTCTGCGCGTAGGTATTGCTGCTTTATCCGTTTTATTCGAGTTTTCGGTATTAGCCGAGCCTACACCTCGGTTCCAGTAGCTCCAGTGCCGTCAGTTTTCTATCTAGGTACAATAGGTTTGATCCTTTTCAAAGTAAACTTGAGCAGAGCGCTCGATTTTGTGTGAAAGGTATATCTATATATCCAATAAATATAGATATATATATTTTCCACGTAAAATGGAGCACTCTGCGCCAGCTGACTGAAAACGAACAGAGCTAACAACTGCGCATATTGTGACCCCGAAGAAATTTACGGTCATGGCACAACAAACATTTTCTGGAACCAAAAAAGACGGTAATTAAGGTAAAAGTCTCAGTTTATGACACTTCTACGCAGCTCTTACTTTAAGCGTGTGAAATCGTAGGGATAAACAAGGAGAACCAAGAGTCGCAGTTTCTGACCCCCCGAACGCGCGCCACCCATTGGCTGTATATCAAATGGTGGGGGAAACCGACTATGCTAGAGGTAGCCCTGTCACAAACTGGGTCAATGTCAGAAGCTGGGTCCTTTACCCTATTTGATCAATTGACGGTTACAAAAAATGACCGTCACGGCGCGTCTCTATTCGAGAGTGATATGGGCCGCATAATACGCATGCGCAGTCATTGTAACTAAAGCGCTGTTTGTTTTGAGCTTCGTTATTATTACGCCACCACAATTATAACGGCGAATCGAAAGCGCTGTGGTCGCGCAACAACTAGATAATTAGATGAACGAGATTAATAGATCGTCGTTTCGTTATCTCATGAACTTTTGCGCGCTTACTGCGCCCCCTGGCGAATAGTTTCGGTAGTGCCAAACACCGACGACAGCTGATCTCTGTTTATAAGAGAAAGGCGAATCACAAACAATTAAATGTTACTCCAAAGAAATATCTACTCTTTTGGGTGAGCGAAATTCGGGAATTCTCTGCAAAGATGATGAAAGAAATGGGCGAAGAGGCGGTGACGGAAGTACAGCCGAACATTGAAACTTCCGAAAGGTATAACCTCCAAAACAGCTTACCGTAACTTAATTTCTTACCCCTCGCAAATTGGCTCATTGTCGTGTTGTATAGTCAGATTGAGATTGATTGAAAAAAACAATCGCTTTTTTCGCAGAGAAAACACAATCGTCGATTTTTCGAATTCGACGGCTAAACTGGCGGACGGTCTTCTCGCAATATATCAGCCTCCTTTGGAACAAATGAAAAAGGAACTCGATGAACTGACGTGAGAAACTGAAAAAAAAAATCACAAAATATATATATATATTTTTTTTTAATCCACGAAGTATAATTTTTTGTTTTTCTTAAACAAAAAAACATATATGTATACATTTATCATCACAGACGAAAGCAAGGAAGTCTGATCGATCGGATGCGCGTGGAGAATTTAAAGCTCGACGATACCTCGGGCGATTGGGCGCTCAACGAGATGGTAAGAAGAAAAATACGATAAAAATGTTGATAATAGCTGATTTTAAAAAATCCGATAATTCTTCAAGTTTTCAACTATAAAAGCCTACCAGGGAAGACTGAGCTCGATAAAGAAAGAAATGACGAATATTCACGAGCGAACTTTCAAGCTGAAGGCAAGACGATTATTATTTCTTATTGGCATTTCATAGTTGAGATTTAATATTGATTTAATATCGCGATGAATTTTGTTTTTTTTTTTTCAGAAACGAGCGTTGAGGTTGCAGCAGATAAAACAGAAGGAAGCTCTAAGCCGCGAGCATCAGAGGGAACAGGAAAGTCGACGGGAACAGGAGTTGATCGGTAAACCATCGATCGCCTGATTATTCCTCTGAACGCGCTTTATTTATTGTATAAAATATATAATATATTATATCGTGCTGTTATCTTGCCTAAAAATTTGAAAAAAAAAACAAAGAAACGTAAATTTACTCGAGTACTCATCCTTGGTTTTCTGTGCTGCTCCGATTTGGTTGCCAGACGATTTCCCATTGGGCAACCGGCGAGTATTCATTATCTCTTCCGCACCGACGATTGTACGTTGTTTCAACCGGAAACCCTATTGCAATCTTTCACATTACGCGGAAATGTTTGAAAAACATTTCAGCGAAACATTTCTGAAACATTTCAATGTAAGATTTATCAGCGCATAAAAAATTATTTTCAAAATGTTTTAAAAACATTTCACACATTTTTTTTATATTTCAAAAAAATATTATAGAAACGTTTCAAAAATATTTCTGTGCTATGTGGGATCAAAGGAAACGGAAAAGTCAATGGGAAGAGATGTTGATCGGTAAGCCATCAATCACCTGATTTTTCTTCTAAACGGGCTTTATTTATGGTATAAAACGTATAAAAATTATATCGTAATCTTGCCGAAAATTTTGAAAAAAAAAAAATGAAGAAACGTACATTTACTCGATTACTCATCTTTGGTCTTCTCTGCTGCTGCGATTTCGTTACCAGACGATTTCCCACTGCCCACCCGGCGAGCATTCCTTATCTCTTCCACAGAGACGATTGAACGTTGTTTCGGCCGGAAATCCCATTATCTCGCGATCCTCTTGGATACGAAAGGTAAAAGTTGATTCGTGAGTTCCCAAGAAGTATCTGGAAAAAAAAAAAAAAAATTAAATATTATACCTGTTCAACATTTAAAAAATTTAATATCGTCTCGATATTACCGTGCGTGGGAACATATTATTTGATCTATTATCGCTACTCCGCCGTCTTTGAATGTCTCTTTTACTCGCCGCGGAGGAACGTAACGGCGCACTCGATACTTTGACATCAGATTCTTCAGTTGCTCGTATTCTGGAATAGAATTCCCATTGTATAACATTTGTTGGATGTCAGTAGGAAATATAGAAATCATTTTTTATATCGCTATATCTCGATTGCATCGAACACTGGACAATTTATGTTTGAATTACCAAAATTTATTTTCCGTCAATCGCAAAATCGGGGTCTATTTCAATCGTCTCTGTATATCGTCATTTTATGACTATGATTAAAAATATGAACTTATTGATCGCCACAATTTAATAATATGAAAAAATTCCGAAAAATCTTGTCACATATAAAAATTTAAAAATTTGAGCCGGAGTGGGCCAACGTCACCTTCTATTTTTCTCACTGTTTTTTTTTTTAGAAAAGATTAGAAAAAATAGCAGGAGTTATATTGTTACCGTCGTCTGTCGCGTCGGTCGCAACGAAAAGAACCCCAAGTTCGCGATCTTTCATTATTCGGCGCAATTGTTCCGCAGCACTTTTGATAGTCGGCACCGAGTTTGCCCGACCGTTCAGAAAATCGCGTCTTCTGAGATGAACCGCAAGATACGGTCCTCCGATAGCATTTCTTCGTCCCTTCAAAAAAATCGCCGATTAAATTTTCTTTTCTACAATAATAATTATCAGCGAGTGAATTCCATACTTTCTCTTCCGTCCAGTCCAAGGGTCGCGGAGTATTGTCCCGGGAGTTCGTGGATTCGAGGTACTCGAGACGAAATTCGTCGGCGAGTTCGTACAATTGGCTGTTGTAACGCATACTCCGTCTAGCTCTCCAATACTCTCGCGATCCGTACTCGTCGTGCAGAGGCACCTCCATGTGGTCAAACATGAACGACCTGCACAAAAATTGTTCAATTTTTTAATTAAAAATCAGAAGGGCGTATCTCAAATGCTTAAACACAGAAAATACGCCCTTATTATTATATGTTTAGTTTTTTATAATTATAGCCAATATTTGTTCTGTTGCATTTGGCAAACTAAACATTGAGGCACTTTTTTCATAATGTTTTGCCACATTTTCTCGGCACGCTGTACAAACTGTTAAGAGATCGAATGTGCCTTTAATTTGGAGATTCGAGAAGCTTCGCCATACCGCACGCACGCCCGTAAAAAACAATGCGGTCAGCGTTTTTTTGCAGTTACATTTGGATATTCCCAAAAATATTCAGAAAACTCATTTTCTTCAGTTTTACGATAATCCGCGGGTTATAGTAAGTCAACATCGTCGATGATTGACCAACCGTTCCTTCGAACATTTTAGTCACGTGACATTGTTTTTGATAATTACAGTTAACTTTTTTCCATTGAGGGGAATTAAATTTTCAGGCACCTTTTGCGTAACTATAGTCAATGTTTTTTCTGTTCAATTGAGGAAACTACATTTTGATGTACCTTTTTTTTGTAAATATAGTCAATTCTTTTTTCTGTTCCATTGAGGAAAATTAAACTTAGAGGCACCTTTCTCATAACTATAATAAATGTTTGTTCTGTTCTATTGAGGAAAACTAAACTTTAAGGCACCTTTTTCATAATTATAGTCAATTATGCTAACTCATAGAAGAAGCTTGATTTTTTTCTGTTCCATTGAGGAAGATTAAAATTTTACTATTACATACAATTTTACTAAGTGTATTGAATTTTGCTACAGTCCATTTTTTTTCTATTAGATGGAGGAAAACTAAACTTTGAGGGGCCTTTTTGATAATGTGTTTGCCACATCTTCTTGCCATGCCATACGAACTGTTCAAAGATCGAGTGTACCTGTAATTCTGAGGTTCGAGAAGCTTCGCTAAGCCTGACGCACTCCCATGAAATACAATGCATCCAACGTTTTTTGCAGTTAAATTCGAGTATCCCCAAAAATGTCCTGTAAACTCATCTTCCTCAGTCTTCCGATAACCCAGTTGTTCCCTCGAGCATTCCATCGGTTCGACCTTATCTACAAATTTGCCTGTTTCGAACATCTTCGGATCGTTCCGAAGTATGTAAACAACGTCGATCGACGAGCGCTCCCCAATCTTTCCGGCATTATAATATTCTGCAATAAGAAAATCCTATTTTATAAATTTTTCTTTTTTCTTATCTCTCACCTATAAAAATGATAGAGGCCGGAAAAAAAAATTACCTCGAAAAAACGTGTGCATCTCGATAACAGGAGCGTATCGTCGAAGACTGGGAACGTCAAAAAATGTGCTCCAAGGCAATTGACTCTGAGGTCCCAAGTCTCCGCTTCTCCAGTGATACATTCTTTCTGCGAGAAAAAAATGTTTTTTTCTATCCGAGCAACTTTTTTTTTTCTCCGTCCCATTTTCCCAAAACGAAGAATATAATTTTTCCATGCATCTTTCGAGGTCCGCTTACGAACGTCCCCGAACTTCGAGATAATTTAAAAACGTTTTGCAACGTTTTATGTGGCATTATTTCGGTGTGTCCCGAGCCAATTACCCCAAGGCGGAAGCACCAAGTTCCATTCGTGATCCTCGTCCATCGCGTTCAGAGCTCTGACGAACGGGGCGATTCGGACGTAAACGTCGCGTCGAAGGTTGAAGCCCTCGGCCCGGTTAACGTCGTACAGAATGTACCTAAAAATCGCACACAGTACAAAACAAAATACATAAATAACGTGTCTCGACTATCGAAGATTCGTGTCGATGAGAGACAAACAAAATATTGCGAACTTTTTTTCTTTCGAATATCGATCGACCGGCGAGCAGTCGCTCGGCCCGGAATCGGAGGGTTTTTCACAGTGGCCTTCCGCATCGTCGAGCGAAACTTCGGTAAAAGTGAATACCGTAAAAACTATAAGAAATAGCTCGACTTTCGAGCAAAGCATCCTTTGTAGGTTACGCAGGTTAAGGAGGTTGTTTCACCGACAACGACACCCGGCGTGTGTTCGGTAACTCATCATTTACGCGCAAGTTCCTTTCAGCCGAAACTCACTTCCGGCAAAATATCATCAGGTTGGAGAAAGGCCAAGTAAAGGAATCTTAAGTTTGCCTTGGACCGGACTTACCTTTTATTATATCGTATAGTTTAAGGAAAATGTGCAAATTTTAAGATAAACCGCAAACACTTTTTTTAAAATAATTTTCACTTCCGGTTTTCAAATAAAATGTTTCGATCGGAATCGACGTTTATGCAGGTCGAGGAGGTTTATCACCGACAACTTCGACAACGACACTCGGTGTTCATTCGGTAAGTCATCATCATTTGCGCGCAAGTTATTTTCAGCCCAAACTTACTGCCGGCCAAATATAACTAGTTTGGAAAAAGACCAAGTAATCGAATCATAAGGTTAGTTTGGACCGAATTTAGCTATTATATCGAATAGTTTAAGCAAAATGTGCAAATTAACATAAGCCGCAAACACTTTTTAAAAATAATTCACTTCCGGTTTGATAATCTCATTTTTCGACCGGAAGTGACGTAATATAGGGGGAACGTCACATCCGGTTTGGAAACCTAATTTTTCGACCGGAATTGCTGTCATCGAGAGGAAACGGCATTTCCGGTTGAAAAATCAGGTTTTTGAACCGGAAGTGACGTATTTCCGGTACGAGGTCACTTCCGGTCGTTAAATGCGATTTTCGAACCGGTCATGCCGTTTCCCCTAGAAGACGTTACTTCCAGTTGAAAAATTACTTTTCCAGACCGGAAGTGTCGTACTTGCGTAAAAAAAAATCTGGGATTTATCTCGAATGCAGTCAGTGACGGAAGCGAGGAATTCAGTGGATAAAAAAACATGTGCGGTACGTGTCAAATGTCTTTGTAATTTGTAAAACAATTGTAACACATTGTGCGAATTCATTTACAGCCTTCTTGTCGCAATATTTAACAAAAAAAATATACAATTTCTTACATCAATAAATTACATAAATTAAATAATATCTAAGTTGCGCGCGGTTCAAGACTCAACGGCAGCCGCAGAGACATCTTTGAGCGGAAACATGTCAACCTTCGTCTCTTGGGCGCCATTTTTATCGGCCTTCTTCTTACCGGCGAACAATTCGTCTATTTCGTGCAAGGTCTTTCCCTTAGTTTCCGGCAGACACAAAGTAACAAATATCGTGCCCAGCAGCGACATAAATGCATAAAAACAGAATACACCGTGCTTTCCCATGCAATCGAGCATATCCGGGTATGTCTTGACGGTCACAAAGCTGAAGACGTAAGCGATGCAGGTCGTCACGCCCGAAAGTATGTCCTTGACCTTGGCGGGAAATATTTCGCCTATCATGGCGAACGGCAGCACGAGAAATCCAACGGTGCTCATGAAAATGTACATCAGTATGCAGACGACGGGAATGAAGCCACGATCGCCGATTTCGTATCCCCGATCGATGAGAAGAAGATAAATGGCCAATGTGCCCATAAACAGGGTCATACCGGAACCGGAAATTATCGACGGCCATCTTCGTCCCAATTTCCTCGACACCGAGGCTACTACGAACGATCCTAACAGTCTAGTCAAACCTATCAATATCGCCCCCAAATAAGCGTCCATTCTGACGCCGGCCTCTTCGCTTATCGCTACGGCGTAATAAACTATAACGAAGATACCGGAGAATTGTTGAAAGAAGAAGTACGTTAGTATTATAGCGAAGGGCTTGAGGGACGAGCGTCGCAAGAGATGCTTCATCATCGACTTGGCTTTGGGATGCTGTCTGACCTGAAGCTCAGCCTCGACCTCCGCTGGCGCCGGACTGTCCGCGGAAATACCGCGAAATTTTTTCATTATCACGCGAGCCTCGTCGACCCTTCCGGTTTCCTTTAGCCATATAGGAGACTCGGGAAGGACGAAGAGCGTCAGGCCTATCGCTGCTGTTGGAAAGATCGAGCAGAGCAAAGCTATGAGCCTCCAGTTATCCTGAAAAGATAAACATAATATTGGTCCAGTTTTTTTTGAAAATTGTTTTGAAACATTTTCTGAAAATTGCGGCAAGCATCGAATCTTATTCGTCGCTCAATCCTGAACAAATGTTGCCTTTGAAAAATGTTTCTAAAGTTCGGCGTTCTCGAGTTACGAACGTTTGAAGTTTTAAGCCAATGAGCGGGCGCCGCCAGGTGGCGCCGCGGTCGTCGCGCGTCCTCATTGGCTCGCAGCTTCAGCCGCGGATATCTCGAGAACTACAGACTTTAGAGAAATTCTTCAAAGGAAAAGTTTGTTCGGAATTGAATACTGAACATGACTGGGACATTTGTTGGTCCGATTAATGGGGCACCTTGCGCGAACGCTTAATGAAAGTGTGAGCTTAACGCACTTGAAGTATGTAACCGAATACGTAGACGATGAGAATTCCCATGGCTATAGCGATGCTGCTCCAGGTGACCAAAACTCCTCTCCATTTGGGAGACGCGATTTCGGCGGAGTAAACGGTCGCCGGGACGGCCGCGAGACCCGTGGCTATTCCCCCTATCACACGTCCCACCACGATCTGCGTGTAGCCCGAAGACATGTAGATGACCAGCCAGCCGCACAGAGAGAAGCCCGAAGTGATAAGTAAACTTATCTTTCTTCCGCGCCTCAGTATGAAGCTGCACAGGATGCAACCGAGCGGTGTACCGATCGCTGCTGCACTGGCTAGATTTTTTAAAGAATTTTATGATCTCTCAATTTTTGTTGTACCTTTCGGTAACCCTTCATGCACGAAATCCCCATTCAACGAGGACCTAGAATTTTCCCAGAAACAACCTTCGAACCATTCGAATAACAAGTTGATGTGCTAAAAAAAATCTGGAGAAATTCACAGACGGCCCTTGAAGTGTCGGTTTTTTGACAAAGCAGAAGAAAATTTATTACACTAAAAAAAAAAAAATTCGCTCGCGGGCTGCCAAAGAATTTTTTTTTGTTTCAATTCTTCTTTCAATTCTTACAATTCCATACGATATTGTAACTACGACGGCAAGACGGTCAAGTTGACTTGCTATCGTTTCAATCCGGTATGGAAGTGTACGAATTGAAAGTAGGATTAAAAACAAAATTTTTCTTTCTTTGGCAGACCGCAAGCAAATTTTATTTGCATCATTGATATTTTTTTTTCAGTGTACGAACATCCGTATAGTTTTTGTGCTTAAAAGATGGCATGGTCGTGTGCTCTTGGCAAAAAGTCTCCCGTACTTGAAGGGTTAATGTTTCGATATTTTTACTAAGACTCGAAGACTTCCACCCATGGCTTCAAGGTGGCGATACATTGTTTAAAAATAGTAATTTACGATACTAGTGCGATAAAACTTTTTCTGACGAGTGTTGCAATCGCACGAGTTCAGAAAAAGTTTTATCGCACGATACTCGAATTTGGTACGAATTTGGTACGATACTCGTATGGTACCAAATTTTACTTAACAAGGTGTGAAAATGGGGTTTTTGCACGAAGCGTGCGTAAAACTGCCATTTTCGCACCGAGGGTAATAAAAATATTTTTTGGTGGTCGGGAGTGAAATCGACACTTTAGGATGTAAACAACATATATGTCGAGGCTCGTAGTGATATAGCAGCTGGTATAAAAATTGCAAGCTCCAAAGAGTAAACGCTCCGAATGTGCCAGTCACGCTTGTTGGTGTTCTAGGGTTGTTCTTTGATTTACGAGTTTTATTCACCTATCCAGGACGCTTGATTGCGACTGATCTTGAACTCGCTGTCGGGCGATTGTAGAGTGGGTAGAACAACCGCACTGTAACCGAAACCCATTGCTGGTCCGAGAACGGAGACATTGGCGAAGAGGCTCATCAGCATCTGAAATTGAATTAAGTTGCTACCTTTAAGTTAATTAAGTACTACCTTTTTTTTGCCGCGCGTGGACCGATCGGTCCATCTTATCGACTATTTATTGTAACAAACAATTGTTTGAGCTGTTGTTGCATGTCTTACATCACCGTGTGCTCAAATGTGACGCAGCCCCATTAAATTTTCCGAAAAATGTCGAGGAATATCTTTTCAGCAGCGGCAATTGAATAAAATGAGGACATTTGTCTGCCGCGCGTCGACCGATGGGTCCATTTTTTTTTCGGCCTCTGATTAAACTAAACGATTGTTCGACCTGTTGCAAGTCTCACCGGACCGTGTGCTAAAATATGACGCAAACGCATTACGTTTTACGGAAAAATTTCGAGGTGAAGCTTTTCAGCAGCAGCAATTGAATAAAATGAGTAAATTTGTCTGCCGCGCGTCGACCGATGGGTCCATTTTTTTCGGCCACTGATTAAACTAAACGATTGTTCGACCTATTGCTGCAGGTCTTACAAGTCTGTGTGCTTAAATGGAACGCAGCCGTGTAACTGTTTACGTAAACCAAGCTGAAATACTTGAGTCGCGATTCGTTATATAAATATACCCGTTCGCATCGAGACACGTGTGTGGGAGACGAATATGTGCGGCAAGTGGAGGATGTTGAAAAATAAAATATAGATAGATGGAATTATAATGTAAGACCAATGCGTACTTGGTGGTATTTTGAATCATGGTAAAAGGCATGTGTGTGCGCAACGATATAATTGCAGCCCGCTCGACGTTGGTCAACTCCGAGTCCGCATAGTCGGTGGCTCACGCGGCCGTGGATAAGAAAAATTAAATGCCCCCTCCTTTTTAATAACTTACGTCGAGGCATCTATCCCAAGACTCGTCATTACAATGAGTGATCGTCGCAATGGGTAACGGAGAATTGAATTGTTTATGAATTATGAATTAAATTGTTTATGAAAAAACTATTTTTTTTTTCTATCCCTCTTTGAAGTAACTTTGCTATAATGAAAATGTCTTTCGGCGATCGATGGCGATCTACAGGCGATGAAAATTTCAATCCCCATTCGTTCGTCTTACGACGAGTTTGTAAAAAATCGTCAGACAACCGAGTGCACAGTGAAAAGACTTTGTACTTTTTACAACGACTCATTGTCCACAAACGTCCACAATTTTTTATTTCTGACCTCGAGGGAGATCAATTATGCTATTGCACGCACCGTATGGTTCTCCGAGCCGCCATTACCGATAATTGATCGTCGCGATCGGTAACGGAGAATTAAATTGTTCATGACAAAAAAAACATTTTTTTTTCTAAAATTTCTGTCTATCGTTAAGTAACTTTGCTATAATGAAAATGTCTTTCGGCGATCGATGGCGATCTACAGGCGATGAAAATTTCAATCCCCATTCGTTCGTCTTACGACGAGTTTGTAAAAAATCGTCAAACAACCGAGTGCATAGGGAAAAAACTTTGTACTTTTTAAAACGACTTATTGTCCACAAACGTCGACAATTTTTTATTTGTTGGTTTTCCGATCGGAAAATTAACAAAGAAAAAAAAATCCGGCCCCGGTTTTAGAAACAATAGTACAAACTAAAATTGTTAGTGACACGGGAAATAAAAGGACAGGTTTGTACATTCAAATCCGAACGGACGAGTTTGTCACTTATTTAACAAAATTATTTTTACGAAAGTTCGTATTCCAATTTTACGAAACTATTTTTTTTGTTTGTCATCTCCTCGCGATCTCGGGAGATATTAATGACACTATTGCACGCACCGTATGGTTCTCCGAAGCGCCATTACCGATGATTGATCGTCGCGATCGGTAACGGAGAATTAAATTGGTTATGGAAAAAAAACAATTTTTTTTTTTTTTTCTAAAATTGTTATCCATCTCTCAAGTAAGTTTGCGATAATGAAAATGTCTTTCAGCGATCCATGGCGATCTATAAGGTAAGTTCGGATGATAAGGCCAGTAAAACGGTCTTCTTTTTACATTGGCATCGGAAACATTTGACGGAGGTCAAGTCGGGATCATTTTAGAAATATTTTCAATCTTTCAAATTTTCCGAAATATTTCTGAAACACATGAAAATAATATTTCGAGATATTCTATAAAGATATTTCAATGAAACTTTTCTCAAATATTTCAGAAACATACTTAATCTTTCAACGCATCTGAAATGTTTCTGAGACATGGTGATAAAAATTTTGTTCGCTTGTTTGTTTATTAAACGGATTTCTCCTTTACAACATTTTTTCTTTTAAGTATAACTTAGGCCAATTTTGAAATATTTTTAATTTCATGTTTCACCGAAATATTTCCACGATTGTATCCGCGTTTACGCGGATGGTATATGCAAATTGGCCTGGCGATGCAATCTTTGACATTTCGCTGAAATGTTTTTAAACCAAATTTCGGAAACATTTGAATGTAAGATTTATGATGGAACAATGGCACATTACTCCATGAGGGCGAAAAAGTGTTTCGCACGAGGGATGTACGAAATTTTTCATCATAAGGTGTGAAAATGGCGGTTTTACGCACGCGAAGCGGGCGAAAAAATTGCCATTTCCGCACCGAGTGATGAAAAAGAGTATTTTCAAAATATTTTTAAAAACATTTCACAAATATTTTTTTAATATTGGTAACATTTTTTAAATATTTCAAAAAAATATTGATTGACCCATTCAAAAATATTTCCGTGCCATGAGGGTAATTATGGTCTTTCTGTAGCTCATGTAGACAACATAAAATAAACCAAGACATGTTTAAGACTAATCGACTACCATTATTACGATAGCCATATCACCCGTATTATCCGGGTGGTATGGCGGATCGCAGATATTTATTTATAGCGCTGTAATTAAATCAAGCATCGAAAATATCTAAATTTCCGAGTGATATTTCCAGAAATATTAATATTATGATTTTTAAACAATGAAAATCATGGCCATATCACCGTGATTTACGAATGAAAATTTTAATCCCCATCCGTTTGTTTTACGACGAATTGTTTTTTAATCTTCAGACAAACGAGTGTCACCTCGCGACCCCGCGAGATATTAATTATAACTACTGAGTGCATCGTATGGTTCTCCGACTCGCCATTACCGAAGATTGATCGTTGAGATCGATAACGGATAATTAAATTGTTTATGAAGAAAAACCATTTTTTCAAAAATATCTATCGATCATTCAAGTAACTTTGCAATTATGAAAATCTCTTTAATCGATCCATGGCGCTCTATATGCGATGAAAAATTTAATCCCCATTCGTTTCTCTTACAACGAATTAAATCCATGCGTATTCAGAAAAATTAACGTATCATTTTCATTAAAAGAAAAAGTTAGGTTTCCGGTAGATGAACAGTTGAACAGTTTTATTTTTCATCAATTTCTTAATAACATTTTGGAATTATTATTATGAAAAATTAATCTTTTCAGTACCCTTAATACGCTTGATTTTTTTTCAGATTTTTATACCATCGAGAAGTGTTTGCAATTCCCTCTCATTTCTCTGAAACTTGCGCGAAGTGAACACTCGGGGAACGCGGGGCAAAATGTGCGCAGATAATGAGACAAAACGCAATTTTCCAATAACTTTCGGATGTTGGCAATGGTGGTGCGTGGGGCAAAACGGGTTTGAAAAACCAGATGTATCGTTGGGGCAAAATGGGGCACCCAAAAATTATTGGAAAATTGAGTATCGTCCTCACTGTCCCGTTTTGCCCCATTATCCCATTTTGCCCCGCCCTCCCCTATTCGATCCATGGCGATCTATATGCGATGAAAATTTTAATCCCCATTCGTTTCTCTTACGACGAATTTTTTTAAAAATCTTCATACAAACAAGTCTCATATCGCGACCTCGCGAGATATTAACGATAACTACTGAGCGCATCGCACGGTTCTCAGCCTAGCTCGCACGGCAAAACGGGGTTGAAAAACCGGATGTATCGTTGGGACAAAATGGGGCACCCAAAAATTATTGGAAAATTGAGTTTTGTCCTCACTGTCTCGCTTTGCCCCACTGTCCCATTTTCCCCCACTGTCCCGTTTTGCCCCAGTGTTCCATTTTGCCCCGCTGTCCCATTTTGCCCCGCTCTCCCCAATTCGCAAGCACTACCTTAATCGATACATGACGATCTATAAGGATGAAAATTTTAATCCCCATGCGATTCTCTTACGACGAATAAAAAAAAAATCTTCATACAAACGAGTCTCATATCGCGACCTCGCGAGATATTAACGATAACTACTGAGCGCATCGCGTGGTTCCCAGCCTAGGTCGCATGGATAGCTTCGATAATCCGATAATCCGATAATCTATTTTCGTCGTTTCGTTAAAATTGACATCTGTCGATATAGAGTAATTATGTAAGAGTATTAAATTCAGTACAAGCGTCGATTTGTACAACGCGACGGATGTTTGATGTTCCGTAATTAAATGGCCGTGTCTCACATATGCCAGATAGTCTGAATAACAATCGCTGAACGAAACGATTCCGACGTGCGTGGCACTCTATCGTAAATCACGTTCCCCGTCCCGATTCGCCATGAAACGCCTGATAAAACGATGCTGAAAAAAAAACACAAATAAATGTGCGACCGATTTTATCTGGGGTTCAAACTAAATCGCGGTTCCGCGGAGAGTCGGAGTGGGGGAAAATGCGTGTCCCCGATTGCGCGTCACGAGCCAGAACCGCACTATAGAAACACGAATTAATTTGATTGAGAACCGAGTAAGACCGGCAGCTTTGCCTAGTTTACATACGGATCGAGTACCGATTAAAAAAAAGTGACAACTTTTTTTTTATTTACACAGTTGACACAGTTGGCTCTGCGTGTATAAAAATAACGTCTCTTTCAATGCTGGAAAAAAATTATTGCCGATGATTTTTGCTCAGAGAGTTACCGGGCCACGTCGATACCCGACCAATTGTATTTTCGTACTTTTTTTCTGATCTAAATACGTAATATCGATCGGATTTTAATGAGCACTTTTTTTATACGGAAATATCTGTATTTTTTTCTACGAATTTAGGATTTTTTTTTTTTACGAAAAAATATCGATTATATTGGTTTTTTTTAGTGATCTAGGTGGTGAACGAAAATTTAAGTCGGCCAATTTGGGAAGCATCTTTGGACTGTGAAATTTAGCTGCGCCCTCACCGAAAAGAGCTACTAGAGGTCTGAGGTTCAGCAGTTAGCTACTGGCATTGCAGTACACAGTAAAATCGGTACCACTGTTTCTTGTCACACAAACGTCCACAATTCTTTTCACGTTAATTTTACATAAAAATCTTATCCATTTTACAAAAATGTCTGTTAATTTTACGAATATTTTTTTGTAAATTTGACAACAAAACAATTGTGAACGTTTGTGGACAAAAAAAGGGTGTTGTACAAAGCTTGTTCACTGTGTCGTTAACACATGTAGTTAATACTTCTTAGTAGTCACTCCTCAACAGTCAGTAGTTATTACTGAGGACGTGTGATTCCTTCATCAGTAGTTACTACTTACACGCTACTACTTAACATTATTCTTTTGAGTAGTTAACTAGTCGAAACTACTATAAATCTCCAGTAGTGTCGTGCAGTTAACTACTGGGCATCCATAGTAGATTCGGGTATTTAACTACTGGGCATCCATAGTAGATTCGGGTATTTAACTACTGGGCATCCATAGTAGATTCGGGTATTTAACTATTATGAATTCCCGCCGTTCGCTACTCAGTATTGTTTGTAGTTTTCAGTAATAATACTTATGGGTAATTATAAGTAGAACTACTGGAAACTGCAGGCGATACTCAGTAGTGAACTGCGGGAATTCCCAATAGTTAACTACTGGACATCCATAGTAGTTTCGGGTATTTAAATAGCATTGAAAATATTTTTTGTACGGTCATAAATCTTGCATTCAAATGTTTCAGATGTGTTGAAAGATTAATTGTATAAGTTTCTGAACTATTCAAGAAACGCTTCGTTGGAATATTTTTATCGAATATTTAATATATTATTTTATATTGTTATATATTATTTTCATATATTTCAGAAATATTTCGTAAGATTCGAAAGATTGGAAATACTTCTAAAAGTATTTCAAAGTATTTCGGGCTATATGGAAATTTTCAGTAGTTTTCAGTAGTTCTTTTTGGTGAGGGTGACTCATCGAAATCCGATGAATGTTGAGTATTCCAGTTGGGAAACGAAGAAACCGTCTGTCAATGAAGGGCATACTGGGAGCAGAATGGGAACGCCGTAAACTTTGGACTCGGCGTTTCAAGGGCCAACGTCGTTTTCTCTTTGCATAATCGTAAAATTTGTATTTTTCCTTTATTTTCGATTTGCAAAAGTTTAATCTTATTTATCGTCGACGGAATTTCTTCGATCGGAGATCGCAGATCGCATCTTATTAATATCCCGCGGAGACATCAATAAGATGCGATCTCTCGTCACCTGAGCGAATAAAAATAATTTTCCTCCTCCCAGAATTATCTCGACGGGTGAGAGAGCAACGTACTTGATAAGTCATTCCTTTTCTTCGCTGACGCTTTCTTTCCTCGCGACTCGTCGTCTCGTCCTGCAACATCGAACCACATTGATACACCTAAAAAAATTGTCGAATCAAGCTTTTAATGTAAACAAATAATAATCTATATAATAATAATCTATATAATAATAATCTATATAAAAATAATCTATATAAAAATAATTTATATAAAAATAATTTATTTTTTTCTGGATAAGCCTCGATTTATGAAATATTCGGAGCGAATCGTTTCTCCGAGTGTGGAAATATTTCTTGCGCCGGGGTTCAAGAACTCGCCCCCTTCTCTATCTCGCACACTCGTTCCGATAACGTATCATTATTATAAGGATTTGGTAATTTGTGTGTTTGCACAAGAAATACATATAAATCAATTCAAGTAAAACACGATTAATTTCGTGTCGTGCGAAATTCTGTTCAAGAAGATAATACTTTTTATTGCGCATCGGCTAATCTCGTTTGATAACAAGGATCTGCCAATAAAGTAACGAAATATACATGACGAAAAACTTACCTTGAACTCGGTTTCATTTTCGTTCATCATTTTTTTTTTCTAGACCAGTTTTTAACTGCGAGCCGAAAAATTAATATTCTTCTAGTTTGTTAATTAAAAAAACTATAAATAAATAAATAAATACGCGTGTCGCGAGTGCGATATTGCGAGAGTGCCCGAGACTGCAAAAACTTCGGTTCCCTCAGATCGAAGAAAATGCGAAAAATGAATTTTTAATTTCTAAAATTGTCAAAATTTGAAGTCCATACTATCGATGCCGAAATTTAGGACGGTTTAAAAATTTTAAATCACTCTTTTTTTTACTTACAAATAAACATTTATTATGTTTGTTTAACTACTCAAAAACATCAATTGTAAAAATTTGAAAAATAAAGTCCATACTATCAATGCCGAAAATTAGGACGAATCAAATATTAAAATTCACTCTATTTTTTACTTAACAAATTTATTATGTTTGTTCAACTACTCAAAAACATCAATTGTAAAAAAAAATAAAGTCCATACTATCGATACCGAAAATTAGGACGGTTCAAATATTAAAATTCGCTCTTTTTTATATATATAAAAAAAAATGACTATATTCGTTCAACTACTCAATAACATCAATACGCTCGTGGCGCATCCAGGAAGATCGGAGGCGTTCGCTCCGGCGCGACCTTGACTGCACCAAAGGAAACGTACTTTCGTCGAGCGTAGCACCTGAACGGTAGTAGGAAAAATCGTCGAGATTCCACGTTGTCGAGGCGGATCTCGAAACGGTATGTGAGAAAGGGAGCCCCAAAAATGCGGCAGTCAAAACGATACCGAACTCGCCCTCCTTATCGACCGGATGTCAAATTTTATCTCGCGACCGACTCATTTCCTTGGATATTTAATTTTTATTTATTTTTTGTATTTTTAGAAAAAAAAAATTTGCAATTATAATTTTTACAATTATAATTTTTAAGTAATCGATTGCAGAACTTGAAGATATCTTAATTTCAAACGCGCGCTTCGCGGAATTTGTGCTGTTCGGTACTCCTTTGCTCTCGTAATATCGCCGCAGCACTGTGTCGCGTGTTGTCTTAGAGTTCGAATTTAACAAGGGAACAGATACACAGAGCATAGGAGCCACCGGTTTCTCGGGTCCATTAATGCCCCGGCAACGAATAGGAGTCGAAAAGATTCCCCCACATAAGTCGTAACTCGTTTGCGGCTCACTCATTATCAGCAGCGTGTAGTGTTTAATCGCTCGCCGGGTGGAATTGTCATATAGGGGCAAGGGATTAAACACTCGAGCGGGAGATACGAACGAGTATAAATAACGTCGATATGCACTTTAACCTCTTGACTCATTTTGTTAAAAAAAAAATGTTAATAAAAAAAGTCATGGCGGCCGTTTTTTCCCCTGAAAAAAATTCCCTGACTTTTCACTGTCCAAACTTTTAACGACTTATAATCAAAAAAAATTAATGATGCTAATGAAAATGCCTAATTATTATATTCACATTTAATTCTTTTTTTTTCAAAATATTCGCAATTTTTTTTTTGTCTCCCTTTTATTTAGTTCTTATTTATTTATAGAAGGTTCGGCGACAATTTACTTTTTCCCTGACCAATTTTGAAATTCCCTGATTCCCTGATCAAGATTTTTTCCCTGACTTTTCCCGGTTTTCCCTGATCGCGGCCACCATGAAATTGTCATAAATACAATGTAAAAATGCTCTTTTTTCCAATGTGAAACTGACTTGGATTTTTTTTTTTTTATGAAGATTGAAGATTCTCTCATAATGTTTGGACCGCGTATTTCCATGCACTTTTTCGAAGACAATTCGCAGAAATTTTTTCGCAGACGAGCTGGCTTTGATAACCGCGAGAAAAAAAACTGCCATTTTTATATTACAAGTACCTTACCTTACCTTACTACCTTAATTCGAGCCCGGACGTCGAAGCTCTCTCTCGACATCTTATTATCGTGTAATTCTTTCTTTAATATACTGTTTTCTTACTGAACTACGATAAATACCAATATACCGTCTCACGAGCTACTCAACCTCATGACAAAATTAACTGTCAAGCGGCACAACACGACCGAAGTCACTCGTCGAACGACTCCAGCTTCAGACTCTTACAGCAGCCAATCAGGGAGCATTTCTTAACCGCAACAATATATATATCAAAACTGCGAGTTATTTTAGCCATGGATTTTTTGAAGAGGCAAAATGGCAGTATTTTTTTTTCTTAAACATGGAAGTTTTTTTTTACAATTAATCAGAGCACATATTTCCATGCCTTTTTTCGCTATGAACATGAAAGTCTACGGAAATGTTGGCTTGATGTAAAAATAATCAGTATTTTTAGTAATAGCTAAAAACAACAAAAAATGAATTTTTCGTTTTGGGCGCTACTGAAATTTTCATTCGCAGCTTTCAGCTTCGGTGCTGTGTAAAAAATAAAAACACGACAATGCACCTTGACTATTTTCCACCTCAAAGTTTCATCGTACGCGTACGATAGAAAAATCAGGATTTCGGTAATCGAAATCCTGATTTTCGATTACCGAAAAAAAAAACTTTCAATTTTTCGTTTTTGGAGCTAATGAAATTCTCTTATTGGCAGCTTTCGGCTTCGATGCTGTGCAACGAAAAGATAGAATAGAACAAATACGACAATACCCGTCGATTATTTGCCACCTTGCCACCTCCGAGTTTCATCGTACGTTTACGATAGATAAAATACGTCACGCATTCCGCCTTTGTCTCGGAATCCTAATCTAGGCTTTATATTCCCGGTAAGAGCTTTGTGTGCCACCTTCTTCTGCATTAGATCGGCGACAGACGCTATATCGCACGCGCGAAGCATCCCATACGATCTATCTCGAGTTTCGCAAAGATAATCCTATCGACGCCGAGCCGTAAGCGTTAAGTAAGTATGCGCTGAGGAATAGAGGAGATCCATAGTGCGAGACCGGTTCAGTTTCATTGTAATCCCTTTGGTCATAGTCGATACGTCGCTATCGATGGAGATTGCCCTCGTTAAACTGGCGATTCGCTCCTCAAACGCGAAGTCTCTCATTCGATTCTAACAAAGACTGTAAAAAAAATTGTATATTTAATGCACCTGAGTGGAAGTTTTTATGCAAAAACTGGTACATTCAATTTAATGTACAATGGCGATAAAAATTTAATATACTTATTCATGGAAGTTAAAGTAAATTATTTTTAAGAAGTGCTTTCATAGTAAAATTAAAGTAAATTATTGAAAATAAGGTATTCCCAATGTTTTTAATACACTGAACATTATTTGTTCATCACAATTATACATGACATTTAATATACCAGTTTTTGCATAAAAACTTCCGGTCCGGTACATTAAATTTCATACGAATTTTTTTTTAAAGTGTAGTTTAAATTAAGCTTCAATGCGAATCAATTACCTGTGCATTTAAAGATTCCTTCGCGAGATCATACAAATCGTAAAAATTATATAATATTGGCAACGATGTAAAATAATAATAATAATAACAATAATATTATTTATTATATCGCGAGACTGGTTAAGTTTGATTGTAATACCTTTGTTCATAGTCGATACGTCGCTGTCGATCGAGATTGCCTTCGTTAAACTGGCGATTCGTTTCTCGAACGCGACGTCTCTCATTCGACTCCCATAGCGTATGGGAGTGGAATTTGAAAATCATAAATCCCATATAGCACACGGGAGTGGAATTCGAAAATCATAAATCAGTCCCATATGTTATATTCTCGATATTTCGTCGTTCATAGCGTATCGAAGTGCATTTCGAAAAACACTAATCCTATATAGCACACGGGAGCGGAATTCGGAAATCATAAATCAATCCCATATGTTATATTCTCGATATTTCGTCGTTCATAGCATATAAGCGTGAAATTAAAAAATCATAAATCAATCCCATATGCTATATTCTAGAGATTTCGGCTTTCATAGCGTATGGGAATGAATTTCCAAAAACCGAAATCCTATATAGCACACGGGAGCGGAATTCGGAAATCATAAATCAATCCCATATGTTATATTCTCGAGATTTCGTCGTTCATAGCATATAAGCGTGAAATTAAAAAATCATAAATCAATCCCATATGCTATATTCTAGAGATTTCGGCGTTCATAGCGTATGGGAATGAATGTCCAAAAACCGAAATCCTATATAGCACACGGGAGCGGAATTCGGAAATCATAAATCAATCCCATGTGTTATATTCTCGAGATTTCAGCCTTCATAGCGTATGGTAGTGCATTTCGAAAAACCCTAATCCTATATAGCACACAGGAGCGTAATTCGGAATTATATGTCCCACACTGCGAAATTAAAAAAATACGCGGTGACATACGTTCAAAGGTGTATTTTGTTGTTACAACAATAATGTTTGATTCAATCGACAAATTTTGAATAAATCGAAGCAAATAATCGTTTAACAAAACAATGCTTTATTTGTGCCAAATAAATAACAGCTTTGAACGTATGTCACAGCGACTTTTGGTTAATCAAACCTATTTTTTTTCTCAGTGCATATGTTATATTCTCGAGATTTCTTCATTCATAGCATATAAGAGTGAAATTCGAAAATCATAACTCAATCGCATATGTTATATTCTCGAGATTTCGGCGTTCATAGCGTATGGGAGAGAAATCCGAAAATCTGAACTCCCATATAGCACACGAGAGTGAAATTCAAAATTCGAATCGAAAGTGAAATTCGTTTCCTTAAGAATATGTTTTCTAAACGAGCTGTCACATTATGACATTTGAAAATATTACCTACCCGATCGAATGCATTTTCATTAGCTTGCTTCACTGCAGCATTTATATTAATCTACTGTCAACAATAAATAACATAAATAAGCGAACCTGGCGTCGGGCGCGAAGCACCCGATCGCTCGTAATAGTATAATTTATTATATTGCGAGACTGATTAAGTTTGATATTAATCCCTGTATTCATAGTCGATACCTCGCTATCGATCAAGATTGCCTCCGTTAAACTGGCGATTCGTTCCTCAAACGCGACTTCTCTCATTCCATTCTAACATAGTCTACATTAAACTTCAATGGGAATCAATTAACTGCGCAATTAAAGATTACTTCGCGAGATCATAGAAATCGGAAAAATTATATCATTTTTGCAACGACATAAAATAATAATAATAATAATAACAATAATAATAATATTATTTGTTATATTAAGAGACTGGTTAAGTTTGATTGTAATCCCTTTGTTCACAGTCGACGCGTCGCTATGGATCGAGATTGCCTTCGTTAAACTGGCGATGCATTCCTCAAACGCGAATTCTCTCATTCGATTCTAACGTAGTCCAAGTTAATCTTCAATGCGAATCAATTATCTGCGCAATTCAAGATTCCTTCCCGAGATCATACAAATCGTAAAAATTATATAATATTTGCAACGATGTAAAATAATAATAATAATGATAAAAATATCATTCATATTGCATTATAATTCATTATAGATTCAACACTGTTATTATGATTATTATTATATTCTTATTGTCGGGCAAATAACAATATTTATATTTATTTATTTACTGATGAAATGAAATGGAGTTGCCTGATATTAATGTTCCAAGCCGTCATCGAGTTGCAAGGGTTTTCGCACTTCTGCTCCGTTCGAGGCTCCGAGCTTCTCGTTGGCCGAGAAACAAGTCGACGATTACATAACGAACGAGGTACGGATCGAGTAACTATTCACACGCATTCACGCTTCTATTGCTCCCACATTCGTATGTGTATAGATATTTTTTTCATCTAACGAGAAATGAAGAGAACAGTGGATGCTGTGACGAGACGAGGAACGCCAGATAGCGGCGGCGAAACCGGCACGACGTGATGTCGTTATCTGTGCTAAGATTTCCGATCGAACAAACATTGCCGCCCATCGTCGTAACATGACGGAATTATCATACGAGGATGAAAGCCTCAACGGAATATCGCTGCGCACTTTGCGATGCAAGTAACTAGAAAGAATTTTATTGTTTATGCCGTCGCCAGACGGCATTTCATTGCGACCTTGCACAACGGCGACAATCAGAGGCCTCCGAACTCAATCCATGTTGCCTGCGAAATTCCGAAAACCCTGGTTCGACATAATCGACATTTAAGGCTCGGAAACTCGAAATGAAAATTGCATGGTTGGATTCAGCGTTAAAAAGTGAGCAAACTTTGCCTTTGAAACTTTCTTCTACGTTGGATAGTCCGTGAGCTACGAGCAGTCAAAGTCTCCAGCCAATGGGCCGCGCGGCGACCGCAGCGCCATCCGCCGGCGCGCGCCCATTGGCCGACAACTTCACAGGCTCGTAGCTTGAAAACTATCGCACTAAACGTAATTTTCGCGGAGGGAAAGTTTACTCGATTTTGAATCGTTAATACGATAGTACCATTTTTTTGTCAGACATTTTTTTTTGTCCCTTCGCAATTGATGAATGCTATCTGATAATTTTTTGTTCTCCTCCTCCCGTACACTCTGAGAACTGTACACTGCGGCGTCAGTAATGGTCGAAAAAATATCCCCGAGCAAAATATATAGCGCAGTCACTGCCTGCCCAAATAGACTCCAGCGAATACCTACACATGCGTACTCCCATTTACAATCCTTTCGTTCTCAGGCGACCGGTACAAATCTGACGGTCGTGCGAAAATATACCGCTGACAAAAACCGCAATCGGAGCTGAGAAACGGCTGCATGGGTAAGGGGATACTTCCGCTGTTGAACCGCGAGTGTCGTTGCCCCTTTAATAATTCATATTTTATTTTATTTGATGTTATTTTTGGTTCATGTTCATTTAATAGTTCCTTGGATTGTAAATAATTGTTATGGCATGATATGCACCTTGTGGCACGGTGTTCTAAGGCCACTTGGGCCCCAGAACACCCAATAAGCTAATCTATCTATCTATCTTTAATAGTAATAAAATAAAATAAAAAAATGTATTACTAAATCGCAAATAGACTTTTGCGCGGTTTTAGGAATTTATTTGATCGATTAAAAATCGCTGTTCCATTAAACAGAGGTGGTCAAAAAAATATGTATACATATACGTAATGCAATGTATCAGAGACGAGAGAAGCCTGCGAGTGCTTGCAATCTAGGGCCGCACGGGTGAAGGAAAAGAGGACAGAGTAACAGAAGCAATGCGAACACTACATCTATCGATCAGGTCTGCTTGTGCGAGTCGCCTTTGACAGACTTAGTAACCGATACGACTTGTCTCTGTTGTTGGATTTTTTGTTGTTTTTAATACCCTGCAAACACCTCAACGAACGATCTCGGATCGTTCTTATCAGTTCACAATCTCGCGAAAGCCCGGCATTAAAATTAAAAATATTATCAAAAGACAATCCTACAGCTCGTCGGAGCGAAGAAAAAAAAATAGACAAACGAGTATGCTGAGTAGACGGCCGGATGCAGCTAGTTTCGTATGCTCGTGCGCAGTTTGTCTTCGGCTCGCATCGCGCGAGGATCCGAGTTATCACTGTCTCGCGGTCTTCACGTGACTCATAGATTTCTCATCTTCGATCTCGTTGTCGAAAAGTTGGAGGTCGAAAGTAAAAAAAAAAAAAAAAAAAAACGTACAAAAAGTAGTCTCGAAGTCGGTTCGATCGCGATTACTGGGGCAACGGGAGCGATGTTGCCCTCGGGTTTGTGCAGTCCGGAGCGACAGGTTGTATTTCAGGTACGAAATTGTAACGCCCCTTAACGACTCTAAACTCTCCCCGCTCGATTGGAACTTACACTGCAGCCCGCGATCGTTCTCCGATGCACTTTACCGAAGGACGGAAAAAAGCGTATTCATAGCTGGATCGTTACGTATCCGCAGAGTCTCGTAGGATAGTGCGGCACAGTGTATACGTAACGTCTTTGACAAGTCGTACGAGCGGGAGGAATCTCGCAATCGACTCACCGATCCATCGTCAAGTAACTCAGTATAGTATACAATTTCGTTCACGACTCATCAATGGAACCTGCGTTATTTCAGTTCATCTATGGTGTCGTCGCTGTCTCGTCGCTTCTCGGGCCGGGAATGAGCATGGGCTACTCGTCAGTCGCTCAGCCGCTCCTCAAAAACTCAACATCCGCGCCGATTTTGACCGAGGACGAGGCAACATGGTTCGGTCAGTCACGATAATCGATTAACAGTAACTTTTTTTTTTACTTTTTGTCATTACCTTCGATGATCCACAGAGAAATAAGAAAATTATACTTTTTGCAAAAAGTGTTTTGCAAATTTATGAAAATTGATTTCGAAAATTATTTATACAGAAAGCATGTAAATTGCTATATTTTTGTTACGAGAATTACTTGTGCAAATGTACTGGAAAGTATATATAGACACTATTCGATTTATCCACGTGTACTTCTGTTTTCATTTGGGATTAACCATTATTTGTGACATTGGGCCATTTTTTTATTATTTAGATACACAGCACATAAATTGCTACATTTTTTCATAACAATTGTAGAAATTTACTGAAAAGTACATATAAAAGTACTTTTCGATATATGCCACATGTATTTGTTTTTCCATTTGGGGCAGGCCATTATTTTCTCACTGAATAATCAAGGATTCCATTCTTTTTGCTGTTATGTCAGTTCTATATTGTGCCAGTAGCCATTAGGCTATTACTACTGGCATTGCCTGGACCATTTCCCCATTACTTCTACCATTAGCCATTACTTTTCCCCGTGCATTTGCTATTAAGCCATCACTTCTGTCATCGTATTCGCCATTATCTTTAGCATTTACGGTTTATGTCTGACATTGGTCCATCATTTCAGCAAATACATTTCCTATTGGGCCACCGTTTCTGTCGTCGCAGTCTCCATTATATTGGCCATTGAACGATTGTACCTGCCATTGGGCCATTGCGACCTCATTCCGATTTTCCATTGGGCTAGTGCAACCTCATGTCGATCTGCCATTAAGCTTATGCAACTTCGTTTTGATTGCCATTGCCATTGGGTTAATGCAACCTCGTTTCGATCTGCCATTGGGTTAATGCAACTTCGTTTCAATCTGCCATTCGACTATCGCAACCTTGTTTTAATTTGCCATTGAGCTATTGCAACCTCGTTTCGATTTGCCATTGGATTATTGCAACCTCGTTTTAATTTGCCATTCGCCTATTGCAACGTCGTTTCGATTTGTCATTGGGCTATTTGCCGGGAGTTAATGCTCGCCAGGATGGATGGGGGGGCCTTAATTAATTAATGCTATTCTTATTTTCATTATTTTCATTCTTGTGTATTTTTATTACTTCAGTTTAATTTTTGGTTGTAATGTGGTTTAATTTTAAGTTTATGATTTATTTGTATTGTTCAATTTTCTATTGCGGCATTTTGTTGTCAGTCATCGTTTTATGTTTTTGGGCACGGTGTCCTTGCTTGCCCCTGGACACGAATAAAACAACACTAATCTATTCTATTTTATTGCAACCTTGTTTCAATTTGCCATTGGGCAAATTACCTCTGCCATTACTATCACCATTTCCAATATTATTATTGCAGCGTCTATAACGGTTATATCGATGCCTCTCGGCGGTGTCGTGAGCCTCTTCACCATGAAGGCCGGCCGCCGTATCGCCATAGCGAGTTCCGGAACTTTGTGCTCGATCGGCTGGATTCTCATTGCAACGAGCTATACCGTCAGTCAATTGCTCATCGGCCGATTCGTCACAGGTAATATACGTGTATATATATATATATACCGACCATTTTTTTTAGGTTTGTTAAAACATACACTAGGGCCTCGATTTGTGCGGCCTCGGTTTCCGTAACAGTCCCCACCACGGAGCGAATATCGATCGACGCAGTAAGCTATTTGCCATGCTCGACAGTTAGTATGGGCGGGGCGTGCGCAGCCTCGATTGAGCCGGTCCGGCCGCTGTGAGTGAAGTCGAGGCCCTAGTGTACCATGAAAGAAGTTCCAATACATTCTGCTTGGTACTTCGGTACTGACATGCGATGAGATTCTACGTTATCAACGTAACGTGCAATATCCGCAGGCTTCGCTACCGGAATGGCATCGACACCGTCGTGCGTCTATCTCGCGGAGATCTCGATGCCGCGTTACACGGCGATGCTGACAACTTGCTCGAGCTTTTTCATATCCATCGGGATAATGATAGTCTACCTGCTGGGATTCGTTATCAAAGTGAGCGATACCTTACTTACTGGCAACGTGATTTTCAGCTAACAAAACAACTTTTAGATAATAAACAGTACTTTACTACAGTCGGTGCAAAAATCGCAGTTTTACGCACGCTTCACGTGCGCAAAATCCTCATGTTCACACCATGCGAAGTAAAATTTGGTACAATACTCGCGCGAAAAACTTTTTCTGTCTCGGTGCGGAAATGGCCACTTTTTCGCCCGTTTCGCGTGCGTAAAACCGCCATTTTCGCACCTTGTGATGAAAAATTTCTTACATCCCTCGTGCGAAACACTTTTTCTAACTACAGTGAGTTTGCAGCACGAGCCTTCGGCTCGTGCTGCAAACTCACACTCGTTAGAAAAACGTTTTTCGCCCTGGTGGAGTAATGTACTATTACGATACTAGTGCTGCAATCACACGAGTTCAGAAAAAGTTTTTCGCACGGGTATTGTACCAAATTTTAGTTCACAAGGTAGGCAAATGGGGTGCGTAAAACTGCGATTTTCACATCGACTGATATAAAATAATATAAAAACGTTTCCTTGATTTGTTTCGAAGGACGACTGGCGAATGGTGGCTGCTTTGTCGGTTGTGGTGCCGACAGTGTCAGCAGTTCTGTCCCTCACAGTCTTGCCCGAGAGCCCAAGATGGCTGCTGAACAAGGGACGAGAGAGCGACGCGAGAAAAACGCTACTGCGCCTGCGCAGTCTCCGACAAGAGACCGCATCCTTCAAGGACGAATTTGAGGCTATGGTGCGCTACAGCGAACCAAAATACGACACCGAACTGGCGAACTACCAGAAGGAAGACTCTCGGGCCATCGGGACTAACGGCAAAATCGGCGAAGGCGAAGTTGAATCGGGAAACAGGAGGCAACGCCACCTGAACGTCGTGTGCGGAAACTTGAAGGAAGTCGCTTCCGCTCTGAGAATACCAGAAGTCTGGAAGCCTCTCGTTATACTCAACGGATTTTTCTTCTTTCAACAATTCTGCGGCATATACGTTCTAATGGCTTACGCCGTCGACCTCGTCGAGAAGACCGGCGTGACGACCGACCCGTACCTCATCACCGCCATGATCGGACTCGTTCAGACCGCGACTGCGTTCAGTCTCGTCTGCTGCAGCGCCAGGTACACGTCCGGATGACTGTTCGCCGCCCAAAATCAGCTGATGAAACGTCGGATCTACGACCTGTTTTGGAGAAGAAGCAAAAGTTGTAAATTTTCCCTTTGGAATACTTTTCTACGATGTGCAAGCTTACGATTTACGGAGACCCCATGTTTACGGCCAATGATTTTTTTTTATGCGCGCCCGAAGGCTTCGAACTTCCAGTGACCGTAGAATGAACCTCTCGAGCCTGTTTTTGCCAATGAAACACTGTTTTGTTGTTGTTGTTGTACTTACTGATTGAAGTAGAATCCGAACCACTTGGAGATCACGGAAAAGAGCATAGAAAAATAAGATCCTATTCGCTAGGCCCACTGCGCGTCCCAGCTCGAGCCAATGCGATGGCTCTGCCGCTCGTCGCGCCATCTGTCGTCCTTCGCCGATTGGTTGAAACTTTAACCCTCTCGAATTACAAAACTGTGCTTCGTAAAAAGTTTTACCAAAGAAAAAGTTTAGAAAAGAAAAAGTTTGTTCAGTTTTCAACAGTGCATACGTTCCCACAATTTTTATCTCCTTCGCGACCATCGCAATATCTTTTTTTTTTCTTTTCAACAGGCTCGGCAGAAGACCCGTGGCTCTAGTTTCCGGAACGGGAATGACGATCTCGCTCGCTGCACTTGGAATTTACAATCAATTCTTCGAGCACACTAAACTCTCCTGGGTTCCGCTCACGTGCATCTTCCTATTCGTGGTAAGCATCCCGAAATTTACACCCATACATTTTTATAAATATGTTTTTATATATTTATAAATTTTTGTAAATATGTTTTTATATATTTATAAATTTTTATAAATATGTTTTTATATATTTATAAATTTTTATAAATATGTTTTTATATATTTATAAATTTTTATAAATATGTTTTTTATATATTTATAAATTTTTATAAATATGTTTTTTATAAATTTATAAATTTTTATGACTATGTTTTAAAAAAATCTTGTATTACCTCTTAGGTGTCCGGCTCCTTTGGATTTCTGGCTCTACCCTGGGCAATGATTGGCGAGCTTTACCCAACGAGATTCGTCAATATTCTGGGACCGACCACCACGTCCCTATCGGCTTTATACAATTTCGCCGCCGTTCAGTTCTATCCCAGTCTCGTTGCTTACGGTCCGGTAACGATGATATACTCGTACTGCGCCATCTCCTTTTTGGCGACCGTCTTCGTCGCTCTCGTACTGCCCGAGACTCGAGGAAAAACGAAGGACGAGATCGAACAGGCTTTCCACAAGAGATCTTGAAAGCTAGAATATCATTTTTTTAAATCAATAATCAAATTGTACAGAATTGGCATTTATTTTTTTACCTAATAGTTTTATAAAAGTCCTTCGAAAAAGGGGGTGGAAACAAAACGGTTTACAGTCAGACCTCTCATATGTTACGAGGTCGGTACAAGCGACCTTTTTTTACTTATGTTTCTCGAACCCCAGCTACGTCGCCGGTCGAGCACGCTAGACCATTCACGAGACGGTGTATCCGGTGTTTGACAGTGCGCATGCGCGCGCCGATGGTAGCTTTGAGGGGTAGCCGACAGGCATCCGAATGAACAAGATGATTTCAGTACTAACTGACTAAAAAGAAAACAGATTGTGCACACATCATAAAATAAAACCCATTGCGGATTGTAGGCAAAATGATTATTTTGCCTACAAAGCCCAATCGTATTCTGGATCGAAATTATAAGAACCGGATACATTTAACGGTTAGTACTCGGAAGACAAAAATATTTTTTATCGAAAACATTTTTTTTTCTCTAGTATAATAATATCAACTTACTTACCAGCGATCCCTAGCGTACAACAACAATTCTACCTTTGATACCCGCGGTCGCTAGCCTTTCGAACTAAATTCAATTTCAAGCAAACACAACTACCTCGGAAAATTGTGAAACAGACGCCATTTTCCAAGGTAGTTGTGTTTGCTTGAAATTGAATTTAGTTCGAAAGCCTAGCGACCGCGGGTATCAAAGGTAGAATCGTTGTTGTACGCTAGGGATCGCTGGTAAGTAAGTTGATATTATTATACTAAAGAAAAAAAATGTTTCCGATAAAAAATATTTTTGTCTTCTGAGTACTAACTGTTAAATGCATTCGGTTCTTATCATTTCGATCCAGAATACGATTGGGATTTAATCATTTTGCCTACGATTCGCAATGGGTTTTATTCTAATGTGTGCACAATCTGTTTTCTTTTTAGTTAGTTGGTACTGAAATCATCTTGTTTATTCGGATGCCTGTCGGCTACCCGCTTTGAGAAGAAAGTCATAAGGTTTCAGAGGTCCGTTCTATAATTTAAGGTATTCTTTGCGATACAGTCAAGTCAATCGAGTACAAAGATTTTTAAACTGTTTTGTAGACATTTTAAAGCGATCAGCAGTGCGAACTAAGGTTGATATACATTAAAGAGTTCCTACATTATATAGAAAAAAGTGTAGAACAAGGAATGTACAGAAAAATAACTCAGTTTATACCAATAAATCCGCGAACATATTTTTGCGCAATTTTTGTGAAGTCAAATTTGCAATTTCTGTTCAATTTTGAGTAGTGAAAGCTCATTTTGTTCTTCGATAAATATTCAACGAATTCACCGGTAAGCATTAATGATTATGTTCATAGTTTACATATTGGAGCAATTTGTTTGTGAAAAAGAGCAGAGCTTCCAACGTTGACTTAACTTTTCTTCTGATTGACAATCTAAGCGATGGAAATTACTCGGTGAATTCGTAAAATATATTTCAACAGAGCTGTCACGCATCAAGTTCAGACCAAAATTCACAAAAATTGCGTAAAATATGCCCGTAGATTTGTTGACGTAAACTGAGTTGTTCTTCTGTAAATTCATTATTGTAAATTTTTTTCTACATAAAGTAGGAGCTCTTTAATCTAGTTCGACCTTAGTTCGCAAGTGTCTCCTTTAAAACGTGTACAAGTAATTTTTTAATCCCGGAACTCGATTGACTTGACAGTATCGCAAAGAATACCTTAAAGGTAAGGCACGAACTACCTTGAGGATGCTTCACACGTACATTCCTAGCCGAAAGTAAGATTCGCCGAGAATTTTTACACTTCCTATTGGTAAAAAAAATTAACTGTGTTAATGGTTCCAAGAACATTGATTTTGCATAATAATAATTTCAAAAAGTAATGAACAAATTGCAAAAAAAATGGTTCATCGAATAATCAGTAAACCTGTTTTTTCTCTTTTCAAATGAATTCATTAATTTTCTAGAAGCCACATGAATTTTTTTCAGACTTTTCTTATATTTTACCATTTTGCGTTTTTGAAATTTTTCTGAGCCTATAACTACGGAACTGTTGGCGCAATAGTCTCGAAACTTTTTTTGTGAAGTGCGGAATCGTCATAATACATCCGAAATTCGTGTCTCTACGTCGAATTTCCGAATAAAAAAAAAAATTTGATGTAAAATTCTGGCAAAATCCATATGGATTCTAAAAAAATCAAGAAATTCATTTAAAATGTTGCATTATTATTGTGCAAAATGAAAGGTCTTGACATCATGAATACAGCTGATTTTTTCAGATTCTAAGTATATCGCGAAGTACTGAAATTTTGATCGAATTAAACTTTTCGTTGGGAATGTATGTGTGACGTATCCTTAAGAGAGATACATCAAGTTATCGGAGTAATAAGTTGACAGAGGCTCCACTGTACTTAGGCTAGCGAAATAAATTCAATTTGAATAAAAGCACAATGCAATTTGACAATCGTTTTGTATTTTATACAGAGGCCAATTTACATATACATGCTATATGTATCCTATGCGCAAACATATATATTTGTATATATATTCATATGTATATATATGTACATACATACACATATACATACATATATGATCAACAACCACGTTCGATGTCACCTAAAACTTTGATATACCAAAAAAAAAAAAAAATGGAAAAAAAATTGTATTCGTATTAATTCGTTACAAATGAGAATTAGTGCGAGTAGAATCGGTGACCGCTATAAACTTACGCTTAAATAATAATACGTACATAAATATTATACATTAACTATTTTTTTTTCTTCGTTCATTGAAACTTTCATTTTATCATATGTTTACTTCGTTTTTTTTGTGCCTCGCGTGACGAATTATTTATATAAACCCTGTTTCACGCGTTTGAAAAGAAAGTAATAATCATGATTCGACCCTCGTGTGTTTCTCCCTTCTCTCGCCCTCTCTCGCTATTTCACTGTCGAAATGCTAATTCGGAATGTCGGTTACGAGGATCGTCAAATGTTCAGCCCGAACGCAAATGTAAGAATTCGAAGCTCATGCAATGTGCTCTATCTATTTGCGTCGACGCTCTTTACTCGTTTGTTTCTTCGTTTTACATGTTTTTTTTTCTTCTTTTTTTCGTTAATCAACGGTTAGGCCAGTGCAATGCTCTAAGACAGTTTCTTTTTTTTTTGTTTCTCTCTTATTTGATACAACGATTGTGTCGATTAACGGGTGCTGTTATCTCTAAAGCACTCATATTATCTCCTCGTTTCGTGCTGTGCGATTTTGTGTTGTGACGGATAAACGAGAATCGAAGCTCTCTCACTCTCTTTTACTCGAAGCTTTGTCCTGGATTTCTCTCTAGTTATATTGTTCCGGTAGCACGTAAGAAATGTCGTCCCACGGATGCCGGTAGAGACCTTGCTTCAGCCTCTTCTGGTCCATGTAGTGACCTGCGAAGCAAAGAAAAGCAAATTAAATCAAATCAAAGACGCACCGAGGTGCGAGTGACGCTCCAGTCGACAGTGCAATCGCCGAGGTGAGATTTTGCCGAAACTAGAAAAATAGCACATCATTGGCTGCCGTACGCCAAAACTCCATATCGACGCTTCGCCGACCGGCGTGGACAGTCAGAACGAAGCCGACTTAATTATAAGCACTGGGTAACGCGACTGCTTGGCAGATAAAAAAAATACAAAAACTTCTCTGTGACGACACTTCCGGTTAGAAAATCATAGTTTTTGACCAGAAGTGACGTCATACGGAAATACGTCACTTCCGGTTTGGAAATCTTGATTTTTGACCGCAGGTGACGCCGTACGGGAAAATATCACTCACTTCCGATTGGGAAATCTTTGTTTCGGACCAAAAATCACGTCATACTGAAATACGTCACTTCCGGTTTGAAAATCTGAATTTTTACCAGAAGTGACGCCATACCGGAAATACATTATGTATTTCTGATATGACGTCACTTCCTGTTTGAAAACCTCCGTTTTCGACTGCAAGTGACGTCATACGAGAAAATGTCACTTCCTGTTTGGAAATCTTGATTTTTGACCGGAAGTCACGCCACACCGGAAATACGTGATGTATTTCGGGTATGACGTCACCGTGCGCATCCGGCTCGAATTCGATTTTTCCTAAAAAAAAATTAACACCCTTGAGAAAAGTTCAGTACAGTTTTCATTACCCACCGCGATATTTCACTTCCCCTTAAGCGCCGGACGAGTACATGGCGTTACCCGACGGTCAAATCTCACCCCGGTAACTTCCCGCGAGTTCAACTTACCAATAAATCCTATACTCCTTCCGAGAACGAAGAGGCTGTTAATGGCGCCGATCTCGACGTACTCCTGTGCCTCCTCTCTCGTGAAGCTACCGCTGTTTCTCAGCATGTCGACGAAAGCGCAAGCGATAATACCGTCGACGTTCAGTATAAGATTTGGCTTCTTGCTCGTCGTAATTTTCTCGACCTCCAGCGCATAATCGACAAGCGGTCTGGCAGGAAAATTTTCGAGAACAAATTCCTTGATGAGCTTCACTCTCATGTCCGGATTGTTGATGGATTTAACTCGATGCCCGATGCCCATTATGAGCTTACCCTTCTTCCTGGTGTTGTTGACGAACTCCTGGGGATGAAGACCGGCGTCGTACGCCTCGGAGAACATTCTCGCAGCGCCGTCGAGGGCCCCGCCGAAGCGATCGCCGATCGTCAGCAGACCGGAAACGAGAGACGAGACCAAATCTTTGCCGGCTCGGGCGCAAACTATCGTGTTGTGAGCGCCCGAGACTGCCGGTCCGTGATCTGCGGTCAGCATCAGCGACATCTCCAAAAATTTGCAATACGTTATCGGCAGGCAGCGTTGAAACCAGAGAAGCGAGACGACACCGCCGATGCCGACGTTCTGCTTGAGAACTTCGGTCACCGGCATGCCGGCGTAAAGGAGCTCCTGGCCCCGTTCGTCGCATATCGAGGTCATGAACGACGCCGGTTTCCTGATGAGACCGAGCTCACGAGCCCAGTTGTAATCCATCGGGACAGTCGGCGGTGGAACTTCCGCTTCGGCGACGACGATTCCCTGTTTGACGAGACCGCGATAAACGGTGCCGATCAAGTCGCCCAAATTGTCGAAACTCTCGGGCACGAAAGCTCCGGCCGACTTCAGCGCTGCGTTCTTCGCCGAGGCGGTCTCCAGATTGCTGTGGGCTATCGAACCGGCGTGACCGAACTGCACCTCGGACTTGAACATGCTCGCGCACGTGCCGATGCACCACGCCACCAGCGGCTTCGTTATCTTGCCGGACTTGAGAGCCTCGCAGACCTCGTACTCCTCCACTCCGCCGACCTCGCCCAACAGCACTATCAACTTCGCTTCGGGGTTCTCCTGGTAGCGCATTATGTGGTCCATGAAGGTCGTGCCCGGATAACGGTCGCCACCTATCGCTACACCCTCGAGGACACCGTTCGATGCCTTTGATATTATGTTGTTGAGCTCGTTCGACATACCGCCCGAACGGGAGACGTAAGCCACGCTGGAAAAATAAATGTATATTGAAAATTTGTGTGAAATGTAAGCATGAATTAATAAATAAATCCTACACTACGAATAACTATCGAATTTCTCCCCAAACTTCTCGTCCATTGACACCTCATTATCATAATTTAATCTACTGTGATCTTATAATTCCACTTATCTGAAATACACTACACTGAATCTTATTTCTCTTTATGTCTGTATTTTCTTTCTTTGTAAAAGGGCGTGACTTGTAAATAAATAAATAAATGATATGATATTTATGATATAATTAAGAATTTTTTTCTACTAAAAACACACGTTGGATCCTGGATGCCGAAAAAAAATCCCAAAGTGGGACCTGCGATACTTGCGTAGTAAAAAAATATAGAAGTAAAAAATTTAATTCGTATAGATTCATGTAAACTCAACTATTATTTAGATAAATAAAAGAGGTTTGCCCATAGTTCGTAAATTTAACTCACACTGTTGGCAAACTTGTTTCGAAATAGAGGTTCTTTCAATTCTTTCAAAGTACTGCAAACTGGCAAATTTTAAAAAACATCCGAGAGGTCGAGCGAAAAAAGTGGCGCGGTTGATAAAGAATGCCTCATTTGTGAGTGTGCGGAAGCTAAAAGAGATATAAGAACAGGAGTGGTGGAAAGTTTGCAAAACTGGCTGCGGAGTAGGAAAGGAGCGGAGGTGCGTCTGTTAGTAAATAAGAAATTGAAAGAAGAGCATGTGACTACGTTGTGCAAATATGTTAGACGATTTAAAAAATTGGGTAAAAGAAAGGAACTGGAAGAAGGATAATATAAATAACAAGGTTAGCGATATGTAATTTGTATCAGGGAATTATTAGATAAGGGGAAAATGTATGGGGGGGGGGGGGGGGGGGGGGAAGGGCGGGGCACAGTATAAATTCCTTAAAGCGTATACAGAAATAAAGGCCTATCTATCTAACTATCTACCTACTTATTTAATATTTACGTAAATATTTATTCACGTCTTTGTAAAATGTAGATATTAGAGGGGGAAAAAAATGCGTAACAATGTTTTGTAGTGCACTTTTCTCCTTACCTGCCAGGTCTATAGAGCTTGCTGTGCAGGATATTGTCCATCATTCCGCCGGTGTTGCCGATCTTGAAGCATCCGGGTTTCACGCCACCGACGGTCGCCGGTCCGATTATAGTGACGCCTTTCTCGTTCGCCGAGAGTATCAATTTTCTCGTCATATTTTCCGGTATACCCTCGGCTATAATAGCGATCGTTCGAATCTGGGGAAACTGGAGAGTCTCGACGGTGCTCTCGTACGCGGATCTGAGCGAGGCGAATGTGACCATGACGTCCGCGTCGGGATGTTTGGTCATGGCATCTTTCATCTGCTTGTAAACTGGAATGAGAACCTCCTTGTGGCCCCAGTAGAACTTTTGCTTGTGATCGCCGACGAAAGGATAAACGATCGCGGCGACGGACGGCACGGAGCGACGACAGACGAAATCGAAGTCGAGCATTCCCTGCACGGCTCGGGTCTGCATGCCCCAGATTATGGCGCGCGTTTGATTGCTGAAGAGACGACCGGAGCCGGCAGAGTCGACGGAGTCGGTGTTCTTGAAGGGCGGAAGCTCGGGAGGCTCGGAAGACGACGATGGAGCGAGGCTCGATGGCGAAGTCGGACCGACGTCCTGTCCGGAGGGCAGCAAAAAATTCGCTGTCGAGAATTCCTGAGCCTCCGGATCGGGTATCGGTTTTTTGCCCAGCGCCATACCGCATATAGCGGTCATGTGCGTTTCCGGTCCGAAGACGTGAACGGGTATGGCGAGACGTCTGCCTACTTCGCGGATTATTCTGAGGCCTTCCTGATAGTTCGGTCCCGCGCGTCTTACAAATATTCTTATGTCGTGCTCGACGAGCTTCGGCTGGAATTCTTGGAGAGCCTTCACTATGCCCTTGAAGGTAGCGGCGACGTTGGTGAAGTTCGCTATGCCACCTCCTATTATCAAAACCTTGCCCTCGGCGTGTTTCTCTTTGGTCATTAGACTCAGGATCGTCTTTGCGTACTCGTACGTCTGCTGCTCGCTCGGGGCACCCGAGTATTCACCGTAGTTCGCCAATTCCGAAGCGCCGCCGAGGTCGCAGAGCGTGTCGGAGTATATCACCGATGCGCCTGTGAAATAGAATGAATCAAGTCAGATATAGATTTTTTTTTCTTTTGCAGATCGCACTTTTTAGGGTAAACGGTCACTCACAGGGCAATTTTGCAAGATTGATTTTTTTTTTGTACGTTTTGACCTATACAATGACGGTTCTGAACATCTTACTCGTAGGGTCGAAGGTTAACGAAAAAATAATGTGTTTAGCAATCTGTAGACTACGTTTTTTGTTCAATAAACAGTGCTTAGCATGTTACTCCTAGGGTCGAAGGTTAACAAAAAAATGTGTTTAGCAATTTGTACAGTAAACGATCGGTATAGTCGACATGCACTTCTGATGTGCATTCTCATCCATGAAGACGTTAATTTCTTGCAATTAATCAATGGCAATCAGAGCGTTGGAGACATTTTCGCAAGATATTTTTGTTTGTTTGTATAATATGACCTATGCAACAACAGTCCTGAGCATGTTACTTCTAGGGCCGAAGGTTACCGATAAAACAGTGCGTTTAGCGATCTGTACAGTAAAAACTGAATCATCAACTAGTTAATTCCATATAGCGCGAAATCTGACAACTGGCATATTTTCTCCCTACGACTCACCTCCACCGGCCACCATGGTCCATATCCTTCCGGTAGGATTGAGAATGGTCAATTTAAGACTAGCACCAGATTTAGCATCGAGATCAGCTATGTAGGCTTCCTCGGGATAAGCGTCACGTCCGAAAGGTGGTGGATAATCGATTTCTCCCCAATCCGGACGGCATATGAAGTCCGCCGTCGTGTCGAGTTTCGCCGCCAGATCCAATATATAAATCGCATCGTCCGTAACTACCAGTGGATTTATCTCCATATACGTGAAGTAGAGATCCACATACAGCTTGTACAGGGATTCGATGAACTTTGCGACAACGCTGCAAGGAGCAAAGTGTTGATTTTAGGAAATTCTTTTAAGCTTATCAATGAATTAAAGAAAAAAAAAATCTCACTCTTTTTTGTCGTCTGCCACGTTTACCAGCAGCTTTTCCGTTAACGTCGCACTGTCGGGTAAATCAGTGCCAACTGGCACCTCAAGCTTGAGGGCTTTAGCGTCAACGTCGCCGATGTCGACACCACCCTGGTGATGAAATAGTATAGTGTCCGCTTTGCGGTGAGAATAGATGCATACGTAAGCCTCTTCTTCCTGAAAAATCAATAATACATTATCATTATCATTATCATTATCACCATCGGTGTGATTGTGATTGTGATTGTGATTGTGATTGTGATTGTGATTGTAATTGTAATTGTAATTGTAATTGTAATTGTAATTGTAATTGTAATTGTAATTATAATTGTAATTGTAATTGTAATTGTAATTGTAATTGTAATTGTAATTGTAATTGTAATTGTAATTGTAATTGTAATTGTAATACCGGTGCGTGAGGCACGAAAGGCTCGATGATAAAGTTCCTGAGTTTTCCAGTTGCTTTCTCGACCTTCTGATCCTTGTTCATACGTTCCATGACCCATGACTTGACCGTGGCGAAGTCGGCATTCACTTTGATGAGACCGAGCTTGCCGCGTCTTTTGATCAATTGATCGGGTTTAACGACAAGCTTGTCGGTCTTCAGCCACGGATGATCGGCGACGATCGTCGTCCAGTTGGTGTTCTCGTCGATGGCGACGAAACGACACTTCGCCGCGTTTGTACCGACGGCGAGCTTTCTGTTAATGAGATCCTTGCCGGTGGCCTCGCGAATAGCTTTGGCGGACATTGTTGAAGCCTCGTTTCCAGTTAATATCTGAAAACAGCCCACAAACTATAAATACAATATTTGATTATATACTGCGCGGCGTGTTATCTTGTCAATTAGGCACAGGTAAAAAAATATCGATAACGAACCGGCGTCTAGCCTCGCGATGCAAAGCAACCACCGATGCTTTGCATTGCGGTTAACTGATATGAAAATTATACGAATGACATGCGAAAATTCGTAGTAAAAAAAAGAAAAAACCTGTTGATGCGCATACATCAGTTAAGGTAGCTCCAGCGAGTGGTGTTCATTTCGCCTAAATTCGAGAAATTCGGGCAAGAATTGCAAACACTTCCCTATGTTATAAAAATCTGAAAAAATTCATACTTATTATAGGCACTGAAAAGACTAATTTTGCATAATAATAATTTCAAAATGTTATTAACAAATTGTTGAAAAAAAATTGTTCATCAAAATATGCGGTAAATCAACTTTTTTTTTTTATGAAAATGATTCGTTCATTTTTCGGAATACATATGAATTTTTTCAGATTTTTATCTTTATTTTGATTTTTGCACATTTTTCCATGTAAAAAACAAGAAAATTGCTTGAAAATTGTTGAAAATTGTTTGAAAATTGCAACAATCTCTCTCGCACGCACAGCTGTTTCACTTCCCCTTGAGATGAGGTAAAACAGACTCAGTCGGTAACAAAAACTGTAATTAATGGCAGTCGGAGATCATAGACATTTCGCAAAGAAGCGAAGCATTAGCGGATGTAGAATTCAATACCGCGTCCGATGATGCTTCGCTTTTACCACACATTTCAACCTTTTGTAAATGGCAACGATTCGAAAAATGCAACTATCTCTCTCGCACTCATTATGTCACGTGGTACATCTTTCACATGGCCTTAAATGAATCCCTTGATGTTTTAGAATTCATATGAATTTTTTCAGAATGTTCTATCATTTCAAAAATGTTTTTCTCGAAAATTAAAAAAAAATCTATATAGAAGCATGAAATTCGTATGTTTCAGTATCACGACATTCGTATATGTTTCAGTTCTACACTACACACAAGAAGTTTCGAGGCCATTGCGCCAACCGTTCCGTAGTTACGGTCTTAAAAAAATGTCAAAAACAGAAAATTCAGAATTGATAGAAAATTCTTTTAAAAAAATGATGTGGCTTCTTGAAAATCCATGAATTCATTTGAATAGAGAAGAGAGAAGGTTTACTGATTATTTGGTGAAAAAAACAATGTTTTTTTTTAGCATTTTGTTAATAACTTTTTCACATTATTATTGACGCACATCTACAAGCGAAAACAATGAAGACTTGGAACAAATGAGGAACGCCGGCTTGACCGCAGAAGAATAGCCAGAGGCATGAGGGGAACTTGGGGAAGAAAAAAAAGCTTGTCTCAAGGCCAGACGCAATTTTTCCAGATTACTTTTTTTCGATGGTGCCAATTTTATTTTTCAGGGAAAAAATGCGAATTCGACCCTGATGCGAAAATCACCATGCGAATCCGGCTCGATTTCGCCCTTTTCTCGATAAACAAAAATCGCCCGATAAGAAAAACAAAAAGTTTATTACAGTTTTTCGATACCGACCGCGGTATTTCACATAACATTAACCCGATTTCCAACTCCATGGCGCTGAGCAATTATTCAAGCCTCGCCGAATGAATTACAGATAATGCCATCGCGATAAACCGCTCGTTTCAATAATCACAAGGGCGAGAATAACTTATGTTAAAGAAAAGTTTTCCGGGTTAGAACACTTTTGTAATTCGGTTAATAAAAAAAATTGCCAACGGGCAAATTTTGATCGGTTTTTTTATCAGTTTTGTGATCGGAATGTGATTGTAGTTCTTTAAAATAAGGATTTCTTCCAATCCTCTCTTCTCGGAGTACTCGGCGGTTAGATGTTTTTTTTTATCGGCAACCTAGAAGAACTATCGTCCGAAGGTCAAGAAGAGGCATCGAGCGGCAAAGACGGAAAACCGGTTTCTTTCGAATCGCTCTTGTGCCACTGAATTTCGTGTGCTAAAGAAAGTTTGAGAAAGTTTATGATTGGTAAGAGCCGCCAGACTACATTCCTGCGTCCCGAAAACGAACCTGCGCGATATAGTTACGATAAGAGGCTAGAAAGTGTGCCGCTCGTCGGCCGTTATCGGAACAATCTTATCGCGATTTGGAGCACCGCCTTTTCTGAGATTGCACCGATGTGACCGTCGTACAATGTTAGGCGAACAAGTGAACCGGCGTTAGATACATTGCTCGCGAAAAGATCTCTGCAGAACATCATGTTTATAATATAATATAATATAATATAATATAATATAATATAATATAATATAATATAATATAATATAATATAACATAACATAATATAATATAATATAATATAATATAATATAACATAATATAATATAATATAATATAATATAATTGTAATAATAATGACAATTATTATTATTTATATTATCTGCTAGAGCTGCGATCTCGATTCATCGGCACCGTCAGTGGGAGGGACGATGCGAATCTCCAAAAACGTTTTTTCTAAAATTCGGCCAAATAGCAATAAAGTGATGAAATGATTTTTTTTTACGTTTCAGCCAAACAACAATAAATAGAAACATAAAATATTAAAACAATCTTTAAATATTTAATGTATTTATTGTCGTTATTTTCACAGAAGACGAAGAGTGCTAAAACAATTTAAACGCGTTTGGAGACTCGCATCGTCCTCTTCAAAATGACGATGTCGATGAGCAGATAGAATAAATTTTAGTACTACTACAATAATAACAATCCTATCGAATTGTTGTAAACTCAATATTGAACTCCTAAGCGTCATTTAGATTTTGTTATTTTTAGTTCAGATTACTTATCCAAATTAATGCCAAATATTTACGATTTTCGACTCCCTCCATTGTGAATGTTTGTATTCTTACGTGCGCATAATAAAACACCCATGTATCTATAATAAATTATAATCATTATTATTATTTGTATTATTATTGCGCGACACTTTTTCGTCGTCGTTTTTCAGAAGACTTTGAATCCAATCGATCTAACGCCGCATTTTCGAGCTAATAACGATTGTTGCGACCAAAAATCGTGAAAATAAGCGAAACGTTTATAATCGGTACGATCAGCGAATGACGCGATATTCCGAACGCTTTCCAATTGGAAGCGCGAGGGCGCTCGGGCGCCCTCAGGCGTATGCGGAGTTCGTTACGAATGTAATTGACAAGCCCGCGCGTTGGATCGCGTGGTTCGCACGCGTCACGCGAGTCAAGGTCAGCGTTTGAGGAAGCAAAAAAAAAAAAAAAGTATGAACGTAGCACCGAACCGAAGAAAAGAAGGCTCATACAAATATACGAGAGCGCAGCGAGTGTCGGTGAGGCGATGAGATAGCAGGGGTCAGTGAGCACTTGTGCAATAAGCGTTGTACGAGCCGGGTACTCTGTTGCAGAATAAACTTCGACGACTAGTCTGTTGCGTCGACGAAAGTAACACACGCTTCACGCGACTCGTGTCTGACTTTCACCGGTGTCTCGAGACTTTCACTGGGGCGGGGAGAATGCCAGGCGTAATGACCGCGCTAACAGCTGCTCTCAACAGCTATTCGAGGATTTTCGATAGTTAAAATTACCATTCACCCGATAACTAGTAATTGTCAGTAGGAACAATTGCCAACCACTGTTAATCAGTAATTACCGTTAGTAGTGATACTAGTAGTAAGTAGTGGAAGTAATTACTCGCTTGCTTTGGTAGTAAGTAATTACTCACCTACTTTGGTAGTGAGTAATTACTGGCTTACTTTGATAGTAAGTAATTACTCGCTTACTTTGGTAGTAAGTAATTACTCGCTTACTTTGATAGTAAGTAACTACTCGCTTACTTTTGTAGTAAGTGACTACTCGCTTACTTTGGTAGTAAGTAATTACTCGCTTACTTTGATAGTAAGCAACTACTCGCTTACTTTGGTAGTAAGTAACTACTTGCTTACTTTGGTAGTAAGTAACTACTCGCTTGCTTTGGTAGTAAGCAACTACTCGCTTACTTTGGTAGTAAGTGATTACTCACTTACTTTAGTTAATTGTAGTGTTACAATTACAAAAATTGTAATACTACAAAAAGATAGTAATTGTTACTACTAGCACTGCTAAGAGAATAAGCTTGCGTGTGCTTTAATCGCTGCCGCTAAAAGCGCGATATCGAAACGGTGTACGATCTCGAATTGGAAAATCCGCGGATGCTGAAGGCGCCGGGGTTCATCGACACCGATGCCTTTCGAAGTACGCGAAGGCGGAAAATTGCTAATTCGATACGACGATAACACCGTACGAGTTATTTCAGTTACGATAAACGTTACGAAACAATTAATGTCCATCGTGCTCGCCGGTCTCGCACAATTCACAATACCCAACGGCGAATAACTCGTGACACTCGAACATTAACCGCACACACTGATAAATTTGTTTTACTACGTAATTTACGCTCCTCGATAATTGACAATTAATTGTCGAACTGACGTCAAAGATTTGAAAAGCATTGTCGCTTCGTTTGCGCCACTCTCGTTGCTTATTCAGTAAAATATTCATAAAAATAAGAATAATGATATTAATAATAATAGTAATAATAATAATGCTGGCAATACCAATGACGTGAGATGAATAGAAGGCCACGGGTAAGAGGACGGTACTCGCGACGCGGACGGAGGCCTACTGAGCTCCCGTCGAATTGACAACCAGCTCTCATATGTAACTCCAACACGCGGTTCTCGCGCGATATGTCCCACCAACGTAATCGTACGATATTCTTTGCTCTTTTGCCTCTCCCTCTTTCTCTCTTTCTCTCTCGGCTCTTTTTTTTTATTTATACTTCAATCTTTTCTTATTAACGCATTGACGCGCCCGATAAACGCGTATCTCTCGATGTCGCGTGATTCTCATTCACGATTAAAACAGACCCTGAACATTTTTTTTTCCTCTCTTTTTTTTCCTTGTAGTTTTCTATCGGCGGTAGTTGACGAACGATAAAGTTACATCAATTGCTGTTTTAACGAGTACAAAAATTTGCAATTTTTTTCGCTTTTTCAAACGAGACTGACCATTGCACAGTTATAACTGTACTTGACAACGCGGTGAAAATGGTAAATTGGCAACGCTGATAATTTTTTTTTAGATGTGCTACGTCAAACCTGAAATACATCACTTCCGGTTAAGAAATGAGATTTTCAAATAGAAAGTGACGTACTTTTACAATGACGTCACTTCCAGTCGAAAAATGAGATTTTCAAACCGGAAGTGACGTATTTCCGTAATGACGATTTTTCGTCACTTCCGGTCGAAAAATGAGATTTTTCAAACCGGATGTAAAGTATTTCCGTAATGATGTATTTACGATCGAAAAATGTGTTTGTTGCACGCGATAATGCTGTACAGCATTGTTGTGCAACGCATTATTGTACGCAACTTATTGAAACGCGTAGTACCAGAATACTACAATAAGCGAATACAGTAGAACCTCGCTTATCCTACCTTCGATTAACCGAGTCTCCGCGGTATCCCGAAGCACCCACTTTCATCCGAACTCTCCACGTTAACCGAGGTGTAGACTCGGATAATACGGATAAAGCAGCAATGCCCACGCGCGGAGTTGTCCATAACGGCAATTTTGTGGCATACACACTTAAACTTGTACAAGTTTTCTATATTGCGAGCTGCAAATACAACTTTTCCGATTTTTGAGTCAATGGTTTATATGAAGTTAATGTTAATTAACGAAATTGTAATTATATTTTAAAAAAAAGAACTAAATTACCTGATAATGTAATATAATTTATATGAAGTGGCGTTATTTAAAAAAAATATATAATAGTACAAGTTTGAGATGAGTATGTTATCCGTGTTGTCCAACATTTCACTTATCCCACGTACGCGCTTCCCACATTACCTCGGATAAACGGGGTTCTACTGTAGTATTAGCATCTGGAAGGGGAGCCTCTGGATTCTTAAAAATTCGGACAAGCAAACACACAACCTTTCAATATGTATATTATATCAAACGGTCAAAAGTTTTTAAGGGTCACAAGGACAAAAGTTTTTAAAGGTCACAAGGTCAAAAGTTTTTAAGGCTCAAAAGGTCAAAAGTTTCAAAGCGTTTCACGGTTTGTGTCTTATAAAAGGTTAAATGATTAAATCTTCAAAATTACACAATAATGAAATGGTGCAGGCAATCCAATGGAAAATTTGCAGTTTCGCGAAAGTGTTGGACAAATTTCGAAGATCTCAAATGTCACCTATAAAAAAAAATAATCAGTTAATCCTCCTTAACGTGCGTATGGCTAAAAGTAGTGCTACTTTAGATTTATCGAGTAACTCAGCAAGCACGCGATACATTGTAGGAACAATTAATGTAACTCAGTATCGTGTGACAATAGTGTGTTACTTAATCGTCGATTGCGTTAATCACGACCTCCTGTGACCGGTAGTCACTGACACTACAGGGGTGACGATTAGTTCAAACCCCCCCCTCCAACTCTCGTTTATCGCGGTTCATGCAACCCCGTGATTGCTACGTACCACTCGGCCATTTGCAAGGCACGTGAATTTTCGCTTCGTCGGCACGTGTCAGGAGCTTTCCTCGTGAGCTCGACGGGAATTAAAAAATCTATTATTGAATAATCTATGTAATATTTAAATTCAAGGACAATCTCACCGACGCTCACAGACACTCAGTCACACTGAGAATAATTTTTCGATTAAGGGCGTGTGCGATGCCGCAATCGGTAACAAATCGTCCCTATTTTCCTGTTGTTTTTTTATACTTGGCTGTTACTTGGCTGTTACTTTGCTGTTACTTTGCTGTTACTTTGCTGTTACTTTGCTGTTACTTTGCTGTTACTTTGCTGTGACTTTGCCGTTACTTTGCCGTTACTTAGCCGTTACTTTGCTGATACTTTTTTGTTACTTTGCTGTCACTTTACTGTTACTTTGCTGCTACTTTGCTGTTACTTTGCTGTTACTTTGCTGTTACTTTGCTGTTACTTTGCTGTTACTTTGCTGTTACTTTGCTGTTACTTTGCTGTTACTTTGCTGTTACTTTGCTGTTACTTTGCTGTTACTTTGCTGTTACTTTGCTGTTACTTTGCTGCTACTTCGCTTTTATTTTGCTTTTATTTTGATTTTATTTTGCTTTTATTTTGCATTTGTTTTGCTTTTATTTTGCTTTTATTTTGATTTTATTTTGCTTTTATTTTGCATTTGTTTTGCTTTTATTTTGCTTTTATTTGTTACCGACTGAGCGAGCGATCGATTTGCCGAACAATGTTTCACATAATCTTAATGCGCTAAGCATATGCAAATCGTGTATAAGCGTGCCCGATTTGTCTTTCTGACGCCTGACCTTCGATATTTATCCGTGCCCCACAGCAGATTTGTTCGTTTCGAGCATTCTTTCCTGTGGATAAATTTCGTGCCTGGTCAGAATTTTTTTTTTTTTTTATACCTCCGATCACGAACGGCGTGGAAAAGCTCGATGGACAGCTCGTCGGACGAAACTTCGTTAGCGAGATTAATTCCATTGCGTAATAGCGCGAGCTCTCGCCGGCGTCAGTGCAGCTTTTGTGCGAGAGACCGAGAGTTCATTAAAAACTTTAATTTTCAGTTATCTACGAACATAATGTAACTCTAAATGCGCACATAATCGCGTCAAAAACGAGAAACAAGACCTACATATGTACACGAAGCTTAACTATGTGTCGACAAATAAATTTCAGTATTTTTCTTTTTTTTTCGTCGGTGTTGTTTGTGCGATCGATAGATGTGTCCTATTAATATCTTAGAGATTGTAGCCTGGAAAACATGTTCTCCTCGCGTTCGAATGGGAGATGAGTGCGAGGGCAGGGGGGGCGGAGGGGGGGGGGCACTCGGGCAATCGAAGAACGCGACCTTGACCTCTAAACCAGGCTGCACAGAGAGAGCGATAAGATGAATTCGTCACATTCGCAATAAAGGGGGGGATTACTGAAAATAATTTTAATTTGAACAGCATATTCACGTGATCATTTCGAACATTTTTTTTTTTTCTTATCATTTTCGATCACTTTCATTTTTAGTAATTTTTGTCCGCTAGAAACACGCTTGTTTCAATAAAAATATGTATTGACTTGAAGGGAATATTACTTGCTGAATGCTCGAAAAAGAAACGTTTCTAATTTTCGAAATATTATTTTTCTGGCGTTTTTTTTTTATTTTGTTTTTTGGAAATATTGAGAAAAATTGGAAGGAATTTTTTTGTTTGTTTTTTTAGCGCTCGACAGATTTTTTTTTTCGTGCAATCCAATTTTTCTTCGACCGTTATGGCGGGACGGTACTTGGCGCTTAGTAACTAAAAAAATATCGAATCATGCAGTCGAAATTAGCATTGGCCGCCGTGACGACAGAAGATCACGTGACGGAACTTAGTCTTTGTGCACCGCCGATGCTAGAAAGGCCTCGGCCTCGAAACGGGTCAAACAAATTCTTTGAAAAACGAGGAAGCGTCAACGGCGAGCGCGCATAATTTTCGCGTGCGGTGTGTAAATACACGCTCGGCATCGAAACTCAAAGTGTCGCAATTTCCCTCTTGTTTTCTCTATCGCTTCATTCATTCATTCTATTTCGATAAGTTCGATAAGTTTTAAGTGTTTCAACATTCTTTTTTCGTCCCCAAAGACTAATAAAAGTCGAAGATAAAAATCGAAGATGACGCAAAAAAAAAACAATTTTTCCTTGGGTAATCCAAGGTAAATTATTCAATTTTTCCTCGGAATTAAAAAAAGAAGTTTCACCCAAATAATGTTTACAAAAATTTGGAAACGATTATTTTCCGGGCTATATATGTTTTTTCTTAATACCTAATTTATTTAAAAAAATAGTTTATCTGGTGGGGAAAATTTTGAAGAATAAAATTACCGCTGATCGTAGTCGTAAATGTATTGCCAATTGATTTGTTTATCACACGGTATTCGCGACCCCCCGCGGACAGCGCCGGGTGGGGATAATGAATGCGTATTATCGCGTATATTATATTTCGACATTTTTTTGTTGTTGTCCCCACAAAGCGATAAAAATCTAAATAAAAAAAATCCTCGGTTAATCAAATTATCCCAAAAACATTTTTTTTTAAATGTGTACGAAAAATTTGAAACGATTATTTTTCTATAAGCGTTTCAACATTTTTTCGTTGTCTCCACAGAGTAATAAAAATCGAAGATGACGAAAAAAAAACAATTTTTCCATGGGCAATCATATCATTTTTTTTTTTTATTGACGTTTATGAAAAATTTGAAACGATTATATTTCGGCATATTTTCTGAGCATGCAGCAGGTAATTAATCTTCGAGTCAACGCATTGTCTTTTCATTTTTAATTACAACTGATTATATTTGCGATATTTGCGATCGCGAATACCGTGCGATATTTATCGCACGCTATTGGCGATAGCGCGTAAACGTTGCGGGGTGGGGATAATAAATGCGTAACGTTTTTCTTTCGCGGCATCGCGCGACCGCTTCCATCGCGTTATTGCAAACTCGATGTTCAAGGCAAATTCTTCGAGGAATTGCGAAGTCAGTCGAGCGTCGATAAACCTCTGTGTACACTACCGGGTTAACTATACGGAATACTGTAATGTCTTATTGTTATTATTATGGAAGCCGTAAAAAAAATCTTTGCCGAATTCGAATCGACCGGGCGGAGCTTGAAACGATGTTTTTTCAACGGCGAATCGCTCGCAAGAACGATTCGACCGATGACCGAAAACAATTGCTTTGCTCGAGACCTAAAAATTCGGGCAGCTTAAGGAGGTTGTTTTTACGTCCAAATCTAAATTTTTTACGTCCAAATCTAAATTTTTTAAGTCGTAATCTAAATTTTTCAAGTCGTAATCTAAATTTTTTAAATCGTAATCTGAATTTTTTAAGTCGTGATCTACATTTTTAAAGTCGTAATCTAAATTTTTAAAGTCGTAATCTAAATTTTTTAAGTCTCTATCTAAATTTTTTAAGTCTCTATCTAAATTTTTTAAGTCTTAATCTAATTTTTTTTCTATCAATTGATTATATTATAGCGGGTATATTATATATAGCGGGTGTTTGTACTACAGCTGATGTCCTTACCCATGAAGAACATTAATTGCAATGGATTTGCAAAAATATTAACTGTTTTGTGCCAATTTTCAAAAATACATATTCGATCAGTTTAAAAAAAAAATAATCCATCATTTTTGCTCGACTTTTATGTATCGGTTTCACCAACTAGATAGCCTTTTGTTTATCCGTCAACGAAATTCCTTCATAAATAAACAGCTGTGATTTTTAAAAGGAAAATACTATCGAACATCCAGATAGCGAATTTGTATTTGAATTGATATTATCATCGTGAAAAAAAGTCGTGAAAAACGTCTTTGCGGAATTCGAATCAACCGGGCGAAGGATGAAACTTTTTTTTTAACGTCGAATCGTGAAAGAAAAATGGGCGGAGTTCGAAACGATTTTTTGTTTAACGTCTAATCGTTCGCGAGACGCCGGTCACTCGTAAACAATCGACTCGCTCGAGACCCAAAAATTCGTGGAGCTTAAACGATTTATTTTATTTTTGAGGTTAAATGCTTCACAAATCACCGATTGCGACGTCTCCCGATTTACTCTAAAAATTAAGTCCCCAAAATTCGAACATTCGAGTTTACGTAAATGTAACCGATTAATTAACTTCTTTCCGTTCGAGACCCTAAAATTAGAACGACATATCGGAATTATCGATAGTATTTTCTTCCAACTTGTACTGTGTTATCTCGAAGCAAAAAAAAAACAATTCAGAAATTTGTCCGCCGAATGGCTCGTCGGGCCGGCGGCTTTCTCGCCCAATCGATGACGTACGGTTGGTAACAATACGTGCTATATTGGCGAATAGGTTATGTGAGTTAGCAACATCAGCGATATTCTTAATGACGGATTGTCCGCAAAACAGCGTCGAGCCTCGACGAGAAGTCATCGACGAGCGGATTATCGATTCTCCCGCTAATTCAACCGGAAAGTCAAGCGTCAAAGCTGTACGTCAACAGTCGTCGAGACTGCGCTCGCCGAGAACGAATCTCGCTGACCAGAGAAACTCTCGCGATCTTGCAAAAAAAATTAATGAACTACATCGTTGCTCGCCCGGCGATGCAATAACTTCGCTACATAGACAACTTTTTTTTCATCGTCGTTGGATATATTTTTTGTTTAGGAATTATGGCGATTCAACTCACGTATCGGTGTGGAGAGTGTTTTTTTTTCCTATCAGAGAACCGACGAGATTATGGCCCTCCGGGTTAAACGTATTCTCGAGTCGAAGTCGGCAGCAACCTCTCTCGGTGTGTCCGTCCGACACTGACGCACGCGCGGATAAAACTAGCTTTTGAAGCCGGGCTCACTCTCGACTCGCCCAGTAGCCGAGGCAAGTCTCTCAACTGTGCAAAGAAATTCCCTACATTTCGCACCATCGAACCCGCCCCCCCTTTCTGAGCCCCAAACTAACCTCAGCGGCTCACGAGGTGATGCACAATTATCGTCATTTTATACCTGCGTCAGTGACGGGTCACGCAACCGTCACGTGACGTCATTTTCATTTCCTACCGTTCTTAAATGACCGTCATTTTTATTCACACTCTGTGACACGAGGTCTGTTCGTTTTCAAAGTAAGCTGGAGGTTTTAATTATATTATTCTTGACCGTCAAACGATTCCGCATCGATTGAGCCCTGTTTGAAGAAATTTGAAGAAAAAATGTTTGGCTAACTTTGGGCCTCATTTGTTTTTTTAAATATTGTAATTAAACGCTTGACTACCAAATGTCTTAATTAGTGCTACCCAATCACCAACAAACGACTACCAATCGAATGGTATAAATGGCAAATTTTCAAATTGAAGTTGTATGTCTAATTTTATAGAGCTTTGATAATCGGATCTCGGTAATTTTCGTGATTTTCGTCAATTTAGCATTCGTCATATGACGGTCCTGTGACGGTCACAACACGACTTTATATCACTGCCCTCGGGACTTGGACATTGGAGACAAACAAGCGGAGAAGTTCCGAAGATTTCGAATTCTGTTGGTTTTGATTATTCAATTTCGCGCATTACGATGCACTTTACATACAGCAACCCTGAAAACAACTCCCTCCTCCTCGCTGGTTTCGAATCGTACATCGACAATTTGTACGTGCGAAAGTTCGACCAATGAGCGAACTTCGATCCTCAGGGAAAGAGCGCGGTCGACCAATCGCGAGGCCAGTACCGTGATGGCAAAAAAATATTGCGGTTTCTGCAAAGGTTCGAATTCATCGCGATGCGCGACATAGGGAATTATGTTTCTCTCGTATACAAATTGGCCGTGACGTCACGGGGTTTATACGTCACGATCGTACGATATCGAATTATCTCACATTGAGCCATTATTCTCAAGGTTCGTGCCATTCACCGGAGATAGGATTCGTTTTGAATACATTATGTTAAAGAAAAAAAAATGTACATACGAAATTTCGTTATAAATGATCGATGATTTGGCTGCGAGAGATTTTTCGAATGTCATTTGATTTTATTTATTTACAAGAGGTATTCTATCTGTAGAATGTTTCGAGTGTCGTTGAAAAATATTCGTTGGTCCGCCTTGCAGCTTTTTTTCCGTACGAAACGCTATGTAGATATTGCAAATGTGTCCCATTCGAAGTTAAAAATCTTGAGGTAGCCTCAACAATGACCTCAAACGAGTTTTCCGGCGAGGAAAAAAGGTCACGGTCATTTTTTTTTGCCTTTCATAAGCCCACAGGTCGAGTCCCAACTGCTCTGGCTTCGTCATAGTGTCCCGCACGGCAAAGAACAAAATGAGAAAAGAAACAAAAAATTGCGTATATCTAAATGATTTTTGAAGCCTCCGATTTGTTATTTTTCTACCAGTTTCAGACATCTTTCAGATCATTGTCAAAATTTGACGAAAATAGGTCTAAAAAACCATTTAATCCTTTAAAACGCTCACCGAGAAGAAAGATATTTTTTTCCTCGGAATTATCGAATCTTCGAAGCAAAAAAGAAGCTAAATCTTCGGAGACGGAACGATTTACCGATGTGATATAAAAATTATAAATATTTTTCTACTGCCGCTGCGGCTTGCAATTCAGTGGAAAGCTATCTTCTCGTTGAACGTCGAAGAGGCAAATATTTTTCAGCAATTCGTTGTTTTTTTCTCCTGCCGTGAGATTGTAAAAAGTTGTCTCCACTCTGCTGTCTCATTTCGATACGATTTCGGGCGGCAGAGGCGATAAAAGCGTTAAAATCTTTAAACTCTCCCTTCGAGTTTCGCGATCGCGTCGTGGACGTTTTCGATGACGCTGTAGACGTACGGACGTTCCATTGGATTGACTTTAAGCATAGACAGTATCAGATTCTCCATATCCTGAAATTAAAAAAACAAGTTGTATATGATACAATATTTATCATAGATTGTGTATATATTGCACGTTAAAATGCTTAAAGATGATTTATTTCTTGAATTTCCGGTTCGCACATAGCACGAAAATAGTTTCGAAAGGTTTCAATAATATTTTTTTGTCCGCTCATAAATCTTACATTGAAATGTTTTTTAAGCATTTCAGCGAGATGTGAAAGATTGCATCACCAATCCAAACCGCATGTACACACCCGTATAAATACGGAATATTCGTAGAAATATTTCGGTGAAACATGAGATAAAAAATATTTCAAAGCATTTTATCACTATGTTTCAGAAATATTTCAGATGTGTCGAAAGATTCAGTTTGTTTCCGAAATACTTAAGAAACCTTTCCTTGGAATATTTTGATAGAATATTTCAAAATATTATTTTCATATATTTTAGAAATATTTCGTATGATTTGAAAAATTCAAAATATTTCTGAAATGATTCCAAAATATTGCGTGCTGTATGGGTGACGATTTTACCTCGTCGTATGGCGTATCCTCGGGAAAAGTTACGTTGGCGCTCATAACCGCGAGCGCAACGCTGTCGCCGCGCTCGTAAACGGCGTCGAACGGTGATTTGAAGTAGCACAAAGCGTATAAAATGCAACCGAGAGCCTGCAATCAATTAATTGACATTAGCATTCATTTCATAGTAATATAGCGTAACAGGTTATTGTCGCTCGGGCGCTTCGCGCCTTCGCTATTGACTAAGATATTCCAAAGAAAACGGAAACTGGATTCGCAGTCGACTCCGGAATTCCGGATTCACTATGGATATCGGAAACACATCGCTTCCGGTTTGAAAATCTCATTTTTCGACCGGAAGTAACTCATACCAAAAATTGAAATTTCTTACAGTCGAAAAATTAGATTTTCAAACCGGATATGACGTATGTCCAGTATGCTGTCATTTCCGGTCGAAAATGGGATTTGCAAACCGGAAGTTACGTATTTCTGGTCAAAAAAAAGGTTTTTTTGCACACGACAATCCTGCACGGCGCTGTTGTGCACCGCATTATTGTGCACAATTTACCGAGATGCACGGAATAAATCCAAAATAGTATATTAGGGTAATAGTATTTAAAAAATTGCCTTTCGATTATCCGAATTTTTGATTATCCAAACTAGACCTGGTCCCGACGGGTGTGGATAATCGAGATTTTACTTTAGATTCTTACGCAATCGATATAAATTGCATAAAAAATGGATCCTTATTTTTCTCACCCATATGTCCGTTCTCTCGTCGACCATACAGTAACTCTCCACATTGAATAATTCCGGTGCTCTGTAGGGCATCGAGCATCTCTCAGCAGCGACGTCCTGCAGCGTCTGTGCAGCTTGTGCCCCGCACACTTTCACCCTTGCCGGTGCCACCGAACCTGCAACAGCATTATCTCATTTTCTTATCTATCTCACAGGTAAAATAAAAAAAAATATATTGTACAAAATTTCTTTATTTGTCTCACCTAGGTCCATTATCACCGGAGTGTAACCGTCGCCCAGCACGATGTTCGCAGTTTTCAGATCCCTGTGAGCCAGCGGCTCGGGTTTAGCTTCGTGAAAGGCTTTGACTCCTTCGCATATTTGTAAAAATATGTTCAATACCTCGAGTGGCGAGAAGTGATCGTTGTTCCTAGCCCGACGTTCCAATTCTGTCGCCAGCGTTCCTTTCTGCAATTATTCTCTCCTTCTATCGTGAATTTTTTTTTTTTTTTTTTTACATTTCTATCGGAGTAATTTACTAAGAATTTTTGTGCGTCGGATTGTACACGAGCGCATTGTTGTTCCTCAAACTCACGTGATAATACGGGAGAACCAGCAGAACTTCGCTGGTGGCGTTCACCACTGGATCTGCCGTTCCCTTGTGGGTCGAATCTACGCATTCTATCACGTTCGGATGCTTCAGCATCGAGTGGTACTCGATCTCTTTCACGGCGAGTCTCTGGTCGTCCAGACCATGGCATATTATCTTCTTTATCGCGTACTTTTCGTGGGTCAGCGTCTCCTCCACCAAGGACACCGTGCTGAAGCCTCTGGCAAAAAAAAAACAAACTTTGAAAAAAATATCTACACAATTGTTGGGAATATATAATTCATAACAAAGCAAACTTTGGGTTTTATCACACGGGAAATGGCCAGAGACGTGCAGCAACATCTGTGATTCATAAATTGCTGATGCCGTGGGGAAAAAATAATTTGAAAAATTCATATAACTAAACAATTTTTGAGAATATCAATATAATCGATTACGAAGTTATTATTAATATTATTTATTTATTTATTTATTTATTTATTTATTTACGGGACATGCCCTTTTACATAATAAATTCAGATAACAGTATATTATTAATATTATTAATATTTACAGAAAGAAAGTTAAACTTATTTTATCTGCTTCAAAAATATTTGTATATTCGTACATTATATGGACAAGTGTTTATGTGAAGTTAAGTGCAGATTTTGTAGCACAGCAGACAACAGACAACAAAAAAAAAATTGAAAGTGGTGCATCGGCACCTGCAAGGACCTTTGATTCATAGATCGCTGAAGACTCTGGTAACGGAAAAAAAACAAATACCTATAAATTTTTTAGAATATTAATATAATTGATATTCTTGATATAATCAACATTGTGATCTTGCAACAAAGTCTATGAAAGTGAGAAATAATGTAAAATAATTAATAATAATGAATTTTTATATATTATATACTGTTACACATGCTACAAGCAATATCTGTAAAATTTTATCTGAACTGTAAAAATTGTAAATGTAAAAAGGTTCATCCCGTAAATAATTGATTACGAAGCAAACGCTGGGTTTCATTGCACAGCAATTAACGGAAGAAAAAGAAAGTTGAAAACGGTACGGCAGCACCAACGATTGACGCTGAAGCCTCCGGTGAAAAAAGTAATTTAAAAAATTCAAATAACTAAACAATTTTTGAGAATATCGATATAATCGATTACGAAGCTAACGGCAGGTTTTTCCCACGGAAAATAACGGAGAACGAACAGAAAATCGAAACAGTTGCATCGTCACCTACAAAGCCTTCGATTTATAGATCGCGTCGCCTACCGTTCTAAAATCGTTTTTCACTTTACGAGAAACGACGAAAGAGTCTCGAGAAATGAAAATCGAACGGAGGTTTGCAGCGTCGCGGCGCGCGGAAGAGACGCGTCGACGAAAGGGTTAAGTCCATGAACATTTCGATCGAAGACAATCGTACATACACGGAGTACAATTTTTTAACGTAAGGTTCTTCGAAAAAAAATTCTATAAAATTACGATATTTTTTTTTTTCAGAAAAAAAGTTTTGTAATATTTTTCGGAATTAAATTGTCCTCACCCGTCACCGAGATGCTCGCGAACGATGTATTTTCTACCGTTCACCGTTATCGTTTCCTTGGCGCAGATGCAGCCCATTTTAAGTATCAAACTTAGACCAAGACTGTTCATATTCCTCCCGTCCCGACTCGAAGACAAATAAATTCTAACGTTTCAAAAGTAAATGTAAATTATAACACTGTATCACACGCAGCTTTGATCAACGGACGAACGTCATTTTTGTGTCAACATTGCCTTTCCGAGGTTAGGTCAAAATATCGTCGCTTGCTCAATCGTCCGCCGGATGGCGCTGGCGGCCGGTCAGCTGTTCGACGTGTTGGCATCGAGATAACAAAATATGTTCATTACAACAAAAAAAACACAAAAAATCCTTTCGATCAAAATTTCATTGAGTTCATAGTTAAAGAGAAAACATGACGTCCCAAAGAATAAATCTATCGCTTCTTAAAAGTCGATCAGCCGACTGTCCTCCCTGCGAAATTGCCCCTAAAAGTAATAAATCATGGCTGAGCCTATCGACTGGCATCAAAGTAAGAAATGTCCATAAAAACGTTTCCGAAGTTACAAAAAGAATATTACATGTATATTTTTTATTTCCAACAAAAAAGGCGACTTATTGGTTAGCGTTCTGCGCGGTCAGTGCAATTTGCATCCTGTATCCGAACGATAACGAGAATGAAATCATCGACGATCAGTGGATGAGCCTGCGAGGCAGGATACGCACTGACGATCTTTTTCGGTTCTTCAATCCGAACGCCTATCCGCAGTGATAAAATGAATTTTTTTCAACCACTTTATTTATTGTCTCTTTGAATAGAAGAAGGCAAAAAAAAACATGAGACGGAAATTTTTGTTGGCGGCGAACGATCGGCCTGAAAGAGTCGGACTGACTCCGGTGGTGTTTGGCAGCGACGTTTCTCAGTACGCCAGCTGACGCCGGCGACGAAAGTGGGTCGTGTCAAGTGCGAGGAAAATAAATCTTTAAAACAGAGAACTTTTTTTAAGACCTTAAAAAAAGCGTCGATAGATCGTCGAGAAGGTCCGAATGGTATCTTAAGAGTCTCGACACCTCAGCAATGTCCGTGGATAACGATTACTTCGAGGATTACGAGGACCAGTTGCCTCAAGATCTCGAGGACGATGTCGTGCAGGAGGTGCTCAAGAGTGGCACGGATCTACGGCAGTATTCGCGACAGATCGAAAAAGAACTCAAGGAAGTGGAGAACAAGTCGATACAGGATTACATAAAGGAGAGCCAGAACATAGCGAGTCTGCACAATCAGATCGCGGCCTGCGACAACATTCTCGAGGTGTGCGGAAATAATTGTTTATCGTTCAGTCGTACTTTGAGTTACTGGTCGATTATTACACAATCTTTAAGGGGGAGTGAAACAGCTGTGCGTGCGAGAGAGATAGTTGCAATTTTTCAAATTAACTTTATTCAATGGTGCTAATTTTTTTTGAGAAAAAAAATGATTTCGGGCCGGATGCGAAATTACCGTGTGGGTCCGGGTCGAATTTGCTTTTTCCTCAAAAACATGAGCACCCTTGGGAAAGTTGATTACAGTTTTTATTACCGACCGCGATATTTTACTTCTCCTTAAGAGCATGTGCAATACCGCGGTCGGTAATAAAAACTGTAATCAACTTTTCTTATGAATTCTGGCATATACGGTCAAAAGAAAAGTCTCATCGGAAACGGATATAATTTCGGCTTCCCATGAGACTTTTATTTTGACCGTATATGCGAGATCCAATGAGAAAAGTTGATTACAGTTTTTGATACCGACTGAGCCCGGGTTGGACGGGGAGGGGGGTGTTTCATATGGTCTTAAGGTAGTCCTTGCGAATGGTGTTCACTTCGCATAAGTTTCAGAAAAATAAGAGGGACTTGCAAACACTTCCGAATTATATAAAAATCTGAAAAATCAAGCATATTAAAGGTGCTGAAAAGTCTAGTTTTGTATAATAATAATTCCAAAATGTTATTAACAAATTGATGAAAAATGAAATTTTAAACAAATCTCCTGGAAACCTAACATTTTTTTTTAACGAAAATAATTCGTTTATTTTTCTGAATACGTACAAATTTTTTTCCGATTTTTAAATTCACTTTGAATTGCGTGACTTTCTACACATTTTACCCATATAAACAAAAATTGAAAAGCATCAAATACAAATCTACATTACCGACAGAGATGATAAAAAAAATAAGGTCGATAAGCTTGAGAAACAATTTAAAAAAATTCTTTCCAGAAAATGGAGTCCATGCTTTTGGGTTTCCAAACGGATCTGGGAAGCATAAGCACCGAAATTCTGAATCTTCAGAGAAAATCGGTATCGATGAGTCAGCAGTTATCGAATCGTCAGATGATACGAGGACCGTTGAGTCAATTCATCGAGGACATGACCGTCTCCGAAGCTCTGATCAAGTACGTCTTAATGTAAACATATCGCGACGGAATTGTCGATAATTGACCATTTATTTTTCTTTCACTTTTCAGCGGCATAATGGACGTTCCGGTGACAGAGAAAGAATTTCTCGTTCAGCTGCAGATCCTGAATCACAAAATAAGTTTCGTCAAGGAGCAGAGTTTCAAGGAGGCGAAATCTTGCCTCGACGTCAAGGACATCGTCGACAAACTCAAAGTAAAAGCGATGTCGAAGATTCGTACATATCTATTGGAGCAGATATACAAGTTTCGAAAACCAATGACGAACTATCAAGTGCCGCAGAACAACATGCTGAAGTACAAATTTTTCTTCGAATTCGTTCTCGCGAACGAGAGAAACGTGGCGGAGGAGATATGCGGCGAGTACGTCGACACTATGAGCAAAATTTATTACTCCTACTTCAAGTCTTACTCGTCGAGGCTCACGAAGCTCAAGGTAAACACACTATAGTTCGTTCTTTTTCAACTATCGGACGTCGAAGTTCATCACCTCGATTTGTTATTAATTTTTTTCGTAATTTTTTTATTCCAAAAAGTTTGAAGAGAGCGCCTCGAAGGACGATTTGATGGGAGTCGAGGACACCGCGGGACGTGGAATTTTTCACAAGACATCGTTGCGACACAGGGGCACGGTTTTCTCGATCGGTACCCGAGGCGAGGTGCTCGGGTCGCAGCTCGAAGGGCCGATAATCGTCCCTCACACAGCGTCGAAAACTAGGGTAATTAAACTTTGCAAACGGTCCTTCGAGTCAATATAAAAAAGAAAAGACTCTGCAGAAAAGAAAATTGATGACCCATGCCGAACGGATAACGAATCGGCGATAACACGTCGCTTTACAAGCCGGAATGGTTTTCCTTATTTTATTTGTTATTTTTTTTTAATTATCATTTTAAACCAAAGCACCGGCAGGTCAAAAAAATATGGGCGGGACGTAGTTGCAACTTTATACACTGTAAAGGAAATTCTTATGAAATTTCATGTACTGGTCCTGGAAGTTTTTGCGCATCAACACGTATATTAAATTTCACGTGCAATTGTGATGAAAAATTGACATACAGTATATTAAAAACTTTAGAAATTACTCTTAAATCATTTACATTAATTTCACTCCAAAAATCTATTAATTTTTCATGAAAATTGTATATTAAATTTGATGAACCAGTTTTTTTGTATAAACACTTCCAGTCTGGTAGATTAGATTTACAATTTTTTTTAAACACTGCGTATAACATTTTCGCGCTCATAAGTCAACCAACAGCTAACTTTTTCGTAACATCTGAAAAATGGCCATTTGGGCAGGCAAAATGCCTATAACGGTGGAAAAATGCAAAAGAAAAAAAAATTAAATTTTTTACAGTATCACTACGAGGCCCTTTTCCGAAGCGAGCAATATGCTCTAGTCGATAACGCGTGCCGAGAGTATCTCTTTCTAACGGAGTTCTTCAAAGTTCGCGGTCCTCAGGCGATGGACATCTTCAATCAGGTAAAGTCCCAACATTAACATCGGCTCACCAAAAATCTCAGTCGCGAATAACGAAAAGTTGTTGAAACTCGCTTTCAGGTAATGGGCAGCACACTGAGCCTGATGTTGAAAAATCTTCAGCACTTCGTCGACGACTGTTACGACACGATAGCGCTGTTCCTCTGTCTGCATCTCGTGATGCGCTATCAGATGACCTGCCATAAGAGAGCTGTACCGGCGCTCGATAAGTACTGGGACAATCTCACATCAATCATCTGGCCAAGGTTAATAAATTCTTACCATCGTCTCGTGAACAACCTCATTAAATTAGTGTCTCCTCTCCGCAGATTCGAGGAGGTTTTTGGACTGAATATCCAGAGCATCAAGGACTGCGATCCTCTGAAATTCAACAAAGAAACCGGACCGCACTACGTTAGTAATTGGCAATTGGACACTCCATATTTTTCCATGCTTTAAAACAGAGCTGGGCAAAGTACCAAAAATTCTTCCATTACAAAGTACAAAGTATCGAAAGTACGTGAAGTATTTCTCAAGTACTTTTTGTAACCCGAGTATTTCTCAAGTACCTTTTCCAAGTACTTTTCGCAATTAGGTTCGTGGCGTTAAGCCGTTAATTAAGCTCTAAAAAAATAACAACATACACAAGTCTGAAATCATGACTCTCAGCTCGAAAAAAAGCGTAGCGTAATATTATGATTTCTTTTCTGGTGTGTTTTGAATTTCACGGCTGGTCTTGCGGCGTGTTTATATGTCATTGATGAAGATATATAGTAAATACAGTTCGCGAGGCATCGATCGGTGCATCAAGTACACACAGCCGTTTCTATACCGCGACTATTCTCCGCCGCTTAAACTGTAAGATTCTCAGTAAAATTATACTTATTGAAAAGTTAAGACAGATATATTAATACAAACCGGATGTCATGCTACTCATCAAGTATGCGTAATGCGAACGTGTACTCAAAAGGCACTTGCTCTTGATACTTGAAATAAAAAAGTACTTGAAGTACTAAAAAGCACTTGTTTCACTAAAAAGTATTTGAACTGCTAAAAAGTACCCGGTACGTCAAGTGCTGCCCAGCTCTGCTATAAAGTAACTTTATTGTATGATGATTACAAGGACTAAACGCTGATTATCGAACAGATAACTAGAAGATACGCAGAATTCAGTGCAGCTATGGTCGGCGTCGGCGAGGGTTTTCCATGCGAGGGTGCGACACAATTGCTCGCTCAGTTACGAGAAGCCGTTCAGTGCTTCCTCCTCCGTATGGCGGCGATATTTTCTCACAGAACTCAGCAGCTCGTTTTTCTCATAAACAACTACGATCTCGTACTCGGAGTCCTTATGGTAATAATCAGCGACGATAAGTTAATATTATCGTTCGAAGTGTATTAATCTATATATTGACGAAATCTGTGCAGGAACGTACGAGGGACAATTCCAAGGAGGCCGACAGTTTTCGCGAGCAATTGAACGCTCGATCGTCCGAATACGTCGAAGAGGTTTTGAGTCCACACTTCGGTGGTATAATCCAGTTGGTTAAAGAATCCGAGGCTCTTATCGAGAAAGGCTTGCTGGACGATCTAAAGCGTCAGGAGAGCAGATCTCTCGATCTCGTCCAGTCTTTCACGAACAATTGGAAACGCTCTCTCGAGGACATAAACGGCGAGGTCCTGAGATCGTTTCCGAATCTGGTGCTTGGCGCGGCGCTCGTGCAACGAGCCATGACACAGCTCGTGCAATACTATCACAGATTGCACAAAATATTGCCGGCCAACGCGCGCGCCCAATTGACGAACATTCATCACATAATGGTAGAAATCAAAAAATACAAAACGAATTACTGATCTTTGGACTTCGCGGCTACTCTTGTCCATTCCCGTCGAGGAATCGCAATCTCGTCGATTCAATGAACAATTTTCTTCTAAAATGAAATGAAAATAATGAAATGAAATAAAATAATCTGTACATTTATTTATGTAAATTAATGAAGAAAATATACATAGGTACTTTTTAAAACTAATTAAAGGCTTTGAACCGTTTGTTTGTTTTTTTTCTATACAAAAATGTGTGTTAGAATCGTCACGATGATACTCATCGATGTTTTTTTTTCTTTTTTTTTCACGTGCGTCGTTAGTACGTGGTGTAGATAAATTAGTAAATTGTTAGTCGAGTTTTGCTCATCAATGGATGATAAAAATACGAAACCTTAGTAATACCTTAATAAAAAAAAATAATACCTTTAGCCACTCCGCAATTATTTTTACACTCTCGTCGATAGCGCCTATGGCATTTTCGCGTTTCAGCATTTTTTTTTTTTCGTCGTTAAGAACCTTTTTTTTTGGCAGTTTAAACGTCGTAGTGTACGGTAGATAATATCGTGTCAGGCCTGGATCTTCGAACAGGATGCTCAGAGGACACCGTCTATCGCGTGTATAACTCCGTTCGTTGCTGGGACGTTGTGCGTCACTACCTGAGCCTCGTTGACGCGGACACGACCTGAAAGAGAGAAGAGACAAATGCAAATTAAATTTCGACATCGCTTACAAATTTGTGAGCGACATTCTCATAGCTCTACGACGATGTTACGTTTGGGAAAGAAAAAAATTGGAGTTTTTTTTAAAGTCCCGCTTTGACGAGGAAAAAAATCAAAAAAAATTTGAAGGTCTCTTTGGAATTTTGCAACACTCGGTGCTAAACATCCTCTATAGTAACTTCACTTTTGTGCAAAGTTCTTTCCGGGTACACTGTCCATTTTTTAAATAAATGATGATTGTTTTTATGTTTTGGAGCACTGAACACGTTTACGTGAAAATATCAAAACATTTTATTAATTTTTTTTCCAAATGTAATTTTTTTTATGTTCTCGAACATTGAACAAGTTCACTTGAAAATCTCGAAACATTAATTTTTTTCCAATTTGATTTTTGTATATTTTGTAACACTGAACACGTTTACATGAAAGCCTCGAAACATTTAATTTTATTTATTAAAATTTTTTTCAGGAAAACAAATCTTCATCCACGAGGAAGAAAAATGCGAAAGATAATAACGTTGCTCCGCACGAATGTACAGCAGCGCGGGGGCGATGAAAACCTCCGATCAGCGTCGTTTCAGAGGGAAGAATTTACCGCAGAGTTGAATAAATTATTCGCAACCGATGGGTGGAGGAAAAAAAAAGAGATCGGAGGCCTTTGCTACATTGACGGTAATAACAGCTCTACACAGCGCAATTTATTCTCAAGAACGCTGTACCGGAAGTGAAACGTTTTTTTCCTTCTTTCAGGCATATTCGATAGTTTATCGAAAGCGATTCGATAAATTCCCCTCAATTTCGCTGTGGTTTCCGCTTCGCCGAACGATAAGTGATCGAAGAACGGCCGATGCATTAAGAAGAACATACAAACTCGACTTCCGCCCGCGCGAGACCATCAATTGCTGCAACGACGACGAAGAAAAAAAAAGAACAGAAAAAATAATGGAAAAAAATAGTAAATTGCCGAGATACATGTGGTATACAAGAACGAGTCTAAAATTCGTCGGACTGTGGCCGGTGTATCGAGAACAATCCGTGGAAAAATCGAGTCTGAAGGAAACAGTCAATTCGTCGTATTTTGTTGTCGTCGCGTTCGGTTTTATTTTCCGAGCTACGCAAATGTTCATAAACTGTTGTATCAATTACACGAACTTCGAGTCCGCTGCTGAGAGTATCGGACCAATGGCAAGTGGCTATGTGTCCGGAAATTTTGTCTACATGTCTGTGACCATTAATGTTAAACATCAATTTTGACTATAGGCGTTGATTATTTTTTAATTAAATTAAGATTACGTGAAACACCGGTATGAAAAATTGTAATCAACTTTTTTTTACGGTTGCCGGCATGCGCGGTTAAAAGACAGTTATCATCGAGAGCTGACACAATATCCGCTTTCGACGAGAGTTTTCACTTGATCGTACATGTCCACCGCCTGTGAAAAAAAAAAATCATTTCCGTTTTTATTACCGACTGCGGTAATTCACATGCTCGTAACAGAAGTGTATTCCGAGGTCGTCTCGAGAAAGTCATGGTCGCTGAGTCTTCCGTGACACCCGCTTTGGGTGAAAGTTTGGAGTCCGACCCAGGTTTCCAGTTGTACTCGATACCGTCTATTGTCAGTTTTCTTCATCCTTTCCGGACAACGAGTTTTACCTCCTTTATGAGCTTTTTCTGCCGATCGAAATCTTTTTTTTATGAATACCTCTGAGCATTAATCAGACGGTTTTTTGATCATCATCCAAATTAGTTTTTCGACGATTAATAGTCATTCGCAGCGTTGTCGTGGAAATAGCTTCGAACTTCTTCGTTGACTAAAAATGTTGATCACTCATGTTAAGTAAAAATGTCGATTCACCATGTTGATTAAAAATGTTGATTGCTCATATTACCTAAGAATGTTGATTGCCCATGTTAACTCTAAATGTTGATTGCCCATGCTGCCTAACAATTTTTATTACTCAAGTTGATCAAAAATGTTGATTGCCTATGTTACCTCATTGACTAAAAATGTTGTTCGCTCATATTGACTAAAAATATTGATAGCCCATGTTGATTGCCCATGTTAACTAAAAATGTTGATTGCCCATGTTAACTAAAAATGTTGATTGCCCATGTTAACTTAAAATGTTGATTGCCCATGTTAACTGAAAATGTTGATTGCCCATGTAAACTAAAAATGTTGATTGCCCATGTTAACTTAAAATGTTGATTGCCCATGTTAACTTAAAATGTTGATTGCCCATGTTAACTGAAAATGTTGATTGCCCATGTTAACTGAAAATGTTGATTGCCCATGTTGCCTAAAAATGTTGTTTGCCCATGTTGCCTAAGAATGTTTATTGTTCAAGTTGATCGAAAATGTTGATTGCCCATGATAACTAAAGATGTTGATTGAAAATGTTGATTGCTCATCTTGATTGAAACTGTTGATTGCTCGTGTTGACTGTCGCATATTTATCGCCGTCTGTTAAAATTCCGTTGATTTCAGATGGCCCTGGTGATATCTTTTGGGAAAATGTGTATATACCGTCACCATCGGGCGCGGTTGGCTCGTCTCGTGTATTCCTTGGAGGAATCTCTGCGCAACGGTCCATCGGATGTGCTGAATTACCTCGAGGCTTACGCACGAATCGGCGGTCTCGCCTGCGGTTCGTTGCTCGCCGTTACGTGGGTACTCGTGCTCGGATATCTCTGCGCTCCTCTCGTCAAGACCGGAAGAACTTTGCCATTCGCCTCGTGGTATCCGGTCGACTACAGTGTCAACTCCACGATGCTCTACGCCATGGATTATTTTTACGAGGTCCTCGTCACATGCCAGGGAGCCTGCGTCATGTCCACGGAAATCACTTTCGTAATGTTGACATGCCATTGCTGCGCGAGATTCAAAGACCTCGGGGCGAAGCTCGAGAATCTTTGCGAGGAGAGGAAAGAGTACGGTTTCTCTGATTATATCGGATTAAGATTATCGTCCATGGTGAAGATCCACTGCGACGTTCTCAGGTATTGACTCAAGCGTCGTTTATCGACCGATAACGAAACCCCCAGATGGAATTAATTGATCGATAAGCAATTGATGAAAAAATAATTATTAGATTGTTGTAACGTGTGCGTGGCTTTAAAAATACTTTATAGTTTTCATTCAGAGAGATCGAGGAGATAAATCGCGTTCACACTCACATCGTGGTCGTACTCTACTTCGCTGCTGTTATCGCTATCTGCTGCGCTGGTCTTCAAATCACTAGTGTAGGTTTCATAGTCACGATTAATTATTAAATCAACGACCATACCGGGAGAAAATTATCATACATGATCCACATATGGTCGTATGCGGCTATAACGGCAGGGATATGCACTGTCGTCGTGCGCAAGAAAACTCATCTTTCGACCGGAAATACGTCACTTCCGGTCGAACCGTTCGAATTCGGTGTGACGTCACTTCCGGGCGAAAAATGAGATTTCCGGACCGGAAGTGATGTATTTTTCAGTATGATGGGACTCCTGGTTGAAAAAGGAGACTTCCGGAAGTGACGTAAGGAGAAACCGGAAGTAACGTATTTTCGGTATCAAGTTATTTCCGGTGGCAAAATGGGATTTTCAAACCGGAAGTATTTTCAGAAAATCTTCGGCAATCTAAATTTCCGGTAAATCTCCGGAATTCTAAATGACCGGTAAATCTCCGGAAATCTAAATTTCCGGTAAATCTCCGGAATTTAAAATTTCCGGTTAATCTCCGGAAATCTAAATTTCCGGTGAATCTCCGGAATTCTAAATTTCCGATATATCTCCGGAATTCTAAATTTCCGGGGAATCTCAGGAAATCTAAATTTCCGGTAAATCTCCGGTAAATCTAAGTACCGGTTTCTACATGATATATGAATCAAGTGTGATAATTTTCGTCCGGGCTTGGATGTTGACTGTTAACTCTGTTTACTATTTCCCGCTGATCTTTATTGATCTGTTATTGACTGCGGTGACGTTGATGATTCAGCTTCAAATATTTTTATAAAGGCTTCCGCGCCTTCTACAACCTGGATCATACTCTTTCTGGTACTGGCGATGTACTACGCCGAGCAATTGCTTTTTTATTACCTACCCGGCGAGATGGTCGTGGGAGAGGTAAGTTCCGTAGTATTGTTTTCGTCAAAACGATAATTATTAACGCGATTTTGATAAGTTAAAAAAAAAAAATTTTAATGTAATTAATTAAAAATAAGAATTTTTGCAGGCGATGACTATAGCATTCGCGGCCTATGCGAGCGGTTGGCACGCTTTCGGTCTGGAAAATCGAAAAATCGTCAGTCTCATGATAATGCGAGCGTACACGCCGCCGAGGCTTCTGGTCGGACAACTCAGTCCCCTTCGGCTTGAAAATTACAGCACTGTGAGTGATTCGTCGATTTGGCTCTTAAAAAAATATTTTATTGGTCTGTTTAAAAAAAAAAAATTGTGGAATTTTTTTTATTATTTAATTTCTTTTTTTTCTTTCCAGTTTTTGACCACGACGAGCTCGTACTTCATGTCCATGCGCGCGGTCGCCGATGCCTGATGATATTCCACGATTATACGTATTTTGAGTAAATTTGTTATTAGCCACCGTTGTTACGTTGTTAAATTTGAATGGAAATTGTTGAATCCACGACTGTGAGCGTATTTATTTATATGGGCCGAGCAACGGAATAAAATCGGTAGGAAAATTGGATGCGCGCCTTATAGAGTCAGAAAGCGTGTAAGCGCTTTTGGTCTGGAACATCGAAAAATCGTCGGGCTCATGATAATGCGAGCGCAGGATACGCCGAGGTTTCTGGTCGGACAACTCCCCCTTCCTCACGAAAATTACAGCGATGTGAGTGTATCGTCGAGTTTGCTCTTAAAAAATATCTTTCATTGATCTGATTTTCTGAAATTTTTGTTAATGCATCTTATTTTTTTTCTTCATTAATCAAATGGATCTTATTTTTTATGTTGATATTAAAAAAATGGAGCTTATTTTCTTTTTTATTTAAAACACTGGATCTTGATTTTTTTTTATTAAAAAGATGAATTTCATTTTCGCTGCAATTTTTCAAACGAATCTTTTCTTTTTTTTTTTCTTTTTTATGTTTCCAGTTTTTGTCCACAACGAGCTCGTACGATGAATTCCACCATTATACGTACTTTGAGTAAAATCATTGTTAACGACTCTAAGTCATTGTAACGATTGTTACATTGTTGAATTTGAATAGAATTTGTTGAATTTACGACGGTGACCGTATTTATTTACATGCGCCGAGGAACGGATGAAAATCGCTAAGAAAATTGGATGCGCGCCTTATAGTCAGAGAGCGTATAAGGAGCCGCGGGGGGTTTTCCTTTCCAATGCGCGATTTTCTTCTTTATTGTGTTTCTCTCCGGCCATACCGACACGCCAACGCTCGCGAGCTCGTCCCCGGTTAAACTGTTCGGCGAATGTTACCGGTCTCGATTGTTTCTTCGGCAAATGACAAAATTGCACGTGCACGGAGAGCGCCGATTTCCGAGGAGGGGACAATCTTAGCTCGGCCGTGCAATTCGTCACGTCGAATTCGCCAATCTCGACGGCAACGCAAGTTTCCTTCCGTATAGAGAGAGCTCGGGAATTAATATTTTTTTTTATAAAAACGATACATTTTATTTTTTATTATTGTGCAAATTTTATTTGCATTCTTTGGCTTCCTTGGGGAAGAAGCTTTTCGTGAAACATTATTTTTTTTCGAGATTTTTCTGCTCAACCGCGGCTTCTATCGGGACGCCTTCGTGATCCCATTTATAGTATTTAAAAAAAAAATTCAGCAACTGTTTTGCAACGCAAATTTGCTACCCTGTAGAGACAGCTCGGTAATAACATTTTTAAACACGAACGGTAATTGTTTTTTATTGTGCTAATTTAATTTGCATTCTTTGGCTTCCTCGTGGAAGAAGCTTTTTATGAAACATTCCTTTTTTTTAGAGATTTTCACGATCAATCGCGCGTTCCATCGGGATTCTATCCCCATCCTATTTATATTATTTTTTTTTTTATAGTTCAGCAATTTTTAAAAAATAATTTTTTAAGTCCTCAGAATTTTAACTTACCGCCGTTTTTGTGAATGTTCAGGGTCGTCTGCGGTCTGAGCGTCTCCCTCTGATGATAGTACCTCATTCCACCGGTGTACAGAGTCGTTGGAATAACGTGCCTGGATATGATGTCTTTGGCAGCTTCGGGTCCATCGGCTTCGGTCCAGACGGGTCTTCCGTTCTGCGTTGCCGCGTTGGTGAATGCCGCGTCGATCGGCGCGAAGACCGTGAATGTTTTCGTACCTTGGAGAATCCGAACAAAAATTGCGAAAAGTCGGTAACACATTTCTCCGTTGCAAACTGAACAATTTACTTTGTGCACAAAATTTGCGCCCACTGTAAAAAATGCGGTAGAATCGACTAAAGATTCGGTTGGGAACGTCCCAGTAAATATTTAGTTGGGCGAACAAGATATTTTAATGTCTGAAAAAAATGTTGGTGAAATTGGCCATATTTTTTTTATTAACCAATCTTTTAGTCGTGCCAATAAAATATTTATTTGAACGTCCCTGCCCGAATATTTAGTTCGTCGAGCAAAATATTTTAATGCTTGAAAAATAATTTTGTGACAACAAAAAAAAAAAATGTTGAACTAATCAATCTTTTAGCTGTGCCAATAAAATATTTATTTGAACGTCTCTGCCCGAATATTTAGTTCGTCGAACAAAATATTTAAATGCTTGAAAAATAATTTGGTGACATAAAAAAAATACTGAAATGTTGACCTAATCAAGCTTTTAGCTGTGCCAACAGAATATTTATTTGAACGTCCCTGCCCGAATATTGAGTTGCTCGAACAAAATATTTTAATGGCTGAAAAATATCTTGGTTAAATTATTTGCAAAAAATTATTGAACTACCAAGTCTTTTAGCTAAAAACCAACAAAAAATGTCCCTGTCCGAATCTTTAGTAGATTCAACCGTATTTTTGTAATCGTTGTTATTTTTCGTGGGTCTCGCTGCAGTCGAACGATAACGATGACGACGAAAACCGAGATAAAAGTGGAACTGTCGAATCAACGACCGACCAGCTAGTTTTCCACATCTTCAGTTTGACGATTTCGCGAACATACCCGCGAGCGTGTCCTCGAGTCCCGAGGCATGGAGAATCTTCAGGAAGGTTCCGAATCGTCGTTCCCGATCGGCCTGAAGCGTCTGCATGAGATCGCCGACCGGAAGTGGAAACATCACTCTATCCACCGCATGGGCAATACCCTGAGGAATCTCGATGTCGCGCTTGTTCGGAGCAACCTTTGCGCCGTTTATCGTTGTTACCTTAAAAAAAAAAAAAAAATCGTAACGATAGGACCCGACGAAAATGTTGTCGGAATATCAATGAGAGGACGATCATACCTTTACGTCATTCCACTCGTGATCGTGCATGTCGTAAACGTTGACCCGCAACTGCGTTCCGGCTAGACTGACACCGGTCATTTCGTCCTGGAGGGAGTCCATTCTGAAAGCCCCGGGGATGACGTGATGAAGCAGCAACTGTAAATGTATTTATTGTTTAAAGCTTGAGAATGAAGCTTGTATGTGATAGAAAAAATAGTAAGTCTGAAAAGGTTCTGTACGATATTGAAAGTGCGTCCAAAGGACGTCAGAGAAACGTCTGAAAGATAAGTAAAATAAGAATGTCTGAATGAAGTTTGCGAAAACGTCTGAAAGATAAGCAAAACAAGAATGTCTGAATGAAATTTGCAACAATGTCTGAAAAGATCGATGAAGGATATCTGAAAGACCCTTGTAGTACGTCTGATAGATAAAGTCTGAACGGGAGATAAAGGATGTCTGAATAGAGTCTAAAATATAGATAAGCAATGTCTGAGCAGAGTCTGAAATATAGATAAGAGATGTCTGAGCAGAGTCTGAAAGATAGATAAGTGATGTCTGAACGGCCTCTGAAAGATAGATAAGTGAATGGCGTGTGAAAGATAGATAGGGCTTGTGTGAATGGCGTCTGAAAGATAGATAGGGCAGATAAGACAGATAATGGTTGTCTGAATGACGTCTGGAAGATAGATAAGGGCTGTCTGAATGGCGTCTTTAAGTTAAAGAAGAGATGTCTCAATGGTCACTTATCTCTTATCTCAATAAACTTATCGTCACTTACGCCGCTCAGAAGACGAGGATTTTCACGAAACTTTTGTTCGGCCTTCTCGGGGCCACCGAGCTGAACGAGAAGCGTCCTGAACGCTTTGTCCGTTGGCACGAATATCGTATAAGGACCTGTAATATAAGGACAATTTTCATTACCAAGAGAATAAAAAAAATCTGAGCACGTTCACCGAACAACCGATGATCCGCGTTACGAAAAACTAATAAGTACGATGTCCATAAAGAAGCTAGTGCGATCCATAATTTCTATCATAGAAAGTATAGAACCTTCCCACGGAATAAAACTTTTCTGAAACGGTGCCCACAACTGTGTTGCAACTACGTTGATGTTTACAAAGTATAATTCTTCTTTTATCATCCATTAAGGGAAAAACGCTGTAGTAAAAGTTCGTCGAGCGTGGGAACACGAAGAATAACTTGTATTGTTCGACCAGAAAAATTATTTACTTGACGAGTGACCCCGCAAATAAATATATATTTAATTCGAATAAATATTCATGTGAATTAAACAATTATTAATTAATTGCGAAGAATTTTTCAGAAAGATTAATTTTTTCACTAATAAATAATTATAAACAATTTTTTTTTAATCTAATAAAAGATCTGAGTGCTTTTGAGAGTTAGTTCAGTGATACAAAAAATCGCGGAACCACCCAAGATGCGAAGGGTCAGACCCAGGTCGAAAGTCTGTGAAAGAATGCCCCACATATATACCTATAAATATATTAATGTTCAAATGAAATGATGGAATATATCTTGTCTAGTTTTATATTAAGACGCGAACCCGTGATATTATTTTAATTGTAGAGACACTTTCATAATTTACTGATTTACTGATCTATTTTTATTGTTGTATCCACTGAAAAAAAAATGGTTTGAAAATTACTGAACGGTGTTGGAAGCTTTTTTTACATAAACTGTTTGTGAAATTTCAAACACATGTGCTTTGCAATTTTACAGTAAAATTTCCATTTTTAATGAACATTTTTGTAAATTTCAGCCAAAAGATTTGTAATTTTAGTATCTGGTATTTTTAGTTTACCAAAAAAGCACATGAATGTTCAATTAATATAAGTAATGTTAGCAAATTTCAAGCTCCCGTACATTAAATTTACTATTTATTTTTACAGTATGTAGTAAATGGGTTCACCCCGCAAACGAAATAAATAAATAAATAAATAGGGCAGAGCGGGGCAGAAAGGCACAGCGGGGCAAAACGGGATAATGAGACAAAACGCGATTTTCCAATAACTTTTGGATGGATCGCGATGGTCATCCATGTGGCAAAACGGAGTTGAAAATCTGGACGTATCGTTGGGACAAAAATGAGGCATCCAAATATTATTAAAAAATTGAGTTTTGCCCTCACTGCACCCCCAAGTAGAAATTTTCGAGCATTATATCGGACCCTGATAGGGTCCTGATAATGACTGACAAGGGCCTGATAAGGCCTTATCAGGAACCTATAAGGGCCCGATGTAACGCTCGATAATGTCTACTCGGGCCGTTGTGCCCCATCCCTAGCAAGTCGAAAAACGAATTATCTGAGTCCTCGTCAACAGTCTCTTTGCAAGTAGTTGTTCATAAACGACCTGAAGAACGACCCAAAGAAAAATTCTCAACATGCTCGTCTTTCCGGTTACTTACTCATCAACACCGGCGAAACGACCCAACCTAGAGCTTTTTCAGTAATTCATACATCGGTTGTTTTTGTGGTAATTTTGCGGTCACTGTTGGAAAAACGACCCATCCTCAACCTAACAATTGGTCTTTTTTTGGGTCGTTATTCCGGACGAAAAGTGTGACAGAACGACCAGTACTTTTTTGGGTCTTTTGATAGTCGTTAAAGACGGTCGTTTGACTTGCTAGGGACTGTGCCATTTTGACCCGTACGCCCCTATCAAGCTGCAGTATACTTGCCGGTCTCGTTCAGGACATTGTCCAAGCCCGATTGTCTGAGATACTTGGCCATGGCGAAGAGTCCTTCGCGCCTCAGAAGACTCGCCATTCCCTCGTGAGTCGCCGCGGCGCTCGGTGTGCTTTCCAGTAGAGTCGGCACGGTGCTTCTGGCATTGAAGTCATCGAGGACGAAGTTTTCGGAGGCCGCGCCGGAAGTGCCACTGTAAGTCGTACCGGAAGCCGCGGCCGCCGAGCCGCTGAATGTGGAACCGGAAGTTCTGGTCGTTCCCGCTGGACTGCTGGAGGTGAAATGAACATAGGAGGACGATTGGGGTGGAAAGAAGGTCGTCGAGAAGCTCGGTGCGCTCGTCGTGCTGAAGACATCGACGAGCGGTGACATCGAGTGGCTCGAGGAAGCGCTCGGTGCGATCGACGTCGTGTATCTCGATGAGGCGTCCTCGTATCGGGAGCTCGGCATGCTCGACGTGAATCTCGAGGATTGATCTTCGAATCGGGAAGTCGGTGTGCTCGACGTCGTGAATCTGGACGATTGATCCTCAAACCGGGAACTCGGGGCACTCGACGTCGTGAATCTGGACGATTGATCCTCAAACCGGGAACTCGGGGCACTCGACGTCGTGTACCGCGACGATTGATCCTCAAATCGGGAACTCGAAGCACCCGCGGTCGTGTACCTCGAGGATTGATCCTCGTACCGGGAACTCGGATTACCCGCGGTCGTGTACCTCGAGGATTGATCCTCGTACCGGGAACTCGGATTACCCGCGGTCGTGTACCTCGAGGATTGATCCTCGTAACGCGAGCTGGGATTTTTAGTCGTGCTCGATGGGAAGTTGAGCAGCGAATTGTAAACGTGCGAGCTCGTTGTCGAGGCCGATGTCACGTAGTTGTCGGGCTGCGAGACCGAATTCGGCGAGACGGTGACGTAAGGGAAAAATTCACCGGGTAAGGAGCTGCAATTTTTAAGATGAAAACGTTAAAACTGTTTCGTGAGAGGGCAAATGTTTATGGCTGATCGATCGTCGTCTAGGAAAAGCTCCAGCAAAATTGAGCATGATTAGCGATAGAGAATCGTGATTTTTTGTTCGACGAAAAGATTCATTCCTGATACGTGCGGTCGGATGTTACACAAGTGTTGGGTCTGAAAAGTGCCTGAAAGTCGTATGGGACACGTCTGAAAGATACAGAGTCTGGAGGATGTTGGAGAGATTTCTCAAACGGGTCTGAATTATATAAAGCTTGAATGACATATTAATGACGTCTAAGAAATGTTATGTCTGAAAGCACGTAATAAGGCACGTCTGAAAGACACAAAGTCTGATCTCTGAAGTCTGAAAAACGGGATACACGTCTGAAGAATATGAGATCCGACAGTTATCTGAAAAACGTAGTAATCATGTCTGAAAGAATATCAAGTCTGAAAGCTGTTTGAAACGACGTCTGATAATGAATGCGTCTGAACCGAAAAATTTCAAACTATTTCAATGAAAATATTTATTCCCAATATGGACGGTCAGATGTTACACGAATATTGAGTCTGAAAAGTGCCTAAAAGTCGTATGGCACACGTCTGAAAGATACAGAGTCTGAAGACTGTTGAATAGACGTCTCAATCAGGTCTGAATGATATAGTCTGTAAGACGTATTACTGACGTCTAATAAATATTATGTCTGATAGCTGTAAAAAGGCATTGGACACGTCTGAAAGACTCAAAATCTGATTTCTGAAGACAGATACGCGGGATACAGGTGTGAAAAATATGAGATCCGAAGGTTATCTGAAAAACGTCGTGATCATGTCTGAGCCGATATAAAGTCTGAAAGCAGTTTGAACCGACGTCTGATAACGAATGCGTCTGAGCAGCAAAATTCCAAACAATGTCAAGCCGACTCTTACCTGTCCCTGAACTTGGAGGTGGACGATGGAATAGCCGTGTACTTGATGGTCGTAGGTCTGAAAGTAGTCGGCGACGTCGCACGCGTATCTTCCGTCGTCTGAACGGTGGTGGGGGTCGTCGAGACAGTGCTGCTGACGACATTGAGATTGGACGAGGCCGCGGAATTCAGAGCGGCCGGATTTCTCGGTGGAAGTTTGAGTTCGCCCGTCTTGATCTTCTCGACGATGGAGTCGACATCGGCGCCGTTTTCCTTTCCACCGTTACCCTTGACGCCCTGTACCTTGTAACTTCCGTCCGGCTGTTCCTCCAATACCACGAAGGTAACTTTCTTTCCCGGCTGACTCTGAATCGGCGATTTGCCAACGTCCTCCAATTTCCCATCGTCCTTGTGTCTCAGAAGTTCGAAATCAGCACCGGGCGGCAGAACGCCCTTGGTCAATTCCTCGAGGATCGACTTCGCCGGTCTGATAGTCGTAGTCGTAGTCGTCGTCGTCGTCGGCGGCGATTCCAGTGCCTGCGTCACCGTCTGAAATTGGCTGGCGCCGTCGTTCGGAACTATCGAGGAGAGCCCATTGGGAGCCCTGATGACCTGGAGCTTCTTGCCGTTCGGCAAAATGAGGTCTCTCGTGGTGACGTTTCTCTCCTGATCCTCGCCGCTCTGTGCCAGCGCGAGTTTCAGCTGCCTCAGCAGAAGGTCCCTCTCGGACCCCGAAGTCGAAGAGGTCGAGGAACTCGACGAGTGCTGACCGGACTTCGTCGTTGTCTGAACGCTCGGTTTTTCCGTCTGATAGATGATCTTTATCTGCGGCTTGTTCTTGCCAGTGGCCGAGAGCAACTGAGGCTGCTGCGCCTGGATCAGCGACAGGAGGTCCTTCGGGATGTCCTGACCGTCCCCGAAGACCTCCTCCCGCTCCTGCAGCCGCTTCACCGGAGGCTTCGAGGTCGGGCTCGGCGTCGGTCTGCTGGTCGTTGTCGTGAACTTCTTCTGATGGGTCGCTATCGCTTTCAGAAACAGATCGCTCTCCGCCGGTGTTATCCTGCGCGCGGTCGGCGACGGCAGAAGCAGCGGCGACGAGGTCGACGTCGCGTAGGACACGGATCTGGTCGTCAACGGCGCCGCCGTGGGGGTCGGACGGGCCGTCGACGTCAGTTGGGCGATCTGCTGGAGCCTCAGGAGCTCCTGCTGGCGCTTTATCTCCGCCTGCTCCAGGATCAGCTGCTCCCGCTGCTTCTTCAGCTGCTCCAGCTGCCGCTGCTTCTCGTAGTAGTCGTCGAGCTGCAGCTTCCGCTGGTCCTCGAAGACGTTCTGATAGGCTCCGAACTGCTGGCCGCCGCTCGGCGCCGACGGGAATTGCTGCGGTCGCGACTGCGGCTGGTATCGCTGAGTCTGGGCTGTCTGAAGGAACGATCGGGCGTCGCTCTTCTGATGGGGCTGCTGTTGCTGCCTGGTCCGGTCGACCCGGTACTTGGCCAGCGATGGAAAACCCGATTGCTCGACGACGTCCGACGACTTCGGCGAAATTTGACGACTCAGACCGGGAAAGGAGACCAACTGCGAGGGCGGGCTGTCCTGGTGGGGCGTATTGTAGCGTCTCTGGTGCTGCTGAACGTCGCTCAGGATCTGCTGCTGCTGGGAACTCGAGAGACGGGGACGCTGGTCGGGCGGCGGTCGTGACTGAAACTTACGAACGGCAATTCTCCTCTTAGGCAACACGCAGGGGCGTTTTGGTTTCTTATGTATTTTTGTTGCTGTTCTTTGAAAAATAATTGTGAGACTAAAAAAATTTCTCGTTAATTGCCGGTCTCTGGGATTAATTAAGCGTGCAATATCAACGCCGTGTCCGCGAAGTCTAATGGAGATCGGGTGTACCCGAAGCAATTAGGACGGAGTCATTATCCTCTCGGGTGTTTCGACGCTCCTGGGAGAGACAGATTGGAATCGTGAGTATTGCGCAAATGTTGCTCTGGATCTGAAGGCACGACTTCCGGGACATACCGAGGCGAGTCCGATGGACTTTTCTCGCAAAGGGGCTGTAACGGCTGCTGAGAATTTCAGATGCGCTGGATGTAACAACCTAAACTCAATAATGTCTCTTTTGAAGCCTTTATTGTGTAGGACGTTAAAAAAAAAATAATGAAAAAAATAAAACGCTACTAAAGTCGCGGAACGTTCCGTTTCAGGCAAGAGAGCAACCAGAGAATTATTACTGTGTTTTCTCTTGGAGTCTATTGAAGTTGCCGAGTCGGAGCTAGCGTGAAATCATATCTCGACTGGCGTCGTTTTGCAGGACAATTTAAAGTCGCTGGGATTTCTTCGCTTCGGACAAGTTTAAAAGGCAACATTTTTTAGCGTTTTACTTTTTCGTTTGCCAAATTCTGATTGGTCAATGGAATTTTCGTTCCGAGAGATGGAGATTGGAAAAGGTTTTTTTTTTTTTTTTTTTAATCGATGCCCGAAGCAAGGAAGTCATCATCTCGATTACGAATGCATATCGCTCGTAAGATGCCTCCATAAGCCATTACGATCTAACCCCTTCGATATATATGTGTGTGTGTGTGTGTGTGCAGAGCGTTGCGTAACTCTCGGTCGTGCGAGGCTCCGGCTACGTCGAAGTCGAAACACGCCACTTAGAATGTAGTACCAACTGGGTTGTATCGAACCGCTTCATGCGTGCCATCGGGACTGTATTACAGTCCAGAATAATTGCCCGCAAACGCGATTTAATGTACAACATCCTGGAATATGAAATAGTTTACGGAGAATATATTTAATACCTTTATCTTTCTTCCATCAGCTTAGATTCCGCGAAGCGTGGCCGGAATAGGAGGAAGTAAAAGTTCCAGTGTTACAAAGTTCCAATTTTTCGTCATCGCGTCACAGACTATACGCAAAGCACGTAAAAAAAAGAATCAAAGAGGAAATAGAATCGTCCTATCATCTTCAGCATCGAAACCTGAACAAACTTTGTCTGAGCATTTTTTTTCTAGTCCCCATAGTTCCCGAGTTACGAGCATGTTACCTTTCGACCGCTTTTCCGGCGCTCCGATTGGCTGCGGGCCTAAACCGCTCAAACTAGGAAACCATGCCTCGTACGAAGTTTTGCCAGAGGGAAAGTTTGTTCGGTTTTCAACGCTGAATGAGCTCCAAGACGTTGTTTTTTGTTCCTTTCAAGTTTTGCCTTAACCCTCGACAGGCCAATTGTCTCATTAATTCAGTTCTCGGAAACCTTTCTCACATTTAGCGGCGGGATGTAATTGCGAGTGAGAGCCAAGCCCCGAGGGCGAACGGCGGGGACCAGAGTCTTTGGTTTAGAATTCTCAAGACGCAAAGAGATTCGCTTTTACCGGGTGCAAGAGCGACGCTCGGTCAACGCCGCGCGTTCCAGCGCCAGCTTCACTCGCTCTACGTGTGTGTGGCAATATACCTTTCGTTTTTATTTTTAAGTGAAAGGATGACCGGCAACGGAGAACCACGGCGTCGGTGCGGGACTCTAGAATGTGTTTCGATGATCGGGCTTGCGGGCATGTACACTGCGGGAGGATGACCGGCGCATGTGGGGTACACGGGAACAGCCGCAGCTCACTCGTTAAACTTTCAGCGAGCGGAGACTGACTTTCTTCAATTCCAATCTCTCGGGAGGCCTTCGCGCGGATAATCCGAGTGTATGTACTGTATAGAACGGACATGTGTGCGCGTCCGCTCGCGATGGGAACCCATTTTTTATTCCCCGGTACGACGCCACTCGACGGACAAATTGATGGCCAATTTAGCGCTGTTTGGCCAGCGGAGAAGCTACTTTTACTTATTGGCAGTAAATCATTTACGAACATGTGACGACTGCGCTCGGGTGACGAAAGAGCCTGGGATACCGCGTTCCCGGAGTCCTATGATGCAAAAGAGGAGAAGGAGAGCGAATAGCCGGTAGAAAGTTTTTTTTTTTTTTGTGGGTGCAATTTATGTTACCGTGGTCGGTAAAGGAAACTTAGTACATTTACGAAATTGAAAATTTTATGAAAGTTTTGTTCTTATTTTTCACGATAGTCGCGGATTTACTTTTAGTAGACGTTTGTGAATTGAGCGAATAGTAAGTCGAACTATTTACAGAAAAATTGCATAAAAATGGATCACAGTTTCCGTTGCCGTTTAAGTCACGGTAGGAAACGTTAGTTGATTTTATATAAAAAAATTAATGCAACGACCGATTTCTTTGATTTGACAAATAGCGTGGGATACGACGGAGTCGCATGATGTAAAATACGGACTTGGGGCAAATATAACGGGTAGAGAGATTTTTCTTTTTTTTATAAGTCCAATTTATGTTACCGCTGTCGGTAAATAAAACCGTGTTCATTTACGAATTCAAAAATGTTATGAAATTTTTATTCTTCTTTTTAATTATCGTCGTAGCTTTAATTTTAGCAAACGTTGATTAACTTTATTTTGGCAAACATTTTCGAATTGAGCGAATAATAACTCGAACAATTAACGAAATTCTTATGGGCAAAAAAAAAAAATGGATACAATAATGGTGACCGAAAAAAACGTACATAGGTTTTTTGGGAAGCTTTTATGATATATATGCTAAAAATATCCTTCAAAATGCATAAAAATATTTTCTTTTCATTTCTTTTCAATTAAACATTTTTTAAGACCCTGAAAAACGCCTAACTACCTTTTTTAATTTGGCGTCGAGACTCTCAATAATAGTGAATTTTATTTTTAAAAATAAAAAAATGAATCCATCCGCCGATTTTTTTTATTTGACAAAGATCCTCGGATACCACGTTCGCGGAGTCGCACGATGCATAAGACGAGATGGAGAGCGAATATACCCGGTAGAAAGTTTTATTTATTAATTTTTCACTCCTTTTTTTACAAGTCCAACTTATGTTACCGCGGTCGGTAAACGAAAACCGTGTTCCTTTACGAAATCAAAATTGTTATGAAACTAGTATTCTTAATTAATTTTAGATTTAATTTTAGTGTACCTTTTATTTCGCCACACGTTTCTCAATTGAGCGAATAATAACTCGACCACTTAACGAAAGGCTTATGGGCAAAAAAAAATGAATTATAGTTTCGGTTACCGACAGACCCAGGCTATAAATAATAGTAGTTAATTTAATATAAAAAAAATAAATAAAAAATGAATCTAACGGTCGATTTCTTTGATTTGACAAATAGCCTCTCGATTCCCGTCTCTCCCATTCCCGCTGCTCGTGGGCGAAAGGGGCATTAATCTACACCTCTTCTCGCGGTTGCTTGACCCAGATCCGAGGAACGCGCGCCTCCTTAAATTTCACCGTCCATCTGCCCCAGCATTGAGCAAGCTTTTTTTAATAAAAAAAAAAATAAAAAAAATGAAAAAAATTCATTGTCAAGTCCAGCGGTCATTATACTTTAGAGAGTGAAATAACGGTATGGTGATAAATAAACCCGGAGCCGGAAATACGGCGAGAACGCGAGGTGTCTGAGCGACCGGAGCTCGGCTTCGCGCCCGGTCGGAGAAATTTCTTTCAGGGGTCAACGCGGGAGGAAGACTTTCGGTTTCACTTTGCGTCGCTCGACGCTCCGTCGTCGTTGGCTTCGCCGGTCCCGGTAAGGACGCTTGCTCGAGGATTCCTTTTACCCGCACCGGCGAGAGATGGCCATCGAACGAGAGGAGATGGTTCAATGACTGCGCCTGCGTCGGCAGCGCGAGCGGGATCGTAATCGCCAGGACCGGATGAGAGCCACGCGGAGAAAGTAAATCGTTGGCCAAGAGGGCACATCCTTCACCTTCGCCGGGAAGAAGAGCATTGTCGCGGCGAACCACACTCGTGACTCGCGCGACCTCCAAACTCTCTTGGCACACATATCTCACGGATTGAAGTACAGAAAAAAATGCATAAAAATATTACTGTTTTTTTTTATTTTTTTTTAAATCTAAATCTTCACTTTTGCATTCCGGTTTCCGAACCCCAAACTCTCTTTGCACACATAGGGTAAACCGGGCAATGTTAACAGCCGGAGTGGTGTTCATTTCGCCTAAATTCGAGAAATTCGGGCAAGATTTGCAAACACTTCCCGATGTTATAAAAATCTGAAAAAAATCATACTTCTTATAGCCACTGAAAAGACTAATTTTGCATAATAATAATTTCAAAATGTTATTAACAAGTTATTGAACAAAAAATTGTTCATCAAAACATGCGGGAACTCAACTTTTTTTAATGAAAATGATTCGTTCATTTTTCGGAATACGTATGAATTTTTTAGATTATTATCTTTATTTTGATTTTTCTTGTTTTTTACATGGACAAATGTGCAAAAATCAAAATAAAGATTAAAATCTGAAAAAATTCATAAGTATTCCGAAAAATGAATGAATCATTTTCATAAAAAAAAAGTTGAGTTACCGCATATTTTGATGAACAATTATTTTTTCAACAATTTGTTAATAACATTTTGAAATTATTATTATGCACAATTAGTCTTTTCAGTGCCTATAATAAGTATGAATTTTTACAGATTTTTATAACATCAGGAAGTGTTTGCAATTCTTGCCCGAATTTCTCGAATTTAGGCGAAATGAACACCACTCGCTGGAGCTACCTTAAGTACAGTTAAGCCGACGAAAAAGCCAATGAATAGACTTTTTATACACCTGCTCATATAGAAAGTGTCCATGCATTGGCCCTGTTCATTCATTGGCTGTTTTTAATCCTAACTCACGGATTGAAGCGTAGAAAAAAAAATTATTAAAAAATGAGGTTTTGTTCTAATATTTAAAAATTTCACTTATGCATTGCGGTTTCCGACCTCCAAACTCGCTTGCACCCATATCTCACGGATTGAAGCATAGAAAAAAATTCAGTAAAAAATTACTGTTTTTTTTTAATATAAAATTTCAGTTTTGCATTCCGGTTTCCGAACCCCAAACTTTCTTGGCACACATGGGGTAAAATCGGCCAATGAATGGACAGTTAAGGAGACGAAAAAGCCAACGAATAGACTTTTTTAGGCACGTGCTCTTATGAAAAGTCTCCATTCATTGGCTGGTTTACCCTATTTCACGGATTGCAGCGTAGAAAAAAATAATAATTAAAAATGAGGTTTTTTTATATTTTTTAAATTTCACTTTTGCATCCCGGTTTCCGACCTCCAGACTGACTGTGCGCACATGTTTGACGGATTGAGGGGCACAAAAAAAAATTGGTAACTTTTTCTCTTTTTTTAATATAAAAAAATTGCACTCTTGCATTCCGGTTTGCGATGTGAAGAAACGCTTCCTCCGGATGATTTCTCCGGGCTGCCGGCCTTCCCGAGTTACGCGCATGTTACGCTTCGGTCGCTTTTCCAGCGATCTCATTGGTCGATTTACCCAGCCGATTACTCGTTACAACAGCCCGGACTGTGCAAAACTATACGCGTACCAAGTTCTGCCGGAGCGAAAGTTCGCGAAGATATTTTTTAATTTTTTTTATTTATTTTTTTTTTACTTAGGATGAGGTCGTATCAATTGATGTGAACTGAAACTTAGTGTGCCAAATTTGTGGACACTGTTAGCAGTTGGTAGGGTCGAAGGTGATCGCGTAACGGCTCGAAACAAAGAGCTGGGCGTCTTTCTTGAGTTTTGCCGTGGGAAAAATTTGTCCTGTTTTGCAGGTGCCAAAATAAGGAAAATAACGTCCCAAATGTTTATTGTATTTTTTTGCGAAATTTTGGTCATCCGTCGGTAGGTCAAAGGGTGAAAGTTGCTTAAATAAAAAGAAACTTGTGCATCCCACGAAGTTTTGACGTGGGAAAGTTCGTCCAGTTTCGGAGGCGAAACAAGGTCGCAGAGGTTCTTTTTTCGGGCAACATTTTTAAGGGATTTATATTTTAGCAATCTTCACATTCCAATTATCTTGGTACCGGCTGTTCTTAATTGCACAAATATTGCAAATTTTACGGTCCTCAAAAAGTGCTGCGTTCCATTTAAGACCTCTTCAGGACTTTGACCGCTTTGAGACTTTTAAAAGATGCTTTATTATATTTGAGACTTATAAAAGTTATAGTTGAAACTATATAAAAGTTGACAAATTTTTACTATCCATTTAAAAAAAAATCCTGTATTCTTATACAGGAATTTTCAAAAGATGGATAGTAAAAATTAATTTCTTCATGTTAAGTTTGTTAATTTCTTAATGATAATTTTTTTTGGATTCACCGTGTATAAAAAAATGAGCAAATTTATTAATCATTTTTTTAAATTCTTCGACTATAAAAAATCGGCAAATTGTTTCATAATTTTTTTTCTTCTCCGCGTATAAAAAAATGGACAAATTTATTGATAATTTTTTTTCTCCGTGTAGAAAAAATGAGTGAACGTATTGATAATTTTTAAAAAATTCTCGTTGTATAAAAAATGGGCGTTTTAATTAATACATTTTTTTCGGTATGCGAAAACGCGCCTCGTAATCGCGGTCTGCGAAATTCAATATTCATTAGCGGGGAAGACGTGCGAGCCGGTTGCGCTCACGATTGAATGGAAATCAGTGTCTTCCTCGTTGCTCGCTCATGAAGCGTGCATAATCAAAGCAAAAGTGCCCCCTCCCCCCCCCCCCCCCGTCCACCTGTCTATCTCTCACATGGGACTCACTCGCGTGGCTTATGAAACGAGGAGAAAAGATTCCACCACGTAGATATGCAGAGACGAGTGCTAATCCACCGAGGGGGAGAAAAACACACATACGGGCGCACATTCGGTTTCACGTTTACACTCGTTAATTATTACTCGTTATAACAGCTCCCCTTCGGAGAGCGAGACTCGTGCGAGATGCAGGTAGCAACTCTCTGCCGTAATCCTTAAGGCACCAAGCTGTTTCTTAAGCCCGCACGACAATTACGTCTTCGGAAAAAAACGAAAAAATATGTACGATCCAAAAGTTCAGTATTCGTAATGTGCAGGTATCGATATTTCTTTTTTTTATCGACTGACTGCAAGCGACAATTGAGTAAGGAAGAAAAAGTCGTAAATCCGTCGAAATGAGTTTTTTTAGTATGGACTAAAAACTCGTTTCGACTCAAAAACTCAAATTCTAACTTAAGTTGGAACTTTATTTTTCCGGTCCAAGTTCCAAGTTTCAACTCACGTTCTAACCCAAGTAGAGACTTGACTATTTTTCCTCGCTCAAATTATTACCCGCTCAATAGCGAGAAATAATTTGAACGAGGAAAAATAGTCAAGTCTCGACTTGGGTTAGAACTTGAGTTGAAACTTGGAACTTGGATCAGAAAAATAAAGTTTCAACTTAAGTAAGAACCCCAGTTGAAACTAGGAACTTGAACTGGAAAAAGAAAGTGTCAACTTGAGTTACGACTTGAGTTGAAACTTCGAACTTGAACCGGAAAATAAAATTTCAACTTGAGTTAGAATTTGAACGGGAAAATAAAGTTTCAACTTGAGTTAGAATTTGAACGGGAAAATACAGTTTTAACTTGAGTTAGAACTTGAATTGAAATTTGGAACTTGAACCGAAAAATAAAGCTTGAACTTAAGTTAGAGCTTGAGTTGAAATTTGGAACTTGAACCGGAAAATAAAGTTTCAACTTGACTTAGAACTTGAGTTGAAACTTGGAACTTTAACCGGAAAATAATGTTTCAACTTAAGTTAGAGCTTGATTTGAAACTTGGAACTTGAAAAAATAAAGTTTCAACTTGAGTTCAAACTTGCGACCACAAGTTCGGCCCCAGAGGCTTCCATAGACCAGGAGGTGGGTATTAAAATACGACTCAACGTAATCGAGTGCATAAGATAGAGAGCTAGTAGAGCAAATATTTCTTAAATTTTTTTTTGTATAAATCGACCGACTACAATCGACAATTGGGTAACGAAGAAAAAGTCGTAAATCCGTCGAAACGAGTGTCCAATAATTGGTCACAAAAGTCGAAAGGTTTTTAGACAATAGCTGGTAATAATTTGAGCGAGGAAAAACAGTTCCGCCCGCGGCGCCGATTGTCTCCGTTTCGAAGACCGGCGCGATGTGGCCAAATGACGAAAAAGGAAGTTGACGCCAACGGCAGTCCGGCTCGGAATTGTACGGTTGACATAAATATTGAAAAAGGTAATATCGAATAAATTGTCTTACACATGTGCATACATATATGTGCATGTGTAGTACATAGCTCTCACACCCGCCACGATCTCCTTTCACTCTCGTCCCGCGCGTCTCTTACGCTAGAGGGGCCTCGAGAGCTTGTGAGAAAATCGCAACTCGCCTCGGTTTGCTTCAACGTTCTTCTGCCGTTCTATGCGCCAGGTTCCTTTTTTTGTTCGTTAGAGGGGAACGTTCGTGCTCGCCGTGAATCGTGGAAAAACACATATCGTCGAGGTTGAACGTAAAAGCGTGCGATTCAATGGAGAGGAAGAGATGCTCGAGTCGTGCGGACTCGGCGCGCGGAGGACTTCCGGTTCTTCCGGAGACTCTTCCTGCTTGTACCGACTTCGCTCTTATATTTTCATTTAATGCGCGATGTAAGGATGACAATTCGCGGCCACCTAAAAATATCAAGCCGAGGTTTCGAAGAAAACCAGTCCGTTTTTAAAAAAGTAAGTCCATTTTCAAAAAATAAGTCCATCTTCAAAAAGTAAGTCCGTTTTCAAAAAGTAAATCAATTTTCAAAAAGTAAGTCAATTTTCAAAAAGTAAGTCAATTTTCAAAAAGTAAGTCAATTTTCAAAAAGTAAGTCAATTTTCAAAAAGTAAGTCAATTTTCAAAAAGTAAGTCAGTTTTCAAAAAGTAAATCCATTTTCAAAAAGTAAGTCCATTTTCAAAAAGTAAGTCCATTTCAAAAAGTAAGTCCATTTTCAAAAAGTAAGTCCATTTTCAAAAAGTAAGTCCATTTTCAAAAAGTAAGTCCATTTTCAAAAAGTAAGTCCATTTTCAAAAAGTAAGTCCATTTTCAAAAAGTAAGTCCATTTTCAAAAAGTAAGTCCATTTTCAAAAAGTAAGTCCATTTTCAAAAAGTAAGTCCATTTTCAAAAAGTAAGTCCATTTTCAAAAAGTAAGTCCATTTTCAAAAAGTAAGTCCATTTTCAAAAAGTAAGTCCATTTTCAAAAAGTAAGTCCATTTTCAAAAAGTAAGTCCATTTTCAAAAAGTAAGTCCATTTTCAAAAAGTAAGTCCATTTTCAAAAAGTAAGTCCATTTTCAAAAAGTAAGTCCATTTTCAAAAAGTAAGTCCATTTTCAAAAAGTAAGTCCATTTTCAAAAAGTAAGTCCATTTTCAAAAAGTAAGTCCATTTTCAAAAAAGGAAGTTTAATTTCAGAACAGCGAGTTCAGTTTCAAAAGAGCAAGTCCAGTTTTAAAACAGCAAGTTTCTAGTTTGAAGAAGCCAATCCCAGTTTCCGGTCGCGGTCCATTCGTTCATCTCGCACTCCGAGAACAAAAACCAATCCCCCATCACGATACCCTCCCAGCGATTGTTGCGTCAGTCATTATTTTCAATTTATTCCTCAACAATCATTGCACCACATGAAATATTAAAATTATCGGGAAAAATTAGTAACCGGAAATGGTCGGAAACTCGCGATGCGGAGAACTCCGATCGACTTCACAATTTCACGTACAATTGCCCTCGCAGCGTAACGGAAATCTCGTGTCCCACCGGCTATAATCTTTATTTTCAGATCTACGACATCCTCCTTACCTATTTCTCTTCCTCACTCTCCCTCTTGTTCGAGCCTTTCTTTTCTCCTCCACGCGTACCTACCGCTGTTCTACGCGACGTTGTTACACCGCTTATTAACATTTTCACCTCTCACGCTTTCCGGAACGAGTATCATCAATAGCCGAGGTTCCGCGATGTCCGGGAAACAGTTTCGAATTAATTTCTATACCTGTGACTTACGCTTTTAAGGAAAAAAAAATTATTTAATTTCAGAGGGAAAGTTGGAAACATTTTAAAAAATCTCAAACGGATGCAGTCGTTTATCCAAAGGTGAACAAATTTTGTACTGATCATCGAATTGTTTCAAAGGTACAACCGTGTTTCAACTAAAGCTCGAACAGAAATTATTTTTTATTATTTTTTATTATTTTTTATTATTTTTTATTATTTTTTATTATTTTTTATTATTTTTTATTATTTTTTATTATTTTTTATTATTTTTTATTATTTTTTATTATTTTTTATTATTTTTTATTATTTTTTATTATTTTTTATTATTTTTTATTATTTTTTATTATTTTTTATTATTTTTTATTATTTTTTATTATTTTTTATTATTTTTTATTATGCATAATATCTAGCTAGTTGTCGAGTGAGAAATGTATAGGAAAGTAGCTCTGGCATGTTCACCCACTAACAGAGTGACTCTTGACCCTCCCGCTAATGTTTCCTTCCGTCTTACTCATGCGCCTCGGTAACGGTTCGTCTGACCCCCTTTAATCTCGTATCTCATCCTCTAATTGCCGGATTTCTCTTCATCCCGGTTGGATCAAGGATCCTGCACGTCGATCGCCCGAAGCGCGGCCAACAACGAAATTGTAGGATTAGAAAATTTGGCCGGAGGGGAAAATAGGCTGTCAATAGGATGTATCTTAATAAATGTGCCGAGGCATCGTGGGCAATATGCGACCCGAGGTAAATAATACCCACGTAGCTAAGAATTGATGTACAGCGAAAACTCGATTATCCCAGGCGAGCTGGACCGGCCTATAAACAATCCCGCACAGAAAACGTACATTTAAAAATATATTTAAAAATATATTTAAAAATATATTTGAAAATATATTTAAAAATATATTTGAAAATATATTTAAAAATATATTTGAAAATATATTTAAAAATATATTTGAAAATATATTTGAAAATATATTTAAAAATGCATTAAAAAATATATTAAAAAATATACAATATTTTCGTGAAAAATTCTAATCCTGTATTACTAATAATAATGGATTAATACGACTATACGATTTCAATAGATTTTTCACATTCTGTATGAGTCAACGGTTCGACGAACATTAATAAATCTTTTCAGCACCTTTAATAGGCTTGATTTTTTCAGACTTTTATACCATCGACAAGTGTTTGCAATTCCCTCTCATTTCTCTCAAACTTATCCGAAGTGAACACTATTCGCAAGGACCACCTTAAATTCTCACCGGAGAATTCTCATTGTCCGTACAAGTGTGAAGGATCAATAGCCGAGATTCCTCGATGGCCGGGAAACAGTTTCGAAATAATTTCTATACCTGTGCCTTAAGCTTGTTATGAAAAAAAATAAATAAAAAAAAAATTTTGTGTGAAGAATTGAATAAAAGCCTAAACAGATTAACATGTTAACAGGCAAACGGTAAAGCCGCCCCGTATAATCGAGTCACGGTCAACTCCGAGCGAAAAAAGTAGATGCAAAAACCGTCTTTAAAAATAAATGTTAAATATCAAGCTTTTCGTGTGAAAGTAAATTTAAAAAAATATATATTTAGATATCGCATCCTTAGAAGAACAGTGTAACAACTTATATGGCAATCCCATAAGAGATGTTACACTGTTGTTCTGGGGCTGCGATATGTTCATCACATAAGTCTCATAATATACAAAGTCTAATAAATTATATAAAACTTTTCCGTGAAAAATCCTAGTTCTATGCTGCAAACAATAAAGCATTAATACGACTACAAGATTTTAATAGATTCGCATTCATTACGACTCGCCGGTTCGATAAGCATTAAATTCTCATTCGAGCACTCTCCGTACAAGTGTGAAGGATAAAAAAAAACCTAAACACGCTTAATTCGGCAACCGGCAAAGTCGCCGCTGGATAACCCAGGTTTCCGTAAAGACGTTGAGCGGTTTTGCCGTAAAAGCGAGTGAATTCAGAAAGAAAAAAAAAGAAATTGCTTCCAACTCGACCGTTTGCGAAGTAGAATGTGCAATTAAAATAGAATACTTCGTTCTGTTGTTACGGATCCGACAGCTTACTGACCTACAGCAACTATCATTGCATTGTGGAAGCTATCGGTAGACGGCGTTCGCGCAAGGTTCACAAATTACAGCACCGACGGAAATATAGTAATTGCACGGGGAACAAGACGGTAACGATTGAGAACGTTGGACTGTACATAACGATAGCTCAGGTTTGCCATTATATTGTATTAATTATCATCGGCCATTGAACGTGCTTTCTCTCTGATTACAACTGGCCAAATAATTATGCAAAAATATACAAATGTGCAACTACTTGGTGCAGATGTATTTGTGTTCCAGGATCAGAATTACCTCAAGTTATGTCCAACCCGAATAACGCTCTGATAATGTCATTATTATTTCATTTAATTATTATTTATTATTATAATGTCCTTATTATTTCTCGCGGAAAAAAAAATTATGAACATGAATAAAGTTACTAAAGGAATTCGTAAATTCCTTTAGTAACTTTAGTAAAAAATAAACTATTAGAAACGTTACTCAATATATTTTCTTTGCGGTATAAATTTACATGCCTGCTCCTTCTTTGGGTCAAAAATGGAAAGCGAAATTATTTAAAAAAAATAAAGGCCAACCTGCATGAGGAGACTTCGGGATTTTTCGCGTAAAAAAATATGTATATGAACATCATAGGGGAAAACCTGAGTCGCTTCTACGGCCACTTTTACGTGTTACTCATTTAGAATCGTTAGTGACTTTAGTAGCAAAAAAAAAAAACTATTGGATGCTTTATCCAATAGTTTTTTTTTGCGAAAAACAATATATACGCCTGTTCCTTCCTTTAGGTCAAAAAAAGAAAGAAAAAAAATAATGGAAAAATACACAAATAAATTGGTCCAACTTACCGATCGAAGATTCTGAACTTCGGCCGAATTGGACGGTATAGCCGGTTCGGCGTCCCCGAGGGTTAAATCACAGATCTGCAAGACCACGATCGCCCACACGAGACACACAAGTTCCTTACGTCTCATTTTCGTGCTTTTTTATGCTTTATTTTTTTAACACCGTTTCACATAAAAAAAAAATGTTAAATAAAAATTTCCAAGTCGAACTTTGGGACAAACGAAAGATGCACTTCTGGTACTTCGAATCGCGGTACTCTGCTGGTGTCTGAGGGACGATAAATTCGTGGCGAACGACGGAGAGAAGCTTTCGTGACTGTGCGAGAGTGTCTCGCAAGGGGGACTTTCGAGTCTGGGAACGGGGTTGAGACTGGCACGAGATCGGAAAAGGTGCGAGAGTTTTACTCGCTCTCCAGAACGGCAGGGAGAAGATATTCAGACCTCCTCGTCTTTGCGTCGTACGGGGAAGGCCGGGTGGGAGATCGACGTCCGAGAAGACAATCCTCGAGGCTCGCCACGCGAGTGAACGTTAATCGCACGTATACGCTCGCTTCTTCCCACAGATCCCCTATCGTCGTTGCCACAGATCCTACTTCTTCTTTTTCTTATGTTATTATATATATATTTTTTCTTTTATTTTTATTTTTTTTTGTCTCGATACCTCAATTAAGAACCTACGGGGACGAGCTTTACGAGGACAATTGAGAGCATGTGAAACACCGCGTTCGGCAATAAAACCTGTAATTAATTCTCATCTCAACGACGCCGATGGTTTGCGGGTCAGCGGCAAATTCTCGCGTGATGCTTAATTGACATCCGTTTTGGTTCGAGGATTTCGTATTGGGGTCAAAATTTGTCAAAATTTGCTCCTGACCGGAAATGGTTGGAACAGTAAATAATAATTACAGTTTTTGTTACCGACCGGACCCGAATCGGGCTGTGGCAAGGGATGTCGCATGCTTAATTAAAGGTAGAACTTGAGTTGAAACTTGGAACTTGAACCGGAAAAAGTTTCAACTTAAGTTATAAGGTAAGTTGGAACTTGGAACTCAAAGCGGAAAAATGAAGGCTCGATGGAAATTAGAACTTGAGTTGAAACTTGGAACTTGAACCACAAAATAAAGTTTCAACTTGACTTGAAACTTGGAACTTGAACCAGAAAATAAAGTTTCAACTTGAGTTGAAACTTGGAACTTAAACCAGAAAATAAAGTTTCAACTTGAGTTGAAACTTGGAACTTGAACCAGAAAATAAAGTTTCAACTTGAGTTAGAACTTGGAACTTGAACCAGAGAATAAAGTTTCAACTTGTGTTGAAACTTGGAACTTGAACCAGAAAATAAAGTTTCAACTTGAGTTGAAACTTGGAATTTAGTCTGGAAAATAAAGTTTGAACTTCAGTTGGAACTTGGAACCCAAAACGGAAAATAAAGTTTCAACTTGAGTTAAAACTTGGAACTCAAACCGAAAAACAAAGTTCCAACTGGAGTTCAAACGCGGGACCACAAATTCTGGCCAGAGACGGTTCCATAGACGCGGAGGTGGATATTGAGATGCAACTCAACGCAATCGAGTGCATAAGATGGAGACTAGTAGAGCAAAGGAAGAAGCGATGAGTGTTGCATCAGTTGGCATAAGCATATAGAGTGTAAAGCATATACGCGTGCGTTTGCTCCAAATCGGCACTAACGTTCCGCTGCTACGCTCTCGTAGAGGCATAATTGGAAAGTCCATCTCGCTTCGCCGTGGCTAGAGGGATTACAGCCCGGCGTTAAGGAGAGGACGCGCGTCTCACTACGCCTGGAGTCTCGCGTACAGTCGACGCCTCGGTTTTGCGAGCTCCTTTACCGCGGAGCGTGTTCCGCTGATTGCCTTTGCAACATCCTAGATGCGCCAGCCATGCCAACGGTCCGCAAATTGTCCCGAGGCAATTATCCTCTGCCGCATCTACCAACAGCGGAGAATACTTCTTTGCGGAATTATCATGAGCCGTGAAAAAAAAAAAAAAAAAAAAAAAAATTATTTGACCACAGATGTTTAGATTCGTTGGCCACTGGATGCGGTCTGCACGCACGGCAATGGCCTCCATTCTGCCGTATAACTATTCCGGTGGGCTCGGATTGCACGCATTGTTTTTTTTTTCTTTTCCTTTTTTCGATCTCCCGCACGGCGAAATGTATATTTTAGACGACTCGTGACGCTCGTCGTTCGAAGCCGTGTCAGGGCGTGTCAGGGGAAAAAAAAAACCTCATGGTCGTGTCAGACCATGAGATTTTTAGTTCTGCCACTTTTCGGCCACTGTTTCGCAGTGCAACGGCATTGACGTTCGAAGAGCGTGGAGTCGTATTCGCAGAAGAGTAAACGGGGTACTCCTTAATTCATCCGTTTGTGTTGCATGACTATATTCGAGATGAATTTCACATGCAATCGAGGCGTGTCGTATACGTTCTTTTACCCACTTTTCTGTGTTTCTTAATCCACACGTTTCTCGAAGAAGTTGCATTTCAGATAAGTCCATAGAGAATTAAACATTTCCGATGTAACGCGACTTCCGGTTTGAAAACAAATCTCACTTTTGTACCGTATGTGACGTCATACAGAAAAATTTGAAAAATTTGGTTGCGATGTCACTTCCGGTCTGGAAATCTCATTTTTTCGACCGGAAGTGACGTCAGACCGGAAATACGTCGCTTCCGGTTTTTAAATCTCATTTTTCGACCGGATGTGACGTCATATCGGAATACGTCACTTCCGGTTTTAAAATCTCATTTTTCGACCGGAAGTGACGTCATACCGGAATACGTCACTGCCGGTTTTAAAATCTCATTTTTCGACCGGAAGTGACGTTATACCGGAGTACATCACTTCCGGTTTGAAAATTTCATTTTCCGGCCAGAAGTGTCGTATTTCCGGTGTGACGTCACTTCCGGTCGAGAAATGAGATTTTCAAACCGGAAGTAACAGATTTCCGGTTTGACATCATTTCCGGTCGAAAAATGAGATTTTAAAACCGGAAGTGACGTGAAAACGGAATTTTCCAAATTGTTTCGTGTGACGTCACTTTGGGTTTAAAAGTGAGATTTTCAAACCGAAAGTCGCGTTACAGAGAAACTTTTTATTTTTTTATGGAATTATCTAAAAAAAGTTTCACAGAAAAGTTAGTTCAGTTTTTAGATATGTTGAATATGTGTGCATAATCTTTTTAATAACTAAAATGCAATATACAGACCTACCGAGTCCGAGCATTAATAAAGGAAACGGCACGATCTCTCGCGCTCCACAGTCCGGAAAATCCATACGAAGGGTGAATGAAAACTGTTTCCATAACCAAACATCACCGAGATAGGCTAATTATGCCGTGAAAAGAGAAAAAAAATCTCGTACTCACCGACTTCCGCTCCCTTTCGTATCCTAGAGTGAAACTATGCGGGAGAGCTGTTGTTTCGTTTTTTTCCCATATACACTCTCGAGCTCGAATAGCGAAGATTCGTTATATTCTTTTCGCCTTGCCACACGTCATTCTCGCTGGCAGATTCACCTGTACTTCCTCTCCTCGCGCCATACGATCTCCCCGCTCGTTATATAATATACTTCGTATCGAAGCTCCGCACACTGAAACGTGCAGAACAATTGCAATTTTTTTTTTTTTTTTTTCTTAATTGGTTCGGAGATTGCACTCGTATCGCAGATTTCATTGCAGACATTGAGAGAAGAAATCATAATTAAAATAATAATAATAATAATAATAACGAACAAGTCAATGAAACGTATATCGGTAACAGGGAGATTCGACGAATTGGTCGTATACCGTCGAGGCGAAGGATATAACGTACAATAATCGATCGTGAATAATGGCCAGCGGGAGTGTCGAAGCTGGCGCGATGAAAGAGAAAGGATTACGACGACGGGATATCGTCGAAGGCTTTCACCGATTGTAGGAAATGCTATCAAAGCACCAGGGAAGTTGGCACGTCCTTGTACCTACGATTCAATATCTATTCGAATACTTAAACTTTTAACACGGCCGGTTTCGTCATTTGTCTGCGACGTCAATTCCGGTTGGAAAACGGAGTTCTTTCAAGGCGGAAGTGACGTCACGGAAAGAAATTTGAATATTTGTGCGATTGAAATTTGAATGTTTGTTCTGTGCGACGTCACTTCCGGTGAGAAAGTGAGATTTTCAAAGCAAAATTAATCGGTAATTTAAGCGAGCTGAATGAATTATTATAGTGAGTTTTAGTTATAAAACTGGAGAGTGTTAAAAGATTGTTGGTAATTGCGGTAATTTTACGGGTTTTTTTTTGGATCCTCCTGTGCTAATAGCGTAATTCAGCCAAGAGTATACAGTTGACGATAGCTCGAGAGATCTTTCAGATAAATATTAAAAACTAACGTTTTGTGTCCTTTGAGCTGCTACCAAACGCAGCGCATATTTGAACGCGGCCTGTGTGGCGCGCCGCTCGGCACAGTAGTATGCGCAGAACCGTCTGCGCATCCCGAGTCGAACTCCTCCCGTACCGAGTGAACATCGTGCAGTGAGCACGAATCCTTTAATAATTTGTTTAACTCGCAGTCAGTGTAGTGGATAAAATAAAAAAATATATATGAAAAACTAAACTACCGATCACATTATGGGATCGAAACAAATATTTAGAAAATCGTAAAAGGCGTAGCAACAATAACATTTAATAACTCAAGCTATAACGTGATTTAAAAAAAATGTGTGGGATAATCGACGGTCTGTCAGTGAGCGACATGACCGGCTAAAATTCTACAGTTCAGAATATTATTAGTCATCGGTCGGTGTTTATTAACGAATGTCAGCTGAACGGCAAATCAATGCAGAAAAAACCGGCCCGTTACAGGCGATACGAAAAGTTGTTTTACGTGTAAATACTAATAAATAAATAAACATAAAAGTTACGGAATTTGTGTGTCGCCGCGCTCGGCACGGACTCGGGATGCGCAGACGGCTCTGCGCATCTACTCTCTGCGCAGAACCGTCTGCGCAGCCCGTCGTACCGAGTGAACATCGCGCAGTGAGCACGAAACCTTTAATCATTTGTTTAACACACCGTCAGCGTAGTGGATAGTAAAATACATGAAAGACTAAACTACCGATCGCATTATGCGATCGAGAAAAACGTTTAGAAAATCCTAAACGGCGCAACAATAGTAACATTCGATAAATCAAGCTATAACGGGATTTAAAAAATGGTACGGGATAATCGATTACGGTTCGAGTTCGATATCTCTGGCGCACACGGTCTGTCAGTGAGCAACATGGCCGACTAAAATTCTACAGTCCAGAATGTTATTAGTCATCGGTCGGTGTTTATTAGCGAATGTCAGCTGAACGGCAAATAAATATAGAAAAAAAACGGGCCGCAAAAGGCGACACAAGAAGTTATTTTACGTTTAAATAAAAATAAACTGAAGAAAAAAAATTGACGGAATTTATATTTATCTATAACGGTTTCCGCTCGTATCAATACGTTTATTCGTCGTGTCTTGCACCGTGCAAATAACATAAATGATGGGTCTCTTCTCAAATTCGTCGCCTTTCGACGCCGACGTCGGTGAGTTCTCGAGCGATTTTTTAATTCTCTGCAATTCCTTCGATCGCACTTAAGTTGTTGCACGACAATCGTCAGAATTTCTTCACACTAAAACGTTTCATCCCCGAAGCGTAATTGCCCCGCTTAACTCGATTACAGTGCCTCACGGGTGACTAATTTTCTAACCAATAATGATGAAATACTTTTTTTTTACCCATTAAAAAATCCACCCGCGGGGCTCAACATATTTTATTTCTTTTCGAGGTTGTAAAACGAAGAATTTTTTACTCGCCAAAACGCAAGGGAGAAACGGAAAAATTCCCCCCTTATCACTCGTCCGACAAAGACGCTCCGTTTATTTTTATTATTGTTTTTTTTTTTTTAATCGTGCTCTTTGACACGGGATAACGAATATCTCGCGTATCGACGAACGACGCGAATTTTGTTTTGTTGTTTTTTTTTTTCTATCAACGCTCCGATTGTGATTCACGATCTTCGGTGAAGAGCAATTTTTTAGTTTCTCCCAACATTGTACTCTAATTTATGATTGTTAATATTCATGACTAACGTCGACTCTGATTTACGATTCTCGGCGAACAGAAAAGGCAACGAACGAGAAGAACACCGCCGAGGACTGGAGTCTGATAATGGACATATGCGACAATGTGGGAACTTCGAGCCAGAACGCCAAAGACTGCCTGAGATCCATAGTGAAGCGTCTTAACGCCGTGGACCCTCACATAGTCATGCAAGCGATAACGGTGAGTCGGTTATTCGTCGGGGATGTTACTCGCGACGAAAAGAATGGAACGATGTTGTTTCATTCATGCTGCAACTCAAGACTGCTGAAATCAAATGTACAACGACGAATACCTAAAATTCGATGAAAAACAAAAGAAAATTGAAATACAAATCTATAACAACCATAATTGAAAATAAAATAAAAGGCTAAAACTTTACGGGTGTTTCGTTTAAGGTGTTTAAAGAATGAGCAAATTCAATTGTCCTGAGCTATGAACAACTCAGGTGCAGCAATTTTTGTGAATTTTTTTTTTTTTGCCACATGTAGTTATAATTATATTTCTTTAAATTTATAGCTGTTTAAGGTGATTAAAGAACGAGCAAATTCAACTGTCCCGAGCTATGAACAACTCGAGCTCAGCAATTTCGGTGAAATGTATATTTTTTTTTTTACATGTAGTTATAATTATATTCCTTTAAAATTATAGCTTTTTTACATAATCTGTTAAATTGTATTTTGATTTTATTGTATTGGGAATTCCCGTTTGCTAGTTCTCGATTGTTGGAACTTTTTCGATAATACCCGGGCTCACGGTGTCAGTCGCTACTGTTAAGACCGTAATTTTTATTAATTTTTTTTTTATTTATTTCACGCATTGCTCCTTTTACATGACGCGTAAAATTGGTACATTTCCGACTGAAATCGTAAGCTCGTGTATATCGCAATGGGTAAATCAACTAAATAATCGAGCCGTAACGTACAGAATTTCTCGACATAATAAAAATCAGAATACCATTTAACAGATTTTAAAATGCTATAAATAAAAAGAAATAGTTACATCTCTAAATAAAAATAAAGAAATTGAAAAAATAAAGAAAAGTACACATGTTCCCCCGATTTTCTGAACTCGAATAATTCATAGCTCAGAATGGATGCATTTGCCTGTTCTTTAAACACCTTAAATGAAACGCCTGTGAAATTCAAGCCTGAATATTCGTTCGCGAGTCTTGCAATACGCGAGATCGCTGAGTTCCTCGTAGTGTTTATGCGGTTTGTATTCGCGTTAAAAACCCTCGATGTTCGATGTAATGTATTCTTATTCGTTATGTAAAAGGAGAAATTCGTTAAATTGAAATTAAATTAAAATGACATTTAAATTAAACAAAAGTAATGAACTATCAAAAATGAGAATAATGAAAAATGACCACGACTTTTATGCGAATTTTTTTTTCGTAGCTCTTGGACGCCTGCTCGAGCAACTGCGGCAAGCCGTTTCACCTCGAAATAGCGTCGAGGGACTTCGAGGGTGAGCTGAGAAAATTGATACAACACTCGCAGCAGCGGATAGTCCAGAAACTAAAGGGTTTGTTGAAAAAATGGGCCGAGGGAGATTTCAAAACGGATCCCCAGCTAAATCTCATACCGAGCCTCTACAACAAATTGAAGAGCGAGGGACTAGATTTTTCCTCGTGCACAGAAACCGTCAGTAGACAGGTAATTTTTCATTCATATTTTCATCCCCGTTTTAATCCTGACCTACCACATTTTTTATGTACCTTTTTTCCATTCTCTCGAGAAACTCCCTCAGACTTTTGTTTATTTGTTGACGAATTCCTCTTTGACCAATTATCAATTAGTAATATTTATTTTTATTTTTGTTTAATATAAATTCATGGGACGAACCCTTTTTACAATAGTATACACTGTGTGGGTGTGATTGCACAAGTATCGTATATAACAAGTAATAATTAGTTTCTCGCTGTTATGTGGTATAACCGCTGGTAGCAGAAGTTTCAATGCTAAAACTGGGGAAAATCTTCGCTAAAATTGAAGCTAAGGATTAGATGTAGGTTGAGCTATAAACTAAAACTGAAAATGAAATTGATTTCAGTTCCGTTCAGTTCTTGTTCAGTTCTGAAGCTGAACGAGAACTGAACGGAAATTTGGCTGAGAATATGTGCGTTCTCATGTAAGAGTAGCGCTGGCTCATTTCTCAGGACACGTTGCGAAACCCTAAGGCTAATCAGGCTCAAAAGCAAAGAGGATGCAACAATCCCATTAAAATTTTTTTACAGACACTGAGGACGGAATATTTGCTAACTTTGCCGGTTCCTCATAATTACGGTCGTCGTAACCCATGGTATTTCCGAACCTACATGCAATCAATCTTAGGAATTTGCGTTGATTGAAACTGCGGGTGAAATCGTTGATTATTTTCTATTATACTCATTTTTTTATGTAATTTTTTGTAGCCCAAGCAAGCAGCTTCCAGTGCCAGGGAGACGAGCGTCGCTGCACCGTCGCAGGAGGACGAGGATATAGCTAAAGGTACTTATTTTCAATTTTTGTATGGAAACTTTAACGATTTAATGATTTACCTTACGAGGCACGAACTCGTAATATTCCGCTATACATTTTTTAATCCAAGAGGTAATAATTTCATCTGCCATTATTATTATTATTATTATGTTCGCTAATCGTACCCGGACCTTTCAAGATTTGAATCATCTAAATGTAAACTTGCACATTTACGTTTATCGGTCGAGCCTGAAGCCGGAAGTTTATCGGAAGCGCCGGGAATGTTTAACGTCGTGGCAAGAAATTGTAAAAAAAGTAAAAAAAAAAAATTCCGCTTTACCGCTACTCGACGGTCTGCGAATATTCTCCTTTCACATTTTTCCCAATCGGGCCGTAAACTTATACGCTTATCTTTATCGGTCGGACGAAGAGGCAGAAATGTTTAATGTGCTATCGAGAAATTGCAAACAAACGTAAAAAAAATTCCGCTTTACCACATTTTACTTAATCGGGTCTTTGCGAAGCGAATCGCCTCGCCGGCCAGTTCCACAATGATTATATCGATGAGCCAATGATAAAACGTATGACGTAATAATGGGAACGATTCGGTTAACGCTCGAGTACAGTAAATCATTGAGTCGATGGATCAATAATCGATACGATTAGTTCGCTGGCGAATCTACGATGAGTTAAAAAATAATAAAATGCGTTGGAAAAATGTTTGTTCGTCAGCGATCGAATTGTCCCTGAAGGAGAATAAGCAGCATGCGGGATCGTCGCACAGTTCGCCGTCTTCGAAGAAGAGCGCGAGTCTGTATCCGAGCGTGAACACGTCACTGGCCGGAGCTGCCAATACGGAGGGACGAAAAGTTCGAGCGTTGTACGACTTCGAGGCAGCGGAGGACAACGAGCTCAGCTTCTTCGCGGGGGACATAAGTAAGAATAAGAATAATAATTTTTTTTTATGGATTCGGTATACAGATTCGTCTGTACGACGTTAATTTTTTTTTGTTTTTTTTTTTTCAGTACACATACTCGACGACTCCGATCCAAACTGGTGGAAGGGCACGAAGAACAAAGCCGAAGGTCTCTTCCCGTCGAATTTCGTGACTGCCGATCTTTCCGTCGAACCTGATCAATTCATAAGTAAGAAACTTTGGTCAATCACACCCAAGAGCTTCGATGAACCCTTTGCGTCACGGTGGGACACGGGGTGTCCCACCTTCCTTCGCTCAGTTTCAAATTTTTCTAAACTAATTAAATGAGATGAAATACCTAGGTTTTGTTTTTATAGTGCCAAAATGTATGGCTCAAAGGGTTAAGGAGGTCGGAGTGCTTCACACTAGTCAAATGAGTGCTACATTTTTAATCATCATTTATGTAACTCATATACGGAAAGTGCTACTTTTCGTGCTTGCCGAAAGTGTCGTGCTTGCTTGGCTGTAAACACTTTTCATGCGTGAGTCACATAAACCTTTTTCCGATGAGTGTTGCAATAACACGAGTTAACAAAAAATTTCTCGCACGAGTACACTGTAAAAAAATGTTGTTCGGAAATTAACGAACAATATTGGAAGCTTTTTTACATAAACTATCTTTGAAGTTTCAAACACATGTACGTCGCAAACAGTGGAATTTGTATATTTTATGAACATTTTCATAATTTTCATGCAAAAGATTTGTAATTCTAATATCTGGTATTTTTATTTTACAAAAAAGCACATTAGCATGTAATTTAAGCAAAATTCAAGTCTCGGCACATAAAGTTTCCTATTAAAAATGTAACACTCATGTTCCTAGTGTGAACCGCTCCAGTCTCCTTAATCAACATTTACAGTTCGAACAATAGTTACTTAACGAACGTTTCAGAGTTGGAACACGGTGGCAAAAAATCGGTACAGTTCTCCGAGGAGGTCGAGGTAAAGACTATGAAGAGGGAACCCGAGATAATCGAGGTCGAGATCGACGAGATCAAGATCGATAGATTGTTGCATCTGCTGCACGAGGCCGATCCTCAGTCGGACGCGAACGATCCACCGGAGATGCTCGAGTTGGAAGGTAATTTGGAAGTTGGACGACCCGTGACCCATTAATTGTCGAAAGGATTTTACTTTCTTTTACGAATAAAAAAAATGAAAATTTGCAGAGCAAGTAACGGCTATGGGACCTCTGATCGACGCGGCGTTGGAGAAAGTCGACAGGCGGCACGCACAGCTCACTCAACTGAGCTCCGATCTCGTCGACGCTCTGAACCTCTATCATACACTCATGCGCGATCCGCCGCATCCTGCACCGGCGAGCTACACGCTACCTAAGATGCCACCGGCACACATAAACGTTTATCCTTACCCGAGCCAGGGACAACCGGCACCGGTGAGTAATGAGCAAATTAACGATAAAAAAATTACTGCACACAAAATTTGCATATTTAATTCGTAATAATTTGTCATCTTTTTTATATTCAACGCCAGAAGACCGCACACGGGTCTGTCGAATTCGAAACATTCCCGTTGAGGAAGCGTCCAAATTTAATTGATATCCAAATTTGTGTGTTTTCTTTATTTTTTTATTTTACAGATTTAAAGTGCGATTATTCGGACTGCGACGACATTCATCCGAATTTCTATTAGCCGAACGATCGAGCAAAATTTTGATGTCATTTCATCGTCGAGAGCTATTTTGTTGCAAGCATGTCTATATGTTACGCCGAAAAAACACGACGCTTTTTCGCGCAGTGTTTATTAGTTCTTGACGACGCGCAAACATATTCATATCCGTGCACGTAACATATTTTTTGTGATTAAATAATAATTTTGTGCATTCTGGCTTCGACGAACAATACATCCATCTCCAAGCGGATGCATAATGTTGTTACGTTGAAAAAAAATGATTAGTTTTTTTTCGAAGCGCGACCGGCACATTATTAGATTCCTTTTTGATGTTCTACTTAAGTATGTTATTTTTCGTCTTCAATTTTCCAATACCCGAATAATCGTTAATCCGAACTAGACTCGACCCCAATTGCTTCGCATAGTCGACGTTCTACTGTTTTCAACCTACACTTGTATACTTTTTTCATATCGCGGAAATAATAATTTACGTTTTATATGTACGGAAGCGAAGCTTCGAAATTCTACTGATTTAAATCTACGCTTTTATTAATTTTTTTGTATGGACGAGTTAATCATTTACGTTTCATCATTACATTTTATCAATGAAAGCGAAGCTCCTCTGCGAAGAGGAAAAACAAATTTTTAAGTTGGAAACTGATAATTTATCTTCATCGGCAGATGTACAACGGAATGCCGGGCCATCCTCAGCCAGTCTACGGTGGTGCGCCAGGAACTCAGGGACACTACAATCCCAACATGACGGGAATGCCTGCATCGAACGAATATATGCCCGGAGTACCCGGTGGTATGCCCAGCATGTCGTCGATGCCGCCGCACTATCACATTCAGTCCGGCCCTCATCAACATCCCCAGCAGGGCGTGCCGCCCCAACACCCCCAATCTCATCCTCAGGGACCACCACAAATGCCGGATCAAAGCATGGCCTATCAGCAGCCTCAACCGTAAGTTAAAAAAAAATAAAAAAAATCACCAACAATTAAGACAATTATGCATGAAAAAAGTTTTTGCGAATATTAACTCTGTACGAAATTGACAAAATAAATTATATTTGCTGCATGACAAATGAGACTTTAATTGGGTTGGCAAGATTAGATTGGTAGACAGAAAATTAAAAGCATTTTTTAAAATTTTAATCTATAAAATTGTTTAGTATATTTTGTAATAATTGTAATTAGTTAGTAACAATTAATAATAATTTATTATTATTCATTTTAACAATTTTTTTTGAAAATAAACAATTAACGAATTATGAATTTAATTCAATTTGGTGGAATTGTTTGTCGGGCACGCGTAGCAGATTTCAACCTCAAGGATTGCCCGGCCAGTACGTTCAGGCAGGACCCCCTGGTGTAGCCCCGATTAATCACCAACAGCAGCAATACGCTCCGGCGAACGGTCAACACATGATGTGAGCGGAATAAGAATTTGATATAGAACGAAGGAGAGAACGAGAGGAGGGGGAGGGGAGAGAGAGTCACCGATGGATCTGCGACTCTGTGCTACGCCTCAAGCTGTACAATATTATTATACATATTATGAACTATTATTATCATAATTATTTAAATAAAACACACAAACACACAGAGACATAAAAACAGATACGAATGAGAGAAAAAGAGAGAGAGAGTACACTCGGAGTAGCCAAAGATTCGGGCTGGTGGCTTTCGTCGATTACTCATCAAATTAGCAAACTAATTAATTTAAGAATTAAAAAAAACGAAATGAAAGACTAATCGATGAAGAAAAGAAAATGCGAAAGGAGGAACATTGAATAGACGCTCGAGTCGCGGTAAACCGGAGAATTTGTTTTTGTTTTTGTTTGCAATTTCTCGATACCACATTAAACATTCCCGTCTCTTCGTTCGATCGAACAAAAAAAAAGAACATTAACGAATTAGTTTACTTTTAGATAATTGAAATCTTGAAAGGCCCGGGTACGATTAGTGAGCATAATAATAATAACAATAATGATAATTTAAATTAAAAAATTGAAATAATAATAACGATTAATGTTAAATTTTTAACGAAAGTAGGAAAGACATTTTATTTTTTGTTCGAAGCATCGTTTACCGAAGGAACTGTAATAACTGAGTGTTTAGTCGCTGCGCGTAGAACTCCGCACTGCAGCCTCGGAGACAGGGAAAATCAGCTGGCGAGTCGCTCAAATTTGAATCACGAATTCGACGAAATATCGAAATTGATCGTCGAACAATTTTTCGAGAGTCGAAGCAATCTAAAGTATGCAATTAATATTGATCGTTGATCAACACAGATTTGATATTTTAATTTTAATTCTCTAAAGTCAGAAAATCATTTTTTTTTCTTTTTTGAGACATTTCTTTTCTTGCACTTTGTCCATCTTTATTTTGGGACATGTTTTATTACCGTCAGAGATATTAAACTGTTATCGGAGGCTGCGATTTGTGTGCTCTGCGTGCATTATTACAGTGCGATCGGTGACGCTAAATTCGGAGCACTCCGCGCGCGTCTCGACGGAGTCTAGTCTGTCCATTGTAAATAATCAACGATGTTCCGAGTTCGGCGGGGCTAAATTACGATTATTATTATCTTCTTATTATTGTGTTCTTCTTTTTACTTCTATCCCAAAAAAAGAGAGAAAAAAATGTACGTCATATTTCCACCCTGAAGTATAAAATATTGTAATTGACACTGTACGCGTTGCGTTTGCCATTAAATTGTCATTGTTTACGTAAGCGAAGTGCGTTTTCTTTGTTCACGCCCCGGCTTTTGTACATCAATAAAAATAGCATAATCGTCGTTATAAAAAAAAAAAAATTGTTTTCATCGATATTAATGAACAAATTATCTGACCGTTACGAGGATATGATAATTGTTCATTTAGCATCTAGAGTTATGCGCGAACAGGCGATTGATTAATCGAATTAGAGGGCTGAGAAAAACCACCGCGTCGATCGATCGTACAAGTATCGTCTCGACGATTGTAAAATACATCAATTATTTTTTCAATCCGTCGCCTCTCACGACTCCGTTCGCTCGCGGGCGGGGGAAAAAATATTGAATGGTAGCGATTTCCCGGGAATAGGTGAATGTTAATTGGATAACGATAACGGATGCGCTTGTCTCGATGTTGGAGGCGTGTTTGTCTTCTTCCTCATAACTGTTCTCCGTCGATAACGATCGATTGAATAATCCCGACTGGTACTCGTTTTTCTCTGTTATCCCGCTATCGGGGAAATACCGACGTAATGTTCGATCAGTGCTCAGCCTTGACATTCGGAGCAATGTCGAACTTTTTCTTCCAGTTTTACAAAATCGAAATTTCTGCAGAAAATAATAATTGTTCGAAAAAAAATCTTCGATCAAAATACCCACTTGTGAAACAAAATTCATCGAAAAAAACAATAATTTATCGAAAAATAATAATTTGTCGAAAAAACAAGGATTTATCGAAAAAAAGACAATGATTTATCGAAAGCACAATAATTTATTTTAAAAAAGGCTAAAAAAAATCTCGACATTCCTCGACGTTCAGTCATGATAATCATAACAATTTTACTGTTCTCTTTTCGTGAATTGGCCGACAAAATATTTTTCTGCCATTTAGATAGATTTAGTACTGAGATTTTCATCGAGGTTAATTCGCGGTCGGCAGAGCTTCGTTGGAGAAATGTCCTTTTTTTTTAGCGTCGACCTGTTTTGGTACTCGATCCCGATGAGACGGATAGAGAGCCGGACGAATGAATGTATATCTCCACGCGACATCGAAATTTACTGTTACGTTCGATAGTTCTATTTACGTAAAAGCTGAGTTTCCCGCAATTCCGTTTATGTCTACATACGATTATATCGTCAACGCCGAGTGGCTCAAAGAATTATGACAATGTAATAGCAGAGTAAATCGATAGTTAATCGGAAAATCCTGTTCAACCGCCGAGTCGCAAGTATAAGCGGAATAAGAAGAAGATTATGTGCAGGTTGAATTATTACATTGGGACGTTGATGAATGATAAAATATTATCGAGGCACCTTTAATGAATATGAATTTTTTTTTCGTTTCGCGGATAACGTTGGATGCGGTATAGCATCATCGAGGCTTCGAAGAACTCCAATATCTCGCGAATATTTCCAATTCGTTTCTCTACACTCCTAGTCGATATATTGTAAATATATATAACATGTGTGTATATATATATATATATATATACTAAGCACGTGTTATGGCTTTGGCGCTTCGCGTCCTCGCTATTGATTATTAAATTTTGAAACCGGAAATTTAGAATTTACCGGAGATTTACCAGAAATACGACATTTGCGAAAAACCTAATTTTTCGACCGAAAGTGTCGTTATATCGGTAATATCTCACTTCCGGTTTAAAAGATATCATTTTTTGTCCGGAAGTGTCGTCACACCGGAAAAACGTCACTTCCGGTTTGAAAATCTCATTTTTCGACCGAAACTATTACAACATCCATCGAGATTTTAAAGAAATCAAATATCGCGCGACTATTTTTATTTGATAACAAAAAAAAATTATCTTCTATCTATAATAATAATAAACGAGACTCGAGACAGGTCGAGGGTCGCGCCTAAGTTTCCAATTATTTTTCTTGTTGACAAAAACATTGTTCGCGAGTCGCGCGCGCTCCGATGAAATCTTCTTACGTAGTCCTCATTGTACTTTCTGAATTACATACGCCAAGGCGGAAAAATCGCGCGGGCTGTCTTATCCCGTTAATTTATCTCCGCGCCCGTTAAAACAGTTATGAAATCTTCATAAATAATCGGGCTCGATCGAGCCGCGAGAAGAATAATCGGTTCGAGTACCGATAAACGTACCGGATTGCTCAATCTCTAATACAGCGTCCCACACACACATTACGTTGCGAGAAGAAGACGAAGAAGCGGAGAAGAATAATAGGCAAGGCTTCGCTCACGTGAGAGTGCGATCACCCGTTCGACTCTCTTCGTTTGTTGCTCGCCTTGACGTCGTCTCGCTCTTCCCGCTAAAAGAATATACATGTGTATATATATATATATATACATATATATATAAAAATATATATATATAAGTCGTCGTCACGAGGAGCTCTCGCCCTCATCACGCGATATTCGCGGACGTAATATCGTCGTGTATTTTTTTTTTATTTTTTTATTTTTTTATTATTATTATACATATATATAATTTTTTTTTTCGTGAGTTAAAAACATACAGGAATGGAAATCGCGGCGGGGTGTTGCGACTAAAAGAGAGGCATCCTCCTTGGGAATCGACGGTTTATGGGCGAGAAATGGATGGCGTACCCTTGAGCCAGATTAAACGGAACCGCGATATGCGAGAGGACTCTCAGTCCTCTCAGCCGAGACTCATCTTCTTTGATCGAGTTCGTCTTTCTTCTCTTCTCCTTTTTTTATTTCTTAGGATTACCCTATATGGACGTCTGAGCGGATTTTCTCCTACCGAGAGATTTTTAATGGGTGTTTTTGTTTTCGTTGCTGGACGACGAATCAATGTTGCCCTTTGGCACACGTCGATCGATGGGATTTGTCGATATGTAAACAAAAATGCTGAGAGACTTGGTCACTTTCGCTTGTTAGATTGTACCTGGTACCTTACGTAGTCGAAAGCGTCAACGAGCCTCACGAAATTTTTTATTATTTATTATTTATTTTTAATGTTTAATATTTCATATTTTTTGTTTCTATAATTGTACGACGGATTATTTTGTTTTTTGGTACACGGCGAAAGATGGGCTTTGTTGATTTGTAAAAAAAATCCGGAGAAATTTGGTCGATTTCGCTTCTTAATTTGTACCTGGGACTTTATGAAGTCGGACACGTCAAGGAGCCTTTCACTAAATTTTTTGTTTTTTATTTTTAATGTTTAATATTTTTATTTCTATTATTGTGCGACGAATTATTCTGTTCATTGGCACGCATCGAGAGATGAGCCTCGTCTGCTTATAAAAAAATTGCGAGATCTCTGGGCTATTGCAATTCGTGAATTGAGCCATGGAACATTCCATTTCACGGTCCAGCGCGTCAATATGACTTCACGGAATTTTCTACTCTACTGTCTAATTTTTATATCCATTATCGCGCGATGAATCAATCTGCCCTTTGACACAAGTCGACGTAAAGTCTTAATCGACCTATAAAAAATTGCCGGAACTTTGGGCAATTACATTTCTTGGTTGGCACGTTTTATAGTCCAGCACACCAAGGGGCTCCGTTCTGCCTCGAAGTAAAATCTAAAACTTCTAACATGCCTCGAACTAAAATCTAAAATCTCCAAAATGCCTCGAACTGAAACCTACATTCTCTAAAATACCTCGAACTAAAATCTACATTCTCTAAAATGCCTCGAACTAAAATCTAAAACCTCTAAAATTTCTCGAACTAATATCTAAAATCTATAAAATGCCTCGAACCAAAATCTAAAAACTCCAAAATACCTCGATCTAAAATCTAAAATAACTCGTTCCGAGACCTAAAATTTCTAAAATACCGCGGTCCAACCAGCAACATTTGCTCTCATCCCAACAGAATTTAGATCAGCCTCGAGAGCGACCGAAAAAAAATAACCAAAATTTCTAAAATGCCTTGAATAATAATCTAAAAACTCCAAAATACCTCGATCTAAAATCTAAAATAACTCGATCCGAGAACAAAAATTTATAAAATCCCGCGATCCAACCGGCAACATCTGCTCTCATCCCCGGAGAATTTAGATCAGCCTCGAGAGCGACCGAAAGAAAAAAATGCAAAGATGACAAGAAGAAAAGAAAAAAAAATCGTCGTTGGCTATAATGACTGAAAAATTACATTTGCGGTGGTGCACAAGTGCGTGTCCCTCGCTCGTGACAGTATTCCCGAAGTTCATTACAATGCCGACCAATCGCAGGACGATGATGGCGAAGAAAATGAACAAAAAGAACAAACAATAATAATAACGAGCACAGGTATAAGATGGCATTATGCGCAGGACGATTTCTGCCTATGAAATTATTAAGGCTCGAGCATTCAATTTAAATGCCTGAGGCCGTTTTCAATTTTCAGAATGTGCACAGAGGAGCGGCATCCGGCGGAACGAGATCTCGAGAAATCTCATTCGGCGCATGCGCAACGGCGCCGATTCCGGAGAACTCCGCTGAGAATGATAATCCGCTGCATTGTTCTCGCACGCAAATACAATGAGATAATAGTGAGAAAATATATGACTCGCAGAGGACTCCGGTGGAACAGAGCTGGCGACGAGAAATCATCCACCTAGTCTGGAGCCGCTTTCATCTTTGCATCTCCCGCTGCGAAATACTTTGTCACAGCGTCGGAATTTAAAACCGGGAAATTGTATTAAATTTTGTCACTCTTCTTGTCATTAGGGAAGAATTTTAATGAATAAAAAATCAAATTATTTATATAATTATTGTAGTCGTATTAAAATTAAAAAATGCGTTGTAGCCTCGAAACTATATTCGCATTTGATGGATCTTGGAAGTTTCGTCTTCATCTTCGCTCTCATCTTCGCATCTTCCGGTAGGGAATAATTTGTTACAGCGTGGGAATTTATGATCGAGAATTTATATTAAATTTTGTCACTCTTCTTGTCAGTAGGGAAGAATTTTAATAAATCAAAAATAAAATTAATTGTATAATTATTGTAACGCATTTTTTCATTTTCACATTCGCATTTGATGGATTTGGAGGTTTCGTCTTCGTCTTCGCTCTCATCTTCGCATCTTCCGGTAGGGAATAATTTGTCACAGCGTCGGAATTTAAAACCGGGGAATTGTATTAAATTTTGTCACTCTCTTGTCATTCGCGAAGAATTTTAATAAATAAAAAATAAAATTAATTATATAATTATTGTAGACGCATTAAAATGAAAAATGCATTGCAGCCTCGAAACTGTATTCGTAATTGATGGGTCTTGGAGGTTTCGTCTTCGTCTTCACTCTCATCCTTGCAACTTCCGGTACGGAATACTTTGTCACAGCGTCGGAATTTATAATCGAGAGATTATATTAAATTGCCACTTTCGAGTCATTTAAAAAAAAATGCAAAAAATTAAATTGATTCAATAATTATTGTAGTCGCATTAAAATTTAAAAAACGCGTTGTAGCTTCGAAACTATGAGTCGGCACTGATAACGTTATTAACTGTTCTCCCAGCAGTTAAAAATGTTCTATTCGTATTTGATGGATCTTGGGAGTTTCGTCTTAGTCTTCGCATCTCCACGGCGTTGGAATTTATAATCGAGAAATTATATTAAATTTCGTCACTTTCTCGTCATTAGCGAAGAATTTTTAAAAAAATGTAATGATTTAAATAATTATTGTAGTGGCATCAAAATTAAACATGCATTGTAGCTTCAAAACTATGAGTCGACACTGATAATGTTATTAACTGTTCCCGCAACGGCTAAAGAATTTCTATTGGTATTTTATGGATCTTGAGGGTTTTATTTTTTATTTCAAGAGTTAAGAGGCATCGGTACAATATTCGTGAAAGTCCCGAGCGTTGTGCAATGGAGACATCATAACGATAGATGTATTTACAACCCAAGGGAAAAAAAGAAATAAAAAAAAATCAGTGAAATTTGATTAATCGACGAATAAAATCGGCGTGTACAGCGCGAGATTTTTTGTCTCGATGACTTTCCTTTTAGGCGAGATCTCATCACTGGTGAAGTTTTACAACATAGAGAAGGGGGGGGGGGGAGTTGAAGAATCAAGGAGATTCGAGCGATGGATAATAAGCAGGGAAATTTGCAATATTTCTTTCACAAATTTCATCCAACCTGCCTATATTATACACATATATATAGAGCGTAAAAATAATTAAAACAATTAAATCAATTAAATCAATTAAATCAATTAAATCAATTAAATCAATTAAATCAATTAAATCAATTAAATCAATTAAATGATTTTCATTTCGTTCGTGTAAAAAAAATTGTTTCTCTAAATAAAGAATGGAATTCTTGTTAAAATGTCACTGGTCGATAATGGGTAAAAAAAACCCCATTTGCATTTTATTTAGTATCATAGATGTCTTTTAATTATGAAAAAGATATACATTCAATTAAATAAATCAAATTAATGATATATATTGATTTATCAAGCTCGCGTTTGTTTGTGTACAAAAAAAATGGTGTCTTGTTGAAATGTCACGGGTCGAAGCGTTAAGGGTCAAAGACCCCATTTGCATTTTGCCCAATATTATAGACATATTTTAATTATGCAAAAAAAAATAATTAAATGTATATATATTCATGTAACCTTATTGGACTTTATGGGTCGTGGAGTTGAACTTGAAACTGCCTGTAAGCGTGAATAAATGGGTAAAACACCTGTTGCGTACGAGCCCGCGGATGGTTTCACCTGTCGCGCGTGGGATTAATGCAGCTGAGGATTATTGACGTTAGAGTCCGGTTCTACCATAGTGTATACAACACTAGTGTTACTGTACACACGCATAGACTGCATTGGTGGGCATGGTCACGGTCTCGTGTTCGACTCTAGTCGAATTCCTCGGCCGCGCACAGTACAAATCGGCCTTCTAATACGTCCATCGGGTTTGTTGATTCGGGCGACGAATTTTCGAGATTATTTTACCGCTTTTCTCAAGGGCTCTCCCGAGAGATGTAAATTTAGAGATTGAACCTAAGAATGTTTTTTTAAGGCTACCTGAAAAGTCGAAATTCCGAGATTGATAGAACGAACAATTTTAAGGGGTAGCCGAAGGATGGAAATTTGAAGATTCATCCAAACCCGTTTTTTTAAGGGTATCGAACAGATCGAAATACCGAGATTGTGCCAACGAACTTTTTAAAGGGGTAACCGAACGATGGAAATTTGAAGATTCATCCAAACCCGTTTTTTTAAGGGTACCCAAATGAACGAAATACCGAGATTGATTCAATGAATATTTTTAAGGGGCACCCGAAGGATGGAAATTTGAAGATTCATCCAAACCCATTTTTTTAAGGGTACCGAAAAGATCGAAATACCGAGATTGTGCCAACGAACTTTTTTAAGGGGTAACCGAACGATGAAAATTTGAAGATTAATCAAAACCCGTTTTTTTAAGGTTACCGAAAAGATCGAAATACCGAGATTGATTCAATGAGTATACTTAAGGGGCACCCGAACGATGCAATTTTGAAGATTCATCCTAACCCGCTTTCTTAAGGGTACTTAAAAGATCGAAATACCAAGATTTATCCAACAAACTAATTTCTAAGGGGTACCCCAATGATAGAAATCTGAAGTTTCATCGAAACTCCTTTTTTTCAAGTGTACCTAAACAATCGAAATATCGAGATTTATCCAACGAATATTTTTAAGGGGTACCCGAAAAACGGAAATTCGAAGATTCATCCAAAGCAGTTTTCTTAAGAGTAACTGAATAATCGAAATACTGCGATTGATCCAACGAATATTTTTAAGGGGTACCCGATCGATGGAAATTTGAAGATTCAACCCCGTTTTTTAAAGGACTGCTAAATAATCGAAATACTGACCAACAAAATATGAAAATTCCTCCAAAGCCGTATTTTTTTAAGGGTACCTAAAAGATCCAAATACCGACCAACGAATCTTGAAGATTCATCCAAACCAGTCTTTTTTAAGGCCACCCTAAAAGATCAACATACCACGATTTATCGAACCAACATTTTTCTTTAAGGTCAATTCGAAACACATTTTCTTTGTTTTTTTTAAGGGGTACCGACAAGATCGAAGATTTCGAGCGCGGGGAAGACGTTCGAGGCCGAGAGAGCCCCGAAGAATCAGGGCCGCTCGTTAGCGTCCGTTAGCATCTCTTTCCCATATCTCGCCTTCGTCCTCCTCCGCTTACATAATCTCCTCTACCGAGAAACGTAGCGTGTTGTTCTTTCTTCGAGTCCTCCTTCGTCCCGTCTTCTGCCACCTTCGTGATCGGTCGTTCGTGCCGGCTCGATGGAACTGGCACTACGAATTATAGATTAATGAGTAGCTTTAACACAGCCCGGCGGGACGAAGACGAAAAAAAAGATCCTTGATTCTCTTTTATTTATTTACTTATTTTTTTTATTATTTACCTTCGTCACTATCTCGATTTATAAATATATTGATTTATAGATTTAACACAGCCTGGCGGGACGAAGTCGAAAAAAGATCTTTCATTCTCTTTTTACATTATTATTTTTTTTTAAATCATTATTTACGTTAGTCACTATATCGATTTATTGGTTTAACCAGCCTAGCAGGACGAAGTCGAAAAAAAATCCTTGATGATTTTCTTTTTATTATTTTTTTTATTTACCTTCGCTACTATCTCGATTTATCAATATATCGATTTATCTGTTTAAAACAGGCCTGGCGGGGCGAAGTCGAAAAAAGGTCCTTGATTCTCTTTTTTATAATTTTTTTTAAATTTACGTTATCCACTATCTCAATTTATCGACATATCAACTTATCGGTTTAACACAGCCGGACAGGACGAAGTCGAAAAAAAAGTTCCTTGATTCTCTTTTTTTAATTTATAAAAAATGTACGTTAGACACTATCTCGATTTATCGGTTTAACACATCCAGGCGGGACAAAGTCCAAAAAAATACATCCTTGATTCTCCTTAATTTTTTTTTTTTTCTTTACCTTAGTCACTATCTGAATTTATCGATATATCAATTGATCCGTTTAACACATCCAGGCGGGACAAGGTCCAAAAAAATACATCCTCGATTCTCCTTAAATTTGTTTTTTTTTCTTTCCGTTAGTCACTCTCTCGATTTATCGATATATCAATCGATCCGTCTAACACATCCAGGCGGGCCAAGGTCCAAAAAAATAGATCCTCGATTCTCCTTAAATCTGTTTTTTTTCTTTACCTTAGTCACTATCTCGATTTATCGATAAGACGCAAGATCGTCGGTGACGATCGGGCTCTCCGTCTCCCCCCCCCCCCCCCCCTCGGCCCCGAAGATCCTACGATCGGTGTAACCCCCTAATTAGCAATGATTCCCGGCGCTCGTTACGTTTAAGGTCGTTCGATCGTAGATCGGCTTCCAAGTACCAACCTCGCGATCGGAGGCGTAAGCAGAAGAGCCGATCGAGCGTGGGGTGGGAAACGGAGATACTCGCCTCGGCCGGGCCCGCAGCCGAGCCTATAGTGGGGGACACCTTTTCTATATAACCGGGAACGAAGTCGAGCGTCTCTCCATATCCTGTCAGTGTTTCGATCTTTTATAATCCCCTCGTTCTCTTTTGGAAAATACCGCGCTACAAGGTGAGTTAAAAAAAAAAGTTGTAAAATTTGAAAAAAAAAAAAACCAAAAAATTAACAACGATCGTCTAATCGTTCTGTGCATTATCAGTACGATAATTAATAACGGCAGTGGTAAAGTGCAATTTTTTTAGTGTATATCGGACCATTTACCTTCAGTTTTCACTAGCTGAACAGGTTTTTTTTATTTAAAGAAAAAAGATTATTAAAAAATTAATTATTTACAAAATAAATGTTGATAAAAAAAAAAATCGGAACGCGATGAAAAAAAATTGGGACTTTGAGTTTCAGATGATGCTGGTGCCGCTGGCATTTGTGGTCGTCTTAGCGGCGGTCGTGAGCGCCGATCCCGCTATCAACGAGGCGAGGCCCCACAGCAATCGTCCGGGAAGATTCTTGTCACTGCCCGTACCCCAGAAGTGTGCCAACCGTGAGTGACCATTTTTTTTTTCTTATGTTTCATCTCCAATGATTTAAAAAAAATTAAATATCAAAAAAATTGATCGACCTATCCGAGCGATAAATTTTTATATACATTGCATGTCTTCACCGATAAAACAATGTGTCAACGATAATAAGAGAAATCCGAAGCAACGAAACTTTCTTTGGCTTGGAGCCGACTATTTTCGGCGCGGTGTCCTCGCGGCCTCGTCACTTTCACGTTTGGCGGGCCCGAATAATTCGGCCTTTTCTTATCGAAAAAAAAATCAATCAATAAAAAGCTAAAAATTGTTTCTTCGACAAAAGTCACTTGAATTTTTGACAACAACTCGAAAGGATCGTGTTACGTCAGATAAAATTCCGTGGTTTGAGACGATTAATTCCTACACCCAGAAAAAAGTTTATTTCAATCAAAGAAAATTTATTGGGGACGAAGAAAAATGTTTATTTGTTTCATAATCTAATAGAGCATTTATTAAATTCTAATATATTTATCTGTTTGGTAGTATTATTCTTTACTATTGACGTGTTCACGACTCTATAATGCGCGTTGCCGGATAATAGCCGTGTTTTGTCTTGGTGCCAAATATATAATTTCTTTGGCGCGAATAAATATCTATTCGAAATCGTATTTTCAATGATTCGATTTCTTTGTGTCGAATAAACATTTATTTTAAAGTACAAATCAATAAATAGTCACTGCGAATAAATTTTTTTACTGAAAGTAAAGAAAAGCCGTTATTTGAATATTATAAAGATTTTGTTAAGGCAACGAAACATTCCTTTTATCTTAATAAACGTCATTCGAAGATCGAAAGTTATTTGATTTAAATAAATCTTTTTTCTGGTTGTAAGCCCGGAAAAGTTACGAAAAAGACCGATTACGTCATCGTGGGTTTTTTTGGCACTTCCTGGATTGAGTTATTTATGGTGCTAATAAAATCGGCTTCATTCTTACGATCGATGAGACTCTTGTTGTTTGGCCCCGAGAGATTTATTTTCGAATTGTCGGATCGATTGTTGTCCCAAATAATTCGGCCTTTTTTTATCGCAAGAAAAAAAAAACAAAAAAAATGAATAAAAAATTTAAAATTGTTTCTTCCATAAAAGTTACCTGAATTTTTGTCAACAACTCGGGCGGATCGTGTCGCGTCAGGTAAAATTCCGCGGTTTGAGACGATTAATTCCTGAGCCCGAAAAAGTTGCGCGGCCGATTACGTCATCGTGGGTTTTTTTTTGGCACTTCCTGGATGAGTTATTTATGGTGCGAATAGAATCGAATTCATTCTTACGACCGATGAGACTCTTGTTGTTTGGCCTCGAGAGATTTATTTTCGAATTGTCGGATCGATTGTTGGATCGAGTTTGTATTCATCGAACGCGGGAGAGGGCGAGAGCTTGAGCGGGTCGTGGGAGTCGTCGACTCGGTGAACAAGTGGTGTCGCAATTATCCGGCGATCTTCGGGCTCGAGGTGCATTGCGGTTATACAATAATCCCGAATGCATTTCATTCGAGTCGCTCGGTGTCAGTCGAGGATCGCCGTTGCACCTTCTTACGGACATGCAATTCTTATTATTATACGTGAGAGGGACCTAAATTGAACGAATAATTAATTGCTCTTTTACTGTCCGGATGTCCGTTGTCGCGATAACTTGGACACTGATCGGCGAAAAGGGTTGCAATTTAGCACAGACTTGAACCAATGACTGCGAAAGTTGACCATCAAATTTCACGATGGTTCGTCGAGTGGTTTAGGTTTTATGCAACTTTTGGAGCGAACTTGGTCATATCTGACTGTCCGGATGTCCGTGGTTGCGATAACTCTGATAAGGAGTGATGAAAAGGGTTGACATTTTGTACAAACTGGTAGCAATGACTGCGAATGGTGACTATCAAATTTCAAGATGGTTCGTCCAGTGGTTTAGATTTTATGGATACTTTGGTAGCGAACTTCGTCATTTCTGTACGTAAACTGTATTCAACCTTTTGAAACTTATCAAACTTTTCAAACTTTTCAAACTTTTCAAACTTTTCAAACATTTCAAACTTTTCAAACATTTCAAACTTTTCAAACTTTTCAAACTTTTCAAACTTTTCAAACTTTTCAAACTTTTCAAACTGTTCAAACTTTTCAAACTTTTCAAACTTTTCAAACTTTTCAAACTTTTCAAACTTTTCAAACTTTTCAAACTTTTCAAACTTTTCAAACTTTTCAAACTTTTCAAACTTTTCAAACTTTTCAAACTTATCAAACTTTTCAAACTTTTTTCAGCTCGCCATATATACCGCTTATATGTATTGTGTATTGTTTAACACAATAAACCGTCTATCTATCTACAGTAAAACCCCGATTAACCGGGATGCTCGGGACCGACGAGTCTCGTAATGCGAACTTAGCCCGGTTAATCCGGACAGCGAAAGTATATAAGTCAATAGTGGCTAATGATACAATTTTACTTTGACTAGTTACAATGACATTTGGTACAACTTGCACTTAATTGTTGACTAGTGTGAACTAGAATGTAAAGTCTTTGGATATTTTTTTTCATTGATAGTACGTAAGCTAGTCTTTTTGTTTAAGTACTCAGTGACTTTGGTTTGCTCCGCGCATAAAAAAAAACCTCGGAAGACGCACGGTTAATCCGCTTCCCGGTTAATCCGACTCCGGTTTATCGGGGTTCTACTGTATCTGACTGTCCGGATGTCCGTGGTCGCAATAACTCCGAAACGGATAGACGAAAAGGGTTGAAATTTTGCACAAACTCAAAACATAGACTGCGAACGTTGATTACTAAATTTCAAAATATTTCGTCGCGGGGTTCAGATTTTATGGTGACTTTTGTAGCGAACTTGATAATATCTGACCGTCCGGATGTCCGTGGTCGCGAGAACTCCGATTTCGATCGATCTTCCTACATCGAACGTCGAAAAGGCTTCAAATTCTGCACAAACTCGAAACATAGAATGCGAAAGGTTCGCATTCTATCAAATTTCCACTCGATCTTTCGTCGAGTGGTTTAGATTTTATGGTGATTTTCGTAGCGAACTTGGTCATATCCGACCGTCCGGATGTCCGTGGTCGCGCCAACTCCGATACGGACCGACGAAAAGGGTTTAAATTTTGCACAAACTTAAAGCAATGACTGCGAACGTTGATTACCAAATTTCGAAATGTTTCGTCGAGTGGTTCAGATTTTATGGTGACTTTTATAGCGAACTTGGTAATATCTGATATATCTTGCTATAATCTGACCGTCCGGATGTCCGGATCGTCGAAAAGGCTTCAAATTCTGCACAAACTCGAAACATAGACTGCAAACCTTGACTATCAAATTTCCAGATTTTTCGTCGAGTGGTTTAGATTTTATGGTGATTTTCGTAGCGAACTTGGTCATATCCGACCGTCCGGATGTCCGTGGTCGCGCCAACTCCGATACGGATCGACGAAAAGGGTTTAAATTTTGCATAAACTTAAAGCAATGACTGCGAACGTTGATTATCAAATTTCCAGATTTTTCGTCGAGTGGTTTAGATTTTATGGTGATTTTCGTAGCGAACTTGGTCATATCCGACCGTCCGGATGTCCGTGGTCGCGCCAACTCCGATACGGACCGACGAAAAGGGTTGAAATTTTGCACAAGCACGAAGCAATGACTGGGAACATCGACTATGAAATTTCGATGTTCAATGCCGGTTTCAATTTTTTATTCCCCTTCTGGCAACATCGCATCCTTCTTTTTTGCTGCCCGTGCTCGCGATAGCCCAAAAGCGAAACCACGAAACAAATTGTGCGAATTTGACGTACCAAATCGAAAGATTAGAGAATCGGAAGATTCGTCAAGCGGCTCAGATTTTCATGGCTCATTCTCACTCTCGCCGGAGGTGAGAAATTTTTATTTTTTTTTTATGCAAGCGTCAAAGTGGGACGAGCGTACAAACGGTGTAGTTATCTCCGGACGAACGGGGTGTCTCGAAAAGGGATTTCGCAATGTGCGAGACATGACATTTTGGCTTCGGTAGGAAGAGACGGACGACGATGACGGGAGGGCAAAGAGGGCAACAGCCTTTTGTAAACTCGTATTGTCGGCCCGGTCGGCTGTCCGATCCGATCGGACGTCTACGCGTTGCGACATCGAGCCGCGCGGCCGCCGCGGCACCCGGTCAGATCGTGGCAAGCAGGCTTAACTCTCATTAACTGCCGAGGCGAACATGCCTCTTCCATTTGCACGTTTTCTTGCGTAATTATACGGGACGAATAAGTACGAATTAAATAGCGATAGGAGATCCATCCTTTCTCTCCGAGACACAAAGACAACCGGTCAACAGTGAAAGCATAGCCGATAGATTCTACGGTTTATTGAGTCAATACTCATAAAGTTACCATCTTTGCCTCAATTTTTTTTTTTTTTTTTTTTTTTTTCACGCCCAACTTTCGAGCTTGGTCCCGACGACATTGATACAACGCACGCGGCAAGCTGTATTGCTGAGTACGTACGGCTGAATAAAATGATTAATTTCTTGATATTTCTTGAATAAAATCATTACTTCTTGCTGATTTTTTTGGCTAAATGAAATCATTGCTTCTTGCTGATTTTTTTTGCTAAATAAAATCATTGCTTCTTGCTGATTTTTTTTTGCTAAATAAAATCATTGCTTCTTGCTGATTTTTTTTTGCTAAATAAAATGATTACTTTTTTGCTGATTTTTTTTTGCTAAATAAAATCATTACTTTTTTGCTGTTTTTTTTTGATAAATAAAATGATTACTTTTTTGCTGAATAAAATTATTAATTTATTTGCTGTTTAGATTCGACGTAAAGAGACTCGGCGAATAGTGAAAGCATAGCCGATAGCTTCTACGGTCTATCGAGTCAATATCCATAAAGTTTCCAGCTTTGCCTCAATTTTTTTTCACGCTCAACTTTCGAGCTACGTCCCGAAGACATTAACACAGCGTAAGCGGAAGCTGCATTGCTTTACGTACGGCTGAATAAAATTATTACTTCCTTGCTGATTTTTTTTTCTCTAAATAAAATGATTACTTTTTTGATGAACACAATTATTTTTTTGTGCTGAATAAAAGTATTAATTTGTTTGCCGCATTAAATTATAATTTTTCACTTAATAAAATTATTATTTTTAACTCCCGACTGCCCTTCAGGCAAAACGGGAGTTATGCGTTTCACTGCGATGACCCACTTTGGCGTCTTATCGAATGCGCCAGTGTTTGCCGAAATGACAAAATATTACTTAACCAAACTTGGTATATTGATTCTTTGTATAATGATGTATATTTGTGACCAAAAAAATGTAAGCTAAGGTGTAAACGCACGTAAATAAACGTAAATGCTTACTTTCTTGCTGATTTTTTTTTTGCTGCATAAAATGATTACTTTTTTGTAGAATATATTTTTTTGGTACCTAAAATTATTATTCTTTTGTTGAATAAATTTATTTTTTGTGCTGAATATAATTATTTTTTTTTTGTGCTGAATAAAAGTATTTTGTTTTTGCTGAATAAAATTATAATTTTTTACTTATTTAAATTATTATTTTGTTAGCTGCATACATTTTTTTTATGAATAGAGTTATTTTTTTTTTTTTTTTTGCTGTTAGGACGTCCTTTTGCTGTTTGGTGGACGCAAAGAGATCCGGCGAAGAGTGAAAGCATAGCCGATGGCTTGTCCGGTTTATTGAGTATTCTCAAAGTTCCCATCTTTGTCTCAATATTTTTTCACTCTCAACTTTCGATCTCCGTGTCGGACGACAATTGATACAACGTACGCGGCAGGTTGAACTGCCGTACGCGGCAGTTTGAACTGCCGTACGTAAGGCTGAGTAACACCGTTGAACTCTGTGGCCCGAGAGACCACAGGACGTAAAAAAAAAGTTTCACCTTCGCGGTCCCTCTCCGCATCGTCTCGTACCTGTCTTGTACACTGTGCAATCAACACTACACCCGAGGCGAAGGCTTTCCTTTTCAATTGTCGGGCTCTTTCACACACAAACTTGCAGAGACGAGATTCCTCTTGAGTTCGCGCGGTCTTTCTAGTCGGTGCTTGTTAGATTTTTTTATGACCGTATGTGCGTGTTCGCCACAGCCAGGATATTGGGACAAGCAACGGGTCGGATTTTGGTGCACGGTTTGAAGCAATGACTATTCTCGTTCGGAATTAAATTTTATGGCGTTTTGAGTAGTAAACATTTTTTTTACCGTCCGGATGTTCGTGGTCGCCGCAGCTCGAATTAGGAGCGATGAAAAAACTTTTACTTGTTTTTTTGCCAAATAAAATGATTACTTTCTTGATGAATTTTTTTTTTTGGCTAAATAAAATGATTACTTTCTTGATGATTTTTTTTTTGGCTAGATAAAATGATTACTTTCTTCATGAATTTTTTTTTTTGGCTAAATAAAATGATTACTTTTTGGCTGATATTTTTTTTGCTGAATGAAATGATTAATTTTTGTCAAGAATTAATTTTTGTCAAGAACTAATTTTTGTCAAGAACTAATTTTTGTCGAGAACTAATTTTTATTGTCAAGAACTAATTTTTGTCAAGAGTACGGTTTCAAAAAAAAAAAAAATACTAACATTTTTAAACCATTCAGTATTCCAGTCCAATATTCGAGACAGTACAGAAAAAAAGCTCGAATTTCGTTTTTCAGTCCTACACATTTTTTTCGTCCTGAAATCTCACCGAGCTCACCGGTCTATCAGCGTGTTACACATAAACAGGAGAATTACGCAATAACGATTGAGAAACTCTATAGAGCGCGGGTGAGCGAGAGCGAGAGAGATTTTAATCGTCCTCGAATAAATCAATGAGAACGCGCTTCGGAACTCTCCGGGCGCCAGACTAGTCGACGTGCTTCATGTCATTAAGGACTTTTTTTCTTTCTCCCCGGTTTTTTTTTTTTTTTTTTTTCGTAAATTAGTATTACACATACGAAACTCCGATGGCTCGTTATTTCGTAGTGAATATTATCGTTGCGAAAGGATGACGAAGAAGCGTCGTTAAAGTTTCACGATAGAGATCTCTCGAGTGGAAACCTCGAGCGCCGAACGAGAGCCACTTTCGTCGCGTGAATTTATTGTACACCATAAAGCTCGGTAAATCACACGAAAAACCGCGCATTTCATGGATCGATGCTATTTCTCAAACAACGGAATTTAAAAACAAAATTAATTTTAAAAAATAAAAAAAAATGAACGATACGAAACGTGGGATTTATCGCTGTGGGGCTGAATCGACGATGCTGCTGTTGCGACAATGCACTCGTGGCAAGAGAAAGAAAAGAGGACGGTGAGAAGAAACAGATGGCTCAGCCAAGGTATCCGCCTCACGTGCATCGCAAATCTCGTTCGCTTCTTTTTTTTTTTTTTTTTACTTCGCGGATCGTGACTCTGTGTTTTATGCGCGCTATTGCAACGGGGCAAATTTTTCTTATTTTAGTTTTTACGTTGAAATGATTATATTTTTAAAAATAGTGCAACGGAATAATAATGAGCAAAGACACGGACTTTCTACTCTCGAATTATATTCTCTCGGCTTTTGTGGTTGTTTGCTTGCTGCGTCGGACTTTCCAAACCCTCGGCAAGCTCGTTTATCACGCCGCACGGAGAAACAATTTCTCGATAAAAGATAAGAATAATTTTTGTTTTTTTTTTCATTTTTTTGTTACTTTTTTTAATTTTTAAGAACGCAATACTAATGAGCAGACACGGACTCGGCTCTCGGCTTTCGTGGTTGTTTGCTTGCTGCGTCGGACTTTCCAGGCCCTCGGCAAAAACGAACTCGGCAAGCTCGTTTATCACGCCGCATGTAGAAACAATTTCTCGATAAAAGATAAGAATAACATTTTTTTTTCATTTTTATGTTACATTTTCAAAAAAATTATACACAGCGGGATAATAATGTGCAAAGACACGGACTTTCTACTCTCGATTATATTCCCTCGGCTTTCGTGGTTGTTTGCTTGCTGCATCGTACTCTTGAGGCTCTCAGTAAAAACGAGCTCAGCAAGCTCGTTTATCACGCCACATGTAGAAACGATTTCTTAATAAAAGATAAAAATAAGAAAAGATTTTTAAATTTTTACGTAAACATTTTTTTGTGATATTAACAACAGAATAATAATGATCGTACTCTCGAGGCCCTCAGTAAAAGTGAGCTCGACGAGCTCGTTTATTGCACCGCATGTAGAAACGATTTCTTAATAAAAGTTAAAAATAAAAAAAAGATTTTTTAATTTGTACGTAAATTTTTTTTTTTCTGATATTAAGAACAGAATAATAATGATCGTACTCTCGAGGCCCCCCCGCTAAAAAAGAGCTCGACAATCTCGTTTATCCCGTCGCATGTAGAAACGATTTCTTAATAAAAGATAGAAATCAAAAAGATTTTTACGTAAACACTTTTTTTTGTGATATTAAGAACAGAATAATAATGATCGTACTCTCGAGGCCCTCGCTAAAAAAAAGCTCGGCAAGCTCGTTTATCCCGCCGCATGTAGAAACGATTTCTTAATAAAAAAATAATCATAAAAAAGATTTTTTAATTTTCACGTTAAAATGTTTGTTTTAAATAGTACTATTCACAATGGAATAATGACCAAAAACACGGACTTTCTACTCTCGCTTATATTCTCGCGGCTTTCGTGTTTGTTTGCTTGCTGCATCGGACACTCGAGGTCTCCGGTAAAAGCGGCAAGCTCGTTGATCATGCCGCATGTAGAAGCGATTTCTTAATAGGGAAGCAACAGCAGCGGTTACGGGACGCGCCTTAACGCACAGATATATATATATATATATGTGTATGTACAAGTGACGGAGAGAGACCGAGAGTCGGTTCTCGAGTGTACGCAGAACTTTCGGTGTTCTCGGGCGGTGTGTAACACTTTCACGTGAAATAGCTGCGGTCCGGCAGGTGCTCCGAGCGATGATCGAAGCACCGTGTCAGGACGTTACATGACCCTTGAATAATAATTATTAACGCTCTTCCTATGCCGCACGTTATTATATTAAATATAAATACCGAGCCCCATACTTATAGTGTTTTCGAACCTGAGCTCTTGGTGATCGTAAATATGATTTATGATTTTTTTACATTTTTTACTGTAATCATGTCAGCGAATAGCGAGCGATGAGAGAGGTTGAAATTTTGTGTTAAATTTAATTATTAAAATTTACTTCAATAGTATTTATCAAATACAATGAATTTGTAGTTTAATGTAATTATTGATATTTATCTAATCGAATAATTATATGTAACGATTTATGCGTTAGAAAAAAAATGATTTTTTTTTAGTTTCCGGATGTCCGTGGCCGTGAAAACTCGAATGTGAAACGAATGAAAGCGATTGAAATTTTATAGACCCTTGAACTAAAGTCTGTTTGAGTTTGATGTTAAATTCGGAGCAGATTTATCGATTGATTTATTTTACATTTATCGTCCGGAATATCTGGAGAAAGGTGAAGCTCGATTTTCTCACGCATCTCAAGTACCCCATCCGACAGACACGCTATCAATTTTTTGTATTTTTTTAGTATATATTTTTGTTGTTTTATTGTATATATATTTTTTTACGCCGTTCCGAGAGCCCTTTCCTGTTCGTCTTTGATATTAAATTCGGAGCAGATCCATCGATTGATTTATTTGACATTTATAGTCCGGAATATCTGGAGAAAGATCCGGCTCGATTTTCTCACGCATCTCAAGTCGCCCATCCGGCAGACACGTTGTCGCCTTTTAGTATTTTTTTTGTATATATGTATATTTTTTTTACGTCATTCCAAGAGCCGGTTCCTGTTCGTGTTTGATATTAAATTCGGAGCAGATTTATCGATTGATTTATTTGACATTTATCGTCCGGAATCTCTGGAGAAAGATCCGACTCGATTTTCTCACGCATCTCAAGTACCCCATCCGGCAGGCATGCTATCGCCTTTTAGCATTTTTTTGTATACCTGTATATATATTTTTTACGGCATTCCAAGAGCCGGCTCCTGTTTGTGTTTGACATTAAATTCGGAGCAGATTCATCTATTGATTTACTTGACATTTATCGTCCGGCATTTCTGGAGAAAGATCCGGCTCGATTTTCTCACGCATCTCAAGTACCCCATACACCAGACATGCAATCGCCTTTTAGTATTTTTTTGTATATATGTATATATTTTTTTACGTCATTCCAAGAGCCGACTCCTGTTCCTGTTCGATATTAACGCACACTGTTAATAAAAATTGTAAATTTAAAGTACGGTCGTGATGAAAAATGAATACACTTTTTCATTTAAATTAAAGAAAAATTTGCACGAAATTTAATATACCAGTATCTGCATAAAAACTTCTACTCCGGTACATTAAATTGCATACGAATTTTTTTGACAGTCCGGTATTAAATTCGGAGCAGATCCATCGATTTATTCTTTTTACTTTCGTCATCCGCGTTCGCTGGAGAAAGATCGAGCTCCGTTTTCTCACGTATATCGAGTACCCCATCCGGCAAACATTCTATCACCTATTTAGCATTTTTTTCGTTGTATACATGTACATCGTTTTTTACGTCCTTCCAAGAGCCGGAGGCACGGCCAATTATTTCGCAACTGGTCGGTCAGCCATCCGGGAGTCACGAGACACAGTAGCACGGTAAATCGAGCCCCTCGACTGTGCATCGAACAGACGATACGTGACCGATCTTTCTCGCCTCGGTGCGCGTCACGTATTACATAGACGAGAAGATCTCCCTCTCTCTGCCTCCATCCGTGCCTCGTTAGAGTCTCCGGGACCGATGACATTTTGCGGGAATGACGGACCAATGACGCGCTCGCGAACCTTCTCTCGAAGCAATTACCAATCTCGAGATACTCGGCGAGCATGCCTCGCGAAGAATACTCGACAATCTTTTTTCTCCCACCCTCATCCACAATCCGTTCATTCATCCGTCCATCCTCGCCATTCCTAAAGCGCGACGAACAAAAACAGAGAAAAAAACAATTATTAATTAACATCGTATTTTTAATACGAGGAAAAAAAAATAATTAAGATTGTATATTTAACGAGAGGAAAAAAAAATCTGAAACACAAAAAAAAAATCGCTAATAACTCTGATTGACGGTCGTAGCTTTTTGTGAAATGCCAAGAGTTCAGGGGACTGAATTCGAATGAGTGTCATTAGCATAGGGCAACACAGCGCGTGACTCTCTTTTAAGCCTCCAACGTTTATCGACTTTTGCGACTGCGAAAGTTACGCAACTTCGGATATTCGTGATTCTCCCAAGGATCTTTTAACTTTTCACGTGTCATAGTTGTAATTATTTATGTAATGTTTTTTTTTCTATTTTTGTTATTCGCAGGACCAAAGGAGTTCAATTTCAAGGGCCGCAACTACTTCTTCAGCGGTCACGTGCCCGCTCACGCCAGCCAGAAGGTTGACTGGCTCGACGCCCGGAACATATGCAGGGAATATTGCATGGATCTCGTGTCGATCGAGACCCAGGAAGAAAATAACTTAGTCTTCAGGCTCATTCAGCAAAGTGAGTTGAAAAATAAATTCGTTTTCAAACTGTTATTATAATTTTATAAAAAATAGCTATCTTTTTTTTTAAATTAAAAAAATCACATACTCAGCTCGTGTGTTAAAAATCGAAAATTTGCATTGCGTGCTTTAGCTTTTTTGAATGTTTTTTTTTTATTATACATTTGCTAAAGCAACCCACACACACGATCTCAGACAAAAGACTATTTATTTTTTAGAATTTTTTTTCTTGCTTACATATAAATTGTTTAGTTTTTGGTGAAATTGTTGCAAACATTCTTTCGACACATGAACAAAAGTTGTCCGAAAAATTGGTACCGCGATAAATTAACTAACCGCTCGGTATGGAATGCCACGAAACGAGAAGAGACGCCTAAGGGCTTTCTCACTCCCGATCTTCTCTTCCGTCTCTTAGAATAGAGAATATTTCATAGATCTCGTGTCGATCAAGACTCAGGAAGAAAATGATTTAACCTTCAGGCTCGTTCGGCAAAGTGAGTTCACAAAATAAATTCGACATTGAACTGTTATTATTATTATTTTAACGAATAGCGATCAATTTTCACAATTTAAAAAATCATACTCTTATCCCGGGTTAACATTTTATTAACATTTATTGTCGGCTTTTCGTTTCTCAATGTTCTTTTTCGATTATATATTTTCTAAGCAATTCAAAGACCCGATCCCAGGCAAAAGACAAATAATTTTTTTTTCTTTCCCCATAAATCGTTTAGTTTATGGTGAATTTTTTATAAAAATTCTCTCGACGCAGACAAAAATTTTCCGAAAAATCGGTACCGCGATAAATTAACTAACGACTGGTTATGGAATGCCACGAAAAGAGAAGAGACGCCTAAGGGCTTACTCACGCTCGATAATCCGACTCTTAGAAAGTTTACGTCCGTTAAATAACAGGTTGCCGCTACACCGAGGTATCGGCTGGCTCTCTGTGACGATCGTTAGCATACTAGGCCGCGGGAATACCAAAGGATGTTTCGCAACTTTTTTGTATTACGTCTGCGTTGTGTCTCTACTTGAGGAACGCGTATGCAATCGGGGCAATTTGAATCTGGCGCTCGAGCACGGACAATGTTTTTTTTTTTATTGGAATTTTTTTAGATAAAGTGTAAACATTAATTTATACGCGAGATTAATTAGGCAATTATTTATTGTGTGTCATTGTTATCAGCAATTATTGGCGAGAGGCAGGGCGGAAGGTTAATTAAAGATTGTGGACATAATCGGCCAATTATTCGATGGGTAAAGGTGACGAGAGACGCGATGGTTGCGAGAGGATAAGCAAAGGCACGCGCGCGTCTCTCTGCTCACATACTAAAAGTGGGTTGAGGCTAGAGAGTCGTCGAATCGTTTTTACATAATCGGTCTCTCGCCTCCTCGATCTCTCCAATCGATTTTTCATTCATACTCCATCGATGAATATTTATTTATCTTTAATGATTATTTTTTCAGTAAAAAACTCGTTTGCTTTTTTATGTTTGTTTCGATGTCTCCGGGAGGGGCACTCGAATATCAATCGATAGAATAGCTCGAAAACTAGCACACGGTTGTACGAATGACTTCGTTTCCTCGGAGAGGAAATTTTGTTCTGCTGAAAAAAAAAATTTCGTGACTCACAAAAAATGTTCCAAAACATTGAAGAATAAAATTCAGAAAAAAATTCCGGTACATTATGTAGAACATCTGTTAGTATCGATTTTAGGAAGGAAAAGTAGCCGCCTCTTCGATCTCTCCAATCGATTTTTTTATTCATACTCCATCGATGAATATTTACTTATTTTGTATTATTATTTTTTCAGTAGAAAACTCGTTTGTTTTTTGTTTGTTTGGATGTCTCGAGTGGACAAAACTCGAACACTGACACAGTTATTAGAACGACTTAGCTTTTTTTAACTCTAAAAATAATTAGTCGATTAATTTTTGTGTTCTTTTCTCATAGACGAAGCTTTGTTTTCGTGAAAATATATATTTCATTTATTGTCCTGATTTGCATGGAAAATGTTCCAAAACGTCGAAGAATAAAATTCAGAAATAAATGTCCGGTCTATCGTATAAAGCATCTATTTACTTGCCCACTATCTCGCCGAAATAACCATGAATGGTCAATTTGTTTCAGACGACATACCTTACATCTGGACGTCGGGACGTCTCTGCGACTTCAAGGGTTGCGAGAACCGTCGCGATCTCGAGCCGAAGGCTCTTTACGGATGGTTCTGGTCGGCGAATCGGGAGAAGATGGCACCGACGAACCAGGCGCCGAACGGCTGGGGTTACAACCCTTGGTCTCAGACCGGACACAAGAAGACCCGTCAGCCCGACAACGCCGAGTTCGACATAAACGGCACGACCGAGGCGTGCCTCTCGGTTCTAAACAACGTCTACAACGACGGCATAGCTTGGCACGACGTCGCCTGCTATCACGAGAAACCATTCATCTGCGAAGATTCCGACGAACTTCTCACCTACGTTTCCAGCACCAATCGCGGACTTCGTCTTTAATTTTTCTTCTCAAAGCTCCCCTTCCTCTTCACGCCATTCTCCCTTCGAAAAAAAATTAAACAACGATTAATGGAATGAAAAAGAAATGGAACTTGATAATTGCCGTAAAGCAATATTTTTTGCTACCTCCCCCCTCTTCCCCCCTTCTTTTGTAATTTTACAATGTTATCGATAATGTAAAGCGACTAATTAATTATGTACACGTATTTATTGATAAAAAATTCCTGTGCATTCCTCTATGTAAATTTTTTTTTGCGTCTAAGACGAGAGCGCAAGACACACACACACGCACACGCGCACGCGCACACATACGAACACACACGCGTAACATGAAACAAAGAGAATATTGAAAAATAAAAAATAAGAATGTTATTGTGTCGTCAAAGTTGACTATTTTTCTTACTGGCGTCGACGGCGCTCGACCAATCTTCGTCCGAGTCCTCGGGATCCTTGCGCTTCTTTTTTCGCGTCATTTTCAGTTCCTCCGTCGTGAGTCTGTTCAGACGAGTGTTTTTTCGAATTTTCCGCTTCGGTGGGAGAGTCGTCGGATCTTGATCGTAAAATCGAGTTTTTTAGAAATAAAATTTAGAATAAAGAATAATTCTTCGAGGGCTAATGAAAACGATAAATTCTTCGTGTTTGTACTCACGATCCTCGGGTATGTTCATCTGTTTTCTGAGAACGGCCCGAACCTGCCGATTTATTATCTCGCGACACTGATCGCTGAACCCGATGGGAAGCCAGCCGCGTTTCTCGTCGCACTTAACACCGACCAAATGTTTCGGTAGCTTCGCCAGCATCTCCTGTATCTCGTCGACATGAACGTCGCAATACTGAAACAATATGATCCATTATCTAGTATCTTATATATATTTTGGAAAAGTTATTTGTTTGTTTGTCCCAAATTTCTCTTCGAAAAACTCATTTTTTTCAACCGGAAGTGACGTAATTCCGAGAGGACTTCACTTCCCGATCGAAAGTAAAAAATATGAGATTTTGAAACCGGACGTAACGTGTTTCCAGTAAATTTCCGGAATTGAATTTCTCGAGACACAATAAATGGCTAGTGTATGTATATATAGCCATTATCAAAAATAGTGAAATATTTTATTTTCTCGTATTTGGGGTCAATATGAGATTTTTACCTGATAAAACATTTGTCGAGACGGTGGAACGATACCCTCCCGATAGATGTACACGTTCTCGTCCAAGCGTCGATCCTTTTTTTGACTCTCGCTCTCGTCGTGCATACTCGTGAGGATCGACGTTCTCGGTCTCATTCCCGACCCTGATTTGTACGGCAGTGTGTACTCCGAGGACGTACGCTTGCACGTTACCGCCGTCTCCAATCCATCTGCCATACACGAGACATTGTGTTAAAATCAAATGTCGAATCGAATCGAAAATTTCGATAAAAAGGAGGTACAAAGTAATTTGCACTCTATGAGAAAGTTTGTTAATCGATTTTGACCTCAGCATACAGGAAGCTATGTGAAAAATTGTAATAAATGAGGATGTGCAAATTACTATGCACCTCTTTGGTAACATAAAAAAATGTCTACATGTTATATAACTGAAACCATCAAAATTTTGCGTCAAATGCATTGTACGAAGTTGGATTTACGAAAGTTGGAGCTGCCACAGTGAATTATCAAAAAATGTAGGTAAAAATCACATTCCTCGACGTTTCGGACTATTTTAAGTACTCTGACACTAAAATCTCGATTTTTTTTCGAAAACAGTTTTCTCTATGAGGAGGCAAAATGTATTAATCTTCACAGAGAAACTTCCAAACGTTATTTCTTTCATGGCCTAGAAATAAAAAATTGATTACAAATATCCATATCGTCGTTATGAACGATAAAAGGACAAGGCCGATTTTCGTGGCAAAAAGTTTCACGTACGAGAAATGGTTGTTGACTGTAAAATAAAAAACTAAATTAAATCGAGAATACTAACGCATGGCTTTGAGTCTGTAATCGAGAGTCTGATACTTCTTGGCGTGAGGATCTCTTCTCGGATCGTAACCAAGTTTAACCCACATGATTCTCCAAGGTCCGGTCATGAAGTAGTAAGCGACAGACGGTAAAAGAATCTTGAGTTGTTCGCTCGTAAAATTTGTGACGCACATGAGAGCGTTCTTCGACCATATCGGGCGTTCCTCGAATATCTTTTGGATGCGATCGAGCTGAGGTTTTTGGAGGAATTTTATCTTCATCGCCGTCTCGATTCCGGCCGGTGGCTCGCTCGGAGTTTCGGGCGCAGTGAATTGAATGAAATTCGAAAAACCCGCCCGACGCTTTCGCGTCTTTCCTATAACATTCTCGGGTCCCTTGTCGCTTTCCGTCTTCAGACTGTACTGCTGAACGCTGTCCATCCGACTGAACGCCGGCGGCGGAAGGAAATACGGTACTTTGTTTTTCAACCAACGGTACGGAGGTATCTCGGCCGGGTAGATCGCGTCGTAGATGCACTCGTCCACCTTTGGATCCGCTATACTCTTAGTTATCGGCAGATATTGAAAATCGCAGAGGTCTGAAAAAAAAACAAGAGAATCGTTTAAAAACATTGGTATGCTTATTAAAAAATGTTAACTTATAACTTAAAAATTGTAAATCAGTACCTGTTGTATAAAACTATAATTATAATTATATATATTCAAAACTATATTATTGTTGAACGTTTATATTTTGTACCAAGGGGCTTGTCCCCGTTAAATTAATCTAAATAAATAAATAAATAAATAAATAAATTTATTCAATTAAAAAGCGCACACCTTTCACGTCGTTGCAACGCGCAAAGGGTCAACTTTACGATCTCCATTACATAAAATATCTGCCCCGAGCTGACTAAGATTTCTAAAAATGTTCCTGTGTTGCGATCTTTTTATGTCCCAATTGGGGAGTTTGAAGCAGCGATTAGGGCTTTGTTCTTAGCTATGACTGACGAGGTCGCATGAGTCAGATGAGATTGAACTAAATATTATGGAATCTTTGAACTTTTATGAACTGTTATTGGCATCTTCTATTTGTCTATAAAGATTGTGAACCATGTAAAATACGAGGACCAAATAAATAAATAAATGAACGGACGAACGAATGAACAAATGAATGAAAATAAATAATAAATAAATAAATTGAAATAAGTAATAAATAAATAGAATTAATTACTCTGAAAAGTGAATTCTGCTTCCACTCGTCCGAGCACCTTCAATTTAGGTACCTCGTAACTTTCGTCCTTCGAAAGATCGTCAAAATTTTTCGTTCCATTAAGACTCCCACCCTTGCAACTTCCATCCGCGATCTTGCCTCCGTGGCATTTCTCGAACGGAATTTCCCTCTCGGCAATCAAAGGCTCCTGGTTCTTCTTCGAGTCGCGATCTTCGATTCCACAGTCGTCCACGGCTCTCTCGCTTGACTCGTCTGTACCATTTTTTTTACCAAGCGAATTTGCACTATCCGTAGAGGCTGGGCCGTGGACGCTTTTGCCCAGGTTGCCTAGGAGCTCGTTGAGTTTGGTGAGATCGTACGGACCCTTGTACTCAATATTTTCCGTGACCTTGGCTTCCTCCATCCTCTCTGCCCGGCACTTTTTGACCCTTATGCGCAACAGAAATCCTGCGCTGTGATTTCTATCGCCGCACGTGGGTTTGCAGTAGCCGTCGTCCGGACGAAAGCGAAGTTCTAGCCTGCGATTCAGCGTGTTTACCGCCGTCGACATTGCCCCAAGTCCGCCCAACGTTTCTATCGCTCTCTCGGGATTCTTCACGACGCCTGGATAACGGATGCACAGTAGTTTCGTGTCGAAACGATGACCGCCAGGTAAAATTGGCCCCGTATACTCGTGCTCTGATCCTGAGTCGTTGTCGTCAGCCTTTGTGGATCAAACATTAAAACACTTCGATTAAAAACGAGGAAAACATCGATCAAGGATTGATGAAAAAAAAAAAACAAATGAGAAAAACCAAATTCGTCAAACCAAATTCTTTGCTTCGAGTAATTCCCTAATCAACGGTTTACCATATGTTTATTACTTAAAATAACTATTTTCTTAACGCACGGAGCATGAAATATCAATTTTCTTGTTTCTTTCTTTATTAAGAAGAAACATCAAAGTTGTATCATATTATTAAAATGTAAAAGAAATTTGTTTCCCGTCTACCAATAAATAAATAAAAAATAAATCGCACTCGAGCATTGCTAGGAACTCTGCGATCTCACGAATCGCCAGACTCAGTGATGAGTTCTCGGTACCAAATTTTGCTGAATTTTAATTCTCGGCGGTGAATTTTCCTCTTTCGAAACTTTTAGTTACAATAAAATAAGAGTTACAATAAAATAAGAAAAAGGGAGGCGACCAATCACAATCAAGTCTCATGTGAAGTGATATTAACTTTTATAAATTGTAAACTCAAGTGTTTTCGCTTTGTATCAATCGTAAACGTGTTTTGAATTTGTATAAATCGTAAACTTAGGTGCTTTTAACTTTGTCAACTTTTATGATTCGCTATTCTGAAGCTCTAATATTAAGGATTTATTATATATTATACACTGAGTCTAAAGGAGAAATCCTTCAAACAAATTAAATTAAAAAATGGAAAAGTTTCTCACGTCTTCGTCCTTGTTGGCATCGAAGCCCTCGAAGGATTCGTCGCTGTCGATGTCATCCTGATAATCTTTTATGTCGAAATCGTCATCCTTGTCGTCGTCCTTGTCCTCGTCGTTGTCCGTCGCATTGTCGTCGAAACTTTTGTCCATTTTTTTTTATTCTTTCTTTTTACGGTAGTTCTTGGGAGACGAGCAAGTGCTTATTCGATTGTAAAATGGATTTGCGCCGGTATTCGAGGTTATGGGCGCGTGGAACAACAAGATGCGCGAAAAGTTGCGCAGAAGACGCGAATGAAAACTGTACCGGCGGTGGTTATGGAAAGTGCGAAGAGACGGAGATTCTCTATCGGTAATTTACACTCCGAGTTATCGCGCTATGACTTTGTGAGTAAACATTGTGACTTTAGAATACATTCTACTTTGCAGATAACGAAAGAGTTACGGTGAAATACAGCGAAAATACGGTGTGCTTATCATAATAATAATAATTTATTTGACGGGTTTCTTCTTTACAATCGAAATATCATATACATGCAATAAATCCTAAATATAAGAGCTCCAGAGTAACAAGTTAATAAATGTTGAAAAAGTTAACAACCCTTAATTCTACAATTTATAAAAATTTTAAGCGCTTAATTAGGTACTTCAAATATTTTTAAATCGTAGAATTAAGTGTTTTTGACTTTTGTTTAAGTATATTTATTGTAAGTAAGTGTATTTCAACTTCAAGGTAAGTAAAGTTCTATTGTAAGTAAACTTATTGTAAGCCCACTTATTGTAAGTAAACTTATTGTAAGCCCACTTATTGTAAGCAAACTTATTGTAAGCACATTTATTGTAAGGAAGTTATTGTACGCACATTTATTGTAAGGAAGTTATTGTACGCACACTTATTGTAAGCAAACTTATTGTAAGCACATTTATTGTAAGCACATTTATTGTAAGCAAACTTATTGTAAGCACACTTATTGTGAGCAAACTTATTGTAAGCACACTTATTGTAAGCAAACTTATTGTAAGCAAACTTATTGTAAGCACACTTATTGTAAGCAAACTTATTGTAAGCACACTTATTGTAAGCAAACTTATTGTAAGCACACTTATTGTAAGCAAACTTATTGTAAGCACATTTATTGTAAGCAAACTTATTGTAAGCACACTTATTGTAAGCAAACTTATTGTAAGCAAACTTATCGTAAGTAATCTTATGAGTTTACTTAAGTTTACCTGTTAATGTTAATAACACTTCGCGTGAGACTTGTTTTTTTGCATCCACAGGTGAAAATGTATTTGAATCAGCGTGGAGAGATTTAACTGTATATACAGCACTTCTTGCTATTCGGATTGTTTCGAAGTGAGAACGCAATGCGCTCTCGGTCAGTGGATAGTTTTTAAACCATACCGTGTTTACGTACGTGACAAACGGCAATTCGTTTATTATCAAGCCGCAATCTGAGCGTTGCAGGATATTGTACCGCGTGAAATTTTATCACAGACGAACGAGGCTGCCGTTTCAATCCGCTGGAGACATTCTTCGGATGTCGAATTGAAATATCGCCTTTTCCGATATCTTTTCAATTCTACACTAAAGCAGTCCAACGACGGGCGTCGACCCCGGAAAGCTTGCCATTACGGAAGTTGGACGGCAACGTTACAGTACCAAAAAAATAACCGAAAAGTAAGTCGACATGGGGGAACCTTTTCTTCTTCTTCTTCTTCTTCTTCTTTCCTAGTGGCTTTAGGCCAAGTGCCAAGGAAGAATCTTTTATGATTGTGGCGTCGGGACGTTACCGCGTCGATTCTTGTAACGATTCTTGTCCACAAACGTCCACAATTCTTTTCATGTTAATTTTACAAAAATATCTTGTACATTTGACAAAAAAGGTCTACTAATTCTACGAACATTTTTTTAATACAATTAACAAAAAAATTATTGTGGACGTTCGCGGACAAATACAGTTTGTTAAATGTACAAATCTTTTTCACTGTGTAGTAATACAATGTCGCCCGTTCGACTCGGCGGCAGTAGATAACTACTGTATTAAAGCGGCACCGAGGATATCGCAAATTAAGCGATAAGATTATAAGGAGACGCGCGCTATATGTATAGGCCATATATAGGACATCAACACCTAGGCTGAGTTCCGTTTACAAATATCAGACCGAAAAACTGTCGACATTGAAAATTCTTCGATACAGAAACGTCCCGTTATTGTAGTAGAACTCGAGTCTCGGCACACGAATAGTCCAACTCGCTCGCAACGTTGTGCAAAGGTGGTGCGGAGCTTTTGTTATTATCATAAATATACACTGTAAAAAAATTTGTTGGAAAACTAATGGAAGCTTTTTTACGTAAACTGGTTCTGAAATTTCAAACACATTTGCGTTGCAATTTTACAATAAATTTTTATTTTTAACGAAAATTTTCCTAAATTTCAGGCAAAAGGTTTTTAGTTTTGATATCTGGTTTTTGTTATTTTGCAAAAAAAAAAAAAAAAAAATACATTTCTCTTGAATTAATGTGAGTAATGCAAGCAAATTTCAAACTCCAGTAATTGACATTTACAATTTATTTTTACAGTGTACGACAATAATCGCCCTCTCGGATTCCTCTCTCTCTCTCCCTTGTCGTTTTATTTTTCTTCGATAAAGTGCGCTGGTGTTAAAACTTGACTATAAGGAATATAAAAAATCGATTTGAAGTGCGCACCGAGATAATACATCGTCGACAAATAAGAGACGATAATAACAAAGCGTTTGTCAGTGTAACGCAGAGTCGCGAGCGAGGCGAGCAAATAATTGTTCGCGCAAAAGACGTTTCTTCGTCGAAATGCCGAACGACCCTTCGTCGTCGTCGGAGACGACGATCGCCGTTCTCACCGAGGAGAGTCTTCTTTCGTCGCCACTTATTCGGTGCAATAATAACGAGCCCGCCGCACCGGATAAAGGGAGCTCGTCCTCGAACGGCTACTGCAGAATTTGTCACGAAGGTCAGCCGCTCGTTAATTTTCCACGTCAACTTCTCGCGTCTCCATTAAAAATTTAACCTCGAACTTCGTTCGCGAAGTTTACAATGACGTTCTGGTTTACTTTTTTTGTTTATTTAGTTATAATTTCAAAAACGAAGCCCGAACCTCGTTCACGAGACTTGCAATGAAGTTCAGGTTTACTTTTTTTTGTTTATTTTGTTATAATTTCAAAAACGAAGCCCGAACTTCGTTCACGAGACTTGCAATGAAGTTCAGGTTTACTTTTTTTTGTTTATTTTGTTATAATTTCAAAAACGAAGCCCGAACTTCATTCGCGAAACTTACAATGAAGTTCAGATTTTTTTAGCTAAACTTTCAAAAACGAAGCCGAACTTCATTCGCGAAACTTACAATGAAGTTCAGGTTTATTTTTTTTGTTTACTTCGTTAAACTTTCAAAAACGAAGCGGGATCTTCATTCACGAAACTTACAATGAAGTTCAGGTTTATTTTTTTTTGTTTACTTCGTTAAACTTTCAAAAACGAAGCGGGATCTTCATTCGCGAAACTTAAAATGAAGTTCAGGTTTACTTTTTTTTGTTTATTTCGTTAAACTTTCAAAAGCGAAGCTCGAACTTCATTCGCGAAATTTACAATGAAGTTCAGGTTTATTTTTTTTTGTTTATTTCGTTAAACTTTTAAAAACGAAGCTCGAACCTCTCTGCGCAAGATTACAATGAAGTTCAGGTTTTTTTTGTTCATCTCGTTAAATTTTCAAAAACAAAGCCCGAACTTAATTCTCGAAACTTACGATGAATTTCAGGTTTCTTTTTTTGTTTACTTCGGTAAATTTTCATAAACGAAGCTCGTACTGCATTAGTGAAATTTACACTAAGGTTCAGGTCTGTCTTTTTCGTTTCTTTCGTTAAACTACCAAAAACGAAGCCGAACTTCATTCGAGAAGTTTACAATGGAGTTCAGGTTTATTTTTTGGTTTATTTCGTCAAAATTTCACAAGCGAAGTTTGTGAAATTGCGAACTTCATTCGCGTTTAAATTGACGTTTAATCTTAAATGGTTGCCTCATTAGTCTATCGAAATAAGAAATGGTACTTCACTCATGAACTTTAAAAAAAAAGTCAGAACTTCATTTTTTACCTCGGCCATCGAATTTTCCCCGGTAAAAGAGCGGTCGCTAATCCAAAAATAAATTAGCGTACAGTAATTTTACCGTCGAGTAAATTTGTCGAGGCGAGTGACCGCTCGTTCGCTAATTAACGCAATTGACCGACGTAAAGTCACCGCTGGTAAATCGTCCCCGATGCAACAAACTCGACGTGTGAAAAAAAAAGTTTAAAGAAAAAAAAATATATAGAGCCGAGCAGGGGTGGATAACGTCCGCGTGGGAAGTAAGATAACGTTCCACGGTCGTGCGGAACACGATTGTGTTCGAACAAAGGTGGTGGAAAGCCGTCGAACAGACTGGCCTCTCCGGGCGTACACAACTTCGCAATTTCCATACATATTTTGTATATCTGCCGTTTCTATAGAGCTGTGTCAACTATAGCCGTATCTACCGGCCGTATGCGTGTGTGTGTGTGTGGCGATATAAAACGCAGCACGTAAGGTCGCGCGGAATGGGAACACGACAGTTAATTAATTAGTGACGGCATCGCGGAAGAGGGAAACGCTTGAAATATTAATAAGACGGAAGGCTCGGAGTTCCGATGAACTGTTATATAATAATTATAATCTAATTTGTATTATGTATAATTGGATTTAAATTTATTTATTTATTTTCATTTTATTAAAAAAAAAAAATGTTTGGTCATTTTTTTTCTTCATTATTTGTTATTATTATTATTGTTATTAATATTTTTATATTTTTTTATGTCTGCATTGACGGGGTGAGTGTCATCGATCATTCGTCGTACGTAGGAGAGAAGTTGCACGGCCTCTGCGCAAAGGAGGTCGATAAAACGGCAATGTAGGAAAAGCAGCGTCTATCGATACCAGCTTTGTATATGTAGGATAAACGTACACCGTCGCACGACGACGGTGATAATAGTAATCGGACCGACGTCGATAGAAGATTTCCTCAGCCGCTTCCGTCGAAGCAATTGCTTTACACGAAAAAAACAGCAGGTTTTTTTTTTTTAAAGCTTCTATTTTTTTTTCGAATTTCTTGGGGAAGGTTTGTTTCATCGATTAAGAGAGAAATTTGGTTTTGATATCTGGACCGTAGACACGAAAATACCAAAAATGAAATTTGCACTTTAAAAAAAAAAATTCTCAACAAAGGTTTCTATAAGGAAGCAAAAAAAAAAGACAGAAAATAATTGTAAAAAAATTGGTTGCTATTGCATTTTTGTTGCAGACTCCGGGTCGGGGAACTGATTGATCCGTGCGAGTGGTCGGGAACGATTCTTTTGAATTTTGTGTTTTGTAAAGAATTTTGTTTTTTAAATTTTGTGTTTTTTAAAGAATTTTTCTATCGCCGTCCTCGTTGTGGATGATTTGTTTGTCGATTAAGAGAAAAATGTTACTTTGATATTTAGACCATTCACACGAAAATCCCAAAAATAAACTTTTCACTTACAAAAAAATTTCTCAACAAAGCTTCGTATAAGGAGGCAGAAAAAATGACAGAAATGAATTGTAAAAAAATGAGTTGCAATTGCATTTCTGTTGCAGACTCGGACGTCGAGGAACTGATTGATCCGTGCGAGTGTTCGGGAACGTTGGCGCTGATACACTCCAGTTGTCTCGAGAAATGGTTGTCGACGTCGAATACCGAACGCTGCGAAATTTGCAAACATCCGTTTTACATAGAGAAGAAAAATAAATCCATATTCGAGGTGATACGAATATGATAAAATCGCCGAAAACAATTTTTTTTTCTCACTCCGCCGAAGTGGGTTATCCGATCGAATATCGGACCTTATATATAGTAATATAGATGACTGTGCATTAATCATATGTGATCATGTGTGAATTATATGTGAATTTCGCCCGGGGACATATTTTACCAATGACACGATAATTCAAACATGACTTGATTATTCACATATGAATAATGTATGATCATTTTTTCACGGGCATAAATAAAATTTAGCTCCATTGCCCGGTTAATCAATGATAACGAGGTGGCATGGCAATTTTTGGCTGAATATCAAAGAAATGAAATTTTTTTTTCGGAATCACGTATTTCCATATCTATATATATATATTTTTGCGTTCAACACGAATCTAGTTCTAGTTGAAATTCGTAGATATATGTAAATGTCAAGAGTAAACTTATAGAAAAAAAAATGGCGCACTCAGCCTCGCGTAACATTTTTCCAATCCGAAATATTTATGCTGCCCAAAACATGATCGCATGTCTTATCAGACGGTCTTCGTTTATCTGAGAGCCTGGCAATTTTTTGGCTCAATATCAAGGAGCTGAAAGAAAAAAAAAATGTTCGTCAGCGCGTATTTCCGTATATTTTTTTTGCGTTCAACACGAATCTAGTTTTAGTTCAAATTCGTAGATATGGACATAAATGTAAAGAGTAAAAATATACAGAAAAAAAAAATTATTATTTTCATTTCCGGTGCACTCAGCCTCGCGTAACCGCCAGTGTGAAATATTTATACTCTACAAAACATGATCGCATGTCTTATCAGGCTGTCTTCACTTATCTGATAAGATTTCTCACAGCCTTCAAAATAGACTTCCTCTCTGTCCTATATAAAAGAGCTTGTTTACTATAAGTCTAAAGACTAGGGAGGCAGATAAATGGAACATTTTCTTTTATATATATTTTTTTCCCAAATTGATGTACAGTCTATTTGGCAATGGTGGCAGACCAGAAACGCTCACGGAACGCGAGGCATCGCGGGCGATGCCATTTGTCTCATCATACTGACTCCACTCTGCGTAGCAGCGACTTATCTGTGTGGAATCGGTGCATCGGCCTACACGCGACTCGGTTTTTGGGAGGGTGGCGGATTAGCGGTACTCTGTTGCATGCTCGTCGCCACTTATTGCTTGTGGCTCGTCGTTACTCTCAAGTAAGATAAAAGGATTCCTTTTTTCGTTAAAAAAAATGATTTTTTTTCGTTTAAAAAAAAATGATTTTTTTTAGATAAAAAAAATTAAATTAGTAATTTGCGATACAAGTACGGTAAAGCAAACTTTAGACTCACTTCACAGTTGGCGTATGATGTTCGCTACGCCGCACTAGTATCGCAAAATATTTTCTGTAACGAATGCAAGAGAAGTGCTACTCGGGGACTGCTGATTGAGGCTGTAGAGCCAGTGTGCGTAAAGTACGAGATGCGTGCGTAAAGTACGAGACGCCTGCGTAAAGTACGAGATGCGTGCGTAAAGAACGAGAAGTGTGCGTAAAGTACTAAAGCGTGCGTAAAGTACTAAAGCGTGCGTAAAGTACTAAAGCGTGCGTAAAGTACTAAAGCGTGCGTAAAGTACTAAAGCGTGCGTAAAGTACTAAAGCGTGCGTAAAGTACTAAAGCGTGCGTAAAGTACTAAAGCGTGCGTAAAGTACGAGAAGCGTGCGTAAAGTACGAGAGGCGTGCGTAAAGTACGAGAAGCGTGCGTAAAGTACGAGAGGCGTGAGTAAAGCGAAAGGGGCTCGAATGCCCCTCGGGCGTGTGCACATCGAATGTACACATGCCCGTTATTTATAAGTAGCACTTTTCATGCATGAGTTACATAAAGATTTTTTTTATTTAAAAAACAATAAAATGGTTTTTTTCTTATAAAAAAAAAATAAAAATTTGCAAACAAAAAAATGTTTTCCTCACGATTTCTCCATCGATAATGCCGACAGGTTCCATTACAAATCTTGGCGCGAATGGCGCCGAAGGAATCAGAACATAAGGCTGATGGTGAAGCATCGATCGGACGAGGATAATTTTAAGAAGCTCGAGATCTGGATAAACGCACACGATGGAAACAACAACGCATCCAACGTTCAGGCAATGTCTCCGAGGATGAATCGTTTGACTTCGTGGCTGGGAATGCCTCTCACGCATACCAGTGAAGCCATCTTCGCCGTCCAACAGACAACGTTCGTTTAGCCCATTTATTAAAACCGAACAAAATCTCTCAATAATTCATTCGCCCACTCGCCCCGTCGATTGCTTATATTAAGTAATGCGACATTTTTCACTTCATTACATTTTTTTTTTAACCCCCCAACTCAAACTCGTTTGTGAAATTTTGTCACTATTTTATTTATCGCGTTCAATTGTAATTTTTAACGTCGTTCGATAAGCTATATTTTTTTTATGCGGTGATAATAAACTAATAATTTTTATACTTTGATAAGAAAAGAAAATGTATTTTATTTTATTTTTTTATTTTGTCCTTCTCGTGCAAAACGATAGTTCGAATTCGAGGGACGGCATACATTTTTCATGTGATATTCGGGGAAATGAACGTCGCGAATTCGGAGTCGGAGAGGCGTATCGAGTAAATAATACAGAGACCTATAATGCGGGTAGAGGAAAAGCTGAATGACGAAGACGCGAAAAGGCTTCGTCGTGGACGTAGATTTAACTCATTCTCGTTCATAAAATGTCGTCACTATTTTTATTTATCGTGTTCAATTGTAATTTTTAACGTCGTTCGATAACCTACATTTTTTATGCGGTGATAATAAACTGAGAATTTTTATACTAAGATAAGAAAAAAAAATTATTAAATTGTTTTTTCCCTTTTTGCGTAAAATGATGGCTCGAATTTGGGGAACGACATAAATTTTTCATGTGATATTCGAGGAAATGAACGTCGCGAATTCGGAGTCGGTGACGCGTATCGGCGGAGTAAATTATACAGAGACTTATAATTCAGGTAGAGGAAGAACTGAATAATTAAGTCGCCAAATGGTCGTCGATTTAACTCATTTTCGTTCATAACATTTCGTCACCATTTTTATTTGTCGTGTTCAATTGTAATTTTTTAACGTCGTATGATAAGCTATATTTTCTTCGTCAGCTTTTATAAAAGCTAATTTTTATACAAAAGTTGGAAATTTCAATTTTACACTTTTGTGAGGAAGCGATACGAAAATTTAATTTTACAACTTTTTTTTTTCTGTGATAACAAATTGATAATTTTTATACGTCCATTTAACACATTCTTGTTCATAAAATTTCAACGCTGTTTTGTTTATCCCGTTCAATTGTAATTTTTTTCGTCGTTCGATAAGCTATATATTTTTTTATACAGTGATAATAAAGTGATAATTTTTATACGGCGATAAGACATTTAAAAAAAAATTAAATTGTGTGTTTTTTTTTTTTTTACTTTTCGTGCAAAACGCTTACTCGAATTCGAGGGATGAGCATACATTTTTCATGCGATGTTCGAGGTAATGAACGTCGCGGATTGGGAGGCGTATCGGCGGAGTAAATAATACAGAGACCTATAATGCGGGTAGAGGAAAAGCTGAATAAGGAAGACGCGAATTGGCTCGGACAAGTGTGTCGTGGACGTCGATTTCCGCGAGGTACGCATACAACACGGTAGATACGATGAATAGTTGTTAACTCGATCGTTTCGAAGTTAAGTTGACCAGAACAACACGTCGACAATAGACGGGTGAGGTAATGCACGAAGCTCTACAAAATGTTATAGTGTTGCGACCCCGCGGAACTTTCTGGATTGCCAGGCAATCAACAATTCACGAGAACAATGTTTCAACTACGTGTGTCGTTTTCCATTGGAAAATGAAAAAAAGGCTCGCGTGACTAAAAGGTCTCGAGACTTCTTAATTCGACATTTGTCACCGGCACGCGTGTTATAAAAAAATATATCTACGAAGGAAAACAGAATGGGCGATGCACGCTAAAATAAGGTCTCGGCTTGATCGGATCCAAATTTTAGCAAATATTTTTGTTCAATCATTTTTTCAATAACTTTAGCCAATATTTTCTTCAATAATTTTAGCCAATATTTTTTTAAATAATTTTGACCGATATTTTTTTCAATAATTTTAGCCAATATTTTTTAAAATAATTTTGACCAATATTTTTTTCAATAATTTTATCCAATATTTTTTTCAATAATTTTATCCAATATTTTTTTCAATAATTTTATCCAATATTTTTTTTATTTTGTATGTTCCATCGTATACCCTTCTCTGGTTTTTATGTAACCCGTCCCTTTTCCCCCTATCACTCCCTACCCGCACTTCAGTAAGCTACCTAACTTCCAGTGCGTCCGCAGCCGACTTAGCTACACTGTACCGCATTTGCCGAGGACACGGGGAAACTGCGGAAAACCCGTGTCGTTACAGACGGCCCTACATTTTTCTGATTCGTCGATGTTTTAACATCAAGAACTCAGAAAAACTGGCCTGCCACTCAACATTCGATGTGCAAGCCGGTGTGGAGCTAAGCGGTCACCCATCCATCTACTGGACGCAAGCAAGATGCTTGACTCAGGAGACCGCCGAAGCCACACACCGACCGCGCACCTAACGCTGTCGGTTTTATTTTTTTCAATAATTTTAGCCAATATTTTTTTCAATCATATTACCCAATATTGTTTTAAATAATTTTTTCGATACTTTTAGCCAATATTTTTGTCAATTCTATTTCGTCCGATCGTTCGTGAAATTTTTAAGGCCAAAGGTATTTTTTTTTTTTATAAAAATGAAATGTCTTATATCAGATTTTTATTGTATGTATTTTTTTCTAAGAATCACTGGATTGAGAAATATCATGAAAATTTGAAATGTTCGCTTTGCTGAAAAATGTTCACTACAATAAGTCTTCCCCCGTAAGAAATGAGAAATAACGTAGATGGGTGGTGAATACAAACTGGTCCATGTATCATCGATTCGCGTGTTAATCGGGTTGGCCCATATTCACCAACCCTATATCAATTTTCGATGTCGCTAAACGCTCACGAGCTAAAGAACACATGTCAAGCTCGTATTTTGTCATTGACACCGCATCGTTATCCATTCGCTAGTGTCGTACATAGATACGCGCCTTGTCCCACATATTTTCAAACTATTGAAAGGCCATGCGAGCAGTCTGCTACAATATACAAACTTTGTCTAATCGAGCGGTTTCAATTCGTAATATAGTTGTGTTTATAGGGGAAGTTCGTATAACGACCATGCAGCTTTCGCGACCTTCTCAAAGCGATGAAGAAACTGCAACTATTATTATAGTTAAAAAAAATTAATTAAAAAAATAAGTCAAGAGCTACATTTCCGGCTTGCGATGTCAACCGAAAAGATATCTCGATGAGTGTAGTTTTCTCAATTTTGACATTTCGACAAAAATATTCGCTCGACCCACAAACCATATTTTTCAAAGGTTACAATAATATTTTTTTTAAATATCGAAAATATTTGAACAATATTAAAAATATTTTATGAATATTAAAAATATTTTATTAATACTAAAAATATTTTATCAATATTAAAAAATATTTGTGAAATGTTTTTAAAAAATGTTGAAAATATTTTTTTTGTCCGCTCATAGATCTTACATTGAAATATTTCAAAAATGTTTCACGGAAATGTTTTTTTAAACAATTCAGCGAAACAAATTGTGAAAGATTGCATTACCAATCGAAATGGCACATACACACCCGCATAACCACGGAAAAATTCGCAGAAATGATTCAGTGAGACATGAAATTGAAAATATTTTGAAACATTTTATCACTATGTTTCAGAAATATTTCGGACGTGTTGAAAGATTAAGTACGTTTCGGAAATATTTAATAGACGTTACGTTGGAATATTTTTATAGAATATATAAAAACATTATTTTCATATTTTTTAGAAACATTTCGTAAGATTTGAAAGATTGAAAATAGTTCTAAAATTATTTCACAATATTTCGTGCTATATCGGGAACACAAATCGTGACTTATAAATAAAGCTCATAAGGCTTATGATGCAATATGTGAATGCAATATGGACAGTTTTTACATGTGCTGCGAAGGACTGGTTGACAAAAGTCCATTTTGCCCCGTTCTCCCCAATGTATACATGACGAGAGAAAAAAAAAATAAGACCTCCAGATTTAAATAATTGAAAGCGATAAGCGGTCGACAGGTGCCCGGTGTCTCATGTATAGAGCAGCATGCATTATTTGTAGGTGACGAGGTGATTCTTATATACATAGATATCAATCGGCGGAGTCTAAGAGGTCTGTCATATTTTCGATCAGACGACGACCTCGCGAATTTTCGCGAGGTCATCGTCTGCGAGGGCTCGTTTCGCGAGCCCTCGCGCCCCTTCGCGCTACTAAGCTACTAAATAGTTCGCATCTTAAAATAAACGTTTGTAAACATCGACCGTACAACCCACGAGGTAACGACAAACGCCAGTCGAGACGTCACTATGGCGGGGATCGCCGTCGTAATGTGCCTACCACTAGGTCCATTAAGGATGCACCATAAATTCCCAACCGAAAGTTGAATTCGAATCAAAATTTCAGTTCAAAACTTCAATCTGAAGAAAAAAAAAGCAGCCCTATTAAGACCTTTGATTTTTCATAGTAATAATGCCAAAAAGTTACTAAGAAATTATTATTACAATAAATTGTTTAAAGCAATCAAAAAACCTGTTATTTTTTATTTTGAATGAATTTCTTGACTTTTACGAATTTACATGAATTTTTTCTGAATTTTCTTACATGTAAACATTTTTTTTAGTTTGAAAGAATCGATGTAGAGTCTCAAATATCAGATATGTTTCTGTGTTACGCTTCCACAGTACACACAAAAATTTGCGACTCGATTGCGCCAACAAGTCCGTAGTTATTCATTTTGCGGTAAAACCGGAAGAGTATAACATTTTTAATTCAGCACCTAATCAGCCCTCAAAAAGTACCTAATAGTGGTATATTTAATTTACGTTTCTTAATTTTTAATTCGGCAGTTTAACGGACCTCCTACCACTGTAACTAGAAGAAGCCGCAATCTACAGACGATAATGAAAAAATAACGGAACAAAGTGCGTATTCTTGTTCTACGTCAAAAACTGAGAAGACTTTTCCTTTGTCATTGTTCGATAGAGCTCATAGTTTCCGAGTTACGAGCGTTTGAAGGTTTGAGGCGATAACGCGGACCCGCCAGATGGCGCGACGCGCCACCAAGCGGTCTCATTGGCTGATCTTTGAGCGCTCATAACTCTTAAACTACGGGCTCTAGAAGAAAGTTTCAAAGGGAAAGTTAGTTCAAATTTGGCGTCTGAATACGATTCACCCTTTCTTGGTCCAATTCCGAGTGGATATTTATCAGCCCCCGGTAAATTGTACCGCGTTTCGAGAAAATGCCTTTCATCAAGTTATCGAAGCTTTCCTGGCTTTCTACGTGTTCAGCTACTGGTTAGGATTGAACCTTTCGTACGAGAAGACAAAAATCACTCTACACTTGTGTCCCAAAAGAGCTTCTTGACGTACCCCGCGATCATTAACCTCGTTCCATAGAGAATCGCGTTTGCCAATCGTTAAAAGTTCGTTGCGACGACTGGTTCGCTTCATCGGGAAATCCATGTTACATTAATGCTCGGATACGTGGCAATTCAAAGTCACTCGCCTCTTTGACGACGTGGACTCAGGACGTAGAATTAGGTTCTTCTACCTATAATCGACGAAAGCCAGCCGGCTCTCCTAACCGGCTATGCTCTGTATATGTACATATGTATTAATGGGTCGTTCCACGAGAATGATTACCCATCGGACTTCTAAGAAAATACAATACTACGGAGTTATCCAACTCGGCCTTGAGAACCGGGGTTCGCCTTGCAAGAGGACAACGTGCAGGGTTATCATTAGCCTACTTTGCCGAGGTATGCCCTCCAATATCAATACATTATGCCCCAATCCTTAAGACGCTGTATACATTTTCTACCATAATTTTCTATTGACATTTTTTTTTTGCTCAAGCTCGGCCATCGTTACGAGTTCGAATGTCAAATGTGTTTTATCTATCTTCAACCCTCTCCGACATGAATTTCATAAAAATTTTCCGAAACAAGACGAACGAATTTTTTGAAGATTTTTTTTACTCGACACTGTCTGAGATTTTTTATTCGAGCCGACGTGTAAAAATTTTCCAAACGCACTTGAACGTTAACCCTCTCTGACACGCATTTCGTAACAATTTTCTGATACAAGTCGAACGCATTTTTTAAACATTTCCCAAACACATTTAAACTTTAACCCTCTCTGACACGCGTTTCATAAAATTTTTCTGAAACAAGTTGAACGAATTTTTTTTTACTTTTTATAATTTTATTTGACACTGTCGGAGATTTTTTGTTCAAGCCGACGTGTAAAAATTTCCCAAACGCATTTAAACGTTAACGCTCTCTGACACGCATTTCATAAAAAATTTCTGAAACAAGTCGAACGAATTTTTTTTACTTTTTTTTTTATTTGACACTGTCGGAGATTTTTTGTTGAAGCCGACGTATAAAAATTGCCCAAAGGCATTTAAAAGTTAACCCTCCCTGACACGAATTTCATATCAATTTTTGTTCAAGCCGAGTCGAGTATTTAAATACTCGACTCGGCTCGGTTGACAAACGTGTTGCGGAAAATGTTTATAAAATATAATAAGCGAAGGGTCACGGCGATACGCTCAATAGTCAACGAGGGATCGATAAATTATAATAGTGTGTTATCGTATCAAAATGAACGACGCTGTTGGCTCTTCCTCGCGTTGTGACGAGAGACAATATTGTGCACCGTTTACGAGGTCGCGTGAAAACCAGTCGATAATTCATTACATTAACAGGACAGAGCGCTTGCATGCACGAACCGAAGGCGTTTCTTTTTGTTTTGCAATTTTCGATAGTTGAGTTGAACATTGAAGTTCGTGTTCAACACGTCAATCCTACGAACGGACGAATAATAAATATATTGCGTGAGCTCGGTATGCCGTGTGGTTCAAGTTTTCTGTCCTCACCACTGATACGACAATGTCCGTGATACGATACGCAAATTGCGTACACGACTTTCACCCACTTTCATACGCATCAGCTATCGCCGAGTTCGAGCAAGTTTGAAACTTCGAAGGCTTCGAGAGATTGATTAATTAAACGCGATCAATTAAAACTGATTCAAGCTCGATCCAGGAAGGTCACATGTATTTTTCAACCGCGTCTTCGTCGAGGTAAGGTAAAAGTACCAGTGGCCGCACACCTAAGGGCGATGTCCCAGTTCCCGTACATGCATGAAAAATCGTATTTGCGTCTCTCTTGCACGCATGCTTTGCGCGGCCACTGGGACGTGTTCGGTCACTGGGACGTTTACCTTATTGCGACGAGCGCGGCAACTCCAGTGTCCGACGCGTGGGACTTACGGACCAGGAGCGTTTAGCTTCCGGAGCCTGTAATTGTCGCAGGCCTCACTAAATCGATATTTCGGTTCGACGAAATTGTCGCACACATTCTGCCGTATCGATTTCATTACAAAAATCCAGAAACGAATTACTCGATGCAAAGTTACACCCCGATGAATACAAGGGTGCGAAAATAGTGCTTTATGATACAAGTGCGGTAAAGCGAACTTTATACGCACGCTGCAAAGTGCGGCGAGTGCGACCTTCTTGACAGTCCGCGTATGATGTTCGCTAGACCGCACTATTATCGCATAATATTTTATTTCGGTCGGTTGGAAAATGGCGCATGTTTCGCGAAAATCCCCACTTTCACACCTTGTGTAATAAAATTTTGGTCGATACCCGTGCGAAAAACGTTTTTGGAACTCGTGTGATTACAACACTCGCCTTCGACTCGTGCTGCAAACTCACACTCTTCAGAAATAGTACATTACTCCACGAGGACGAAAAACGTTTTTCCAACGCGTGTGAGCTTGCAGCACGAGCCGAAGGCGAGTGCTGTAATCACACTCGGTGATCTCAGTGAAAACACGCACTTTCCTCCCTTGTGGCGTAATATACTAATTTCGCACTCGTATCGAAATGTACTATTATGTAACGAATGGAGGAGAAGTGCTACTCCGTGCCTACTGATTGTGGCGCTGTACAGCCAGCGTGCATAAAGTACGAGCAGCGTGAAATAAATTCCAGAAATCGCACGCAAAGTATTCAATCTGCGCATGCTCCGGGAATTTAAGCTCATGGCTGCAAAGCGCCACTTACGCCACTCTCGATAGGCACGAAAAGCAGCGCTTTTCATGCATGAGGTACATAAAGATGGTTTTTTCTGAGCATCAGCTATTGACGCCTCAGCTTACTGATAGCTGATTTCAAAACTGAAACAATTAATAAAATTAAATGAAGCTCAACCCCAAAAGGTCACACGTATTTTCTAACACCCGTTTTCCCCGAGGTATCGCGTCGAGTGCCGCAACCCCGGTGACTCACATATGGACACACATGGGACTACCGGAGCATGAATTGTCGAATCGCTCATTAAATCGACATTCCGTTGCGACGAACTTGTTGCACACATTCTGCCCTATCGATTTCACTACAAACAATCCAGAAACAAATGGCTCGATGCAAAGTTACACCTCGATGAAGACAAGTTTGCCGAAAAAAAAATAGATTTTTCTGCGCAGCAGCTATTTATGCCTCAGCTTACTTACAGCTGATTCCAAAAATGAAACGATTAATTAAATTAATTGAAGCTCAACCCCAAAAGGTCACACATATTTTCTAATCGCCTTTTTCCCCGAGGTATTGCGTCGAGCGCCGCAACCCCGGTGACTCACATATGGACACACATGGGACTTCCGGAGCATGTAATTGTCGCATCGCTCATTAAATCGACATTCCGTTTCGACGAACTTGTTGCATACATTCCGCCCTATCGATTTCACTACAAAGAAGTCAAAAACAAATGGCTCGATTCAAAGTCACACCTCGATGAAGACAAGGGTGCGAAAAAGATGGGTTTTTCTGCGCATCAGTTATTTACCCTACAGCTTGCTTATAGCTACAGTAGAACCCCGATCAACCGGGCTGCTCGGGACCGAAGAGTCCCCGAATAATCGAAATCCCGGTTAATCCGAACTAGAGCGTGAAAGTAGATAAGTCAATGATGACTAATGATACAACTTTATTTTTACTAGTTACAATGACATTTGGTACAACTTGCACTTAATTGTTAAAAAATGTGAACTAGAATGTAAAGCTTTGGATTTTTCTTTTCATGATTAGTACGTAAGCTAGTTTTTTTTGGAAGAGTGTGCTCGCAACGCACTACGCGAATTAAAAAAAAAGAAATCTCGGAAGATGCACGGTTAATCCGCTTCCCGGTCAATCCGATCCCGGTTAATCGGGCTTCTGCTGTAATTCCAAAAACTGAAACGATTAGTTAATCCGATTCAAGCTTATCCCCAGCCTAACCCCGCCATCGTCGACGAATTATCAAACATCTCTTTTTCTCCAGGCTAAAAATAAAAATCCCCACCCAGACCAACCATCGCATTAAGACAGCACCGAGAGAAAAATCGGGGTTGGAGCTAACACACATCAGAGGTTGACCCAAGCAAATATGGTTGGCTCAATGACGATTTAAGTGGCTTAACCACCTAAGAGGTTGAGTTAACAACATAAGGTTGGCTTAACGTCTCGGTGAAGTTAAATAGGGGAGACCGGGGCAAAATGGCACAGCGGCGTAAGACGGGACATTGAGGGTAAAACTCAATTTTCCAATAATTTTTGGATGCCCCATTTTGTCCCAATGATACATCCGGATTTTCAAACCCGTTTTGCCCCACGTACCACCATCGCCACCATCCAAAAGTTATTGGAAAATTGCATTTTGTCTCGTAATCCCGTTTTGCCCCGCTGTGCCATTTTTCCCCGCTCTCCCCTACGGCGAAACTCATGATGAACTTGAATCAATAGATCTCATCGAGGCTGAGCCAACCTCAGTGAGGTTGATTGATTCAAATAGTGGTTGACTCAACCTCACTGAGGTCGATTGGTTCAAATTGTGGTTGACTCAACCTCAATCAAATTCATCATCAGTTTCGCCGTATTTAACCTCACCGAGAGTTTGAGACAAGCTTATGTCGTTAATTCAACGTCTCGGTGGTTGAGTCACCTAAATCGTCATTGAGCCAACCATATTCTGTTTGCCCAAACGCTCATCTATGTTCTCTCCATCCCCGTTTTTTTCTCCCAGCGCGGGTTTCTCGGTCCGTAAATTCCAACCCAACTGCACAACCAAACCCGCGAATCAAACGATCTCAATCAGTGTCGAATCGATAGTTAAAAACGGCGATAAACGTAGATCGCATCATGAAACATGAACTTGAGAACGCACGCTCATGGTGAACTTGAATCAATAGATCTCATCGAGGCTGAGCCAACCTTAGTGAGGTTCATTGATTCAAATTGTGGTTGACTCAACCTCGATGAGGTCGTTTGGTGCAAATTCATCATCAGTTTCGCCGTATTTAACCTCACCGAGAGTTTGAGTCAAGCTTATGTCGTTAATTCAACGTCTCGGTGGTTGAGTCACCTAAATCGTCATTGAGCCAACCATATTCTGTTTGCCCAAGCGCTCATCTATGTTCTCTCCATCCCCGTTTTTTTCTCCCAGCGCGGGTTTCTCGGTCCGTAAATTCCAACCCAACTGCACAACCAAACCCGCGAATCAAACGATCTCAATCAGTGTCGAATCGATAGTTAAAAACGGCGATAAACGTAGATCGCATCGTGAAACATGAACTTGAGAACGCACGCTCAATGCTAAAGCGGAAAAACGATAAATTACCCTTCCGCGTGCAGCCTTACTCGTTGCGCAATGTCAGCGACACGATGTACGTGACTTAACGACATATATATTTTTTCTTCATTCCCCTTTTACTCTCAATGCTACGGAACTTGACATTGAGGCGAGGGCGCACTCGACGCCGATGCGTACACGTCGATGCACCGAGCCATGCAAAACTCTACGTGCGGAAGCGACGGAAGGGCGGAACAGTGAAGGGTGAAGGGTGAAGGGTGAAGGGGTGGGTTCTTAAAAGCTCGAACGTTCTCGGGCGGCTCGCACGCGTATCGGCTCGTATCGCAAAAAAAAACCACCCCCCGGCCTATAACTATACCAGCGCGACAAAACTATCATCAACCCCCTTAAGGGGGTGAAGCGGGGCGCGGCGGGCGGCTCGCGTCGCACGCGCAGGTCCGGTAACTATGGGAACTTGTGTGTGGTCGGTAACGCGTGGAACGATTCTGGTCATTCCGGTCGAAGCTTTCCAGCCGCGAGGAAAAAGAGCCCAGTCCAAAGCTCCGCGCGGTTCCGGGCGATGAGAAGGAAAAATAAAAAGAAACCAAAGCGGCAACGGCGAGTGGAAAAAAAATAATACCGCGATCCGAGAAAAATTTATCCTGAGAAAATCGCTCGTTGGCTCCTCATATTGATATCACGATCGGGATTGTATTTTTTTGTTTATTTATTTTTGTTTGTTTTACCTTTTTCGTGACAATTGCCCGTTGAAAAATTTATTGTCTTATCGATTGGCACGGACGAATCCGACGAGCCTCGTCCTCGGCGGTTGAATAAAAATAAGGAACTTTGTCAAGTCGCGGGTGACTCAGTGCAACGTATGTGCATGCAGGCATAGATCGCTCATCGTTGTTTATAACGTGTACATGTGAGGGCGCGTGACGTTCGACTTCCAGCCATTAGAAACAGCGGTCAAGCTCAAGTTCGTCCATGTGGATCGTGCTGTTGCTCGGACTGTTGCTCAAGGAGTTGCTCAAGAAACTTCGGAGACTCGACTCCGCGCCGAAATACGAAGCCACGCAAAATCCCTTCGTCGCTGTCAGGGAGAGAATCAAATTTCACGGATAATTATTGAGTTTGGATTTTTTTTTTAGTACTTTTTTCTCAACTTTTTTTTTTTTTTTTTTTTAAGATAGAATTTTGATTTTTTTTTTGTGGTTGGGTGTGCGGTGTGTGACTTTGTGAAATTCGGTGGGGAGGAAGGGAAAGCGAAGAGGGTGCGAGAGATCGTGGGCTGGGGGAGATCGAGAAAAAAATTACTTATAGAAGAAAGAAAAAGGACGATTCATCTTCGAAGCATGTGAGGTAAATGGCCGTGATAATTACGGGCCACCCTCCGAGCGACCTACTATGGGCATCTGCCTGGACACTGGTATGTACTTTTTTATGTTTATTTATGTTATGCATTTTTTTTTCTATCGATTTTACACGGAAGGTGTCAAATCGATCGATAATCGAATAATTTATGCATAACGGCACGGTTGATGCAGACACGCGGGAGACGGCGCGGTCACGTTTTGCGCGATAACCGATGCGCAATTTTTTATTTTTTTTTATTATTATTATGTTTTTTTTATTCGGCCACGTGGGACAACGAAAGTTTATCGCGATTGCAAAATCGATTTAACAGGAATTTCCGTATTCGTGGAGTGAACCTTGCATAATTAAATATAATCAATAAACGCACGTTTATATCGACCCACTTTACTTCATTGTTTATTCAAAAGGCTTTGACACGGAAACGTCTTGTGAACGTTCCGTACCGCGTATCGTTCCCCGTCACAGTCGGCGAGACCATTACACTTTGACTGAAGATAATTAATTTTACATAGTTTACGGAGAAAAAGTGCGAAGCAAAAAACGAATTTAAAAAATTGAACTATTCGGAAATTTCAGAATGGCGAAATTTTTGAATTACAAAAATTCAGAATTACAGTTTTAGAATTGCAAAATTCAGAATTGCAAAATTTCAGAATTGCAAAATTTCAGAATTGCAAAATTTCAGAATTGCAAAATTTCAGAATTGCAAAATTTCAGAACTGCACAAACTACGCAGCAGAGCTTAACAATTTCAATTTTCTGACTCAAAAAGGCTAAAAATCGAAAATCGCGTTTCGCAAAAAAAAAAAGGTTCCGAACCCCAAAATTCCATGAATTTTATCGCGTTGAAAACGAACCCGTTAAGAGTTTTGAGGTGGAGTGAAGCGACGCCCAGATACCGAGGGTGGGTTGAACTCTGGCGATAACGAATCGTCGTGCGTCTCGACATTTTCAGATAAAAAAAATGGATCGCAGGTGCTCGAGGAAGGGGATGGTCAAAGTGTTGGAAGGTGGCGAGGTGAAGCGGGCTTGCTCGCTACACCCCCGGACGGTAGTTTTCCCATGCAAAACGTTGGACCGGTCAAGTTCGAGGCACCGAAGGTCCCGGTCATTTTTGTACTCGGTAAGTAGCACTTAACTCCAGACCTGCTGTTAAATGTATAACGGGCTCGCGACTTACTTGACGCTTGAAGGCAAACGTATCGTCGCAAGTTCGCTGAGAATTCGCTGAGAATAAAAAAAAGGTCAAATGATAGAAAGCAATGGGAGACGAAAAAAAAGCAATAGTCATTTTTAAACGATGTCTGTCGGTGTTATTGTTAAGGCGGCCCGGGCAGCGGTAAGGTGACACATTGCGACAACCTCATGCAGGAGAAGAAAGGCATAACGCACATCAACATGACCGATCTTCTGCAGCAATACGCCCTTGGCAATGGTGAGAACCAAGTTTGTTCGGTTGTTCATTTTGTTAGCGCCAATTTAGAAAAAAAAATAGAAAAAAAATAACAATAACATCCGAAATAGTTATTTGTATGGCAAGGGCGTAGAAAACGAGTTCTTGACGAGTGTGAAAATGTGAGAACTGCCCTTTCTACGTCATTAACATAATTTTTCCTAACGAATTCACAAAAATCACACTTTTTGTTTTTGGGAAGTGTGCGCAGAAAGATGCTTTCTCGCACTAGTGCGAGAAAAAATATCATATTACGTTTGTACGCATTCGCAGCATTTTTCTCGCACGCCATACGAAAAAGTGCCTTTCTGCGGTTACTTTACAGGAACGGAAAGTGGCATTTTACGTGCAATGCGTTAAGAAAAAAATTCTGAACCTTCGTTAGCGGGGTGTGAGATAAAAATTTCTGATTTTTCTCGCCATTAAAACGACGGATGGAAACATTACTTCGATTTCTTTATTTTTCTTCAAACATTAAATCCTCGAAAGTATCTCCGGAGGGCAATATCTTTATATTTTATTCGTGGGGGCAAATCGATTCGCCACGCAAATGCAACGCAATAAAAAAAAGTTTCATGGTACTGGAGATAAAAATAAAAATTCAATACAGATATGCAAGACTTTGGTCTACTGAGCAGTAAAACCGTGGCGGAAGTTCTAATGCTCGAGATGAAGATGTCACCGGGTGCCAAAACTTTTCTCGTCAGTGGTTATCCGAGAAACATGCGCGACGTCGTCGAGTACTCCGAGAAGGTGAGCATTTCCAGCTCTTGCTATTTTTAAAAAATCTTATATTTACCCACACATAAACACCAATTCGAGCTCGTATATGATAAGTATAATTTTCATTTATAATTTATTTCTCAAATTTTATTTCATTCATTTTTTTTACTCATAGCGAGAGATTTTACACGAGAAAAATAAATGAAACCGGAAGGTCAGTATTTTTCGATCCGGAAGTGACGTCATGCCGGAAATATGTAACTTCCGGTTTAAAATCCCATTTTAGAACGGACATGACGTCATACTGGAAATACATCACTTCCGTCGAAAAATGAGGTTTCCAAACCGGAAGAGAAATCATCCAAAAAATACGTCACTTCCCGTTTGAAAAAATGACATTTTCAAACCGGAAGTGAATTATTTTCGATATGACGCCACTTTCGGTCGAAAAATGGTATTATCAAACCGTAAGTGAATTATTTTCGATATGACGCCACTTTCGGTCGAAAAAATGGTATTATCAAACCGGAAGTGAATTATTTTCGATATGACGCCACTTTCGGTCGAAAAAATGGCATTTTCAAACAGGAAGTGAATTATTTTCGATATGACGGCACTGTTGGTTGAAAAATGCGTCTTCCAACCGGAAGTGACGTATTTCCGGGAATCTTCGTAAATCTAAATTTTTGGTTTCTAAATACCATAGTCTATAGCGAGGGCGCGAAACGCCCGAGCCACAACCTGCTACCATATATATAGTTATATAATAAAAGGGCTTTATTTCACATCAATTTCGACGTCGAATCGTGCGGCCTGCGCATTATATAGCGGTCGATGTATATAATGTATTGATTATCCTGCCCATTCCTATTCCATTATCCGTATATCGCACGCGTATCATAAAGCATTTGGTGAAAGCCCCACGTGGGGTCACAATGCTGACTCCCAAATTCCTTCCACGTTTCGTATATCAAGTATTAATGCCAATCGTTGCTCGCACGTGAATAACGCGTATCATGAATGAGATCACATTTTTCTTTTAAATTTCCATTTATACTGTTTTACATTAATGTAAAACAGTTATTGAAAAAAATAGCCGAACAGCGAAATCGAAAAAAAAAATTTCAGTTGTCAGCCAATTACTCTCTTTTTACCGATCATTTTTACTCATATGTGCCACATTTCGATTGGTGTATGAACCCCGGGGACACACAAATACATACATACATAAATGCACGGCGTCTCGTGGATGACGTAAAAAAATATTTGCACGCACTTTTTTTTGTCGAACACTGTGTAGGGTAATTTTTTTATGAACAGATATAGCAAACGTTCTATTTCTGATCCCTCACAGATACAAGTAGTAAATGGTGTCATACTGGTGTCCTGGAGACAGGAGGTACTCGAGAGACAAATCGATTACGGTGCTCAACTGGGACACGTTATTTTGGGTCTGGCGCGTATGGAGCTAAGAAACTTTTACAGAAACGTTATGCCGGTAGCGGAGTACTTCGATCGCAGCGGTATTCTGCTCGAGGTAAATAATTTGTTTCTTTGTTTGTAATAGTTTGTTCGTTGTTTTATCGGGCGGGGAAAAAAGAGTATATAGTACGACTGTCGAGTGAAATTGGGTCAGGAGGCGGTCTAGCAGCTTTTTTTTACATGGCTTATGCGTGAGAATGCGTGCGAAAAGCTCAAATCGCGGATAGACACTGACAAGCCATCAGCAGGGGGAGCGAGGGTGGCGAAGTGTTTCGTAACGTCGCGAGGCGACTAAAATTATTCATCGTTCTATCGTAACATAAACCTCGTATATGTTGTACTTTAGGTAAACGGTGAACGAAATCCCAGCGAGGTATACTCCGACTTCCGGGACGATGTTATGAGGATACTGGGACTCGCCGAGAGTAAAGCTCGCATCAAACAACCGCAACGCTCCTTGGAAGCGGAGGTAAATACGATGTTTTGTAAATAAACTAGCAGGCTTTGTTTGTGGGTCAATAGAGACGCGTCGCTTGTGACGGAACTTGCGAAATAATTCTAGTAGATCACAGAATCCTGAGATCGCGTAATCCTGGGATCGCGTAATCCTGGGATCGCAAAATTCTGGGATCGTAAAATTCTGGGTTCGCTAAATCCTGGGTTCGCTAAATCCTGGGATCGCTAAATCCTGGGATCGCTAAATCCTGGGATCGCTAAATCCTGGGATCGCAAAATCCATGGGATCGCAAAATCCTGAGGTTTGAAAATGTTGCGATCCCTAAATTCTGGGATATGACAAACAGATAAACCATAGAAAGGTTCATTGTATTACACGTATTGTTAATTCTGTCTCAAGGTTGAAGTGGAACGCCGCGCGATAACTTCCAGTGTCCCGTCCCTGAAGGAAAAGCTCGCGGTGACAGAGATAACGCCGCGTACGCCGGTCGCGCGACTCATTCCCGCGAAAACAGCAAACAAGCCACGAAAGGGTATTCCCACCTTTATCTGGGTCATAGGTAAGTCATCGACCCCGCCGGATCACAAGCGAGGGTGGCGCTAAAAATATTGACTATTAACGCAGGTGGCCCAGGAAGCAACAAGGCAACGCTCTGCACTCAAGCCGTCCAAAATATGCCCAACTGGGTACACGTTAGCATTGGTGGACTTCTGCGGTCGATGGCATCCTCCAACGCCCTCGTCAACGAGGCTATCGTGGCCGGCGAAATGACTCACCAGGATATCGTCATGCAGCTCGTCGAACAACAAGTATTGCTGAATCGCGACACCGACGGTATAATCATCGACGGCTTCCCCCGAGATCTCAATCAGGTTCAGGAATTCGAGAGCAAGGTAACGTTTATCATCGGTACAGGAGAGCGGGGCAAAATGGGGCAGTGGGGCAAAACGGAACAGAAAATCGGGATGCATCGATGGGGCAAAATGGGAAGTCCTAAAATTATTGGAAAATTGCGTTTTTAAAAACGGAATTTATCAATAATTTTAGGACGTCCCATTTTGGCCCATCGATGCATCCTGATTGTCGGTTCCGTTTTTCTCCACTGTGCCGTTTTGCCCCGCTCTCCCCTACAAAAATGTAATATACCATTTCAATTGACCTCGACAATGGGCATTGTTTCTTTTTCAGTTTGGTCAAGAGCCACCGCTCGTGCTGCTGGACTGCTCGAAGTTGCAGCTCGGCCGTGGACGATTGGACGATAGCGTGTCGGCTTTCCGAAAAAGATTGGAACTCTTCCGTGAGGTGTCCCTGCCGATGCTGAAGACACTGGACAACGACAGTCGTCTCACAATCGTTAGTATCATTGTCCGTTAACTATTTATTTATTTTCTTATTGTGCGAAAAAAAATCTTCAATGGAATCCTCCTCAAGGTTGAATGGTGTCCTCAAAATGCATTCGGTAGCGCTGGCCCTAAAAACCAAAAAAGTCTTTCAAGAGATGTTTTTATTTGACATTCGTTTAGTGAGTTAACGCAGTTGACTCACCCATTGTCTTGCCCGTTTGGGTTACAACAATAAACCACGGTGGTGTTTTGTAAAAAAAATTAATATTTTGTTTGTAAAAAAATATAGTACGTTATGAGACTAGTGCGAAAATGGTACATTTCGACACTAGTGCGAAAATGGTACATTACGATACTAGTGCGAAAATGGTCCATTACGGCACTAGTGCGAGAATGGTACATTACGATACTAGTGCGAAAAAACTTTTTCGCACTAGTATCGAGCTGCAAACTCACACTTGACGAGTGTGAATTTGCAGCTCGAGCCGAAGGCGAGTGTTGCAACCACACGAGTTAAGAAAACGTTTTTCGCACGAGTATCGTACCAAATTTTATTTCACACGGTGTGAAAATGGGGGTTTTACGCACGCGAAACGTGCGCATTCCCATCGAGTGCAGTAAAATTCCCATCGAGTGCAGTAAAACATGTTTCTGTAAAAATTTTTTTTTAATTTCGTAAGAAAAAAACATTCCTTTGTAAAAAACAAAAATAATATGCTCTAGTAAATGAATGTTTTTGATGGCAGGTCGACGGCGACACCGATGTACCATCGGTCCAGCAAGAATTCGCTGCGGCGTTGTACCAGCTGATGCGACAGTCGAGACGCAAGGAGGACTATCACCCGCGCTCGGCCAATTCCCCAAACTCGAAGGTCCCCGGTAACATCAACGGGACCCAGCAACAGAACGGACATACCAATGGTGTGGCGAAGCATGTTATAGAAAACGGTGTAAACGCCCTAGCTAATCACGTCGAAAAGACAATTGGCATGAAAAACACGAGTAAGCTTAACGGTTTTGTGAACAATGCGAAACAAATGAATGGGCATCTGAATGGCGCTGCTAACGGTACGAACGGAGCCCAGCATTTGCTTCAAAACGGTGTTTCGCATCTAGCTAACGGCAACAATAGAGTAGCACCAGCCATTGCGAATATCAATGCCGATAACGCTAACGATCCACTGAGAAACATGTACAACGAGGTCGAGGGCTATCGGCAGGATCTTCACATATAAGCATAATGTAGCGAAATTCGGGATAAAAAATGGTTGGATCGTAATTCTACGTTAAAAACGGAACAAACTTTTCGTTTGAAACATTCTCCAAAAGTGCGTAGTTTCCGAGTTACGTGCGGTCGAAGTTACGGACCAATGAGCGCGCGGCGGCAGATGGCGCCACGCTCGGCGGAGCGTCCTCATTGGCTGAGAGTTTCTGCGGCTCCCAACTCGAAAGCTACGCCTCGAAGCAAAAAACATCAAAGGGAAAGGTTGCTCAGTTCGGAGCCGAGAACACGACTGTACTTTTTTTTTTGGAATCCGAGACACCTCGTATACTGAGTAGAATGTCAAAACTAAGTATAAATTATATGCGTCTCCTTAAATTAGCTGAGGATCGAATACGCCAAAGGTAAAGGACGTATTCACGACATACGGATAACGGAGTAACTGAAGAATGCTCACAAATTATTTACATATAAAAACCAATTACTATTATTATCATTATTAATATTAACGAAAGCGATATTAATGCTGTGTAGAGTTTATTATTAGCATAATCGAGAGATTAAAGATATATTTGTAAATGAGTCAATAGAGATTATTGAAAAGAGTTTTAGATCGTTTGATAGACTGTTTTATAATGGAGAAACATAATGAACGAAGCGAGTGTATTTTTGCATCATATATCTGCCAATCGGATCCTCAAAACTTTACTCTCGATTGAGCCGAATAATTGATTAATTAATTGAACGATTAATTGATTAATTATGCCTCGATCTTTAATCTCCGTATATCAAAGCTCACTCCGAGTATTTTTGTTATTAAAAAATATATATATATATATTTATATATATATTTGATCAGAACATTTACGCCATAGATGAGGTATTTTCGACATTGTACACCCGAGATATATTTTTAAACACAATTGCAGCAATGATTTATCCATCCGCAGGCGGATTTGTGAGAAGATTTGAATCATCGAAGTTGAAGTAACAATCGTTAAATATATAATACGTAGAACGTAGAAAAAAAATTGAATCGCGGTCCATTCGAGTATATTAAATATATTTAAAAAAAAACGGAAACGAATATCGTTGAATCGCCGTGTACGGCAAAGTGCCTTTACAACGTTATTATCATTATCTTAATCCTTAGAATTTGATATATCAATCAAAATATTATAACGGTATAGAAACTGCACGCGGAGTTGTAAATTAAGCGTCGATAAGTATAATTATATTTAACTCGTTTGTATACGAATGTGTGGTTATAATTATTATTATATTATTATTATTGTAGATAAACAAATGTGACCATCCGCACGAAAAGCGACCACTTTGTCGAATTTCAAAAATTCAAGTTATTGATTGACGATGGTAAAAAATGACATTTTTTTTTAATGTCGCCGAAAATGATTGTATACCTCGCACCGAGTTGAAGTCATTAGAATTTTATTGGAAACTTAATTAGAACTTCATCATTTAATACGCTCATATATGCATAACTCCAAACTGGCCCGTTTCGTGCGGACGGCTAAATATGTTTGTTCATCATCATAGTTATTATCGTTATTAGTATTAATCATACGAGTTATAAGACCATTTTTTAATTGCATTTATTAATTTAAATTAACTTTGTTTTTATATACTTCGAATTTGTTCACCTATATTCGATCGCGTCTTTATTGTTTCGTTAAAAGTTTCGTTCGACGTTGTAAGAGCCTCGAGACTATAAGTTTAATAAAATACACATCTGTGGACCACTATCGATTTTGCCTTCAATACGAAAGATAAAGAAAAAAAAAAAAAAAAAGAATTCAACGAATCGACCAACTTCTCACATTGGCCGGGACAACGTCGCACCGAATCTTCGGCTCGCGTATTGCATCAATACAATTATTCGATGCGAATAAATGGTGACTAGTAAATAACTTTATTTATCGCAAGAGATACAAACTCACAATTCGAATAGAATTTATTTTTCCACCTCTTCTCTCAACATCGCTTTGTCACTCTCGGTCATCAGGGCATGATTAGAAAAACGCGGCTAATCCCAAAGCCGAACCGACCGTGAGAGCGAGCATAGTGTAACCAGTAATGTAGACCTGCTTCATCGTCAAAAACATTCCCAAGTCCCAGATCTGCAAAGAGAACAGAAAAACAAACATGAACTTTTAATGAATCATAAAAAAAAAATTTGATTCTCTCTTGCTTTTTACCAAATGTCGAATTCCATTGGAGTAGTAAAAAGTAACGGGAAGCACCAGAATGTATTTGGCCAAGAATAGAACTCTTACTCAATTATACAGAACACAGAATATGTAGAACTCTTAACTCAATATTTGATACAGAATCTCGCGTCAGAAGGAAGATAATTTTTTTTGTGAAATTCAAACTATTCAAAATCTTATCAAATTTAAACGCTTCGATTGATCCTCGCGAAATTAAACAGGGATCATCGGCTGACTATAGTCTTTAGTCGATATAACAATTGTCGACGATAGTTTTTGGCAAAGTCCAAAAACGTGTAAAATTTTAATGACTGAAAGCATTTTGCTAAAAATTTAACCAAACACTGAGGATTGATCACTCCCGATACCTCACAAATTCGAACTTGATTGCAAGCTGTTCTCAAGTTATAAGAGTTTCAATTTTTCAGGTCTGAGAGACATACACACACGCACACACATTCAGACATTTCTTCTAAATAGGATTTTTCTGTGTTTTGGAACATCCTCAACACGCTTTCATGAAAACCAGAAATTTTTTTTCTCATGAAAACAGGATTTTCATTAAAACGGGACGAACAGGGTTCGTTCCGTAAATAAATAAATAAATAAATAAAAACAAAGCTTCCTCTACAAGGAAGCAAGAAAATGGCCTCCCGCTCTCGCTTTTTTACCAAATGTCGAATTCCATTGAAGTAGTGAAAGGTAGCAGGAAGCACAAGTATGTATTTGAACAAGAATAGAACAGGCATCGGCAGGCACATTGCGTCGATCGACGAGATCATGCTGGCCACTCCACCGGGCACGAAAAGAGTTCCTGAAATGAGAATGTAAAAAAATGTCATCTCCGTCATCCAATAACCGTCAAGAGTTCAAAATTGTAATGGAAGTTGCCATTGTAATTTTTATTGACGGAATAACTCCTTTGCACAGAACTCAAGCATATAAAATACGAAATAGAAAACGTTTTGTGTGAAAAAACATCAAATATATATAAGTAATAAATATATTAAAAAAAAAATTACAAATAGTTTGACCTACCGAAGCCTAGAGTTGCCGCGTAACTGGCCAATATCATGCCTGTAGCTCTGTGGCTGATCGACATCAAGGCCGGCAGCTCAAACTTGTAGATCGTTATGTGCGGTGACATCGGACGCTTCAACCTTGCATTTTTCTCTGCGTGGCTCTCGCAGGCCTGGACAGTGGTGAATTTCGAGACCGAAGACGCGATTCCTCGGGAACTCGAAAGGAAAAACATAAATGCAGTTTACACAAAAATGCTTCTCGATCGATCGTCGTAACGACCATTTTTTTAAAAATCAGTGCTCCGACTACCTGCGCGATTTATGTAACAGCGAGAAACGGTTAAAAATTTACCTCAAGGCGCAGAGACTTTGATAATTTCCAATGCCCAAGCCGCGACGGCAAATCATTCTGTAAATAAAACGACGAATCTATCGATGGATCGTTTGACAATTGCGGACGGAGATTTTTTTTGGGTGGAATCGTAAATATTTGGAGGTTAGAATTTTATGAAGATTATTCCTTGGGTTATTATTTTTCTCTCACCTGGAATAGCTCAAAGCCATCTCGACGATTCTAGGATTCACGGTACACGCCGCGAGACGCAATATCGCTTGGTTATTTTTTTAATAATGTTATTCCCGGTGTTTTGACCGAAGAAACTTACGTCACACGTAGGACGATCGTGTGACAAAAGTAGTTGGGTGTATAAATGTATATGTATATATTTGGGCCATTCCGCGTCAAGTCGAACGGTCCAAAAACCTGAGTCTCTTCGTTCAAGCTGAAAAATCATTAGCTGGAATTTTTTTCAGATTTTTGCCGGCTGGTTTTCAAGTTGACCGATAGGCGTGTTAATATTACAAATTATTTTATCTCGGAAACTTTTGGTCGTGCAAAAAATGTCGTGTACAAAAAATATGCTATTTTTTTATTAACTTTCTTCGTAGATTTTTAAAAAATGGCTAAGCTCGAGTAACTTAAAAAAAACAACGTTTTATTTTATTTACATTCATTTAAATTAAGCTGAAGTTTAAAATTAAAATGACTGAAATTAATTTACTTACATTAATGTACATTATTGTATATTAATTGAAGATTCATTTTTTGTAAAATAAAAATACCAGATATTAAAATTACAAAAAATTTTATGCAATATATGCATAGAGTCATCATCGGTAAACATTTTTTTTAAATAAGAATTTTCGATTTTTTTAAGTTTCTTGTGTATGGAATATTTTGAAAAGAATTACGAAGATAGTTCGCCAAAAATACAATCTTTTGTGTAAACGACGTTTTTTTATGCGACCAAAAGTCTTTGAGATATAATAATTTTAAACATTAACACGCCTGTCTGCTAGCTTGAAAAACAAGAGCCGGTAAAAATCTGAAAAAAAATCCTTGTAGTCACCCTACATAATAAATAATAACATCACGATCTTTGAGATCTAAGAGGGTCAGGGTTTTGGGCAGTTCGACTTGACGCGAAGTGACCCATACGCATGTATGTCGGTAAAATAACCCATCGGCATTGCGGGTTACTTCCAGCGGAGAAAGGTAATTTTCGTCGTCGGTACAAGCGCGTATAGAAATGTTTGTCACGTGATACGGCACTGGGAGCGACATACGTGTCGTCGCAGTGGCGTTTCTTTGCGATCTTACAAATCATATAAAAAAACAATGCCCGAAAAAACAAAAACCATTCGATAAGAACAATCTCAACACAAAGCCTCCAAAAGCTATTCTTCCCAATTGCCATTACCGCGATAATTTCAATCCCCAATATTTTCGTCCCATCAGGAATGATGAAGCGAGAGGCGACGGACGTCGCGACGCCGCCCGCACGAGCGTTCTCGCGCATGCGCAAACCTTGTTTACAACTGCGGAGCTTTACCATACACATGACCTTTCCAAAATGGACACGAGTGCCTGTTCCTTACGTACGGCGTGTGCGACGTTCGTAGTCTCTGTCCGAAGTATAATTAGTCTCGCATCCTAATAATCTCTCCGATAAGAGCAGTGAACACCGTCGACTCTCCGATTACACGCGAATACCTGCAACGAAAGCCCCGCAAAGTTTTTCGACCCGCGAGAGTGCGCAAGGAAAAGGAAAGAGAGGAGGAAAAAAAAAAAGAGTAGCAAAGACGTTCGAATCGTCGTTACACGGCTGCCTAGCCGCCGAAGTTTGTGTCTCGCGCACGCCTCTTCGTACCCCAAAAAAATTGCATCGTGTTTCTTCCGTACGCGCATTGTTTGAGCTTATCGAGACGAATGAGTGCAATCGGTCCTGGCTCGTCGTCTCGTTAGTGCAGTGCGCGACAAACAGCGGAAGGGGTAAAAAAAACGAGCGGGGCCGAGAACAAGGACAGCGATAATTTTCGCCTAAACGGCAAAACACCTCCCAGGGGGGTGGGGGGTCAAATATTTTAACGAACCGGAAAAAGAGTAATTTCTTTGCGACGCACAGTGAAGACGATGTATTTTTATTGAGAAAAGAAAGAAAAAAATAGCAACAGAAAAAAAAATCTTTGCATCCGCATATATCGTGCGTGCTTCCCCACCCCCCTCCACGCCCCTGTGTGTGATAAATAAACAGGATCACCGTGAGAGCGCGTGCGCGAGTATTGGTCTCACTCTGTGTTTTCCGTGTGAAAAGAGGGTGGCGGGAGGGGGGGGGGGAGGAGGAGGCGAGAGTAGAGCGCTGCGGCGGAGGCTGGAACGCGCTGCGGCGTGTGTCCCTGTGTGTTTTTCTTCTTTGCGTCTTTACTTTCACCCTACCTACCTTACACACTCCCACCCCCCCTCCGCTGCGGCTCTAATGCGATCTCTCGCGTATTCGTCGCATCAACACGAAAATAACATTTTTTTTTTCTCTCCAAATCATCGCTCTCGCCCGTTAAAAACCCTCCTCGGTGTTTCGGGTGAATAGAAAGACAATCAGAGACACATCGCGAAACATTGTACTGTAGATACGTCTGGCACGTAAACTACGTAGTAGGAGCCGAGTGAAAAATGGCATAAACAAGAGAGAGTGTAACAATAAAAAAAAAAATAAAAACAAGAAAATCGATCGCTAAAAATCGTACACAGAGAAACTTTCTTTTTTGTCGCAAAATTTGTTCGGTCTCTCGGAGATTCGTCCGTCGAGTTTTGTTGTTGACTCTGAGATAAATAATAAACGGGCGGACGGGGAGGGGGTGGGGGCGGGGAAATACGACGAAAACTGCTCGTCCAACGTCGCCATAAAACAGGTGTACGAGACTAGACGCGCGTGCCACCCCGACGCTTTCGACACGAGGTCACATACCGAGGCCGCAAAAGAATACAAAAAAAATATCTCGCGATAAACAAAATACGAACGAACGAGAGGCGTCCGCCGAAGCTCGACGTTCCGAAGCCGCGCGAGAAAAACCCAAAGAAAAGGAAAAATAAGAATCGTCGCGTCGCTCTCGCGCTCTGGTCGAGAATCGACGAAAATTCCGATCGACTGTTCTGAGCCGAAGAGGAGAAAAGTAAAAAAAAGGGAAAAAAATAAATAAAAAAAAGTGTCCGAGGGTGGGGGAAAGGGTCATGGAGCACCCCTAGTGCATTCGGGAGTACGGGCGCACTCGCGTCGGCGCGACGAGGACAAACACAAAACACAGCTATGCGGACCACAGTGAGATACTCGAAAAAAAATTGTGGGAAAAATACATTTTTTTAAATAAGAAAAAAATCCTCAAAATTAATTTTTGAAAAAAAAGAAAAAAAAAATAAAAAAAAAAATTTCTCATCAAAAAAGACATCGACTACCGTAATTTTTTTTTGGTTTTTTTTTTTTGAGATTTTGATTTCTGGTTTCTTTTTTCTCCGTGAATGGTTAATGCGATAGTTGGCGATACGCCGGCGGCACTGCCATGCGAGCACCAGATACGAGGCTTCATTAACGGCGTAAGCGACCGAATCGCAACCACGTGTTTCCTAACGTCAGTGGCGATGTCGTCGGGCAGGGGCCAGGCGTCGCCTTCGGGCGGTCCGCTCGTGCGCTGCGGTCATCTCAGAAAATTGAAGACCCTCAAGAAGAAGTACTTCGTGCTTCGAGGCGACTCGCCCGGACATCCCGCCTGTCTCGAGTACTACGACAGCAAGAAGAAGTTCGACAATCGTCATCCGCCCAAGAGGTCTATATCGATGCGCAGCTGCTTCAATATCAATAGACGCGTTGACACGAAGCACTCGCACGTAATAGCGCTCTACACGAAGGACGAGTGCTTCTCGCTGATACTCGACAGCGAGAAGGAGCTTGACGACTGGCTCAACGCCATGCTCATGCTGTCCGGAGACGTGCCAGACGGAGAGCAGCCACGACCTACCTTCGGTAACGATGCCGGACTACGCCGGGCAAAATTTACATCTTGAACCCTCGATTCAAGATGAGACCTTTTTTTGTTTCATAAATAAAGGCATTTTTTAAATATTTTAATTTAACTTATCATTGACTGATCGAGTACAAAAATGTTGAAAAAAGGCAGTTTTGCGCACGCTTCGTATGTGTAAAATCCCCATTTTCGCATCTTGTGAAATAAAACTTTGCACGATACTCGAGCAAAACAGCCCTGACCTACCTTTGGTAATGATGCCGGATTCGCAGGACAAAGTTTACCTCTTAAACTCTCTATTCAAGATGAGACTTTTTTTTTGTTTTACAAGAAAAATATATATATATTTTTTTTACTTCAGTTCATTTAATTTCTTGTTAACTGATGAAATACTAAAATGTTTACGCACATTCATATTGTCCCCAGAAGCTTTTAAGCTCCTTTGCGGATATCGCTTACGGGTTTTTTATATTTTATAAATCTTTGGTACAATATCGCAGTGTTCATGGAGTGACACTCCGTGCATATAATATTAAACTCAAAGAGTAAAGTTCCATATAACAATTCAGTCCACACATTGAGGGCATTCTATGCATTTACAATAACATCGATGAAAGAAATTCTGCTATATTTATCTGACATATAAAGATATATGTATTTTAATGTATATATTTTGTTTATTTATTATAGTTATTATTATTATTTTTTTTTTGTCTCCAACGAGACGACTAATTTTGATTTTTTGTTTTACAGAACACGTTTGGCAAGTCACGATGCAGAAGAAGGGCCTAGGAGAGCGCAAAAATATTCACGGGCCCTACAGATTGTGCTTGACCGATCGCACGCTGAGCCTCGTCAAGGTCGGGGCCAAGGACAATTCCGATTCTATCGAATTTTCGGTAATCAGACAATTTATTTCGTAAATTTGTTTATCACTAACTCCGTTCTGGTCTCACGTGCGTACGTAAAATATTTTTCAATTTTTGTAACGCTCGTTTCATTTCTATTTTATGTTTTAATTCTTCCAATTTATCTTTTCGCAGTCACTCTCGCCTTTTTATATTTTCACGGTGTTTTCACTCCTTGAATTTTTTATTTCATCAGGCCAGGATTCTATCGAATTTTCGGTGATTCAACAATTTATTTCGAACATTTACTTATCACTCACTCCGTTTTGCTCTCACGTACGTACGTGAAGTATTTTTCAATTTTTTAAACTCTCGTTGCACTTTTATTTGATTTTTTATGTCTTTCAATTTATACCTTTGTACTTACGTCAATCAATACCTTTTTCCAATTTATCTTTTCGCACTCGCTCCGCTTCGCGCACTTTCAGCTTTTTATCTTTTCACCCCGTTTCCCCTCGTGAAATTTTTTACTTACGTCTTCGTTAAATTTTTCATCTTCTCAAGTTCTCAAGAGAACAGGAGAAGACTTCTGTTCTCTTAATTCGAGCATTTTTTTTCTGCACTCTTCCATCGAGTCCAATCCTCGAGCCGACTTAATCGAAAACTAATTGTACTTTTTTGTTTCCAGCTAATCTGTATACGGAGATGCGGCTACATGGACCGTATATTTTACATGGAAGTCGGTAGATCGGCCGTGACCGGCGGCGGCGATTTTTGGATGGAGGCGGAAGACAACAACATAGCGCACAACATGCACGCCGCTATACTGAACGCGATGAGCAGCAGTAGCACGAGCAGTAATCCGGCGAGCGGGGGGCTGAACAGCAGCGTGTCCGGAACCGCCGGATCGACGACGAGCAAAGACGACGTCGGGCCTCGTCAGAGAGTTCGAAGCTCGTCGGCGAACGAGGCTAGCAAACCCATATCCGTTCTTCAGCGCAGGCACACAGGCGCGAAACTTCATGGATTCTCGCCGCTCGGTAAGGCATTACGATATCTCGTCGCGAATCTCTTCGATCCTATAACGGAGTCACGTAAGCCTTTTTTATTTTCGTGTTGAGAGTGCTTTTGCGACTCAGCGGTCGATAATTGATACGAAAACTTCTGAAGAAAAGAAGTGAAAGAAAAAAACAAACAAGAAACCGGCGGAAGAGCAACATTTTTGTTTGTTTGTTTGTTTTTTTTTGTAACGCAAATCTAAAAAAGAAATATTTGGAGTTTCGAGTAACTCGTGCTCTCGAGTCCGTTGCGCTCTCGAGCGTGGACAAACCGCGAGGAAAAAGCCCGCGAAGCGGCGATTGCTTAGATCGCGAAGCATACTAGAGCAGCTACAGGCTTCATTTCCATTTAAGGATGCGTCGCACATACAAAAGTTTGATTCGATCGAAATTTCGATACTTCGCGATATGCCACAAATCTGAAAAAAATCAGCTGTATTAATTATACCAAGACCTTTCATTTTGCATAATAATAATGCCAAAAATTTGTCAACAAATTATTTATTTTTTAAATATTATTATTGGTAGTTATTATTCTTAGTGCTGAAGTGCCTTTGCGACTCAGCGGTCAATAATTTATGCGAAACCTTCCGAAAAAAGAAGTGACCAAAAAAGGCAAACAATTGAAGTAACATTTTTTTTTGTAACGCAAATTTCGTAGAAAAAAAACATTAGCAGTTCCGAGCACTTGCGAGCCGACTTCCTATAGCGTACCTACAAGCTTCATTTCCATTTAATCGAACAGCGACGAATCACTCTCGTAGTTATTATTATCGTCAGCGCCATTCCCTCGTATCGTTTTATTTTTTGTCATTTACGTCTCGTTCGTTCATGTTTGAGTCCATGGAAGAAGGAAAAAAAAGAAATGAGAGAAAAAAAAATTAGAGACAAAACCGTATTGTCACACGAAGCCGTGATGCGAGAGGAGTAACACACGTGGGTTGCGGGGCTTTACAGAGGAAGCGAGGAGCAACAAGGAACAGGTGGATCCGTTGCGGGAGCAGAACATCACTGCATCTGCCCCCTCACAGTGTAGTCAGTCACAGGGTACCTCCTCCTCCAATACACTCACGGGTCTGTTCTCTGTCACAGTAGTTTTTAACGCTTCATATATATATATATATTTTTTTTTTTTTTAATTTTTTTATGTGTAAATATATCGATGTATATCCTACGCGGGGGAAAAGAATTACTAAAATGTGTTAATCATTTATTAGTCGTTCGATGCGTTCTTTTCTTAATTTATCTTTGGAAAAAAAAAAATATCGACTTCAATATTCTTTAGTCATGTTTGCGGGCTCGTAGCGCAAAATTGTTTAAGATAAAACGAGGCATTGGAAAACTTGATAAATATTATGTACACATCTTTTAGTAATTTGAATTCGTTTATGTTCTTTTATCGCTATTTGGGACTAAATGAAAATGTTGGTGGGAAAAATTGGTCGATTTGTCTGTGGAAAAAAAATTCTGCACGGGGGAGTAAATTACTAAAATGGGTTAATCATTTATTTGTCGTTCGATGCGTTCTTTTCTTAAATATTTATCTTTGGAACGAAGAAAAATAAAAAATGTCGACTTTAATGTATTTTAGTCACGTTTGAGGGACTCGTGGATCAAAATTGTCCAAGATAAAACGAGGCATTGGAAAACTTGATAAATATTATTTAAACATCTTTCAGTCATTTGGATTCGTCTATGTTCTTTTATCGCTATTTGCGATTAAATGAAAATGTTGATGGGGAAAATTGGTCTAATCGTCTTTGGAAAAAAAAATTCTGCACGGGGGAAGAAAAAATACAAAAATTTGTTAATAATTTAATAATCGTTCGATGCGTTCTTTTTAAAAAATATTTATCATTGGAGAAAATAAAAAATGTCGAATTCAATATGTTGTAGTCATCTTTAAGGGTTCGTGGTGCAAAATTGTCCAAGATGAAACGAGGCATTGGAAAACTCGAAAAATATTATTTAAACATCTTTTAGTAATTTGGATTTTTTTATGATTCTTTTATCGCTCTTTGGGATTAAATGAAAATGTTGGTGGGAAGGAAAAGCAAAAAGCACAAATCGCCCTACCGTCCATTGCTCCCTGCGGGGGACACGAATTATACGAGGCCTGGTCGTCAAAGATTCACCACTGATGGTTCAGCATTTTGCATTAAAAAAAAATTCATAACATTGATTTTAACGATTCATTATCGATCGCTGCGCCACCGTTGACGATAATTCATTTCCCCTGTCCGCGATCACACCTCTTGGCATACGGCATATTTTTTTTCTGCGCTTGGCTCACTGTTTCCATTCCCGAAGATTCGTCATCGTACATTCACGTATGTTCGTTAGCGCAACCTCCACTGTAAATAATGCTCCCGGATTACACCTGGATCAAAGAAATTTCTCCCCCATGTACAAAAGGACAAAATCCAATGGAAAAGCAGCAACCCGCCTCATTATTCTGTATCGTCAGTCCATTATTTCGTCAGTGTACATTTCTTCACACTTCGCTTTTGTTTAAACGCAGAATTCACGAAATACAGTCCGATCTAACTACGCGATCAGTAGAAAAATTCACTCTCCATCGATCTTAAGAAATATTTTTATTTCTTGTATAAAATTGGATTTCTTATATAAAATTTGATTTTTTAAAATAAAATTTGATTTCTTCTATAAAATTATATTAAAAGAAAGAAAACATACCGGAAAATTAATATTTTAGAAAAGATATTCATTGCATCAGACAAGATATCGAGGTTTGATCATTCGTTGAGAAGGATTTTTCTTTTTCGTTTCTGTTTTTTTTTCTTTTATTTGTTTGTCACATATCGGTTGCGCTGGAGGCGGAATGTTCGGGGGCTTAAGCTACATCGAGAGCCTGGTGAATGTCGTTTGCAGCTGTTGCCGGGACCGGGAACATCGGGACGATCGTCAGCGTAATCAACAACGTCAACATCCTACTTCTGAGCAGCAGCGGCAAAGCTACTTCGAACAGGCGTCGTCACTCGGTCGCTAGTCATCCTCATAGCGCGAACAATTCCCAAACTGTAAACCCAATGACAATGACTCCAAGTACAACAACAACAATAACAACAACAACAACAACAGCACCACCAAGTACAACAGTATCGACGACAACAATACAAGAATCAACGCGTACACCAACCCCGACAAAATCACATCAGAGAACTCTGTCGCTGCCATTAGCCGCCGTTGTTGTCAATCAAACGCAATCATCCAAAAGATCCTTTTTACGCTGTATGTATTTTAGTTTACACAGAAGAAAAAAAAATCAGAAAATTCAATTTACGTAACAAATTATTATTATTTTTTAAAGTCTTATTTTCTTCTCTTCCACTCGACGTTTCTTTTTTTTTTTAATAATAATACTTTTCTTCAACTTCTAAACCACAAGTATTGCGAGAAAAAAGAGCACGTGACCGAAATGTGCGCGTCTAACACAGCGTAAACGCTTGGAAAAAGGAGACAATGAGTGATCCAAGTTTGTGTTTTACAACGTCTCGAGAGAGGGCTGTGGATCGTTTTCTTTTCGACAGTGGCCACGCCGCTGCTGCCGCTGCTGCTGCTGATGCTGATGTTTTTCATTTGCCGCAAAAAGTTTCGAGGATGCGACGATTTCTTTTTTTTTTTAATTAATTTCATTTTTTTAAATAAAAAAAATTCTTTTGATTAATTTATTTACTTCTTTATTGTTGCGAAATTAAACGGAAATGCCCCGCAGATTGCTTCTGAGTTTCTCACGAAAAATTGCATGCGTCCGTGTGTGTATGCGTGTGTGTTAAGTAATCGAGACCGAGGGTGTCGAATTTAAGGTCCTCCACAGTCTGAATTACCGAACGGCAATACTAACACGCTGGGCTATGCTGGGCTTTATTAAATTATTATTTCGCCACTAAATCCTCTTGTTTATTTTCGTTCGCTCTTGATATCCATGTATCTGTGTATTTGTATCTGTCGGGTAAAAAAAAAAAATTGGGTATGATTCGAGTCTCGTCTGTGTCCGTGTATGGGTGAATAACGATAGTCCTGAAAATAATTGTTTGGTTGTATTGCAGGCGCAACGGGCAGGGACAGATGCGACAGTTTGCCGTCGAGGGCGCGAACGACGAGCGAGGGTCATCCGATAGCGGTTGTGATGGGTCATCCCCGTGGCGGACATCTGGCGCCCCACGTACCGCGCCCGCACTCGATGTACGGACGTGGGCTGTCCTATTCGCCGCCGGTCTCGTCGATGCCCATAAGTCCCGCCTCGGGTGCGTGCTCGACAGATTCGGCGGGCTCGTCACTCTCGATGGACGACGGCCCGGACAACATACTCGAGGAGACGACCACATCCTCGCGATACGGCCACTCGTTGACCCCCGACGAGCCCGTCATCCTCGAGGAAAATCTCGACGACTACGCACCGTGGTCGACCAGCAGTCATCAGCCACAGAAATACTCTTCGAACTTCAAGTCACACTCACCGTCTCAGGTAATCAATTTATCTAATTAATTAATGTTCATAGTGATTAATTAAATTTAATCAATTAATATTCGGCGCAATTAATTAATTGAATTCATCAATATTCGCGGCAATTAATTAATTTTATTAATCAATATTCGGCGTGATTAAGGTAGTACTTGCGGACCGTCTGAGACCACGTGAGTTCGGAGAGAATTGAGAGAGGAATTGCGAACACTTCTCGATGGAATAAAAATCCGAAAAAATCAACCGTATGGATGGTGCTGAAAAGATTGGTTTTGTATAATAATAATTACAAAATGTTATTGAGATATTAACGAAAAAAAAATCCCAACAAATCACCCGGCAATAAAAAAACGTTATTTTAAAAAATTACACCAAATTCTGATAAAATTCATACGTATTCAAAAAGATTAACAAATTGTTTTTATATGAAAAAAAGTTAAGTTGCCGGGAGTTTTGTTGTTGTTGGAATTTTCTTTCATTCATTTGTGAATAACATTTTAGAATTATTATTATGCAAAATCAATCTTTTCAGCACCTTTCATGTGCTTGTTTTTTTCAGATTTTTACCCCATCGAGAAGTGTTTGCAATTCTCTCTCAATTCTCTCTGAACTCATGTGAGGTCGAACTGTCCTCTAATACTACCATAATTCATTTAATTGATCAATATTCGGCGCAATCAATTAATTTAATGAATTAACATTCATCGCAATTGATTGGTTTAATTAATCAATATCCGGCGCAATTAATTAATTTAATTAATCAGCATTCTGTGCAATTAGTTAACTTAATTGATCAATATTCGGTGCAATCAATTAATTTAATGAATCAATATTTTTTAATTAATTGATTTAATATTCGTCGTCATTAATTAATTACGACGAATCAATTGATCGATGTTCGACGAAAATACTTCGGCACAGACGCCTGATAAAAAAACAAAACAAAAAAATCGCTGGTCGACTCCGATAAAATTGAATGTAATCCTATAATAATAATTCGATGAAAATTGCAGCAGAGCTCTTACGTCGAGATGTACAGTCCCTGCGGTTCGAGTCCAGGGAGGAGCATGAGCGCGGCCTACATGCCGATGAGTCCTGCGACGGGTGCCGTGCAGCAGCATCACAATCACTCGAGGGCCTCGTCGCTCGTCGAGGAGACGACCCTGCCCGACGGTTACGTGCCGATGGCCCCGGTCGGCGACACCGGCTACGTCGACATGGATCCTTCGAACGCCTCGCAGCACAACGGTCACTTTCCCGACGACATGTCGCAGCACGGCGGCAGCAGCTGTTCGGTGACTTCCGGTACGCCGAGCACCGATCTGCGCTTCTCCGAGTATCATCTGGACAAGGTGACGAGCTATCTGGCGCCCGGCGAGGAGATTCCCGCTCGGCCGACCCGGGCCTACTCGGTCGGCTCGAGGCCCGAGCCAGCCAACAGGCACAGGAAAAATCGTCTCGACATCGCTCAGCAGGAGGCGAGCAGGGTCAGAGCCTTCTCCGTCGGCAGCCGCTCGAAGAGGCCCGAGATAATCGGACGGCTCGCCAGCGTCATCACCGCGAGACTGCCCAGCGGCGATTGCGCCAATTCAAACAAATCTAACTCGGCGCCCTTGCTGTCGAGCTCCTGGGGACACAACAGCGGATGCTCCGTCGCCTCGGAGCGAATGGAGGATCTCATGGAGCTCGACTTCACGAGACCCAGCGCCGGACACGAGACTGTCTTCTCGCCACCGTCCTCGACACACTCGCACTCGCAATCCTACTCCACTGCCACTGACACGAGTTCCTACGTCGACATGTCGCCCGGACAACCGCACGCCGCATCGACCAATACCACCGCTCCCTACGTTGACATGGGTGGCATCAACAAGGTAGATGGCATTTTTCGTTAGGAATTTATTGGGTTTCGTAATTCTCCGCGCACGGGGAGACTCTTCGGACGAGACTATGTCGCGGCTTCTTTCATCTAACGGCGAGGGTTTTTGTGATCGATCCTTCTTTATTCTGTTACGAGGAGGGAATTACACTCGAAGTTGCGTCTGGGGATATTTGTAGAATTTATTTATTTTCGAATTGGATTCGAGACAAATTTGAAATGCATTTAAGACGTAAGACGGCCGTTCTTTTACTTACTTTTTCGCGTTTCTTACTTAGCACGTTTATTTCTCTGGGCTGTATCTCTGGAATTTTCTCTTTAACGTATCTCGAATACACTCCTGAGAAAATGTAAAAAATCGCGGTAACGTCACTTTCGGTTTGAAAATCTCACTATTAAATCGGTAGTGACGTCGTGTAGAATTTTTGTTTTAAATTCGTTGTGACGTCACTTCCGCTTTCAAAATCTCTTTTTTCGACCGGAAGTGAGATTTTCAAAGCGGAAGTGATGTCATACCGGAAATACCTCACTTCCGGTTTGAAAATCTCACTTCCGGTCGGAAAATTAGATTTTTCAAAACGGAAGTGACGACGAAAGTACGGAAAAAAATATGCGCCTCTAAAATGTATTTGTAATTCATCTCAAACGTAGTCAGTTAAGGATGAATTAAGGATGAATTAGAAAATTCACAGAAAGCCTCGTATCTGTTATTTATTGTTTTTTATGTGAATTTATACTTTTTTTTTCTTCATTTTAGATCAACCGTAACAACAATAACAACAATATGAGCACTGCCAATAACAATCATAATCACGTACAGGCGACGATGTCGATATCGTCGATCGCGCACAAGCCCGTCGTTAAGACGCTGAAACCTGTGGAGGAGGCGGACGGTGCTTACATGAGAATGGAAAATTCAATGGAAGATTGGACGAGGGCTGGTACCAGTCCGAAACAAGTACCGTCGCCGATGCAGGACGATTATATGCAAATGAACGGACCTCCAGGTCGCTATTGTCGATTAAATATATAATTAAGTAGTTACGAGTAAAGAGAAATTTAATTGAATACTCGATGCCATGAACAATGGTGCCTAACGCGTTTCTCATAGGAGCGGAATGATCTCGATGGTTTTCAAGAACTATCCACGAATGAAAAAAAAAACGCGACAAATTCGAGTTTCATTTCGGTGTGCTCAGGGAAAAAAAATATTATTTTCCTCGAGGTACCAGAAAAATTCGTGCGTTTTATCTGAAAACCAAAGAGCTTTCGAAGCGAAAATCGAATTAAAAAAATTATCGACTTCTCAAAAAAAAAAAAAAACAGCAACAAAAAAGTTGATATATCACTATGAAATTGCTGTGTCTTACATTATTAATGGTTTACATTTATTCCAAGTGACATACACTGTAAAAACAAATTCTAAATTTAATGCACCGGACTCGAAGTTTTTATCCAAAAACTGGTACATTTAATTTAATGAACAATCGTGATGAAAAGTGAATATACTTTTCATTGAAATTGAAGTAAATTATAAAAGTAAATAAAGTACTTCAAGTACTTTCCTAAAGTACCTAAAATAACAATAAAGTATTCCCAATATTTAAAACCATTCGGAATACTTTATTTTTAACTTACTGAACATTAATTTTTCATCACTCTGTACATGAAATTTAATATACCAGTTTTTGCATGAAAACTTCAAGTTCGATACATTAAATTCCATCCGATCTTTTTTACAGTGTAAAGCGTAACGTGAACATTAAATTAATGAATTTTTCTTTATGTTTCCCAGGAGTGACGCGAACAGCGCCGGTGGATCTGCCGCAGCCGCGTCGTCCGCCGGAGGGTTACGTGGAGATGTCGTTCAAGTCGAGGCCGAGTCTCGAGCAGGATTACATAAACATGACTATGGGAGGATCGTCGGGTTCGATGGGTTCGGCGCAGTCGAGCTCGAGTCGCACGAGGAATCTGCGAACGCGTGCGAGCAATCGCGGCGACAAGTCTCAGCGCTCGCAGCCGATAGCCATACAAGCCTCGACCAAGAGCACGAAAACTCCGAGTTTCTTGCCGCTGAACGGCGGCAGCCCGACGTCGGAGAGTCTGGCGAGCACGCCGGCCTCGCCGCCGCGGGCGACGCCGACCGGCTCGAACGCGACGATATTCCCATTCTCGCTGAACAGCCCGCAATCGCCGATAAAGCCGTTCACCTCGTCGACGCCGTCGCGGGACGACAGCGAGAAAATATACGCGGCTCCGTCGGTCGACACCGACTACGCGCTGATGGCGCCGGGCATCGGCGCTTCGACCTCCTCCCAAAATCCAGCCCCGTCGGACGCGCCGAAGAGTCTCGCGAATCCGATGAAAATCGTCCACGAAGCCGGCCAGAGTCCGCTGACGAAGAGACTCGCCGAACTGACGATAACGCGACCGCGCGTCACGAGAAACTCGACGAACTCGTTGAACAGCGCCGAGGTCGCCAAGGACGAGGACGAGAGCTTCCCGAGCGGCAACGGCACGGACGAGAGCGCGACGACCGGCGCATCGGACTCTGGCTTTCGGTCTCTGAACAATCAGCAGAGCGAGACTGTCGGCCAGAGTCCCGCGTCGAAGCGACGCGGCAGCGAAATTACGTTCTCGAAGATGAAAACCTCGAGGGGAAGTTTGACGAAGGACGATACAGCGGCCTGTTCGTCGCCGTCGTCGGCCTCCTCGTCCGTCAGGGTTTTCAACGACAATTTGGTACAAAATTCCCAACAAGAATTGCCGACTAGTCCGCTGACGAAGAGACTCTCCGATCTGAGCGTCGCTAAGGCGAAGCTCGTGCAGCGCTCGCCGAACACGAGTCCGACACCGTCGGCTGGGTTCAAGATCGTTCAGGCACAAAAATCGTCGTCGTCTTCGGGCTCGGGAAAGATGGACGACGGCAGCGGCGGGACGACGCCGACCGCAACGCCAACCCCCACACCCAGCCCGCTGGACTCCGAGGGATACGAGAAACTTCAGCCCGGCGCGACTATTCTTCACTACGCGAGTCTCGATCTACCGGAAGTCGGCGGCGCGCCGCCCGTATCGCCGACGCCGGTCATCGAGGGCTTCACCTACGCGGAAATCGACTTCGCCAAGCTGAAGCAGAACTAGAGATAAATCAATTGGACAAGCGACACGGTTAATTGCTTGTCGTCGATAATTGTCCGTGCACGGGATTTTCCCGGAGATTTTTCAAAGGGGGATAAAAAAAAATTGTTTATTCATGTTCCGCGCTGAGAATAGAACAAACTTTTTACCTTGTAAATTTTTGTACGGCCCGCGGTTCGGGAGTTATCGGCGTTTGAAGCTTACGGCCAATGAGGTGGCTCGGGCGACGCTCGTGCCATCTGCGTGCCGCGCGCTCATTGGCTGACAGTTCGATCGCTCGTCAGCGACGAACCGTGCGTCGTTCGGAATTTTAACGGAGAACAAATTTGTTCTGTTTTTAGCGCGGAAACAGAATTCGATGAAAACGAAAAAAAACTGTTTATTGGTGTTCCGCGCTGAGAATAGAACAAACTTGTTTACCTTGTAAATTTTTGTACGGCCCGCGGTTTGAGAGTTATCGGCGTTTGGAGCTTTCAGCCAATGAGGTCGCGCGGCCGACGCTGGCGCCATCTGCGCGCCGCGCGCTCATTGGCCGACACTTCGATCGCTCGTCAGCGACGAACCGTGCGTCGTACGGAATTTTAACGGAGAAAAAAATTTGTTCAGTTTTTAGCGTAGAAACAGGATTCGATGTTTGCTTTCCGAATCTGCCTTGCGCGATAATTATCAACGAGATACGCACTTGCTGTAAATAGCGTATTCGAAATCTGGCGGACCGTTTTAAATTTGCTTTCGCGTTGCTTATCGTTTCGAAATTCTTGCGATAAGATTGGTATAAAAGAATGGAAAAAAAAGATAAGAGAAAAAGCCGCTGCGAATTAGAACGATTTAGAATCGCGTTAATTAAATATTTAAAAAAAAACAAAAAGAAAATAAAAAAAACGAAATGAAAATGAGAGCCTAGATAATTTGTGGAAAAATTGCGACTATACATACTATAAATATGGACTAGCGCTAAGTTATTGAATAGGAAATATCCATGAAATATATATTATAAATATATCCATAAAATGAACATAACGATATTAATAAATGGAAGATAGTATACATGCGAGTTTCGCTTTACATTTTTTTTTTCGACTTCCTCTCGATGTACGTTTATCTGGCGCGGAGCTATTGATTGTGCGATTAAGGCGCGTTCCGTGAAAAATTTCGGCGCGTCTCTGAAAAAAACGGGACAAACATGGGCGTGTTCGGGTGACTCGGATGAGCCGGGCACGTCCTCGGTAAATCCAGTTAAGGCGAGAAAGGCATAAACTCGGCTGCGGCTTGAGCATACGCAGTGACTCTTCAATGTAGCCGACACGTCCATATACTCTCGAGCCTTAAAACGACATGACATGAGTGCTTCAATTTATCAATCTAATCAGCGATGTGCGTCATTTTTAACAGTTCTTTTCCGAGCTTATGCGCAATTGCCAGTTTTATATTTTCGTATTATCGTTTTTTTTTTTGCAGTAAGTTTCTTAAATTAAATCCGATTTGGATGCGTCACGGCTCGTTCGCTTCGTTGAGAGCTGAACAATTTTCGTTCGGCTCCACGGTCGGTAAAAAAAATCTTGAAATCAATTTTTCTTAAATATTAAGATTTTCATTGAAAATTTTCATCACGGTCGTTACAATTTTTTTTTACAAACACAAGTCGCACGTTGATATAGCAAGTAAAAATTCACATAAAAAATCACTCTGGAGCCTTAAAACGACATGACATGAGTGCTTCAATTTATCAATCTAATCAGCGATGTGCGTCATTTTCAACAGTTATTTTCCGAGCTTATGCAAAATTACCAGTTTTATATTTTCGTATTATCTTCTTTTTTTGCAGTAGATTCCTTAAATTAAATCCGATTTGGAAGAATTACAGCTCGTTCGCTCCGAAAAATTTGAACAATTTTCTTTCGGTTCCTCGGTCGGTAAAAAAAATCTGAAAATAAATTTTTATTAAATATTAAGATTTTAATTTAAAATTTATATCACGGTCGTCAATTTTTTTTTACAAATAAAAACCGCTGAAATTTATAAACGATAAAAAGTTCCAAAAACCTCATCGGTCAGTTTTCGGAGCATCTCTGAACAAGGAGAATGTCTATTACGGATTTCTTCACTGCCGGTATATAATAGGACGATTTTTTTTTCATTCCGGAAAATTATTTTTGACCTGGATTTTTCGTTATCAATTTTTTTAATGACTATTTTCATTCGTCGAGAAATGTCAGGCCGGTCCCTGCAGTGACACGCCTTCGTGTTCGTCACACCTGCTTATTAAACGCTAATTATCGTCGCACTCGAGTTACATCCTTGGGAACCGAGTGATTAGGCTTCGAGCGTGGTGAATATTAGCGCTGCAATAACCGCGCCATGCCCATTCGGCGCCGGTAATTACATTGCCTCTTGTTTTTTTTCTTTTTTTAACAACGAAACATTTATCTCGCTCTCAATTTCCCACGCACCTTGTGCGAACCGTCGGTGTTGTCCAACTATACGAGATAATCAAATGACACTTTTATATTCGACGATGACGAATACGAGATGCGTTTAATCGATCGTGAATAGTCTTATTAAATCTTGAGCTCGAATTTTCTATTACTATTTTTTATTTTTATATATATTTTTTTTTTCACCTTTTAATGAAGGACAAAAGATGCGATAAAAAATCGGGCCGCAAAACGTCAATGCGTTTAGCCGATAAAAAAAATCTCCGATAAAAATTCTAACTATTAAATGAATCATTAATTAATAAACAAAAAATTGAATTATTGAATTATTGAATCATTGAATTATGGAATTATTGAATTATTGAATTATTGAATTATTGAATTATTGAATTATTGAATTATTGAATTATTGAATTATTGAATTATTGAATTATTGAATTATTGAATTATTGAATTATTGAATTATTGAATTATTGAATTATTGAATTATTGAATTATTGAATTATTGAATTATTGAATTATTGAATTATTGAATTATTGAATTATTGAATTATTGAATTATTGAATTATTGATTTACTGAATTACTGAATTACTGAATTATTGAATTATAGAATTATTGAATTATTATTTTCAAATAACAATTAGTAATATCGATCTACAAACTTTTTCAAGCATACATTTAATAAATTTAAAACATTCTCAGTGCCGACAGTAAGTGCAATTGATATTTTTACCGATCAACCACATCGCACCGACCTAACAAAAAAAAAAAGAAGAAATTCCTCAACGCAAAAATTATCAATCCTAAAAAAAAGGCAAATATTCGCATTCAAAATCAATATCTGATCGATATTTTTCCTACCAATATCATTTGTTTCAGTATTTCAGAACTTAATATTATTATTTTTTTATGAATTTTTTCAGTAACCACATTGTACGTGAAACGCAGGATATCCAAGCCCGCAGAAGATATGCGCGAGAGGTGCGGCATCGTCGACAATCCTCGCTGAATCTCTTTCCGTGCACCCTCGCCTATACTATATCTACGACTCGGCGTCATCTCTCACAGGGCCCATGCTCGAGCGCATATATATCGCTATAGTACACACACACATCCATGCGCACATATTTATATGTATAAACATATATATATATATATATATATATATATATATATATATATATATATCGGAGAACAGTCGCTTTGATGTTAGCCGACGTTGCGGGGGACAGATATTATCGTCGAGGCGCACGCGGGGTCCGCCTACCCCGCATATACCGTCTATGGGACCTGCCTCGCGACATGCGACCTCGCTTCTTTTACAACTCGAGAGAACATTTTTTTTTTTTTCTCCTTTATCGGCGTAGAGTAGAGATATGTCTCTGGTCGGGACTCGGAGAGAGGACTCTCGATCGTACGTCGATCATCAATCTATGCATCTGCCTGCACCAATGACTAGGTGAATTTAATGGGCACCATTCTTGTAAGTATAGCTCGAACTCACGCTGCGGCGAAGATGTTTCGTGCCTCCTTAAAGAAAAAAAAAAAAAAAAAACGAAAATTAAAAGAAAAAAATTTTAGTTTATTTTAAAGTTTATTTATGGAAATGTTTAATTGTGGAATGAGGAGAAAATTTAAGGGTTGCATATTGTTGGGTGGAGTATTTTTTTTTTCTTTGGGCGTTTGGAGCAGTCGCATGCGCGGTAGATCGGCGCTTTTACGGGGTGAAAAAAATGGCTTCCGTTGGTACAGCGAGAGACTTAGGAATTCCGCAACGGGACCCTTGCAAACATCCCCTATCGCTCGTTGTATGTGTAACTTTCCACTTAGGGTGGAAACGTATCCGGATAACGAACATAAATATGAGAGAAAAATAATATAAAAGATATATAAGAAATTTCTTCGTGTGTCCTAAAATAATTCGTTTTATTTTGCAGTTTAGTATAAATTTAACATCGATGTAAATTTTATATATAGGGACAGTGGCAAACGTCCCCGATCGCTTATTAAATGTGTAACTTTCCACTTACATTGAAAACGTATCCGGATAGCGAATATAACTATAAAAAAAAAAAAAATGGCTTGCACAATCTCGACGAGGTTTCCTTGTGCATCCTAAAATAATTCGTTCAATTTAACATAACAATTTTATACAGGGATACTGGAAGGCATCCCCTATCGCTGATTAAATGTGTAACTTTCCACTTAGAGGGAAAACGTATCGGGATAGCGAACATAAATAAGAAAAAAAAAAAAAATGGTGTGCACAATCTTGACGGTTTTTTCTCGTGTATCATAAAATGATTCATTTTATCTTGCAGTTTCGTATAAATTTAACATTGATATAAATTTTCCTCAGGGACACTAGCAAACATCCCCTATCGCTTGTTAAATGTGTGACTTTCCACTTAGAGCGAAAACGTGTCCGGATAACGAATGTAGGTATGAGAAAAACGGGGTAAAGATTTTTTTTTAAATAGCGTGTGTAATCTTGACGAGATTTTCTTCGCGTACGGTACGTATTCTAAAATAATTAGTTTTATCTTGCGTTTTCATACAAATGTAACATCGGGGCCCTGGTGAACGTTTCATATCACTGATTAAATGTGTAACTTTCCACTTAGAGTGAAAACGTATCCGGATAACGAACATAAATACGGGAGAAAAAAAATTAAGAAATTAAATGGTGTGCACAATCCTGACGAGGTTTCTTAGTGTATCCAAAAAAATTCGTTTTATCTTGCAATTTCGTACAAATTTGACATCGATATAAATTTTATACCGAGACCCTGACACACATCCCCTATCACTTATTAAATGTGTAACGTTCCACTTAGAGCGAAAGCATATCAGGATAACGAACACAGGTATAAGAAAAAAAATGGGGCAAAAATAAAAGAAACAGTGTATGTATAATCTTGATGAGATTTTCTTCGCGTATCGTACATATTCCAAAATAAATAGTTTTATCTTGCACTTTCGTATAAATTTTTTTTACACAACGTTATAAATTTAACACAGCTACAATAGCAACCATCCCTTATCGCTTATTAAATGTGTAACGTTCCACTTAGAGCAAGAGCATATTCGTATAGCGAATACCGGTATAAGAAAAAAAAAAAAAATGGGGGAAAAAAAATGAAAAAACCAATTTATATAATCTTGATGAAATTTCCATCGCGTTTCGTACGCATTCCAAAATAATGAGTTTTATCTTGCACTTTCGTACAAATTTAACATCGTTATAAATTTAACACAGGTACAATACCAGCAACCATCCCCTATCGCTTATTAAATGTGTAACGTTCCACTTAGAGCAAAAGCTCATCCAGATAACGAATACAGGTATAACAAGAAAAAATGGAGAAAAAATGAAAAAAAAAAAAAAACAGTATACAGTAGTAGGCAATTGAAGTGGAACACGATATTTTTCGCCAGGTTTGGTAAAAGTTGGACCCTTTCACGTATACTTTCGCCAAAATCACCTTGTTCCATTTCAATTGCCTACTACTGTATATAATCTTCATGAGATTTCCTTTCGTACATATTCGAAAATAATTAGTTTCATCTTCCACTTTCGTACAAATTTAATATCGTTATAAATTTAACACAGGTACAATAGCAACCATCCCCTATCACTTATTAAATGTGTAACGTTCCACTTAGAGCAAAAGCATATCCGGATAACGAATACAGGTATAAGACAAAAAAAATGAAAAAACCAGTGTATATAATCTTGATGAGATTTCCTTCGCGTTTCCTACACATTCCAAAATAATTGGTTTTATCTTGCACTTTCGTACAAATTTACCATCCTTATAAATTTAACATCAGGATCCCAGCAAACTTTCCCTATCGCTCATTAAATGTGTAACTTTCCACTTAGAGTGGAAGCGTATCCGGATAACGAATATAGATACGAAAGACAAAAAAAAAAAAAAAACTCGAAAAATAGTGTACATAATCTTGATGAGGTTTCCTTCGCGTATTGTGCGTATCCTAAAATAATTCGTTTTATCTTGCGGTTCCGTAAAACCCGGGAGGGGAATATACACGGATGTGACAATATTTGTCGCACTCGTGGCCCGTCGCCGTCACGCCGCGGGGAGAGATAGAGAAGGCTGTGTATTTACCTGAGCAATATTCCAATGGAAGTTCCGTAAGAAACCCGCCGACGAGAGGATCTCTCTTCGAGAACCATCCGCGCGCGACGACGTTCCCTTGTTTACCGAGGCTTTGTTTCCGCCAGTTTCCGTTTCCTACGAGCGATGCGGTTGTCCCTATCGTCCGAACTCTGAATATATATATATATATATATACTGAATATATATATACATATATATATATATATAATCTATCTTTCTCTTAGCTGGCAAACATCGCGGCATTCCCTGTGATCATCACAGAGAGCGCCGTTGGCGACTCATTGTAGATAGTTCACTTCTTATGGCTCCGTTATAGATGGTTATATAGCTCGACGCGCGTGCGGTATTTCTTTAACGTCACCTCCCGTGTGTTCCTTAATTCGTCCGTTTCTGTCGGCGGCTACATTCGTGATGAACTCCAAATACATTCGAGACATGTCACATACGCTCTTTCACCCACTTTTGTGTGTCCCTTAATCCACTTGCTTCTTCTGCTGCATCGGAGATAATTCTATAGAAAGATTAAATAGTTTCTCTGTGGAGCGACTTCCGGTTTAAAGAAACTCACTTTTAATAAAACGGAAGTGACGTCAGGATCAAAAATTTGGAAAATTTCGTTGTGAAGTTACTTCCGGTATGGAAATCACATTTTTCGGCCGGAAGTGACGTCATATCGGAGATATATCACTTCCGGTGTAAACATCAATTTTATTAATTGGAAGTGACGTATTTCCGATGTGACGTCACTTCTGGTACAAAAATGAGATTTTCAAACCGGAAGTGACTTATTTCCGGTGTGACGTTACTTTCAATCGAAAAATGAGATTTTCAAACCGGAAGCGATATATTTTCGGCATGACGTTACTTTCTATCGAAAAATGAGATTTTCAAACCGGAAGCGACATATTTCCGGCGTGACGTTACTTTCTATCGAAAAATGAGATTTTCAAACCGGAAGCGACATATTTCCGGCGTGACGTCACTCCCGGTCCAGAAATGCTATTTCCAAGTTGGAAGTGAAGTATTTCCGGTGTGACGTCACTTCTGGTCGAGAAATTCTATTTCCAAATTGGAAGTGACGTATTTCCGGTGTGACGTCACTTCCGATCAAAAAATGGGATTTCCAAGCTGAAAGTGAAGTATTTCCGGTGTGACGTGACTTCCGGTCGAGAAATGAGATTTTTCAATCCGGAAGTGACGTCACAACGAAATAAAAAAAATTCTCTGTCAAGTACACTTCCGGTTTAAAGGTGATATTTTAAAAATGTAAATCGCGTTAAAATTCGTTGATTTTATTTTTCTATCCATTGATCTCAAATGCAGCTAATGGAAGAAGCGCATGGATTAAGAAACACGCTAAAGTGGGTAAAAGGCCGTACGCAACACGTCTCAAATGTATTTGTAATTCATCTCGAACGCAGCGAGCGACAGAAATGGATGAATCAAGAAGCGCGGCGGTTCCTGCGCCGTTCTCGAGAGTGCCATCGGTGTTTGGCGCGGTCCGAGAGATTCCCATACGGTTCGAGCGCGAAGAAAGAGGCGGCGAGGAGGAAGGAATAAGAAGAAGGAGGTTCATTACGCGAGACGTCGCGGTCACGTCGCGGTGAACCGCGTGGCGGGGTTGGCAACGCGCGGTTCTTCTTTCGGTTAAGAAATGAGAAAACAAAAAGAAAAAAAAAAGAAACTTCCTCAGCCTCACCGTCCGGCATCCGCGGATGCATGTACGGAGCGACGAAGCAAAAAAAAAAACAAAAAAAAACCTAAAAAATAAAAGAATAAAAAAAAACAAGCAGACAAATAAAAAACAAACAACAAAAAAAAAGCGCACACAAGAAGAGAACGCAATGGCGGAGTTTCTCAGTTGCGCAACCCACGCTCGGGCTCTTCATCACAATCATCACCGTCATTATCATCATCTCCGTTGTCGTCGTCGCCGTCTCCCCCTCCCCCGACGATATTCGCTACTTTTTGCCGTCCTCCGGCTCACGTGAAATCGCAACGTTCAAAAAGTAAAAAAAAAAAAAAAAAAAAAACCATAAGACTCCCCCTTTATCAAAGAAGAACAAGAGGAATCGTCGAAAGAAGAATAAAAAAAAAAATAACCTTTCCCAAAGATGTAGGAGGAAGGAGTGAATGAAGCTATAGGATAAATATCGTTCGCGGATTTGAGGACCAACGGAGCTCGCGCGATCGGTCGCGGGATGATGTCAATACGTCGCGGAGCGTAGGAGGTGATCTTCGCGAGTCGTCCGTCGTCCAATGGGAGGTCCGGGAACGACGCTGGTGGGCGTGGTCAGGGTCCTGAGGCCCCCGGACCGTGAATGCCCCGGTGCTGCCCCCGTCGCGGAGGAAGGTACGGCGCTGCGGCGCGGGGGTGGGGGGAGGCCGCGAGGGGAGGGGGGAATTCCCGGAGACCGCGGGTTCATCCAGCGCCGCCAACGCCGCCCGTCCGCAGCGGCGTGTATCGCTTCTGATGCTGCGGAGAGATCTCGCCCGCAGCCTGGAAGGAGCGAGAGGAAACGATCGTGAGGCCGCCGAGGCTGGGGAGGGGGGGGGGGGCGGCGGAGGAGGAGGAGAAGAGTGCGGATCCCGCGGGGCCCGCACCGCCGACTACTGTGCATTTCCCACGTGCCCTGGGAACCCTTGCGGCACTATGTCGGCCCCCGCAACGACCCACACACCCACACGGCCCGCACACATCCTCGGGTTTATCCGCGGTCTCTCCTCTCCTCCGCCCCCCTCGCTCTCCTTCGCTGTCCCTCGACAGCCTCGCTCGTCTCTTCCTCTCGCTCTCCCCCCCCCCCCCCCCCCCCCCCGCCCCCTCGCTCGCTTTATCGGGGGCCTCGTGTGTGTCGGTGCGCGTTCGCCTCTCGTTCACTCACTCCCACTCGGGCGCCGCGGGCCCCTCGCCCGGCGCGACGGAGACAAGGAAATTGGCGATGAGGAGGAAGGAGTGAGCAGCACGCGTCGACGGCCTGCCCGGGCTCTCGCGTCGAGGAGCGAAAGATCGCGTTATCCTGCTAATGCCGAATGCGCAGGGGAGGAGAACGTTTGGTCGTGGATTTTTTTACGCTCCGCTAAATCGGTACGGGACACTTCTTTTCTGGGTCGGGCGGAGGCGGCAGATGGGCAAAAGTAGGCATCGGAGCTCGTGAGGGATTAGGTTGGGTGGGGTGGTGGTTTTTAGGTTTCCGAGAGAGATGGGAGTTTGAGGTTCTGGGGGGTCTTTGGGGTGGTTGTGGAGAGAGCGTGGACCAAGTTTGGTGAGTTTCTTTCAAACCCTTGCGGAGATATCGGCGTTTTGGGAAACCCAAATTCCCATCGCTGGGTGGCTGGCAGGGGAAAACGTCATCGTTTCCGGCACGGTCTTGGAGTCGTGCGGGACTTCGTCACGTCTTTCTGTCAGCCGGATCTGGCTGAGGATCAAACGGACCGTGCGATAATCCTCCCGTTAGGTGAATCGGATAGCTCTGGTCTTCAAGTCTTGGTCCTGCGCTCATTGAAGTCGTCGATGGGAAAAGGAAGTTTCGTTGTCGATAAGAAACCCGCGGGATCTTTCGGTTCAGCTCCGCGACCGAACAACCCCTTCGCGATCTTGCCGAGGCAACCACACATTCCCCACAGATGGGGACTCGTTGGCTCAATCCAGTTTCAAGGGAAACTACTGTCATCCCAATGATTAAGTGAAGGCGACATCGCGGTAATTTCCTGCTCTCGACTTTTCCTCCGCCCCGGTAAAAAAAGCCCCAAAAACAGAACACCGGACGATGATCATAGATCATAGAATAGCGTAAACCAAGTCCAGCACAGGCAAGGTACCGGGTAGCGAGCACCCCTGTGCGTGGCTCGCGCGCTCTTCGCGGAGAGGGCGGCGCCCGTATTCTCTCCCTCCTCGAGAAGGGAGTAAAACCCGCGAACGGTGGGGAAGCCTCAACGGGGCCCCGGAGAGCCTTCCCCCGCGTTGTGCAGAAGCGGGAGGGAAGAGAAAAATCCTCATGGAAGAGATCCTCTCGCAACCCCCTGGGATTGGAGGCCCCGCGCGGGGCGTTCGGGCCGGGGGCCCCCGAGCTTGGGATGCTCGCGGTGGTGGTTGGTCGCTCGGTTTCCTCTCGTCCCGCGTCTCGCGGAACCACGGGGGATAGAAAGGAGCCGCTACTTCCTCGGGAGAGAAGAAACCCACCGCTAGAGGTGGAAGTCCGGGGATCCGCGGCATCAGCCACCGTGGTTGCCCGGGGTCCGGCGATGCGACAATGTCCCCGAGGTGGGAGAAAAGCGACTGCGACGGAAAGCCCCTGGACCCCGGCGCACGATATACACACCGATGGACCTCTCCCGGGCTTACCGGCCGGGGGTGGAGGGGGGGGGGGGGGGAGAGAACGCCGAGAGAAAATGAGACGGGGATATGCATAAAGACACAGGTGTTGGTTGTGTGGGTGCCTGGCCGAGTTCGGTAGGGAGGTCCCAGGGACTCCTGTCCTCCAACCAGAAGAAGCCGTTGGTGGAACCTCGGCGCGCCGGTGGCTGTGCCGGGACCCGGACCGGGCCGGCGCGGGCGCGTTACACGTATCCCGAGAGGAACCCCGGCAACCTCTCTCACTGCCACCGCCGTCGCTCTCGCCGCCGTGGCTGCCGATTGTTGCTTCTTCCTCTCGTCGGGGGAGATCCCGCCGTTTCTCTCTCTCTTTCTGCCCCGTCGGTCGGGGGTTTTTACTATATTCGGTCGGGCTACCACCCGGTAACACGGGTATACGACGGGTTACAGCAGCACCGTCAGAAGCAGGCCCAGGAGCACCACCGGCAGCCCCAGAACTGAAACCCCAACGACCGGGGCCTTCACACACAAGTGGCAATACCCAACGAGGGACCGAAACGCCGCGGCGAAGGTTCAGTCGAGTCCGCGCACCCAAACGGTCCAGACCTGTTAGAGCTTACACCACACTCTCTCACCTCAGAATCCGACCAGTCCGACGAATTAAGTTCGTTTATTTTATATATATATATATTTTTTTTTTGCGTTATCTTTTTTTTGTATTATCTGTCTCTTCGTCCTCTCTCGCATCGCGCTTCCTCTTTCGACGCAGTCGTCGAATCCAACGCTGAGAGTTTTTGCGCGAGTTTCTACGACACTCTCGAGACCATCCGGCTTTCGACTCTCGGCCGGTTTTTCACGGGTTTTTTTTTTTTTTTTTTTTTTGGAATCATCCTCGACCCTCAGACCGACGGGTAAATGTGCTTCGCGTGAGGAAGATTGGTTGCGCGATAAGGAGGAAAGGAACTTGGATCGCTATCGACGGTGAGTTTCTTCGTTTTGTCTGTTAATTTCCGTTTTTCCTCGACTCGGTCGACGTTCGTCGGCGATTTCACGATCGGATCGTTTCGGCTTCTGCGCTTTCAGTCTCTTCGGTGAAAATTAAGCTTGATATTGTTTTCTTCATTTTTTTTTATTCGATCGACGAGACTCTCAAGGTAATCGCGTATTACAGTCACCGCGAAAGTTTCTTCCGTCCCGGCCCGCGAGTCGCGCGAATCGACTCATAGTCGTTTCGCCTTTCAGTCACCGGGAGAGTCTTTCTCTTCTTCGTCACCGAGTCTCGCTCGATGGAGAGGCGGCTCACGGTCGTCACGTCCGAAGATCGCGACGAACGTCCGCGAGTCGTTGGGGGGCGAAGCGAGCCTTTCAGTCATCGCATCATCTTCGCAGTGACTGAAAGCCGTTTTTCGTCTGTGTCGACGAGTCAATCGATGCGACAGTCGATCGAACCTTCCCTTGTGGTATTCATGAGAAAATGTTGTCATCGGCGACTCGTTGGAACGCAAAGCGAGCCTTATAGTCATCGCATCATCTTCGCAGTGACTGAAAGCCGTTTTTCGTTCCTGTCGGCGAGTCAATCGATTCGACAGTCGATCGAACCTCCCCTTGTGGTGTTCATGAGGAAATTTTGTCTTCCGCGACTCGTTGGAAAGCAAAGCGAGCCTTATAGTCATCGCTTCACCTTCGCAGTGACTGAAAGCCGTTTTTCGTTCCTGTCGGCGAGTCAATCGATTCGACAGTCGATCGAACCTCCCCTTGTGGTGTTCATGAGGAAATTTTGTCTTCCGCGACTCGGAGCGCAAAGCGACCCTTACAGTCATATCAGTGACTGAAAGCCGTTTTTCGCCCCGTCGACGAGTCAATCGATGCGAAACTCGGTCGCTACTTCCGCTCACGACACTTACCAGGAAATGTTCTCTTCCGGAAGTTACCCAAACAGGAGTCCCTTTACAGTCCTCAGTCACCTTTCAGTCACCGCGTAAAAAATTCTTTTTCGCCTCTCCTCTTCCCCTCGTCCTATCGGGCCGCAAATCGCCCGTCTTTTTTCTAGTCCCCGCGGAATGCGTTCCGAGGGCACAGTTGGGACACCATCTTAAATCGAAGATGTAAAACGGAAGGCGTACCAAAAAGGGTCCAATGGAGCCCAACCGGGAGCTGATTCTCATTCGGCGATCCCGGTAGCGGAGGGGAAAGCCGACGTGTGAGTGCGTCGACGCGCGTGCGTGTGTGCGTGCACCTTCCATCGGGAGTGCTGCAGTTGGTAGTCACTCCGGGTGGGGATGAGGTGTGCTACCGTGTTCCGCGCCGAGAGTCGAGTGCTCCGGACGAGTCCGGGCCCACGGGAAGCTAACCGAGCAGGTGGTTGCTCACGGTTGGTCTGGCCCGTCGAGCGAGTCCCCCTTAAAAAAATAAAAATAAAAAAAAAGGAGAAGAAAAATACCGGTAGCTCGCAGCGCCCGTTAGCCGTATGGGTTTTTAGCGTAGGGCGGTGCACGGTAGCAGCTCTTTGGTTGGCCAGGAAGAGACTCCTCGAGTCCTCACTCGCGGCTGCCCGACGCGCGTCCTGCCATACACATATTCGCTCCTCTTCATCTTCCACCTTTTTTTTTCCTCTCTCTGATGTTTCCCCCCCCCCTCTCCGGCCCGGCCGGGCACACTTGCTCGTTTCTTATCGGCACGCACAAACTTCCACGGAGCGAATCAAACGATTTTTACACCAACGAGAGGGAGAGCGCGAGGAGAGGGAAAAAAAGGTGTTTTTTTTTTTTTTTTTTTTTTTTTTTTTTTGGAGAGAGAGAAGATGAAGAGACGCGCTGGAAGTGGCGGAGAGTGGCAGCAGCGCGCGTAACACGGCTCCCCAATTAGTGGCCTCCGGGCCTTTTAGACTCGCTAACAAACCCGGCTACGCCCAGAACCACGCGCGCTTATTACTCATTCGGACACGCCACTTTATTCGAGCACTCTCGTGCTCGCGCTTCCTCCTCTTCTTCAACCGCCTTCGTACATAGACACTTCTACCTACATATATATATATATATATATATATATATATATATATATAGAGTGTTTTGTAAATACATATATGCACATATACACTGATAAAAAAGTACAGTTGAATAAACTAAGATTCGGGCAGGGACGTTGAAATAAATATTTTGTTCGTCGAAAAAAATATTTTAATGACTCAAAGATATTTTTGTGAAATCAACCAAAAATTTGTTGAACTAACCAATTTTTTAGGTGTACCAACAAAATATTTAGTTGAACGTCCCTGCCCGAAATTTAGTTGATTCAAGCGTGTTTTTTTATTAGTGTATGTACACTGGTGTTCATGAATGCCTGGATTTCCTTGCGTTTCGCTGGATGTCTTGTCGGATGTCGCGCTGAATGTCTTCGATCCGGTTAAGACAATGGAGCAAGATATCCAGGAAGATAAAAAATCAGAAAAACCAGGCATTCATGAAGAGCGGTGTACACGCATGTATATATGCATATGTACGCGTATATGTACGTGCACACCGAAAAAAAGATTTGGTAATACCACACTAAGCTGCGATTGCGGGTGGCGAAAGAAATATTTTGTCGATTGAAAAAAATTTTTGTTAAATTCAAGTAACTATTCGGTCAAGCAACTAAATATTCGGTCAAACAACTAAATATTCGGTCAAACAACTAAATATTCGGTCAAACAACTAAATATTCGGTCAAACAACTAAATATTCGGTCAAACAACTAAATATTCGGTCAAACAACTAAATATTCGGTCAAACAACTAAATATTCGGTCAAACAACTAAATATTCGGTCAAACAACTAAATATTCGGTCAAACAACTAAATATTCGGTCAAACAACTAAATATTCGGTCAAACAACTAAATATTCGGTCAAACAACTAAATATTCGGTCAAACAACTAAATATTCGGTCAAACAACTAAATATTCGGTCAAACAACTAAATATTCGGTCAAACAACTAAATATTCGTTCAAACAACTAAATATTCGGTCAAACAACTAAATATTCGGTCAAACAACTAAATATTCGTTCAATCAACTAAATATTTCTTTCAATCGACCAAATATTTTTTTCGCCACCGGCAACCGCAGCTTAGTTTGATATTACCAAACCTTTTTTTCGGTGCAATCTTCGGAGAGCTTTTCTGGTGGAACTTTGTCGAGTCTTATCGTGGATTCTTGTTTTTATACATTTTATTTCTTCTTCTCTAATTTACCGATCGGCGGATCCGGGGCTTGCCCGCGCGACGCACCGGGCGCGAAGGAAAAATACCAATCTAATCGGGCAATCGCGTGTCCGCGACTCGCGAACAAGTACGACGATTCTGTGATTTTATTTTTTCTTTTTTTTCTTTTCGTCTTTTCTTCCCATTCGGAATGAATTCCAGCGCGGCGAAACGCGCGTCATAAATCCGGTCGCGATAAAATCTTCCGCCGACTTCCGATTCCGACGGAATGGGGGGGAGCTTCGACAATTTATACCGGGAACGGACGAGCGGGGCTTTATTCCTCGAAACGATCGATCATCCGCGCAGCAGCGGGCGGATAGATCCGAGATCCTCGCCGTCCCCGGCGCGCACGAGCTCGACGCTTCCTTTCCGGCGCAGCTTCCAGCCGCTTCTGCCGATCGGCGGCGATCAACCATCGATCATTCGCGAAATTTTCCTCCCGGCCGGATCCGAGCGATAGCTTGCCGTCGATCCCGAGACGATTCTTCGACTCGCGCTCGACGTCCCTCCATCGAGTCGCGGTCGAAAAACGCCCGATCGGATCCGAAACCGAGCCCAAACAGCAATTTTTTGCCGCGAAGAAAAATCCACCGACTCTATTTTTTAAATATAATTAAAAAACATTATTCAATCGACTATTCAATTTATTATCATCAATTTTGATATCATTTTTTACAAATTATTCGATCGATTATGCCATTTTTTATCATCAATTTTTATATCATTTTTACAAATAATTCGATCGATTATTCCATTTATTATCATCAATTTTTATACCATTTTTTCCAATTATTCGACCGTTTATTCACCTTATTATCATCAAATTTTATATAATTTTTCAAAAGTTTTTTATTCGTCGAGTCAGCAGCATCGAAAGTCGCGGTTCAAAACGGGCGTTGTCGCATTTTCTCAAAAATTCCATTGATCACGACTTTCCTCCTCGACAAAGTCCGAACCATACCCGCAAAAATTCTTGTCTCAAGAGCATTCACATTTTTTATATATATTAAAAAAAAAAATTATTTTCATCCAGCGTCGCTGGAAATTTGGTCCTCGGTCGAACTCTCAAATATTTCACATAAACCGTTTTCAAATTACCGATATTATTTTAAAAATAATAAATTAATACGAGTAGGAAAAGCTCGTCGCCGATGGACTTTTTCAAATCTCTATAGATCGAAAAGTCCGCAGGGCCGAAAACGACATCTTCAAACCGAGCGCTCTCCCATTTCCGTATGTGTCGCCTTCATCCAGAGCCTCAATAAAAAGGGTCCATCGACGACGACTTTCCCGATAAAGTCCGAAGCTCCCCGCGAAATTTCTCCCCAACTAAATTGCTAAAAAAAAAAAAAAAAATCCATTTCTTCACCGCTGAAAATTCGGTCCCCGTTCAATCGCCGATTGCGCGGCGCATTGGTTTCACGATTGGCTGTTTACTGTTCGCAGGTAGGGAAAAATAATCGGCCAAAGGGGGCGAAAGGACGAAGGAGGAAGAACGACAAAAAAAAAAAAAAAAGAAAAAAGAAGAAGAAGCAAGCGAAGAAGGAACGACCAAGTCCCGAGGTGATCTCGGTGGAAGAAGCGATCGGTCCGGAGTCTGCGTCCGAGCTCGCAGGGAGCCCGAAGAAGTGGATAAGAGGCGAGGGAGGAGAGTCAAAAGCGGAGAGTTGGGTTCGAAGCTGAGTAAAGGAAGAAGTGGAGGGAGTCGAGCGAGAGCCTTCGGGCGATTGAGAGAGAAAAACGTAAGGACGAGAGAGAGCGAGAGCGAGAGCGAGAGCGAGAGAGAGAGAGAGAGACTGAGAGAGAGGGAGAGAGAGAGAAAGAGATCGGGTATATAGTCAGCAAAGAGGGAGCAGTGGGAATTTATAAGGATGTTCGCGATAATGCCAATGGAGACAGAGGGGCACGGCAGGGAGTTCGGCCGGCGGCAGAAGATGCGCGCCAAGTGCACCGTCGAGTTCGTCTGCAAGTACTGCCAGAGACGCTTCACCAAACCTTACAATCTAATGATACACGAGCGCAGTCACAAGGATGACGTGACATTCACGTGCGAGGTTTGCGGAAAATCGTTCAAGAGACAGGACAATCTCAAACAGCACAGGTACCGTAAAAAAGAGTCTTGAAAAATCGAATTTTTTTAATTTTTTTTTTTTTTTTTTTTTTTTTTTTTGGTGTAATGATTTTTTGGTAGTTTTTTGTCGGTGAAAGAAAAATCTTCGGTACGCATCGGCAATGGGTGGATCGATGGGGTTGAAATTGTTGCGTTTAGAGTCAGTGAGACACGGTTCGTCGAAAAATGAGACTTGCCGACGGCGGGCGGAGCCGCGGAACTGACAACCGTCAAGTCGCCGGGAAATCCGCGAATTGTGAAGTTTTTTTTTTTTTTGTTTTTTTTGTATTGTGGTGGGTGAACTGTTGGAGGGTCGGTGAGAGGAGGCTCGACGATGGTTTTTGAAGTGGGTCAGTGTAGTTTTGGGAGTTTTTTTGGTTTATTGTTGGGACGGGAATTTTGATGAGCCGATTAACGCGTGGACGGTTTTTTTGAGCCTTTGAAGTGTACTGGATAACGCTCGGTTAAAGCGTCGGATCTTTTGAATGGGTTCACTTTTTTTATCGGTGTGGAATTTTGTTGACGAGCAATGCGCGGAATTATTATTTTAAAAAAATGTATTCGGTTTTGAGAGGAATTTGAAGTTTTTACAATTTTTTGATAATTTTTGGAGTGCGACGTGTCCCAGTGCTGCGATAGAGTATTGCATTTTTTTTAACAACGCGGTGGTTCGTTATTGAATTTTTTAAATTATATTTTCGGAGCCGGTCATGTCGGAACATTTTTTTTTTCGATTTTTTTTTGTCACTTCGTTTTCTTAAGTTTTTTTTTGTCGACTGTCAGAGTTTCGAAGCGTAGCGTTTCTCCGAAGTCCCGTTAAAGTGCTGAATCTTTTGAAAGGCGCGGTGAATTGTCGCGAAATTAAAATGACATTTTTGTAACATTGTTACGCATCGCGGGAAATTTTTTTGGAATTTATTTTCCGGTTTTTCAAAGTGTTATCAGGTTCTTCGCTTTCGAAGGATTCTGAAGAGCGGTGCCTCGTTAAAGTGTCGTGGATTTTGACTGGTACAATGAATTACTATGAAAATCGTCTCGAACTTTCGTAGGATCGATACGCGCATTGGGACATTTTTTCAATTTTTGTTTACCGTCGTCCAAAGTAATATCTTGTTCTTCGCTCGGAGAGTGCAAAAATCACCGTCCGAGACTCGATCCGATGATTTAATCCCAATCGATCCATCTATATTGCATGCGATTGCACAAAATCACGAGAATGGAGGTGTTCAAAAAGTTACTTGCACGTAGAAAATTTAAAAAAACCGAAAACTGCATAAATGCATTAAAAAACTACACTTTATTCATAATATTTTTGTCTCGTTGAATGGCATGAACTACTAACCCATTACCGCGTTCCGTGTACAGTAAAATGTGTGTTAAAAAAGTAAAAAAAAACATTTTAAAGAGACATTTCTTATACCGTCGTTCTAAGTAATCTGTCGTTTTTTTTTTTTTACCGGGAGAGCGCAAAAGTCACCGTTCCAAGCCTCAATTCGATAATTTTATCCCATTCGATCCATTCATATTGTATGCGATTATACGAAGTCACAAGAATGAGAGTAAAAAAAAAATTACTTGCTTCTGAAAAAAAAAAAATTCCAAAACCGTGCAAATGGTGAAAAAATGAACACTTCATTTATAACGGTTTCGTCGCGTAGAACGGCATGAACTACTGACCTATTACCGCGTTCCGTGTACAGTAAAGTGTGTTAAAAACGCGATAAAAAGAAGAGAGAAAAGTACATATAACGAAGTATTAACGCAAACTATTAACGAAGTATTAACGTAAAGTATCAAAAAATATTAACGTAAAGTATTATCGAAGTAGTAACAAAATATTAACGAAGGTCCAAGATTCAATCCAATGAATTTATCTCATTCGATCTATAAATATTGTACGCGATTTCACAAAAAATCACGAGAATGAAATAGTAAAAAAAAAAGTAATTTGCACGTAGAAAAAAAAAACACAATGCTGCACAAATGGAAAAAAAAGAATCTATGCATAATATGTTCTTCTTGTAGAAAGGCATGAACTACTGACCCATTGCCGCGTCCCGTGTACAGTAACATGTGTGTAAAAAAAAAAGAGTAAAATAGAAAAGAAAGGAAAGTAAAGTATTAACGAAGGTGCCGACAGCCGTCGGAGCGATGATAGATAACCGATAAACGTCCCGGACAGGCAGTTGATAACTTGTGTGTAACGTCGGTGGTCTTGTTTTCTTGTTCTGTTGTAGATGTGGGTGGCGGTGAGCGGAAGCGATATCTTTACTCCATGCACCTGTACACAACAAGTCAACTACAACAACTACAATTGCCGTCCCGCCATCCATTGCATATCGAAACAAAAAATAATAATAATAAGAGAAAGAAAGAAAAAAAGAAAAAAAACGCAAAGAAAGAGAGAGAGAGAGAGAGAGAGAGAGAGAGAGAGATAAAAAAAAACGAAACAAAATCAAATCTCCGTTCACCCCCTCGCAGCATGTCTCATAGTTATTTTTTAACATGTTTTTATTATTTTTGGTGACACTGAATGAAGCACAAAAAAAAAGAAAAAAAATACGAAAAAAAAACCGCAAAGGGGAAAGAATTGTATGAAAGCACGAAATAGAAAAATCGTTAGAGGAAAGGAATGGCGCTGCTGCTGCTGATGATACTAAGGGAAAGAAGTTTGGGGATATATATAGGATGGAGATTTTTTTTTTTAAGACGATGCGGTAGTGAGGGTGTAGAGAAATTTTTGGGTATGATAGAAATGTATCCTGACACGAAGAATTCGGCGATCTCTGTTGCAGGAGCATACACTCGGTACCCTACAAGGGCCCCAACGGCTACTCGAATGGTTATTCGAATGGCTGCTCTAGGTACTGAGATGCCGTCGCGTCCGGCCGGTATCCTCTGGACCGCCTTAGAAACCTAAAAACGACGAGACAATAGCAGGAATACAAAAAACAAAAAATAAGAAAATTCTCGCAAGACTCGTATAGAACTTTGTATCTTATCTATCGCCATAGCTGTAGAGCGCGCGCGTTTGGGGGACGAGAAGAGATCGGGGTGAAGAAAGAAGAGACGAAGAGAAGAGGAGACCAAGAAAATCTAGAAAGAAGAGACCAAGAAAAAAGTGAAGAAAAAAAATATCAAGAGCGTAAAAAAAAATGAAATTCTCGCAAAACTCGTGTAGAACTTTGTTGCTTATCCATCGCCATAGCTATAGAGCGCGCGCGTTTGGGGACGGGAAGAGATCGTGAAGAAAGAAGAGAAGAAGAGAAGAAGAGACCAAGAAAAATGAAGAAAAAAGGGACCAGAAAGATGAAGAAAGAAGAGACCAAGAAAACTGAAGAAAAAAGGGACCAAGAGCGCGCATTTCCGGTAACGAGCTCGACGAATTTCCGGCTGTGCCGTTGACGCCGCGACTGTGCGCGCGTATAACGGTGAAAGAGAAGAAGAAGAAAAAAGGATTATCCCCTCGAGAGATGATTGAAAATTGGACTACGTAATGACCGAGGGGCTGAAACCGATGATTGGCTACCGGTAACGGTGCCGGATGCTGCAGCACGAGCAGCAACAACCACGCCCAAGCCTCCGGCGACATCACAGATTGGCTATCTATCGCTGGCTCTCTTCGAGGCACCGGCATCATCCAGAAGCGGCTACCGGTCTCTCTGCACCGTCTCCGCGCATTCGCCGATTCTCGACGGACGGAGATCCGAACGAACAAGAAAAAGACGTTTGAAAGAATAAAAACAATATGGCGGACCGGAAGCTCGGAAGAGTCGTCGAGGCTGCAAAGGCCGATTCCTTAAGATCGAAAGATTGTTACGTTGCGAGCTATTGAAAGAAGTCATGGAATACGGAGACGTCACTTTTTGTGAGTAAAAAATTGAGGTTAGATCTTGATTTTGTTTTTTTTTTAACAGAGACGGACTACAAACGGCTATATACTGTCTTCGAGATTGTTCAAACGGCAGCGGTATCTAAAAATTCGTGTAAGAACGTCCCTGCGCGATGTGATTGTCGCTTCGTTAGTAGAGACATTTTAAGACGAAAATCAGTATTTTTTTTCTTTTGAAAAGAAAATATATGTCACCAATCTTTGTCGCCTTTGTACATTCTCTTAGAGGTCCGAAATGACACTAAATGCCACTCATCTTTGTCGCCCTTGAGTATTCTCTAAATGGCCCTAAATGGCCCTAAATGGCCCTGAATGGCCCCAAATGGCCCTAAATGGCCCTAAATGATTTCTTTGAAAACGGGTGCAAAAACGTCAAATGTGATCGTCGGATCACCGGTGGCGACAAGTAGATTGCGTGGCAAAAGAGTAGTTTTCGGCCAAGCAAAGCCACAGTCGCCTCAGATCGATGCCATTTTTGGAAATTAATTTTTGTAACTAAATGCCAAAAAAAGTCACCATTTTTATTACAACCAGGGTTGCCTTTTTCCATGGCTTCTTTCGATGATCCGGCGTACGTTTTAATATATTGCGCAAAAAAGATGTCATCGCGTAGCTTCCATCGTACGACAAATTCTGTCTCACTAATTCACGTAATCCAAGCGAGCTTATGTAAAGTATGTAAAAAAAAGCAACGAACAAAAAATACACACAAGAGGACAAAAAAAAAACGGAGTCCTAAAATAGGATGGTGCTGAGGACAACGTAGAATGAAAGGAACGATGAGGACTGGTTTGGTAATCGATGCTTGGCGAACACACCGGACGACCTTGCTCGTGGGCGCAGAAAAGCTGCCAATCGCGAACATGCCGGTGGTCTCTCTCGCGGATCGGTTATATACTTATAACTGGCCACGCTACATATATAAATATATTTATAAATATATATATATATATATTGCTGTGTCCCCTTGTACGGTCCAGTTTCCAATGGGTTAACAGCGAGCCCGGTTGTCACTTCGCCTCAGCATTAGCCTGGGCCTCGCCGTCCGAACCGATCACGCGCAATGCCACTAATCATTAATTGAATATTTTTTTATTTTTTTTTTTACAATTTCATTTCATTTTATTTTTTTTTCACGTTCGTTTGTTGCAAAACCCGTATCGCAATCGATCAGGCGAAATCGTTCGAGAAAGCGAATGAGGGGAGAGGAAAAAAAAAAAAATGAAATGAAAAAAAGAAAAGAACAGAAAAAAAGATCACAGAAATATAAGCATTCCCGTTTTCTCTTCTACTGTTAATTTATTACCGCGCTGACTTGCTGAACTATTGTGACAAGTATTATACACTAAGGAGACATCCCACCCACACTCATATATTTTATATACATATATAAATATATACTGATATAAAGAGGGGGGGAAAAGAAAAAGAAAGAAAAAAGAAAAAAAAATAACATCTCGATTGATTCTTCAAAAAAACCGCTGGAGATTAAATTTATCGAGCGTAACGAATGAGTTATAATGTTTGTATCGTAAATCAGCGAGAGATCAACGGCTCGTATATCCGCGGCTACGGCGACTCGAAAATTTATCGAGACACATGCTTGCTCAGCCCAGTGCTTTTGAATGTATAAATTATACATACGATATTTCGATTGTGGCGATCGGCCACACACGATATAACGATTTAAAAGGAAAGAAAAAAGAAAACAAACAACAGACAAGAAAAAAAAGAAATCGAACGAACAAAGATTTTAATTTTCATCCCTTTCTGCTCCGCTTATCCTTATCGTGGAATGGATTTTTTTTTATTATGAGACTGCAGTCGTGCTTTGTAAATAGCTTCAATTACTATGTTTTTAATATTATTATATTATATTATATTATAGATGATGCGAATATTCAACGAAAAACATTATTAATATTATTATTATTATTATTATTATATTATTATTATTACTATAGATATGAATGGAAGATAGTGATATAGAAAGCGGACAACTCGACGGGTGAGAGACTTAGAAAAAAAAAAAAAAAAAAAATGTTGAAAAAAAATAGAAGAAAATAAAAATGCGATGTAATCGAACCCCCGAATCGTACCTAGTACTAGTGGAGTGATAATAATTTTATTGATTAATTATTATTTTTTTTTTTTGTATATCGGACTTTTATCTCGCGCAAAAACACAGAATTTCTTGTTCTCTCGCCTATAGCTTTACAAAAAAAAAGAAGCGTTTCACCGGTTACTCCGAGCGTTAACGAGTCTGCGCTTTAAACGCCTCGACCAAGTTTCGTCACGCGAGCGCGCGACGTCCACTTCGCTTGTCTCTCTCACTTTTTTTTTTCTCTCTCTCTCGTGTTAGCCTTTTTTTGTCCGCGCGATCTTACAAGATGCTGCGAGAAAAGCAGAAGATGAGTAAAAAAAATGAAATAATAATAATAAGAAAAAATAAAATAAACGAGGGGAGTCGGACGTCGCGCGAGCGTGTGTCGACTTCGAGGAATCGCAATGTACTGTGGGGCGACCCGCCAGTTCGGCCTACACAATAAATTCGCCAAGTCGTAAAAAAACCCGCCTGCAGAGTCGCTGTTTCTTTTATTTGTCTCTCCTCGAGGAGGGACACTTCATTTTCACCGTGTGTCCCCGTTCCTTTCCTCTATTTCGCTCAACGTTATTCCTCGCTGAGGGATCGAAGAAAAAAAAAAAAAAAATGTTTTTCATCTTGCAAACATTTTGACCTCTTCACAATATTGAAATTACAATAAATGGGCTCCGACATACGCCAGTGATGTATTGAATGAACGCTCTCGTGAACCGTGCGTTTCTTTTCTCTGGTTCGCTCAACATTATTCCTCGCTGAGGGATCGAAGAAAAAAAGAAAAAAAAAACGATTTTCATCTTGCAAACATTTTGACCTCTTCACAATATTGAAATTACAATTTCAATATTGTGAATCTTCACGATATGGAAATTACAATAAACTGGCTCCGAGATACGCCAGTGATCTACTGAGTGAACGCTCTCGTGAACCGTGCGTTCCTTTCCTCTGTTTCACTCACCATTATTTGTCGCTGAGGGGAAAAAAAAAAAAAAAAAAAAAAATGATTTTCGTCGTGTACATTTTTCGAGCTCTTCAGAATATTGAAATTACAATAAGTGGGCTTCGACATATGCCAGTGATCTACTGAATGAACGCTCTCGTGAACCGTGCGCTCCTTTCCTCTGTTTCGTTCAACATTACTCATCGCCGTAGGGCTGAAAAAAAATATTATTCTGATATAATAATATAACCAGAATAATATATAGATATAATCAGAATAATATATATTATTCTGATATTGTAACCTTTTTGACTTTTTGGGAATATTGAATTGACGATAAATGGGGTCTGCTTCACCCCAGTAATCGATTGCGTCACGAAAACGAGTAGAACATTATGAAATTGTTGAAAAAAAGCTCGATAGCGTTATGCAAATTTCGACCTCTCGGGAATATTTTAACAAAAATAAATGGGGTTCGACATAACCCAGTGATCTATTAAATGAATGCTCTCGCGTACCGTTTGATCATTTTCTTTATTGCGCTGAACATTATTCGCCGCTGAGAGATCGAAGAAAAAAATAAAATAAATGATTTTAATCTTGAAAACTTTTCTGACCTCTTCACAATATTGAAATTACAATAAATGGGTTCTGCTATGCCCCATATCGTGCTATACCGTGTATGTATTTCTTTCCTCTATTTTGCTCAACATTATTCGTCGCTGAGAAATCGAAGCAAAAAAAAAAATGATTTTCATCATCTAAACTTTTTGACCTCTTGACAATATTGAAATTACAATAAATGGGTTCTGCTATGCCTCATATCGTGCTATACCGTGTATGTGTTTCTTTCCTCTATTTTGCTCAACATTATTCGCCGCTGAGAGATCGAAGCAAAAAAAAACAATTATTTTCATCTTATAAACTTTTTGACCTCTTGACAATATTGAAATTACAATAATAAATTGCTTCTGCCATAACCTAGAGATCGGTTGCGTCACGGAAACGGGTAGAAAATTATCGAAGTGTTACAAAAAAAGCTCGATCGCGTTATGCAAATTTCGACCTCTCGGGAAGATTTTATTAAAAATAAATGGGGTTCCACATTCCCCAGTGATCTATTGAATGAACGCTCTCGCGTACCGTTCGTACCGAGTCGGTCTCGGTAGCCGCACGTGTATCGTATTCTCGAAGGCGGTAGCCGCATGTACGTATCTTGTTCTCGTTGCCGATATATCGAGCTCGGTAACGTTGCAAAATGTTAATTAACCGCAGAAGCGATTTATCACGCGGCAGTTGTTCCCGGAGGTGTTTTACAATTCTCCGATAAATGGCATTTGGAAAATTCACAGCCCAGTCAAGCTGTACGGTCCTCAGCGTTGAACGTTCGATATGCCGCGAGAGACGCGACTCTCGATGCACCGCGGGAATTCCCCTAATTTTTTTCTCGGGATTTATTTTTAAAAAATGACTGCAGTGCCTCAAAGCGTACTTTCGTCGATGGCATGGAAAAATAATAATTGCGAACATCGGTAAATTTTTCAGAAATAACAAAAAAATCTCCAGCCCGAGGATTTCCCTATTTCATTTTTTTTTGGGATTTATTGAATTTTTCTTCATTGTAAATTCGGGGCCGATATTATCAAAGTGTGGGAGAAAAAATCTCAAAAAATCACTGCAGTGCCTCAAAGCGTACTTTCGTCGATGGCACGGAAAAATAATAATTGCGAACATCTGTAAATGTTTCTGGAAAAAAAATGTCTACAGTCGGGGATTCCCCTATTTTTCCAGATTTATTGAATTTTTCTTAATTATAAATTCGACACCGATATCATCAAAGTGTGGGAAAAAAAAAATCTTAAAAAAATCACTGTAGTGCCTCAAAGTGTACTTTCATCGATGGCACGGAAAAATAATAATGCGAACATCCGTAAATGTTTCAGGAAAAAAAAATGTCTCCAGCTGGGGATTGCCCTGTTTTTCGGGATTCATTGAATTTTTCTTAATTATAAATTCGGTACCGATATCATCAAAGTGTGGGAGAAAAAAATCCCAAAGAAATCACTGGATTGCCTCAAAGTCTACTTTCCTCCAGGGCACGGAAAAAAAAAATTGCGAACATCCATACATTTTTCAGAAATAAAAAAGGCAACGAGGTCCTCCTCCAAAGAGGACTTAGAAATTTTGCCGGTGCGCGGTCTTTGAGCCATTCGAGTATGAACAGAACGTCCAACAAAAATCTGTAAAAATCCACAAAGACACCTCAAAGTCTACTTTCACCGAAAAAATTACAAACATCCGCATCGTCATCCAAAAAAAGGAAACTCTTTTTCAAAATGACCATCGAAAAAAGCCAAAGTACGAAAGCAAAAAAAATAAAAAATAGATTTTACATCATCTCGTCGTGGGTGTCGTCCCGCCGAAGGTAGCAGAAGTCAGAAGCGGTTGCGGTACATCGTAAAACTACGAGATTATTTATAGTTTGTGAATGGTTCGAGGATGGACCGAAGGAGAGAGTCCCACGATCGTATATCCGCCCGATTCATCGGGTATCGATATGGAAGTTCGAGGAGATAAGTTTACGGAATACCGTCCGATTATTATTATTATTATTATTATTTTTTATTAAATTTTTTTATTTTCTGTCCGCAATGGCCACACAGAGTGGTAACGGATAGTCGGTAGAGCGGCATAGACGCCCGGTAGTTGATCACTGATCACGTTTGCCCGGTGTCTTATAATACCTTCTTAATGGATTATAAGGCGCAGAGGCGGCTAAGTAGCGTCGAGCCAGCCTCTCGGTAAGTAGTCTGTCTATAGCGGAGGGTTATGTATATATAGTATATAAATATATATATATATATATATATACATATATATACACGGTATACAAGATACGCTATACGAGTTATAGAAGCCCGCGGGAAAATAGAAACTCGTGCGGGCGTTAAGGTAGCGGGCAGAAGCTTCCCATGGACTCTCACCTCCCCGGGCGCCGAATGAACTTCGCGCGCTACTACCCACTGCCACTGATGCCTTCTCGCTTCTGAGACGTTACGGCCGCGTGATCCTTCCACCGGTGGAGGTCCAGGGGTCATGTAAAAATCAACGCCAATCGGCTACTAATAGCTCCAATGCCACTGGCTCAAAGTTGCTTTCACTGCGGAAGATCATCTATTCCACCTTGTTGCTCCGATGTACGTACACAAATGTTATCCCCGCAGGATCGAGTATCGTAGCGTTAAAATATTATTTTTGTTAAAATTTTCATGGTTTTCGATCGTGAAGAAGCGTGTTGGGACGTTTTATGGGTTTTTGATGGCGAAGGGATGGTCGGGGGAGATTTTTTGTAGAGAGCTTTTTTGTGGAGCGTTGGATCGTGCGCATATAGTTCCAATAACTTTTCTTCCTAAAGTCGATGGTTTAAGAGATAATCGCGTTTTTGTACCACAAAGGTCGTGGCTTTTGGTGATTCTTTTTTTGGCGATGCATTTTTGCGATTAACTTTTGAACCGTTGGTCTGGGGAGATTTTTCGTAAAGACCTTTATTGTGGAGCGTTCGATTTGCTACGGGAATGGTGTTTAGGGTTTTTTTGCCTAGGGGCGATGGTTCACGAGATATCGTCTTTTTTCTACATAAGGACCGTGCACTTTGATGTAGCACGCGTCCGGCAGGGATTTCGCGCCTAAGTCGCGTAGGCGATTACGGGGTTCATGCGAGAGAGGAGTGGTAGCCGCGAGGATCCTCCAGAAGTCGATGGCTGGGAACTGTGGTGCCTCCGTATTCACATATTGTGCCAACAATTAGGTGAAAGGCGGTCTATGCCGGCTCCCACAGCTCTAGGTGAATATCGCGCCTCGAAGGAGTCTGGCTGAACCTTCCACAACTGTGTATCGCTTTCCTGTACCGATATGCATACCCATCGAGCCTCATATTACCAACAGATTAATTTAATATAACATGCACGGAGAGCAAACCGTGGAGCTCGAATTTCGACCGGACCATTAATTGCAATAACAAAAAAAACTATTAGGTCAAATTAATCGAAATTTGTTGGGCACAACGTGCGATATAACTACAACTCACAAACCAAATTTCAGAGCGTTTCGTCGATCCCCGCGAAAGTTATTGGCGTTTTTGCACGCCACAGACACACTGACGGACTGACAGATTCGAGTTATCCGCCTTTCCAAGCTATCCGGAGCCTGCGCAAGTGCGAACGTATTTTTCCGCGGTAAATTTACATGACAATAGACACGGAGATACGATAGTCTTTGCCCCGTTAACCTGTAATTCATGCCAAAAGTAATTCAACAATTTTTACTGAATTAGTTTATTTTTACTCTCGGCGAAATAATAATGAAACTGATAGACGAATTTGATTGAAATTTGGCATGATGAATATGCGATGTACCACCAACTCGCCTGCCAAATTTTAATCCTATTGGTCGATCCCCTCCAGAGCAACAGACCTTTCCGTGCGCCACGGACGGACTGACGGATGGACAGATCCGAGCTATTCGTGTTCCAAGCTCTCCCAGCCTGTTATAACATCGAGTATATTTTTTCCCGGCAAAGTCGACGACACAATAGATCTGTCGACACGCCAAGCCATCGTCCGCCCCGCTCGCAGCCTCATATAAAAAAAATCACAGAGATAATTTGTCGCCGGGTTTTATATGTGACCGGGAGTCGGGAATTAAATTTCGAAATGAAAGACTCTCGTTCGGCATTGTCCTCGAAAAATCCACATAACACACATACGTGTATACACATATACACCCATATATACATACATGCCCATTCCCGAGAATGTGGGCGGACGAGAGCTGCTGATCGCGGGTGCGCGCTCAGGAGTTCGAAAGATCTTTGGAATTTTGTATCTTAGGCGAGAAGCGAACTAACGCGCTGAGCATTCCACGGGAGACTCTCGCGGATAAGTCCTCGACGGGATACCCGGACCGCGGAGGACCCACGAGTGGTGCAATAAATTTTGACAACGAAAAAACGAGAGAAGGCCCACGGTTCGAAGATCCTGCGACCGCGCTATGAATAGCAGCATCAGCAGCCTCGCGCAGTTTCTCAGCATACGAGCCCTCGAAATATATATATATATACATGTATACATATATATATACGTATATGTATACATGCATACATATATGTACGTGTATGTATACATGTATACATATATATACGTATATGTATACATGTATGCATATGCATATGTATATGTATATGTACATGTGTGTATATATATATAGTGGTGTATGCATATAGCTAATAGAATTTGCATAAGCGTGCTGGTGTGCGCGACTCGAGATCTCGCGGTAGCACGATCGCAGGTAAGTGTGCCAGGGCCGCGAGGCTTCTCTACACACAGTAAAATGTTGGGTACATTTCAACCGCGTAGATGAGGGACTCTTAATACTCACGGCAAAGGTCCCTCCCGGGGCCCCTCCGAACGGTTTCCACCGCCACCTTTAATCGTGTATATCAAAGCTATGATCCGCGCGCGGGGTTGCAGCTCTAACCTTTAGACACCTTCGAGCGTCGATCGTGGACTAAGATCTTCCGATGTGAAGAAAAGAAGATAAAAAAAAAATTAAATTAACAAAACGACATTTATGTGTCGAGTAAATATTGGAATCTGCGAGGAATAGTTGGTAGTTGTTATTATGTTGAAAAGAAAGGAGAGGAGAAGGAATAAAAAAACACATTTATACGTGGAGGAAATATTATAATATGTGGGGAAGGGTAATAGTTATTATTGTGTAATTTTTAGCTCGAATTCACGATGACGAGTCTCAATTACACCCCAAGGCTTGCAACACACGCTTCCAATTATGGATCAATGGTCAAGAAGAAAGAGTTTTGATTGTGATTATCGTCACTCTCATTGCCATTGGCATTATTTTTATTGTTGTTGTCTTTTTTATTATAACTCTTTTTTTATTATGTCCTGGGAGAAAATTATCATCTATAATCGATATATAGTCATAAATGGTTATTTGAAAATTCTGGGCCAAATTCATGGATAATTATACACCATTATGTATGATTCATATCAATCGCTTAATACCATAAGGGCATTTAGGAGACGAATAAGCACAGCCAATACGCTCTTCTGACATTAGACCTTCGATATATAACTAGCAGGTTTTTGGATTCGGCGCTTCGCGCCATCGCTATCGACTGTGAAATTTAGAATCCAGAAATGTAGATTTTAGGACATTTGTCAAACTTACGTCACTTCCGGTTTGAAAATCACATTTTTTCGACCGGAAGTTACTTACTAATGTTACGTGTGGTCAAAAAATTAGATTTTCAAACCGGAAGTTGTCCTCCCCTCCTAGGGGCTGGGACGAACGTACAAACATATCCATGACTTTCCAGAAATATTATAGATTCGTGCATGAATTATATGCGAATCATATACAATTTTATATGAACCATACATGAATTTTGACCATGGTCAAGTCTGGCCAAGATTCATACATAATTATGGAGATTTTATCTAATTACTTTTTATTTAATTTCTAAGTCATCGGCGCGATATAAATGTTCCTACGAATCGGGAGAAATACGATAAAATTGGTTAATATGGACCACCTAATTATCCCGTAAATCGATCATATACGAACCGGGTCATATTCACCACTTTCGCCCTACATACACCGACAAAAAAAAAACAAAGTCCATACGAAACCAAAAATCATATATGAACCATACATGATTTTTGACCATGGCCATATCTTGCCAAAATTCATATATAATTATGGACATTTTTTCTACTGACTTTTCATTTAGTTTCTAAATCACTGGTGCGAAATACATTTCCGTACTAATCTGTAAAAAATAGGGTAACAGTATTTAATACGGAGCATATTCACCACTTTCGCTCTATAGATATCCACACCGGTAAAGCGATCGAAACGATAGCCCTCCGTAAAAAAAAGCAAAGTCCATACCGTTAATCGAACGATTCCCTGTCGGCAATTCGATTGCCCTTTAGAGTTTCCGCTGCTTTTTTTATATTATGGACATTTTTTCGACTGACTTTTCATTTAGTTTCTAAATCACTGGTGCGAAATAAATGTCCCTACTAATCTGTAAAAAAATAGGGTAACAGTATTTAATACGGAGCATATTCACCACTTTCGCTCTATAGATATCCACACCGGTAAAAGCGATCGAAACGGTAGCCCTCCGTAAAAAAAAGCAAAGTCCATACCGTTAATCGATTGCCCTTCAGAGTTTCCGCTGCTTTTTTTATATTATGGACATTTTTTCGACTGACTTTTCATTTAGTTTCTAAATCACTGGTGCGAAATAAATTTCCCTACTAATCTGTAAAAAAAATAGGGTAACAGTATTTAATACGGAGCATATTCACCACTTTCGCTCTATAGATATCCACACCGGTAAAAGCGATCGAAACGGTAGCCCTCGGTAAAAAAAAGCAAAGTCCATACCGTTAATCGAACGATTCCCTGTCGGCAATTCGATTGCCCTTTAGGGCTTCCGGTACCGGCGGTTCACGCTGGCGAACCGCCGTGGCGGCGGGCGGTTTGAGCTCGCGCGCGAGCGCGTTAAAGATCGCGTGCTCGCGTGAGCCTAATAGTATAACCGGAGGAGGGAATACACACAGGGAAGAGGCCGGGAGAAGGCGCTTCCTCAACGTTGAATGAAATATTATTTCGGAAGCGCGCGCAAACACGAATTTCAAAAGTGCTGCCTTCGCTACGCGTCGCTCGATCGCGGTAGCTGCCGGAGTAACTGTCGAGGGGGGGGCGAATGAGGTGCGCCGCACGGAGACCCTAGGCGATTCGCGTTTTGCCAGCACGATACCTTCGACGGAGATGAAAACCCCCTTTGCCGTGTACAAAGTATTCCTACCCGGTTATCGTCCTCGCGTCCGGCACCGGCGCAAAACGATTCTTCGGTAATAATTCGCGCGCGGGAGTCGTCACGTTTGAAGTCGAAGAAGAACATGAAGAAGAGGATGAGGAGGAGAGAAATAACATATCGCGGAAGCGCATGGTGGGATGCGCGTGGAACTTCGGGGTCATTGATCAGCGAACGCTCACTGGCGCCAAGGCAAATCGCCGCTTCTTCCTTTTCTTCTTTCCGTATGTTTCGCACACGAGCCACCCTCTTCGGTCTCTTCTGGATGTAGATGTATTTTTTATTTATTTTTTTTATTTTTTTTTTATTTTTTTTTTTTTTTATTTTTTTTTATTTTTATTTTTATTTATTATGGGTGTATGTGTGGATGTGTGTATGTATATGTTGCAGCGCGAAGAGGGCACTTTGTCCTCGAAAATATAATCCGCGATATACCTGTCGGATCTTTGATTCGTATTCCGGGCACGAGCGAGCCTGAGGCTCGCTCGGTCAGTCGGGACCAGACAATGATTGACGCGCTTGAATACCGCGCGGACTCGGACGATCCTCGGCGGCGAGTCAATAAACGATCGACGGCCATTTTGGCGCCATCGTTGCTCGAGGGACAATGGCATTGCCTCGGAGGAAGCGATGCCAAAATGCTGTTTTCATGGAGTTTGGGTGATTTTTTGTTTTTAGATTTTTATGCAAATGGGTTCGGAAAAATTTTAAGGTGGGAGAATCGTGTTTGGAAAAATGTGTTATGATTTTTTATGGATGCTGGGCGGAGGGGCGCTACACGAGGAAATTATGTGAAAATCTCGATTTTGATATTTTTATTTATTATTTTTAAAGAGTTTCATGTAAACGGGTTCGGAAAAATGTTAAGGTCGATGAACCATAGATTCGAAAAAAATTATACGATTTTTCATGGAAGCTGCGCGAAAGTGCGTTATACGAGAAAACTATGTGAAAATCTCGATTTTGATGTTTTTATTTTTTTTAAGATTTTCATTTGAACGGGTTCGGAGACATTGTGAGGTCAAAGAATCATATTTAGAAAAAAATGTTATGATTTTTCATGGAAATTACACGAAAGAGCGTTACACTATGAAGTTATGTTAAAATCTCGATTTTTCATGTTTTTTAAAGATTTTTATGTAAACGTTTTCGGAAAAATGTTAAGGTCGAAAAATCATGTTTAGAAAAAAAAGTTATGATTTTTCATGGAAGCTACACGAAAGTGCGTTAGACGAAGAAATAATATGAAAATCTCGATTATAATTTTTTTTTTCCACCCCAGGTGTTTGAGCGGCGGGTAGCGTTGACGCAATCAAGTGACTCGAATAATAAGCTCGCGCAGTTGCTCAGCGCGCCCGAGATGCTCTTTGATTGCTCGTAGGTGGAGGAGGTGGTGCCTTCTGCTTCATCCTCTTCATGCCGGGTTGGTAAATTTATCGGTGGGGTGATCTGGTCTCGTCATCGGGGAATGTGGGAGTGTTGTACGACTGCGGCTCTCTGTCGCGCGTTATTTCAACCGTTGAGAGAAAAGTCCGTGTAGCTATGTGCCAGGTGTCGCCGGGTGGGCGTTCGTCGAATGTCAGGTGTCAACTTCGCATCAACCTTAGTTGTCACAACTGCAACCCGATGCCGCTCTCGCTATGGTTGGAAGTTTAGCGCCGAGTGAAGGTCGCACTTCAGCTTCGAGCAAATGCTTCGGATAACATTTTCGCATATAATTGAAATAAAAATTGAGCGCATATAATTGAAATAAAATTTGAACGTCTACTAACAATAAAAATTGAACGCATACTTGGAATAAAATTTGAACGCATACTTAGAATAAAAATTGAACGCATACTTAGAATAAAAATTGACCACATATTTGGGACAAAATTTTAATCCAAATTTGGAATAAAATTTGAACACATACTTGGAATAAAATTTGAACATATACTTGGAATAAAATTTGAACACATACTTGGAATAAAATTTAATCGTATACTTAGAATGAAATTTGAACACGTACTTGAGATAAAATGTTGAATAACAAAGTAGAACATCGAGAAAAAGGCCAAACTTGGGAAGCGTGCAATGGTCAAACTATAGCATATGATAATGTTACAATTTTAGCACATGCTTTAGGCAAAATTTCGAGCAAAAACATCTGTTTGAGCCGATGTTCGTATGCACGACTCTCGATCCAGCCCCAGGACCCGCATAATCATCGCGAGGCAAATGCGTCGTAAATAATAAGCCAATTTGATAAAAAAAATAATAAAATAAAAATCATTAAACACGCTGTGTTTTCCTTTGGTCGTAAACGAGTTAGCTACTTAACAAGTAGTTAGACACAACGGACGCATCAATGCGAGTCCCCCAGGTCGCCGTCTCGAACATAATCGCCCGCTAAACCATTCAAGTTTATCGCACCACACGCTATTATACCCCGCTAGCGTAGAAAAATTATTATTTCCCAAACGACCGTGGCGATCTATAAATTCTCAATCTTCAGTGCTCGACGTCTGTTCCACGAAGAAAACAAAAAATTTGGTCGCCGGTTGCGTCGTTGATCGCAGTGTCTTTTTGTCTCAACTGACGTTTGACGATCCAAGCCCAACATTTTCCTTCTCCCAGTTACAATTTAATTTTTTTTCACGATTGCAAATTCACAACCGGAGAACAGTACTTTATGTCAAATTCAAGAATTCAATCTCCGACCGTCGAATCACAGCTGACAACGTGATCTGCATTAACACCATTTTTATTACCTTTTCTCTACATTTCTAAATTTTCCGTCTCGCAGTTATAATTTCATTTTTCGTTTCACGATTGTAAATTCATAAACCGACACAAGTACTTTGCGTCAAATTCGCGCATTCAATCTTCGGCCGTCGATTCGCAGCAGATTATTAAAAAACAAAATCTCGGCCAAGTGACCGGCAATTCCACCATTACATTTTTTTATTCTATACTTTAAAATGTCCACTTACGAAAAGAAAAAAAATATATCGCGACGATGAATTCGATCATTCAATCTCCGACTATCGAATCACAGCTGATAATATGACCCACATTTTTTCTTTTTCTCTCCATTTCCAAATTTTCCGTCTCCCACTTACAATTAAATTTCCCTCCACCGATTGCAAATTCCTAACCCGACAGTACTTTACGTCAAATTCGAGCTTTCAATCTCCGACCCTCGATTCGCAGCAGCTTATAAAAAAAATTCTCCCTCAAATTTTTCAATACTTCAAAATTTCCACTTACGAAAAGAAAAAATATATCGTGACGTTAAATTCGATAATTCAATCTCCGACTATCGAATCGCAGCTGATAATATGACCCACATTTTTTCTTTTTCTCTCCATTTCCAAATTTTCCGTCTCCCACTTACAATTAAATTTCCCTCCGCCGATTGCAAATTCCTAACCCGAAAGCACTTTACGTTAAATTCGAGCTTTCAATCTCCGACCCTCGATTCGCAGCAGCTTATAAAAAAAATTCTCCCCCAAATTTTTCAATACTTCAAAATTTCCACTTACGAAAAGAAAAAATATATCGTGACGTTATATTCGATAATTCAATCTCCGACTATCGAATCGCAGCTGATAATATGACCCACATTTTTTCTTTTTCTCTCCATTTCCAAATTTTCCGTCTCCCACTTACAATTAAATTTCCCTCCGCCGATTGCAAATTCCTAACCCGAAAGCACTTTACGTTAAATTCGAGCTTTCAATCTCCGACCCTCGATTCGCAGCAGCTTATAAAAAAAATTCTCCCCCAAATTTTTCAATACTTCAAAATTTCCACTTACGAAAAGAAAAAATATATCGTGACGTTATATTCGATAATTCAATCTCCGACTATCGAATCGCAGCTGATAATATGACCCACATTTTTTCTTTTTCTCTCCATTTCCAAATTTTCCATCTCCCACTTACAATTAAATTTCCCTCCACCGATTGCAAATTCCTAACCCGACAGTACTTCACGTCAAATTCGAGCATTCAATCTCCGACCCTCAATCCCCAGCAGCTCGTAAAAAAAAAAGTCTCTCCCAAGTGACCCGCACTACCATTAAAATCTTCTTTTTTTCTAAACTTCAAAATTTCCCCTTAAAAAAAAAAAAAAAAAAAAAAAAAACCAAAAAAATATCGTGACTGTTACTGTTTCCATTGTGGAGAACGGCGTTGGCGTCCCACCTTCCCGCGCCGCCGCCCGCCCCAACCTTCGACATGGGTACCAGGATACACGAACAGCGCGTCTCCCATTATCCCATGCTAATTCTTCGGCCGCGGCTGTCATTGCCTCGGGGGCCCCGAGGGGTCCCCCTTGACAAGTAACACCTTTCGGCTCGTGTTCCCTCGGCGTAGGAGTCGAGTCCTCGAGACTCTCCTCTCCTCGCTCCTGCTGGCTCCTCACTGAGACATACACGTACCATCGACCACGCAGCCTTTGACTCTCTCGTCTTCTTCTTTCCCATCTTTTTTTTTTTCTCTCTCCCGAAGCGTGCGTATAAGCTTATACTACCGAAGTTAGAGAAAAGAAAAGAAGCGACCGAGGGAGAGAGAGAGAGACGGTGCGTGCAGTCCGAAAATCAACTCGTCATGCTCCCTTCATTTTCTCTTCGGACATAAAACAGCCATTTGTTAGCTCGTGTCAGAGGGCCACGAAGTCCTCGTCGTGGGGTTTCTCCACTCGTCTTTTTTTTTTCTTCAATTTTTTTTTTTTTTTTTTTTTTTTTAATCTCGCTGCTGATCGGAGGTGGAATATAGCAGGAGGCATCGATTGGCGATTCATTCGATCGTGCCTGCGATAATAAATATCGTCTCATAGTTCAACCGGTGTTCCCTTCCACACAGTAGGTTGAATGGTATGTTAGAAACGTTCCCGCGGGCAAACACGGTCCCGCTCGCCACGAGAGCCACGAGAGACAAAGGGGACACTCGGACTGGTCTTATCCGATGTCCACTTTGTAAACGAAACGTATCAACGGGTCCGCGATTTGGTATGCCGAACGGTTGACGTTCCTTAACGCCGACGAATGCGCGCGCCTCTCTGGCTTTTTGTCGAGACACAGGGAGCTCGGCTATGCGTACACTCTGAATTAAGGATGAGATACGGGACTGCGAAAGTGAGCCTCGATTACACGCACTGCGAGTCGCGGACTTTTTTTTTTTTTAGCGCGTGCTATATTTATTTAGCGATGTTTTTTTAGTTTGGGTAAAAAAAAAGGAGAAAAAATTCTCGGAGACGTCAATTTCAATTTGAAAATGTCACTTTCCGATCGGTGACGCAATTTCGGTACGACGGCACTTCAGGCGGTAAAAAATTGAGATTTTCAAACCGGAAGTCACGTTTTTGGAAATTTTTTTTTCTGAACTGCAACGAGTTCCTGATTCAGCGTTTAAGAGGAGAGGAGATTATGTCGATTATGAAAAATGTCGGTTTCGTTACCACGGTCGGTAATGGAAACTGCAATCAACTGTTTTTACGCGTGGTGGAACGTACGATCGAATGGAAATCTCGTTTCCGACCGGAAGTGACGTATTTTCGGGATGACGTCACTTCAGAATTTTTTTTTCTGATCTGAAATGAGTTCCTGATTCAGTGTTTAAGAGGGGAGGAGATTATGTCGGTTATGAAAACTATCGGTTTCATTACCACGGTCGAAAACTGCAATCAACTGTTTTTACGCGTGATGGAACGTACGATCGAATGGAAATCTCGTCTTCCGACCGGAAGTGACGCCGTACCGGAAATTCGTCACTTATCCTATGAAAATCTCATTTTCCGACCGGAAACTACGGGTTTCCGGTTTACTCCTACCGCAAACTACGTATTTCCGGCAATCTCCTGTGCACTTAACCCTACAACTCATGACTGGGGTCCGAACGCACCCCAAGCGAAAAAATGAACTTTTGGCTGATTATTTCCGGTTTTCAGTTTTCGAATGGGGTTTTCATTAATTAAATGTAAATAAAATCAGATTTCTCGCACACCATTCTCTTCCTTATGAAAAAACGAAGGAAACCATGCATGAGAAAGTCTGTTTATCAGCAGAGGACCGGTTTTATGATCGAGAAAAGCGTGGGGTGCGTTCGGACCTCAGTCATGCGTTTGAAGGTAAACAAATTAAGTCATGAGTTGTAGGGTTAAACGCTGAATCAGGAACTTGTGGATCAGAAAAAAAAGAGTTCCCAAAAACTTCACTTCCGGTTTGAAAATTTAATTTTTCGACCGGAAGTGACATAGCGGGAATACGTCGCTTCCGGTTTGAAAATCTTATTTTCCGACCGGAAATGACGTATTTCCGGTAGAAAAGTGAGATTTTTACACGTTCCACCAAGCGTGTAAAAAAGTTTATTATAGTTTTCGTTACCGACCGTTGTACTTTCCCATGCTCTTAAATGCTGAACCGGGAACTTGTTGGGTCAACGCAAAATTCTCGTACGAACATTTCGACATTTATTGACTCACGCTTCGATCATCGTGCAAAATCGTCGTCCACGTGTCTGCGGCGCGCATACCGAGCTCTGTTATTCAGACAGTCTGCGACATTTATCCGTGAACTTTGCTGTCAGTCTGTTCGTGTGTCCGTGCCAGTGTACACTTCAGGTCCAACATTTCTTTGTTTTGTTATTTCGAAAACTTCACTTCCGCTTTGAAAATCTCATTTTTTTTTCAACCGGAAGTGACGTCATACCGGAAGTGTGTCACTTCCGGTAGAAAAATGAGATTTTTGAGAAGTTGATTGCAGTTTCTGTTACCGTCCGTCTCAATTTCCCATGCTCCGAAACGCCGAACCAGGAACTTGTTGAACATTTCCACATTTGTCGATTCTGCGCTTCGATCGTCGTGCAAAGTCGTCGTCCACGTGTCTGCAGCACGCGTAGCGAGTTCTCTTATCGGGACACTCGACGACATTCATCCATGAACTTCAAAAATATTCGTGTCTCGAAAACCTCACTTCCCGTTTGAAAATCCCAATCTTTGACCGGAAGTGACTTCATACGGGAAGTGTGTCACTTCCGGTAAAAATATGAGACTTTTGAGAAGTTTATTGCAGATTTTGTTACCGACCGTCTCAATTTTCCATGTTCCCAAACGCCGAACCAGGAACTTATTAAACATTGCCACATTTGTTGGATTCAGCGCTTTAATCGTCGTGCAAAGTCGTCGTCCACGTGTCTGCAGCACGTGTAGCGAGTTCTCTTATCGGGACACTCGAGGACATGCATCCGTGAACTTCAAAAATATTCGTGTCTCGAAAACCTCACTTCCCGTTTGAAAATCCCAATCTTTGACCGGAAGTGACGTCATACCGGAAGTGTGTCACTTCCGGTAGAAAAATGAGATTTTTGAGAAGTTGATTCAATTTTTTGTTACCGACCGTCTTAATTTTCCATGTTCCGAAACGCCGAACCAGGAACTTGTTGAACATTTCCACATTGGTCGATTCAGCGCTTCGATCGTCGTGCAAAGTCGTCGTCCACGTGTCTGCAGCACGCGTAGCGAGTTCTCTTATCGGGACAGTCGACGACATTCATCCGTGAACTTCGCCGTCGGTCTCTCCGCCTGTCCGTGCCCGCGTACACTCGAGGTCCAAGTTGGAAGAGCGCTCGGGAGGGCATCAGCTCGAACGGTAAGAGAGACGAGAGCTCCGAGAGCGTCTCGAGATACGGCGATAACTCATCCGGCCATTGCGCGCGCACGGGTTTACTCAATTAGGTAACGCGCCGCGCGAGGATATCCTCAACGACGTGAAGAGATGATGCTCGAGCGAGAGACGGGAGGTGGACATCGTGCCGAGAGGACTAACGTAATTTCTTATAAATCAGGCCCGGTTTAGCCGGGCGACGCGGCAGGAGGGCCGCAGCCACCGAGCGCGTAGGCAACGGTCTCTCTTCTCTCCGCCTCTCGGGCCCGGTATCGCTTCGCGACCTTCGCGACTACGTTTTGCTGCTTCTGCTTCATTTTTTTTTTTTTTTTTTTTTTTTTTTAAGTTACCGTAGCGCGTTCGGCGTATGTTGGTACGAAGGAAAATAATAAATAATAAATAACGACAACAGGAAATCGGTTAGAGTCGTTGCGGGGATGTCCGACTTCCTGATCACTGGTATACATGAAGAAGGCGTTCGGAGTTCGAAGAAGAGCGGTGGGAATTTTTTTGTTTTTACAGTGGGAAAAAAATAAAAATTTATATCGATGATTTATTGAAAAAATGCATTAATTGAAGCGAAATACATATTATTTAATTATTTCGCTCCATTAGTGTTAATAGCGTTTTAATAGAGTTTATTAAGACGCTATACGGGAAAAACTTAATTGATATGAGTTGATTTTTTTTATCAGTTCATCTATAAGTTTATTTTTTAATATACCGTACCGCGATCGGCGTATGTTGGTACGAAGGAAAATAATAAATAATAAATAACGACAACAGGAAATCGGTTAGAGTCGTTGCGAGGATGTCGTACGTCCTGACGACTGGTATACATGAAGAAGGCGGCACCACTCGCTGCTACGTTCTCGAAGAGTTTTCGGAGTTCGAAGAAGAGCGGTCAGATTTTTTTTTTACAGTTGGAAAAAAATAATAAATTTAAATCGATGAAAGGGAAGTTCATTATAGCGATGTGAATAAGATTTATTGAAAAAAAAAATGGATTAATTGGAGGGAAGTATATTTCATAGAAAGTCTTTGAGTTTCTTTCGCTGAATTTTCTTCTCTTGCCGAAGAAACATTTTGACGCGCTATACTGGAAAAACTTAGTTGATATCAGTTGAATTTTTTTTTTCTCAGTTCATCTATCAATTGTCACGGCTACTGGAATGGAAATTGGACTGACAATATCGCTAATACATGTTTGACTCTAAAAAAAAAAATCTCAAAAAATTCGCCTTTTCGATTGGAGTATTTTTTTCCCTTCGTCTGTCCTCGCGAATCGATCCGGTCGAAAACGCATGGAGTTAACCGGAGAGAGAACTGCGAGTCGGTGGTAAGCCAAGCTGCACAATGGAGGAGATCCGAGGGGATTGAATAAAAATAAAATAAAGAGGTGCGACAGCGATAAATCTTATTCTGGTCGCTAATAATGGATCTAATAGATCGCTAATAGTCGAACCTAGTCGTGCTTTCTACGAATGTGTTTTTATCTTTATTGTATCCTTTTTCTATGCACCACTAAGCTCATAAATATCTATCATTTGTTAAAGGCTAAAAGGTCTTCACGTAAAAACAAATAAAAATATTCTATTCCGATCGATCGGTGATCGATGGATCGGTAATAAATGTTTCACTCTAATAAAATGTCTACGGTTTCTGAAAGGCTAATTCTAATAAGCAAATTTATAAATATTCTATTCCAATCGATCGGTAATCGATGGATCGACAATAAATATTTTTACTCTAAAAAAACTGTCTACCGTTTCTTAAAGGCTCATTCTAATAAGCAAATTTCTAGAAGGTCGTCACCAAAAAACAAATAAAAATATTCTATCCTAATCGATCGGTGATCGACAGATCGGTAATAAATTCTTTCCTCTAAAAAAAAATAAATTAAAAAATCCCCAAAAATTCGTCTTTTCCCTCGAAGTATTTGTTCGCCTTCGCTCTATCGAACCGTTGAAAAAGGCGCGTATCCGCCCAGCCCGGGAGAGGAGTCAACTGGCGAGAGAGCTGCGAGTCGGTGATAAGCCGAGTTGCACAATAGAGGAGATCCGCGGAGGTTGCAAAAAAAAAAATAAAAAATAAAAAAATAAAGAGGTACGACAGCGATAAATCTTATCCTGGTCGCCGCGACCACCAACGTTTCTCGTTCGCGAGAGCGCCCGTTGCATAAAATGAAAATGAGTTTTAGTGTCCTGCGAGTGACTCTCGCGAGGGGGGCCGAGGGGGAGGGGGCGAACTCCGTCCTGGCGTGTGGGGGCCCCCCGGTTTATCGTATCGGTCGTGAGCTCGTTCGAACTCGCGCCACAAATACCCATACTATCGCGAGAGACAAACTGTATGTAATATCCCGTCGTAAGAAAAGAGGTTCGTGTATAAGCGCGCCCAGGCCACTGACGGTTCTACTTTGTGGCGGGTATAAGCTTTCACTGGGTTGTAAAGGGGAATGTTCGTACCGCGTTCATACTCCGGCCGAGGAGGAATAAGAGGAGGAAAGGAAACCGGGATCGGAGCATAAGTCGAGAGATAGCGACTACCACTTCTTCGGTCCAAAAATTAAAAAAAAATGAAAACTGAAATTAACAAAAAAAAAAAAAATGTGAGACTTGACCGAAAAATTTGGTGTGAAATATGTCAGCAGTCGTCCTGGGATCGGCGCGACGATCTATTCGATGTCCATTAGGTACGACGATATAGACAATGGCATAAAACATGCAATAATATCAAATAAATAAATAAGGTTAATGTAAAATGAATTTAAAAAACTTAAGGCCATGTGAAAGATGTACCACGTGAGATATCGAATCGATGCCATTTAAAACCAGTTGACATTTTGGATAAAACGGAAGCATCATCAGACGCGGTATTTAATTGTACATCCGCTAATGGTTTGCTTTTTCCCGAAAAGTCCATGGGCTCTGAATCGGCTTCATTACAGATTTTGGTTACCGACTGAGTCGTTTCACATGTCTTTAATATAAAATAAACCAAAAACTTAATATACAATAAATAAAAAACTTAATATAAAATAAATAAAAAACTTAATACCAAATAATAAAAATAAAGTAATATTATAACATTTTGTGTGAAATAAATCAGCAGAAGTTTTCGGATCGTGCGAGAGAATTTGCTGAATGCCCACCGTTTCCAATTTCCGATACGATTGCAACGATTTTTGAGAATACATAAAAAATAAAAATAAGAGAAAAATAAGGCTTCGTACTGCGGTTCGCCCGGTGTCATTCTGTCGTGGTCGGCGTTACCCGTCCTCGGGGTTACACCGCGTCAACGATTCATAATTTACACCGCTCATGCGCCTGACGAGAGAGGGAGAGAAAGCCCGGAGATCGTTTGACTCTAATTTATGTCCTCCCGTGAAATGAAACACGAGGCTGAAGCTGGAAGCTGGTCACGAGGAACTTTGACCGCGCCGGAAGCGAAAAAAATGTTTTTTTTAGGCTATCGTGAATGTCCGGCTGGGTTCGTTTTCAACGCCAAAAATAATCATATGTGATTCATAAACAATCATCTTAATCATGTATGGCCATATATGAAACATATATTATAATTTTGTTCCCGAACTCTTCCGAGCTGCGCTGTATGAGGCTGGAATCAATATATGCAGAAAAATCATTTATTTATCGGATACACCGCAAATAAACATTTATTTGGATCAAATGAATAATAATATCAATAAAATCAATATTTGTATGTATTTATGTTTATTTGCGTTTAAGAATACAATTAATTATATAACAGGGAATAGCTTGGCCTTAGCTTATTCGTTAATCATAAACATATTAAATAAACACAAACATATAAATATTAAATAAATATTTATGTAAATTAAATGAATATTTATATGCGGGACGGTTGTAAAATAAGAAAAAATCCGGGTGTGTTATTGGAGCTAGGCCGATGGAAATGGAGAGCCGTGGCCGTCGGACATTATTTCGGGGATACTAAAACTCCATCTCAACCAAAAGGCTACAATGATTCCGTGGCAGTTCCAGTAATTAAATCGAAACCCCTTATAATGTAAGGGTATTTCTTTGGAGTTAAGCACTATTTAATAACGTAATGGTTATATGGTCGGGACGCGCGTCGGAAGGCTCAGAGAAGGGCGTTTCGATCCTTCCGTGCGCGGTTTCGGGAAATAATAATCGGAAAAATCAAAAAGTATACCGAAGGAACGTGAAAAAAAAAGATATAAAAAAGAAGTAAAAAAGTAAAATAGGAGCTGCAGATGGGAATCTATTTCGAGGATATAGCTGGGAGCAACGTTGACGCGCGTATAATTGGGGCTTCTTCGTTCGGCCGAGGCGGCTCGGAAGCCTCGGGTCATTTATTTTTTGGGTCTCAAACGCGACGACCCCTTTTAAACGTCGAAGAATATGGGAAACCCTTGCTCGCGCCATAAGTCGTAAAGGCCCATCCGCGCCTCGGTTGTTCGTATATACGCCTCGTCGTCTCTGTCTTCGAGCGCTTCTTTTTTTCGCCTTTATAAGAGCCACTATACGATACAAAGAAGTGGATCTGTTATGGCTGAAGGGGATTTCGAGGTCCCGAAGGGTTTCGTTACAGACAATTAAAAGTCTATGGGTCCAATTACTCGAAACGTTATACGAAAGGAACGATTCCGTGAGTCATTTGGCACGTCTGATGCACCAATGCACATTGCGATACGTTATATTTGCCTATTTAATCGTTGAAAAAGGTCGTTTGATCCTTTAAAAAATTATAAAATAAAAAATGCTGGTAAAAAAATTGACGAAAAAAAGAAATGATCAACAGCTTTGATCAATTGGCAGCTTCCTCATAGAGGGATTTCAAGAACGACGATTTAAAAAATTCGGTATCGATGTGACTAAAATTTTGACAATTTTCATTAATCAATTAATTTCTCAATAGACGCGATAATTCGAAACGTTATACGAACGGAACGATTCCGTGACTCATTTGGCACATCTGATGCGCCAATGCACATTGCTTTACGTTATGTTTGTCTATTTGATCATTAAAAAAGGTCATTTAATGTTTTAAAAAATTATAAAATAAAGAATTCTGGTTGAAACAACAATCATCGAAAGCTTTGATGAATTGGCTTCCTCACAGAGGGGTTTTAAGAACGACGATTTTTAAAATTAGGTATCGATGTGACTAAAATTTGGACGATTTTAATTAATCAATTGATTTCTCAATAGGCGCGATTATTTCACTGTACGACTTAGAGTAACGCGATGAGGATGCATTATACGTAAATAATCTTTTTTTTTTGCATATTCCTTAACGCACAGGCAAGTCAAAGTCTGTAGTGCCAATTACTCGAAACGTTATCCAAACGGAACGATTCCGTGACACATTTGGCACGTCTGATGCAATGAACATTACGAAGATACGCTGCAAATATGCCCATTTAGTAATTGAAAAAGAGTATTCAATGTAAAAAAAAAAAAATAATAATAAAAGGTGGTGGTAAAAATGGAAAACAGGCGAAAAATATCGATTGACAGTCAACTTCGATCAATTGGCTTTCACGCAGCTTTACGACCGGCGATAAAAAAATTCGAAATTTGGGCGTTTTTCCTTAATCAATTGATTTCTCAATAAGCGCGATTATCCCACGACTCGATAACTTTATGACCTACAGTAACGCGATGAGGATGTGTTTATATATGTAAAAAAAATCATTTTTTTTGCACATTCCTTAACTCGTAAATACGAACCATCTCTCTTTCTTCCTTCCGCCGCAAGTTTACGACGAGAATCTTCCCGGGCGCGCGGTGCAGTAAGATGAGACGGGAGAGCGGGTTTCGCGCGAGAGTAGAGCTCTACGGCTGCAATATTTCTTCGCTGCAACACTTTAAGGGCCCCATTGTCCCGGAGGCCACGTTCCCATTACGCGTATTATGTGGATTATTGGCTCTCCCGGAGACTCTCGTGTTACCGGGGCCGAAGATCAGAGATCCATCCGAGTGCCACGTTAAACCAAAACGCGGCGATTCGTGCACCCATGCAAGATCGCTATCGCAGCATCCGTCGGCATTGTAAACATTTTATTTTATTTTTTCCAACTCTTCGACTCCTCGAACATTCAATCGCGCGATCATAGACGAGTCCTCCGTCGGGCAGCTGACCCAGATTTTTCGGAAGCCGGTAATGAGGCGAGGTCCGCACTAGCGGTCCCTCGCAAGATTTATCGCAGGGCAATTACACTGTAAACAAAATTCGTATGAAATTTAATGTACCGGACTGGAAGTTTTTATGCAAAAACTGGTATATTAAATTTCATGTAAAATTGTGATGAATAATTACATTGTAATTGTGATGAACATTGGAAACCCTTTAATTTTAATAATTTATTTTAATTTTACTATAAAAGTACTTTAATTTTTCTATAAAAGTACTTTAATTTTACTATAAAAGTACTTTAATTTTACTATAAAAGTACTTTAATTTTAATCATTTACTTTAATTTTTATGAAAAGGTATATTGATTCCTCATCACAATTGTACATTAAATGTAATGACCAGTTTTCGCATAAAAACTTCCATTCCGGTACATTAAATCTACACATTTTTTTTACATTTTATATCTCCGACTGGCCGAGATGAATGTACACAGCAAAAAAAGTTTGTACTTTTTACAACAACTTATTGTCCGCAAACGTCCACAATCTTTAATTTGTTAATTTTCTATTTTTACAAACAAAAGTACAAACTAAAATTGTTAATTGCACGAGAAACAAAAGGGCAAGATGGTAATATTCAAACCTGAACAAACGAGTTTGTCATTTATTTAACAAAATTATTTTTACGAAACTTCGTATTCCGATTTTTCGAAATAATTTTTTACTGTGTACAGAAAACGGAGCCGATTTATTTTATTCTATTTTTTTTTTTCACGAGCCGTCCAATATTTTTTTGTATATAACACATCCTCATCGTGTTACTTTAAGTCGTGAAGGTATCGAATCGTGGGATAATCGCGCGTATCGACAAATCAATTGATTAAGGAAGATCGCCCAAATTAGTCGCATCGATACCTAATTTTTTAAATCATTGTTTGTAAAGCCCCTCTATTAAGAAGTCAAATTAATTAAGGTTCGCTGTCAATCGATAGTTTGATTTTTTTTCACGTTCCCATTACACGTATTATGTGGATTATTGGCTCTCCCGGAGAAGATCAGAGATCCATCCGAGTGCCACGTTGAACCAAAAGGCGGCGATACGTGCATCGATGCAAGATCGCTATCGCGTCCGTCGGCATTGTAAACAATTTTATTTATTTTTTTCAACTCTTCCTCGACCATTCAATCGCGCGATAATAGACGAGTCCTCGGGCGGGCAGCTGACCAAGATTTTTCGGCGGAAGCCGGTAGTGAGGCGAGGCCCTCTCTAGCGGTCCCTCGCGAGATTTATCGCAGGGCAATTACATCTCCGACTGGCCGAGATGAAGGTACAGAAAACGGAGCCGATTTATTTTATTTCATTTTTTTTTTTTTTTTTTTTTTTCACGAGCCGGCTATAATTATCGAAGATTTCCACGAAATCGAAGCCGCATGGCGGATGCGCGTACCAGCCAGTGTCTTCTGGCTGGTCCCGCTCCGGCTGGACCACGAAGTGCTGCTGCGCGTAAATCCGGCAGTTTCTCTCGCCGCAGTTGTCTGTTATTTAACAGGGATTATAATCGAAGAGTCCGTCGATGATCGACGGCTAATTGGCGGCGAGATTTCCGGGAATGGTCAAGCCTATCCGTCTCTCGCGGAGCACGGAAATCGCGTGGAAGCTTGGGAATTATTGGCCATCGAGTGAGAGGCGTTTTTGTTTTTTTTTTAATTTATATTTTTTTTAATTTTTTTTTTTTTTTTTTTTTGGAGGCGAGTTTTGGGATTTCACAAAGGCACAATAAATTCCACGTAGTCGTCTTTCGTCCCTGCGCGATCGCGATCAAACGCCTTGTGTATAAGAGACGAAATTCTCATTCCTACGAAATTGCCTTCAATTTAGCAATTAAAAAGAGAAGAGGGGCTAATAGGAGGGTTGGAAGACATCGACGCTGGTCTGAGTGACAGACAGCCCGGACTCTCTTCTCTATGCCCAGAAGAAACGGATGAGAGCGGGGCCCTTTCGTGGTAACCCGGGCCTCACCTCTTCCCGAGACGTCACGTGGAACCACCGTGTGTACTCCGGATTCTCCCATACAACGAGGAGGATGAGAGTTCGACGTGTCGGAGTTCACGAACTTTATTCTATAAGGTCCATTGCGCCTCGGCGATTTTGCGCACGTATATATTGTACATATAATTTGGTGGGGCAATTAACCCTTCGTGCGACCCACCGACGTGGAGCTGCAGTTTGGGAATCAACACGCTTTCGAACAGGTCGGATGAGACGAAAATGTTGGGAAAGAGAAATCATTTCGCTGTTGTGATCTTCGGTCAGTTTAAACGGGCGAGAATAAAAAAACAGGAGAAGAGACCAGCAAAAAAGTAAGGTTGAGAAGGGCCGGAATGGCTGAGTGCAGTGGCGTTTGTACGTGCAAAGTGCATTGGGGCTAGTTCTGCAAAAAGTTGTGATGAAATATAGTGAAAAGAAAATTTAGCAATTGCAATTTTGCGTCAGTTAAACGACAGAGAGTAAAAAAAGGACATAGGGCAGAAGGGCCAAAATTCCTAAGCGCAGTGGCTTTTGTGCTCGCAAATTGCGGTAGAGCTTTAGTCATGCAAAATATTGTGCAAAAATATTTAAAAAAAAGGTTCCCTGTCGGGTACCATGCGATACTTTTTTCTGACTTAATTAAAATAACCACATTTCTTGGGTCGCTAAATCGTTTTATTCGCCAATTACCATTACCTCCTCGGGAGTAATAGGGCTTCCAGACGGAAGATGGAGCCCTATTACTCCTTACGGAGTAATGAGCCCTATTCCTCCATACGGAGTAATGAGCCCTATTTCTCCATAGGGAGTAATGAGCTTTATTACTCCATAGGCTGTAACGAGCCCTATTACTCCATAGAGAGTAATGAGCCCTATTACTCCATAGGGAGTAATGAGCTTTATTACTCCATAGGGAGTAATGAAACGGTACTGCGCGTGTGCACAGGCTAATAATGGTCATCGGTCAATAACATGCGATTTTCAGAAAACCCAAAAAAAAGGGGTATGAAACCTTCTTCCTACCCCCTCCTCCTCGTCCGTTCCTCTCCACTCAAAATTGAAATGAATCAGCGTGTGACTTGAAACCCCCCCCCCCCCCCCCCCAAAAAAAAACTAAAAAAAGGAAAAAAACCAAAAAGATGGGATAAAACTCTCCCTCTCCCCTCTCCCCGCAAAACTGAAAAAGTCAGCTTGAGACCTACCCGCCAGCCGTCATAAAAATACTTCATAAGAAAAAACTTGGAAAAAGAAACAAAAAAAAAACAAAAAGGGGAAAACCCAAGAAAAAAGAGTTAAAAAGTAGAAAAAACCAGGAAACATAGGGTACAAGGGTCAAAGTGCAAAGTGCGGTTGTGCTTCGGTGGATGTTCTCGACCGACGCGGGACAGTCTGAGAATCGACAATCTCTCAAACAGGTCGAATGACAAGAAAATATTCTGAAAAAGATAATTCCGCAATTGTAATTTTCCGTCAGTAAAACGACCCAGAGTGAAAGAAAAAACCAGCAAATATAGGGTTGATGGGCCAAAATACCTAAGAGCAGTGGCTTTTGTGCTTGCAAAGTGCGGTAGGGCTTTAGTCGATGTTCCCGACCGAGCGAGGAATTGTCTATCTTTCTCCCCGGACAAAAGCCAGAAGCAACCCAGCAGCAGAAAGGGATAAATCTCTCGCGAAGAAAAAAATGTCACGGTGGTCTCGCACTTCAGCCTAGCTTCAGCAAAAGTCGGCGACACTATGGGAATCTCGGGCTACCGTTCGCGTTCGCCACAGGGGGTCGTTCCTTTTTTTTCGTCTTCCTTTTTCCTCTTGCCTCGTCCTACACGGTTTTGCACGCACTCCTGCCTTTCCTCCTTTTCGCTCCGCCGAGTCCACGTGGATCGGACGAGGAGGGATGCGAAAATTCGGTCACAATGGAGAAGAACTCCGACGGGACATCTCTCGAGTGCGGACCTGTTCGAGATCTCCTCTCGCCACCGTGTCGAATTTCGGAAGCAGAGTCAAGTGGAGACTCCTCTCAAATTACCCTCGGGAGGCAAAGATTCCCAAAACTGCATTTATCAACTACTCATTTAATATTTTCACCGCTGTTCGAGGGCGATGCGAATTCTTGGGCGCGCGAAAGAGCTCGTAGATGAAATTTTTTCGTTCCTGCTTAAAACGTCCATAATCTTTTATTTGGTAATTTTCGGATCCTAAGACCCAGATTTAGTTTTACAAACAAAAAATTGTTAACAAAAATTTGTCATTTATTTAACAGAATTATTTTTACGGAACTCGTTATTCCGATTTTATGAAACTATTTTTTACTGTGCACGCAGGCCACTCTGTTTTTACGGAAAAAAAAATTAAAATTTCGGCAGCAGAGTGAAGTGGAAACTCTTCTCAAATCACCCTCGGGAGGAAAAGATTTCCAAAACTGTATTTATCAACTACTCGTTTAATATTCTCACCGCTTTTCGAGCGCGATCTGCATTTTCGGTACGGGAACAGCTCGAAAATGACATTTTCGAGCTGTTCCCGAAAATGAAATTCGAAAGATATTTATTCAGAAAAAAAATTACTCGTTTTGACGTAAATCACAAGTGACACAAAAATGGAGAATCCGCGTTTTGCTTCCTCAGAGGCAAAAAAATTGAGTAGATGCTTTCTCGCAGCAGAAGCTTCGCGAATAGAAAAGAAAATGATGAAGCAACGTGCAAATATAAATTTTAATCAGTTTTCATGGTATTTAATAAAAAATTTAAATGCCTAACATTGTAAAGATAATTTTTAAGAAATATTTGTTATCTCAATTTCCAGTATACAAGAATTTTTTTAAAATGTTTCTTTTCTCCATCTTGCTTTTCAAAGACGTTTTCTTGCGACTCTTCGCCTTCCTCCGCCTCATGGCGATTGTGCATTATCAGTATAATTTATATGATTAGAATTCTGTGATCCCGATTAATTAAAACAATGAAACAATGTGCAATTACAAATTTGAATCCATCTTCATGGCATCCAATTAAAAAATTACAATGCTGAACGTTGTAAAGATAATTTTAAAGAAATATTTGTTATCTCAATTTCCAGTACGCAAGAATTAAAAACAAACTTTTTTTTTCATCTTGATTTTCGAAGTCGTTTACTTGTTGCGACCTCCCCCTCCTCCGCCTACCGTGGCGGTGGTGAAATGAAACAATGTGCAATTACAAATTAGAATCCATTTTCATCGCATTCAATAAAAAATTACAATGCTTAACGTTTTAAAGATACTTTTTAAGAAATATTTGTTATCCCAATTTCCAGTATGCAAGAGTTAAAAACAAACGTTGTTGTTTTTTTCTTCATCTTGCTTTTCGATGTCGTTTATTTGCGACCTCCCCCTCCTCCGCCTCCCGTGGCGGTGGTGAAATGAAACAATGTGCAATTACAAATTAGAATCGATTTTCATCGCATTCAATAAAAAATTACAATGCTTAACGTTTTAAAGATACTTTTTAAGAAATATTTGTTATCTCAATTTCCAGTATGCAAGAGTTAAAAACAAACGTTGTTTTTTTTCTTCATCTTGCTTTTCGAAGTCGCTTACTTGCGACCTCCCCCTCCTCCGCCCCCCGTGGCGGTGGAGCGTCGTCGCCATAACAGGCGGCGTCTTTATGATTAGCATTGTGTGAGCCCGATGAATGTGATTGTTGTGTCCCGACGGCGGCGAGCAATGCCAAGCACGCGTCCCCTTCTCTTCTTCTCCTTCCTTTTTTTATTTTTTTTTTCTATTCCAGCGCTGCGTGCCTATATTTATAATGCTTTATTAACCAGTATAAGGTCCCGGCTTTCATGCAGCGGGGACATTCCCTCAGTTTCCTTTGACTCCGTTTGGCGAGGCAAGGGAATCGTCGAAGCAGAAGCGTAATGGCGCCGATGGAACGAGGGATGCATACGAGGGTGAAAGCCGGCCAACACGTTTACCGTAAAACCGCGCGGCCGAGGGAAAACGTAGCTGCACGCGCGGAGGGCAAGACCTCGTAAAGCAGCGAGATTAGAATCTGTGAGTCGCGGCCACCCACTCAGATCCTCGGGAACGGACTCGGAACGAGGCGCCGAACACACCACAAACTTCGAGGATCTTTCTTAGGTTTTTCTTTCTTTTTTTTTTTTAGTTTTCCGGTTGTGTGTCGGGTCGAGCTTGCCGGCAATTAACCGGACTAATTTCAGATACGTGTCCTTAAAGTCGAAACCCTTGGGAGCTGCGACGAACAGGTTTTCACCGAGTGAAACTGTCCGAGGTGTGCGGGAATTTTGAAGATCTACATTTTTTTATTTTTTTTTTTTTAGTGAAGAAAATTGGGCAGTAAAAATGAATCCCGCCGTCGGTGATGCGATCGTTTGGAAACTTGTCCTCTAAATTGCTCGGTGAAATGTCTTAATATCTGTCGTTGGGAAATTACATTTTTTTGAAAGAAATATTCAACTTGATTTATGAATTAATGTCTTCATTTAACAGTTCTGAGGCGCAGCATCGCAATTACTGCATTTGGGTGAGATCATCGGAGGCTCGATATATATATATATATATATGTGGTCACCATTTTTTTGCAACCCCTTCCAATCTCCACTCCAAAATAATATCTAATTTTTAGTAACAATTATTTTTTGAATGCTAGATTTATATCCAAAATAGAAATTTATTCTGTTGATCGGCATAATCAAAATAAAAGGTAAGCGACGATCTTTCTAGGCTCAAAATTTGTGTTTTGTTTTTATTTTTCCGGTTGTGTGGGTCAGGATGAGCTTGCCGGCAATTAACCGGACTAATTTCAGATACGTGTCCTTAAATACAAAACGTTTGGGAGCTTCGACGAATAGCTTTTCATCGACTAAAACTCCCCTCCGAAGTACGCGGGAATTTTGAAGATCGACATTTTTCTTTTTTTTCTTTAAGAAAATTGGGCAGTAAAAATGAATCCCGCCGTTGGTGATGCGATCGTTTGGAAACTTGTCTTCTAAATTGCTCGGTGAAATGTCTTAATATCTGTCGTACGGAAATTAAATTTTTTTTAAAAGAAACATTCAACTTTAAAAAAATGAAATAATGTCTTCATTTAACAGTTCCAAGACGCAGCATTGTGATTACCTAATATTTGTGAGAACCTCGAACGCTCAATACACAAATAAATATGATCCCAATTTGTTTCCAACTTCTTCCAACCTCGGCTCCAAAATCATAAAAAAGTTTACCAAAACCAATTTTTCCGAAAGCTACATTTTTTACCCAAAACAAAATGTCATTCCTCCGATCGGCATTATCAGCCGAAAAAAAATGCACAGATTGTCCAGTGAAGGTAAAAACACGGGGCTCGGTTTCTTAATTCCTTGTTCGACAAAAACAAAAAACAAAAAAATTCTTTTACACCTCTCAGCGCCGCAATAATTCAGCGGCCCGACGAGATATGGAGCTTTCGGGCTGCTCCTTTATTTTCGCGTGCCTCTTCGCACTCGACCTTCTCCCTCCTCTTCCTCTTCTTCGCACCTCGGCAAATCTCCTCTTTTTCCTTATTCCACCGAGAGACCAACTCACCGGCTCCTCGAGCTTCCACAGCTCGCCAAGATTTTTTTTTTTCCCCCCAAGTATCCGTTTCTCCGTCTCTTTCACTCTCTCTCGATTCTCTCGAACCGGACAATCCCCCTGTGTGGTCCAACGGTGGAAAGCGTGAATCTCTCTAGTCCTCCTCTTGTCACGGATACCCCCATTGGTATATGGAGAATATCTGTGTCTCGTATTCCGCGAGGATCGCTGCTTCTGCTCGCTCTCCGCACCGGGAGACCCCCACGCATCGGGCATCCAGCGGCAATTCTCCCTTGCAGCATCTTCCACCACTATAATTCTGTCTCTTCTTCCTTATACGTGCCAACGGCGTGTCTCTCCGGAGAGAGAGGTGTCCTACGGGGCAGGAGAGGCTTTTTGTTCGAATCGGGAATCGAGTGGGCAGAGAGCCTGTAATCGGGTACCTATATAGTTCCGCCCCCCCCCCCCGCCCCCCTCTTCGCTGTTCGAGGAGAGATCTCTTTCTTCGTACAACCCATCTTTCTTCTCTCGTCGGTCTCTCTATCTTTTCCTCTTTCGACGATCTTCCCTCCTATATATATATATATGTATATATACATACACATATGTGTGTATAGATAGATATATATATATATATATATATATGTGTAGAGGTTTGGGCATCAGTGCGACAAGTCTTTATCACGCTCGATGCTCCGTTCTGGAAGTAAGAAGGGATCAAGAGGGATATCCGTTCGTTCGTGAAAGAAGTATGTATGTGTATATATGTATATATGGGTATATGTGTGTGTATGTATATATGTGGTTCTTGGTGGCGACGCCGAAAAGCAAAAGATCCCGAGGAGGCAGGTTTCGCAAGCGGTTAACGCGCGCATGCATGCAACTTCGTATATACGAGGAGCATGCCATGAGAGACGGGGTGGTCCAGCGTCAATCTCCGGGTCCTCATACCCACAAAACGCCGACGCGCTATGCGCTTTCGGCGCAAATATTCTGGAAGGTTTAACCAGAGCCGAGCGAGTTTGCTTTTTCGAGTTACCTTTTTCTTCTTTTTTTCTTTCTTTTTTTCGTCAAGTTTCTTGAGTGAATCCGGGCACGTACGATGTCCCCGTGCCGTGGTGCCAACCACCCAGAATGCGCGGCGCCCCTTCAATGGCATCCGGAGATGCGACCCTATTCTTCCGATGCACCCGTCTCGTCGAGCTTATTTTTCAACGGGAAAACAAAAATCCGCGGCACGGTATGTGTCGGGATAGTCGGAGGGGAAGAATCGTTCGAGAATCGTCCCGTGGGAGAAAACGGGTGAATATGGCCTGGTACATATGTCACTGATTTACGGGTTAATCGGAGTGGGCCATAGTCATTACGTTTGCCTTACCATTCCATAATTTGTTCGACACGTTTTTTTATATTTTTGTTTACGATTTAAAGACAAACCTAACGACTAGTAGGTTTTATTCCTTATTCCTTAAAATCGTCGTTAACTGATCATTTTTAACGATGGGAGAGATGGGATGCTTAACTAGCCGACATTACCCGCCGCTCTCTTGTGCAAAAAACGCCCCGAATAGCATTCTGGATTAGTTAAGAGAATTGGATTAATGCGAATGATTTTGTTTTGAGAAATCAAGAGAAATCAAGAGAAATCAAGAGAAATCAAGAGAAATCAAGAGAAATCGAGAGAAATCGAGAGAAATCGAGAGAAATCAAGAGAAATCAAGAGAAATCAAGAGAAATCAAGAGAAATCAAGAGAAATCAAGAGAAATCAAGAGAAATCGAGAGAAATCGAGAGAAATCGAGAGAAATCGAGAGAAATCGAGAGAAATCAAGAGAAATCAAGAGAAATCAAGAGAAATCAAGAGAAATCAAGAGAAATCAAGAGAAATCAAGAGAAATCAAGAGAAATCAAGAGAAATCAAGAGAAATCAAGAGAAATCAAGAGAAATCAAGAGAAATCAAGAGAAATCAAGAGAAATCAAGAGAAATCAAGAGAAATCAAGAGAAATCAAGAGAAATCAAGAGAAATCAAGAGAAATCAAGAGAAATCAAGAGAAATCAAGAGAAATCAAGAGAAATCAAGAGAAATCAAGAGAAATCAAGAGAAATCAAGAGAAATCAAGAGAAATCAAGAGAAATCAAGAGAAATCAAGAGAAATCAAGAGAAATCAAGAGAAATCAAGAGAAATCAAGAGAAATCAAGAGAAATCAAGAGAAATCAAGAGAAATCAAGAGAAATCAAGAGAAATCAAGAGAAATCAAGAGAAATCAAGAGAAATCAAGAGAAATCAAGAGAAATCAAGAGAAATCAAGAGAAATCAAGAGAAATCAAGAGAAATCAAGAGAAATCACGAAAAATCAAGATTCATTTTGATGCAGCTCGATTCTTAAAAATCACCTCGCATGTCGTTACCCACCGACCGGTATTGGCCCGTACTCCGTTATACCTTTGCGCAGATCTATCTAATACAGCGTCGAGCCGGAAGTTCGTCTCATAGGACAGAAGCTTTCCGCCGGCACAAAGAAATATCCATCCATCCACCGACGTCCTTCTTAAGGATGCAGGATCGGAGGTTCGCTGTCGGCCGGCCTGCCGATCGACGATCCAGTGCGAGACGTGTCCGAGTTATCGTCAATCCTTATCAGGATATACCGATCGTTCTGACAACCCGAAGAACCGCGTTCGCCAAAGGGGATCAGGAGGGCCTCCGGTTGACACCCCTGGGAACTCTCGTCTCTACCACGAGCCTCTCATCTTCCCTCCCTCATCTCAATCCCTCCCCTCCGCCCTCCCCATCCCTCCAGTACCTCTGCCAAAAATTAGTGATCGTCAAAAAAAAAAAAAAAAAAAAAAAAAAAACCCCAAGAAAGGATCGGAAGAATTCGGGGGAGAGAGCGGGGAGTAAGAAAGAAAGTCTCTCGAAGCTCACGGGTTCACTCTACCGCGATCATCTACACCTATAAACCCGAGAGCTCCGAAGGGATTACAGGTTTGCGGAGAGATAGAGAAAGAGAGATCGAGATCTGAGCCGCTCTTCGTCAGGGTGATCTCTTCTCTCTCGGTGATCGGAGACGTCTCTCCCTCCTTCTCTCCGCTGTCGAAAAGAAGAGAAAAAAAAAGAAGAGGAAGAAAAGAGACCCGAACCAACTTCGGAGCGTCGCTCCGGTTCCCACACGTCGGTTAATTGATCGATTCGAAAATCTTGGTGATCGCCCTCGGGGCTCCATCGAGCATTTACCAAATCCCGGACTCATCTTCTTCCCTCGCATGTCCCGCGTCGTCGTCCGTTCTCCGTTTCGTTTACCCGCGTCCATCGGGCGGATCTCTTGTCATCATCGTTCCGGGACTTTCGGGAGACGAAGAGTGCAAGTGAGCGTTGATACGCCATCGCGGGCCCATAGCCATCGCATAATCGCTCGGAGGTGAAAGAGGAGGAAGGACCAGACGAAGAAGGAGACGAAGAGAAGGGGGGAGACGGAGAGAAAGATGAATAAGGAAGAGGATGCGCTACGAGAGGACAGGACCGAAATATTTCTCAAGATTATGACGTCAGGCTGCCAGTTAGTCCCGGCTTACCGGTGTAATCCTTCTCGTAATGCTCCCCGCGCCACACCAATTTTTTTTCTTTTTTTTTCTTCTTTTCTTCCTCTTCCTTTTTTTTAAGTTCTTTCGCATAAGCGTCGCTCTTATAGAGGATGTTTCTTCTTTTCATTTTCTCTTTTTATTCATTTTGTTCTGTAGATATACAGGAATACCTAACAGTGAGTAACTGGCTTGAATGTTGAGACGTGGGACGGCGGACGGGCTCTTGCTCGCGCTATTGTTGATCCCTTTTCTGAGCCACGCTCCCGAAGAAACAGCAACTCTATATAGAAATTTCTTTTATCTCGAGCGTTGTACTCGTGGTGGGCAACGGCTAAACGACTCAATCGTCACGTTCACGGATCATATTTAGCGTATTACAATGTCATTAGGGCGGTCACGGTTGGAGGGGCTTCGTGGGTCGGGAATGAGGTGGTTACGATCTCGTCTTCTTTTTGCCACTTTGGCCGTTGGGTATCTTTGGATTCGACGAGAAATCGGCTGCGCCTGGCCGAACCGCTGTTCGGGCCACTTCTCGACAAGGAGGCGCTTTATGACGCTTCGTAATATTTCCGATAACGTTTCAATTTTGTTGTTGTTGATGTACGATGAATTAAGCTGGCAGATTGCGCGGGTTGAGAGAACGAGTCTGAGGGTCGAATTTTAAGAAGTTAGTTCGAACTTAAGATCGGTCTTGAGATTGAACTTAATATCGAAGCTTGGCTCGAACTTCATTCCGTGCTTAAGATTTATCTTATGATTGATGTTAAGTTCGACGTTAAGTCTGAACTCAAATTCGAGTGTGTTCGAGTTCGATATTAAGTTTGAACTCAAGCTCGAATTGAAGACCAAACTTAAACTCGAAATCAAGTTCGGACGAAGGTTCGAAAGATCGCTCTTGCTTCGAAAGATGGCTCTTGCGATCGAACTTAAGAAAGTTCGATCGCAAGAGCCATCTTAAGACGTTGGTTTGAACTTAAGAGTGATCTTGAGTTCGAACTTACTATCGAATTTGAGTTCGGACGTAAGTTGAAACTTAGGGACACAATCAAGTTTGAACTGTGGTTGGATCTTTAGTTTCAACTTAAGATAGATCGTAAGCACACAATGAAGTTCGGGCCAACCTTCGATCTTAAGTTCGATCGCAAGAGCCATCTTAAGACGTTAATTTCAACTTAAGAGCGACCTTAAGTTCGAACTTACGATCGAATTTGAGTTCGGACTGAATTTCAAACTTAAGATCAAACTTAGGGACACAATCAAGTTCGAACTGTTGTTCGATCTTTAGTTCCAACTTAAGATAGATCTTAAACACGCAATGAAGTTCGGGCCAAGCTTCGATCTTAAGTTCAATCTCAAAAGCAATCTTAAGTTCAAAACTAACGTCTTAAATTTCGACCCTGACTGCTTATAAAAAAATCGCGACGCGTCTAGCCGATTACGTTTGTTAATCGTCGCCTCGAGCGATGCAAGGATTGACATCAGGTAGCCTCGGTCGGCGGCATTCGCGTGCATGCCAATGAGATTTTCTGTACTAAAATTTATAATTTTTTGGCAATTTAAAGATATTTTTATTTTTTTTTGTTTTGCCGTTTCTCATATGTTGGGAATTAAGTGATATGATCTTCCCGTCTTCTTTTCGCCACTTTGGCTCTTGGTTACCTTTGGATTCGCCGAGAAATCGGTTGCGCCTATCAAACCCGCTCTTCGAGACACTTTTCGCCAAGGATGCGCAATCTGATGACATTTCAATTTTTATTTCCGTCGGTCTACGATTAATCGATGCGGCACTTTGCACGGGTTTACAGAAGGCCTTTAACTGCTTATAAAAAAATCGCCGCGCGTCTGACCGATTCCATTCGTTAATCGTCGCCCCGAGCGATGCAAGGTTTGACATCAGGTAGCCTCGGTCGTTGGCATTCGCATGCATGCATGCCAATTGAATGCATGCATTTAGTACAGGATTCTCTGTACTAAAGTTTACATTTCTTTGACAGTTTAAAGGTAATTTTTTTTTTTTTTTCGAGAACACAAACTAACAAATGGCCTGAGCTTCGTGCAAAGATGTCCGGCATTCAGCCGTAAACGTTCGAAGTGCAGTTTGGAATGTCAAAAGGCTTTAGCGAGATCGAGCGTGAGCCCTCGGACTGGGGAATCAGCGTGGCATCGGAAAAGTAGGAGGCATGAAAGGTCATCGGGCAATGATCGTGGCAATCACACGAGGCTGGTGTACAGCGTACACGCGACTAGGTGCGCTCGTACGAACCTGAGAATCCTAGATGTGTATTTTTTTTTTCTTATTATTTTTCTGTTTCTCGGCGTTGAAGCTTAAGCGTGCGGCGTGCCCACGTATAAGGCCTCGGGGCAGTTATTAATAATCAGCTCTGATGTGCACCGACCCAGAAGAGGATCCTCGTAGGATATCTCGGTGCAGCGACTCACCGCAAGCTGGAAGAAGACGATGAAGAAAAAGGTGAAGAAGGGTGCGGCGCAGACCTTTAGCGGAGGCGCCGGGGCATTTCTCGTTCCACGAAAAACGAAGAAAACTTCGTCCAATAAGGAAAAAAATATTTTTATATTAAATAAACAAATATATTAATTAAATAATTTTTTTATGAAACACGCGCCAGGCCATCTCTCGTTCCACGAAAAACGAAGAAAACTTCGTTCTGTAAGGAAAAAAATATTTTTATATTAAATAAACAAATAGATAAATTAAATAATTTTTTTATGAAACACGCGCGAGGCCATATCTCGTTCCACGAAAAACGAAAAAAAAGAAGAAAAAAATTTATATTAAATAACTATAAGCATTTTTAAAATAAAGACGCGTCAATTCATATCAATTTTGCGATTTGATTTTCGTCGTAAAAATAAGAAGATTCGCCGGTAAGAATTGCATTCAGTGTTGACCCTTCGATGCCACTTTCTTCGTCCAAAGTGGAATAAAAAATTACGAGCACTGGAAGATAAAAGCTACGGGTACATCGAACCAACCCACGTGGCGAAGAGCACACGTGGCTTATGTCGAAAAATATATCTGTAAGCTGTAAAATATATTATCGTTGCAACATCGTATATTTCGGATACATTTTCGAATATATTTCTGCAAATAGGTGTCTTCAAATATATAACAATTATAGAAATAAAAAATTACATACAATGTGTGTCTAATAGCTGTGTTGATAAATATATCTCTATTCTGCAAAATATATTATCGCTCGAACCTCGAGTACTTCGGATATATTTTCAAATATATTTCTGCAAATATATATCTTAAAATACACAGCAGTTTTAGAAGAAAAAAAATTACATACAACGATAAGAAATCGTAAAAAAAATAGCGTTAAGTAGTCAACAGCCGTGTCGAAAAATACATTATCGCTGAAACATACATTTCGCATAAATTTTCGAATAAACTTCTACAAATATTCGTCCCCAAAAAGATAGCAATTGTAGAAAAAAAAAAAAAAATATCATACACTGATAAAAAAATCTTTAAAAAAGCGCTAAGTAGTCAATAGCTGTGTCGAAAAACACATTATCGCTGAAACATAAATTCCGCATAAATTTTCGAATAAACTTCTACAAACATTCGTCCCCAAAAACATAGCAATTAAAAAAAAAAAAAAATTACATAGTACAACGATAGAAAAAAAAATCTTTATAAAAAAAATGGTGCTAAGTGGCCAATAGCTGTGCCGAGGCCATGTGCAGAGGAGCTCGAAGAAGAGGCTGAAGAGGACGAAGCGGAACGAGAAGAAGATGAAGATGAGGACGAAGACGAACACGCAGAAGAAGGAGAAGAGGAAGAGGAAGAAGAAGAAGGAAGGAAAGAAGATTTTCGCGTGGGTGTCGCTCGGTGGGCGTCGCGTCTGCCTCGTCGAGAGTACCGCTGACCTCTGACCCCAGCGTTGGTTCTCCGGCTCTGCGTACGGTGCAACGCGGGCTCGGATGCGCGAGATCGCAACTCGGTCTGCTTGGCTTGCTTGCGAGAGCGGCATGCAGATGATCCTCCGGCTTCGGCGAGGTTCTCTCTCACTTCCCTCGGCCGCTCGCTCTTCCTCTGCCGGCAACGGCCGGGGCCGCAGTACGTACGTACACGTACCCTCTGCCTTACGTCCGTGGCGCGCACGAACGTGATGTTAGGAACCGAGGCAGGAAGAATATATATCCAATGCGCGTGCAATTATCCTACGCGCGCGTGGGCGACCCCTCGCCACCTCCACCCTCATCGCCATCGCGGAACACAGCTGAAGATTATCAGTCAAAAATCTACCGTAGCCGTAATCGTCTAGCCAAACTTACCTTCGTCTTTTTTTTTTTGGTCTTCAATTTAATCGGAGGACATTCTTGGCTGGTACGTTTCGACATATTTTACTCGCCGTCCGACTTCAAAATGCGGTAAATTAAATTAAATGTTTCTTTTTGAATTTAATTCTTGAATTCAATCAAATGACATCTTGGCCCGCTTGCGCTCTTTAAACAACTCAAATGGCAAAAAATCAGGTAATAGAATTTTCTGTTTTTTTTTTGGTTCTTGAATTTAATCGAATGACATTTTTGTTTAGGATATTACGATTTTTTCAGACATTGTCAGTTTGCTCGTCTGCATTATTCAATCAGCTCGAATGGTAATAAATTGCGGTATGATAAATTAATTTTTTTTTATTCTTTAATTTTATTGAATGACATTTCTGTTTAGTCTGTTACGATTTACTTTAATCGTCGCCCGGCTGTACTCTTCAATCAGCTCGAATGGTAACAAAATGCGGTAAAATATATATACATTTTTTTTCTTGAATTTAATCGAATGACATTTTTGTTTAGTCCGTTACGATTTATTTTACTTGTCGTTTTTTCGTCCGCCTGCACTCTACACACAGCTCGAATGGTAACCAATTGAGGTAAAATGAAATAAACTTTTTTTTGTAATATTGTAAAAATGCATAGCTGTACATCTCAGACTGTAGTTACTTCGATGGCCCAAAAAACAAAAAATGACGTACATAGGTAAAAAAAAAATCTGTAAAAATCTACACCGACACCGCCAATGTTTCATTTGGATTCACATTCAGATTTATTGCATGAAAATTATAATAGACTGTAATTTCACCGCATCGGTTTACAATCAGGCTTGGTAATCCCCTAGGTAGCTAAATTACAAATATTAACAATAAAAAAAAGAAATATATAGCAATGAGCATTTTTTTTAAACAATATATAGATAAGAAAAAAATAATAACTGAGAAAAGAAATGAGAAATTTTCGGTACGGAAAAAAAATTAATTGTTGCACAAGTATCCGCACAATATTTTCATAAACGAAAAGAGGCGACGAGGCGGCGACGAACCGTGCGCGAAAGGGCCGGAAACGTAATCGGAAACAATTTGAATATTTTTTTTCCATAATCGAATTAAATACTTTCATCGTCGGGACGATCGTCGCGTTATCAGGGGTCGCATCGGAGTTGGAGAAAAGGTGACGCGTGTGCGAGGAATCCAAAGTGGCGTAGAGGAATAATTACAATAATCCCAAAAGGGCGAGCCATGACCTCCTGCACGTAATAACAGGGTACATCGCCCGATGCTTTCGGTGCGCGAAAATTTCGCCCGGGTCGTCACAGACGCGACAAAAATTCCGTCCCCCTCGCCCCGCGACTCGCCATTCCGCGCACGGGGAGGCGCACGAATTAACATTACCTCGCGCCACTCCCATTACGATGTTGAACCTTTGTTCATACCAAAAAAAAAAAAAAAAACAAAAAACAAAAAAAAAACAAAAAAGATGAAAAGAGATTATACATTACATTGAATTACGTATGCGTACAATATACAAGTTGATCGGTAAAATAAAGACACAGATGAGATAAGGAAGAGGGGAAGGGAAGAGAGGAAGAGGAGTTTCGAGGAAGCCGCGCGCGGGGTTGAGCCCCGGAGACGAATCCATTAGCCGCGAGGGCGGATTGAGCAATAAACCAAACTGGGAGGTAAAGAAGTTTGGATCGTTTTTTTTCCACACATCTTTTTTTCACCTCTTTTTTTCTCTCGACTCCGGTCACCGTGAGAGATCGTCAGAGAATTTTTTTCCGATGTGTGGCGGCACGCTGCCGTGCGACATCGAGAGAAAAAAAAACCTGCCCGGTTTTCGTCTGTACCTTAAAAAAAAAAAAAAAAAATGTCTATCTCACTCCACAGCCGCGAGATGCCCCAATCGGATGCCACAAGACTCGGGGCCCGTGGGCCCGCATTCCCGTACAAGATGTCGCGCCGATAAAGCCCTCCCTCCCTCTTCGCTCCCCCGGCGGTTGAAAAGATCCTCGAAACTCACCCAGAGTCTCTCCTCCGGGTCCTCCGAGCGGGCGCGCGCGCACGTTCGAGCAATTCATTTAAACATTCCCCGAGGTGGTCGCACGACAAATTACTTCCCAAACCCTCGCGCGCGACATTGACCAAAACGGGGACGGAGGTAGAGCGAAGAGGGGTGGGCAGGGGGGGAAGAAACCGAATCCCATCTGTGGGACAACGACGCGCTTCGGGGACGAAGCTCTCTATCTCCATTCAAAGATCTCTCAGAACGGAGAACGAGAAGTCGAGAACGAGAGGACACTTCGCGGCTACGGCAGCGCACCATTCCCGAGGCTCGCTGACTGCGGGGCCACTCTCACGTGTGCGATAAGCTCGTTTCATTCGATTCCTCTTTCGTGATTTCTTTCTTTTTTTTTCTTTTTTTTTCGTTGCTTTTTTTTCTCTCCGTCTTTCCAGTGGATTTTTTTGGGGTTTCCGAGCTCGCTTTATTGCTCTGACTTTGTGTGGCTTTCGAGGAAAGGCGTATAAAGATTGCCCGTGACACTTGTCACACCCTTTAACGATAGGAGACGCTCTTTCGTGTTTCGTGAATCTTTGCGGGACGATTAATAATTCACGGCGCCGGCCCACCCTCGCGGAGACAAATTGACGCGGTTCTTTTTTTTGTTCCTTCTTGCTTTTGGTTTTTTTTTTTTTTTTTTTTTTTTAATTGAAGGAAATTTCCGTTGGGGTCCAATTCGAACCGTTTTTCTCGATGGGTGATGTGGCCAATTATTGTGGCTAACTGCAAGCCAAGCCCTTCGAACAGTGTCTCTGGAGTTAAGGTTCGGTGATTTTTGAAAATGGTTTCCTGGCTATTGCCCGATGTACCGTTTATTAACTTTGCCCAAAATTGCTCAATTCGTTTTAAGGGCAAAAAAAAAGATACAATCAAATTAAAAAAAATGGCAAATGGTTCAGACGATTGTGGGATGGAGTGTGGCTCGAGCTCGAAATTTAATTGAAAATTGAAAATTCAAGCTCACTGGGTGGTCACTTTTCTTTTTTTTTTTGCTGAAAATAATTTTCCGTGCCATGTTCGTCCGGTAATCGGGACGTGAAATCATCAGCTTTGGTCTGTTTGGCCCCAAGGATTTTCTCGCTCGACGTGCGCAATTAGCCGGCTGACGAAGTCTTTGGTTTGGAAACACACACAAACAAACGAAGACCGAAAAGAAAAACGAAATCAGATTTTTTGTAGAAACAGACAAGATTTTTTTGTAAAAATAGGCAAGATTTTTTTGTGAAAATAGACAAGATTTTTTTGTAAAAATAGAGAAGATTTTTTTTTGCAAAAATAGACAAGATTATTTTTGTAAAAATGGACAAGATTGTTTTTGTAAAAATAGACAAGATTGTTTTTGTAAAAATGGACAAGATTTTTTTTGTAAAAATAGACAAGATTGTTTTTGTAAAAATGGACAAGATTTTTTTTGTAAACATGGACAAGATTTTATTGCACAAATGACCAAGATTTTGTTACAAAACTAACAAGAAACATTGGTCCCTATTTTTCTGTGTGTGGCTCAAGCTCGACCTTGACTAAAAAATTGAAGATTCAGACCGAGACTTCATCTCCGCGAACCAAAACTGCGTGGTCCCTTATATTTCGCTAAAAATAATTTCCCCGTCCCCGTTCCTCCGGTAATCGGGACGTGAAATCGTCCGCTTTTGTTTGTTTGGCCCCAAGGATTTTCCCGCTCAACGTGAGCAATTAGCCGTCTTGAGAATTCTTTGGTTTGGACACACGCACACAAAAAAAAAAAAAAAAACACGAAGGTCGAAGAGAAAAACGGAACGAGCTCGACAGATCGTAATCCATCCGGGGGGGGGGGGGGGGAGGGGGGAACTCAGTCTCTCTCCTTCTCGAGAGAGAAAGGTAGGGAGGAGGCGATTGGTATCTCTATATTTTCAAGGCAGCTTTTAAGGGAGCATCGAGGGATGCTGGGTGCGTATCCACGAGAGACGGACAGCTTCCGGAAGCGTCGAGATATATCGATCGCGATTAGAGTCGAACGACCGTCGGGCGTCTGGTGTTTCCTCGCGCGACACCCGCTTTGTCCGACCACTCGTAAATAAGAACTCATTTCTGACCTCTCCCCGTGGCCCTCCGGCGTGTACCCTGTTCCCTCTTTTTTTGTCTCCCAATTCTTTCGTGGGTCCGGTTAATTGACTCAAGACACGAATGGCTCTACCGTGTTCCACCTGACAAGACTTGACACCAGTGAGCATCGAAAAATTGACCACCCAGACCTCTCCGAAACAATTTACATTCTCAACCACCTCAACCACTTGCCCGAGCTTGCGACCATTGGGCAATCTTTTCTTCCCCCCCAAACCAATGGATCGAAGCTAACAATTTTTGTGGACATTTTTTTATTTAGATGACTAATTGCCTATAAAAAGAAATTAGGGTAAGCCGGCCAATGAATGTACAGTTAGGGTAAGAGTGGGGAATATGGCCCGGTCCATATATCATTGATTTACGTGTTAATCGAGGTGGGCCATATTCACCACTTTTACCCTAAGCAGACGAAAAAGCCCATAATTAGACTTTTTTTATGCACATACTCTTATGGAAAGTGCCCAATCATTGGCTGGTTTACCCTACAATGTTTTTGCCTGATATGGCTGCGGTGAAGATCACAACTTTACAAGACGCGGGTTAGTGTATGTCCAGCCCGGACGTTAATAACTATTCCTATATTATAGTATTCTGGTATGTACTATTTTGTGCGTCCTGGTAAATTGTGCACAACAGCGGTGTGCAATATCATCGGGTATTAAAAAAACTCATTCTTCGACCGGAAATACGTCACTTCCGCTCCGGAAAGGTAATTTTTCGACAGGAAATGCGTCACTTCCGGTCTGGAAAACTCATTTTTTCGGCCGGAAGTGATGTCATACTGGAAATACGTCACTTCCGGTTTGAAAATCTCATTTCTTGACCGCAAGTGACACATTTCCTGTACGACGTCACTTCCGGTCGAACATATTTCTGGGATGACGTCACTTCCGATCGAAAAATGTGATTTTCAAACCGGATGTGACGCATTTTCGGAATCTCCGGAAATCTAAATTCCCGGTTTCTAAATTCCATAGTCCATAGTGAGAGTGCGAAGAACCCGAGCCACAAAAACATGCTAGTTAACAATAATACAGTGAATAACAATAATCACAATTAATGTGAACGAATTTATGGGCGTTTAGTGTCGTTTAGAGAGTGGGCTAAAACGGACTTTCGGAGCAGAGTGAATTATCCTTACGACTTTTTCGCCGGACAAAAGAGTAAATCTCGTCGCGAACGAAGACGCGAAATTTTTGTTTCCGCAAATATTGAGAAACTCACGTATTTACACCGATGGACGAGCTGTGATATAAATTTTTCTAAAATACCGGAAAATTCAGTAAAGAAAGGGAAAAATAAAATTAAAAAAACTGTCGGTATTATCGTTTATTTGACATCGAATTCCAGAGGTTGAATCTCGTTTTCGTTGACGCTGACAGCGGAGCGGAAGAGGAGGGGAAAAGGCAGGCAGCTAACTATCGCGAGTATGTATAGGTGTATTAAGCCCGCGGGGCGCTTACGGGGCGTAGGAAGTGTATTCTCAGGTTGAATTTATTCAACGGGTTTTACGAAGTGATGACGCGGTGAAACATCTATAATCGTGGCTCGTGGCGGCGTCCAGTACGCGCGCGGTGAGTTTAACGCGCCGGGGCATTTCAGCTCCCTCGGATACCAAAGAGCATTGTAATATAAATAGAAATTTATCGGCTGCGCGCGGGCGTTAGGTTAAAAGGTTTACGTTTATTAATTTTCACTAATCCCGCTGGCGAAGCGCCCCGTGGATTTAGCGAACGTTGGGAAGAAAAAAAAAAGATTAAAATAAACAAACAAACAAAAAAGATTTTTAAAAATAAAATAAATAAATTGAAAGAAGGGAAGAAAAAAAAAACATTAAATTTCTAGATACCCGCCGGGATGCCTCCCGTTGGCAGTGAACGCTCACGAGTCACCGAGAGACATCTTCTTTCCGCTTCGCCTTCGATTTAAATTCTCGTTTCCATTAAAATTCGTACTGCAATAATTTGCGTTATTACCGGTTTCTTTTTTCTTTTTTTTGTCTCTCGGGAATATAATTGAGAAGTCCGCGGACGAATAGGGGAGAACGGGACGATCGTGGTCGTTGGGTAATTGGAGTCGCGTTTGTTACACTTTATTCACAGATTATATCGAAGTGGGACTTGCGTTAGTTCGTTAGTGACATTTTAATGAAGCGATTGGGCATTGGGTTCATTGGGTTCATATTTATGTGCACTTTGATGCTGACTCTCCGGCGGATAGGGCGAAAGGGGTGAATATGGACCGGTCCATATTCACACCGTGATCGGTCGTAATCAATCGTATCGCATTGTTTCACCTGCCAATTAGGATGTGCTATATTGACCACCTTTACCTTTTCCACTTTTACCTAATTTTATAGGAAAAAAGGGGTGAATATGTCGGTCGTAATCAATCGTGTCATTGATTCACGTGCAAATTAGGATGGGCCATATTCACCACGTTTACCCACTTTTATTTTCTCCACCAAAGCCAAGAATCCTCACGATATGCTGAACCCTCCTGACCACAACAGTCCTCAACCCTCATCCTCTCTAGAGAGAACCGTCCTTCCTTTATCTCGGCCCTTAAGCGCCGCAATTGCGTACCTGCTCGCCGCAACTCAACGCAGAGTATTTCCTCGCTTATACGACAAGTAAGAAAGCCACCCCTGCCCTGCCCAAACCCCCTCCAAAAAAAAACCTAGAAACTTTTATGTGGCCCCATATATGCTTGAGGGGTCAATATGGAATGGTCCATATTCACCCCGTTATCGGTCGTAATCAATCGCACCACCGATTCACCACTTTTACCTTTCCCACTCTTATTTCCTCCACCTGAACCAACAATCCTCACGATATGCCGATGCCTCCTGACCACAGCAACCACTCCCCTCCTCCTCTCCACACAGAACCTTCCTTCCTTTATCTCGGCCCTTAAGCGCCGCAATTGCGTACCTGCTCGCCGCAATTCAACGCAGAGTATCTCCTCGCTTATACGACAAGTAAGAACCCCTTCCCTGCCTAAACCCCCTCCAAAAAAAAAAAAAAAAAAAAAAAAACCTAGAAGCTTTGATGTGGCCGCATATATGCTTGAGGCACCACCGGGGGCATGACGCCACAGGAATATAAGAAAATATGCGACGACTGCGGTTCGAATGAAATATTCGTTGTAACTCCGGGGTCCATACCGACGGCGGCTCTCCGACCAGCAGCTCGTCTCTCTCTCTCTCCCTCCCTTTATCTCGCTCCTTCTTACCGGCATCGAATATATTTCCCTATATGCGCTCCTACAGGCATTTGGCCAGAGTATATACGCGTAGGAGTTGCGACGGGGCGACGTCGGCTCAGTCTCGGATATAGAAGTGGTGACTGGTCATCCTGTCCCGGGGTTTTTTGAAGGAAAAAAGACAGGTATATAAAGACTCGTATAAATAATAACGTGTACGAGAGAGGCTGCGAGCCGAGGAATATCTATCGTCGAAGAAAGGAGGAAAAAAAAAAAAAAAAAAAAAAATCGTTCCGGAGGGGAAAAGAAGGCGGAACGGGGGTGTGCCCGGCGGACGCGGTCGCGCCGCGTGCCCGGTGCAAGGGACCAACTCTTCACAGGGGGGCTCCCGTCGTCGCCGGTATGCCCCGACGTGGAATAGAAACGACTCACCGTGAGATCGGGCCCTCCCGGTGGGAGCCGACGACGCGCCACCGACAACCATGTCACATTATTACCATATCGGTCCTCCCGAGAAACATGCCACATATCGTCACAACATGTCCACGGCTTCCACGGGCGAATGTCCGGCTTTATTTCCCGGTGATACAAACGCGGACTCTCGACGCCGATTTATGCGCGGACTCGCGCCCGCTGGATCGTCTCTGGGACTCGGGGAGGAAAGTCGGCGGAAATTTATTTTCTGGTTGACGGGCGAATTGACATTACTGTTTTGGGGACTTTTGTAATGCCCAATGTACGATTTTATTTATTTATTTATTTATTTATTTATTTATTGATTTACGGGATGAACCCTTTTCTACATACAATAATAAAATTTTGCGACACTTTCGCGATTGCCGATCTTGATGTACTTTTTGTATTTTTAATCTCTGGTACTTGTCGATCATTTTGCCGCTCGTGCGATTCGTTTATATATTTGTAGCCATCGATATTCTCATTTTTGATTATTTTATTGAAAACAATTGACTATTTACGCATTAGTCTTTATTTTCCGAATATCCGGTTTTCTTTCCTGGGGATAACACACATACTTTCGTGCCTGCCAGATCATTTCTGAGACTTGGGGAGAAAAATCGGCGGAAAATCCTGTGCTATTCGCCGGCCAAATCGAGAAGACCATTTTCGAAATTCCCAATTTACGATTTTCCTATATCTCGCGATTTAAATTGCCTCTTATATGAATCGTTTATATATTAATTGCCTCTCATACGATTTGTTTATATATTTTGAGCCATCTATACTTTCAGCTCCGAGTCCTTTTTTTATAACAATTGACTAATCACGCTTTAGTCTTTATTTCTCGGAGATAAACACACATTTTTGTCTTCCATTTATTCGCAGCGGTGTGCTTGTTGGATCATTTCTGGGACTTGGGGAGGAAAATCGATTCAAGATTTTTCCATCTGCCGGTCAAATTGAGCGGCAGATGGAAAATAGCTCAATTAATCAAGACACTCTCTATTAATCAATACAATCTGTCGAGGGTTCTTTCTGACACCCAATCTTTCATGTTTTAATACTTTGGGACATTAACTTTTCCGTTTTAAACAATGTCTATAATAAAAATTTGTTAACATTTCTGATTGGATTTCAAAAAAACGTAAGATGGAAGTAAAACCGTTCGGATAACAATCATTCGAAGCTTCAACTGCGCCCCAAATTAATAATTAATAATCAATATCAATCAATTTACAAATAAAATAATAAAAAAATATTTCTAGGCTGCCGATTAAAAAAAAACATGTGAAAAAAACGAACTCTTCGACAAAAGAGACGAATAAACAAACGATAAAATACAGGCCTACGTTGAGCTTTTTTGAGAATGATACACAACGGACTCGGTTGTCTAATTAATTTCGACATTCTTCGTGTCGACGAAGAACGCGCGCGCATAAGCCTGTAAATAATCGAATGGCCAACTATTATCTCTGGATTATTGAGAGCCCGTGAGTAGTTAACCTGCTCTTCCACGCCTGTTGAGCATTCACACGGAGGAGATAACGTTATCTCTCACGAGTTAGCCGTGTGTCTCCGGAACGGTTCGAAGAGAGCAGGTAAGAAAACTGGTATCCCATGGAAGAGAGCACTGGCAAGGGGCCATAAGCAGGCTGAGTCAGAGTGACCACCGAGGGATCCGGTAATAACTGATGAGCTGAGAATAGCCCGAGACTCGGAACTCTCAATGCGTTCGACGTAAGCGGACCGGTGAATGAAATTCCAACTCGCAAACTCGATGTCCTAGTAGCAGTTTGATCATTTTCTTGTAATCTTCACTTCACTCCTGTAACTTCGGTGAGCTCTGATATAGCAAAAAAAAAAAAAAAAAAAAAAAACACAAAAATTGAAAAAAATCACATTTGTATCTTCAAGCGTAGTTTTCTCGATGGCAGAACATTTTTTTAAATCGATTGGAAAACCCCATGTGGTTATTAAAGAAAAAAATACAGCATGGTTTCTTAAATAAAATGAAATCTATTCCAGCTCGCAAACTCTATGTCCTAGTAGGAATTTCATCATTTTCTTGCAATCTTCACTTCACTCCTATGACTTCAGTGAGCTGGAGCTCGATATAACAAAAAATAAAAAATAAAACAAAATAAAAACATTGGAAAGAAATCACAGGGCTACCCTGAAGCGCAGTTTGCTGGATGGCATACATTTTTTTAATTCCACACTTAGAATCGATTTGAAACACCTATATCGTAATCAAAGCAAAAAAGGCGGCAAGGTCTCTTAAATCAATTGTAATCTACTCCATCAAATTGCTCAAGCAGAATAAAATTTACTTTACCGTTTTGACACAAACGTTTCATAGACCTTTCGTATTTCTGCGTAGAGGAAAAGGATTTTTACCCGCAACCCTTTGAATGAGGTACTCGCGATCCTTTTTTTGCTTCGCGAAGCCGAAAAAAATACAAAAGACAAGCTCGTCATGAAGAGAAAAGAGCGCGAAGCCCTCGACCGCAGTTTCTAACGTATTACAGATCGCTTATGGGGAGGGGAGGGGGGGGGGGGGGACAAGACAGTGTAAGATTCTCCTCGAAATAGCATTAGTTCGTTCTTTGGAGGCCCGTATGGGTGTCCCTGGGTTTTTTGTGGCCTGCGGCCTGTGGACCATCGGGAAAGGGAGAGACAGCAACAGCAGCAGCAGCAGCCGTGGCGGGAAAGAACGCCGGATCCAATAAATAAAATCTTGCTCGCTGTACCCCAGCGCGAGGACGGAATATACAACGTTTATTTCATTTTGTTATTTTCAAAGGTTCGCCACCACGAAGGCGAATATAGGCCCGAAGTGGTGGTTGGGGACCTCTTTCTGTCCCGCACGGGTCGGTCGGTCGATCTCTAACCGGGGGCCCGTGGAAGAGCGTGTGGAGAGAGCGCCGGGGGTAGGAGACCGGGCAAAAGCGACCAAGTTCAAGTGCGTGGGCGAGCGAGTGTTGGGCCCGTGTCGCGCGAGTCACCACTCGCCCGGACCCTCGGGCCTCACGCCGTCCGTCATCCTGTCCGCCCGTTCTTATTTCGTATAGCGCGCGCACCTCGGCCGGCCACAGCATGCTGCTCCTTGGCTTCTTCCCTCTTTCCTACTCAACAATTTTCTAATATATACCTGCCCATGCTGAGCTATAGGACGGAGAGCACCTACGCTGGTGTCAGCATCCACCTTTTTCCTTTTCTTTATTTTCTTTTTATTTTAGAATCGCCTCTCGAACGCTGGATCATGGGAAAATTCACCGAAATCCCCGCGGCGATGGATTTCAGGGTATAACGGAATCATCGATACTTTTTTTGCAAGAATTACCTGTGGTAACTTGTTCGGCGACTCAAACTGGAAATATTTTTCCTTTGGCAAAACTTTGTGCGATTTATAGTTCCCGAGTTACGGGAAGAATAAACTTCGGGCGCTGGAGCGCCCGGATAGACGGCGCAACGGTCGGTGGAGCGCTCTCATTGGATTGTTGCCTCTTCCGACTCAACAATTTTCTAATATAAACCTGCCCATGCTGAGCTATAGGACGGAGAGCACCTACGCTGGTGTCAGCATCCACCTTTTCCTTTTCTTTATTTTCTTTTTATTTTAGAATCGCCTCTCGAACGCTGGATCATGGGAAAATTCACCGAAATCCCCGCGGCGATGGATTTCAGGGTATAACGGAATCATCGATACTTTTTTTTGCAAGAATTACCTGTGGTAACTTGTTCGGCGACTGAAACTGGAAATATTTTTCCTTTGGCAAAACTTTGTGCGATTTATAGTTCCCGAGTTACGGGAAGAATAAACTTCGGGCGCTGGAGCGCCCGGACAGATGGCGCCACGGTCGGCGGAGCGCACTCATTGGCTGGGAGCTTGCAGCGCTTGTAGCTCAAAAACTATGCACTTTGGGAAAATTGTTCCAAGGAGACTGTTAGTTCAAATTTTACCGCTGAACAAGTTCCGACAATAATGTTTCTCGAATTTCGAGTGTAGTTTCCATATGCAAGTCTGAGGGGCGAAACGGACCATTGTGGCGCGCCTGATGAGCATTATTCCGTCGGTTTGGCTGAATAGGACGGTGAGTTCTTCCAGTTGAATTGTTCGTAAACCCTTCTAAGCCCTGGAGCACTTGGTTAAGAGAAGAATTTAAAAAAATACATATATACATATCTGTATACGATCGGTGTAAATTCTCAAGTCGAAGTTGTAGTATCGCGTATAAGAAGCATAAACATTATCGCGCGGGTGGGCACGACGAGCGCGCGAGGAAACAGCGTCTTACCCCTTTCCACTTTGCCGATCGTATATCGGCAAGTACAACTTCGTTTGACTTCGTATGGAGACGTTAGCTCTCGGCGTGTGCGAAACACACGCATCCCGGTACACGTTACAAGGCGGGGGGAATATAGCGAGGCAGTGGCGAGAGGCGTAAACGAGAGAAGGAACGAAGGGAGTACGAAAGCGTGTCCGAAAGCGTTCGAGGGATTCGCCGATACACGAGTGCAGCGTGTTTCTCGGACGGAGAAAATCGCGGGTCAATAAGGCCCACCAAAGTAGTCTCGGCGGGGCTCTAAAATTTGTGGCTGAAAATTAGAATATATTTTGTTCGCATTTTTTTCGAAAAGGGAAAATGACATCAATCAACATTAAACTGGTTCGAAAAAATGCCTAGTTAATGTACATATTAACATGAAACAATAATGATCAATTTTCAAATAGGCAACTCGGTTCGCTCGCATATTTCGTAAATGGTAATATTACGCAGTAAAAAAAAGTTTGTATTTCTTGCAACTACTTATTGTTCACAAAGGCCGATAATTTTTATTTCTTAATCTTACAAACAAGAATACAAACTAAAATTGTTAATGACACAGGAAATGGAAGGACAGGTTTACATATTCACATCGGAACAGACGACTTTGTCACTTATTTAATAAACTTGCTTTTACGAAACTTCGTATTCCGATTTTAGGAAATTATTTTTTACTGTGTACTGAAAATCTTTCCCGAATCAAAAAAAAATCATCCCATTTCGACGAGTCATGGCTGATTTTTATCGTCGCAAGAGGCGGGAATATTGGCGAGTTCTCGACGTCTTCAAATGATCGTACAGTAACGAAGAGTAGCCCAAAATATATCGCGGAAATATTCATAAATATCGCTCGTTCGGTAGCACGGAAAATAATTGATTGAAAGTATTCGCATCATTGTTTCACCCACAATAACAAGAATTTGTACAATGTACTCGTTTTCCTTTCGCCAACTCGCCGAACGTCCATCAATATTTTTTAATTTAATTTAATTTAATAAATCCTAAATATTAACGCTCCAGAGTAACGAGTCATAATAGTTAAAAAAGTTAAAAACACGTAACGCTTAACACTTAAGTTTACGATTTTCGAAAGTTTATAACACTTCCCGTGAGACTTGATAAAAAAAAGATGAAAAAAAACCGCATCTCAATGGCAAAAAGCGGGAACAAAAAAATCCTAATTTCTAATTGGAACATTGTTTGTTCAATAAAAATACCGATTCAAGCTAGAAGATAGGAGTCAGAGGCTTGTGAAAGTTGAGAATGAAACGAGAGTGGATATCGTACGAACTAAAGAAGAAGTGGGGGGTGGAGGAGGGGGGGGAAGAATAAAGGACGGCGTATATATACATATATACATATATATATGTATGTATATCCCCTTCTTGTGTTCCCGCTTAGCTCTAACTTTACACACTTTTTTTTCGGTGATGAAGGAGGACATGCGCATGCAGATCACGTCGGTTGTAGCGCGAGTGATACGGTATCTGTGGGCGGCGCGTGCGTGTGGTCCCCGGTGTCGCAGCCTCGGTTATCCCCCACCGCGCATCTACGGGCCCCTGTGGGACCTTCCCCCACTCCTCTCACCATTATTTCAGCCTCGCGTTCACCACTCTCCCCCCCTCCCCCCCCCCCCCTCATCGCGGTCGCCCCAAGTCCTCCCCCCCCCTCTCTCCGCATCATCCACGCTCCCTTTACTTCCTTGCTTCCACGAGACGTCACACATTCTTTTTCGCTACACCGCCGCTAACCGTCTAATGTTCCGGCCTATGTCCACACCTCGATCCCTCATTCATCCAATCGGAAATATAATTTTATTTTATCTTTTATTTATCGAATAAAAATATTTATTTGAGGTGGAATTGATTTTCAATCATTTTCTACATTCGTCCAAATAAAAAATTCCAGATTGTTCCTTGCTTTGTTATTCATTTTTTTAATGAAAAATATTATTCACACGCTCCAGTCGGTATTCGAGGCGTCGAATTTTTGCTATATTCTGGGATTTTCTTTTCTTCACTCTAGTATCGATGAATCAGTGAATTGATTTTCAATCATTTTCTTCATTCGTCCATATAAAATTTGCCAAATTATTTAATTTTTTTACTATTCATTTTGTTTTTGTTTCCGATAAAAAATATTCTTCACAGGCTCCAAGTCGATGCAATTCGGGTCGGCGACTCTGCTGAATTTTCGTCTTGAAACGAAATTTTGGGATTTTCTTTTCACCACTTTCGTATCAGTGAATCAGTGAATTGATTTTCAATAATTTTCTTCATCCTTCAAAATAACATTATACAAGTTGTTCTTTTTTCCTTATTCATTATTTTTTATAAAAAATATTATTCACGTGCAATTGGAGTCGGCGAATTTTCGGTGAACTTTCGTTGTTGAATGAAAATTTTGGGATTTTTTTTCTTCGTTTCATATCAGCGTATCGGTGACGCGAGCAGGGTTAACGAGCCTGCCGCGATGCCAACAGCCTCGTCTATGACTAGTCGCGAGCTGGACCGGGAGGTGCGAGCGCAGAGGATGGTCGGGACAACCGAGGGTCTCCGAGCGAATGGTTCCCTTATCGTTTTTCTTTTCCTCCGGTGTGGGTTCTCTTCGCGGGTACGAGCCGATAATGGTAACCCGGGTCCTTTGGCCCGGACGAGAGGAGAGATACGGAGAGAGGGAGATCGTCTCGAGACGTAACCCTAGACGCTTGGAAAGTATCGCCAAGGTGATGTCCCTGACGCGAGACACCTGGCGGTATCCTCGTCTTTGAAACACGAGCCCCATATCTTTTCTTTTCGTTCTCTCGTCGGATCAGCCCGGTAAAACAACGTTATACTATATTATAACGCTCGGTCTTGCGCGCCGTTAAATCAGAGGACGATAGGGCCCCGATAGGCCACGCGTCCCAATTAATAAACTCGACCCTCGCGCGAACTAGAGACCTTGTTATCTTTATTATTCTCCAAGAATTCCAAATGTGACCAACTACCAATTTTTATTTCATTTGGGTTTAGCATTTTTTTTTTATTTGTGGTTTTGTGTGTAATGCAAAGGATTGTCATCGCATGCCAACAATTGATAAACTCGACCCTCGCGCGAACTAGAGACCTTGTTATCTTTATTGTATTCCAAGTATTCCGAATGAGACCAAGTACCAATTTTTATTTTATCTTGGTTTAGAATTTTTTTTTTTGGTTTTTGTTTTTATTTATAACTGAAAGGATTATGATCGCAGGCCGACAATTGATAAACTCGAGCCTCGCGCGAACTAGAGAGACCTCGTTATCTTTATGGTACTCCAAGAATTCCAAATGTGACCAATTACCAATTTTTATTTTGTATGTTTTTGAATTATTTTTTGTTTTTATTGGTAACTAAAAATACCATCAGCGTATGTCATGTAAAAAATGATAATTCCAAAATGTTGGTAATATTTACAGCCCGGAAAAACAACGTTATACTATGTTATGCTCGGTCTTGCCGCCGTCTTGCACTTAAATCAGACGACGATAGGCGACGCGTCCCAATTAATAAACTCGAGCCTCGCGCGGACTAGAGAGACCTCGTTATCTTTATTATACTCCAAGAATTCCGAATGTGAGCAACTACCATTTTTTTCTTCTTTTGGTTCAGAATTTTTATTTTTTATTTTTTATTTATAACTAAAAGGATTATCATCACATGCCATGTAAAAAATAATAATACAAAACTTTATTTAACATTTACAGTCAGCTCGGATCACACAAATTCGATACATTCAATTACACGTCGACACTATAAATATACATTGAATAGGTTTGTTTATTATAAACGATAATATCAATTAGGTTAAAAACTAGTGAGCGGAAGGGATTTGATTTAATATCGATCGTGGTATTCGTTTCGGAGGTGATTTCATAATCCTTCAATGTTCAGTAAAGAACTATTCCGTTGGCTCGTGTCTTGATGACTCATCTTTAAAGTGCAATTAATCGAAGCATCTTCCTTACAGTGAGGGGCGAGAGGGTTGGCTTTGAGTAAAGTTTACTTTCGTTGAATTCAAGTAAAGTTTACCTTGGTTAAATTCAAGTAAAGTTTACCTGGGTTAAAATCAAGTAAAGTTCACCTTGGTCGAATTCAAGTAAAGTTTACTTTAGTCAGATTCAAGTAAAATTTCACTTTGGTGAAATCCAAGTAAAGGTTGAATTGAAGTCGACTTAGATTGAATTCAAGTAAAGTCGACCGTACTTAAGTTTAAGAAAAATTCACTCTGCTCAAGTTCACTTTGTTCCATGCTCGATGCTAAAAGATAAAACGAGTTTCTTCCAGAATCTTCCTACTGACCGTTGAAGGATCGGACGAGCTAACGGAGAGCTCGTTTCTTTTTTTGTTCGAGTGACGATCACAGAATGTGTCCAGGGGTATAACATACATATATATATATATATAAATATATATATATAGATATATAGAAAAGTGAATTAAAGGAAGCTAGGAAGTTTCCTGAAGAAGACCAGCGGAGCTGGTTCCAGGTACAGGGAGGCCCGAATTTTGGAGCTGGGAAGTCGGAGGTGGCGATGAGGCGACGCCGAGATTGTGGGTCAAAGAGTGCCGTCTGAGGTCGCAATTCCTCCGGAATACCTTGCCGCACGAGGCGCAGTGGTACGGCTTTATGTCCGTGTGAGTCAACAGATGAGTCTTCAGGTTGCTCCGCTGATTGAAACTCCTCGCGCATACCGGACACTTGTGGGGCGATTCCTCCATGTGAAGGATCTTGTGGACCGCCAGTGTTCTGCTCTGACAGAAACCCTTTCCGCACTCGCCGCACTTGAACGGCTTTTCTTTGCTGTGTATGTATCTGAGAGGAAGAATAACAAAAAAAGAAAACGAAAGAACGTTTATGTTAATACCTTTTATCGAAAAATTCAGACGAGGACAAAAACATTCGATTACCGATAATTGATTTTCTATATTTTTTTTTTAATCAATTAAATGGATAAATTATTTCTTCAAGTTTAAACATTTGGACGTCCATTCTTGGATCAGTTCGATGAATGAGAAGCTTCGAATAAATGTCTTTGGACGTTATTTCGAAAGAAACCATAAAAATGAATGTTAAAGAAAAGAAAACTTTCGAATGATTTTCTATTTCATATTATTTCTCAGCAATTAAATGGATAAATTATTTTTTCAAGTTAAACAATGTACACGACCTTCGTCCACTTTTGGTTAAAAAATCGATGAATGAGGTGCTTCGAATAAATATCTTTGGACGGCATTTCGAACGAAACTATAAAATGAATGAAAAACAAATATTTGAATAATTTTTATTTCATATTATTTTTTAACAATTAAATGGATAAATGATTTTTTCAAGTTAAACAATGTACACGATCTTCGTCCATTTTCGGATCAAATCAATGAATGGGGAGCTTCGAATAAATATCTTTATGCACCGTTTCGAAAAAAATAAAAATGAACGAAAAATAATAGTAACAATAAAAAAAAATAATATAAAAAATATGACAACAATGAGCTGAAAAGCTCGTGAGAATGGTGAAAGCCTTGTCCCACGATCGCGTTCGTCATACGTGGGTTATGCGGCAACGAGACCGAGAATAAATGGAAAGTCCCGTGGCCGTAACGAGCCGAGAGTGAATCGATTCGACGCGGATCATAAAGAGAGTCAAGCTCGTAGTCGCGCGGGTCGAAAGTTCCGTATTGGTCGTTTATCCTCGGAGTGTGTGCCCCGCAGACGTCGAGACAAAGAGTCGATTTGATGGTAAGAAATCCAAAAAAAAAGAAAAAAAAAAAAAATCACTCGATCCTCGGAGTGCCAAATTTAGCTCCGGAGGGACCACACATGGTTCGGAGCATTTAACCTCCGGAGCCTGTAATTCCCGTGCCATGCGCCGCGCGGGCACGAAACCGCGTCATACGCGATTCTCACATCCCGACGTATCGATTTCACTACAAACAAGCTCATAAATATTCATTCCCCGCCGAGTAACGACTCGATGAAGTCAAGCGCGCGGACACATCCGTGTTTTCCCAGCGTCAATTAAAACCCCGCCTTCGTATCGCAATAATTTGAATAAAATCAAATCGATTACTTCGACTCGATTGCGACGAAAGCAATCGAACTCAATCTCAACCCAACAATCGCGAGACCTACCTGTGATCTCTCAGATGATCCTGTCGTCGAAAGGCCTTTCCGCATATGTCGCACGAGTAAGGTCTCTCGTCGGTGTGGGTTCTCTCGTGTATCAGCAAGTTGTAAGACTTAGTGAATTGTCTGCTGCAAAATTTGCATATAAATTGTTTCTTCGGTCTCGAGGCGCGACAATTCCTCGGTAGACTAGCGTCGGTGGAGGTCGAGGTCGCCTGCACCGCCGCCGACGAGGAGGTGCACGTGGTGGTCGTAGCGACAGCGACCGATCTCAGCGTGACGGTCGGCGCGACGCCGCTGTTGTTGACGTCGGCGATGCGCTGCAGAAGCGGATCCTGATGGTTCCCGCTGGTACCGCTGGTACCGATGATTCCGCTCGAGCCGCCCGCCGAGGAGTTGTCCAGGAGGATAGCGGCGGCCTCTTCTTCCTCGAGAAGCGCGAGGTCCTCTTCCGGGTCGGTGACGAAGTCGAGATGCGACACGCCGTCGTCGTCGTCGTCCTCCAGCGTGGTAGCCTGGAGAACCTCCAGCCCAAGATTGTGTTCGCTCTTGAGGCTGACGACCGACGAGCTCGCCAGGCTCGACGAGCAATTGTCGTTCGACGCGGGAGCGATGGCGACGCTCGGTCCGCGCTGCGCCGGACCGTTGTTGCTTCCGGTCAGGCTCGGCCCGGTCGTCGTCGAGGAGGTCGACGAGACGCTCGCCGTCGCCCCGCTCGCGTGAAGACGGTGCAGCGTCAGATAAGTCTGCAGAGCCTGAAAGTTGAGGGCCGCCGCGTCGGCGTGCCCGGGCGGCAGAAGAGCGACCCTCTGCAGCGCCGCGAGAAGAGCACCCTGAAGACCCAGGGCGACGCTCTGCAGCGTCAAGTTCGGCAGTCCGCTGTCAATCATGCTCGACGATTCCGTCGAAGACTCAACCTCCCGACGATCGTTCGACGAATCAACGCTGCTCACGGTCGTCGTGCTCGAGGTACCCCCGGAGTGCGATTGTTCCTGATGTTGCTGCATCATCCGCGAGGTTTGTATTTTTAGTTTGTTTCTCGTCCGATTGTCCGACAGGGCACTCAAACGTCGATGCGAAAACCACTGCACTGGAAACTCTCACGGACGCACGTTGTAACACTCGGTGAAAAATTTGATTGTAGCATTTGTGGTTGGTTGAATCACTTTTGGATCTCGGTACACGATTGTTCAGCGGCGCTTCGACCGCTTCGGGTCTTTTGTGTTATTCATCGACGAAGAGTGAGAGAGAGAGAGAGAGGGAGAGAGAGTGAGAGAGAGAGGGAGAGAGAGAGAGAGATGAAGGCAGATGAGTTTTAAATCACACGTGTGACCGTTGGTGGGGATGTTTGACGCGAAGCAATGCGGTATGCATGTCGTGTTTGATGTGGTAAATGGGAGATGTTGTAACGTTGTCGGGGCCGTAAGGTGTTCGCGGTGCCAAGGCGCCCTGAAGACTGCACGAGCATCGGGCTGCTGGTCACTGCTCGTGGAGCCACCTGGTGACCGAACGGAAAGTTATAACCGGGCCCCATTCGCGTACGCGGGCCTTGCAGGCCTGTTGGAACCGCGCGGGCGCGGGCGCGCGCGCGCGAGTGCCACAGCTGGCCCAACGGGCCGGCTCGCGATGCCGATCCTGCCCGAGCCGCTTTGTGGCTTGGCAACACACGTCGGGGTGTATCGGGGGAGTTTGGTCCCACCGCGGGATATTTCCACGAGGCACGGACGAACAAACCGAGCGCTATCGGAACGATTTGCCTTTGGGACTTGAGTGGACGACGGGACTGGGCTCCTTCCTGCTGCCCCGGTAGAAATTTCTGGAGCGTTAAATCGGGACCTGATAAGGCGATGACGACGTCCGGAAAAGACCCAGTTAGGGCCTTGGGCGATTTAAAGCTTTGCCATTGCTTGCAGGGGAGGCGCAATGGGAGAAACGTGAATCGGGTCATTGGGCGTTACACGTTAATGCCTCGGAAAGGTGAATGGTTCGGTGGCTGAATGATCAATATTCGAGGCTGTCGCATCCCCTCGATCAAAATGACATGGTCGAATCTGCGGTATGCTTATTATTTTGTTGTTCAAATTTGGAACGTCAGGACAGGTTAGCAATTGACTTCGATTTAAGTAATGTGAACTTTTACTTGGACTTAAGTAAAATGAACTTTTGCTTGGGTTTAAGTAAAATGAACTTTTGCTTGGGTTTAAGTAAAATGAACTTTTGCTTGGGTTTAAGTAAAATGAACTTTTGCTTGGGTTTAAGTAAAATGAACTTTTGCTTGGGTTTAAGTAAAATGAACTTTTGCTTGGGCTTAAGTAAAATGAACTTGTACTTGGACTTAAGTAAAATGAACTTTTGCTTGGGCTTAAGTAAAATAAACTTTTGCTTGGGCTTAAGTAAAATGAACTTTTGCTTGGGCTTAAGTAAAATAAACTTTTGCTTGGGCTTAAGTAAAATGAACTTGTACTTAAGAAAAGTGAACATTTAATTGGATTTAGGTAAAGTGAACTTTTACTTGGGCTTAAGTAAAGTGAACTTTCACGTGTATTTAAGTAAAGTGAACTTTCACGTGTATTTAAGTAAAGTGAACTTTTACTTGGGCTTAAGTAAAGTGAACTTTCACGTGTATTTAAGTAAAGTGAACTTTTACTTGGGCTTAAGTAAAGTGAACTTTCACGTGTATTTAAGTAAAGTAAACTTCGCATAGACTTAAGTAAAGCGAAGGTGGTATCGAAGCGATTGGCAAGATGGGAAAAAGGCGCATGGAGTGTAGACTCGGCCGCTCGTTCAGGGGCCCGAGTACGCGAATCCGGTACCGAGGAGCCCCGACGGGCCCAACTCGGGCGCGGGAGGGTTCGTTTCGACTGGGGCAAAGCCGCAACAATTTACGACGGCAATTAATGCGCGAGAGTAAACCCGCGCGAGGATATTCAGTACGAGTGTACATCCATAGGATGAATATGGTATGTAGCCGCCGATGGTTAAGGCCCAGTGGGCCCCGGTGTGCAAAACTCGCGGGCCCCCTCCCCCCCCCCTCCGAAGTACCACCGCAGCGTTATAACTGCAACGGGGCGAGTCTCTCTCGGGACGCTCTTCGTGAAATCGTTCGTGGAGCGAGAAGAGGAGAGTAAAGCGAGTGAGGGGCCGTGCGATACCGGTGAGGAGCGTGCTGGGACCGGGACGACAAGGACAGGGGGCCCCCCCGAGTGTGGGAGAGAGAGAGGCGCGCATCGGCAACGACGCAAGTTAAGAATAAAGATAGGACCAGCTAAACCTCGGCGTAGCTAAGAGAAGGAAGAAAGATGCGAACTCCGGTGCGCTGAGGCAGACTAAATAATATTATAGGTGGTGTTCTCACGGTCCCGGGACGCCCGAGGGGCCCCAACTCTTGCACCCCTCCCCGGCCCGCTCGAGCGCGAGTTCGCCCACGCCGGTACCTCCGGTCTCTTCCTCGCCGATGTCGTGGCGATCCGGAGGTACGACGGAGACGGAGAGTTCGAGGTCAGGGGTCAGCTCGCGCTCGCTGACCGTCACCGCCGGGGACGGTTCCTTCCCCCACCCTTCCAACCTCGCCGGCCAACAGGGCCCTATTCTCCTCTCTACGTGTCTCTATCTCCGTCCTCGTCTCTTCGGGGCATATCGTGTAAGCCAGCCGTTCGCGCTTCTTCGCCTCGCGCTCACTCGGGCCAACGCGTCGAACACCGTCCACGGCGAGGCCCTCCGCTACCACGGCGTTCAAACGAGCTGAGCAAAGTCCCGCGCTTAATCACCGACTGACGGCACGGACTTGAATGACTGACTGGTCGAGTTGAACTTTTTTACCTTCTCTATTTTTTTCTCCTTTCGTCGAATAGAGGAAGCTCTGCGCTTTTTTATATTCAATGTCGGAGACGCATTGCACGCAAGGATTTAGTTTTTTTTTTTTTTTTTTTTTTTTGGGTAAGTTTGGTATTCGATGGTGTCCGGGTTCTTACTGGTACCGCGGAAAATGCCTATCTCCAACTCATTTTTAGTACTATTTTTTACTTATAAAAGTAAAAAATAAAAATTTTGAAACAAGAAAAATCTCACTCAAACCGGAAGTGAAAAATTTCGTTGTGCCATTACTTACGGTTTGAAAATGCCATTTTCCAAACCGGTAGTGACGCCACACCGGAAACCGATCGAAAAATGGAATTTTGTAACCGGAACTGATATATTTCCGGTATGACGTCACTTCCGGTCGGAAAATGAGATTTTCAAACGCGAAGTGACGTCACAATGAAATTTTCCTTTTTTTCTGGGTGACGTCCTTTTCGGGTAAAAGTGAGATTTTCAAACCGGAAGTGACGTTATGAAGAATTTTTGTTGTTTTAATCTGGAATGTATCTCGAATGCAGCCAGTGTCAGAAACGTGTGAGTTAAGGACCACAAGAGGAAAGTGGGTAAAAGAATGTGTGTGATACATTTCACATTTTTTGGAATGGACCCGTGGTAGATTCATGGTCTTCGATTAAAATGAATTTACGGAATAGAGCACAGTTTCCAAAACTGTGCCCGGTACAGGCGCGGCGATTTCGTCTAGCCGATATGTTGGTTCCGACTCAATACCAGGGTCGGGCCAATACCGGCTTGGGCGCCGGACGAGTACGAGACCCTTGGCAACCGGTGCTGTCCCATAGCTGTGTCGATGGTTAAATCGGACCCAAGTGAAAAGTAAATGAAAGTAATTAAAGTAAAGTAAAGTAATTTGTATAGTTAAAACAATTCAATCGTGTTTCATTCGACGAAAGTCTTCCGTCATTCAATAATCGGCGTTAATGCGTGATTTTGTCGAGCCGGTATGTTGGTTCCGACTCAATACCAGGGTCGGGCCGATACCGGCTTGGGGGCCGGACGAGTACGAGACCCTTGGCAACCGGTGCCGTCCCATAGCTGTGCGGATGAATAAATCGTACCCAAGTGAAAAGTAAATTAACAATTAAAGTAAAATAAATTAAATAAATTAAAGTAATTAGAGTAATTAGAGTAATTGAAGTAATTAGAGTAATTAAAGTAATTAAAGTAATTAGAGTAATTAAAGTAATTACAGTAATTAAAGTAATTAAAGTAATTAAAGTAATTAGAGTAATTAAAGTAAAGTAAAGTAATTACAGTAAAGTAAAGTAATTTGTATAGTCAAAAAACTTCAATCGTGTTTCATTCGACGAAAGAGTCTTTCGTCATTCAATAATCGGCGTTAATGCGTGATTTTGTCGAGTCGATATGTTGGTTTCGACTCAATACAAGGATCGGGCCGGTACCGGCTTGGGATCCGGGCCAGTACAAGAACCTCAGCAACTCCGTCCCGCAGCCGTATCGATGGTTAAATCCTCCCCGAGTTCGTATTAAAGCTCACGATTAAGCAGTGCCAAAATGTTAATTATTATGGTAAAAAAAAATCCAAACGTGTTTCAATCGACGAATGAGTCTTTCGTGATTCAATAATCGGTGTTAATGCGCGATCAGTCAGCGCTGACGAGTGTGAATTATTGTCTGTCTCGTGCTGGTTTAACGCAGCACGATAAGGCACCGTTCCGAGGGAGCTACCTCGTCAGCGGCCCTCACGTTTCTTCCCTCTCGTTATTCGCTCGAGCTGTGCTCAGGGGGAGGCCGGGGCTTCCTGCCGCGTAGATAATTAGATCGCTACTAAGCAAGCCACTCCGCGCGTGGAAACTTTTGCTTTGACGTACGTATCCACACGCTCGCCACTTTGCGCTCAGTATGGTGAACCATATCGCCGACCAGGCCACCCGGTGCTCCCCTTATCCCCTTTTTACACCCTCGATTCTCGCGCTCCTCGATGCTCCGACCGAGAAAAAAAACAGCTTCCGTACGATCACGAATGAAGACGTAATAATAACAACACCAATTTATTACGGAAGTTACGAGAATATAATGGGAATGGGGAAATAAATTCAACAGGTCGAACGACCTCGGCCTCGCGATCACGAAGCAAACGATCTTGTCGTCGATCTTCTTTTCTCGCGTGTCATCGCACGTGTCGTTACTTCGTTGGCAAGCCTACTGGAAACCAGTTACAATTATCCAACTACGACGTAGGGATTTTTTAAATACTATAGGTAAGTCCGCTTTGAGACATTTTCTTAATTAAGTCGCGTTATCGATCGTTAGTCTGTGAACTTGGAGGGGTTCGTTTAGTGTCAAAGAGCGATCGAAAAATTCAGAAAAAAATCATGAAGCATATCGTAAGTGTACTTTCTTTGAATCGAGCGAAAAAATTACGAACATACCTCATTCCATCGCCTGCAGTTGCAATTATCCAACCATTATGTAGGGATTTTTTTTATACGCAAATCCGCTTTGAAATATTTTCTCAATTAAAAACAAACCTTAAAACAACCATAAAAAAATTCCAAAAAAATGCCCAAACCATCCTCAAAGTATACTTTCTTCGATAAAAATAAAGTTGCAAAGATCTCCATTCTCATTTCCAAAAAAAAAAAAAAAAAACCCCGCAAAGAGAAAAAACGTCTCCCGCGCTTAAAGGGTTAAGCGATGGATTATGAATACAGAAAGAATATTAAAAAAAAAAGTCTTCCGAGTGAAAGATATGCGGTGGCCTTGCAGGAATTCTTTACGACTCGTCGAGCGAGCCTCGTCACTCCGTCGGGTTCGTCCCTCTCGTCGCTCTCTCGGAGTCCGTAGGGTTGAAATCTCCCGTTGAATGCCTTTGGTCTACACGCGGGCCCGAGTGACTGGCCACTTTTTTTTCCTCTCTCTCCACTGTCTCTATCCCTCTCCCGACCATAATAGGCCTAACGCGTTAATAATAATGCCGAGTTCATTCTCCGGGTGTCACTGTTACGACATATCGTTCGACAATGAGCTTTGGAATCCTCTCTGGATGCATTCTATGCAAAGGATCTTCAACGTCAACGCCTTCGCGCCCCCCCCCCTCGCCCCCTCAGCGAGAGCCGAACGGCTCCACGAAGTCCCGGACGAGAATTTCTCGAAATAGAGGACCCCTTAATTTTTTCTTTCGTTCACCCCCCGCGGACACCTGCTACGCCCTTATACCATCGCGCCGATAATGCCCGAGCGATTTGTTATTCGTGAAACGAAAGACGCTGCCTATATCGCCCCCCTCCCCCCCCCCGCGCCCCCTCCCTTTTTTCTCATCCGAGATTAAGCGCGTTGAATTCATCGATCCGTAAATCGAATGATTTTTCACTTCGCTTCGACAAGGAATGATCGCTCGATGAGGAAACAACTATGACCACTCTTGCAACGTTTTTTCTTGTTATTAATATCTTTTAATTTTTTTTATTATTTTTCAATTTCATTACCGGAGGAAGGTGAAATTCGCCCGGAGGAAGGCGAGACGAAAATTGAAATAAAAAAAATATATTGTGCGCATGCGTCGGAGCGATCGGAGTTAATTTTGAGGCTGTGAAAAATAGCTCGGTGATTCAGAGGGGCGGAAGGGGGGGTGGACAATTATTCAGAGGATCCGTGTTGCAATTGAAAATGGTAAGTGGAGGACAGTGATGAAGGATGAGAGGGAGTTGTTGGAGATGAAGGCATTTTTTTTTCTTTTGGAGTTATTAAGGTCGCGCGAAGGCAGCGTGAGTGCCGTTGATGCCTTAAACTTCGCCCGGTTATATCGGGCTCAAAGTAGGTAATGGATTTAAGGAGGAATGCGGTGATTTTTTCGTAGGCAGATAAAGCTCGTTTCCCGATATGTGCCAAAGGATAGATTGATTCGTCCTGCGCTAATGGAGAAAAAAAATAAAAATCAAAGACCATCGACGCATTCGCCGAGCGGAATTTCGTCCATCGAACGGTAGCGCTTGATCCTAAATAAAGAGCCGATGACTGGGCAAAAATAATTACCTCTTAAACGGATTTTTCTTATTATTGTTATTATCATTATTTTTCAATTTCATTACGCGACGAAAAAATTAAATAATAAAATATCGCGCCTACACATCGGAGCGATCGGAGTTAATTTTAACGATGTGAATAATAGCTCAGTAATTGAGAGGGAGGAGGGGGGAGGGGGGGGGGCGTTTGGACAATTATTCAGATTTGTTTTGCAATTGAAAATTGTAATCAGACGATAGTGATGAAGGATAAGAGGGAGTTACTTATTCGAGACAAAAGCATTTTTTTATTTTTTCATTATTAAGGTCGCGCGAAACCAAGGGGGGGGGGGTGCAGGTACGGTTTGTGGTGCATGCCTTCAACTTAAGTTATCTCAGGCTCAAACTAAGTGACGGATTTAACCAGGGATACCGTGATTTTTTTGCTCCCAGATAAAGCCAGTGTGCCGATTTGTGCCAAATCACAGATTGATTCGTCGTCCGGTAATGGAGTAAAAAAATAAAATGAAAAAAAGCCCGACGGCGCATTCGCCGGAATCTTCTATCGAACAACGGTTGCCCGATGATCCGGCGACTACGAATGATCCCAGAAAAAGAGCCGATGACTGGGTAAAAATAATGACGAGGATTGCGGTGCCGGATAGTCGTAGGAGCTGCGAGGGCCTTGCACCCCGTGGCGAGGCCTCAGCCTAATCATTCTTTAAACGTGCATAAACAAGTCTCCCAATAGTGCGGAGGAAGAGAGGAGGGCGCAAGAGCGGTCCTCTTACGGCTGCTGATGGCGTTTATGAATAATGTCATTCCTGTGGCACGGAGTGGAAGCCGACCATACCGAAACGCCCCCGGCGTGCCACCGTGCCCCCTTCCTCCCCCCTCCCCCCCCCCGTTCGAGAGCGATGGAAAAATCAAAAAGGTGCTTAGAATATAGCATATCCCGTAAGGGGATATTCCGGTGCCCCATAGAAACGCGTTAGCTTGTATCGAAGCGGAGAACCGAGGAGCATCAGGCGCGGCAGCCTAAATCTAAAATGCAAATACACTCAACAAATCACTATCGGTGACAGGCCATACTGACTCGAAAAAAAAAAAACCACGAAAAAAGAGAGGAAGGAGGACCCCCCGCCGGGGGTTTCGCCTGCACCGAACCCCCTATGGGCAGCTCGCCGCCCTTGCGGCGCGAGGACTCCTTCCACATCTCCGCTCTGCTCCTGATCATTATTATCCGAGCTTTGGAACCATCTCGCCCCCGCAGTTGATTGTCCGACTACCTGATCGTCGAGACAAATTCGTAAAGGGAAGACTGCTGGAGGATCGAAGTTTTATCAATTTCTGGGGATTTCGGGCGTGCTCGAAGATGGGAAAATATCTTTGCTGTTAATGGATATTAGAATGTTTATGATTTTTGATGTTTTTTCCATTTTTTAAAATTTTTTGTAATTAAAAAGAATTATTTCCATATTTCGGCTTTGCTTCTGATCGTTAATATCCGAGCTTTGGAACCATCTCGCCCCCGCAGTTGATTCGTAAAGAGAAGACTGCTGGAGGATAGACATTTTATCAATTTCTGGGGATTTCGGGCGAGCTCGGAGATGGGAATATATCTTTGCTGTTAATGGACATTAGAATTTTTATGATTTTTAAGGTTTTTTTCATTTTTTGTTTCGTAATTAAAAAGAATCATTTTCATATCTCAGCTTTACTCCTGATCATTATTATCCGAGCTTTGGAACCATCTCGCCTCCGCAGTTGATTGTCCGACTACCTGATCGTTGAGACAAATTCGTAAAGGGAAGACTGCTGGAGGATCGAAATTGTATCAATTTCTGGGGATTTCGGACATGCTCGAAGATGGGAATATATCTTTGCTGTTCATGGACATTAGAACATTTATGATCATTAAGATTTTTTTATTTGTTTTAATTTTCCTTCCTCTTAGAGGAAACTTCGTTTTGGTAAAAAAAAAAAAAAAAAAATCCGAGATTTTAATGAAAACATGTTCGAAATGTTCCGAAACGTCGAAAAATCACATTTAGAAAAAAGTTCTGGATGTGTGGGTACATGCGTGCGTGACTCACGATTTTTTTTTTTTTAGAAATAGTCCGTTCTGTCCTGATGTTCCGTTTTGACCCACTCGCCCCTACTTCTACAACTGATAGTATATCTCTCAATCGGATTACATCCAGGTTTAAGATAGAGATATGTTAAGATCAGACTGACATTGAGTGCACATGAATACATAAGTTGCGTGAATACACTTCTGGTTGGCGGGTGGAATCGTATGTGAAATCGCAGATGGAGTCGAAAATGGACTCATATTTGTGGTCTAGCGGTCGTCGTAAAGGACTTTAAAATCGATCTCATCAGGCGAAATAAGAGTCTTGCCCTCGAAGCGAGTGCGATAATCGTCATTGTGTTCGATTTCGAGCCCGTTCGTGGTCGCCCAGTAACGGTACGGTCGCCATACGTCGATTGTAAACTGGGCCTTCAAAGCTGGCTCGTCGAAGCAAGGAAAAGCTCGTCGTGCTTAAGAGTGCTGGAATTGAGTCGAAGCCTCCCATCTGAAGTGTCATCGATTAATCAAGAAATGTATTTTCCAGGATCCTTCTCCGAAACAATAAAGAAAACTAAGTCGCGAATTTTAAGACATTAGTCTGAAATTAAGACAGAACTTAATATCAAAGTTTGGCGTGAACTTCATTGCGTACTTAAGATCTATCTTATGTTAGAACTCAAGATCGAACCTTAGTTCAAACCTGATTTCGTGCTTAAATTTGATCTTGAGTTTGATCTTAAGTTTGAACGTGAGTTTGATCTTAACTTTAAACTTGAGTTTGATCTCAAGCTTGAACTTCAGTTTGACCATAAATTTGAACTTGAGTTTGATCTTAAGTTTGAACTTGAGTTTGATCTTAAGTTTGATCTTGAGGTTGATCTTAACTTTAAACTTGACTTTAACCTTAACTTTAAACTTGAGTTTGATCTTAAGTTTGAACTTGAATTTAATCTTAAGTTTAAACTTGAGTTTGATCTTAAGCTTGAACTTGAATTCGCACTTAAGATCAAATTTAAATTCAGACATAAGTTCTAACTAGCGTCTTAAAATTCGACCCTAAGAAACAAAATAACAATGTACTTACATGGTTTCGCCATCGATTTCGCGCGAGGTGACGTAAAGTCCCTATATGAATTCTTGGGTAGCGCTGTCGCCGATAATTTTTAAGTATTATGGCCAATCTTATAATTCGTTCGCAAACATCGGTTATCGACAAGTCATAGAATGTCCACGTTAAGTCGATGCTGGTGTTAATATTTTTGTTTGTTTTTTAAACTAGGATCGTTAGTCCTAGTTTACAAACAAAAAAAATTCCGATAAATTCTAATAAACAAGAACCGGAAACATCCAGACATTTTTTTTCCTGAATCGTATGATAACATTACGAATGTTTGTATAAAAATCTTGAGATTATTTTTTATTTTTATTTTTTCACCGTAACAAAGTCTCTACGAGGAGGCGTTTATAACAATTCGAAAGCTAGATAAAAAAGAAAAAAAAATGGCGTGCGGAAAATAAACAAAATTGCTCGAGGGGCGCGGCGTGAGTGTACGGGGGTGGAGATCGTCCCGCGATGGTAGGAGGCAGGAAGGCTCTGAATCGCGGCTTATTGCGATCACTATTATTTTAAGCCCGAGCGGATATAATCCGTAGTGGGAAATATCGATAAACGGGGGGAGGTACCTGAACGCGGTAAATTCGATAATGAGATGCCGACTTCGTGATCCCGGGTGGTTCCCGCGTTGTTTATGCTGCTCTGATAAAGAAGTACGAAGAAATACCAAAGCCGAAGAGGATGAGAAAGATGGAGAACGGATCGGGCCTTTCTACCACCCCCCCCCCACCCGCCCCCCGCCCTTCCATTCGCTCGTCACTCTCGTGTGTCTCGTCGTTCTCTTTTGTCCCGATTCTACGCCTGCCTCTTTGATGCTTCGCCATCGACTTCTATATCGCGAAGAGAGTATTCCGCAGCGGGCATCCGCGATGGTACCCGAACCAGAAAATCACACGCGGGAGTTTTATAAAGTCGTACAAGGGGAAGAAGAAAAGAAGCGGAAGAAGAAGAAGAAAAGAAGCGGAAGAAGAAGAGACGAAGCGGAAGACGAAAAGAAGAAGCGGTAGAAGAAGAAGAAGAGATTTCCTTGGCTAAATCTCCCATTAATTGCCATTGAAAATCCCATGGATTACCATTAACTATTCCTTAAAGGTAATTCAATGGGGTTTTGCCAATGGTATAATTCCCACTTGTACTGCCATTTAATATACCATTCAATATGTCATTCAGTTTCCCATTCGTTATATGGTACTTTTATCTCGCTGGCATTCGCATTCGCTGAAAAAATAGACTATATATAATTATCCACTTTTCTGCACTCTCTAAATATATAAGAAATAAAAAAGCTATAATGCTACTGAAAAATGTCGCCCATTATTCATAAATCATTTCCATCCTTAAATTCACAGCTGCTATTGTGGACTAATTTATCGGCAATTCATTGTCGCTTATACCATTTAAGTGAAAGTTCTTAATCGCCCATGTGAATCCCTAGTGTTTGTCAACTCTAGCTTTTTACCGTTCGATCCAGTTCCCATTTACTACGAATGATAAGAAATACCACTTCAGCTGTCCCAGTTATGCTCCAATGGACTACCATTAATAACGAATGGAAAAAGTACCAATCGTTACGTCCCATTGACTTGTCAGTGAACTCCAATTAACAACGAATGGGAGAAAGTACCACTTGAATTTTCCCAGGAAATTGCCATTGGCCTCCTATTGGTAACGAACGGGAAAATGTACCACTTAAAATTTTCCATTAATTTGCTAGTGGAGTCCCATTACGAATGAATGGTAAAAAGTACCGCTTCAATTTTCCCCATGAATTCCCATTAGGACCCCATTGATTACCTTTCGATACCATTCATTACATCATAAACGCTCAATGGAAAACTTCGCCAATGGTTGTACCTGCTCTCGATCGTCGAATGACAGTTCAATAATTGATCATTACTATCGTTCGTCCCGGGTGGCTCCCGCGTTGTTTACGCTTCCCTGTTAAAGAACTACGAAGACATATCAAAGCCGAAGAGGATGAGGAAGCTGAAGAACGACCGAGCCTCTCCTGCCTCTTTGATTCTTCGCCATCGACCCATCGTGAAGAGAGTGTGCCAAGTGTTGAATTTTCCTAGGAAATTGCCATTGGCCTCCTATTGGTAACGAATGGGAAAATGTAACACTTAAAATTTCCCATTCATTTGCCAGTGGAGTCCCATTAAGAATGAACGGTAAAAAGTACCGCTTCAATTTTCCCCATGAATTTCCATTAGGATCCCATTGGTTACCTTTCGCTACCATTAATTACCACTAAACGCTCAATGGAAAACTTTGCCAAGGTTTGCCAAGGGTTGTACCTGCTCTCGATCGTCGAATGACAGTTCAATAATTGATCATTACTATCGTTCGTCCCGGGTGGCTCCCGCGTTGTTTATGCTTCCCTGTTAAAGAACTACGAAGACATATCAAAGCCGAAGAGGATGAGGAAGATGAAGAACGACCGAGCCTCTCCTGCCTCTTTGATGCTTCGCCATCGACCTATCGAGAAGACGGTGTTCCACAGCGGGCAACCGCTGTGGTACCCGAGCCGGAAGAGCACACGCGAGAGTTTTGTGAAGCCGAAGAAGAGCAAGAAGCAGAAGCAGAAGAAGAAGAAGACCAGACGACGACAACGTTCGATTCGTCCTGCATTCCAACTGCCCTCGAACATTGAATGACATTTCCGTAATTGATCATTATTATCTTCGAACCTAATCGCGGTAAATTCGATAATGAGACAATGAGATGCCGACCTCTTGATTCCGGGTGGCTCCCGCTTTGTTCATACTGCTCTCATAAAGAAGGACGAAGAAGTACCAAAGCCGAACAGGATGAGGAACATGAAGTACAATCGGGCCTTACTACCCCCCCCCCCCACCCCCCCCCCCCCCCCTCCAGCGCCCTACCATTCGCTCGTCACTCTCCTGTGTCTCGTGGTTCCCTTTTGTCCCGATTCAACTTCTGCCTCTTTGATGCTTCGCCATCGACTTCGATATCGTGAAGAGAGTATTCCACAGCGGGCATCCGCGACGGTGCCCGAGCCGGAAGAGCACACGCGGGAGTTTTATAAAGCCGAAGAAGAAGACGAGGAGGAGGAGGAGTAAGAAGAGGAGAAGACGACGACAACGTTCGATTCGTCGTGCATTCTAGCTGCTCTCGAACGCTGAATGACAGTTCCATAATTGATCATTATTATTGTTGAACCGAGAACCATTGTCGATAGGCTCGAGTCACGTATACACGAATACACGTATTTTCGTGGGTATTTATATATACGTGTGTGTGTGTGTATATGTGTATATATATAGGTTGATGGTTGAGCTAAGAGCCTGGGAGGGATTGGGAAGTTAAAGTACCGATGGGCTCTGTCGCAAGCTTCGGGGTCTCGGAGGTCAACCACGGTACGTGGATACCCGCTGAGAGTGTCGCGCTGTACGTATCTTCCACTCGTCGAATAAACGCCCTTCGTTCATTCTACGCTCGTCGCTAAGATTCGAGACTCGGCTTTCAACCCAGCCTCGTGCCACGCGGATCATCCTCACTTTTTTTTTTTTTTTTTTTTTGCCGCGGTCATCGGTGTTCGTGGGTGTTGAAAAAATGAAACTATAAGAGTTGAACATTTTATCTGCTGAATTGATAAGAGTACTTATGACGCTCCGATCGAATGACCGTGTCGAATTTCGACGAGATAGGTCGAGATTCTGCTGACTCTTGGAAACGCGAAAGTCACTTTTTAGAGAAACGCGAAAATTTCGGAATAGGAATAAAAAATGTTGTCATCGTACCGTTTTGGGGAATTTTGTAGGAAACATTCTTTTTTTATTGTTGTACTGTAAAAAGAATTCGTATGAAATTTAATGTACTGGTTGTGAAAGTTTTTATGCATAAACTGGTATATTTAATTTCATTCGCAATTGCGATGAAAAATTAATGTACGGTATATCAAAAACTTCATAAATCATTTACTTTTAATAATGTATTTTCACTGTAAAAAAAATTGTTTGAAAATTCATGAACGGTATTGGAAGCTTTTTATATAAAGTGTTTCTGAAATCTCAAACACATGTGCGGTGCAATTTTACAGTAAAATTTGAATTTTTAATGAAAATTTTTGTAAATTTCAGTCAAAAGATTTGTAATTTTACCATCTCGTATTTTAATTGTACAAATGAAGTATATTAATGTTCAATTAATATAAGTAATGTAAGCACATTTCAAGTTCCCGTACATTAAATGTAGAATTATTTTTAACAGAGTACTTGAACTGCATTCAAGTGCCGAGGGGAGGATTAAGAAGGTCGAGAGACATACTGGGACAAAATTGACTGAATTCCGGGAGAGCGAAGATTATTTCTGATTTGTAAAATTTGTGACTGAAAAATAGCGAGGCAAGTTTTTTGCTCTTCATTTCAATCATTTTTCTTATACCTCTCCAAGTTTGTAAGAAGCCTATATTCATAACCTTCGACACTGGTCGATTCGAAACATTTCTTCCCGTAGAATATTATAGTCGATTCAGTCTTCCCGCTAATTCATCGCAACACCAAGAAAAATCTCTTCATCCTAAAACGCAAAACCGCGCAGGTTGCCAAAAATCCCCGTTTCAACCGACAAGACGAATCTCCGATTCGTCGCCAAAGGAAAAAAAAAAAAATCAGTCTCACGGCGCTTCGAGCCGATCATTACATTTTCGGACTGCGAATATTCGCCCGCGGTCATAATGTTGTTAAGTTCGCTGGGCCGCGAAGGATCATGGTTGACGAAGGGACTGAGCAACATTGTGGAATGCACGGGTCGTGTTTGAGCTTCGGTTGCGCGCTGCTGGTTTGGTCTTTTCTTGTATGCAACGAACGAAGTAAGAACATCGTGAACCAGGACGTATCGCTCTGTCACCCAGAGCACGGCGATCTATTAGTTATGAATATGTTGCCCACGGCGATACATGAAGCGACCGCGCGTTCCTCTCCCGGGACACACCGCAACTCTCTCGGAGGATATTCTATATATCCCCCAAAAATATTATGTACGCGGGCGTCCCCGGCCTCCCAATCCATTCGCAACTCGTTGCTCTCGTGTATACGCGGGCTCGTGGCTCATATTCCTTTCGAAATATGTCACGTAAAGTATAGGGACAAGGGGACAGTCGAAGTTGCCCGCAGGGGCAGCCGTGATTCTTTCGTCCAACGCTCCGTGAGGAGGGACCCACTGCTGTAGAATTCTCTCGTTTCTCATACCCATAAAACGATGCGACCGGGACATTTTTACTTTTTCATCACATACGACTCATGTAAGGAGAGAAAGTATTGTAATCCAAAACAACAGAAAATTGGTCTCTCCGATCGTTGTCCAGAAACATGTCTCACATGTCCTAGAATAAAAAAAAATCACCTTTTTATGACGTCACTTCCGGTAGAAAATAGAGATTGTTAAAACGGAGTGAAATCTGAGATTTTTAAACAGGGAGTTACGTTTTTCCTCTATGCCGTTACTTCCGGTGGAGAACTGAGTGTTTTAAACAGGAAGTGAGGTCCTACGGTAAAACGTCACTTCCGGTTTCAAAATTTCAGTTTTCAACCGGAAATAACATCACAGAGGAAATCGTCACTTTCGGCCAGAAAGCCAGGTTCGGAAACCGAATGTGACATTTTCTCTCATGACATGACTTCCGGTCCAAAACGGAGATCTTACAACCGACCGTGACGTTTTCTCTTGCGACGGCATTTGCGGTCAACAGACGAGATTTTAAAACCGGAAATGACATTTTCTCTCCTGACATCACTTCCGGTCGAAAATCGAGATTTTGAAACCGAAACTGACATTTTTTCGTATGACGTCACTTCCTGTGAAAAACTGAGATTTTCGCGTATGCCGTTATAAAGATCATCTCAGCCGTTGTCATTTGAGATTTTGAAAACGAAGGTGACGTCATAAGAGTCTTCCAGAGACCTCGCCCTATCATATTGGTTGGGTGCCGCAATCTGAAAGCTACACTGAAAACAAAATCGCTTGCGGGCTGCCAAAGAAAAAAATGTTTCAATTCCACCTTCAATTCTTACAATTCCATATGATATTAAAACAACGACGGCAAGATTGTCAAGGTGACATGTTATCGTTTCAATCCGGTATGAAATTGTACGAATTGAAAGTAGAATTGAAACAACACTTTTTTTTTCTTTGGCAGCCCGCAAGGAAATTTTACTTGAGTCAATGATATTTTTTTTTCTATGTACGACAAGTAAACAATGAAAAAAAGGAGTCTTCGATGAGCGACCCGGCACGATTCTGCCGTCCAAATTTTCTACCAAATTCTATCATTGCTTTAGAGTTCTTCGAGCAGATCTCGTTCAAACAACCGAATCAATCGCAGCGTGCAATCGCGCGTAACTTTCGTTTCCACAATTATTGTTTGACTGGAGGCCCCCTTAAGTAAGGAAACGTTCCCGGAGGGTTGCATTTCGCTGACGAGGGTAGATGACGACGATGAAGAGCGTTGTCGGCCTCTCGGAGAGATACCGAAAGAAATCCCCCTCCCCGAAAAATAAAGGGCGAGAGATGCGTCGGTGGACGAAAGAATCGGAAGGCATGCGGTCGAAGACGAAGTAGGAGAAGCCCGAGAAGAAAAAGATTATGAAGAAGATGAAGAAGAGGTGGAGGAGGAGGATAGAGGAAGCAGCGAGGAGAGGTACGGTTGGCGCACGGGTCGCCATTAAGCGGACCCCCTGCTGCGTGGCCCGCGGCAACCCTTCACAAAAAACTGTAATTGGAAATACTTTTCCTCCTTTTTTACTAAAAATAATTTATGAATCTCCGTCCGTGCTCGAGGGCGGCTTCTATGTGATGGTATATATAGTGTAAACGTCCTCGTCGTTCAACCTTACGTATGTGCACATGTGTGCACATGTGTGCACATGTGTGCACATGTGTGTACATGTGTGTACACGCGGGCGTTTGTGTCCTTTCTCGCTCCCTCGCAAGGATCTATCATAACGCACGAAGGATACAACCGAAAGTAGCACAGACCGGTGTGTAAGAATGGAGGGTGAAGATAGCTGCTGTAACGAGCTGAAACGATGCTTCTTCTGGAGTTTGTCTATTTCGGCGTCGGTCCTCGTGGGTGGAGTGGAAGAAACGTTCGTTACTTACACATGTATATATAGCTTCGTTTCGAGGATGGGGGCGAGAGACACCCCGCTGGGCCGAGGGTTCAGGTGAGAATCCCGCTCATCAAAGAGCGTACGAACTCCCGAGACCTTGGATTTTCGTTTGCAGGCCCGATGCGGAGGACAAGTCAAAGATCGATGCTGGATCAAATTCGAGCTGGTAATCAACCTTGGTGTCGAATTTAGACGGCAAACTGAATGTTTCGTGCGAATGGGAACTTCACCCAAATTCCAATTTGATTTCCAATTAGAATTTTATCTGAACACGAATCGCGTCCAAACTTAAATTTTACCCAAAAGTCATTTGATAAATGTGAAATAAAAATTCGCATTTGACAAAAAATAGTTTTTTTTTCTCTTTTATCAATTGACTGTTGTGTAAAATTTAAGTTTGGACGGGATTCATATTTCGATAAAATCCGAGTCGTAAATCGAATTTGGGTGAAATTTGAATCAGCGCTAGACTTTCAGGTTGCGGTCCGATCGACCGAATGATCGATCATTAAGGAAGTCGATGATGGGATTTTAGCGAGTTGCATGATTCTTGGCAGTCTGGTGTGTCGAAAGTATTAATGGCGTGTGGGGGGCGGGGAGGGGGGAGACGGGGGGCAAAAAATGGCTACCGATTTGAAGAGGCTTTTCGCCAATTGATAGATAATGAAGGTGCGATGAGTGGCTGGAACGAAGAGCTACCTCATTTCACGAGTAGCTGAGGCACTTGGCACGCACCAGAACGAGAGTCCTGGTGAGCGTCGATGGTGCCCTGGTAATTACAGGATGATCTGGCCGATCTATCGATCCTACCGGTGATGTTTGCCTTGTACATATCAATCAGGGACGGCTCTCTCCCCCCCCCCTCTTACCGCGTTCGAAACGCTTTCAATCGATAATCACCGCCGGTGCATCATCCACAATCAATTAACCGCGCACGCGCACGATTTTCAAAATGGTGTTTCAAAAGGAAAGAAGTGCCGGTCGACGATTGAGCCTTCGAAGCACGTTGCATATATAGGGTAAAAGTGGGGAATATGGCCCAGTCCATATATCATTGATTTACGTGTTAATCGAGGTGGGCCATATTCGCCACTTTTACCCTATATAGGCGTGCATATGTGTGTGTAAAAGAATTTATTACATGGTGAACACACATTCGGATAAATTCGAAAAAAAAAGGTGAGCTCTCAACAATCCGAGGATGTCATACAAATTTTGCAATGTTTCATCGAGCCGATTAAAAGAATAAACGTGCATACATGTATGAAAAACAAGTTATTACGTGGAGATCTCGGATGTATAAAAATTTGAATAAATTAGGTTCGGAAGGTCTCACTAATCCGAGAATGTCATACAAATTTCGCAATGTTTGATCGAGCCGTTCAAAAGTTAAACAAGTTATTTCACATGGTAAAACATATTATATTGCATGGAGCACACAGATTCAGACAAATTTGAAAAAATTCGGTGAGCAAGCTGTCAAAAATCCGAGGACGTCAAAAAAATTTTGCAATATTTCATCGAGCCGCGTAGAAGAATAAACGTACATATACGTATTGAAAAGAAGTTATATTACATAGAAAAACATATTATATTACATGGAGACCACAGATTTAGAACAATTTGAAAAGAAAATCAGTTCGCAAAGTTTAAACAATCCGAAGATGTCATCAAAATTTCGCAATGTTTCATTGAGCCATTCAATAGAATAAACGTGCACGTGCTTACGAAGAACAAATTATTACACGATGAACACACATTCGTAAAAATTTGAAAAAAATCGACGAGTGAGTTCTCAACAATCCGAGGATCTCACAAAAATATCGCAATATTTCATCGAGCCGTTTAGAAGACGCGTTACATCAAAGGCCTCGAGAGATGAACTCCTCCGGCTCTCACTGTTTTTATCCGACGGCCGAAAAAACAAATAGTCGACCGTCCCGTATCCACTTCTGTCCCGCCGCAAGTGCGCCAAATCCCCGTCGCTTTCCTCAACCTCCAGAAAGTAGTTCGTCCCCGTCGTCCGAGACTTTTTCGCACGGACCGAATAATAGACGGCCGCGGTAACTTAGCGATGGAAAGCATATAATACAGTAGGGGGATAGGGATGATGTATAAGAGGCGAAGAAAGCTGTTGACTGTGGTACGGGGTTTTTTGTGAAGAGGGTCTCGTGCCGCGGTCGAGAAATAATGTGCGCGAGAAGAAGAGGTAGGAGAAGGTGAAAAAGAAGAAAAAAAAGAAGAAGAAGAAAAAAAGAAGGTATAAGCGTCCCGCGCGCGAGACAACAAAGCAAAAGGAGATGCCCGAATCATCTCACGCCCGGTCGCCAGAACCGATTGTAAGGGCGTATTGGGCTCTCTCTTCTTTTCAGGATGTCACTTATTAATTCTATCCATTCTTTCGGTGGCTCTCCCGGAGGCACGCGGTGCTTCAACCAAAAACCGAATGGCCACGCCCGCGTCAAGAGAAGCTCCTCGCTCCCAACCTTCTGGAACTCCGAAATTCCACGCACAGAAGTGCGCACCGGAGAGATATATATTTCGGAGGTCGAGCGGGTAAAGGTCAAAGGATTCTCTCCTTCGGCTACCTGAGACTGTTCCAAGAGTCTCCCGTTTTTCCCCAAAAAAGGCGTGGTAACTGCCGTCATTTCTTCTTTTTTTTCTTCTTTTTTTTTACTTATTCATCCCTTCTGCCATTTAGACATTTTGCCAACTACAAAAGCTTCGCTGCTTTGTGTCGTCAATTAGGACTCTTGCTCGTTCGAAGCTGATTTACATAGGCTCGCGGCGAAGGGACGGGCTCGGCAGCGGTCATTACATCGAAATCATTCAAGCTTCGGAGCAGTAAAAATCCAATTCCGAACATAACTTTCTTGACGAGGAAGTGAAGATGGGAAAAAATCGCGCCGGCACCTCAAAATGTAGTTTCGTTGATGGGAGAAAAAAAAAGTTGATCTCGAACATCTTGCTACTGTGACGGAAATATTTCGTCATCCGGCGAGGACTTAAAATCTCCCAGTACACCACCTTCGAACAGTTCAGCCAGTAACGAAATATGGCTGAAGAAAAAAATTCGAAACAATTTACAGAAGTTCCTCGGACCGTGAAGCGAAGATCACAAACATCCCTGAAATTCGTATTTGTGGTTATTTTCGGTAAACTAGAAATGCAGATTTGCAAATAACGAGAAGCTGCATCTTCGATCGGCGGGCCGAATCTATAATAGAATTTGCACAATCTGCAAGAAATGCAGATTTGTAAGTAACTGAGAGGCTGCATATAGAGATTTACATAGGCTCTTCCGTGAGGAAGCGAAGATGGTAAAAAAATTGCGAAGGCACCTCAAAGTACAGTTTCGTTGATGGCACAAAAAAAATTGATCTCAAACATCTTGTTAAAGTGACGGAACTCTTTCGTCCTCCAGCCAGGACTTAAAATTTCCCAGTAAACTACCTTCGTACAGTTCAGCCAGTAACGAAATGTTGCTTACGAAAAACGATCCGAAAAAATGTACAGAACTACCTCAGACCATGAAGAGAAGATCAAAAACATCCGTGAATCCCGTGTTTGTGGTTATTTTTAGTAAACAAGAAATGCATATTTCTAAGTATCTGAGAGGCTGCATCTTCGATCCGGGCCTAACACTACCTTCGAACAGTTCAGCCAGTAACGAAATGTGACTGCGGTAAAAAATCCGCATAACGTACAGAACTACCTCAGACCATGAAGGGACGATCAAAAACATTCGTGAAATCTGTATTTGTGGTTATTTTTAGTAAACAAAAAATGCAGATTTCTAAGTAACTGAGATGCTGCATCTTCGGTCCGGGCCTGACAGTTCAGCCAGTAACGAAATGTGACTGAGGTAAAAAATCCGAACAATGTACAGAACTACCTCAGACCATGAAGAGAAGATCAAAAACATCCGTGAAATCCATGTTTGTGGTTATTTTCAGTAAATAAAAAAATGCAGATTTCTAAGTAACTGAGAGGCTGCATCTTCGGTCCGGGCCTGACAGTTCAGCCAGTAACGAAATGTGACTGAGGTAAAAAATCCGAATAATGTACAGAACTGCCTCAGACTATGAAGGCACGATCAAAAACATCCGTGAAATCTGTATTTGTGGTTATTTTCAGTAAATAAAAAATGCAGATTTCTAAGTAACTGAGAGGCTGCATCTTCGGTCCGAGCCAGACAGTTTAGCCAGTAACGAAATGTGACCGAGATAAAAAATCCGAATAATGTACAGAACTACCTCAGACCGTGAAGAGAAGATCAAAAACATCCGTGAAATCCGTGTTTGTGGTTATTTTTAGTAAACAAGAAATGCAGATTTCTAAGTAACTGAGAGGCTGCATCTTCGGTCGGCTAACGATGGCAGCGTGACCCGCGGTCGGGTGCGACGTTGAAACTGTTGTACCGGGCGTGGGAGAAAGTTGACGGATGCAAGGTGGGCGACGAGGGGTTGGTCGGGGGGGGTTCGGATGTCTGTCAATTTAAAAAAAATGCCCGAGGCTTCCTAGGATCAGCAGGAGCTCCGCGCAACCGGTGCCCGAAAGGCCCGCGCGCGCCCCCGTTCTCCCGGCCGCCCTTTTATCCTTCTCCGGTTAACGTTAGTTTCGTTTTTCGGCTGCCTCCCGAGCGTTCCCGATATCCCGCTGCGTAAAATTGTCTTTTGCCTCCGCGCCTGACCACAAGCGCGAGAGCGCGTCGGGACCGAAGGAGAGGGACCGTGTAATTATTCGGCTGGCCATAACTTATACGGCGCGTCCGTGAAAGTCTAGACCCGGGGAATCGATCGAGGAGCGAGAGCGACCCGGTGATTTGCTGCTCCCGGCTGATGTTCCTTCACGTGTCTCATCTATCGAGTTCCCATGTACCTAACGTCAGAAATCGAACCCAATAAATCCATAAGTGGGAGAAACAATCCCAAACTTGCGCGCAGCCGCGACAAGTCGAGTTCCCGAGGACCACACATGGATTCGCTTCCGGAGCTCGTGGCCCTTTGGCCCTTCGCCGTATCGGCACCGGACCCTGACATGTGCAGTCCTTGCACTCTGGCGTTTCGATTTCACTACAAAGAAGCCCAAAAATATTCACTGCCGGCCGAGCTACAGCTCGCCGAAGACGGGGGTGCGGAAATTTTCGTCGATGGACTTTGGGGAGCGAACGCAAAAAGAAGACACCCGCAGGATATCGCGCGGAACAAAAGCAATTACAGGTGAGGGGCCGTTTCGGTGATCGTCTGGCTCCTAGATGAGGCCATCAGAACCCAGCGGGGAATCGCGACACCCTCGTCTCATCCCGAGGTGCGGAGGACCCGGGCGAAGATTACTCATCTACATTTCACTCGGCTGCTGCTGCCGCTGCGGATGCCGCGCGGGTCCTCCTCACTCGCTGACCGCGATCGCGCGATATTGGGGCCCGGACTATCTGCGTTTTTTCTGACGGCCATCTCTTATAGCCGGTGTGTAAGCTGCACAAGCGGGAGCCCCTGCGGCCGACTCCCGGCGTCCTAATTCTTATGCCGTCACGCGTTTTATGATACCCGCCAACATAAAGTTTGAATTCCACGAGGGGGGGCGAGAGACACACGGACACGGGCGGGACAACGGGGAGCGTTAATTATCGGCGGTATAGGAGCTTGTCCTCGATACATCGAACATAATTCAACGCGGTTTCTTCGTATCTCCGTGACGCACTGCGTGTCCACACTATTTTTCAACCTCTTCGTCGCATGAATTATTGTTTTATGGCGACGTGTGTGCATTGGGAGGGGGGATTGTCGAAGAGAAATAGGTTCTGATAAAAATAATCTACCGAGGGGATCTTCCGAGTGTAGTTGAGCGAAGCCAGCGATTACTCGGAGACTTTTTTGTTTCGATGGTCCAACTGGAAAAATTACTTGCAGTGGGGGTTGAAAAATGGATGGGAGTTTTTTTTTTTTTTGTCGGGCATTTTTCCCTAGATCTGATGAAGTGACGATACATATGATTGTGTTGAGCTGTGACTGGGATTGAAAAGAGTTCAAAGCAAATAATCCTCTATTGCCATTTGACGTACAAAAATGGTAACTTTTCTGTTTTTTTTTTTTTTTCTTTCTTTTTCTAGTCATTTCTAGTCATTTCAATGGCAACGTGGAAAAATGATTTTTAGCGGAGGTGAAAAAATGAATACCTTCTGTTTTTTTCGGTTGGACATTTTTGTCCTAGCTCTTTTAATCTTTTCCAGTCATTACAGTGGCCACGTAGAACAAAATAAAAGTAATTTCGATCTATTTTTTTTACCTCTGTCAAAAGTAGGCAGAGGTTAAAAAAATGGATCGACATTTTTTTTCGGTTAGACTTTTTTTCTAAATCCGATGAGGTGACGATAAATTGGATCGTCTTAAATTATGGACCTACACGAAAAAGGGTTAAAAGAAACAAATCGCCTTACCATTTGACGTACTCTCAAGGTGCCATTTTTTTTTTTTTTTCTAGTCTTGCGGCAGTTTTTCTCAAGATCGTCAAAAATGCATAACAATGTCAAAATCGCGAAGGTTTACATCGGACGCGGCCACCCTCTCGCGTAATATATTACGGCTAGAGAAGAACCATTGCTTCGGCCGTAACGCGCTGCTCGCAAAGTCTTTTATGCACTACTCAGCGGGAATGGCCATTCCTGCTCGTTGAGGAGATCGAGAGACACTGCCAGAGGGGGACACACGCGGCTTGTACCTTTGACAATGGAGGTTCGCTTCGGCATTGTGAACAGCGCCAAGGCGGCACATTAATTGTCTCTTTGAAGCCCGATGACCTCTACCTCGGACCCGCGCTCGCCTCGATGTACCAACGCGCGCGACGATAGCGCGTTCCTCGTCTTGTCCGACTCCCCTCCCCATTTTTATTTTTTTTTATTTGTCTTCTTATTATTCTTATTCGGTTCCCTCTTGTACCCCCTTTATTCACAGTCCGATACTCAGCTTACTTCGCGGTCCCAGTCTCATGACTCTCCCAATGGAACTAAAATGGGCTCCATTTTTTTTTACTTGCTAACAATCCTAATGACTAAATTTTTTTTTTGCCAATAAGACATTTCTTTAAAAAAAAGTTATTGAAAATTAATTTATCTAAAAATGAGCAAGATTTTTTATTTTGAACTTCTTTTACCGTTCACCCTCGAAAGAGGGGAAAGTCTTGTCTGACTTTCCCTTTTTCTAATGTTTTTTTCTTTTTATCATTCTTATTCGTTTGTCTTTTGTACCCCCTTTATTTACAATCCAAGCCTCATGACTCTCCTAATGGGATTAAAATGAGCTCCGTTGTTTTTAATCGGTAACATAATTTTTTTTAACTGTTGTATTTTCTCCTTTGTTGACGGTAAGACTAAGTTTTATTTTATTTCTTCATTTGTTAACAACTAAGATAATTTTTTTTGAGCAGAACTTCCTTCACCGTTCGCAATCTCTCGCCTCGCGGTGTGTATACTGATAAAAAAATACGGTTGGATCAACTGAGTTGCAGGCAGGGACGTTCAACTAAACATTTTGTTGGTACAGCTAAAAAAATTGGTTAGTTCAACAATTTTTTGGTTGACTTCACCAAAATATTTTAGAGTCATTAGAATATTTTGTTCGACCAACTAAAATATTTATTTGAACGTCCCCTGCCCGAATCTTAGTTGATTCAACTGTGCTTTTTTATCCGTGTAACTTCGGTATACACGCGCTATTTTCGTTTCACTCCTAGCTCACATAATTTCCGGGAAAGTACATTACGAGGTGCTGTATCAGCGCGTCTCGGTTCATCTCGTCAACATGAATGGCGAAACGGAAGAATATCGTCGAGTTCCCACGTGGGCAAAGTGAATGGAACGGCGCGGCGTGTGCGCCGCGCGATTTGCAAAGGGGAAGCCCAAAGGCGAGTTTGCGGCTCGAAAGGGGAATCACCGAGGCCCTCTTCTCTTCTCACCGTCGAGCCTCGGCGCAGCATCAACGGCAAGGGCTCCAAGATGAAGAATAAGAAGAAGAAGAAGAAGAAGAATGATTCGTCGCGGAGTACGATTTTCAACGAAGCCAATTATTAGATGTGACCGGGGGGAGGAGGCGGGGGAGGGGGGAGGGGGTAGGGGGAGGGGGAAGGGGGTTGTGAGAGAAGGGGGTGCGAGACAAGTTGCGGCTCCTAGGGCAGTCCCCTGGGGTCCAGAGACTTAGAACCTCCGCCGTGGGTCAGACTTACATACAAAGGAGACATCTTCGCCCCGATGATACTTTCATTCTTCCCTTTTCTGCCGTCAGCGCGGGTTAAACCCTAATGCCAAATCGTTTACACCTTTTGTCGAGCACTCGATGACTTTCGACGCCTCGCGTCTCGCCACTCTTAAAATGCGAATTTCGAGGATGATTTTTAAGCCCCGAGTAAAAAGGGAGGAGTGTTTGCGGTAAGGAAAAATTTTGCGAATAGGGTTTGGTTGGTTTTAGTTGATTTTTAGCTGGTGATCGTTAAGTTTCGAACAAGAGATCGAGGCTTGTTCGGGGAGATTTCCGTCGGCGGGGAGTCTCGATAAACGCGTCCTTGCGTTTTAGTGAACGGTGGAAAGTTCGGGGGATAATTTGAGAAGCCGAAAAAAATATGTCGGCGATATTAAAATCAACGATTTTTGGAAATTTGAATCCTGAGTATGTACAGGATTTTTTATGTGAGAGCCTGGCGTTGATTTGTCTTTCTAATTAAGAATTTCATCGTTGGGAGAATATCGAAACTACACGGAGAAAAATAGTTCTGTTTCTCTAATATAGTTTCGGGGGATAATTTGAGAATCCGAAAAAAATATGTCTTCGATATTAAAATCACCAATTTTTGGAAATTTGAATCCAGAGTATGTACAGAATTTTTTATGTGAGAGCCTGGCGTTGATTTGTCTTTCTAATTAAGAATTTCATCGTTGGGAGAATATCGAAACTACGCGGAGAAAAATAGTTCTGTTTCTGTAACAAAATGTAGATCGTTACACTGAGAGAAGGATCTGGTAAGAATTACAGATTATCTAAGAAAAATTACCATGGCACATAGTAGTAGGGCGCTAGGGCGCCACCTGTGGCAGAAAGTCTCAGATTATCCAAGAATTTTTACCATGATATCTATGGAAAAATTCTTATAAATCCGGTACTTCCTACCATAGGTGGCGCCTTAGCGCCCTACTACTATGTGGTATGGTAATTTTTCTTAGATAATCTGTAATTTTTACTAGATCCTTCTCTCAGTGTAATAATTTATTGTTGTGGCAGCAAAAATATTTGCTGCCACAGCAAAATATTTGCTGCCACAGCAAAATATTTGCTGCCACAGCAAAATATTTGCTGCCACAGCAAAATATTTGCTGCCACAGCAAAATGTTTTCTGACACAGCAAAATATTTTGTTGTCCCTATGTTAGTCAGGTAAATGAGTTATGATAACAACATTCTTGTTGTCCCAACAATTTCTTTTTCTTCGTGTAGATAATTTAAAAATCGAATCGAAGGGCCGAATGGAAATATCATGGCAACTGACTTTTTCAGAAATTTCCGACACTTTAATGCCAATCATTTTTTTGTATCTCAACCCGACGTAAGTGCATCTTCTCAATTAGGAATTGCATAGTTTGGAGAAAATTGAAATACTTACCCCGAGTGGAACAAATATCGGGGACAAAATACTTCGAGAGCGATATGTAAACGTATGTGCGTGTGTGTGTGTGTCGCTGCTAATTCCTGACAAGTTCAAGACTATTAAAATATCGAAACTCTAGAATATAAAAATCGAATCGAAACGGCGAATAAAAATTTCAATCTCGATCATTTTTTGGTTTGTTTGTATATCAACCCGGCATAAATTCATCTGCCCAATTAAGAATAGCATAGTTAAGAGAATATCGAAATTCTCACGCCGAGTGGAACAGATATCGAGGCTAAAATACTTCGAGAGCGATATGTAAACGTATGCACGCGCGTGTGTACGTCGCCGCTGACTCCTGACAAGTTGTTGAACTATTAAAATATCGAAACTCTAGAATATAAAAATCGAATCGAAACGGCGAAATAAAAATATTATTACAGCAATAATAAAATTCTCCAAAATTTTCGAAATTTTAATCTCCATAATTTTGTTTGTTTGTTTGTATATCAACCCGGCATAAATTCATCCGCCCAATTAGGAATTGCATAGTTAGGAGAATATCGAGACTCTTATGCCCAGTGGAAAAGATATCGAGGATAAAATACTTCGAGCGCGATGTACAAACGCCTGCGCGTGTACGTGTGTGTGTGTATCGCTGCTAATTCCTGACAAGTCCGAGACGACGGGATAGCTGGTAGTAGCGACAAGTCGTGTACATAATTAAGCGTCACGAGAGTCCCCCCCCCCTTCCTCACCCGATAAGGAGTACACGTTTCACAAAGTTGATGCGTTAATTATCTCGGCTGAACAGCTCTCGTGCCGCGAAGGATCAGCGGGAGCAAGCCCGGCCGGTACCTCGTACTTTCCTCTCGTCTCGACAACTGTACCTACTCCGTGAGATTGTATACGTGCTGCGGCTAATAACATTTTCACTCGTCGTTATTATACCGCACCGACGGGCTCAATCCTTTTCGCATATGCGCGACTCTCCGCCGTCCGGCTCACGGGGCCTTTAACCGAGATGACGAAGACCCCTCGTTTTCTTCGCGCTTTTACGACCTCAAAGATACACGAGAAATTCTCTGCTCGATATCGCTTAATTTTCGATTATTTTTACGCGCTACTTTGCACGGCAATTGGAACTGAACTAACGGCGAGATAAGGAAAATCATTACTTTTTTTTAATACATTTAATAAGTATAACCGATGAAAAATTATCTACTCGATATCGGTTCATTGTCGATTATTTTTACGCGGTACTTTGGACGGCGATTGGAACTGAACTAACGGCGAGATAAGGAAAATATATATTTTTTTTTTAAATACATTTAATAAGTATAACCGATGAAAAATTATCTGCTCGATATCGCTTCATTGTCGATTATTTTTACGCGGTACTTGTACGGCAATTGGATTGAATTAACAGCGTAATAAGGACAATCATATGTTTTTAAATACACTTAATAATTACAACTGATTAAAAAATATTTCATGAGAAAATCAACGAAAGAATTTGCTGCCACAGGGCTCAGGTTGGCGAAAGCAACGATGGGCGAAGTGTGACGTACGGGACCCAGTGGGATTTCCCCGACTTTCGGTTTCGATTTCAAATTTTTTTTTGCTAAAACTCCCGATTGTCCCTAATTGCGAATGGGCGACCATCTTCGCATCCTGATGGAAAACTGATTTAACTTTTCTCAAGTTGTCACAGGATGACAAAAAGCGTGAAACAAGCACGATAACCCCTGCAATTAGTCAGTCCTGTCTGAGCCCTGACAATTAAACGCACCACGGTCATTACAGCCTCAGCCCTCTTAAATGTATCTCTTCTTGATCACTTCTAAGGCCAAACTCGGTAAAACTGTTTTTCACGACTTACGGATTAAATTTTTTTGCTAAAACTCGCAATTGTACCTAATTTCGAATTGCCGAGGAAAGCTGATTTTATTTTCCTCAAGTTGTCACAGGACGACGAAAAGCGTGAAACAAGCACGATAGCCCCTGCAATTAGTCAGTCCTGTCTCAGCCCTGACAATTAAACGCACCACGGTCATTACAGCCTCAGCCCTCTTAAATGTATCTCTTCTTGATCGCTTCTAAGGCCAAACTCGGTAAACCCGTTTTCACGACTTCCGGATTAATTTTTTATTTTTTTTTGCTAAAACTCGCGATTGTACCTAATTTCGAATTGCCGAGGAAAGCTGATTTTATTTTTCTCAAGTTGTCACAGGATGACAAAAAGCGTGAAACAAGCACGATAGCCCCTGCAATTAGTCAGTCCTGTCTCAGCCCTGACAATTAAACGCACCACGGTCATTACAGCCTCAGCCCTCTTAAATGTATCTCTTCTTGATCGCTCCTAAGTGCAAACTCGGTAAAACTGTTTTTCACGAGTTCCTCCCAGTTAGAAGAGTGGTGATGCGGTGGGTTTTTTTTTTGCGGCGCCTCGGGGCCCTCCCATGAGGGCCGAGAGGGCGAGAGAGGAAGGAAGAGCAGTCCGAGGAGTGACCTCAGTTAGCTTCACTCTTGTTTTCTGCCGCTGCGCGATGGGAATGAGTGGCAGATATGTTTCACGGCTTGCTCTGGGAGGATCCCACAGGCCCGAGGAGGCGCCAGTCGGCGAACACGACTGACGAAGAAGCTGGTACGTGTGGAACAACTCCCCGAGGCCGGTGCTTCTGCCGCGGCAGCAGCAGCAGAGGCAACGGCAGCGGCAGCAGTTTCACCTTTCTCGACGTGAAACCCTTAATCGTTACCGAAGAACGCCTCATAGCCCACCCCACCCCCTCGTTATACTTTTCCACGCAGCGGAAGGCAGCAACGACTGCAAGAGTTTAAGGCCCTCACCGCCCCTGCCCAAACGATTCCGCGGGGCCCGCGAGGGAATTCGCTCCCGACACGGACGCCCTGCGAGCCGGGCTCTTCTTCCGTGAAACCGAGTGACGAACCGTCCCGCGGACCATTATGGTAGCCATTCGGGCCGTTCGCCCTGGGAACGAACTCTCGCGGGCGAAGATAAAAATAAAAATAAAAAAAGGCGTTCGTGAAAACGTTTCTTTTTGGTACCGTGCCGAAGTATCGATCGTCGATCAAAATCGATGCCGATTTCGGGTAGACGGAGAAAAGATAAATACAAATAAATACAACGGGGTTCACGAAGAAGTTTCTTTTTGGTGTCATGTGTAGTATCGATTGTCGATCACAATTCGTGGCGATTTAGGGTGCAGCGAGAGAAGACACATGATTGATCGTTAATGATCTTGAGGCTGTTTATTTCTACACGAATTAACGAAAATTCGAACCTGCGCTTTCCCTTTTGATGGGTCAATGAAATTAAGGAGATGCATTCTGATCCATCGCATGCGTGTCTCTTTCTAAAGAAAGCGACACGCATGGGATAAATCCAAAAGGATAATAAAATATAATAAAAACAATAAAGTAAAATGTCAAAAAATATTAAAACGGGGTTCATGATAAAATTCGTTTTTGCTACTATTATTATAAATTATTATTATTATAATAATTCATGCCGATTTCGGCAAAACCGAGAAATGACCCATAATCGCCTGTTAATGATCTCGAGGTTGTTTATCTCTACACAAATTAACGAAAATTGGAGCCTCTGGCATTTTCCCTCTTGATCGCTGGACGAAAGGGGATGCATTCTAGTCGGCGATCTCAAGCCTATACCTTTCTGTATGCTAATGGATAATAAAATAAAAAATAATAACAATAATAAAAACAATAAAATCAAAAGTAAAAAAATAATTAAGAGAGGCGTTAATGAAAAAATGTATTTTTGCCGCTATACCAAAGTATCGATCATCGATCAAAATTCATGCCGATTTCGGCAAAACCGAGAAAAGCCCCATAATCGCCTGTTAATGATCTCGAGATTATTTATCTCTACACAAATTAACGAAAATTCGTTCCTCTGGCATTTTCTTTCTTGATAGCTGGACGAAAGGGGATGCATTCTAGTCGTCGATCTCACGCCTATCTCTTTCTTTATCCCAAAGGATTACAGAACTTCGGGTTAAGCGCGGCGGAGAGGGGGGGGGGGGGGGTTAAGGGGGGTGTGATGAGCTGGTCTACCTCGGGGTTTCGCACTTCTCCGGGGACTTATGCTTCGCAGCGTATGCATACGTTGTTGCATCGGCGGAGCCTAAATGCGCCCGCGAGGACGTATATACAATAAGCTCGCTCGGGGCCCTCTTCTGGCTGGATGGGCGCGGATGCCCTCGTGATGTGCAGTACAACGCTGGATGCCCATTGCGCTAACCGGGCGGGGGCGAAACGAAGCAACGCGAAGCTCGTGGTGCCCGGCCGCGGTTCTTGCCTTGGGTATATTTATGTATCCGTAGGAGTCGCGTCAGTCGAGTCCCGGTACCGGGTAATGGGGGGTCAAGGGTCACCAGCGCCGCCAACCGCGCGCCTTACTCAGACCCCGCGGAAGATGATGAAGAAGAAGAAGAAGAAGAGGAGGAAGAAGAAGGAGGAGGAGGAGAAAAGGAAGAAAAGAAGGGAAAGAATCAAGTTGAAACGTACAGCCTCCGTTGAATCCACATTTCACCGACGCTTAAGAACAATGTAATAAAAATATAAAAAAAAGAAACAACATTTTAATTAAAAAACATTAGGATATTAAAATTAAGATGATGGAAATGACGAAATACCTTGAAATAATAAGAATACCTATCGGTATTCCACGGAGAAAAATAGTTCTGTTTCTCTAACAAAATGTAGATCGTTAATAATTTATTGTTGTGGCAGCCTCCGTTGAATCCACATTTCACCGACGCTTAAGAACAATGTAATAAAAATATTAAAAAAAGAAACAACATTTTCATTTAAAAAACATTAGGATATTAAAATTAAGATGATGGAAATGACGAAATACCTTGAAATAATAAGAATACCTGTCACACGGAGAAAAATAGTTCTGTTTCTCTAACAAAATGTAGATCGTTAATAATTAATTGTTGTGGCAGCAAAAAATTTGTTGTCGCAGCAAAATATTTGCTGCAACAACAAAATATTTTGTTGTTCCCTATATTAATCAGTGACGGTAACAAAATTCTTGTTGTACCAATAATTTGTTTTTCTCCCACATATATGAATTTATTGTGAGGAACTTATTCATATGTTCAATGTATAAATATTTCCTGTAGTAGTTGCAACTGTACGGAGTTCCCGACTTAAAAAATAATCAATCGGGACTACGTAGTATTATAATTTAATATTCTAATTATTACAAAAGAAGTCGATTTTCGAAATCCACTTCTACACGATATGAAAGCCGAAATCTCGAGAATGCAGCGTATGGGAGTGATTTCGGATTTTCGAAATTAACACATTTATGCATTTTTTCTAAGTAATTATAAGTAATTTACTTATATGGCAAATGCATCAATATAGCCGATAGTAGTTGCAGCAGTACGGATTTGCGGACGATACATTGCATGGTTCGGAAACAGATAACACAGTACGTAGGTACGTCAATTATGAATTGTCGTTATGAAGTTTCTCGGCCCAGCTTTGTCAGAGGTATCTCAGGCTATACATCTTTATTTCGTCACTTTGATTAATAACATATACATTTCGTAAAATAAAAATGGACAAATTAGTGAGTAAAATTTGAGTTCGGGCTTCGAAGGGCAGAAATTTGCGAGGGACGATTTTAGCGAAGGGGGTCGAAGAGGCGGCCGAAGGCAAAGTGCTGGAGTATATACATCGAAAAAAAAAAAAAAAAAAAAATTGCGAAAGAATCGAGCGGGGTAGAGCTTTGACGGCGGGGGCGTTGGTCCGGCTTCGCGGGGTACTGCACTGCGGCAGGGGACGCTGGCCGGGGCGCGCGCGCGAGCGCGAAGGAACGCAGGGTATCGAAAGATGCCCTGGCGCAAAAGGGAAGGGTTTTGTGGTGCACATCGCGGAGCGATATGGCTCTCGCGGAACCGTGGGAACGCGCGTGGACCCACGCGCCCAACTAACCCCTCCTCGCTCATTCCACATCGCGAGCCGACGAGGAGGTGGAGGAACGGAGAGAAGACGAGGACGGCGGCGAGCCAGCGTCAGGAGCAACCGAAGCAGAAGCATCACTCGGGAGGATAGATCTCCTCGGCGCTTTCTCTCGCTCATTCGAACTGTTCCAGCGAAGGAGAGATTCGTCTCGAAGGGGCGCTCGCGCGCGAGCTCTCTCTCTCTCACTCGTCCCTCGTTCGTTCTCCACCGCCACCCGCTATTCCTCCTCGGTCTTGCCTCCTCGCCTTCATCGTCGCTACGCCGCTGCATTCAACCCTTTCATTATCCAAAGTTTCGCCGTACGTGCAAGCGCGCGCCCGAAACGGCGGATGATTATACTATTATGAATTGTTTTATTTTTATTTTTATCCTTTTTTTTACTTTTTTTTTACCTTGATATTCCGTTTTCACTGGCAGCAGTTATTTTGAAGGCGTGAGCGACGAATCTTGGGATGAATTTTTTTTTAATTTTCGGACGCATTTTCATATTAATTATGCTTCTTTGAGTTCATGCACGGTTCTGGAGTCATGGACATCCCTTTGCGTGGACTTAAGGGAATACGTCACAGAATCTTATTTTCCTGATGTTCCGGTAGAAAAATAAGATTTTCAAACCAGGAGTGACGTTTTTTCTATATGAATTCACTTCCGGTCGAACGATGAGATTTTCAAACCGGAAGTGACGTTTCCCGTAGATGACGTCACGCGCGGTCAAAAATGAGGTTTTCGAACCAAAAGTGACGTTTTTCTAAATGACTTCACTTCCTGTCGAAAGATGAGATTTTCAAACCGGAAGTGACGTTTCCTCTAGATGACGTGCCTTCCGGTTGAAAAATGAGGTTTTCAAACCTTTTTTTCCTCGATCGACTGTCGAAAACAATAAGCTCGATTTTGATGTTTTCCCCTGTCATATTGATACCGAAGATTTGTCGGGGACTTCGGAGCATGAAGTCGTTATTTCCGTTTTACTAGCTACCATCGCGTGTGCGCTACACCCAGCAGCTCGTACAAGCCAACTTACGGGCTGCTCGCGGAGCCTTGCTATCCCGATACAAGGCACCAAGAGAGGCCCCCAGTGCTCACAATGAATTATGACGTATGGATACAGGGGAACGTCGTAACGCGCCCGGAGAGAGCGAGGGCATCCTCACTGCAGTATCTCGAAAGGTGTACGGGAGAGTTACAAAAATATATTGGCTCTGTGTGAGTCTGTGTAAGGAGCTGGAAGCTCGCCCGCGCTCGAGATGTAGGAGGATCCCCCGTGGCTATCGTGCGCGTGCCTCCGGGGCATCAGGATTTTCGTGGTGGGGGAATATACACCGGCACGTATATTCAGCTCTCAGCTTCTTCTTACCGTCCACCCATGAGACCCCGAAAGGGGTTCACACGATGTCCGGTTACGACGCAACATCGCGTTTTATCGTCGTTTATCATCAGCGGGCTCGAATCCGCCGAAAAAGATTGCTGCGTGATAAAAGTTATGTGATAAGAAATTGATTTTAAAAAATGATAAAAATTATTTTTTTATTATTAATAACGCAGGGCGGGACATTGTATTTTTTTTGTTTTGTTTTTTTTTTTTTTTTGTAAAATTAAGACACTTGTTCTCCGTTCGAATTTTGGGAACTGCTTGCTCTTTTTTGTTAAAACTATTTATAAATCAATATGCAAATTTCATTTTATGATAAGTTTGTTATTCACGATCTTATTAAAGTGGATTAAACAAAAATATTTTATTATTGTGTGCAGTTATTAAATCCCTTAAATCCTTAAAAAGCTAGCCTTAAATTCGCTAGAATTTACACGATAATTTCTGATCGTTTCTGGAGCTTATATGGCCACCCATCCAAGTAGTGACCGCGTCTAAAGCTGCGGGACTTCAGTGATCGGACGAGAACTGGTGCTTTAAACTTTGTATGGTCGTTAACGTTTAAGAACTATTCTAATGAATGAATTCTACTGAATTCTCTACTGGATTGCATTTCTCATATGCTATCATATATCATTTTTTCGTCAATTATAATAAAAATGTTTAAATCACCTCATTGGCTCCAAAGACCCTTTGGGGATGCAGATAAAAAAAAATTTCGTACAAGTGTTCGACCGACGGATCGTTGGATCGCCACTTTCTAGATCAAGTGACTAAAAATATTGCAAGAGATAATGATTTATCAAGCGTATCTTCAAAACGGCTCGATAAAAAGTCACAACATTTTTATGACATCTTTGGAAGATTTATACCTCCGTTTCAGAATTTTTTTTCAATTTTTTCCTCCACCCTTCTCTTGAAAACAATTTGGGGGTTTTTTGCATCGAAAAGGTATTGAATATTCTGACTAACTCGTTGAAGCGTTCTGTCGTTGACTACTACCGAACTAACAACCGAACAAAACAGCACTACATTTCTATGATACCTTCGGAGGGATCGTACCTTAGTACGCGAATTTTCTCCAATTTTTTGTCAACCTCCGGCTCAATGTAATGTTTAATTTAAAAAGTGTTCCGTACATGCAAACCTGCAGTTAAGGGGATGCGGCTGTATTGACCAGACCGGCCGAATCTAATCGAACAGTTGCACACATAAACAAGTAAATCGTATTCAAAAGAAGGGAAAAACCAATTTACAAACATTTAATGCGTTCATCGCGTTCACCATGACGAATAAAAGATCATCGTTGAAAAATTCATTATATTTCATCACCCTAAAGATATCGTCACATCAAAATTCATCTTTGGCAAGTCTCTCTCAATGCACTGCTTTACGAAGAAAAAAAATGTTCACTTGTAGAATTTTATTCTCTAACTAAACTTCCCCGGATCAAAGTCTGTGCGATGCAAAACACAGCCATTATAACTTGATGAAGTTTAGTCTCATGCATATCTTCAGGGTGATTGTATTTCATACAATTTCGTAGAGCGATGCTCGAGCTTCGCACAACATTTCGCTTCCACTCGTCCATTTAATGTAAAAAGTGTTCACTTGTAGAATTTTATTCTCTAACTAAACTTCCCCGGATCAAAGTCTGTGCGATGCAAAACACAGCCATTATAACTTGATGAAGTTTAGTCTCATGCATATCTTCAGGGTGATTGTATTCCATACAATTTCGTAGAGCGATGCTCGAGCTTCGCACAACATTTCGCTTCCACTCGTCCATTTCATGTAAAAAGTGTTTCACATATGCAAAGCTGCCATTAAGTAGACACTGCTGTATTGGTCAGCCTGACTAAATCTAATCGAACAGTCGCGCAAATAAACAAGTAAATAATCTCCAAAACCGGAGAAAAAGACAACTTTTCAAATATTGTTGTTCGTTGCGTTCACAGTGACGAATAAATGATCATCATCGAAAAATTCATTATATTTTATATAATTTCGTAGAGCGTTGCACGAGCTCCGCACTACATTCCGCTTCCACTCGTCCATTTAATTCAAAAAGCTATATTTAATTTAAAAAGTGTTCCACATATGCAAAGTTGCAGTTAAGTAGATAATGGTGTATTGGTCAGCCTGTCCAAATGTGATCGAATAGTCGCGCAAATAAACAAGTAAATAATCTCTAAAACCAGCAAAAAAAGAACTTTTCATTCATTCTTGTTCGTTGCGTTCACAGTGACGAATAAATTATCATCGTCAAAAAATTCATTATATTCCATATAATTTCGTAGAGCGTTGCTCGAGCTTCGCACTACATTTCGCGTCCACTCGTCCAATTGATTATTACCGCTCGGGGATATAAGTAACGATCCATTACGGGCTGCACAACTGACGATCACTGTCTCGGCTCGGATGAGTTACGAGGCTGTAATGTACGAGTGTGGTTATTACGTCCATCGCGGAACGATCATCGACGCTGCTGCGCGATCGGTTGCGCGCGCAACGACTCACAAATTATTCATCTAATCGATCCTGCCTCGGCTTTAATGAGCTCGTACTATACTATATTTCGCGCTCGCGAACTCCGCCAGACACAATGAAGAAATAAATTTCAGATGTCCGACGGCTCGTTATTTTTCTTATCATTAAAAAAAAATAAAAAAATGAAGTAAAACAAAAAAGCAAACTCGTATGTAAAAAAAATATATTTACATACCGACGTGTTAACCTTTACCAATTTTTTAAAAATACGTATCTCGGACTCAACGAAGGCTTATTCGGTCTTCAGGGTCGCCCGGCTGATCGCCAGATGGCAGCATCTGGCGGATGGAGCAATACCGTCGCGAGGAACCGACAGCGGTTCGTGCCGCAGCTCTTCGGTGGTCCCGAAAGTCATGATCCATGCGGTGACCGTTTAGCATTTCAATGGATAATTGATCGAAAATGTTGAGTTATTGGTAAAATTATGAACATCGAAAATCTGTTGGAAATTCATATATTAATAACATTCTTGATACATTTTTATAGATTAATAATAACGTTATGTAAAATTTGATATAATTTATAAATTTATATATTTTAATATATATGTTTATTTTTTTTTTTGCAGCTTCGTGTATTTTCGTGCAAATGCGATACAGGAAGACGGTAAAACAGGCGACTGCGGATGCGAGGTTTTCGGGCGAATTTAACGTTAGGAAAAAAATTTGAAATAGTAGCGATGGGCTAAATGACACCGAGGCTTAAAAAAAAACAATATATTGAGGAAAAATTATACCATTGTGGGAGATAGAAAAGTTCAGTCGGTGAATCGAAGCGCATGATTAGAGGAAACTGAAAAGCTCGCGAACGAAAGGGGGAACTTTGAATCCACGTAGGTGCCGGGTGACATCGCGCTGCTACCATATGCGCAGCCGACACGGGACACTCGCGACACAGTCGCCGTCGGCAAGTTTTGCTTACCAATCCTCGGTAACGCATCTTTCTTGATCTCTCAATTAATTAATTTTTTTTTCTCCACCTAAAAGTCAATAATTCTTCTAACAAATTTTACACTCCGTTAATTGACCAAACGATAATGAATGTTAATTTGCTGAATGCACGTTACTTACAAAATTGAATTCGAAAAGTTGAGGCTAGACTCATCCGATAAGATAAATTTTCATTTCTTCAAACCTTAATTTTTTTCTTTTCACCCCTAAAAGTGGTCTAGCAAACTGATAATCCTTGGTAAAGCATCTTTCTCGATCCCTCAATCAATCCCCCCTACAAAAGTCACCAACTTTTTTAATTTTAAATTTCGTTAATTGTCTAAATGATAACGAATGTTGATTTTCTTAACGTAAATCACTTGCAAAATTGAACTCCAAATATTACGGCTGAAATCATCTAATAAGATCAATTTTCATCTCTTCAAACCTCAATTTCTTTTCACCCCTAAAAGCAACGTGGTGATTTGGTAATCCTTGTTAATTAATTTTTTCTTCTCCCAAAAGTCACGCATTAATTTTTTCATTTTAAATTTGGTTATTGACTAAATAATAACAAATCTCACGTTTCTGAACGTAAATGCCTTGCAAAATCGAACTCCAAAAGTTGAAGCTAGAGTCATCCGATAAGATCAATTTTCGTCGCGTCGGACCTAAATTTTTTTTTCCTTTTCACCCCGAAAAGTAACCCGACCATTAATTATTTAATTTATCTGTTGATTACTCCCGATCGCTCGGATTGCGAACCGTTTCCGCGAAGCGAGGGGCATCAATTTTATTTCTCGGTAAAAGAAATTAAGAGGATTTTTCGGTGGGTCCAGGCGCCGTCGCTCCCGAGTTAACTGCGAATTAGCGGCGTTTAAAAAATCACCGAAAACCCAGGGAGCCCTTCCTTTAACCCTCTCGCGGGTTCCGAGTTTCGACATTCGGCTCCTACCCGTCGACTTTAAACTATATACTACTAAATAATAGCTATCCTCGCTCGCGAGGGAGTTGGGACAGAGAGAAAGAGCAAAATGTGTCTACAATGTGAAACGCATTTCGATGCGCGCGGACGTTTACCTAATTGCCGGTAACAAAAAAGGCCGGGTAACGCCCTAACCACAGGCCACGGACCCAGCGGCTATAACCAACAGTTCCACCACCTTGTCTATACGCGATATACTCGAAAACCCCCTTTACTTCTGTAAATCACCGAGACGCCGGAACAAAAAAAAAAAAATCTTTCTCGCGATGCACATTTCCCACAAAAGCGATGCAGTGCGGTAAATCAATTGACGTACAATCAATTGACGAATCGATTTAAAAAAAAAGACCGCGATTGACACGAAATATTGGTTATTCGATACTCCTGATTTTTTTCATATTTCACAGAGTTTCCTCGGTGAGAAATTATTTTTCTACATTTTTTGCCTCCTCACGGTCGAAGCTTCGTGAAAAGGGGAAAAACAATTAAGAATCAATGATCAAATATAATTTTCTCTTCACTAATTAAAAAAAGAAATAGAGCAGGAATTGAGTTCGATTATTTTTTATAAAAATAGCTTGAAACGCATTTTTATTTATTTTTTTTACTCAGCTTAACATTTAGCACGGAAACTACCTACGAAGATGTTCCCTAAAATCCAAACTTTTCGCACAAATTGGTAAAAACGGCAAAAAATCCAAAGTTTATTCTCGGACACTTTCGAGGCTCATCATGGTGTAACTTTTTCCTGCCGATCACTAATTTCCTAATTTCTTTCCCACCTCACTATTTATTCATTTATTTATTTCATGATAAATGGCGAATGTCCAATTACAAGTGATTAATCAATGATTAATCAGCGATCCGAGCGAGCAATAAACGACTTGAAAGAAGATTTAGGATTAAATTGAAAATTAAGGGTTGAAGGACTCCGGTCGATGGCCAATTGGCAATGTTATTAAAAGCAACTCAACAACAACATAAAGAGATGTATCGGAGATTGTATGGACCAACTGTTATTGTCTATAAATACCCTTTTATTACTATTTGAAAATTAATATAATATTATTCAACACGATAAGGCAAAAAAAATCGTAAATGTTAATATAAAAAAAAATACCTTTTTTATAAACGAAGTATCCTCCGTAACGAAGTAAAAAAAAAATTGCAAGAGAGAGTGGGTGACGGAAAAAAAAGCGAGGGTGTCCGTAGGAAAGTTTTACTACTACTTGAGAATTAATATAAAATTATTCAACCCGATAATGCCAAAAAAAATCGTAAATGTTAATATAAAAAAAAAATTTTAAATGCCTTTTTTATGCACAAAGTATCCTCCGTAAGGAAGTAAAAAAAAAAATTTGCAAGAGAGAGTGGGAGATGGAAAAAAAAGCGAGGGTGTCCGTAGGAAAGTAGGCGTAAGATTGTGCGGCCTGGAGAGCTGATGGGTTCGCAACTCCTGGAATTCGACCTCCGGGCCCAGAGAGAGTTGTGTGTGAGAGCGTACCCGGGGTCGTGGCCGCTCGGTGACCCTTTAGATAAGGCCCACGCCCTAATGAGAGGGTACACACACATGTCGGGGCCCCGCGCGACCGCGGCCAATCTAATCCACAAGGGCCCTCTCGTACGCCGCGGCGCTCCGGAGTCGCCTCTCGAACTATGTGGTTAAAGTTTTAGGATCCATCGAATGATGTTCTTTCGACTTTTGGAGGATAGGCCTCGGTGGATGTGTTTCCCCCTCAGGACATTCTTCGACTTTGCTTCCCACACCCCCGAGCGTGCAATAAAAAAAAGCGCCGCGGGCGCTTATCCGCCCGACGTGCGGGAGGGACGGAGAGCCAGAGCCGCAACTTCGCTGGTCGCGCCCGGGCAAAATGATCTTTGTCCACCTCCGGGTGCGCTCGGACCCGCGGTCTGAGAACTAAGGACCGTCTCGTCTCCACGCTCATTAATCTACGTTTCACACGTGTCACAGCGGTTGTTAAGCTATATACGGAAGGCATTCATTCGAGAGCTTCTTCGTCGCCGGGACGGGTACGACTCAACATTTCTCGTATGTGTCGCGTACGAGGCATTGCGTGCCAGGTGGATCAGCAAACCATCTTGCTCTTTTTTTTTTTTGTAATTTTTACAGGCTTCGTGGGATATTCTGTACAAAAATTGTTCTGTATTTATCCACGCAATTCGAAATGATTGATAATTAGATTGTATTTTTTTTTTAAGTTTGAACTCTTTTTGGGATTAGTAGCAATTTGGTGGAAAAATGTTCGAGAGCTTCTTCGTAGTCCCGATAGGTACGACTCGATATTTCTCGTTTGTGTCGCGTACGAGGCATTGCGTGCCAGGTGGATCAGCAAACCATCTTGCTAATTTTTTTTTTTTTTTGTAATTTTTACGGGCTTCGTGGGATATTCTGTACAAAAATTGTTCTGTATTTATCCACGCAATTCGAAATGATTGATAATTAGATTGTATTTTTTTTTAAGTTTGAACTCTTTTTGGGATTAGTAGCAATTTGGTGGAAAAATGTTCGAGAGCTTCTTCGTAGTCCCGATAGGTACGACTCGATATTTCTCGTTTGTGTCGCGTACGAGGCATTGCGTGCCAGGTGGATCAGCAAACCATCTTGCTAATTTTTTTTTTTTTGTAATTTTTACGGGCTTCGTGGGATATTCTGTACAAAAATTGTTCTGTATTTATCCACGCAATTCGAAATGATTGATAATTAGATTGTATTTTTTTTTAAGTCTGAACTCTTTTTGGGATTAGTAGCAATTTGGTGGAAAAATGTTCGAGAGCTTCTTCGTAGTCCAGATAGGTACGACTCGACATTTTTCGTAAGTGTCGCATACGAGGCATTGCGTGCCAAGTGGACCAACGACTAATACCACTTATTTTTGTATTTATTAATTTTTAAAAAATTGTCATGTCTATTGTGAGGTTGTCTGTAAAAAAAATTATTCTGCATTTATTTACGGGCCGGCTATACGTGAATAAAAAATCCGTATAATACGAAATTATTGACGATCTGATTCGGTTTGAGATAAAAAGTGTGAACGCGTTTTGGCCTTGGTAGAATTTCGGTGGAAAAAGAAATAGAAGGAAAGATGTTGGGAGAGAAAAACAAAGGGGTTGGGTGTGCGTCTGTGGCCACAAAAAATTCTCATTGTCTCCCGGTTGTCTCTCACCGAAGCTAGGAAGCGATTACCGTTCCCTCAAAAACATCATCTTTTTTTTATTTATTATTTTTTCTTGCCAGCTCGAACTCTGATTATTGTAATTAAATCGTTTGGCGTTCCTCGAGGCAACGGGGGTAACTGCGGAACGATTCCGGCTACCTGGTTCCCAGAGCAACGCGTAGGTGACTACGGCCCCCGCAGCTATGTGAATTCCAACTGCTGGACGAGAAACATAAAAAGAAGAAGCTGTGTTTTTGCGCGCGAGGGCGTATTATCGTTTTCAGACATCCGGGGATTGCCGCTCGAGCGATTATGTCGTTAAGAAACATAAAGAAAGAAAGTGAATTTTTATTTTTGTTATTTTTATTTTTTGTAACCGACCCGACCAAGAGACCTTCGCTGGAATCTTTCGGTTATCTTCGATCTGTTCGATTAGAGTTTGGGTTAAGTGGCGAAACGATTCAGCGAACATTGTCAAATCTGTATCAAAGATCGGCGGAGGGTTGAAAAAATCGTTTCTTTTATAACCCGTCAGTTCGACGTAATATCTTTTTTGTGCAACGTCAGTGGAGCGTCAATGTCACTGTTCACCAATGACTCGTTAATAACGTGAATAAGTGCATCATTTTTTTTTTTTTTTTATAGCCGGCCCGACTGAGGAATCTTCGCTGGAATCTTTCGGTTATATTCGATCTGTTCGATTAGAGTCTGGGTTAAGTGGCGAAACGATTCAGTGAACATTGTCAAATCTGTATCAGAGATCGGCGGAGGGTTGAAAAAATGGTTTCCTTTATAACCCTTCAGTTCGATGTAATATCTTTTTTGTGCAACGTCAGTGGAGTGTCAATGTCACTGTTCACCAATGACTCGTTAATAACGTGAATAAGTGCATCGTTTTTTTTTTTATAGCCGGCCCGACTGAGGAATCTTCGCTGGAATCTTTCGGTTATATTCGATCTGTTCGATTACGCTTTGGGTTAAGTAGCGACACGATTAATCGAAACATCGTTAAATCTGTATCAGAGATCGGCGGAGGGTTGAAAAAAACCTTTCTTTTATACAACCCTTCTTTTCAATGTAATTTCTTGTTCGCATAACTGCATTGGAGCGTCAAAGTCACAGTTCACAAATTACTCGTTAATAACTCGTTAACAACTCATTAATTATTCGTCAATACTAAAAAGGGTTGGTTTTATTTTTCGTTATTCTTATTTTTGGTTTTTCTTTGTCTTTGCAAAGCTCGTGACAAAAAGAAAAGTAAAAAAATGCCCCTATTTTATTTCAAAGTAACATCTTATTTTTCTTTCTTCTTTTTCTTTGCACAGCTCATGACAAAATTACCAAACTTTGTGTATTATTTTTCAGAGAGTCGATATATTCCTGACGAAGAATTTATTATATTTTTTTCAATTTTTTTCGACCCCCTTTACGTTTTTTTTTTTTTTTTAATCGCTTCAACAAAGTATTTCCGCAACACCGTGATCGGAATTAACAATATCGGCAGCGATGCGCTTTTCGGGCGTACGCGAGACCGAATTCCGTGTTCCAGAATTAATTGTCGCTGAGCACACGCACACACGCGGTGTTAAATACAGACCGTCCTAACTGCCCTCCATTGTCGTATCCTCGTGAAATATTGTGTGCCAAACACAATTGACCGTAAGGGTCAGCCTGATGACCCGTCCGAGCGCACAGCGGGGATTCTCCTCGTCTCTCGCTCTTCGCATTCTGGCGTCTTTCAACAAAGAAACAGACCTGACTCTCTCGATTATTTCGAAAGAACAGTGAAAGCGAGAGACGCCTCTCTGTCTCTGCCTCCCTCTCCGACCAAAAATATTGAAATGAAAAAAAAAAAAAATCGAAAGGATGGGTTCGTCAAAATTCGACGTTCGACCGACAAAAATGAAAAATACAAAAGTCATTTCGAATTACTTATAACGGATATGTTTTATTACACGTCCTCTCTACCTTAAATCCCAGTCAATAATAATAATAATAATAATTAATAAATCTTTCAATAATACACAGTCGACTAGGACAACATATATATATGTTACGCTTTCGCCTTTTTGTTTCTTTTTTTTGCGCTATACTTTTTGGTATATTATAATAAATTTGCACTCCTGGCAATAATTGGTAACTGCTGTGGGCTTAGGTACGCTTAAATCTCACAACGACGACGACAAAGAAATACTATATATATATATATATGCGCGCATATATCTATAGTACAGAAAAAAAAAATACAGAGACTAATTCGAATCATCGAGTCATTGTCATCGAATCATTTACAATAGCTAAAAGTACAATATATACAACGATAAACTATCAATAATTTTACTAGGCTATTTACACCGATAAACAAAAAAAAAACATAATAATTGGTAACGGCCTCTGCTTTCAGGAAACTCTTAGTCGTCCGAAGATAAAAAAACAATGGTTCGAGGTAAAATAAAAAAATAAGAAAAAAGGTATATGTACAGGAGGTAGAGAAAGGAGTGCGTGGGTGGTCCGCTGGACGCACCCGACACGTCGGGGACTATTTACAGGTCACTGGAAAACCGAGGCAAGACGCGTCGGAGGTAAAGAGGCGAGGCGATAGAGGACCGGGGATAAGAAATAACGAAGAACAAAAAAAGGGAAGAAAAAGAACCAAAAAGGTTAAGCTTGCACGCTCGTTTTCTTATCTGATCGGGGTATCCTTAATTTTCAGTCGAGATATCTGCGCGGTGTGTGTTACGAGAAGAGAGCCCTCAGAATCCCCGGATATTCAAGTCCTTCGGAGCGTCTATCTTACCTCCGAACGGAGGACATATATATATATATATATATATGAATATATATATATATATATATTCACGCCTTTCGATTATTTAAAACAAGTTTAGGAACATAATTTTAAAAGCGCTTCGTTCATGTGTTTTCACCCCTGGAAGGAGGCGATTCCCGGATGATTTTTTTTCCATGCATTTGTAGTGAAATCGACACGCCGGGATGTGATCAGCGATTTTGTCGATTCGTCGTGCCGATCCAGCGAATCGCGTGCGATTTCTCAGCGTCTGATCTCCTCGAGGTTGGAACTTCCGGTCGATTTCCGGTTTCCGAAACGAAGCGCACTTTAAACGTTACGTAATACTGCCTAACGCCTCATGATGTCCTCTATGCTGAATCCCAATTTTGGAACGTTCGAGTTTTTGTCCACGGTACTCGTGAGTTGCGTCGAAGTCTCGCGTCTCTGCGTCTGTTGGGAGGTTTGATTTTGACCCTCGACCCTGAGATCCTGCGGCACGTCCGTGTGCGTCAAAAGATGGGTCTTCAGGTTGCTTCGCTGATTGAAACTTCTCGCGCATATCGGGCACTTGTGCGGGGACTCTTCCATGTGAAGGATCTTGTGGACTGCCAGTGTCCTGCTCTGGCAAAATCCCTTTCCGCACTCGCCGCACTTGAACGGCTTTTCCTTACTGTGGATGTATCTGCGATAACAGAAAAAAACACGTTTTCATTAGAACAATTGTCAACAGTTGTCAACAAATTCAAAGTCGAAAATCAAATAACAAAGTTCAAACAAAGTTCAAACAATGTTCATACAATACTCATACAATATTCATACAAGATTCATACAATGTTCATACAATATTCATACAATATTCATACAATATTCATACAATATTCATACAATATTCATACAATGTTCATACAATGTTCATACCTTGTTCATACTATGTTCATACTATGTTCATACTATGTTCACACTATATTTATACTATGTTTATACTATGTTCATACTATGTTCACACTATGTTTATACTATGCTCATGGTATATTCATATGATGTTCAAATCAACGTGAGTGAGTATAACGAAAATATGTTAAAAGAAAGTCTCTTACCGGTGATCTCTGAGATGATCCTGACGACGAAACGCCTTGCCGCATATGTCGCAAGAGTACGGCCTCTCGTCCGTGTGGGTCCTCTCGTGTATCAGCAAATTGTACGATTTCGTGAATTGACGATTGCAAAATTTGCAGATGAACTGTTTCTTTGGCCTCTGTCCGGGGAGTCTCCGGGTGAGGAACGACGCCGGCGGTGGTACCGGAAGTCCCGGATGCATGTACGGATGATGACCGCGCGGTGAACTCTGATGCTGAACCGGCACCTGACTCGCCTGCTGCGGACAGCACCGCCTCGCCGCCAAAAGCGCCGCACCTCGGATCCAATGATCGATTATCGCCGCCTGATAACCTCCCGGACCCGCGACCGGATGCTGCGGATGCTGGGGCTGCGCGTGCTGTTGCTGCTGCTGCTGCTGCTGCTGCTGAGGATGCTGCTGAGGCCTCATCCATCTCGCGGACTGCGGACACAGAACTTGAACCTCGTGAGGTCGAAGACGTATTCTCTCGTAAGCCGAGGACAACGGCGGTGTGTGAGGCGGCGTCAGGAGCTCAACCTTCGACGCCATCGTCATCATCCTCCCGGTCAAGATCCAAAATTCCTCTTCACTCGTTTCACTGATCGCCGATCGATGACACAAGTTGACACACGACGAACGGCAGAAACTTCATTAATTCGTGGACTTCCGGTCTAACAACGATTTCGGCGAACACTGTTCGAGGTACCCTTGCACAAGGGGGTCGACGAGAAGATCGTGACGTTTGCGATGAGGTTTGCGCAGGGGTTGAAAATCGATAAAAAAGAAGAAACAAGAAACGCTCTGCTCGAGGTTCGGAGCGATACTGAAGAGACGACGGGCTGTCGGCGAAGAGGCATAGGAGGCGATTTCTTGGGTCGGACGGTGTTTCACCTGGCTCGCGACAGGGGGAGAACACTCAGGAGAGAACCTCGAGAGGCACACGGTCGGAGCTCCTCCTACCGTTAGCTAAGTTAAGCTCCCGGTTGGCGGTGGAGAACGAACGGGGGCGGGGCTTCCGGAACGGAGACCACTGCTCGAGGAATACCGACGTCAATGTTTCGTACTCGTTTTTGTGCGCGCTCGACGGGCCTCTCTTTGCTACCCCTCGGGAACGCGGGAGGGAAGCCACCGACACAGCTGATACGGCCACCTACGCCGGGCGCCGACGACGCCGAGAAATCCCTCCGAGATTAGCGCGACTACCACGCCCGGGGATTCGAAACGGCCCTCGGGGGGCATCGCGGGTCGGACAAGAAGCGCGCCTGGAATTTATCAATTTTTGTTGTTGGTGGTGTTTTGTTATTTTTTATTCGATGGTTTTATTCGTTATTTTGTGTTTTGTTTTTTTTTTTAAATGCGGACCTTTTTGTTTTTAGGGATTTGTCATATTTTTGTAGTTTTTTTAAGTTTAGGTATTATTTTTTGCTTATAGCTTCAAGTATGCGGGAAAATAAATGGCGTGTCATTTTTAGAGCTGCGAGAGGTGGCTGAGAAATGTTGAAAAGGAAGATTGTAAAGGGTTGCCAATTTTCAATTTTTTTTTTGGAAAAAAATGTCTGGAGATGATGCGAAGCACATTGGTCCCATGAATTTTTAATTGCAAGACATCATTCGACATCAATTCTCCCAAACCGCCAGTCGATCAATCTAAAATGACAAACCATTTTTTTTTAACCCATTATTTTTCGCATTAATCCTTTTTTTGCAAAATTTTTAGTAGTATTTTTTTTTATTTTGATATTTTTGTTGCTTATATAACTTCAAGTACATAGGAAAACAAAGGGCCTATCGTTTTATTGGGCTGCGAGAGGAGGATCGAAAAATTAAGAAAAATAACATTGTAAAAATGACCATTATGCAATTTTTTTTGTGTAAAAAAATGATGTCCAGAGATGATCGGCAGCAGATTTTTCCACGAACTTTTCATTGCTAGACAGGAATTCCATATCAATTTTGCCAAACCAATTTTGTCAGTCGATCAATGTAAAACAACAAACCATTTTTTTTTTTTAGTGCACCTTTTCGAAAATATGCATATGTTCTTACTTATACATGAGATTTTACCATCTCACGAGTAAAAATGCGCAGCGCCCATGTCGATACCGTTTTCGGCTGATGCGCGGGCGAAGCCGACCCTCGTTGCCCCCGCGTTTCTCAAACGGTATTATATCGCACGTTTAAGCGTGGTAGTAGCTTCCTCGTGGCCAAGGCACACGACTGGGCTTCCTTCGAGGCTTCCAGTGAGCCAACCCCCGTCAAGAATGGTATGACACTTGCGCGTTGGCCACGAGCCAAGCCCCTTCAGCATCTACTATATATATATATATATATTTATATATACATATATATATATATAATAAAACCACCCGCGTCGGCGATAATGGAACCCATGTTAGTTGAAAGCAGCGTCAAAGCGGCTCGAAGCGGCTGCAGCCTCCAGCAATATCCAGAGCACAGATTCAGATTGCCACAGCGTGTCAAAGGGCTGAGGCAGCGATGCTATCAAGAGCTATGAATATGTTTATAAATGTGCGCAGGAGTCTTGTCTATGGATTTTCTACTTCGCGGGGGATTCGTCAGTTCGTTGGAGGCGGGAAGGTACGCATTACCTAGAGGGGGGTCGGATTGAAGGTTCGATCGATTAAGAAGTCATTTTTTTCCACATCATCGGGCCATTAATCGGTACAGCATTAAAATATATTTTTTTAACCCTTCGTGTAACTGAAGAAGATAACACACGTTTTTGCGCAGCTGTCTCTTCGTCCGGGCATTACTTCGGCTGGGGTGACTTTTTTTGGGCTTGTTTGTAGTGAAATCGATACGACAGGATCTGAGTAACAAGTTGGTCGAGTTGCAATGCCGACTTCGGAGATAGTTTGACAATTACGAGCTTCCGAAGATAATGCTCCGCGCGACTCGTGCGGGGTTTTCCAGCGTTAATCGTTGGTTATCTCCGATGACTCGTTAAAGTAATGTATTTTTTGAACGGGATTGAATACACCAATTTCCCAATTTGTAGAACATCCGTGGAGGGTTGACGGATATTTTGGAGATTTTTTTTCGAATTTCTTTAAGACCCTTCACCCCCAAACAGTACTTGGTTATTCGCGAGCGAGCGCACTCAATGGCGGATAAATTTGTCTCCTGTTCGCTTTTCTTTACCTTCGTAAATTTAACCGCGACCTCGCGTCGCGAGTTTATCACGGCGGTAAATCGTTATCGTTATCGCGACTGTGCGAACGCGCTTCGAACGAGGCTCGAACAGTGTAGTTACGTGCAGGCTCGTTTAAACGTTAAAAACGACTTATCGAATTTATGGCAGACTGCGCGTCACCTGCGAGTTGAAATGGCTCAAGATAAACTCCCCCGTGTCTTCGGTGTATCTAATATTACCGATTTTTCTACAACAGTACATAATATACAGATTTCTCGACCGGAAGTGGCGTCACACCGGAAATACAATACAAAAAAATTGTATTTTCGAACCAGAAGTGACGTATTTCCGTAATGACGTCACTTCCGGTCGAAAAATGACATTTTTAAACCGGATGTGACGTATTTCCGTAATGACGTCACTTCCGATCGAAAAATCAGATTTTCAAACCGGAAGTTACGTATTTGCGGTATGACGTCACTTCCGGTTGAAACATTAAATTATCAAACCGGAAGTGTCGTAATTCCGGTCGAAAAATGAGATTTTCAAAATCGGAAGTTACGCACTTTCGGTATGACGTCGCTTCGGGTTAAAACATTAGATCTTCAAACCGGAAGTGACGTGTTTCCGGTATGACGTCACTTCCGGTTAAAACATTAAATATTCAAACCGCATGTGAGATATTTCGGATATGACGTCACTTCCGGCCAAAAAATGAGATTGTCAAACCGGAAGTCTCGTATTTCCGGAAATAAAAAATTCCATTGCTTATGGCGAGAGCGCGAAGCGTACGAGTCACATCAACTTGCTAGTTTACTATAACTAAATTGAAAAATGTTTTTTCAATTTAGTCAAAATGAAAATTTGGGAATCAAGTGTAACGCTTCTGGAGTTTAAAAAAGTTGCTTGCGAAGCACGCGGGTCCCCGAGCGGAGCGGGCGAGAGAGAAACTCGAGCCGTTGAAAAGAGCGGGTGTGCTCGAGTGGGCCAGAGAGGCTTCCTCAGCTTCTCTTGTACACAGCCCGCATACGGCGTGAAATAACTTTGGTAACTAATCGCCCGCTCACGCGCCTCTTCGCGCTCTTCAGCCCGAGCTTCTCTCTCCGTCTCTCGCTGTCCCTCGCGCCTGTTTCTCCCGCAGTCCGCGACGTCAAACCCTTATCTGCCGGGTTTAATCTAAACGAGCGACCGTCTACTCTCGACACTCTCGAGTTGTTTCCACTCCCTCCTCGCCCCTCCTCCCTTACGCCAGTGCCAGATCCACCGGATCGAATTTCTTCACGATGCTTGAAAATACACAAAAACGTTTTGTTTATTTTTTTTTTCCTTTTTTGTCGATACACATCGCGCCATTGTTTTTGTTATTGAAAAATAAACGATGCCGTTTATCGTAATCAGTGGCAATGTCGGGAAACGAACGCGCTCCTAAAATGCTCCGTGAAATTCAAAATTTGCACGACAATATTGGGAAAGTCGTCACTTTGCTTCGAATTTTTTGTTTCGTTCTGAAGCCTCTTTTCAGAATAACATATATTTTACTTTTTGTATTTTTTTCTTTTTTTTTATTGAGAAACCGGTACATTTTTCTGGTAGCTCATTAAAGTACCGCATCTTCGAAAAATAAAAATGAAAACAAAAGCTCTGTGAAGCATCGATAAATTTATATCCACCGGATCGAATTTCTTCACGATGCTTGAAAATACACAAAAACGTTCTGTTTATTTTTTTAAGACTTTTTTTGTCGATACACATCGCGGCATTGTTTTTGTTATTGAAAAATAAACGGTGTCGTTTATCGTAATCAGTGGCAATGTCGGGAAACGAACGCGCTCCGAAAATGCTCCGTGAAATTCCAAATTTGCACGACAATATTGGGAAAGTCGTCACTTTGCTTCGAATTTTTTGTTTGGTTCTGAAGCCTCTTTTCAGAATAACATATATCTTACTTTCTGTATTTAAAAAAAAATTTATTGAGAAACCGGTCAATTTTTCTGGTAGCTCCTTAAAGTACCGCATCTTCGAAAAATAAATATAAAAAGTCTATGAAACATCGCGAAATTTGTGTGAAGATCTCAGGCCAAAGTTCCTCGAGAAAAATAAATAGAGACAAAAAACGATGCTCGAAAATACACAAACAAAGTTTTATTTCTTTAAAAAATTTATCGATACACATCGACTCAGGGTTCTTGTTATTGAAAAGTAACCGTATTTTCAATTGATAAATCGTTAAATTTCTGCAATACCTCGTTAAAGTACCGCGTCTTAAAAAATATAATATAAAAGAATAAAAATAAAAACTCTGAAGAAACATCGACAAATTTGTGTGACGATCTCGGACTGAAGTTCCTCGAGGATAATAAATAGAGGCAAGTAAAAAAAAAAAAAAAAAATAGCATGGGGTGGTAAAAAACGGCACGACTACTGTTTTACAGCTTTCGCGCACTTTTTGCCCTTTCGAAGCGGGAGAAGAACCCTTCATACCTGAATAATAAAAAGGAGTGTCCGACAGACCTAAAGACCCACTGAAATTGTCGACGAGAAACGGATTTTTTATATTGGGCGTAAAACAGTAAATGTTTTTTTTTTTGAGTCGCTGTGCGTCGCCTAGCAAGCGCGAGGAAGGCTCGTGTCTCGAACGTGACTAACTCGCTTCCGAAACTCGCAGGACAAAAGTATTCGTCAAAACTGACGAGCCAACGAACACGCCGATATTTCCAGGATTTCCGGTACATCCCCGTGCAAATTTGGTGATGGGACGACGATACGAGACTCGAGCGGGAAAAACATCCTCTCCGTGCTCTACGTGTGGACACTTCGTGGAAGGTACCAGCAGCGTACGAGCCCGCGCGACTAAGACAATATTAAATATTTTAAGGGCAAATATTCGCGGCTTCGACTTTCGAAGCTGTTGCGTTCCTGTCGGGCACGAATCAGGAATTTCCCCGATACATTGTCGCCAGAAATGTTTTTTTTTCTAGACATTTTGGGCCGACTTTGGAAACACTCAAACTCGATACGCTGATTCCTGGATAGGACTATAATTTTATCGCGGTGGCGTTGGTGTCAACCCTTTGAGAACGGAGGACAATTCATTTATTATGTTATTTATTTATCTGATTCCGATAAATGTTTATGAAATTTTAAAAATTGTTAAACAATTTCTTTGTTATTTTGGGCGCGACGTGAAAAACAAATTCGATATGCTGATTCCTGGATTGGACTACAATTTTATCGTGGTAGCGTTGACGATCGACGACTTGCCCAGCAGCAACATTATCGCCTTTTAAATTTATTTCTGTATTTCCAATAAATATTAACGACATTTTTTAAATAATTAAATTATTCTTATTAATTAAATTTATTCGATATTTATTAAATTTGAGTAACTACTAATTTGTGGGTAATCCGTCAAACGAAAAAAAGTTCTGGTTTTGAGAAGTCTGGACATCAGATGAGAAAAGTTTTCTCTTATAACAACGACACGAATGTTTGTAATCAATTTTTATCCATTTCATCGTAGAAACTATACCGCACGATATTTATGCAATTTTTTCAGATTTTTTTTTTTACCATATTTCGCTAACACTCGAAGTGTCTGAAAGTTACCGGCTGACGAGCTCGAGTCTCGATATTCGCGGCGTATTTTCGATTTGAGCCGAGGCGGATGAAAATTGTCCGTGCGAATGGGGAAAGGAAAGGTGAGACCGAGAGGTACGTGTATAGGTATAGTTATAGGTAGGAAAAGAAGACTCTCGCTACTGCGCACAGTCGTAAAAATAATAAACATAAAATCATAAATCCATTGTTTGGCGGATTAGAGAGTAAAAACCCGTCCGTGTTGTAGCGGCGGGAAAGGAGGGAGCGAGTCGTACGGGGCCCTATACTCACAAATAAAATACCATACCTACGGCGGCTTATTTCGTGTTTGGCGAATAACAATAATACAACGTCGTCGGGAAGGAAAAATTTTCGCTTGGCTCTTGGCGAATAATATTTTTCAGCGTTCGATTGGCAAACTGCACTGCAGAAAAAAATAAAAATTATCTCGTGACATGTTTCCAAAGCTTCGCGCATGGGATAATTTTGCCCGGAGGAAACCGCGCTGCTTCATCTCAGTTCGAACGATACGCATCATCGCTGTCATTTATTTTTAATCGAAAAAATTGATTTATACGTTTTGAATCAATTTTTTTTAAACAAACACAATTCCATTTTTTTTAAGCCAGTGACAACAATTCCGTTTTTGTTAAACCAATGACAACAATAAATGTTTTTCAGACAAAAAAAACAACACTCTTCGCTTAAAAAATTTCGCAACGAGACGTATTTTTGTAATTTTTTATTATTTAGGCATTTAGGTTATAACAATAACAGAATTCTTATAAAAAAATAAGACTTCTGTTATTATTATTTTTTAACTTTGCTGAGCGAATATATTTACATATTTCTGCGAAGCATTTTCTCAATCTGCTATTGTACTATTACGCATCGTGCCTGAGATTGGACCTCGCCTGTGATTATACCAATAAATAAATTAATAAATAGATAAACACTTAATCGTGAAACTTCAAATTTTTTTGTTATTTTTTTACTATGTTTCGTTCCATTTCGAGCTCAGCGCTCACGGTAATTTTTTGCCAAGAGCAAGTCATGCATATTCTATCCATACTTTTATAAACCATTTTTTTTATAACTGATTTTGCGAGCTGTTCGTAGATTTCAGATCGGCGAATTTTAACCCTCGCGCCTACCGAAATATTTTTTGCACTAATTTTCTTCAAAGTGTTTTCAGCCAATTAAAACAAAAATATCCAAACCGTTTGAAAATTGTGGACTCCATTTATCTGCGAGGAACGAATTGTTTTTCCTGTATCGATAAAACTGCCGATATCATGACGTTATTGGTCGACTTTCGGCGATATTTCGGTAACAAGAGTAGCGTACGGTATACCTGAAGCGTAGGAAAAATTGGGTCAGCGGGTCGAACGGGCGGCGGGCCGATTTTATTGGTGGCTATTAAGCTCTAAAACGCGCGCACGTAGACCGTCATAGTGTTCGCGGCAGCGCGAAAGGCCGAGAGAGCGGGCTTCTCCTATATTCCGGACAACATTTCGATGAAGTTCTTCCCCATTTCCTGGGACCCGAGGGCTCATCTACGTTCCAGTGAAATTTTATTGTACTTCATATACATGCAAAACGGTCTCGTCCGAGGCCGTCGATGACCTCCGACGATCTTTCGAGCCTAACGTGATTATTATAACCCGTTAGACCCACTGCCGATCTCTATACAACGGTCCGGCTCACTCGAGCCCACGACAAAAGCTTTCAGGTAGTCACTTTCACCCCTTTTCGCAAATCCAGACCCACGCCTAGTTTCTCACGAGAACAAAAAAATAAAGGGAAAATCTGAATTCCACCTGTACGTCAAATGCCATTTAATTATTTGTATTAAGTATATATTTATAAAAAAAATTAACACATTTATTTTAAGAAATAAATATTGTTTTCAAACAAACACACATTTGTTTTAATCGAATAAATATTGATTTACGGAGCATCCTTCAAATAATTTTTCTTTCTGGACCGGAGTCGCAAAAAATAAAAAGCGAAAATACAAAAGTTAATCCGACCGGTATATCGAACGCAATTCATTTATTTGAATTAAGTCCATATTTATTGAAAACAAACAAATAAATACTCGTTTTACGGGGCATCCCGTAAAGGAAATAAATAATTTTTTTTGATGAAATTTTGCTCATTGGACGTTTCACGAAAAAAAATTACGAAAATGAAAAGTAAATCCGACCGGTACATCGAACGCAATTTCGCAAATCCAGAACCACGCTCATTTTCTCACCAAACAAAATGAAGATAAAAATCTAAATTCCATCTGTACGTCAAACGCAATTTATTCATTACTAAAAAAAAAATTGCGAAAATAAAAAAGTAAATCCAACCTGTAACATCGAACGTAATTTCGCACTGAGGCGAGTTCTTTTTTTGCCAACTGAAACGTCGAATCGGCGATGTTCATAGATGAAATATTCTGGTCGGTATTTCCCATCTATATTTTAAAGAATATATATATATATATTTATATATTTATACATATGAATGTGTGTGTGTATGCGTTGCGCACATAGAGGATGGATAAAGGCCGAGCTCATGTCGAGAGGCGATAGCGGCGCCTTTGATGTTCCCGGAGCGTTTCTCGTTGTCGCATGTGCAGCCGGCCGCGGACTCGAGGCGGAAGGCCCAGCCTCGTCCCTCTTTCTCTCTTCCTCTATCTCTCTCCGGTGAGTTCTTTCCGCACCTCCGACCATTCTATATGTCGTACACGCAACGACGACGACACCTCGTCATAACCGGCGAGAACGGCGTTTGTCATCATTGCCCGCGCGAGGTTTCTACGAACTTGCCGGGCGCGATTTACTCACCGAAAAATTAACTTCCGGACCGAGAGCGTACTCAGCGATTGTCTACCGAGAATCCCGCTCAGCGGCCGTTGCCTTCATTTGTTTTTTTTTAATTTTTTAATCTCTGGTATCGTTCGAGACCACGCAGCGTGTCTTTCCCACCGAGAGGGAAATCTTCCCAAGCCTGTAATTCCTACGCCATTTGCAAAAACGCGACGAATCCTCCACCAGTCTCTTGCTCGGATTCCGTCGTATCGATTTCACTACAAAGAAGCCAAAAAATATTAATCCGCGGCCGAGCAGCACCGCGGAGAAGATAGGGGTGGGAAAGTACGTGTGGTCTTCTTCGACCGATTCGGACTTGTTAGGACTGCGAAGTTCGGCTCTCGCGGACTCTCGTCTGGACAAAAGCGGTAGGTCCATCATCGCCGCACGCCTCCCGCCTATCGCCACCGAGCCCCGGATAGTCTGCTAAGTTTCAGAGTCCCAACAGATGCCCCCTTCGACAGCGATCTGTCACATTGCCCACGGCCCTAAAAGACGCTCTTGTGCACGTCGAATACGAACTGCACTGGGTGGCCCCGCAAACCAGTCGAACCACTCTTTTTTTTTTCTTTCTTTCTTTCTTTCGAAAACTATGATAATCTCAAGTTGCACCACTTGTTTTTACACGTCTCTAGTAAGCTACTCGAGGTTTGTGCGAGCTGCGAGTAGGTGACGGCCCACGGGCCGTACAATAAATTGTCCTGGGCGAGCGGGCGAGCATCTGGTATCTGCCTCTTCGCGCCAAGTACTTCGCTCCGGCTTCCACAGTCGTTCGGGCTTCTTTCGCGCTTCACCCTCACGGCTTCTAAGCGGTTTAACGGTTATTATTATTATTTATTAGTCGTCGGAGAAATTTTTTAATCGAGGCGCTTTTGAGCACGGTAGTGCGTATCTGCTACCACTTTGAAATTCCGTATCGTCTGGACTTTTGAACGGTACCAAACTTTTATGACGTCGGCAATGAGTTGATACCTCGATTGAAGAATTTTTTCATTATGATTTTTTTTTACTGAGAAAAAGAAATGGATAGGGTAAAAGTGGTGAATATGGCCCACTTCGATTAACACGTCAATCAATTATATATGGACCGGGCCATATTCCCCACTTTTACCCTATCCTGTTTTTTCCTTCGGTGTCGATTGTCCGCGATCGGTTTTTATATTTCGACTATCGTTGTTATGTCTTGACGATACTGTAGCATGTACAAAATTAGACGAAACTTTGGTACATTTTTGTTACAGGCTACTGAGGGTCGATACGTGTGGCCAATAATTATGTATACGTCTTATCGTCGATTAAAGAATTTTATTCATTTTATTTTTCAATTAAAAACTAAATTGATATTTTTTTTTACTTTCGGTACGTGTCGACTATTCCTGTTCTATCCCTTGAAAATACTGTATTATGTACGAAATTATATGAAACGGTGCTAAATTTTTATCACAGTCTGCAGAGGGTCGGTACGCTTGTGCAATAATTGTATCCATTTTTTTACCGTCGTTTAAAGAATTTTTCTAATTTTTTTTACTTAAAAAAATGTATATCCTTTTTTTATCTTCGGAACGTGTCGACAATTTCTGTTCTATCTCTTGAAAATACTGTATTATGTACAAAATTATAAGAAACGATGCTAAATTCTTATCACAGTCTGCAGAGGGTCGGTACGTCCGTCCAATAATTATATAAATTGTTTCCCAACACATGCACGTAAAATCCCGCTATACGTTCCTGTGAAGTGTGCGCAGAAAGGCACTTTTTCGAATCGCGTGCGGGAAAAATACTGCGCATGCGTACAAACGCAATGCGGTCTTTTATCCCGCACTAGTGCGAGAAAGTGCGTTTCTACGCACTATTCCCAAAAAACGAAAAGCAGGATTTTCGTGAATTTGTCAGGAAAAATTACACGAATGCCGCACTCGCCTTCGGTTCGTGGGGCATTCTCACACTCGTCAAGAACTCCCTTTCAACGGCCTTGCCATACAAACAACTATTTCCTACTCGTGATTTTAAGTGCGTGATTTTTCTCGACGAACAAAAAATGTGACGCTTATTTTATCACAATTATCCGGTCTCCGGGTGTTTCGCGGCCAACGACTGCATCGCCTCGATCAAGGAGCTCGTAACACGTCCAAGGAGACCGATAAATTCGATCCCGAAACGTTTCACGCGTTCAGCTTCCACTCGAGATTTTGTATACGCTCTCGGAGTCTCGTGTTCGTACACCGAGGAGCGAAGCAGTTTATTTCCCGAGAGCCCGGACCCTTGGGAACATAAACACACGTACGTCGTCACGAAACCCTCGATGTACCCTAATAATTTTTTTTTTATTCTCTTTTTTTTCTCATCTGACTCATCAATGAGCGTCCCGATGACGACAATGTGGCAGCGTGAAATCGCTTTATCAGATGCGATAGGTCTCGAATTAGTCTTCTTCCGAGAAGGGAATCTGGTTGATAGGAAAAAAGAGGAAAAAAAAATGTCCGGCGAAACGGGAGCCGAGCGGCTTATCGTTCGATAAGAGGATCTGCTTTCTCTTCGGCATTGAAGTACTTCGGCGGTGTTTTTTTTTTTTTTTTAATTTTTATGACACGTTACACCGAGATATAAATATCGAGGTGATCCGTCGTAGCAGCGTTGAATCCGTCGTACCGGCGTTGTTTACACCCCGAGTATAAAATTCATTCCGGGAATAGGAGATTTCCGCAAATCATCAAAGTCGGCTGAAAGGCGAGGAGATGCGCGACGAGCGCTTCCACTTCTTTGCACAGAGCGATAAGGTTCTTTTTTTTCTGATAGCGCGCGCGCAGCGGCAGGTAAGAGATGTCCTGCTGCCGCTGGTGCGTCAAGCGTCGAGTCATAAAAATGGTATTTTGTGTGAACGTTTTTGAGTAGGGAAAAAATGCTGACCGCGAACTTTCGTTGAAAGATAAGTATTGGCATCGAGAGGGGAATTTTTTTTTAGTGAAGATGCAATTGGGTATTATAAGATTTGTTGTTAGGTTTGTATTTTTAATGTCTGTTCGGTTATCAATAAAAAATGAATTTTTTAAAGCGATTCGCTTGCCTTATTTATTTATTTATTTATTTATTTATTACGCAGAGTCGGGGCTGCCGGAAAAGCGTAAGCACGCTTCGAACTCTTGTCGGGAAATTTTTATTGACATTGTTGCAATACGGATTATGATATTGGCAATGCATACTTGTGCACGAACCGCCAATATCATGATAATTGTATTTTCAATGATCTTGGCAATATTTTCAATGTATATTTAGTGGCCAATTTTTTTTTATGAAAAAATCAATGCACATGCCTTATTTTTTAAATTTATTTTATATGCAGAGTCGGAGCTGCCGGCCAAGCGCAAGCGCGCCGGAAACGCTCGTTGGAGAATTTCCATTGACAAATCTGCAACCGACAATATTATAATATTTGTACTTCCAACGATCTTGGCAATATTTTCAATGTCTATTCGGTGACCAATAAAAAAAAATGAAAGAAATCAATTCACATGCCTTATTTAAATTTTTTTTTTTACATGCAGAGTCAGAACTGCCGGGGAATCGCAAGCGTGCCTGGAAATCTCGTCGGGGAATTTCCATCGACAAAATTGCAACCGCCGATATTATAACATTTGTGCTTCCAACGATTTTGGCAATACTTTCAATGTCTATTCCGTGATCGATGAAAAAATCAATGCACATCGTTAATTTTTTTCATTTTTTTTTTTCCCCCGAGCTCGAACTGCCAGGTCAGCGTAAGCGTGCCTGGAGCTCTCGCCGGACGAATGGCAAAGCAGTCGCCTTGAGGTAGCAGGAAGAAGCCGAGGTAGCCGCCGCCATGGTACTCGACACTCGTTTTAATGAAAATAAGTAATCTCGCAAACAGTGAATTGTACCCTCGTAAACGCGGGTCACAATGGCCTCGTAAATATGAAAGTTTTCGCCTCTATAGATCTTCGGTACCGTGGCAAGAGGAGGAACGCCGCCGAGAGTCTCGCTCGTCCTTACGCCCGTTGCATGAGCTCCGGGAGCCTTCCTTACCGGGCAAATGCCGTAAACTGTAGCAACGCCAAGGCGCAAGTCGAAGAGGAGGAGGAGGAACGAGCGGAAGAACTGCGCGCGCGAGGAAACGGAATGGGTACATTGCGGGGTCCATTATGGGTACCATAAACACACCTCCGACGGTGCGGGGCGCGTGGCTCCAAGGACGCTCGCAGCAGCTATACAACGTCAATTTTATCCAACACGGTTTTCCTTCCCAATACATCTCAAACTCAAAACAGGAATTTTTTTCCCATAGCGCAAAAAAAAAAATTATTCTCCAAATTTACAGACATATGCACCCTTCCCTTCATCGGTGCGCCACCGCGCCAAAAGTTGGTATTTTTTGGCTTCTTTGTAGTGAAATCGATACGACAGGATCCGAGCAAGATGTCTGTGGAGCTGCAATCCAGACTCGGCGAATAGTTTGACAATTACAAGCTCCGGAATTTTGAAACTACTATAAATAAAATCTGGCCGACGATGAGACTTCGGTCTCTTCGAGTTTCGTCCCCGGAACACCGAAGGCGATAATAATGCTTGGAGGGACTCGAGGCAGTGTCCGAGAGATCCTTGAACGGTAGTTACGAGTCTCTCGGTGCTGCAAGCCTCGCTGCCTATAATATCCGGTGCCCCCCCGACGTCGCCGAGGAAAATAGACAAGCAGCAGTTTAGGAGCAGTTTGGAAAACCAGGCAGGGGTATACGACGGGGCAGTAAAGAGATTCGTCAACGCCACGCGACCCGCGCGTCCCTGGACGCGCGGACACCTCTTCGGCTCGCTAAGGGAAGGTCGTTTGCCAGAATCCGGAGACGGCGATCAGCGCGGAGGGGAGAAAAAGTCTGCAGGGCCACGCGACCCGCAGCTCGCTCCCCTTCCTCGCAGGGAACCTTGAGGTGTCTTTTGCTCGCTGATCAGAAGCGATCTCGTTGCGTGTGCCGGCTACGGAAAGAGGCAGCGGAGAGCTTCCATTCCCGAAAGATCTTGACAGCCGACACGCGACTTCCGACCTTGCTCGGTCTCAAGGCTTTTCCAAGATTTAACGCCGTTCTTCCTGCGACGCGTTTTTCAGACGCGGGCCGCGTTCTTTTGCGTGCGGCAGCGACGCGGCTATAGACAATTCATTTCCTATAGCCGCGTAATAAAAAAATCAATTTTTTTTGTCATCGAAGAAAGTACACTTTGAGGTTTCTCTATGAATTTTTTCAGATTTTTTCTAATAAATTGTGACAATATTTGTGGCGATGAGCGCGGAGGGGCGGAAAAGTCTGTAGGGCGAAGCGACCCGCAGCTCGCCCTCTTCCTCGCAGGAAACCTTGAGGTGTCTTTTGCTCGCTGATCGGAAGCGATCTCGTTATGCCGGCTACGGACAGAGGCAGCGGAGAGCTTCCACTCCCGAAAGTTCTTGACAGCCGACACGCGACTTCCGACCTTGCTCGGTCTCAAGGCTTTTCCAAGATTTAAGGCCGTTCTTCCGCTGCGACGAGGTCCGCGCTCGTTGAATGTTTTTCGCACGCGGCAGCAACGTCTATATTGGCAATCAATTTTTTTTTTCTTGCTCGTCGAAGAAAGTGCACTCTGAATTGTCTTTATGAATTTTTCCAGATTTTTTCCGACAGTTTTTGACTATATTCGAACCGTCTGAAGAATTCCAACTGCCATACTCTTGAGCTTTCGTGCAATTTTTGCTGTTCGGCGCGTTGCCTTCTTTCGAATATAAACCCGAAGCGGACACTCGTCATCGTATTTTTCTCTCCGCCATCGAAGAAAGCACACTCCGGGGTACCACTATGAATTTTCCCAGATTTTTCCCCCAATTTTTCGTTAAAATTCGTACCACCCGAAAGTCTCCAACTGACAAGATTACGTCCTCATTAGTCCCGGACGGTTTCCAATTCGCCGGAAGTTCGAATTCCCTACATAAAATTTGAGCCTCAGCCTAGCCAATAGATGAGGCAATTCTTCCGAGGATGTCGTACAAATTCTAGAATAACCCAATAAAATTAATTCGGTGAAGAGTAAGAGTTGCCGAGCCATGTGGGGTAATTTTTGAAGAACGAAGAAGAAAAAATTGACGAGACGCGAAAACAACTCTGGGCCTTTTATTCGCGAATCCTCCGGTCCGCGGTGCAGGATGCGATGCCATCGTCGCAGCGTTGTCGCCGGGGCACGTCGCGATGCCGGACGGCAGATAAAAGCCAATTGAATTTAAATGATGAATATTGGAAAGAGGCAAGTGTACGGCGGAGAGATTGGCGAGTAGCGAAGTGGGGGTTGATAGCGAGCGAAGAACCCCGACGGCAATCTGGTGGCAGCTTTGTACCGGTAATGGCTTCAGCTCGACTCCCTCATACTCCGCATCGCGATCTGCTCGTTGCTGCCCCCGAGGGCACTGCCCTCCCGCCCAGCCACCCCCGGATCCAGGACCGCGCCCGCGTCGACGACGATCCTCGGTCCTCTTTGCCCTGCGCTCGCCCTCGCATCCTGAGCTATCCGCGGTACCAGCTCGACGCGCATGTGTACGTGGAAGCTCTCCCAAGAGAACCTTCCGGGACTCCGCGCGACTTATCGAACGCGTGCGCATCTCGCCCGGGATTTTCTGAGACGCGAAACAACGCCCACCGCCTCGCGGCCTCGGAAATCTCGCTGGAATACAACTATTGTCGAGTGGAGAGAATAATTGCTCATTCGATGGTCTCCATTATTTTTTTTTACCATCGATATTATTTTTATTTTTATTTTGTTTTTGCACCCAAGCGGTAATTTTTCTATGTGGGAAAAAATTGGTTGGGAAGAAGATTGGAAGTTGAAGAAGCGGCGACAGAAAATTTGAAAAAATTCTCAAATACCAAAAATCTGTTAACCGAGGGAATTGGTCATGTAAATTTGGCGAAGTTTCGTTGAGCACTTTTGTGGAATGTAAAGATAAATTGAAAATTTAATGTACTGGGTCTTGACATTTGCGGAGATTACTTACACTGATTTAAGATTAATGTGCTTTTTTTTGTAACATTAAAATACCAAATGTTAAAATTACAAACCTGTTGACTACAATTTACAAACTTTTTGATTAAAAAAATGTTACTGTGCAATTGCAGCGCATATATGTGTTTGAAATTGCAAAAACAGTTTGTGTAAAAAAAGCTTCCGAGACCGTTCATTAATTTTCAAATAAGATTTTTTTACAGTGTAGATACGATGCTCTTAATTTCTTGAACGATTGTGAGATGCTTTTAAAGAAAATTTTAAGAGATGTCGAGGGATGAGAGATACTTTTTTAATAAGAAAGGAAACAAATTTGAGGAACCTGTAAACTCCTCGAAATACAAGTATTCTCGCGGAGACAATAATTGCTCTGTCGATGATTTCCATTTTTTTACCATCGACGTGGAAAAAAATGCATGTGCAAAGACGGGTGAAACGAAACAAACGACATAATAATTAACGACACATTCTCAAACACATCGATTAACCGACCGTACAGGTCATGCAAATTTGGCAATGGTTCGGTGCAATACTAATTTCCATCATCCAATTTACTTTGCTTGGCCTTTTTTTATCAATAACAATAATAATAATATAGTAGTGCTAATATCTCTCGCTATTATATCACATAATTTTCTCCTAGCTTTTAGAATCACCGAACAATCGTTGAATCGGCAAACTCAGACAAAAGTCGAAACTGAATTTCGACATCGCCAAAAAATCGCCTCTTCCGAGGCATCAGCGAAACGATGAGAATCGATCCTTCGATTCACTTTGATTACCCTTTTTTATCAATAATAATAATCATAATATAGTAGGGCTAATATCTCTCGCTATTATATCACATAATGTTCCCATAGCTTTTAGAACAACCGAACAATCGTTGAATCGGCAAACCCAGACAAAATTCGAAACTGAATTTCGACATCGTCGAAAAATCGCCTCGTCCGATGCATCAGCGAAACGAGAATCGACTCTTGGATTCAATTTGATTACCCATTTTTATCAATAATAATAATAATCATCATAAAATAGGAGGGCGAATATCTCTCGCTATTATATCATATAATCTTCGCACAGCTTTTATCATCACCGAACAATCGTCGAGTCGGCAAATCCAGACAAAATTCGAAACTGAATTTCGACATCGTCGAAAAGTCGCCTCTTCCGATACATCGGCGAGGCGAAACGAGAATCGAGCCATCGATGTCTCCCGGTTTGCGCTCTATCTCTCCGTTGGCTATCGACATGTTCCGTAAACATCGTAAACCATCCGCTACTTAATCAGGTCTGGCTTATTAAAACGAGGGATCCAATTAACCGCGTTCTCCCTCCCCGGCACGTATTTACGAGACGCCTATCAACGCTACGCTTATATTTATCGCTTTTCGTCTACGCAGCGCGGCGCGCATCGGCTCTGTTTAATATTTGCGCCCAATAGTCGGAAGCAGATGTGTCTCTGCGAAATACAAATAACGCGCGATCGGGCGATGCTTATCGCGCCGCATCAAAGAAACCCTCGGACGAACTCGTACACGGCATCGATGCGTATCATTCCATTAACAGGGGCGTTGTCCTGTGAAGGAAAAAAAATAAAATAACGCGAACAGCGCTTTAACTCGCCGTACAGATAGAATCGGCGAGGGATCTCGACGCCGTAAGTCAAAGAGTCGTAAAACTAGAGCCTCCGGCCTCGTTTCCAACACGGGCAATAATCGCACGGACCGGGCCTTGGCCGCCGGGCAAAAACTTCGTCGGCTTCCTCCGATTTTTACGGGAGCGATAATAGCACGCTCCCAATAATCTAATAAAATCGGACCGTTTCGCACAGTACAGTCTAGTCAAATTTTTTTTTTCCGTTAATTTGTCGATAATTTGTCGTCCTTCATATATTTTTTTTTTTTCTGCGATTCGAAATGTTAAACTGGCACGACGATTCATTTTTTATTTTGATTAAAAATGAAATTTGCTTGAATATTGTGCAATTAATTTTTTTTATTAAAAATGAAATTTGTTCCATTTAGTATTATGCAATTTATTGTGTCATGAAGTTTTTTCTCTTCATGCGAAATCATTGAAATAAAACAAATCTTTATCACTCGACTCGGAACCTAATTTCATAGTAAGAGTAAAAAATTTCGTTAGACGAGTAAAATATATTTTCAAATTATGATTTTTTTTTAAACAATTTTACGAACGCATGAAGTTTGGAAATATTGTGCATATGAAATAGTATTTTTTTCGTGAATCACTGGAAGCTGCGATTGGAGTGAAAAAATATTCAAACATTTGAAGCGTAAGTGGAGTAAACAGATTTATTTATAAAATTTAATTTTTCGTTACTCGAATAAAATATACTTACAATTTAAGAATTTAAAAAAATAATGTTAGGAACGCATGTAATTCGTAAACATTGCGGAAATAAAATAGCATTTTTTCGCGAATCCCTGGAACTTGCAATTGGATAAAAAAAATTAAACAATTAAGTCATAAAACGAGTAAAGAGATTAAAATTTATTTTTCTTCAAACTTAACTTCAGATTTGACTGGAACTGTACGAGGGTCTTAAAAGCGAAAAACTCGAGCAGACGCGAATGGTCGTGGAAATTGCTCCCGGGTTCGTAAAATATCGTCCGCGTAACGTTAACTACGGTAGAAAAATAATTGTTATTGGTATTATTTAGTTATTATACGACTCGGTACACTTTTGCATTCATGTATAACATTTTTCGTTTGGGCTACCTGGGCCTCCCGTGCGCGCGGGCCATTATACCTGTTGCCGTGCTGAGGGTCCGCACGGTGAATAGAGCAATCGCCCCGGGGTAGTGGAGTAGCCCGGCAATGGACCAAATAAACGTGCAATTGGCACGAAAAACCGTCGCCCGAGCGAAATAGCAGAGCAAACTGGAGGGGGATGGACGGTTTAGTTGGAGCTATAAGTGAGGCAAGGACCGGTGCGTCCTTGCCCTCGCCCTCGATCGTGATTTAGGGTATGTTTACCTGGGGCTAAGTACCGTGACGCGTTTTCACCTCGGTGGGGGTGGAAAAACGAGCAATTTCGCACGGACATAAGCCAAGCGCCGTGGGGTTTCCGTACTCGAAACGAGGACCTCGTAACAGTTTTTGTAAACAGCCTCACGACGTCATCCCAAACATCGGACCGGATTTTCTCCCCCTTTCTCAACCCCCTCGGATATCCCGGATTCGTGTCTCTGGAACAGATTCATCTCGGTCTAGATTGCCATTTGATAAAACACGCTCATCAGTTGATAGTACTAGCCTTATAATTTTATGCTTAGGCTCATCCAAGAATTCTAATTTCTATCGTCACATCTTATATATATTTCGGAAAATCATTTATTTGTTTGTTTGTTTGCTTTTCCCAATTTTCGGGAACCTGGGGCGTTCCCGTAGGGTCACTTCTGGTTTGGACATCTCATTTTTTTTACCGGTAATGACGTCGTACCAAAAATACGTCACTTCCGGTTTGAAAATCGCACGAACTCATTTTTGGTCGAAAAATCAGGTTTTCAAACCGGAAGTGTCGTATTTTCGGTAAATCTCGGAAAATCTGAATTGCCGGGTTCCGAGCATACTGAGAAAAAATTACATAGTAGAAGCAACAATACTGACTTTTTACCATAAAAAAATAGTTCCCAAAGGGAACGTCTACATTTTGTAGTTACGAAAATGACAAAAAATCATGTTTGCAACCGTCATTATAGTTTTACGAATTTAATATAGACTATCAGAAACTATCTATATAGCCGTTCTATCTCGAAACTATTAATTATAGTAGTAAATACTATCCTTTTCCTCAGTGCAGGCCACAACAACCTGCAAGTGCATAATGGATCTCTCGAAGGTCCCATCGGGTCAGCAAATATTTCGAGGTCCACTGAAAATTTTGAGATGTCCCTAAAAAAAATCCTAAAAAAATGCATAGAAAAATAACAACTTAAAAAAAAATGTTGTCAAATATAACGTTGAAAGGAAAATTCAGTTTAATGTCGGATTAAGTTTGCTCCGGATTGACGAATGGGTCAATCCTGTACCGGCAGCGATAGGGCGCTGCAGTAAAGTAGGATTTTACGGCGCTGCTCTTCATCCACTGTGGCGCGACCTGTCGGCCAAATTTTGAAGCTTCTTCAGAAGTGTACCTTGAAGTTACTAATGTTTCAGTGGTAGGTAAATTTTCCGTCGATTCACAGTAATCCTTCCCTATTTTACCACCTGTCGGTATTTACCGACCGTTGGTAACGCCACACATACCGAAGGACGGTAACTTGACGCATTTTTTTTTGTGTTGGGTATTAATTTTTTTTTTTCGATCTTACGTCGAATCAATTTGTCTTTTGACATACATCGAGTGATCATGTTCACATGTCTTGGAAAAAATCGCGACACCTCTGGTCAACTCTGGAATCAACAATTGCTGATTCTAGAAAGTCACAAGCATGCCGAATAATTTATTGAAAAGTAATACGTTTTATTTCTCTTAATATCGCCCTTAATCAAAATTTACAATTCTCATACCTCGTACAACATTCGTATATAAATCTAAAAATATATAGTACTGATGAGTCGTAAATATATGTTTATTATATGCATAATTGTATACTATGTAGAGAACAATTTTTTTTTCAATTTTTATTTTTTTTATAATAACAGGGAGGTCATTTGATCCGGCGAGCTATTCGTAAACTATCCAGTATCATGCGCCGGAATTTTTATTTTTTCGTAAATTAAATATTACATTGTACATCGTGCGGTTTCCTTGTACACGCTTCGGGACGTTTTCACAATCACGACTGAACGGAGCTGAATTTTTTTTGAAAATTAATTTTGCTCAGGATCAAATTTGAACTGCCATTATCACAATTTTTTGTCCTCAAAATTCTTCCACACCAGTTGTTTTGCCTGGTATAGAAAAATGACCTGTGCAAAATGATGGCTCGATTAAAATAAACAATATTTTGTAATAAAGTGATTGATCGATCATCGAGCAACTCAGTCGTGATCCGCTGTCCATTTATTGCTAAATTGTTCTATGCCAAATCTGCTATGTACAGAGATTAAGAGATCAATCACGTTGTTGAGAATCGTCAGACGACTGATTATAGTGAATTCGATCAATTATTGATAATAATACTAGCGAATTGATCTCCTGTTCACGAAATTAAAAAACAAAACCTATCTTACGCCTCGAGATATATCGATAACTAAATTAATTTACAAAACAAAAGTTACTCTTAATAATCGTGTCTTTTAATATCACTTGAAAACGATCGTACGCCATTGCACCCGTTACATAAGATTCCACAGATTCGTCAATTATTTTTCAAACAGTTCTTGCGCAATATGCGGAATACTTTTTGAACGATCCTTTTTTTTGCTTGTCCTCTCGATCTCGTCCGCGCAAATGAAATATATTCGAAACTTGTCACCGTGTTCGAAAACGTACTCCACATGGTCCATATCAAAATACCAACGGTCGAGATACCGACACTCAAAATATGGAGAATTTAATTATTGTCTATTTAATTATTGTCTGCTGTTGCGAATTCGGGGCAAGTTTTAGTTTGCCGGTCAGTTGACTGTTGGCCTTTTTAGATTGTCGATATTTTACGTGTCGATCGTTTTTATTTTGTCCATCCATCTTTCCACCGTCCATCCATCCATCTTTTGGGTATCGGTCGGTATTTGAGTCGATCTTTTAATACCACTGGAAAACGATCGCACGCGATTGCACCCGTTGCATATAATTACACAAATTCGTTAATTATTTTTCAAACAATTCATGCGCAATATGCGGGATACTTTCTGATCGATCCTTTTTTTTGTCGCCGCGATCTCCTCCGCGCAAATGAAATATATTAAAAATGTGTCCTCTTGTTCAGAAACGCCTTCCATATGGTCCATATCAAAATCAGAGCTGGGCAAATACCCAAAGTACTTGAAGTACGTATTGAACTATCAAAGACTTGAAGTATTGAACACTGGATAGTTTTTGGGTACTGACGTATTGGATACTGGCAGAATTGAATTGCTGTAGTTTCTAACTACTGGGGAGTAACTCAGTACTTGATGCTTGAATAAGTACTTCAAGTACTTATTGTATTTAAAGTACAGAGCACTGGTTAGTTCTCGAGTACTGACGTATTGAGTACTGGCAGAATTGAATAGCTCAAGTTCTGACTACTGGACACTGACTCAGTACTTGATACTTCGACACGTACTTCAAGAACTTATTGTATTTGAAGTACTGAGCACTGGTTAGTTCTCGAGTGCTGACGTATTGAGTACTGGCAAAATTAAATTGCTGAAGTTCTGACTACTGGACACTGACTCAGTACTTGATACTTCGACACGTACTTCAAGAACTTATTGTATTTGAAGTACTGAGCTCTAGTTAGTTCTCGAGTGCTGACGTATTGAGTACTGGCAGAATTGAATTGCTGAAGTTCTGACTACTGGACACTGGCTTAGTTCTTGATACTTCAACACGTACTTCAAGAACTTATTGTATTTGAAGCACTAAGCTCTAGTTAGTTCTCGAGTGCTGACGTATTGAGTACTGGCAGAATTAAATTGCTGAAGTTCTGACTACTGGACACTGACTCAGTACTTGATACTTCGACACGTACTTCAAGAACTTATTGTATTTGAAGTACTGAGCTCTAGTTAGTTCTCGAGTGCTGACGTATTGAGTACTGGCAAAATTAAATTGCTGAAGTTCTGACTACTGGACACTGACTCAGTACTTGATACTTCAACACGTACTTCAAGAACTTATTGTATTTGAAGTACTGAGCTCTAGTTAGTTCTCGAGTGCTGACGTATTGAGTACTGGCAAAATTAAATTGCTGTAGTTTCTAAGTACTGGGCACTAACTCAGTACTTCATACTTGAAGCACTTATTGTACGTTCCCACCTCTGATCAAAATACCAACGGGCAAGATACCGACACTAAAAATATCAAGAATTTAATTATTGTCTCCTACTGCGAATTGAGGGCAAGTCTCTTGGCCATTTTTGATTGTCGGTATTTTAGGCGCCGATCATTTGACCGTTTGTATTTTGTCCATCCATCTTTTGGATATCGGTATTCAAGTACGTCTTTTGGATGGATTCCGTGTTACATATATTTCATCTCCATGCGGTCCAGAGTCGATCATTTGATGACGCGACCCATCGGGATCGATGACCAAGTTACATCATGCAGGATCTGTGATTCGCATCCGTCTCGTATCCCCGGGCGATTGCCTACCGACGCATGATGTCGGCAATGGTGAAACCCTGTCGCGCCGGTTGCCTCGGAGGTCCTCTCGCGGGTGGAAGATGCTGCTGCTGAAGCTGCTGGGGTTGCGGCGTGGGTGCTCTAGGTGTCCTGGCAGCGGCTTTCTCAGCGGCCCTTTCTCGCGCTCTCTGTTCCAATTCTCTCTCCCTCTGTCTCTCCCGGTTGAACTCGCGTTCCCGTTCCCTCTCGCGTTCCTGCAGCTCCAGGAGTACCCTGGACGGACCCGGTGATCCCAGTCGCCGTCTGTAGGAGGACAGGATCAAGGGTGGCGGAGGCGGAAGAGCTGCAGGTGGATTTGGATGACCGCTCGTTATGGTGGATGGTTTCTGATTGACCTGGTGCAAGTCCCGCCGGATTTGGAGCTGGGGCCTGGACGGCAGAGCCTGAACGCTCCGGGCCTGACCGGGATAGTCCGAACTGCCGCTCGGACCTGGATTCAACGAGGACGCCTGACTGGTCGGTGTCCCGCTGGCCGATGTCGAAGACTGCGGTCCCGCGGACGTTGAGGTGGATGACGACGACGGACGCGCTCCTGAGGACTCCGTGCCCGATTCGTCCTCCGCGGGACTGCTGTCGTCGTCCTGACGGAGCGCCTCCTCGAGGGCCTCGGGCGGCACGTCACCGACCGCGTGGGTCAGGGCGTGACGGCGAAGATCGCAGTTACGACGGAAGACCTTTCCGCAGGAGGTGCACTCGTACGGCTTGTGATCCGTGTGAGTCAACAAATGAGTCTTCAGGTTACTGCGCTGGTTGAAACTCCTCGCGCAAACCGGACACTTGTGAGGGGACTCCTCCATGTGGAGGATCTTGTGGACGGCGAGGGTGCGACTCTGACAGAAGCCCTTGCCACACTCGCCGCACTTGAACGGCTTCTCCTTGCTGTGAATGTACCTGCGGGAATTGACACGAGATTAGGCATCGTTGGCGAAAAATTGTCAATGCGAAGGGAAGAATCAATTGGAAACTTTGAAGAGCTATGATTCCATTTATGGTTGGGATGTCTATGAATCAAAAGCGGCTGTTGTATTGTACTGGGAATAATTCATGAGATATGGGCTCTTGACGAAGTTACAGTGTGCTATTCCGAATCGTGGAAGGTCTAAGAAAAATGCCCAAGTAAAGATACACTGTAAAAAAAATTCGTATGATGTTTAATGACGGACTGGGAGTTTTTATGCAAAAACTGGTATAGTAAATTTCATGTACAATTATGATAAAAATTAATGTTCAGTGTGCTAAAAAGATTGGAAATACTTTATTTTTAATAATTTGCTTTAGTTTAATTGAAAAAGTGTATTATTTTTTCATCACGATTGGACATTAAATTTAATGTACAATTGTCATGAAGTGTTAATGAACTTTTAGAGTTCTTTACATTTCCGGAGCTTTTAAACATTTTGAAGTGGAATTAAAGTAAATTATTAAAAGTAAAGTACTTACAAAGATTTTTAATATACTGTACGTCAATTTTTCATCACAATTGTTATACATGAAATTTGATATACCAGTTTATGCAAAAAAACTTCCAGTACCAGTACATCAAATTTCCTATGCATTTTTTTTACAGCGTAGACGGGCCTAATCATCTTTTTAACGGTCGAAATCCCAAAATGTCCCAAAAAATGAGCGCGACCAAACATTTCCATGTATTCTTTTCCAGTCGACGACAAATCACCCATCCGCATTAGCACCAAAGATCAAAGTCCCGACGGCGACTCTCCATAAAAACCGATCGATTCATCGATCGAACATGGAACCTCAATTGATCCATCGAGCCCAATCAATCGATTCATTGAACTCGATCGATTGATTCATCGAACTTCGATCGATTCATCGAACGAACATCGAACTTCGATCGATTCACCGATCGAACATCGAACTTCGATCGATTCACCGACCGAACATCGAACCCAATCAATGGATTCATTGAACTCGATCGATCGATTCATTGATCGAACATCGAACTTCGATCGATTCACCGATCGGACATCGAACCCGATCGATCGATTCATCGAACTCGGACTCACCGATGATCCCGCAGATGATCCTGCCGTCTGAAGGCCTTGCCGCATATGTCGCAGGAGTACGGCCTCTCGTCGGTGTGGGTCCTCTCGTGTATCAGTAGGTTGTAAGATTTGGTGAATTGCCGGTTGCAGAACTTGCAGATAAATTGTTTCTTGGGCCGTGAGGCGCGTCCCGGCGCCCTGAGCAATCTTCTGTCGAGATGCTGATGACCGAGCGGTCCACCGGGCGGATACATGGCGGAACTGCCTGGAAACGGACCAGCGAAAACCGGATAACCCGGTGGTGGTTCGAGGAGCGGTGGCGGAGGTGGCAATAGCAGAGCCCTCGCCGCCAGTTCTTTTCTCTTGTCGGCCATCATGGCCATTATCTCGTAGCTCGACGACGTTTTTCTGACCGGATTGTCCGAATTGTCACGACCCTGTTCTCTTCCGCTGGAGGACGACGCGGAACTCGCGCCGCCCGAGGCCGAAGTTTGTCCTCCGGGTCCGGCGGACAAGTGTCCATGCATGTCGCCCGGATACGGCGCCAGGTGCAGCCTCGACGGCACGACCGGCACGAAAGCCGAGGATTCTCGATGATGCGGATGTCCCAAACCGGCGACGAAGCCGTGATGATGATGATGGTAAGCGGCCAGCGCGCCGGAAGACTCGAAGGTCCTCGGCGAGCTGAGTCCTCCGCCTCGCTCCGATCTCGACGCCGACGACGAGGAGGTCGACGACGACGAGGCCGGTCCGGACCTCGACGATCCACCCAGCAGATCGCGGACACGCGCCGAGTCCTCGACGGCCGCGGCCACCGAGGCTGAGGACGTCACGACCAGATCCGTCGGCATCGTTCGCTAATTCTTCTAAAACAAAAACCACCACATCATTAAAGGGACGTACAACCGAGTCCTCGTGACTGTGCTGGAGCGATACAAAAAAATATGATAAAAGGATAGTCGGGGATTAAAAAAATGGTCCCGGAAGCTCGCGAACAAAATCCCTGTTTACCATCGACTCCGATGCCGCGTTTTGCGGCAAAAACTGCAGCTATCACTACGGTGAAATCTCGGCGATCAACCCGAAATCCGATTGCCCGATTAAGAAGTCGTGAGGAGTGTTATTTACGACGGAATCGAAAGCGCTCCCTATCGGTGTATTCCTACGCGCTGACGTTAGCACACTCTCGAGGCGTGTTCCACGAAACTACGGACTGGTTATAGTATCTCATGAAAGAGGGGCTCAGCGGGTTCCCCGCGAGGCCGCGAGTTCGTCGGAACGTAAACGCGTAGATAGCAGGCGCTCCGGCTAAGCTCGCGCACACCTGCCAACATGGCTACCGCGAGGGCCCTCTCTTCGGCCCGATCTTCCGCGGCGGCCATCTTGCTTTTTCAACGAACGTATCTGGCTCATCCGCGACGCCTATCTCTCTCTCTCTCTCCCTCAGCGCGAATTCGTTCCCGACGATAAGCGAAGCCTTGTTAAAAAAAAAACACAGAAATCCCGGAAAAGTCATCGACGACGACGAGTCCGACTCACCTCTGGCGAGCTCCGTTGATCGTTCTCGACTTGCGACCTCGAGGGCCCCGTCAACGGCGGCCAAGCGAAGCGATGATCTTGACTCGCATCTTCGAAGGTGATCGAGGGCTCCGCCGATCCTTGACACTCTTCTCGGCTCCCCGCACGCTCGGGCTTCCCCTCGGCCCGATCTCTCCGATCGCTTCACAAAACACTCCGACGCAAAAAAAAAATCAACCAATAAAAATAAACAAGGGTTTTATTCACCACAAAATCAATATCGGCACCAGAGATCACAGCCCGTATCGATCACAACTCACGAGTTACAGCGCACTAAATCCATCGACTCGAACACCAAACGCTCTCCCCTTATCCTCCATAACCTCTGGACCAGATCACCAGAATCATCGCACTTATCCATCAAACATCACAGTGTGTTATCCACAAGCGCCCGCGAACGAGGAACAACAATAACGCGCAAAGTAGCGAAAGCAAAATCATGATGATCCAGGATTATGTGTATCGTAAATGTAATGGTCTCCGGATGCGTTTGGAAAGGGGGTTGTAGAGGGGGGGGGGGGGTGCGGGTGGGGGTGGTGGGGGGGGTTCGTTCGGATATAACAATAAAATACGATGTAGTGAAACTCGCAACCGGAGAGTGCGTCGCGTTCGGCAGCAGGTCTCGAGGTGGATCGACGGTTTACTGCGTGTCGGACGCCGTCAGGTAGGCCTCACCGGAGCCCGTTCGCTCACACACCCACGCTCTCCCGGGGCTCACGCATATCCCGTACACACACGCCGAGGCACAGCCACACACGGTAGAGGAAACTTTGCCCGGCGAGGTAGCCAACGTCTGGAGAACTCGCGAGCTGAGCCCCACTGGTAGCAACTTCGGTGCTCCTGGTGCTGCTCCCGCCGTGGCTGCCGTTGGATGCTGTGGGCCCCCTCCGTGCCCCGTCCTCGCGGTCCCCCGGTCGGCATCGAGAGCCCGGGACAAAAGAGGCTCCGCCGTCTCGTTCGCACTCGCGGACGAAGCTTCCAGACGATAATCCCACCAAGGCCTCGTCGAGAGACGGCGTTCGCCAGGCAGGCCCGACGAGAGAGACGGGACGAGGTGGAGAGAACCGCATCAGAATGTGCCCCGCTTGCCCCCCCCTTGGCACAGGCTACAGGTAGGTCTCGAATGCTGCTCAGGTGAGAAGAGGATGGTCGCGTGTGGCGGAGGCGCGATGGAGGAGGACGGATCGCAGCGGCGAGGCCGAAGGGAGCCGAGCGAGGGCCGAAGAGGGGGCCGAAGAGGGGGCCGAAGAGGGGGGCAGTGATAAGAGGATGGAAGACGGGAGGAGGAGGCTGATAGATGGGAATGGCGTGGATCGAAGAAGGATGGATCGTGGATGGACTGAATGGGACAGGGTAAACTTGGTCCGAGAGGGGGGCGGGAGGGGGCAGGAATGCTGGAGGGAGACGGGCGATGGGTGGAAGAGAGACGGGGCGATGGCTGATGGCGCTCCCGGTGAGGGGCCGAGGACGGGGAATATTGAACCTGATGCCGGAGGAGGAAGGACCGAGGCGGAGGAGAGACGGAGGGACTGGGATGGAGATGGAGAGAGGTGGAATGAAAAGTGGCGAGATGGTCGGGGGGGGGGGGACGAGAGAGAGACGGACGAAATATGCTCAGGTATCCGAGAGACTGCTCGGTTGATGGCTAGGTATAGTGCGATGCTAGGAACGCAGGTTGAAACGCGGGAGGTGCCCCTTTGGTTCGAGAGCCGAGCGAGCAAAAGTAGAGAAGGGAACGACGGAGGGAAAGAGAGACGAGAGAGAGAGAGGCGACGCGTGTATGTTGACCACGGTGCGCGAGCTAGCGCGGAGAGAAACAGGGCCGTATCTCTCCGAGTGGCGCCTGCTCGATCGCCGTTTAGGGCTTCGGGAGATCGGGGAGTCGCGGACTCGTCGTACAGGGCAGCTCGGAACGGGGAGGCGCCGATTGGAAATACTTGGTACTGGAAATCGATGCCTTTTTGGCATTTTTTTTTTTTTTTTTTTGGTGTCGAGGAGTTGGTCGCGATATGACGCGATCTTCGAGGCGCGACGTGATTTTGGCTGAAAGGAGGATTCGGAAAGAAGATATAAATTCTTGAGAGAACGTGACGGTTTTTTTTTTTTTTTTTAATACCCCGAACGTGGGACTGACTATCCTGGGAATAAATTTCGGAGCGTTAGATTGGGGCCTTGCGAGGGCCTCGTCGAGGGCAGCTCGGTGAAGAACGAGCGGGAGCGGATTGGAAATACTTGATCTTGGACATCGATGCATTTTTTCAATTTTTTCGGTGTCGAGGAGTTTGGTCGCGATATGACGCGATCTTTGACGCATGACGCGAGTTTGTCTAAAACTCGGTTTCGGAAAGAAGATATACAAACTCATAAGACACATTTTTTTTTTTTTTTAATACCCCAAACACGTTTTCTGACTATCCCGGTAGTAGATTTTGGAGCGTTACATTGGGGCCTTGCCAGGGCCTCGCCAGGCTTGTATCAGGGCTGACGTAACGCTGAGAAATTTCCACCAGGGCCGAGTATGCGACACAAATCCGACGAGGTTTCGTCACGCCGATCAGCTTCTTCATCAGCACAGATATTAATCATTTTTTTGGAGCGTTACATTGGGGTCTTTCCGGGGCCTCGCCAGGCCTTCTTTCGGAGCTTGTTGTCAGGGCTGACGTAACGCTTGGAAATTTCTACCACAAATTCGACGAGCCTTCGTCACGCCGATCAGCTTCTTCATCAACATAGACATTAATCATTTTTTTGGAGCAAAAATCAAGATTTTATTTCTGAATAATTTTTTTATTTTTTTTGATTCGTAACTTTTCGTCGATTTGTGCCCAAAAAAATATCCTAATTTGAAGAAGACAGTCGGGCTATACAGAAGTGTCCGCAAGACGGCGCAACGTTACGAAAATTCTGGTGAATTTCGGTTGAAAGTAAAGCCCAAGTCGCTCCGAATCGTTTCGTGCACTTGTGCATCCTGACTCTTCCTTGGAAGAATCATTAACGATCTGTGAGCACTGGACGGCACTGAATCTCGTCCGTCGATGCCGCGGAGCCTGGAAAGAGCGGCTCGGGAGTCGGTGTCTCTGGTCGTTGGAGTGTAAGCAGGACGGTGCGCCAGTGGACCAGGGTAGCCGGGATGCTGAGGGGTGCGGTCGGTCAGCCCGCGGCACTCTCGAGGACCTCTCTCGAGAGTCCGTACGAGATCGCTCGCTTTCTTGCCGCACGCTCACTCGCTCATAGCTTCTCCCGTTCCCCCGGCAGCTTCGGCCAGTTTCAAACTCAAGAAAAATAAAAATTAACGAAATTTTAAAAAATAACAAAATTAACAAAAATAACAAAATTAACAAAAATAACAAAAATACATTTTAAAGAACCCTCGAACTTTGTCGCGCTCGAGCGTTCCTCCCGGCGTCCCTCCCGCAGCCTCGGCCGGTCTCAAACTCAAGCATAAATTAAAAAATTTAAAAATTAAAAATTTAAAAAATTTAAAAATTTAAAAATTTTAAAACTTAAAAATTAAAAAATTAAAAAAATTTAAAAAATTTAAAAATTTAAAAATTTAAAAGAACCGTCGAACTTTGTCGCGTTCGAGCGTCCCTCCCTGCGTCCCTCGAAGGGGGATGCTGCGGCAATCGGCCTGCCGCATGGCTCTTTTTTTTCCTCACGGAGCCACGAAACAACCGCGAGAGAAAACGAGTCGCTGCACCTGTGGTGACGCTACTACGCAACACATCTTTTATTTATGTTCACAACCCGTCGCCGTTCGAAATCCTGACACCTGTGCTATCGCGGGAGGCTGCGCGGTACGGAGGCCTGCGCGTCGCGCCCTATGAAGGATCGGCAGGTAGCCGATCGTCTACCGGTGTATAATACCGCACCGTAGATTCGATGGGCAGGTGTTACCGTCTATTCGGAATAATAATCCTCGCGTGGGAAGTATCCGAGCTACCGATAAACAGGCACGAGAATTATCGTCCCATCGCGCGAGCCACCGGTCGTTGTACCGATTTTTCGAAACGATGAAATTTCACCTGTATCGACAAAAAAAATAAATGAAAAATTCAATTTTTTTAGAGTTCAACTCTGGATGACTCAGCATCGAGAATCCGTGCAAGAATCTACCGTCCAGTGAAGCTGGTCGATTTTACGATATTTTTTTTAATGCATACCGATTTATCGATTTTTCCACGAACAGCCGAAAATAATTTATTCTCGTAAAATTAATAACCACGCGACGAAAATTATCATCCCACCGGTCGTTTTACCGATTTTTCGATACGATGAAATTTCATCTACATCGACCTAAAGAAAAATAAAAAAAATTGATTTTGTGCAAGTTCGACTCTGGTTGACGCAGCTTCCAGCATTGGTAGAAAAATTTACCTTCCAGTGAAGCCCTTCGATTTTACTTTAATTTTGTATCACATACCGATTTATCGATTTCGCTAGAGAACGAAGTAATTTATTCTCGTAAAATTAATGTCCATGCTACGAGAATTATCGTCCCACCGGCGAATCGCCGGTCATTTTACCGATTCTTCGAAACGATGAAATTTCATCTATATTGCAATTTAAAAAAAAATAAAAAATAAAATTGTTTGTGAATTACACTCTGGATGACGCAATATTCAGGATTATTGAAAGAATTTACCTTTATGAAGCCATTCGATTTTACGTAATTTTTTAGATTACATACCGATTTATCGATTTTGCTACGAACAAGCGAAATGAAAATAAGGTGCGGAAATATGTGAGGTTTTCCAGCGTCAAGGAGTGACCGTGCGGAACCTCCACTTTAGGTTCAACTCGATTTTGTCCAAGAAAGAAATGAATTTTGTTTAATACACGAGAGTGTACGGCAAGACATTCGAACCGCGCCGGCAGTGTCAACATCTCGTGTTCGTCAACAGGTAGATGAGATAAGAAAGGCCTCTGCAAATATTCGAAGAACTAAAAAAAAAAGAGAAAAGAGAAATGCATGAAACCGAATTTTGGGCTTGTGTACCAAAGACCTTCCCGGGTTTCTCTCCTGCGCGGGGTCGGCGACGTCGGGAGCGTTTAAATTCAGGATTCCGTCTGGTTCTCGCCTTTCCAGAGCGTTCGAGAGATCGAAAAGGGAACGATAGAGATCTCTCGAACACCTCGAATAATAATTTTAATCTCGAATAATCGAAATCGTTTTTCGTATAATAATTTTATCAATTTTTTTCTTTTTTTTAGCTTTGCACGGTCAGTTTAATCGCGAATGCGGAATAAACGATCGATCGATACACATGCTCGGTAAGCGAAAGGAATTCTGAATCGCTTCTTCGTCCCGGGTAAAAAAAAAATAATAAAAAATATAAATAAAAAAAAAGATAAAAAAAAGTGGATTTCGCTCTCCTTCGGTATCGCGGTTCTGCCGCTGCCGTTGCTGCCGTGTGGCGGGACTAGCCGTTCCTTCGAAACGAAGCTGCTCCACGGCTCTCGCGAGAGGCTCTTTCTCTCTTTCGCGTGTGGAAATATCGCGAGAGGGCCCCCGTCCTGTCGTTTTGTTCACTGAACTAGTTCTCCGGCGTCTTGCCTCTCCAGGGCCCGTTCCCCCTCGTCGAAGCACCGGTTCTCCGAGTTGCCTCCCTCCGCGAGCTCTTTTGCTACCAGCTAACAGCACGAGAAGTTGGACTCTATGCTTCCCCCCCTTCTGCCCCCCCACTGCCCCCCACCATCGACACTAACACTACCATCGTCAACGATACTCGGCATATACAGTCGAAACTTTCTTGCCTCGAAGCGGATTGATTTTACTTCCGGTGAAAATTTGGTTTCATAAACAAATCGCTTGTCAGATTGAAAATCGGTTGAAAATTGGGAAAAAAAAAATTGAATGGTCAATAATCCATCGTTAAGGATATTCGGGTATAGAGTGGAAACTTTCTTACCTCGAGACCGAGTAATTTTACTTCCGGTGAAAATTTGGTTTGATAAACAAATCGCTTATACGCGTGAAAAAATGTTTTTTTTAAGAAATATAAATGCAAAATAATGCATTGTTAAGGATACTCGGCGTATAGAGTGGAAATTTTCTTGCCTCGAAGATTGATTGATCTTACTTCCGGTGAAAATTTTGTTTGATAAACAAATCGCTTATCAGATTGAAAATCGGTTGAAAACTGCAAAAAAAAAAAAAATAAGAAATATTAATCGAAAATATTGCATCGTCAAGGATACTCGGTATATAGAGTGAAAACTTTCTTGCCTCGAGCCCGATAAACTTTACTTGCGGCGAAAATTTGGTTTGATAACCAAATCGCTTGTCAGATTGAAAATCGGTTGAAAATTAAAAGAACAAAAATTAAAGACAAATAAATAGGAAATATTGCATCGCCAAGGATGTTCGATATATAGAGTCAAAACTTTCTTGCCCCGGGTGCGATAAATTTTACTTCTGGTGAAAATTTGGTTTGATAAATAAATCGGTTGTCGGATTGAGAAAAAAAAATTAAGAAAAATACATGCAAAATATGCTGTACAACTTTTTGAAAAGAAAGTGACATCGAACAGTGTTGATTAAATTATACATGGATGATATTTAATCAACATGTGATACAAAAAAAATCGGATAGATTATTCGTTTTACGATGATATTCGGCTAGGTGTATTTGGGGACAGTTTTATCGAGGAGTGACAAAGCCTGTTCTGCTTGTCGAAAAATACTGTGCGGACAGCACAGATCGATGCAGATTTAAAAAATTTATCGTCGACGAATTTGAACCGCATTTTATTTCTTAATTTCCATAACTAATTTTTGACACGATAAAGTCGACGATGAGCGAAATTTTCTACCGATCGATAAATCGTGGGAGAGATGTAACTTGACTAATTTACAGAACGAATTCAAAATAAAAATAAAATAAAAATCTTTTCGTAAATATCAACTGTTATGCGACTCTGCATTTTCTTTACTAAAAAAAATATATCTTACGAAGCCTTCACCATTTTTTTAAATGTATATAATTGCATATTAAATAAAAATTCTTTAATCGAGCTTTATCTTTACTACGGTTTTATCTAAAAAATGTTAAGGTAAAAAAATCTCAGTGGCCGGATGAAGCGTGCGTGGAAGAGAGACGGACATTCGATTTTTCATGCATGTTCGGAGACTGAGACTGCTCCCTAAGGTGTGCGATCAATGGTACTTTACCTTACCAACAATTTCCGTAAAGCTTTCCTACCCCTTTCATTCGCCAACTCGCTGAAGTAGTGGCTCGATAAAAAATTCCGCAGCGACTTCCGGTTTGAGCGAAAAACGATTGAATGGGTTTTTATACCCATTCAATCGTTTTTTTGTGATTTTTATTATGTGATATTTTTATATCAACTGTTATGCGAGTCGGGAACTTTTTAAGAAAAAGAAAAATATCTTGTGAATCCTCCACCAATCAAAAAAAAATTAATATAAATATGTATATTAAATAAAAATTCTTTGCTCGAGCTTTATCTTTATCACTATCATTATATCTCATTTTTTTTTTATTTTAACACCAATATTTGCAAAAATTGTCTACCCCTTCCACTCGCCAACTCGCTGAAACAGTGGCTCGATAAAAAAAATCCCACGGCGATTTCCGGTTTGAGCGGTAAACGATTGGAAGGGTTAAAACGCGCCGGCGAAACTTGAGGCACGAAGAGTTCGACTGTACAGAGTCCGGCGGGCAGATCTCTCCGGCAGAGTACAGAGACGACGACGACGACGAGGTAGCAGCGGCAGCTATCGTGCGATGTAGTGGAACGCGTTCGCGCGACCGCCGCATACCGACACGACACGTAATGAGAACGTAGAATCTCGCGAGCATCTCCCGTGGTCCAGCGGCGGTCAAGCTGTTACGTCGAACTTGGCTCTATCGCCTCCAGTATCGAAATTTTCACCTCAACGTTTTATAATTTTCGCAACGAAAATACAACAATTTTATTATCTTAATTTTTTTCTTCTTTTCAGTGAACGAAATTAATTTTTTGTTTTGACGGAAAATAAAACCGGAATATTTGGTCGATCAGCTCGGCAGTTCGATGGATCGGATGATGGAAATTCTTAGCTGAATAAAAAAAATTAAATAAAATGAAAAATAAATAAATTAAGGAAGATATTTGAGGTGGAAAAGAGCGAGACCACCTTTTTTGTATAATTTTCTCTAATAACACGCGTTGCGGATTGGATGGCTCGCGCCGCTGTTATTTTAATCGTTCGATAATGAATACTTTTTTGCACGACTCGAACGCTTGAACTGGGATAAATTCTTTCACGGCTCGATGCAGACTCGCCGGAGCGATATTGCGAATGTATACTCAATGATACTCATTGATCTAATATAATAACGCGTGATCGCAATGAAATTTCGTCCGCGGAAGCGTTTATTACACGCGATATCGAATGTTCGCGGAAATTCATTACGTCGGATCATCCGACATGGATGGTTCTTGAGATTCTCCCTCGAGAAAGAATATTGGAATAAGATGAAGAAAAAAGAAAAAAAAACGGCGGAGATATTATTTTTCGGAGGAAGTCATATGAATTTCGCTTCGTTGACCAGTTCGGACGAGAAGTGTTTTTGGAGAAAATCGCTGATCGATACTCGACAGTTTTTCGATGCTGGGAAATGGATTTTTTAATAATGAAAATAAGGTCGAGAAAAATATGAAGTAACTCGTCGTGCTGAAGGATCGTTGATCCGAGTATGTCGTAAAAATGGCGTAATGTTTTGATGAGCCGTTTGGGCGATACTTGAACGGTAAAGTAAAGACACGTAATAGTCCTTCAGAGATTAAGGTGTCCCTGTTATGATTTTCATTTTCCGACAACCCTTCGTTTCATTTTAATATTCCTTCGTGAATTAACGATGTCCTGTTATGAGTTCCATTTTTGGACATCTCTTCGTTTTATTTTAATACTCTTTTTAACGGATTAACGTTTTCCTGTTATGAATTCCATATTTGGGCAACTCTTCGTTTTATTTTAATACGTCTTCACGGATTAACGTTTTTTTCTTATGAATTCCATTTTTCGTCAACTCTTCGTTCTCATTACGTGTCGTGTCGGCTTTATTTTAATACTCCTTCATGAAGTAACGTTTTCCTGTTACACATTCCATTTCTGGACATCTTTTCGTTTTATTTTAATACTCTTTAATGGATTAACGTGTTTCTGTTATGAATTCCATTTTTAGGCAACCCTTCGTTTTATTTTAATACTCCATCACGGATTAACGTTTTCCTCTTATGAATTCCATTTTTGGCCAACTCTTCGTTTTATTTTACGACTCCTTCACAAATTACCATTTTCTTCCTATGAATTACATTTTTTGGGAACTCTTCTTTTTATTATAAATACTCCTTAACGGATTAACGTTTTTTCCTGCAACGAATTTCATTTTTGGGCAACCCTTCGTTGTTTTCTTCTTTTCTCAAACAACCCGCGACGAACGGGTGCAAAGACTCTCGATCGTTTGACGATTCACGGATTAACGTATTCCTATTATGAATTTCATTTTTTGCCATCTCTCTTCGTTTTATTTTACTGCACCTTCACGAATTATCGTTTTCTTCCTAAAAATTGCATTTTTTTTGGGAACTCTTCTTTTTATGATAAATACTCATTAACGGATTAACGTATTTTCCTGTAATGAATTTCATTTTTGGGCAAACCTTCGTTGTTTTCGTCTTTTCTCAAATAATCCGCGACAAACGGGTGCAACGACTCTCGATGGTTTGACGATCCCATCGTACCCGAGGAAGCGCCTCGGCGTGGGTTGTGTTTCACACTGCCGAGAGCCCTCTCTCATGGTATTGTACACAAGTCGTGATGTGCACATCGGAGAAGGGGACTTGGTCACCCACTTCCTCGGCTTCTTCGGCGTCGTAACCGAGACCTTGAGAGTCGGCCACGACGACTGTTCTGTTCGACAGCGGGAACTCTCCATCGGGACAGTGCGAGCTCCGCGTGTTTTCCGTAACAAAAATGTCGCCGCTAACGCGGACATCTTCGATACTGTTTGTCGTTACATTTTTATCGCATCCGCGGGGCGGAACGTCCTGGCCGGCGGCGCTCGGGTTATGGTCGAATTCGCACGTGGAGGCCAATAACGCCGCGAGTCAAGCGAGGGGTGAGTGAAACGGAGAAAAAAAAAACAAAAAACTCGTGTCAGACGGAAAAAATTAATTTTTCAAAAAATTCAACATTTTCAAAATCCGATAAAATTTAAACAGTTGGATCAATTTTTGTCACATTTAGTACGAAACATTGTACAGTGTTGGTCCATTCCCGTGTCAAATTTAAACTCGATACCTCTATGTTTACTCGAATTGGACCGTTATTAGGGATATTTCCAAAAAAAATCGAAATTCCATAAAATCTGATTTCTTCGCGTAGATTTTGGAAAAATTCAATACCAAAGGTCTTTGATCAAGATATTATATTCGCGTACAGTTTTAGCACGATAGCTCAAAATATTATATTCGTGTGCAGATTTAAGACGACAGCTCAAAATTTACGCAAACTGGAGCTACCATAGACATTTTTTTACAAATTTCGAAATCACGTAAAATCTCATGAAAATTACATCGAAGGAAGAGAAGTGACCACTCTACTAGTCTACAAAATTTCAACCCGCCACCTCAAGCCGTTTCCGAGTTACAGTTGTTCTAAACGATGCAAGTAAACACACATGCACACACATCCGGACGCCAGCTAAAAAACACATTTCTCGACTTTTTCGCCTATTTCTAGTACGCTGTCATTAAAATCTCGAATTTTTTGTTCACGAAAACAGAGCTTACTATATCTATTCTTATACACGTATACATATTATATATACATATATATAGGAATCATATATGTATATATATAATTCCTCTGTGAGGAAGCAAAAAAATTAAATTAAATAACAAAATTTGTATAGTAATTTCGGAGGTGAAAGTGCGTCCGTGCCGGCAAAGTCCCAAATTGGGCTAAAATCGGGGAAAATTTAAATTAAAGCTTGAAGAGGCGAATGAAAAAATAATTCATCGGCCGCAGAGTCAGTTTGTTATCGGGCCGGGAAGCTGCACGTGGGAGGTGAAAATTTAATTTTACCTCCGTGAGGCATGTCGGTTCGGGGGTCGGTTTTGCGATACACGCGCGAGGGGGAAAACCGCCCAGTCTTCAATTCCCTAGTCATAGGCGAAAGCTATGCCGGTCTCATAAATAATTAGCGGTCGGAAAAATTTATCGACATGGGGTGCAGAGTATCGATTCGAAATGGCCCGGAAATAACGAATGTTTCTTTGATTATGTATAACCGGGGCTGCAGCTAGGAAGGCCCGCGGAGTTTATGTTATATTCATCGGACACCGCAAGAGAACTTTTTTTTCTCTCTTTTTTGCGGAATTTTTTTTTCGCCCTATTTTTTTTACGTCATTTGCGAAGTGAATATGAAAAAAAAAATAAAGGATGTGGTTATGTTTGTGTGTCGATTTGCAGTACTGAACTTCTTTCCCGTACCCGTTGAAGAGGAATGCCTCAGCGAGGACAAACGCCGTCGAGGAATATGCATGAACACGTACGAGTGCCGAATTCAACAGGGAAAATCCCACGGACCGTGCGCACTTGGATTCGGCGTTTGTTGCATCTGTAAGTAAGAGGACTTTTTTTATTTTTACTTTTTTAACGGGCACAGCGGTATACCAGACAGTGACGTACCTTTGAAACGGCTCGACGAAACATTAGCGAATTCGAATGACATCCTCGGAGGCTTTGTACGTCGAGCGGAGATTCTTTTTCTTCTTTTTTTGGAAATTCACGTTTCTGTGTTGGTGAATTCTTTGTCAATTCTTGGAAATTCACTTGTCTCCGTTGGTGAATTCTTTGTCAATTCTTGGAAATTCACTTCTCCCTGTTGCTGAATTCTTTGTCAATTTTTGCAAATTCACTTTTCTCTGTTGGTGAATTAATTGTAAATTCTTGGAAATTCACCTTTCTTTGTTGGTGAATTAATTGTAAATTCTTGGAAATTCACTTTTCTCTGTCGGTGAATTCTTCGTCAATTTTTGCAATTTCACTTTTGTCTGTTGGTGAATTCTTTGACAATTTTTGCAAATTCACTTTTCTCTGTTGGTGAATTCTTTGTCAATTTTTGCAAATTCACTTTTCTCTGTTGGTGAATTTTTTGTCAATTATTATAAATACACTTTTCTCTCCTAGTAAATTCTATGTCAATTTGTGCAAATTTACTTTCCTCATTTGGTGATTTTTTCGCAAATTTTTTTAAATTCAAATTTTCTTCCAAATTAATATCTTCCATTCCACTTCGCAAATGTCATACACAGTGAAGGCAACATCATCGCACGAACGTTTAAATCTCAAAGATCCATAATACAGCTTCGTCCACGCATAATGACTTTTTCTCGCGACTCGCCACATTAAAGGATGTGGATGATGACAAAAAAAAATTAACATAACGATGGAAAGGAAGATAGAGAGACAGAGAGAGTGAGAGAGAGACGGGAAGTGCTTGACCGGCACAAGATACAGTTACTTGATTGCTTTGAGGTTTCTTCTCGCTCGCGGCGTCCCACATATTCCGGAGCTCGTCTACCTAAACTACATTATACCCCGATTAAGTGTACCGTTGTCCGGGCAACTTTCATCTCACACTTTGTCTCATGCGTATCGATCCGCGTACCCAAAAAAAAAAAAAAAAATTGAAAAAAAAAAAATTGAAATCGAAAAAAGGTAAAAATCGTTTTTCCCATTGTATAACGAAGATTCGCAAAGGCTTCGTAAGATCCGGCGGGCTGAGCGTCGCTCGGCTTTAAGCTGGGACTAACGCGAGTGGCCGCCGCGCTCTCCCGAAGTCGGGAAACCTCTGAATTTTTCAAGCCCAACCGAGTTTTGTTTCACCGTGCAAATATCCTCGGCTGGTGCAGCGCAGACGGAAACGCCACGGTGAATAGAGCCCTCTCGGCCCCACACGTGGGACCCGCGGCGAAAATGAGCCAGCGTACGCAGCGTTCATGCACCGCCTTAGCTCAAATTGCGAAAGCTCCCTCTCTCCCCCTCTGTCATCCCCTTTCCGGCGAAGCCTGCCTGCAGTGATCTTATGAATTATTTGTATACGATAAAGTCACGACGAGCTGCGGCGGTGAGGTTCAGAACAATCTGACTTACGTCACGAGCCCGGGATTCCCGAACCTCGTCGATCAGCCGATGAATTGTTCAGTGGTCGTGAAAAGGATCGAGCCCCAAGTCAGCCAGCTGAGAATCGACTTCGTGCACTTCAATATTGTAAGCGAAATCGTCCATATACCCACTTAGATTTAGATGCGAACGAGAGTTGACTTTGGGAATACCTGTCGTAATCACAGATCGTAAAGATTTGTATACGACGCGATATGAGTCTGTGGACTTGGAGACGGCAATAGTTGATTTTGGAAGCTAACGGTTGGATTTTGTTCCGAGCTTGAACTCGATTTCGCAGTCAACTTAACTTTACACGGAAGAACTAAGTTAAGTCGGAATTTAACTTAAGTTCTAACTCAAGTTTGGACTCCAGTTCGAACTTAAGTTGGAATTTAAGGTAAGTTCCAACTCAAATTGGACTCAAGTTCGAACCTAAGTTGGAATTTAACGTAAGTTCTAACTCAAATTTGGACGCAAGTTCGAACTTAAGTTTTAACTCAAGTTCGGAGTCAAGTTCGAACTTAAGTTCAAGTTTGGACTGAAATTGAACTTAAGGCCTAACCTCGGTTGACGCTTAAATTCGTTTCAGTCGAAACTTAACTTAAGGATAAATTATGCAAAATGCACAGAAATATATGAAACTAACGGGAAGACAGAAAAAAAATGGTTGCACATTACCGAAAAAACGTTTTTTCAGGGTCAGCCAAATCGGAGAACGGGTCTCTGCGACGAGGACGTAATGGAAGTGAAAAGTGGCGAGAACAGTATTCAGCTTTGCGGATGGAACAGCGGCCAGCACGGTGAGTGTAGTCGGTGAGCTTTTAAAAAAGAATTCACAGCTCTCCGGGTCGATAAATTGATCTTGTATGATTTTGTTGCGAAACAGTTTACATGGACATAGCGGAGAGTGGAACAATAATCGAGTTTCAATTGCCGAGCGATCTTCAGTCCCGGATGTGGGAGATGCGAGTCATACAGTTGCCGTTCGAGCAACGCGCGCCGGCCGGTTGTCTGCAATTTTTCGACGCTCCACGAGGAAACCTGAAGACTCTCAATTATCTGCCGAACGGAAGGTATCTCGCGAATCAGGATTACCTTCTGTGCGTCCGGCAGGAGAGAGGGATGTGCAGCATCTCTTACAGCCCGTGCAGCAACGACTCGTTCCGTATCGGCCCCTCGCGATTCGTCGCGAGCGACGATAACGCGATGGGCCCATCGACGAGCAGCCCTGCCAACGGCGACGTCGTCGAGGGGTCCGGTACCGTGGACCCGTCTGTGCCATCGAATCCGATGATGAATCCTCGATGTCCGGACCGGGTTCTCATACCGTGCGACTTTGAGGAATTCATAACGGTAATAATGTCGACGTTGCCAAAAAAATGCGGCTGTTAGGCTTGGGTCATATAAAATTAATAATTAATCACTTCCGGTTTGTAAATCTCATTGTTTGACCGGAAGTCACGTTATATTGGAAATACGCCACTTCCGGTTGAAAATCTAATTTGTTTTTACCGGAAGTGACGTTATATTGGAAATACGCCACTTCCGGTTTGAAAATCTAATTTGTTTTTACCGACAGTAACGTTATATTGGAAATACGCCACTTCCGATTTGAGAATCTCATTTTTTTACCGGAAGTAACGCCATATCGGAAATACGCCACTTCCGGTTTGAAAATCCCATGTTTTTACCGGAAGTGCCGTCATGCCGGAAATATGGCACTTCTGGTTTGAGGATCTCATTTTTCTTTCGGAAGTGACGTCATACCGGAAATACGTCACTTCCAGTCCGAAAATACATTTTTTTGAGATTTCTGGTCTTGCATTTTATGCAATTTTTATTTCGCAAATTTTATGTAAATCTCTTCAGCGCGATGCAAAATATCAGTTTAAAAAAAATTATAATAATAAAAAAAAATCTTTCACGTCGCGAGCTCGCTATAAAATTTATCGTCTTCAATATTTATAGGCCAAGATATTGAAATGAAATACTTCCGTCTACCGACGGAACGTTGGCGTAATAAAAATTCACTGTACAGACGTGAACAATGCGGAATAAAAAAAACTTTATTGAATTTCGCAGCCCGGCAACGACGGCGCGGGTGTCTGTGACCTGGAGCACTGCGGCGATTCGCTTTGCGGACCGAACGAGATCGACGCCGATGGAAATTGTCGGGTCGAAACATCGGCAACGCCGTTTCACATAAGGGTGGCGTTCGGCTCGGGGGAAGATGAGGCTGGAACCACCGGCTCGGCCGAGGACAAGGCCGGAATGTGCCTCACCTACGAACAATTGCCCTGCGTACTTTGAACTCTGTACAGCGATAACGTACTTCATTTGTCTGCTAGTCACGCGTCGAGTCAGCCCCCCCTTCCTGCCGCGCTCGTACGATTAAATTCTCCCTCGTACACTGTTGGAATATTATCAAAGCCCCGTTTTACCATCTCGCTCCTCTCGATCAAACTCTCTCTATGGCAACCAAATTGACAAATTTCAAAATTTCACTCGCGGCTCGATCGAAAGCGAAGGGGAGGCCCGACGAACGCATAATATTAATAACAATAATTTTATAAATAATTATTAACGTTATTAATAATAAAAAAATATTATTATTAATAGCGTTGATAATAATGTTGATAATAATAAAAATAATAATGTAAATATCAAGAAAAAAAGATTGTTCAAAGAGTCAAATAGTTTATTTACAAACCAGCTAGCTCATCGTAAACGTAGCGCGCGATTCTCGCGGTACAATAATATATAATTCGCCATCGCCGTATTTATTTATCTCGCTTCCCTCGTGTGTATTTCGTGTGTGTATGTGTGTGTATTTTTTTTCTTATAATTAATATATATCTAAATGTATCCATACATGTAAAAACTACATGTGTGAATACATATATATATATATACCAGGTATTTATAATTATTTGTGACAATCATTAGCAACGCGATTGAGGCTGATTAGTTATATATTAATTTGTGTCATTCGTGTCTTCGTGTGTTTATTTATATAATGTCTTTCGGCTGCTCATTTGCGATATACAAATTTATCTCTTTCACTTTCTCCCGCCGTTAAATATCCCGTGACCGCGTTCGGATTAATATCTAAATAACCGCAACTAATCAACAAACCAAACGATTCATTGATTTTTCTTTTTTAATTAATCGATCGCAATAACGACAATGCTTATGTGAATAAAATCGATTGGTGAATGTCTTCTTCATTTAATTGTTTGTTGTTTTTATATATATATTTTTTTTTTTCTCGTAAATTCGTCGCATTCGCACTCACGCATTCGCACTTAACTAACTTTAATTGAATGAATCAATAATCAATGATAATGATAATTAATAATACCCGCTACGAATGACAAATTCATTCGAGCAGGAAACGTCGAGTGACGTCATTTTGTAAGAAAGTGCGATCGGTTTTTTTTTCTTTTTTTTTTAAATCTACCTACGTAGTTAATAATTTAAGGGGAAATGTGTGGCGGTGGAAAAAGGCTCGGGACAAGGAGATGATTCGATGCTGCACAATGGAGAGGGGCGGTGGGAGGGGACAAAACGTGTAAAAATTCAGCGTGTCCCCTTAATGTGATGATTTATCATTTGTTGGTTTGTTTTCTTCTTTTTTTTTTTGCTTTTACTTTTTATTCGTTTAATACTTATTTATTTATCTTATCCGTCTTTCATATCCGCATTTGCGTTGTACGCGTATGTATTTTGTGCATGCCCGAGGTCAGCACTGTATAGTTAATTTATTTATTATCTTGAGAATTAGTGTCGGTGTGTACATTGTTATTTTTATTTTTTTAGGTTTTCTTTTTTCTTCGTTTTGTGCGAGGTCACAAAGTGAATCGCGATGACCGCGAGCTTTTTGTGCGAACGATTAAAGTGATCCGCCTCTGTCGATCGAGCGACGTTTATTTCTTTTTCTTTTAATTTCATTTTTTTAATGTTTTTAAAATTTACTTTTAGTATCTTTTTTGTTTAATTTTTTCTCCCTTTAATTGTTTGTGCGTGCGTGCCCGTGGTTCAGTACCCGCCGCGGATATGCTTTTCCTTTCATTGTTCCCCTGTAAGCTCCATGCTATAGAATTAATAAATCCAACTAATAAGGGATCACCTCGTTGTCGTCGTCGTCACGTCGCGACTTACTTCTTCTTCATCTTTTTTTTACATTATTTTTTTTCCATAAAATTCCCTAAAACTTTAAGACTTAGACACTAACTCAAGCTCGAGGAGGTGCTTTTCCCCTTGTTTTTTTTTTTTTTTGTTCCCCATGTATGCGCGCCCCGTACGTCTCAGACACTCGGTCCCCCTCGTTCTGACATTTTCTTTTTCTTTTTTAAATTCTTTTTTAAATCTTTTTTCTCTCAAAGTATAGAATCCGCTATGTGTCTCTGTGTGTCTTTCTGACTCGTTTGCTCGCTTCCTGACAACTTTCGGACTCGTCTTGACTGCTCGAAACAGCTCCAAACATGTTTGGGTCGCTTTTGTCGTACATAATCACTCGGTTGCGTGTGTGTAAGCGGTTCACATTCGTATATTTGCGTTTTGACATCCGTACAATGGATTTAAGTGGTAAGACATTTGTCCCAAAGAGTTTCGACCAACTTTGGGCAAATTTCGACCGCTCCAAACCACTCCGAACATGTTTGGACCGCTTCCGTCGTACGGAATCGCTGTCGCTGTGATCGCTCGTCTATACAGTCAATCCTCCGCGTGCAGGTGACTCGCATTCGTATACTCGCGCCTCGTTGGCCGTCGAAAAAAAAAAGTATAACCAGACGCAAACAACTCCGAACTTGTTTGCAATTTCCAATTTCGATTTTTTTTTCTCAACCGTGTGTGATGCGATTTGGATTTAAAAAATGATGATCGACAGGTTCTTCGAGAAACTCTTCGGATATGTTGAGACCGCGCGATTGATATGTCGATTGTGAATAATACCTTCTTTTTTTTTAACTTTTAATTATTCGTCCTGCAATGAAAGATACGAACAATGGCGGGGCGTGCGTACTCTGAAAAACTGTTTTCCTCGTCCTCGTTCCGTTAATCGTGTAGGTCGATTAGTGAGGGTAATCAAGGTAGGAAAAGTGTGTCTCTTAGCTTGATCTCGGACGATCCCGACGATGATTGCGTATGGAAGGGTTAGCTGACGATTGGTCCCAGCGGTATTGAGTATAAGTGCGCGATATAAGTGCAATGAAGGAAAATCATTCGAGCCGCGTCGCGTTCCTTGTAACACCCCTGACTCTCTCGCTCCCTCATCTATTCGACTCCTATTTCCGCTGTGTCTGCGCAGCCCGCAAATTATTGTCGTTTCGTCTATCGTTTAATCGCGACGCAAATAGAAACTGAGGAGGAACCAGAGTGATCGAGTAGCTTCTTTTTTTTTTTTTTTTAAAAGCACAGCCAGCAGTCCGTCGTGATGCAGAGAGCGATTTACGTAACGGCGGAATTGTGAAACGCGACAGCGGTTTATGGTTAAATCCCGTCGACGATTGCACCCGGAAAATATTTTATTGGATTAAAGTCGGGTTATAACGATTAGTTTTGCTCGATGAATGTGTGTGCGTGAGCGTTTTCTTTCTTCGCGAGGGGATAAATTGTGGACGAAAGGTAGCGTGGATCTGAGATTATTTGGGATAAATTATTATTATTATTATTATTTGTTGTGTATTTTTTTTTCTTTCGATGACGATCTATCGACACGCGCAATGATCGATGATCAATCGATTTCGTCGAAAGAGCCGTGTATAAAGCGTCCGTTCGGTGTATGGGAAGGTAGTGTTAACCTTGCCGCCGGTATACGCGCACTTGGTTTTCACAATTAATTTTCACTCTTCATCCTCATTATTATTATTATTATTATTTATTAATATTATTATTCATCATCGTCGTCTTCGTTAATTATGTTCACTGTGTCGGGGATTATCAGGGTGCTGGAGCTCCCGACGCGTCGCGGCAGTGCATGGAGATGAGTTTTAAATCATTATTTTTTTGTTATCATTTTTTCTTTTTTATGTCTCTTTTTTTCCTCGTTTTCGGTTATCTTAGTGATTTTTTTTCGTAGTGGCTAGCCAAGGGCTCCGGACGTCTTGGTCCCGTTGCTCGTCCGTATATTTGTGTTTCTGCGGTCCTCATCTTCGTTCGCACATGAAACAGGAAGATACAAAGCTTTATAGCGAATTATGCGATTCAACATGGCGAGTCATTGACACAGTGGATGTTCAGTCATTGACACTGATCGCTCGACGCAATGTCTGCCGATCTGTTCGAATTCTAGAGGACCACACGCGATTCGCTTGACCACGACCATTTTGCTTCCGGAGCCTTTAATCGCCACGGTCTTTACCGGATCGTCGTGCAACCTCAACAGACGCCTGGTCCACAGCCTGGCGTATCGATTTCACTATGAAGAAGCTTTAAAACAATGATTTTTGGCTCGGTAACGCGACGACGAAGGCGTGGTAGGAGAATAATCTGGCGTGTGGTCTTCCGGTACCGAAATGGACGCTCGTTAAGGATATCCTTACCAGAAGTCGATTCTTTTCGATCTTGATCAAACTTATTTGATCCACAGAAAAAAACACGCTCTATTTGTTGGAATTTTTAAAGATTTTTTAACCATCTAGTTTTTTTTCAACGTGATTTCAAAGTTACGTATTTTAACATGGGAAGCATCGTATCTAACCTCAAAAACGACACAATGTAGCGTTTTTCTCCGCCAATTTTTGTGCAATTGAAACAAAAAACTGACCGACTGTGGAGCATACTTTACTATAGATTGTCTCCAAATTTGAAAAATATTTACGGTTTCGTTTTCGACTGCCGCTAAAAAAACTCAACGCCCATCTCTCCCTAGCACACTTGCTTTGTATCGACTTTCTCTCTAGCACAGTGACTACCACCTTCACCTCTCGCGTTTCCGGCAAGGACATCCTTAAGGAACGAACCCCGATTGTCAATGACCAGGCCACGAAAGGTCTCTGGGTTTCGAGTTGTTAAATACCTGACTTGGTAGTTGCAAAAGGATCCTTGGGATGATTAGTCTTGATGGCATTCATACGCCTGTTTTGAGCTCCGGGTATTTGTTGTAGGGTAGCGGGGGAACCGGCTCCTTGAGGGCAGGATGTTGGTCCTCCCGGGGGCAGGAGGGCGACGACCTGATGGCCACAGGTATTCGTAGGATGGGAATGGGTACCGCCGACTGAAGCCGTAGTCCCTCCAGCCCCCGGTTGGCCCGGGGGTGCCCCGGGTGCTCTCACCCGGGGTTGCTCAACCGGAAGCACTCGACGCCTCTTCTTGGGCAGCTTGGCTCGCGCCTGCGTGTGACTGTAATACATCGCAAAGTTGCTGACGATCACGGGCACCGGCAGGGCGATTGTAAGTACACCGGCAAGTGCGCACAGGGCCCCAACGAACATGCCCACATAAGTCTTGGGCACCATGTCACCATATCCGACCGTAGTCATGGTGACCAGGGCCCACCAAAGTCCAAGTGGTATGCTCTTGAAGTCGTTCTTCGGATTATACTGGATCCTCTCCGCATAGTAAACCAAGCTGGCGAAGATGACGATGCCGAGGACCAGGAAGAATACCAGGAGGGTCAGCTCTTTAGCCGAGGCACGGAACGTTTGTATCAGTATCTTAAGACCCGACGAGTGTCTCGTCAATTTGAACAGTCTCATTATCCTTATTATACTGAAAAACTCAAGTATGTCGGCGTTCTCGAGATGCGATGCAAACTTTTGCAATGCCAAATCAATGTAGAAACTTAGTGTAGCTATCATGTCGATTAGATTAACGGATGACTTAATGAAGTCGCAACGGTTGGGACTGGCCGTTATTCGGATCAAGAACTCGAGGCTGAACCAGGCGTTGCATATGCACTCGATGTAGAAGAAGGCATCGTGGGCGTTTGTGCCGATCTTCTCCAGCGCCCAGTCAGTCTTGTTGGCGGGGCCCGTTAAAGTTCTGTTGACTATCACCGGCACCCTCATGTCCGGATGGGTCTTCAGACAGAATGACAGTATGGAGATGCAGATGAAGAACACAGATATTACGCCGATTATCTGGGAAAAATAAATAAAAATACGTTCCGTACATACAAACTATCGACGGGAAAATTTTATTAGATTTTTCTGAGCTCGGTTCGTCCGAAAAAATTATTTTTTTGACGGGCACCCGCCAATAAATATTTCTTTAAATTAAATAAACATTTCTTTAAATTAAAGAAATATTTATTTAATTTAAAGAAATATTTCTTTAAAACAAATAAATATTTCTTCAAATCAAATAAATATTTCTTTAAAACAAATAAATATTTCTTTAAATCAAATAAATATTTATTTGCGTAGTTCCCGTCAAATAAATTATTATTCCGGGTCCTTGACGTACCTTGGCGGCATTGGAGGAGTACGGCTCATCGAACAGGGACCACATCTTCGGCTTGAGCTTCTGCCACCATGTGAGCGTACCCTCGTAGTAGGCTTCTTCGAATCCAAATTTTCTCGCAAGTTCCTCGTCGCTGGGCTTCTCCGTGTCGAGGTCCAACCTGTCCAGCACCGTCAGTGTCTCCTGCGTGTCCCGATGCTACATTTTTCCGACCAACGCAATAAGCATTAAACGAATCCGGCTTGTCGCCAAATTTAACAATTGATTTTTTTAAGCCTCTCATTGGGCAACTACGGGAAGATTTTTTTATACTTCCGGCTCGGTGTCCTACGTCTATTTCCTACACAGTGCATTCTCGTTCTAGCTCGGTGAGCGGGGAAATAAAATCATTATTTTTTAGATTAAGGCCTGGCATGTTTGATGCGATGACCGGGGCGGGGAGGAGGCGGAGTGGGGGGAAGGGGTTGCGTGTGAGAGACCGCGTGTTAACGCGGGCTACTCCGAGAACGAGCTTACTGAGCAGCAAGCCCTGATCTATTTTCTTTTTAGAACGACGAGCAATCGATAGACAGACGACGGTAGACGTCACCCCCGCACATTTCCACGCCGCTGTACGCGAGGCTCTCCCGCACGCTTTCTTCCTCGCTTCATCACCACTTCCGACACTTTTCATCCGTAACGCACACACGACGTCTTCGCATATATATATTTTTTTTTATCGTATTTTTTTCCGGACTTTGGTACTCGTGCCAAAAGAAGATAAATTAGGGAAGAAATCTAGTTATATAGACACAGAGCGTCCCGACGTTGGGCGACTTCCGGCATGGACGAGAAAGTCGAAAGTTAAAAAAGGTGAGAAATTGGAAGAAATACAGCGCGCCCGGGTCTCTCCCTTCTTGGACTTTGAAAGCTGGAAAAAGTAATTCCGACGATCGCGTTTGGCTTCCCTCTGATTTATCGCCGCGGCGACGAAGGGGAAACAGAGAGTGAAAGGGAGAGACAGAGCGAGAGAGAGAGACGGGGAGATAGTACAAATAAAAGGAGTCGCGATATCGACGTGAAAATCCTTTTACAAATCGCATGAAATCACCATCTTGGAGAGGAGCTTATCCATTAATTCCGGACTGCGAGTTTCCAAGCCGGATAACTCGATTGAATGGCAGTAGAAGCACGGTTGATTAGACATCAATGTGATATTAACTTTAACGACGAATATTTGTCACGGGGATCAATTGCCGCGTCAATTTATCAATGATTTCACGGAAATGGGTGTCAGGGTCGTGTGAGAAAGATTTTTCTGTCGTTCATCAGTGATCGGTCGCTCGAGAAAATATAGTGCAAAGCTCGACTATTTTCAGCCATTTTTATTTACTGTCTATGATATCCCAGGGTACCAGTCGTATTCCGAGGTAGTAATTACATCCCAGGGTATCAACCATGTACCGGAATATCAGCGATATCACAGGACATCAATAATATCACTGGACATTAATAATATCCCAGAACATCAGTGATATCCCAGAACATCAGTGATATTCCAGAACATCAGTGATATTCCAGAACATCAGTGATATTCCAGAACATCAGTGATATTCCGGAACATCAGTGATATTCCAGAACATCATGATATCCCAGAACATCAGTGATATCCCAGAACATCAGTGATATCCCAGAACATCAGTGATATCCCAGAACATCAGTGATATCCCAGAACATCAGTGATATCCCAGAACATCAGTGATATCCCAGAACATCAGTGATATCCCAGAACATCAGTGATATCCCAGAACATCAGTGATATCCCAGAACATCAGTGATATCCCAGAACATCAGTGATATCCCAGAACATCAGTGATATCCCAGAACATCAGTGATATCCCAGAACATCAGTGATATCCCAGAACATCAGTGATATCCCAGAACATCAGTGATATTGCAAGACACCAATCATATCCTAGGGTATCAATCATATTCCAGAAAATCAGTGATATCCCAGGATATCAGTAATATCCCTGAACACCAGTTATATCTCAGGACATCAGTGATATCTCAGGACATCAGTGATATCTCAGGACATCAGTGATATCTCAGGACATCAGTGATATCTCAGGACATCAGTGATATCTCAGGACATCAGTGATATCTCAGGACATCAGTGATATCTCAGGACATCAGTGATATCTCAGGACATCAGTGATATCTCAGGACATCAGTGATATCTCAGGACATCAGTGATATCTCAGGACATCAGTCATATCCCAGAACATTAAGCGTATCTCAGGACATCAGTCATATCCCAGAACATTAAGCGTATCTCAGGACATCAGTCATATGCCAGGACATCAGTGATATCTCAGGACATCAGTCATATCCCAGAACATTAAGCGTATCTCAGGACATCAGTCATATCCCAGAACATTAAGCGTATCTCAGGACATCAGTCATATGCCAGGACATCAGTGATTTCCCAGAACATGACTGGTATCCCAGAACATTAATCGTCTCTCAGAACATCAGTCATATTCCGCGACATTAAAATTTATTTCACACATAGCTTTCCGTCTGGGACTGATCACTGATCTACGACAGTTCTTTTTATTATGCCTCGTAAGAAACGAATAAAAACTACAACACAAATGGTAAAAATGTCAGATAAAATCGTACCTGGGTGTAAGTCATCCAGCAGCAGGGTTCAACCTGATTGGAATCGAGGCCCCAGAAGTCGAGTTCTTCCTCGAAAAGCGGACCACAAACGTCCGTAGGATAATGAAGTTTCCCGGTACGATAGTAATTGAGAACCTGAGCAAATACCCCGGGATGCCTGTCGAAGAAGTACTCGTTGAGTATCGGATCGTAATTGGCCAAAGCCTCGGTGAGCCTCGACAATCTCGTTGCCGGTATTTTCTTCAATGTCGCCTTGTACGTCTCGTGACGTATACCACCGACGTTAAGAACCACGCGGTTCTCCGCGTCCATGTTAATCAGATTCATTTTAATGATCCAACGTTCCAACGTCGGCTATATCACTGCTACCGCTCGTTCCGGCAACTCGAAGCAGTACCTCTCCGCCTCCTTTGCACCTGTGCGACAACATTATTTCTCCTCAGTTGTGGTTTAACTACATGCATCCGATAAATTCGATCTATCTACCGCTTAACGAACAAAAAATCTACTGACAAGAATTACATGAAAAAAAAAAAAAAAAAAAAAAAAAAAAATACTGAAGTCTCGACGAGGGTCGCGAGTCCTCGGGAGGAACAGATGTCGACCGGCGGCGATCGAATACCCGCAGATCTCGGTGTTTGCCGTCCCTCGACACCCCCTCCCCCCTTTAAAACCCCCCGCCCGAGCCCGCTCTCATTCCCATGAATAATTAATGATTTAACGCTACCCTCGCGGCTCCCGCCGGTTCATGCGCCACGAACCACCAACATCGAACCATCTCCAACGCGCTCTTCAAACCGATCCTGAAGAACCGGAGGAGAGCGCGCGTGTAATAATAACCTTATGGCCGACCAATGATTCTCGCAGGGTGCGTTATATTATAAATCAGTAGGCGAACGAGCCGATCGGACACGTTGACGGCTCGTTCACGGCACCTGGGCTCCTAACGTACGACATATCCGATGACCCGCTCATCGTGCCACGGCCTTCATCCCCGCGACCGCGGCTATATTCGACAGCCGGCCGAATGGCCTCACTCCGCAGTTGCCCACGCTTCAAACTCAATAATTCAATGGGAGAGGACTCTTTATTATCTTTTATCATCTTTGAGAAGTATATTATTGGTTTTTTTTTCCTCTTTTTTTCACCCCCCCCCCCCCCCCCTCTACACCCCCTTGTCTGAATCCTGGTATAGCGTGTTATCGAACGAACGGACCGAAGCGTCCTCGTGGCGAGGCTGAAACTTCGATCGGCTTGCGAGGACGGCCGAGTGCGCGGTGGGAAAAAAGATGAAGAAAAAACCGTTTCGGCGCTTCGGGGCTCTTCGCAGATCGAAAACGAAATGGTCCGTTTTGCCTCCCCCCCCCCCCCCCCCGCTCCCCGCCTCCTCCCATCGGCTATCGTCGCTGATACGGACCGTGACGTCAAACCCCGAATTATCTTTCGTAATATATGGATCGGAAATATTTTTTTTTTTTTATGTTCCGACTTTATGGGGGAAATGTGGTTGTGCGTGTCGAAGGTGCAGTCGCGAACAATTTCATTATTTGGTTTTTTTTGGGACTTCATGGATTGGAAATATTTTTTTAAACGGCATTTTTTATAGTTCTGAATTTATGGGAAAATATAATTATCCTTGTCGAGGGTGCAGTCGCGAAAAATTGAATTATCGGTTTTTTTTTTTGGGACTTTATGGATTGCAAATATTATTTGGAAAAGGCATTTTTTAAGTTCTGAATTTATGGGGGAAATATGATTGTGCGTGTCGAGAGTACAGTCGGGAAAAATTGAATTGTCGGGTTTTTTTTGGGTCATTATGGTTAGGAAATATTTTTTGAAAAAGGCTTTTTTTAAGTTCTGAACTTATGAGAGAAATATGATTATGCGAGCCGAGGGTGTAGTCGCGACAAATTGAATTGTCAGTTTTGTTTTTTTTGGGAACTTCATGGATTGGAAATATTTTTTGAAAAAGGCATTTTTTTAAGTTTTGAATTTATGGTCGAAATATTATTATGCGTGTCGAGGTTGCAAAATTGAATTGTCGGGCTTTTTGGGACTTTAATGATTTGTGGGTCGATGGAGATTAAACTCGACTCGGAGTTCTCGAGAAACACTCGGGATGCTGGGGAGATCTTGATGTCTCCAATCTGTAGCAAAGTGGGGGCTTTAGAAGATTTTTTTTTAGGATCGAAAAACAATTTTTAGGAATGCACTTTCCCACGTTGGCCCACTGGCACCCTTTTCCGTTGGAAAGGAATTGAGCTTTAACCTGTTGATACTGAAGTAGGGTGTCTTTCGAATCCTCTTAGTCGAAGGATCGTTATTGCCGTAGCTTTGAGCCTTTGAACCGCAGTGTTTGCACGAACGGAATTAATTTTTTCCGCCGAGCAAAACTATATGCTATGTCGAATGAGTGGTTGGAAAAAATTTGAAACATTTCTTTTTTTTACGAGAAACGTGTCGACTCTCTAAGCATGTCGCAAAAATTTACTGATATTTTATAGAGTCGTTCGACAGGTACGAAACCCTCACGAGTTGTTACGAGACACTCGACGCCTTCCGGAGTGAAAATAAGATTTCACCTCGAGAGGTACATTGGAAAAGAATTTGAAAAACAAAAATAAAAATTTGAGACCATTTCGAAAAAACTGAAACAATTTTAAAACATTTGCAACAATTTACAATAAATTTGAAACAGTTTACAAAAAATTTGAAACAAATTTCAAACTTGTAAATTTTTTTTTTATTCTGCAGTTTTTACGCTGCCGCTTGAAAGATATTAGCGTATTATTGAATCGAATTATCATATACCGAGTTAGGACGCGGATACTCAGTAGCATGTCGAATCGAACTGTACGAAATTGCTTCGTCACGAGTCTCGAAAAAAAAATAGAAATTTTCTTATCGCTTCCGCATAAAAGTTGAAAATTGAAATTTTGATATCGCTTCCTCATAAAAGTTGGAAATAAAAATTTTCATATCGCTTTTTCATAATGTTCCTTTATTCGCGAAGCCTCTTCTACGAGGAAGCATTATCCGCATTTTTTTTCACTATAACAAAGCTTCCTCCATGAGGAAGCAAAACAAGAAAAAATACATAAAAGTAGAAAGAAAAAAACACAAGAAATTTGAGAACTCTTCAACAGACGTACCGAACGCCCGCCCATGTCCGATTTTTCAAAAGCTTGGTCGCCCCGTTAAAATCCCCTCGGCTTCCGCACAGAAGCTTCACGACCGTTTGATCGCGGCTCAAAGCATGGGAACGAAGAGCCCAGTCACAAAATCCCATACCCGACCTGTTGATAGTTCCGCTCTCCGCGAAACCCATCAACATCCCCCACCCCACTAAACTCCCGTCGCAATTAAATTTTTCCCATATTCTTATCCAACTCCATAAAAAAAACAAAAAAAAATTATAATAATTCTAAAGGATATCACGTGATTAGCTCGGGGGCGGCATCGACCTTAAGTCCATCGGGGCTTCCGCGTCGAGGGTTTTCCTCGCCGTCGATCGAAACCCACCGTCCGCGGTTTCGGCCCCGCTGCCGAGGGGGGTTGCTCGTGACGTCACGTTATACTCGGCATCGTGCAGAGGCATAGAAGCCAGTAGCAGAAGCAGCGGGAGGTCGGCACAGTCCCGCGAGAATCGATAGTCTGCGTGGCACGCACGCTGTCGGAGAACCGAGAGAGCGCTTCAACCGTACCCACCGATAACCCTCGAACTATGTATATATATATATAAATATATATATTTTATATATGTACATATATACACATGTATACACGTATGTATATAAATCTCCCCCTCCCGGTATTTCACGCACTTCCCTACAACCCCGCAACAGGACTCTAGTGCACACGAACAGCGAGCATGAGGCATCTCGCTGTGAGGACCATCGCCGATGTTAAGCACGAGGCCCAACGGGCAGAGCTCGTTGTTGCATTTATTATCGCATCCACGTCGAGCGCACTTCTTCGTGGCCCTCCCTCGCGATTATTACGGAAGAACGCGCGGAAGAAAGGGGGGCGGAGGGGGCGGTAAAGCGCGACGATCAATGGTGCGAGATGACCACGAGAGATTTTTCGTTTCCACTATGTTTCACTGATCAATTTTAACGGCTCTCGGCGAAAACGCGGATTAAATCGATTCACTCGTCGACGAACAAATCGACTTTTTCTGCACGAAATTTTGATGAACTTTATTTATTTAATTTTATTTATTTTTTTGGTCCAAAAAGTGGATTCGACCACCGAATTTCCTCGACACGAACTTGCTTAAAAAACCGTTTTTTTTCATGTTTTTTTTAAAGTCTTTTGCAACGATTAATGGCGGTGCGAAGGGTCGAGTGTTTAAAAAAAATTTTTTAATTGTCAAGTATTTTTGACACACCCGCGGGAGATTTTTTAAATTTTTTTTTATTTTCGTACTTTGGACCACAACCGTTTGCATATGAACACACACACACACACACCGGACGTCCCTCGCGTTTCCACGAGATCGATCAATGCCGCGATCCCTCGCATTAACAAAAACGCGCCGCCCGCGCGAGAGACGATGCTAATGAAAATAAAAAATCTACACAAACGATACAAATATTTTTTTAATTACTTTCCAATTTTTTTTTTTAATATTTTTAAAAAATTTCTTTAATTGTTTGCTAATAATTATGACGCACCCTGAGCACTTCTGTCATGTCTCGTTAATCCTCCGTGGCATCTTCAGCAGTATTATGATTTTCCATCCCTAGGTGACCTCCATCACCGTCTCTCTCCCTCTCTCTCACTCTCTCTCTCTCCGTACGTTTCCGCTGGTCCAGCTCGACCTTGACTACCGCCGTACACCCCTGGAACACAATCCTTATCCGTAGCGATACGTTTGATTTTTTATTTCATCCCTATTTAAAAAAAAAAAAACATACGAATTTTTAAAATTTTTAATTTTTCATCAAACCTCGCGCAAATCACCAAAAAAATAAATAAACCAAAAAAACAGATCCTTAATTACCCGTTGCGACAAGAAGACAAATAAACAAGAAACCACAACGGAGCTCAAGCGAATTATGGAATTCCGTGTCTTCGCTTCCTCGCGGAAGGCTCTCCACCCTCTGCTCCGACGCTCATTGACTCCCGCGAATTGATCAGCGAATTATCCCAAACAATCCTCGTTCCGAGCAATCGTCCCGACCCGGAACCAGCGAGAGCGTACGTGGCCGTCTTCCCGTCGCTCTCGTTAAATCCGTCGCGAGAGCCTTCGTCGCGTCGATAATGAGCGGCTCATTTGAGCACCGTCGGCTTCCCCGACGCACCACCTTTTCGCCTCCCCGGTCCGATTCGACGCATCGAAGAAATTTATTTATTTCTCTCAAAATTCGCAAAAATCAAAAAAAAAAATCAAAAAAAAAACCCAAAAAAAAAAGTTAAATTTTTGTTGTCGTCCTCGGTATTATTTTTAGCACAAGACACTCGACGGAGCTGGTTTGAGGCCGGCGATCGTTTGCGGCAGTGAGTTCATAGCCGGTTAGCGTTGTCGGCCCGCGTATTGCGGTGTGCTAGAGAGAAGGGCGGGAAGGGGGGGGGGTGTGGAGGGGTTATTATTCGTTTCGTAGACGAGGAGGGTTGGCGGGGCTTGAGGGATGTGTATCGTGTGTCGACTGTCGGGGGTTCTATCGCGCTCGCGTTACAACGCTGGACAGCTCCTCGATAGCTCGTCGCGGGAACGACGTTGCCCGGAGAAGCGCCGGTCTCTCCGTACGAGTGCAGACTGAACTTGCGCCATCCCCCCGCGACGGAAGTGGCGCCAGCACACGGGGGTTGGAAGCCCCCGCAGCCCCGCCGACGTGCGGACGAAACTATAGGCGAGCGGAGAACCCGAGCGGAGTTAACGTACGCGAACGGCCGGAGCGATATACCCATGAGAGCAAGCGGTGTGGGGCGGGGGGTGGGGGTGGGGGATGCTTTCCTCCACCGGCGCGCGATGGAAACGCTTTTCCGACGGTGGTGTCTCGGGGCGCAGGCGCGAAAATCTCAGTCGAGCACCACGCGCGCTACTGTACCTTCGAACTTTGGCCGAGAGCTTTAATTTTTTTCACTCGGCTGGCTTGTTCTTAAGGTGCCTACGTGAGAGGATGCGACGGTAAACGTCGTACATCGCGTTGGGCGCAGAAGCACATGCTGCTGATGATGGCTCGGACATCGGGGCATGCGGAGCTTCGAGGTATCGCGATTTGGGACGGGTGGCTTTTGATGTCGGACGGCTATTTCCGGTTGGTTGTCGGATTGGTATTGGCTTTCGAGTATTTAACAAGTAATACCGTACAAGTATTGGGAAAGTATTGCCCTTCGAGTATTGGAAAAGTATTGACCTCCGAGTATTGGGAAAGTACTGCCCTTCGAGTATTGAAAAAGTATTGACCTCCGAGTATTGGGAAAGTATTGACCTCCGAGTATTGGGAAAGTATTGACCGCCGAGTATTGGGAAAGTATTGCCATTCGAGTATTGAAAAAGTATTGCCCTTCGAATATAGGTTGTATAGCATTGGCCTTCAAGTATTGGTGAAGTATCGTCCTTCAAGTGTTGGACGCTTGAAGTACTTGAAAATGGAAAGGGAAGTACTGCCCTTCACGTATTGTTACCCTTAAAGTATTGGTGCCCTTAAAGTATTTATATTCCCGGACCGAACTCTGCAAGTTGGCCTTTAACTATTGGATTGAAAGTCAAGAAATAGACACCTATCTTGTTTGGGTATCGGACGGGTATTGGCTTTCAAGTATTGACCAAGTACTGCCATTCAAGTATTGGGAAAGTATTTCCCGTCGAATATTATTCTTAAAGTATTGCTCTTCAAGTATTGGTCTAAAAGTATCGTTTATTGGTCTTAAAGTTCAAGTATTTTATCTTTATTGGTCTTAAAGTTCAAGTATTTTATCTTTATTGGTCTTAAAGTTCAAGTATTTTATCTTTATTGGTCTTAAAGTTCAAGTATTTTATCTTTATTGGCCTTAAAGTTCAAGTATTGGTCTTAAAGTATTTCCCGTCGAATATTGTTCTTAAAGTATTGCTCTTCAAGTGTTGGTCTTAAAGTATCGTCTTTCAACTGCTGGACGCTTGAAGTACTTGAAAATGGAAAGGGAAGTACTGCCCTTCAGGTATTGGTCTTAAAGTATTGATCTTCCTGTACCGAATTCCACAAGTTGCCCTTTAACTGTTGGATTGAAAGTATCGCGCTTCGAGAAATAGACAACTATCGCGTTTAGGTATCGGAGGGTTATTGGCTTTAAAGTATTGGGAGACTGCCTTTCAAATATCGGGAAAATATTCCCCTTCAATTATTGGAAACCTATTGCACTTCAATTATTGGAAAAGTATTGCCCTTCAAGTATTGTAAAAGTATTGCTCTTCAATTATAGAAAAAGTATTGGTTTTAAAGTTTTGCCCTTCAATTATTGAAAAAGTATTGGTTTTAAAGTATTGATCTTCCACTATCTGACCCAAGACGTTGCCCTTTGACTATCGGATCGAAAGTATCGCGCTTCAAGAAATAGAGTACCGTTCAAGTATCGGACAAGAATTGTCCTCCAGATGTGCAGATTTGATTACGCAGTGCACTCAATTCCTGGGCCCGAAGCATCGCCCCGCGAGTAATTGGCAAACATTCGACGAGTATTGGACAAGTATTGCACTTCGAGTATCGCAACGCGTTGAATTCAATTCCCACCAGTGGCCAATTTTTCTCCCAAGTAAAGCGACACCACTGAATCGCGAACCCGAGAAAGATCCTATAGCGTTCGACGCTTCGGGCTCCACTCTTCCGATATAAAACCCCTGAAATTGGAGTGCTTTTTAGATCCCGAAATTTCTGGTAAACACATTTATCTGCCGAACGGCAAAGTTTTCCCGCTACCACTCCGAGAACAACCTTCCCGGCTCGTTAAAATCACGTTACGTCCATTGTATTTACGAGTCAACATAAATAAAGTTTTCGTTGGAGAACAGTAAAAGCAGAAAGTAGCCCGGGGGGCGAACGGAGTGCTCACGGCTCGGATGAACGGTTCCCTCCCGTTTTGGACAAACACCAGCGTACATGTAACCCGGCCTGTTAGCTTCCCGCGTCGATTTTAATTTTTCATTTCTCTCTCGCGACTACCTGTCTCTTTCTTGTAGAGAGCTCGATCAACGACGACGACAACGAGGGTGGTTCGCTTTTTTTTTACGACGGATTACAACGAAGAGAACGCGCGGTCTTGGCCAACCGAGTGATGAATAGCCTGGCCCGCTGAATCTTCCTCAAGTACCTTTCAGCAGACCTCCCGCCGAATTCTCTCCACCTGTAAGGTCTACGGATGAGCGACATCAAAGCAGCATAAACGCTTCTCTCGCCACCCCGTCCCTCCCCCTTATTCACCGTTGTATCCGGATAGCCCGAGCATAATTGACGAAGCATTGCGAAATATATACGAAAAAAAAAATAAAAAAATAAAAAATAGAACCCGTTGCTACGAATAGCATTCACGGGCTCGTTATCCGTATCAGGCTCCTCGTCGGCGAGCTCTTGAGGAAAATCCAAAAATATGATGCATGAGACGGGAGGGTTGAGTGTGCTTCGCTGACGACGAAACCGCGAAATTAATTGCTCGTTGTGTTAAATTAATTGACAATAGATAGATATAGAGTGGGGAAAGGTCAATTGTCAATTGGGGACACGAAACATCCACCGCACAGCGATTTCGTAAATCCACTGTGGTGGATGTATATCTATAGATATATCCTCGGAGTGTCGTGTTAAAACAGCCGCGAAATCCCGCCGAATCTCTGCAACCTGAAAAAGGGTAGAAAAGCCTACCAGTCGTGAGACGAGTCGTTTCGCCGATATAAAAAAAGGGGGATTGCGAGAGGGACGGGAGAGAGAAAAGGCGAAGCACGAGCCAAGGATAATCCCGCGAATGTGACCGGCGCAGCCAAGCAGGCTTCTCGCCCGCGAACTAATCAAGAAGCTCTTTTATCGTACCGAATCCTCACCCCCCGCCGTTTCTTCATCCTCTTTCGTTCCCTCGTCAATCCCGTCCGCCTCCAGGATAAATACAACTTCGAACTCGTGTTTCGCACTGGGTACACACGGTTTTAATAGCTATGTACATATAACGATTTCTCCACGTGGCAGCTGTACAACTTTGATATAACTTGATTCGTAACTTCTATCGCGCGAAGTTTACTGGGTAATGTTAGACATGCAGAGACGGTGAGATGGATACCACGAATACGAGGTTTTCGCAGAGAGACAACACTTCCTAAACGTCCAATACATTTCGTCAAGGTCAATATTTTGTGGGTAACTGCAAATACTGTGAAGCTAATACGTCAAGTATAATACCGGACTGCGAATACTTAGTGACCAACACTTGCAGCTCAATAGCGCGAGGAAATACATCGAGGTCAACACTTCCTAAAGGTCCAATACATTTCGTCAAGGGCAATATTTTGTGAGTAACTGCAAATACTGTGAAGTTAATACGTCAAGTACAATACCGGACTGCGAATACTTAGTGACCAACACTTGCATCTCAATAGCGCGAGGAAATACATCGAGGTCAACACTTCCAAAAGGTCCAATACATTGCGACAAGGTCAATACTTTGTGGGTAACTGCAAATACTGTGAAGTTAATACGTCAAGTACAATACCGGACTACGAATACTTAGTTACCAACACTTCCAGCTCAATAGCGCGAGGAAATACATCGAGGTCAACACTTCCTAAAGGTTCAATACATTGCGACAAGGTCAATACTTTGTGGGTAACTGCAAATACTGTGAAGTTAATACGTCAAGTACAATACCGGACTGCGAATACTTAGTGACCAACACTTGCATCTCAATAGCGCGAGGAAATACATCGAGGTCAACACTTCCAAAAGGTCCAATACATTGCGACAAGGTCAATACTTTGTGGGTAACTGCAAATACTGTGAAGTTAATACGTCAAGTACAATACCGGACTACGAATACTTAGTTACCAACACTTCCAGCTCAATAGCGCGAGGAAATACATCGAGGTCAACACTTCCTAAAGGTCCAATACATTGCGACAAGGTCAATACTTCGTGGGTAACTGCAAATACTGTGAAGTTAATACGTCAAGTACAATACCGGACTGCGAATACTTAGTTACCAACACTTGCAGCTCAATAGCGCGAGGAAATACATCGAGGTCAACACTTCCTAAAGGTCCAATACATTGCGACAAGATCAATACTTTGTGGGTAACTGCAAATACTGTGAAGTTAATACGTCAAGTACAATACCGGACTGCGAATACTTAGTGACCTACACTTGTAGCTTAATAGCGCGAGGAAATACATCGAGGTCAACACTTCCGAAAGGTCCAATACATTGCATCAAGGTCAATACTTCGTGGGTAGCTGCAAATACTGCTAAGTTAATACGTCAAGTACAATACCGGACTGCGAATACTTAGTTACCAACACTTGCAGCTCAATAGCGCGAGGAAATACATCGAGGTCAACACTTCCTAAAGGTCCAATACATTGCAACAAGATCAATACTTTGTGGGTAACTGCAAATACTGTGAAGTTAATACGTCAAGTACAATACCGGACTGCGAATACTTAGTGACCTACACTTGTAGCTTAATAGCGCGAGGAAATACATCGAGGTCAACACTTCCGAAAGGTCCAATACATTGCATCAAGGTCAATACTTCGTGGGTAGCTGCAAATACTGCTAAGTTAATACGTCAAGTACAATACCGGACTGCGAATACTTAGTTACCAACACTTGCAGCTCAATAGCGCGAGGAAATACATCGAGGTCAACACTTCCTAAAGGTCCAATACATTTCGTCAAGGTCAATATTTTGTGGGTAACTGCAAATACTGTGAAGCTAATACGTCAAGTATAATACCGGACTGCGAATACTTAGTGACCAACACTTGCAGCTCAATAGCGCGAGGAAATACATCGAGGTCAACACTTCCTAAAGGCCCAATACATTTCGTCAAGGTCAATATTTTGTGGGTAGCTGCAAATACTGTGAAGCTAATACGTCAAGTATAGGTCGCAGCCGCCGCAATTTTCGTGCGATACTTCAGCGCCAAACCTTTCCATCGAAAATTGTAAATATATTTACAAATTAGTATCATTAGTACCGTTAGTACCTAAAGTACTAATGGTATACGATTAATACTTTAGGTTCGCCGGGATGGGTGAACAAAGTGTATTGGCAATACCTACGACAACTGTACTTTCGACTCAACACGTGTATACCACAACTAGTCATACATAGCATACAATGTTTCATCCGACTGATAAGAGGCTTCCGTGTCCTCGGCAAACGACGGAGCGTGTTTGTGTACACCGAACGTGCTAACAGGCTCGTTCGTAATCAATCTCGCAGCTCGTCTCGCCGATGGATGTCGCGAACAAGAGTGCAAGCTTCGCCTGTCTGTCGGCGGACATCATGCTATATTTTGATCCCATTGTCAGCACCGAATTCAATGACCCTTTTCGACTCTCCCGTCATCAAAGGAATGCGTCCGGATTGAGTAACCAACCCGCTAAGTAATTCCTCGAGCATCGTCGGCTCGATCAATTCTCACCTGGAGATTTTTTTTTTATTTAATTACCAGGAATGTGCGACTGATTTCACTCTCAGGTGAACATTCGATGTGGGAACTGAAGTTGGGGTTTAAAAAAATATAATTGACTTTAGCCATTCTCAGCCTCGAGTCGTTCTTGAGCGCTCCAAGTGCGATCGGGCTGAGATTTTATTTGTTACATCGGTGGCGATTATTCCGCGATCGATCGAGTCGTCTCGACATCACACCCAGAAAAAAAAATTATTTGACGGCCACCGGTTATTAAGATTAAGTAACATATTTATTTGATTTAAATAAATATTTATTTGATTTAAATAAATATTTATTTGATTTAAGTAAATATTTATTTGATTTAAATAAATATTTATTTCATTTAAGTAAATATTTACTTAATTTAAATAAATATTTATTTAAATCAAATAAATATTTTACTTAATCTTAATAAACGGTGGCCGTCAAATAAATTTTTTTTCTGGGTGCATGCTATATTTTGATCCCACTGTCAGCACCGAATTCAATGACCCTTTTCGACTCTCCCGTCATCGAAGGAAATCGTCCGGATTGACTAACCAACCCGCTAAGTAATTCCTCGAGCATCGTCGACTCGATGAATTCTCACCCGGACCTACGAATCAACTCCTAATCTCTCCGAATCGCAAAGAATTTGATCGTCATCGGGGAGCTCTTTCGTCGTCGGAGTGAATGGAAGAGGCAATGGAAAAAATTCTCGTCGAAGGTTTCGGCGCCGTTATCGTGTTTCTGGTTGCATGGTCGGGAGATGGCGAGGATCCCGGTATCCACTCTCGGACCAGCGTCACTCGACGGTCCTTTCTGGTCGATGGGACGCCTGCGCCTTTCGGAAAACAAGCCACCTCTCGCGGACCCTCAACCGCCCTCTCTTGGCCTCCTCGTCCTCCGCCTATAAAAACCTTTCTCTGTCCTTTCACCTTTCTAACATCTCAATTATTCTCTACTCGAGTCTCCGCAGACTAGCAAGATTATTCAAACTTTTATGTACACGACGAAACCCCAACCCGGACGACTCGGGGCTCGTGCGGACCGGGGGGCGCTTTTGTCGTCGTCAGCGTTGCCCTTCAGCTCGATGCTGGAGTCGTCATTTTTTTTTTTTTTTTTTTTTTTTTGCTAGGAATGTGCGACTGATTTCAGTCTCAGGTGAACATTCGATGTGGGAACTGACGCTGGGGTTTAAAAAAATATAATTGACTTTGGCCATTCTCAGCCTTGAGTCGTTCTTGAGCGCTCCAAGTGCGATCGTTCTGAGATTTTATTTGTTACATTGGTGGCGATTATTCCGCGATCGATCGCGTGGTCTCGGCATTATCGAAATCGGAGAAGTCATCCACGTCGACAGCGCGAAAGTCGGATTCGCCGGGGGTCCTTTCGACCGAGATCACAGCATCGCCGGACGGTGATTCCAGTGGGTCGCGACGAGTTTCCGGTAGGCCTATGACGATCCGAGGCTGATGAGTGTAATCAAAAAATCAATCATTGAATTAATTATCAGGGAGTGGGGAATCCATACAAATAAGTGCCCATCGAAATTTATTATTATTGAATTTAAAAAAGCGTGCCGATTTTTTTCCGAGCGTTTTTTTTGCTCGTCCCAGAACCGGAAATGATGATTTTTTGCGGGAAATGGGCCGGACATGTCTGGTGTACTTCATTCCCTACGATAACGAGTGCGCACCCGCGAGGCGTGAGAAAAATTGGCAAAAAAAATGAAACAAATGGCATCGATTTCTTAAGGCATGATAAGGATTTGATTTAAAATACTGGTCCATTTTCAACATTCTTTCTTAACGCGAGTATTAAGAGAACAATGTCAGGTTTTTACACACAGTTAGGACAAGGTGTTATGAAGTTTGAGTTTTTTTATTGAAAAATATCAATTAACAACGGAATTATTGTTAATACACAAAAGGGATTCGTCGTTGGATCAACAATGGACGTATCTCAAAATTTATCCTTGACTATAACATTTTCCATCTAATGACAGGATGATTTTTAAAAAAAAGTTCATTTATTTGTTAATAACAAACGATTCAAGACGTTTTTGTCAAACTTCACCTTGTACTAACTGTGTGTAAAAACCGTAAAAACCCGATCTTGTCCTTCCAATAACCTCGTCAAAAAAATTGAATATCGACCTGTTTTTTACCATATCCTTGTGCTAGTGCCTCAAGAAATCTATGCAATTTTTTTTCCATTTTTTCTTTGCCAATTTTTCCTCGCGGCTTTTTGGGACCAAATCCTTATGCTAGTACATAGAATAATAGTGATAGCCTAGTAGTCGTAGCATAATAATAATAATAGCACAACAGTAATAACATAACAGCTATAGCATAATAGTAATAACATAACAGCAATAGCATAATAAATAGTAATAGCATAATAGCAATAGTATAACAGCAATAGCATAATAGCAATAGCATAACAGCAATAGCATAATAGCAATAGCATAACAGCAATAGCATAATAGCAATAGCATAACAGTAATAGCATAATAGCAACAGCATAATAAAAACGAATATCATAACAAGTAACAGTGGTGCCTTAATGATTTCGTTTTGATCCCTTTTTTCCTCGATTTTGCAGTCCTCGAGAAGCGTAAAAAAAAAGTGTAAAAATTATCAAACGAACCTGCAACTGAAGTACGTTATCGAGGCCGATGGTCGCCGGTCGCGGTCTCAGCGGCGCGGATCTCTCGGGCATCGGGGAGGCTATCGGATGTTGAAATCGAGCGTCGACGTGATTCGTCGTGTTGTGCTGCTTGAGCCTTCGGGAGTGACGCGATACTTGGGCAGGAAGTACCTTTCTCCTCTGCTTCGGCAATTTGCTTCGCGCCTGAGGATGTTACACGTTCATTGCAGGAAATTCGAAAGACAGGGCGCAGTGGCGTAAACGCCGCAATGGGGCTAACTTCAGGGGTTGGGCGGAGCGTCATAGAGGGAAGAGAGAAACATGCCTGCGTATGGGAGTAGAACATCGAGAAGTTGCTGACGATAACGGGAACCGGAAGTGCGATAGTGAGAACACCGGCTAGTGCACACATACCACCCACGAGCATTCCTGGAAAGGTCTTTGGTGTCATATCACCGTATCCTACAGTCGTCATGGTAACGAGGGCCCACCAAAGTCCACGGGGTATACTGTGAAAGTCGTTTTTGGGGTTCTCCTACAACACAACACAGCCCGTACACGCACCCTCCGCTACTCGATGTTGCCTTTTTTTCCCTCCTTCCCTCCTTTTCCTTTTGTTCCGAACTAGCATACCGAACTGTAAGCGCATTGCAGCACGCAACGACCAAAGCACGCACGCAAGATGTTAGGCCACGTTCCGGAGAGTCGGGCGTGTAGCGGTGCTTGCCATTTTCGACAACTGCCAGGCACTGGGTGATTGGCACCTCGCGGGCCTATCGCGATCCGATTTGAACCCTCGCACAGGGGGTAGTGAAAAATTCGAGAACGCTAATCGCACGGACCTCGGTCGGCTGCGGCGGCGGTGCGGATGTCTGTGATTGACCTTGTTCCGTGGAGAAACTGGACTCTGAGGTAAAGTTTGAGATTTTTTTATTTTTTATTTTGGGAGCTTTTTTTTTGTGTCAGACTTTTGGGGCTGTCGGAACCGTTTTGGGCTCGTTCCGGCTGCGATCTCAGAGAGCCCGTGTGCGAGGAGTTCAATCTTCTGCAAATTGTAGCGCTAAAACTGTTGTTGTTAAGCCGAGTTGATGCTGAGGCCGATAAAAATTGACGTTGAGTCGACGTGTTGAAGCGATACAGGCGAGCCCACTCGAGTACAATGCACTGTTTATTATTTTCATTTTTATCTTTTTAACTGTCGAAGTAAGGTAAAAGGCCCAGTTCATGACACTTCTACGCAGCTCTCTCACTTTAAGCGTGCCAAATCTTAGGGATAAACAGGGAGGACCAAGAGTTGCAGTTTGTGAACCCTCGAACGCGCGCTACCCATTGGCTGCATATCAAATGGTGGGGGGAACCGACTATGCTACACTGAGAAAAACTTACATAGTAAATGGTTCCCAGGGGAGACGTCTACATTTTATAGTTACGACAATGACCAAAAATTATAGTTGTAACTATAATTATAGTTTAATCAATTGAATATATACTATCACAAACTATCTATATAGACGTCCCCCCTGGGAACTTTTCGTTATAGTAGGAAATGCCATCCTTTTTCTCAGTGTAGAGGTACCCCTGTCGCAAACTGGGTCAGTGTCAGAAACTGGGTCCTTTACCTTACTTTGCATGCAGTAGTTGCACAAATCGAGTAACGAGAAAGTGCATGAATACGCTCGACGAGATTAATGTTTAAAAGCAAAAAAAGAAAAACAGTTGTGAATACCGAAACGCGAATAGTGCCAAAACTGTTGTCGTCAAGCCGAGTTGTCGGTGAGTCCGATAAAAGTTGACGTTGAATCGACGTGTTGAAGCGATACAGGCAAGCCCACTCGAGTGCAATTCACGGTTTATTAATTTCATTTTTATCCTTTTAACTGTCGAAGTACTTTGCATGCAGTAGTTGCACACATCGAGTAACGAGAATGTGCATGAATACGCTCGACGAGATTAATGTTCAAAAACTAAACAAGCAAAAAATCTGTCCAAAATACACTGATGCAACAGTTGTGAATACCGAAACGCGAATAGTGCCAAAACTGTTGTTGTCAAGCCGAGTTGTCGGTGAGCGCAATGAAAATTGACGTTGAATCACAGTATTAAAGCGCACTTGAGTACGACGAATGATCTAATCTTCCACAAACTGTATCCATCGCTCGACCGATCGGTTTCATTTTTGTTTTTTTAACTGCCTTAAGTACTTTGCATGCAGTAGTTGCACACATCGGGTAAAAAGTAAGCACACGAATACACTCGACGATATTAATGTTAAAAAAATCGCAAAATCTGTCCAAAAAATAAACCGGATGCAACGGTTGTTAAGCCAAGTTGTTGGTAAACCCGATAAAAAAATTGACGTTGAATCTATGTGTTGAAGCCCACTCAATGCAGGCGAGTGCACTCGAGTACAATAAATGGTTTAATGATTTTATTTTTTTGTCTGCCCGAAGCACTTTGCATTCAATAGTTGCACACATCGAGTAACGCGTAAATACGTTACTACGATCAAAGAGATTAATGTATAAAAAAAATGAATTGCAAGAAATCTGTCCAAAATACACCGGATGCAACAGTTGCGAATACCGAAGCGCGAATAGAGTAAAAACTGTTGCTAAACCGAGTTGTTGGTAGGCCCGATAAAAATTGACGATGAATCGACGTGTTGAAGCCCACTCGATACAGCCGAGCCCACTCGAGTACAATGAACGGAAAAATACCTGTAGTCTCTCGGCATAGAAAACGAGGGAGGCGAAAAGTACGATGCCAAGAAGTAGGAAAAATACGAGTAGGGCGAGTTCCTTGGCCGAGGCCTTGAACGTGTGTATCAGGATCCTCAGACCTGGCGAGTGTCTCGTGAGCTTGAATAGGCGCAGCACTCGAACTATCGAGAATACCTCCAGAAACAGGCTCGAAGCGATTATCAATTCGCTGTAGAAGCTCAGTATCGCCGCCATGTCGATCATGTTTATCGGCGAGACGACGAAATTCTTCAGGCTAGGACTCACCTGTAAACTGCGATTTTATTAATATAAATAAATCATTTATTTTACCTAGACGGATATACGGACATGGATTTAATTTTAATATAAAATTAAAGTATATTTTTGGTGAAATATTAACGGAGCTGGGTAGTACGTGAAGTACCGGGTACTTGTTTGGTATTTCAAGTATTTTTTTTTACGAGTTCAAGCACTAAGTACAAGTACTTTTTGAGTACAGGCTTGTATTGCAGATACTCGATGAGTAGTATTTTATTCTTTTTCTATTAATATATGATTTATCTGTCTAAACTTTTCAATAAGCATAGTTTTAACGAGATTTCTTTTTTAAACATTTATTTCAATAAATCGCCCCGTTTCGTTTTTTGTTATTAAAAAAACGTATCTTTAAAAAGACGAGAAGGAACGAGAAGGGAGCTTTTTCGTTTTATTAATAAAATTTGTTGACGTTTTTTTTTTTATAAACTGTTTGTTTTCTATGACAAATACTGAAGAAAATAGCCTCAAAACGGCGAATTATGAAAATTTCAGTTAGTGATTTTTTGTAACGAGGAATTACGTGTGTAAATTACTTTGCATCTTTCTTTTAAAGTCCGTGATTTCTTAACTCTTAAAGCTGCGAACCTAATTGCGAAAAGTACTTCGGAAATACTTCAAGTACACAATGTACTTGATACTTTGTACTTGTAGTATTTTTTGGTACTTCGCCCAGCTCTGAATATCAATATATTGGCGGGTTATGGACAATCATTTGATTTACCTAAACGAATATACACTGTAAAAAAAGTTCGTATAAAATTTAATCTACTAACAGTAGATTTTATGCGTAAACCGGTATATTAAATTTCATGTACAATTGTGATGAAAAATTAACGTACACTACATTTAAAACTTTAGAAACACTTTACTTTTAATCATTTACTTTAATTTCACTCTAAAAGTCCATTAATGTTTCATGATTATAGTACATTAAATTTAATGTACCATTTTTCGCATAAAAACTTATAGTCCGATACATTCAATTTACCATTTTTTTTTACAGTGTACAGACATGTATTTAATTTAAATATAAAATAAAAATATATTTTCACGAAATATTAACATTCTGGCGGGTTACAAACACTCAAAGACAGTCACGGACACGTCGCAGCGTGAGAGTCTGTGCGAGTCTGTAGTGGTCTTGTATACTTTACTCGCCCATATTGCGCGACAGCTGAGGTTCGTTGGCGCTGGAAAGCTCGCCGTGTGTTCCTTAATTCACACGTTTCCGTCACTGGCTGCATTAGAGATACATTCCAGAGGAAGGTAAAAATATTCTCTGTAAAGTCATTTCCGGTTTGAAAGTCTGTTTTTTTAAACCAGAAATGACGTTCAACCGTATTACGTCGCTTCCCGTTGAAAGCTGAGATTTAAAAACAGGATGCGTGCGTTCTTGGATGCAGATCTGCTCAGCTATGCGTTTTTTTATTTGCGACTGTCCACTGCTAGTGGGTTTTTTCAATCGCTAACACTAGGTCTGATTCTTTCCAGGGGAAAAATTTCGTCCGTTTTTTGATAACGCTTATTTAGTTATTTTATTAATAACGTTTATTAATATTTTATTAATAAATTAAAATTGTGTTATTATTACAAATGTTATACAAATTATATTGTTTTTAATATAACGGTAACGCAATATTCTTACATACGTGTCAATAAAATTTCATAAACTGTATATGCATAAAACTTCACATACATTTATGAATTTTCAAACAAACATTTTTACAGTGTACGAACGCGTATTTCTGCTGCGTAGACATGTTGAATATTTCTGCACTCAACCGAAAAGAGCAGAACTGCATTCAAAAATGGACCTAACAGAGAAAATATTCCACTTCTCTTTGCAACGTATCTATGAAATTTGCAAGCCTGAACTTAGAGCAGACTGCAATATAAAAATGCCTATTTTTGCTGCGTAGACATGTCGAAGATTTCTGGATTTAAACGAACAGAGCAGAACTACATTCAAGAATGCACCTGACGGAGAAAATATTTCATTTCTCTTTGCAATTTATCTCGAATACGGCCAGTGACAAAGAAGTTTGAATAATGGAACAAAGACAAGTGTGTAAAAGACCATGTGCGATACGTATTTGTAATTGATCACGAATGTAGCCAGCGACAAAAACGGATGAGAAACACGCGGTACGTCGTCAGGTCACTTTACCTGGTGCGAACTTGGTCATACGACCGCGATCAATCACGACACCGAGTAGAACGGCGACGGTACAAATATCGAACCTTCGATCATTTTGATAGAAAAACGCGATACGGCGGATCGACAACTTTTTGGAGATTGCAAACGGAAATAAATGTATCTCGAATGCTACCAGTGATAGAAACCTATGAATTACGAAACCAAGAAAAATGTGTTAAAGAACGTGTGCGCTACGTCTCAAATGCACTATAAAAAAATTATTTTGAAAATTAATGAACAGTATTGGAAGGTATTTTACATAAACTGTTTCTAAAATTTCAAACCCGTTGCAATTTTACAGTAAAATTAATATTTTTCATTAACATTTTTGTAAATTTCGAGCAAAAGATTTTTAATTTTAATATCTGGTATTTTTTATGTTACAAGCAAAGTACATTAATGTTCAATTAATGTAAGTAATGTTAGTATATTTTAAGTTCCACTACATTAAATTTACAATTTATTTTTACAGTGTGTACTTGGAATTGATCTCGAATGTAGCCAGCGACAAAAACTGATGAGAAACACGCAGTACGTCGTCAGGTCACTGTACCCGGTGCGAACTTGGTCGTACGACCGCGATCAATTACGGCACCGAGTAAAACGGCTACAATTTGAGAAAGAATATCAATGACTGAAGTAAAATTCGATCGCGGGCTGCCAAAGAAAAAAATTGTCAATTCAATTCTACTTAAATTCTTACAATTCCATACGGGATTGAAGCGATAACATGTCATCTTGACATATAGATCATATGGAATTGTAAGAATTGAAATTTTAAAAAAATTGATTTGGCAGTCAGCAAGAGAATTTTTTTTCGGTGTATCGAACCTTCTATAATTTCGCTAGAAAACCGCGAAAAGGTGGCTTGCCAACTTTTTACGGATTGCAAACGGAAACCAACAGAAATCAATGTATCGCGAATGCGGGCAGTGACAGAAACGTATGAATTACGGAACGAAGTTAAATGTGTAAAAGAACCTGTGCGACACGTCTCAAACGTACATGGAATTAATCTCGAATGTAGCCAGCGACAGAAACGGGCGAGAAACTCGCAGTACACAGTAAAAAAAAGTTCGTACTTTTTACAACTTATTGTCCACAAATGTCCACCATTTTTTATTCATTAATTTTCCAGTTTTACAAACAAAAGTACAAACTAAAATTGTCAATGACACGGGAAATCAAAGGACAGGTTCGTATATTCAAATAAGTGACAAACGAGCTTGACGCTTATTTAACAAAATGATTTTAACGAAATTTCGGATTCCGATTTTACGAAATTATTTTTTACTGTGTACGTACTCAGGTCTCTTTTCGAGTAAAACGGCAACAATACGAATATCGAACCTTCAATAATTTCGGTAGAACAACGCGACATGGTCGCCAGCCAACTTTTTAGAGATCGGACAGAATGAAAATTAATTATTACTATTGTACATACAAATATATATCTGCATGTACAATAATAATAATTCATATACATCTGTATGTACAATAATAATAATTCATTTTAATTTCAAATAGGGTAAAAGTGGTGAATATGGCCCACCTCGATTAACACGTAAATCAATGATATATGGACCGGGCCATATTCCCCACTTTTACCCTACACCGAATATTCAGCTACTTTGACGACTCACCAAGCAGCGAATCGTAATCTCCAGTGTGAACCAAGCATTGCACGCGTGTTCCAGATAATAAAACACCCTGTGCGCCTCTATACCTTCATCCCTCGTGACGTTGTCATTCCTTTGGTCGCCCGCAATTGCCGATCTAGTCGGGCTATCGAGCTCGTTTTTGCTCGTCATTTGAGGCTCCGCTTTCATCGCGTGATTGGTCTTGAGGCAGAAGGACAGAACCGACAGGCATATGAAGAGTATCGATAAGGATGCAACGGTTTTTGCCAATATGGATGAATAAGGCTCGTCGAACACCGCCCATACACGAGGACGAAGCCTCTGCCACCTTGACAAAGTTCCACGTGCGTAGGCTTCCTCGAAACCGAATAGACGAGCCACTTCCTCCTCCCCAAGGGCCTCGCCGTCGACGTCCAACTTGTCGAGAATAGCCAGGGTCGTCTGTGTGTCCCTGTGGATGCTGTACGTGCTCCAGCAGCATGGCTCGACCTCGCATAATTCAGATATGCTGATGATAATAGATTGCGCACGTGATTTATTTTTTCACTAAAGTTACGGATCAAAAATTGCACGATCGCCCTCGACGTTAAAAATCGAAGAGACACTCTCCTACGGCGAAACGCAGCACAGTGCACAGTTTCTGAGTTACGAGACGTTAAAGTTTAGAGCCAATGAGCGCAAGCCGGCGGATGGCGCCACTGGGCACCGAGCAACCCCATTGGCTATAAACTTTCACTGGCTGTAACTCGGAGACTGCGAAGCGTTGCAAAACCACACATCGCAATCTCGCGGGTAGGGAAAATCCTTGTGAAATCAAATGGGTTTTATGCAAATAAAATATATTAAATTTTGCGTTTTTATGGGAAGAATATAAGTAAACATATACATTTTTAGGTATTTAAGGACATATAGTTCCAAAAATATATTCAAAATATATGATTTATTGTCAAATATTTGTCTAATCAATTTCGGATCTATTCCCAATGTATGTTACACATGCTGTTTTTCCAAGGAGGAAGGTTTCTTTGATTTCCAACGATAAATATGATCCTTTAAAGTTTTTTCGTCAATTTTGAGCGAATGGAGAGGGCGAACAGCAATATTGTGAATCTGAAGCTTGCAACTCAAAGATTTAAAGCAACGATAACATGTCATTCATTCAATTTATCAAACATATAAATTGTTACATATTTGAAGATATATATTTCCCAAAATATATCCAAAATATATGATTTTTCGTCCAAAATACATTCATTAAATCTCAGGTATATTTCTCAAAATATTCCATGCATGCGGTTTTTCATGGGGGAAAGTTTCTTTGATTTCGAACGATACATATGATCCTTTACACTGAGAAAAAATGACATAGCAAAAGCAACAATACTGACTTTTTACGATAAAATATAGTTCCCAAGAGGAACGTCTGCATTTTGCAGTTACGACAATGACAGAAAATCATGGTTGCAACAATAATTATAGTTTAACTAATTGAATATATACTATCAGAAACTACCTATATAGACGTTGCCCCTGAGAACTATTCGATATGGTAGGAAACACTATCCTTTTTCTTTCTATCAATATAAAAAAATATATATATTTTCCAATATATTGTTTGCACAAATTTTGAGGAAATCGGTACGGCGATAAGCTATCTTGTGAATTTGAAGCTTGCAACTCGAAGATTGAAAGCAGCAATATAATTTGATTCACAAAAAAAAAGCAAACCAATAGAACTTTACGAGACATTGCAAAGAGCTCTTCGTCAAAGGAGGCAGTTTCCCGTGCAGCGGGGAACGTGCTAATGACGCCTTAATAGTTACATCAGATCGTATCGTCTCCTATGTACTTGTGCCATTTGGTGGGAATACAACGCTGCAACAGCGCAGTTACCGTGCGATCGTTCTAAAATACATTCTCGGCTGGAGATGCAGCCCCGCGTTTACGTGCACGTTAAAGCGTTAATGGTTCGGGGTTGTTACGGGAATGGGAAATGTTATTGTGCGGTTGGGCGTTAGCCGGCCTATGCGCAGAAACGCGCGAGTCCGTGATCGAAATAGACCCACCGGCCGCGCCGGAACTTGAACTTTTTTTTTTCATATCAACGTCAGCACGAAGTTCTCCAGGTCGTAAGCGCTCAAGCACCGAGTTCATCGTACTATTTTTTCGTTATTTATTTATTAATTTTTATTAAAAACATTTTTTAGCAAGGAAAATATCATTGAAGTAAGTTTTTATGGAAAGATAGTATTTATCTTCGAAAATTAATTATTATGGGGTTAAAGGAAGTAAGAAAGATTTATTTCGTTCGGGGTCGTCGTGCGATGCATTATATTACTATATTAGTGAAAGGAGCTTTTTGAGGGATGGGGGGGGGGGGGGCTCAAAAAGGGATCTTTATTTATTTATTAATTTATTTGATTAATTGGCATTGCCCTTTTACATATATTTAAGTCAGCGATTCTTAACTTGGAGTCCATGGACCCCGAAAATACACGAAGGGCCCCTGTGGACCCCCAAGGTTAAGACCCACTGATATAAGTAGTATTTCAATCATAATACAGAACATTCGTTACAGATTTTTAAAAATATTTAACTTTTATTTCGTATCAACACGAAGTTCTCCAGGTTGTAAACGCTCAAGCACCGAGTTTATCGTATTATTGTTTCGTTATTTATAATTTTTTTTATTTAAACAAGTTTTTTAACAAGAGAAAAATCATTGAACCAAGTTTTTATGGAAAGATAGTTTTTATCTCCGAAAAATAATTATTACGGGTTTAAAGGAAGTAAGAAAGAGTTATTTCGCTTCGGCTCGGCGTTTGATGCATTATATTACTATATTAGTGAAACAAGCTTTTTGAGAGAGGGGGGGGGGGGGGGTCAAAAAGCGATGTTTATTTATTTATTACTTTATGAATTAATTTATTTGATTAATTGGCATTGACCTTTTACATACATTTGTATGTATTTATATGTAAGTAGTATATTTCAATCACAATACGGAACATGCGTTAGAGATTTTATTAATATTTAACTTTAGTTTCATATCAACCTCAGCCCGAAATTCTCCAGGTCGTAAACGCCCAAGCACCGAGTTCATCGTATTATTGTTTCCTTATTTATTATTTCTTTTATACAAACAATTTTTGTAGCAAGAAAAAAATCTTTGAACCAAGTTTTTATGGAAAGAATAGTTTCCATCTCCGGTAAATAATTATTACGGTTTTAAAGGAAGTAAGAAAGATTTATTTCGTTGGGGCTCGACGTTTGATGCATTATATTACTATATTAGTGAAACGAGCTTTTTGAGGAGCGGGGGGCACAAAAAGGGATCTTTATTAATATTTAACGAACCTGATTGGAATCGAGACCCCAGAAGTCGAGTTCTTCCTCGAACAGAGGACCGCAGACGTCAGTTGGATAATGAAGCTTTCCGGTACGATAGTAATTGAGGACTTGAGCGAAGACCCCGGGATGTCTGTCGAAGAAGTACTCGTCGAGGATCGGATCGTAATTCACAAGTGCCTCGGTGAGTCTCGAGAGCCGGGTTGCCGGTATCTTCTTCAAAGTTCCTTTGTAAGTCTCGTGACGCACACCACCGACGTTTAAAACGACTCGATTGTGCCCGTGCATTTTTTTTCAATATTAAAATTTTTTTTTTGTACTCGATTTTTATGCAAAGAAGAAACGAAGCTCAAATACGATCTACATCTTCCGGTGTTCTTTGACAAAAATTCGACTCGTCCGATCGATCGATCTATGAATTTTCACGTACGACCATCGAATGAGCTCAGCAACGAAACTGCTCACTCCGAACATACCGCACACTCTCTGGCTTCTCTCGACGTCTATAAATTTCGAACTCTGTTTATTTACGAGCGAAGCGCAGATGGCGCACGCAATACGCGGGCCACTGCGTACGTTAGCGGAGAAGATATTTTTTTTTTTTCGAAATTTAGCAAAGTGTACTAGAGAAAGAAATGAAGGAACAAAGTTTTCATGAATATTTCACTGAGTGGGATTTTCCAAATTTATTGTCAAGTACTCTTTCGACTTGCGACTGTAAACGAATGGGTTTCCGCCCGACATGTAAGAGGTGAGTTTGAACGATGCAAAAAAATATATATATAAGTAAAAACGATCTCGTCAAATATTGTTGTAATTGTATACTTTTCAAAATTATTCCCAAAAAAATGTCAACTTTTTGAGCTTATGCTAAAAAAAATGAATGTTTTTTGTTACCTGTCGACGCAAAACAAATTTTCATCGACCGTGAGGAAAATTTATCTCAAACTGATGCTCCTCCGATCTACGACAGGCAAATTCGAGAAATATTCTTCCCGCTTTCGAGTGAGAGCCGAGCTTGAACATAAAAAAATATAAAAAAATATATATTATAAATAAAAAAAAATATGTCATCAAATATTTTTCTAATTGTATAATTCTCAAAATTATTTCTCAAAAAATGGGCCCTTTTTGCGCCTATTCTAAAAAAAATGATGTTTTTTTTACTCGTCCCCTTAAAACAATTTTTCATCGATCATGAAGAAAATTTATCTCAATCCGATTCGCCGCCGATCTACCACAGTCAAGTTTCAGTAATATTTTCCCCGCTTTCGAGTAAGCACCGAGCTTGAACAGCATAAAAAAATATATTATAATATAAATAAATAAAAATATGTCATCAAATATTTTTCTAATTATATAATTTTCAAAATTCTTTCTCAAAAAAATGTCCCTGAAAAGAATGTTATTTTTTACCCGTCCCCTCAAAACAATTTTTATTCTACCGTGAAGAAAATTGATCTCAGCCTGATTCCCCTCCGATCTACGAGAGGCAAGTTCGAGGAACATTCTCCCCGCTCTCGATACGCGACAATAAAATATCTGCATTACCTATAAAAGGCAACGCCTCGATGACAGTTCACGAGAGACGCGAGCAGGAGGAAATCCTCTCGATCGACCTCCCTATAACGGACAACGTAGAAACCGCGTCTATCGGTAAAATCAGTCGAGACATTCGTCGGGACGACTATCGGAACGAATGGACCGCTGGATTCCGAGACGCACGCGCCATGAGACACCCCCCCCCCCTCCCCCCACCATCAATCCCATAATCTTCCTCGCGAGGGATGAAACAACCCCGTCGCGCGGATCGCGCGGCCCGTCTGCTCTCTACACTTCTCGGGGTAGCGCGCGGAGAACCCCGAGAGGACAGGAGTAGCCGTCGCGGCGGTGAGGATGCCTCGTCCGATATCACATCCTCTCTAAAACAAACACAAAAAAAAATCGCGAGGAAAAAATAACGAAAACCAAAAAAAAAAAAAACCAAAAAAAAAACCAAAAGAAAAATAACCACGCGCTTCCGTCGACCATTCATAATTTTTTCCTCGTACCGTCTACCGAAAAAGAAAAAAAGAAACGATAGTAATTCGATAAATTTGTCCATCTGTTTATTCGTCGTCCATCGAGTCGCTTATGCGCTGGTGTTCGGTGCGAAGAGTTGCATAATTTCATCGTTCGCCGCCGCTCACGCTGTCGTCCATGTAGGAGTGCATTTTTCGGTTGTTTTATTTTTTTTATTTTTTGTTGTTGTAATTTTTGTTATCATCGACGGTCGAAAGTCGATGGAGGGTGACAAGTGGGTTCGGGACGATGATTTGTGCCGACCGGAAGAATCGAGCTTTTCCGTCGGTATGTAGTAAAGCCGACCGGTGGCGAGGGTGCTGGCCCTTGGAGCCAGTGTATAAGGGCAAATCGATAAGCCGCCTCCACTAGGACGAGGGCTGGTCGGGCGCGGCCGACGGGACGTTCAGCGTACGACGCTCGTACTACTTGGGCCCATGCAAACCCTCCCACGCTTTGCCATGGCTACACCGATTAACAGCAGGCCGGTCGGAAAACCACGAGGCTATCAGGGCTCCGCCGCTCCCGAGATATCCATGGATCCGAGAAACCTCTCGCACACCGCGCCTATCGTCACTTTCGGACCCCCCAAAGCCGTTACTCTCAGACGTAACGAGTTCAACGCCCAGTCGACACCCATTCATCCTCAGGTTTGCGACAAACGAATATAAAGCGTCACGCTTAACCCTTCGGAGAAAATGTATATGTATTTTTTTTTATCTATCTTTGGAGCGACTCGCAGCTCCGAGGAGTCGATGAAACATTTCGAAATTTTTTAATGCAATTTTCAGCTGATGCATTTTTCTTTTTTCTGGGTTTTTTCATTTTAGCATTTTTTTTTTTGTGTAATCTTGCATCCGGGGCTGAAGCGCTGAAACCTTCAGGTACCGGGTGCTTGTTTAAGGAGGAGATAGAATTTTGCAAGGGGTAAGATTCGAACGATTCGGATAACGAGTTGATGAGCTGAAAAAAATGTGTAATGAGGTTTTTTAATGCAATTTTCAGGTGATGCATTTTTTTCTGGAATTCTTTCATTTTAGTGTTTAAAAAAATGTAATCTTGCATCCGGCACTGAAGTGCTGAAGCCTTGATGTACCGGGTGCTTGTTTAACGAGGAGATAGAATTTGACAAGACGTAACATTCGAACGATTCGAATAACAAGTCGATGAGCTGAAAAAAATGTGTAATGAAGTGTTGTTTTTTTTGATAATGTAGAACATTTATTATGAACTTCCGTATAGTTTTTGTGCTTATACGAAAGCATGGGTTGCTCTCGGCAAAAAGTCTTTGGTCGCTAAGGTGCTGCATTTTTTTAAACGGCTCGACGAATCGTTAAGAATTTTATTGGCATTTTTAGTAGAACGATGCATTATTTTTTTGTCAAGAATTTTTTCTTCTTTGACTTTTGATTTCTGGAGTTTCGAGCTTTTTTTCATGTAATCTTGCATCCAGCACTGAATTGCTGAACCCTTCACGTACCGGATGCTTCTTTAACGAGAAGCTAGAATTTGACAAGACGTAACATCGTAACGATTCGAATAACAATTTGATGAGCCGAAAAAAATCTGTAAAAATTCACAGACGTACCTTAAAGTGTTGTTTTTTTGATAATGCAGAAGAACATTTATTATCAACTTCCGTATCGTTTTTGTGCATATATGAAAGCATGGTCGTTTGCTCTCAGCAAAAAGTCTTCGGTGCTTGGAGGGTTAAGGTGCTGCACTTTCTTAGCGCTCGACGAATCGTTAAGAACTTTATTCGCATTTTAAGTAGAGCGATGCGCGGTTCATTCGAGGTATTTTTTTTTTATTTCCCACGCTTTCTTGATGACGTTTGGGTATTTGTATTAACTCTGTGGAGGAATAAATGCAAAAATGGTTGCACGATTTTTTCCAAACATGAAATGCCCCATGAGCTGTCCAAGTCACGCGAAGAAACTCTAGCAGAGAAGAAGCTTGGGAGGGAAAATTTGAAAACTGTCCCTGATAATTTCGCAAGCGAAAAAAAACCGAAAAAATCAACGTCTCAGGTTCTTCGAACGTTACCGATAAAACTTGTATGGAAACGGGGGTAAAAAATCGCATCGAATCGTCGTTCGCTTCTTTATTATGCTCGTTATTATTAAAGCCTCGAGGCTCCGTTCCACATCCGCATTCCGTCAGCTGTGACATTACCACGATCAGCCGACGGAACTATTCTTCGCCACCCACGCCAGCACGCGCGGCTTTCATCAGTCACCCTTATATGAGTACACACATGCAGCCACGCGCTTTTACACGGCTGTCCAATCCCTCGGGCGATTCTTCCCCGTGTCCCGTGGAAAAGCTTCTTGTTCTTCTCTATCGACCCTCGCTCCGACTCGGGATGGACGTGATTTTTTTAATGTAATAAATAATAATATTAGTTGATATTAATAATAATATTAATAAATAATAATATTATTTATTAAAAATAGTATAATTCTACTATGCTATTATTATAATAATTTTAATAATATTTTTTGTAATATGAAAATAGTAATTTGCGATACAAGTGCGGCGAGTACGGCTCACTTGACAGTCCCCATATGATGTTCGCTACATCACACTAGTATCTCATAATGTTTTTTGTAACGAATGCACGAGAAGTGCTACTCCGTGCCTGCTGTTTATGGCGCTGTACGAGAAGCGTGCGTAAAGTACGAGACTCGTTCGTAAAGTACGAGAAGCGTGCGTAAAGTACGAGAATCGTTCGTAAAGTACGAGAAGCATGCGTAAAGCACGAGGAGCGTGCGTAAAGTACGAGAAACATGCGTGAAGTACGACAAGCATGCGTAAAGTACGAGAGCCGTGAGTAAAGTAGGGGAAGCGTGCGTAAAATACGGGAATCGTGCGTAAAGTAAAATGGGCCCGATGTACGCGTGCGACGGGTATTTATAGTAACACTTGGCTGCAAAACGTCACTCTCGAAAGGCACGAAGAGTAACACTTTTCATGCATGAGTTACATAATAGTAATTTACGATACTAGTACGATAGAACTTTTTCTTACGAGTGCTGCAATCACACGAGTTCAGAAAAAGTTTTTCGCACGAGAAAACGGGGATTTTGTGCACGCGAAGCGTGCGTAAAACTTCCATTTTCGCACCGAGTGTAATAAAATATTTGTGTGAGCGTAAAGAATCGCGAATCATGAGAGCACAAAAATTTGCGAAGGTGGACGTATCGACCCAGGTGGACATTCACGTGGCGAATACGATCCATTCGGAGTGGGATCGTCTGGCGACACCTCTTTACTCGAGGGAAGACATAAAGGAGCAGTACTGCATAACGAGTCGCCAGTTGGACGCCGTGGAGCGTTCCTCCGGTGGCATATTCGGTTGTCTCTCGACGAGAGGACCATCGCCCTGTGCAGTTTCCAGCAAAGTCTCGATACTCTCAGCTTGCGTTCGAAGTGCTTCGAGCGATGAGAATATCTGCGACGCTCCGTATCCGAGAAAGCCCTTGCAGATACTCTATCAGCAGCCGTACTCGAGTTTCTCGTCGAGATCGTCGAGATCGTCGAGTAACTCGTCGCGTTACGATCACGTGGTCACCGACACGAATGGCAACGATGACGACGACGACTGGGTCGAGAGTTCCTACTTCCGCCGAAGACCTACCTCATTTTGCATTGCATCCGATCCGAAGAGGTCAGTAAAACGGAGCGTCGAGCGACCGTCAATAAAATTCTGACAAAAAAATTACATACTGTATTCCATCATTTTCCAATAGAAGCGCATTTTTTTATTGAGAGATAACCGCAGATTCGTATTCTACGTCAAAAACTGAAGAAAATTTATCTCTGGCAAAATCTTCTACGGTCGATAGTTTTCGAGTTACAGGCGATTGAAGATTTCAGCCAATGCGCCCGAGACAACAGATGGCGCCACGGGCACCGGAACGTCCCGATTGGCGGAAATCTTCAACAGCTCGTATCTCGAAAACTATACACTGTATGAAAAAATTACAAAGGACAAAGTTTACTCAGTTTCGAACACTGAACACGATGGCACAGTTTTTTTTGCCAAATTTTTGCGAACACATTGTAGAGTATCGCGGATAAATTGTATGACGACCTGGGGCTGATCTATCGATCGCGGATAGGTACAGTTGGCTCCCCGAGGACGAGGAATGGAGCAAGATGGAAGGACCGAGGCCGATTCTACCGTCGGCCGTTCATTGTCATCAGAGCGGCGGGCACAAGGGTCCGAAGCACGTGAGCTTCGCGAGATCGCACACTCTGACCTCGTTCGACGTGCCCCTCAGCAAGAGTCCCCCGAGATCGAGCCACAATCAGGAACGGCTCATCGACTCTCAACCGACTGTGCAGGGCTCGATAACCAGCACTTTTCCGCCGAGCAGCATCCATCCTTATCCCGTCCCGGCGCCGCCTGAGCCCCGTGTTCTCGTTCTCGGTACGTACTCGAGGAAATTGATTAAACGTGTTCCGACCTCGAGACAAAGGTAATTCCGAGAATAATAGCCTTTCGCAATCCTTTCTCTCGCGTATCGGAACACGGTCTAGCACCCTTGGCTCTGCCTCGCCCATTGCGCTTTTTACTATCTCTAGATTATTACGAAAATCCAGAAAAAGTTCCGAAACGCGGTGGCATGAAGACCCAGGCGACCCAGACCGAGGTACCGGCAGGTTTCCGTCGCGTGGCCCCGGTCACGCTGAGCCCGCGAACGATCCAGCGAGTCAAGATGGTGTCGCAGGGCGCGCAGACCAATGGTTTCCTGAACGGTCGGAAGTTGACGAAGAGTTACTCCGAAGCGGGTCAGCTGGGAACGCCACTGGGTGGTGGAAGCGGCACGGCGATTCCCGCTACAGGGATCGACGGAACCGAGTCCGCCGTCGATCACGAACCTCTTCAGAGGACCCAGAGCGAGGAACCACCGAGATCGCCCTTCATCGTCGACACGCCGCCCAACGAGTCACCAACGATCGTTGCACGGTACGGAAACGTCGATGGCAAGGGAACGTCGAACGGTGAGGTCGATCCAAGGCCAAGATCACCTCGTTCGTGGCGCGCCTCCAACGAAACCGCCAAGAAACCGATGGATCTCGAGCCATCGGAGGATCAGGAGATCCTGATAGACTTCAAACCCGCCCCTATATCACCGGACGCCAGACGCGCCATTCTGGCGACTCTCGACAGCGAGCCCCAGCCGAGAAAAGCCATAAACAACCTCCACAAGACCCTGTCCGACGGCGAGATAAGAGTCGAGCGCCGGGAGCTTGTGGAGGAGACCGGGGAGCCCAGTTATCCTCACAGCTGCAAGAGAAACTACGAGGATCCTTGCTGGGGCAGAGGCGTCGCGGTCAGGCCACCCGTCCAATTCTCGTCGACACCGGAGAATCTAGCGTTGCTGGCCCGGATCACACCGCCTCAGCGGGAAGAGCGCGAGCCTCGGGAACATCATCGACAACGCCAACATTACGAGGAGGTTTGGCAATTCTCATCATTGTCTTTGATATCGGTCAACGTATACCGCTCGTCATCGATGCCGGGATTTTTCCATCCAGCTTTGCTCTATGAATCCGCTCTATGAATCCACTCTATGAATCCGCTTTATGAATCCGCTGTATGAATCCGCTCTATGAATCCGCTCTATGAATCCGCTCTATGAATCCGCTCTATGGATCCGCTCTATGGATCCGCTCTATGGATCCGCTCTATGGATCCGCTCTATGGATCCGCTCGATGAATCCGCTCGATGAATTCGCTCGATGAATCCGCTCGATGAATCCGCTCGATGAATCCGCTCGATGAATCCGCTCTATGAATCCGCTCTATGAATCCGCTCTATGCATCAGCTCTATGCATCAGCTCTATGCATCAGCTCTATGGATCCGCTCTATGGATCCGCTCTATGGATCCGCTTTATGAATCCGCTCTATGAATCCGCTCTATGAATCCGCTCTATGAATCCGCTCTATGAATCCGCTCTATGAATCCGCTCTATGAATCCGCTCTATGAATCCGCTTTATGAATCGATTTCGATTTCATTAAGATGTCGAGCAAGATATCCAGCACGACGGAAAATCTCGAAAAACGGGGCATCAATGACGGGTAGTATACCTTCAAGACCAGCCTTTTCCAAGCCGGATTTCCCGGTTTCCAAGCTAAGATTTCGTTCTCATCCCAGGAATTCCACGAGAACATAATCCGCCGTGGATTGTTCAGAAAGCGTAGCGTATCTCTCGAGGACGGTGTGCAAGATCTGCAGAGCAGCGAGTTCAGCCTTCCACGATCATTGCCAACGTCCCCGACATCACCGACGTCTTCCCCAGGTTGGAACATTTAAGAAGCTCCTCGATCTATGAAAATGCAACGGATAACCGTATGAAATTCTTGTGCTTTTCCATTCAGTAGCAGGTCACATTAGTATCGTCCAGCTGTCGCCGAAGTACGAGAGACGAAGACCGAGCTTTTTGCGCACCAGCGCTGTCGTGATGGGCACAGCAGCTTCGCCCTTCGCCTCGAGCGATTCTTTGACAAACGACGTTACGAAAGATCACAGCGACGGAATATGGAACGAGTCCCAAGCGACGGTACTTCAAGTAGATTCCCTCGGGCTGCTGACCCCCTCGTCTCGCCGGCGGCATCTGCTTCTTCTTCAGCATCAGCAAAGATCGTCCATGGATACGGAAGCTCTCGACGCCGAGGATGAGGACGACATGGACATTTGCCCACCCACCAGTCCGAGAATTCGGTTGGAACCAGCCAGTCCGGTTATCCTCACGCCGAGCAGGTATTGGCCAACAACTATTTACCAATTTAGTGGGGTTCTTTTTACTTTGACGGCATACTACCAGGGTTTATGTGAACGGGAAATCTTCCTAACTGCAACCAGAAAAATGATTTATTTGGCCCGTGCGCTGCAAAAAATATTTATTTAACAACATAAATATTTATTTAACAACATAAATATTTATTTGACAACAATATATATTTATTTAACAAAATAAATATTTATTTAACAAAATAAATATTTATTTAACAAAATAAATATTTATTTAACAAAATAAATATTTATTTGACAACAATAAATATTTATTTAACAAAATAAATATTTATTTGACTACAATAAATATGTATTTAATTAAAGCAAGTACACTGAAAGAAGGATCTACTAAAAATGACTATATCGCTTGAGAAATATTACTATAGCACATAGTAGTACACTAGGACACCACCTACGGTAGGACGTACTGAATTTATAAGAATTTTTCTTAGATATTATGGTAAAAATTCTTGGAAAATCTCAGACTTTCCGCCATACGTACGCTGAAAAAAAAATATTATTGATTCAAGTCAAATTTGCTTGCGGGCTGCCAAAGAAGTAAAAAAGTTGTTTCAATTCTACTCTGAATTCGTACAATTTCATACCGGATTGAAACGATAACATGTCAGCTTGACAGTCTTGCTGTTTCAATATTATATGGAATTGTAAGAATTGAAAGTAGAATTGAAACAAACATTTGTTTCTTCGGCAGCCCGCAATCGATTTTTTTTTCAATGTACGCCCTAATTCCCTACTGTTACGTGCTATGGTAATTTTCTTAGATGATCGGTGGTTTTTACCAGATCCTTCTCTCAGTGTATTTATTTGCAAGGCATCGTTAAAAAAAAATGTTCAACTGCGAATATGATTGGCCATTTTCGATCTCCAAATAAGTCGTGAGCCCACAGCAAAATCCGATCGCAGTAACTAAATTTTTTTATTAATTTTTTTCGTTAAAAATTTCAGTATCGAAGGTCCGATGCTGCTGAGCAGCGTGGCGAACGGGGCGATTCGGGGCCGTAGCGGTCTCCGACGCCCGAGCCCTTCCTCGATATCCCAACCGCTGTCGCAATCGTCGAGCGAGTTGGGTCTCTCCCTCGCCCGTACGGATTCCGGCGGTAGAACGAATACCGATATATCCGAGGCCTCGACAACCGAGGATTACGTCACTGCCAATACTTCGACGGGTACCGGTACCACAACTGGAACATCGGCCACTACCAGTTCGTGGTCCAGGCCAGCTTATCTGCCATCGAGCGCCGCTCCTTCAGGACCCGCCTCAACCACTGCCACAGCTGCCGATGGTAGCTCCTTCGAGAGCGCAAGCTCTATCTACAGTCTGGCCAGAAGCGAGGTGGGTCCTCCTTTTTCCCCCCTTCAAAATAGCTCGTACCTCGATTGCCAACGACTTATCGGCACGGAACACTCTCTCGCTGAAGCTTATTCTCGCTTTTATTTTCGTGCTTCGTGCGAATTTTAATTTACACTACTTGTTGCACTTGTTTGCAGTTGTTAGACGACCTGACCCAGAATGTAAGTCATTAATCGTGAGCTTATCGTTGTTCTTCATTCTCCGCCATTATTTTCCATTGCGTCCACCCGCCCTTCGATTTCTCAAAGTCTCCCCGGCTGGCGCTGACCCCGAGAGTGTCGTTGAAACGCTCGTTCTTGCAGGCCGTAGTCGATGAGCCCTGCAGTCCACCGCCGATAGTCGAAGAACTGCCCGCCATCGGCGACGACGATTTGCCGCACGAGAGCGAGCCGCGTGTTCCGTCCCCGGCGAGGTCGACGAGCAGCAGCAGTTCCGGAAGTTACGATCTCGAGGACGCAATGCCCGAGCCAGTTCAGCCGACGGCGGCGCTGAGTCGTCACGGATCGGAGCTCGAACTCGATCGCGACGTTAGTCTCGCTGTAACCGAATTCCCAATTGTTTTCCCGAATGAGGTCATTGAACTTTCTTGGTCCGTTGGTTTGCCGAGCAGGACGGTCATCACTCGTCTTCCGGTGGCTACGCCGAGTCTCCGCCGGATCCGCACGCCTGGACCGAGGAGGAGAGACGCCGAAGAAAAAAGACGTTCACCCTGGATTTCCCGGGTGGTCACGAGATCGAGGACAACGAGGTCGAGCAACGATCGAGCCAGGCCCAGCAACCGCAGCAGCAACAGCAGCAGCAGCAAGCCGGATTGCCGCAGAGCGTCGACGTCAGCCCAACGCCGAGCCATCGTCATCGTCCGGCGCGCGGAAAGATGAACGCCGCCCGGAGTCCTCACCGCAACAACAAGTTGCGTCGGGACTCTTCGCAGGTTCAAATTTCCGGAAGGAGTCCGGCGCCGGTGACGACCGGACAGAAGGACGACTGGACAAAGCCCGTTGACGATTCCGTGCAGATACCGACTTCCGACGATTCCAGCTGCAGCCACCACTACCACATGCACCATCATCATCATCATGTTCACAATCAGGGGCTGGAAGGCACTCGTCACCGGCGGACCAGGGAGAGTCCCAGACGAAAGACCGGAGCGGGTGGTTACGCCAACGCCGGAAGACGTCGTAGCAACGAGGTAAATCCCGGTGATCCGTCAACTGTTCCGTCAACCGACAGCGGTGGATGCGCGCTTGGTGCAGGGCTCTGGTGGTCTCCCAAGTCAAGCAGATTCGTTCGCGGTCAGTACTTGGATGGGATTACAGTGACCGCTTAGCCGTGCGCTAGATGGCGCATCGACCGTTGAGCGGGAGACGCTTTCATCTGAGACTTTGGTGTTTCTGCACTTTACTCAAGAGCAAAAGTACCTTTGGATCAGTAGAGTATGGCCGTCTGTACCGGCACGGGTTTTTCCGTAAGGTGAACGTCCCAGTGACCGAACACGTCCCAGTGGCCGGCCAAAGCATGCGTGCAAGAGAGACGTTACATACGATTTTTCATGCATGTCCGGGAACTGGGACTTCGCCCTTAGGTGTGCGGCCACTGGTACTTTCACCTTAGTTTCCCGTGTCCCCGGCAAATGCGGTGCAGTGTAGCTGAGTCGGCTACGAACGCACTGGAAGTTAGGTGGCTGAGCTGAGTGCGGGTAGGGAGTGCTAGGAGCGAATCGACATGGGGTTCCGTAAAAACCCGAAAGGTCGGGATGGAACAAATAAAAAACAAAAATTGTTCCGGACCGACAGCGGTGGATGCGCGGCTGGTGTGCGGCTTTGGTGGTCTCCAGGGTCAAGCTGAATCGTTCGCGGTCAGTACTTGGATGGGTGACCGCCTAGCCGTGCACCAACTGGCGCATTGGAACCATTGAGCGGGAGGTCGAATTCTGAGGATTGGTGTTCGTACTCGAAGTATCGAATACGAACATCAAGACTCAGGTGGAATTTCCGCAGTTTACCTGCGCCCTCGTGCAAATGCAAACCTCCGTGAAGCTAGCAGACCAAAGCCTCCAAAATGATTTTACTATACACCAAAATTAAGTGCTTTTTCATCTGCTGAATTCATGGAAAGCTATCGGAGCATTTTTGATTTTCGATTTCTCGCCAAACGAAAAGAGCACAAAAATAGATATTCTCACACAAAATTCGCACATAAAAAGCACTTAAGGAGGGAGTCTCGCTGCGCGCTGACTTCGCATAAGTTCGACAACAATAAGAGAAAATTGCAAGTACTTCTTGATGGTGTAAAAATCTGAAAAAAATCATGTATACTAAAGGTACTGAGAAGATTAATTTTGCATAATAATAATTGCAAAATGTTATTAACAAATTCATCAAAAAATTATTTGGTTAACAAATTACCCGGCAACAAAACTTTTTTTTATGAAAATGATTCGTTTATTTTTCTGAATACGTATGAATTTTTTCAGATTTTTAAGTAATCGTTGATTTTTTATTTTTTTTTATAGAACAATTAATTATTAATAACCAATTAATTTTTTGATGAATTTGTTAATAACATTTTGCAATTATTATTATGCAAAATTAATCTTCTCAGTACCTTTACTATACATGATTTTTTTCAGATTTTTACACCATCAAGAAGTACTTGCAATTTTCTCTTATTGTTGTCGAACTTATGCGAAGTCAGCGCGCAGCGAGAGTCCCTGCTTAATTTTGGTGTATAGTAAAATCATTTTGGGGACTTTGGTCTGCTAGCTTCACGGAGGTCAGATGCGATACAGTATGTGGGGTAACAGCGGCGGCGAACTTTACAGGTGATTGAAATTCGAAAAATATTGATACGAGAGTACTGGCTAGATGGCACACCGAAGCTAAGGCCTTAAAGAATATTGGGGATTAAAAAAAAATTGTTCCGTCGATGAGGGTCGTGGGTTTGTACATGTTTCGCAGGACAAGAACGCGGCGCTGACCGGAAGTCTTCCCAGACGAAGGTCCCGGGCCATCGAGGACTGCACCTCCAGCCGACTGAGTCCCGGTGGACGCTATCAACGGAGTCCCGGACACAACGGACACACGACCGCGGCGGTAATCGTCAAATCGCCCAGTCCCGAGGCCAAGCTCAAAGCCGTTTCGGCCGAATCTCTGAGGTCCGTCAGTCCCGGCAGCGACAGCGTCTTCTACAGCGAGAGCGCTGATCTTTCCGGCGCTGGGTTGACGACCCTTATCGACGCTCCACACTGTCAGAATTGCGGTAGAGAAGTAAGATGAACAAAGTTTATGCAACTGTCGCTTCGGTTTCTGAGACACTTGGAAATTCGTTGGAAACTCTACATGAGCCTGAAGATATGTGGACGAGAATAAATTTCGTTGAGTTATAACGGCTGTGTTTTGCGTCGCGCAAACTTCGCTCGGGGAAGTTCACTTAGAGAATAATAATTCTACAAGTGAAATTTTTTTTTTTTGTCCCTAAAGCCGTACATTGAGGGAGACTTGCCAAAGATGAAATTTTATGTCGTGCAGATATCTTCTTGGTAACAATTCTAGTGGAGTTATAGGGAGATTAACCTGGTAGAATTTTTGGAGAACATCAGATTTGTCCAGGCTTTAGCGCCCTAAAATTTCCACCAGGAAACCGGAAGTAATTCACGTCGAACAATTGCGTCTAAACATAGCTGGAACACACGATGTCGCAAATAGCGCGACTTCATTGGCTTCAAAACTTAAACTAAAACCAGCAACTTGAAAACTAAGCATCATAGGAAGTTTTGCCAAATTCGAAGATTGCTCAGTTTCGAACATTGCATTATGCACTTCTTTTTTTTACAAACATTGATGATTTGTAATGAGACTGAACTCGAGGACTTTTGAATAATCAAGGTTCCTGAAGAAATCGTCCAGCCTCCGGCGGGTTTCGCCGACTCCCCGGAAGGTCCTCGAGCCGTTTCCAGCACGTCGTCCAGCAAGCACGTGAGTCACCGTCTCTACAAGAAGTTCGATAAGCGCTACAGATCGGAGGAGCGGGGTGAGAGGAGGTATCACAGCAGGAGCAACGGTGCAGGCGGACGATCGGACGTTAGGGCCAAGTCGGAAGAACGGGGCGGACGGCCGAGCAGTCGCGGATCCATCGACGATGGATCGAGAAGAAGGCTTCATGCCAGGAGTACGGATGCCAGTATGGAAGTTCTTACAGGTATGATTCTCACATCTCGTTAAGCTCCGCTGGTAGAATTTTCGCCATGGTCTCGCCAGGGTCTCGCCAGGGTCTCGCCAGACCCCCGGCAATGCAAAACAATGTTTACCAACGATATGATCGATTCTGATTCTCCATTGCGGAGCCGCATCATATATTGCCGAAACTACAACCGGCCGAATCGTCGCATGGCCGAAAATCATGGGTCCGAACGCATTTCATCCGAATAGTCAAACTTCCGAAACTTTGTTTTTCTGAATCATAAACTGCCGAATCTTTATTTTTCCGGATCGTCAAATTTCCGAAACTGTATTATACTGTATATCCATTTCAGTGAACGTTGCTCTTCGGAAATAGTATTTGCCAAACGTTATATGCCTTCGAATCGTCATTCGACCAAACGTATTTTTTCCGAATACTAACTTCACTGAACTTCATTTCCCCGAATCGTCAAATTTCCAAACGTCAAGTCGTCGAATCGCCATTCGTCCGAATAGTATTTATCCGAAAGGTCATTTAGCCGAATCGATTCGTACTTGGGACGAATGACTATTGGGACGAATGACGATTGGGACGAATGACGATTGGGACGAATGACGATTGGGACGAATGACGATTGGGACGAATGACTATTGGGACGAATGACTATTGGGACGAATGACGATTGGGACGAATGACGATTGGGACGAATGACTATTGGGACGAATGACTATTGGGACGAATGACTATTGGGACGAATGACTATTGGGACGAATGACTATTGGGACGAATGACTATTGGGACGAATGACTATTGGGACGAATGACTATTGGGACGAATGACTATTGGGACGAATGACTATTGGGACGAATGACTATTGGGACGAATGACTATTGGGACGAATGACTATTGGGACGAATGACTGTTGGGACGGATGACTATTGGGACGAATGACTATTGGGACGAATGACTATTGGGACGAATGACTATTGGGACGGATGACTTGGGACGAATGACTATTGGGACGGATGACTATTGGGACGGATGACTTGGGACGAATGACTATTGGGACGAATGACTATTGGGACGAATGACTGTTGGGACGAATGACTGTTGGGACGGATGACTATTGGGACGAATGACTATTGGGACGAATGACTATTGGGACGAATGACTATTGGGACGAATGACTATTGGGACGAATGACTATTGGGACGAATGACTATTGGGACGAATGACTATTGGGACGAATGACTATTGGGACGAATGACTGTTGGGACGAATGACTGTTGGGACGAATGACTGTTGGTACGAATGACTATTTGGACGGATGATTATTCGGACCAACTCGGACCGATTCGGCGACTTGATGTTTGGAAGTTTAACGATTCTGGAAAATGATGTTCGGGGAAATTATTATTCGGAGAAATGACGTTCGGTTAAATGGCGATTCGGAGGAATAACGTTCGGTCAATTACTATTTCCGAAGAGTAACGCTCGCTGAAGTGAAGATTCGGAATAATCAAATTTCGAAAATTTGCCCATACGGAAAAATAACGTTTCGAAAGGTTGACTATTCGGATGAAATGCGTTCGGATCCATGACTTTCGGTCAAACGACGATTCGGACAATTGTAGATTTGGCAAAATTATGTGGCTCCCTCTATTGCCATCATAAGTTCTGATTCGCACTTTCGCCGTCGATTCCCCAGGTCGCGAGGACGAGGACACGTACGTGGAGCCTTACACGGGCTGCGAGTGGATCTACATAGGCGAAGTCGAGGAGAGCCACGTCTGGCGTCGTCCGGACAGCAGGGACGGCGACGACGAGTCCTCGGACGCCGCCGTCAAGGACCAGAGCCGAAGAGGATCCCAGGGCTCGACCGAGAGCGAAAAATCCTTCAGAAAAAAGTACCAAGCCGCGACCCACAGGATGGTCCATCGAAAGAGCAGCGGCGAGATGTACAAGAGGATACAGAAGAAGAGTTTCGGTGAGTCGAGGACCGTCAAGCGGCGGATATCGTGGCGAGGTCGAAATTGAAAAATTCCCGTTAACCTACAATATGCCAAGACGCAACCTTGAAGTATCGTTTCTTTGATAATAAATAAAATATTTATTTAATAATATTAAATAAAATATTAATTTAATTAAAATAAATATTTATTTAATTAAAATAAATATTTATTTAATTAAAATAAATATTTATTTAATTAAAATAAATATTGGTTGAAATTGCAAAATTCTCGTTAACCTAGAATTTGCCAAGACGCAATCTTCGAACGGTTCGAATAAAAAGTTGGTCTGCTCAAAAAATCTGTAAAAACTCACAGACCTACCTTAAAGTATCGTTTCTTTGATAACGCACAAAAAAATTGATTACGCACATCTGTATCGTTTTTGCACTTAGAAGAAGGCAAAAATGGTCGTTTGCTCTCGGCAAAAAGTCCCCCGCATACCCAGAAAAATAAATATTTATTTAATGGAAATAAATATTTATTTAATGAAAATAAATATTTATTTAATGAAAATAAATATTTATTTAATGAAAATAAATATTTATTTAATGAAAATAAATATTTATTTAATGAAAATAAATATTTATTTAATGAAAATAAATATTTATTTAATGAAAATAAATATTTATTTAATGAAAATAAATTATTTTTCTGGGTGTTCTTGAAGAGTTAATGATTGAAAACGGAAAGAAGGGCTTCGGATGTTTTTTTCGAAACTTGTTGCACATCGAGGTGGAAAAGTGGGTCGCTGCTCGGAGGGGAGGTCGTGGAAAGTAGAGTCGCAGAGGCTTCGGGAGCGACCGGAGGGTGACGCATCCCGAAGAGATCCAGCGTGTGCCGATTGGCCGGATGTTTTTTAACGCGGGAGGAGACGGAGATACCGGCTCGCAGAGAGATAGCGCGGGGAAGCTCGGAATACACGCAGAAGCATCGACAATAAAGCGAAGGTCGTTTTATTTTTAATCGAAGCGAGAGAGCGCTCGCGCTTCGCCAGCTCGAGCGAGCTTTTTCCCTATTCGCGTGTTACTCCACTTGTCCCGCGGAGCTAAAGCGCCGAGCTACTGTTTTAGCTATCGGCTTCATAAATACCCCGCGCGCCTCGGCATTATTCCACCAAGGTCAAATGCCCTGTAGCGATTAATTAAGTAGGTGCAAAAGGCTCGTTCTCCGCCTTATAACTCCGGCTGACCTCGGCCGTTGAGCATCTACCGTCGCGAGAGACCTTCTTCACTTCGCTCGCTCACCCAGACACTCCAAGATTGATCGATTTGGCCGACGAACGTGGAACACCTAGTAGAGTCTCGTATCATCTTCCGCCGTTCGCTCCGATCTATCGGCTCTCACGTCCCTCGGTCATGTGTCGCTGATTTCGTGGCATTGAAGTCGTTGCAAGAACACTTTGTTCTTACTCGTGGGTTATTCACATTAATCGAATGTTTGCTGATTTTAAAAATATATATATATATATATATATTATTTTTTAATCAACGGACAATGCCCTTTTGCTGATTTAAAAAATATATATTTATTTGTTTATTTGTTTGATCAACGAGCAATGCGCTTTTACTGATTAAAAAATATATATATTTGTTTATTTGTTTGTTCAACGGGCGATGGCCTTTTACATATATAAATAGTCTTTCAAACATAACACAAACATACCAATAGAAATAATGATGAGAATCAACACATGGACGTTAAAATTGAAAAATTGAGAATTTCCCAAATTTGTTGACTAGGCGTAGCGCAGAATCGTGCCTACCGCTGTCTCCTTAAGGATGTTTGGGCCAAAATGCGTTTCTATTCGATCCTTATAAAACTTTGCTAGTTCGTAGAGAAAGACCCACTGAATCGTTTGCAATTTTCTCAGATTTTTTGGCCGTGTAGTTTTTTTAGTAATGCGTGTACAAAGCTGTTTCTAAGATAAATTCAATAAACGAAAGACCCTATCTCTGTCTAGCTGAAAAACAATTTATTTGACGGCCACCGTTTACTTCGTTTAAGTAAAATATTTATTTGATTTAAGTAAATATTTAATTCATTTAAGTAACTATTTACTTAATTGAAATAAATATTTATTTAAATCAAATAAATAGTTTACTTAAATCAAATCAATATTTTAATTAAACCAAATAAACGGTGGCCGTCAAATAAATTATTTTTCTGGGTGCGTTATCCTTCCGCGATTTTGGCCCAATCATCCTTAAGGATCGCGAGGGACCCATCTGACCCAAGATTCACCAGTCTATTTGTCTGGCGCGTTAGTCTCGATAGTAATATTTCATAATAGTTGTTTCGAATTATTAATATTAGTATTAATAATAAAAAGATTAATATAAATTATATTATTACCGATACATCATATTATTATTAATATATTATATTAGTGTGCTAAAAATGATTAATTATTCGTAATATTATGTTTCAACGATAAGCGTCAAAAGCATCTTTCTTCAATGACGACCAAAAAAAGAAGAAAAATTTTCAAAAAAAAATTTACGAGTATTTTGACATCGCGGTATTTTTGATGCCCCTTCGCGACAAAGCCAGGCGTGTGTACGTCTTCCTGCCTGAAAGAAGAAGCTTTTACAGACGATGAGTCAGTCCCCGGGGCATTCGGCGCCGCGGCCTCTCGTCATAGTTTGCGCGAGCTTTTTGTAGCTCACCGACCTCTTTTCGACCACGGTATAAATGAGGCAGGTTAAAAAAAAAAAAAAAAAAAAATTCGCGGAGCCTCGCTAGCGCGCCTCGGGTATTCGAGACCGAAAAACACGCGTGTTTCTTTTTCATATGGACGAAACGAGACGGATGCGCGGCGTAGGAATGTCCGCGGTTGTTGAGAGAGCAAAAAAAAACGACGATTTTCTTTAAATAATCTTCGCGTAACACACGCGGTCGTCTAAATATATAATTGGTCGCGAGTGCGCGGCCCACCACCCGCGGTCTCGGGAGCGCGAGTCGCGTAGCGGCTTCTCGCGAGAGGGAGACGGAGAAATCTCTTAGCGAGCCGGGACGCACGGGGTTCGCGCGGCGAGTCTAAGGGGAGGAAGAAGCTTTTTGGCTGGCAGTCAGTGGGTCAGGGCGCCGAGTCGCATTCCGCGAGGCCGTTCCGCGACTCGATCCTTCCCGTCTGCTGACACGTATTTTCACACTTTGAAGAAAAAAATAAATAAAATAAAAAAATTATCCTATTGGGTTTTATCGTGAGAAAAAAATAAAATAATAATATTGATAATAATATAAATATAATAAAATAAAAGAGTGGCCGGTAAGATTGGCAAAAAAAAAAACAAATCCGGTTTTCAGTGATCAATTTTCGATATCGTGGCGGTGGGTGTGATACGAAGATATCATTATGGTGTGCGACTCGGCGGGGACCTCGTGTCCGCCCGAACTCGGCGAGGATGTTTCACTTAAAAGTGCACTCGAGGAATTGCTCAAATGCATGCTCAGAGTTTGGTGCCGGGAGGGAGAGGCGCTCAACAAACTCGGTTTCCCGACTACCGGTAAATATTTCCGCTCGTAGGCTAAACCGTTCTTGCAACCGGAAAAATAATTTGTTTGGCGGGCGAACCGCAAACAAATATTTATTTGAATTAAATAAATATTTACTTGAAGTAATTAAATATTAATTTGAAGTAACTAAATATTTATTTGAAGTAATTAAATATTTATTTGAATTAAATGAATTATTTTTCGGGTCACCCTTCGAAGAAATTATTTTTCTGGGTGTGTCTTTCGTTCCTTTTTTTTATGGTACTTGTGCACGGTATATTGGCAGAAGAGTGAAATTTCCGAAAAAATCTCGGATTTATAAATGATCTGGAAAAAAAGATCGAATGTCCCTTTGAAAAAAAAAAAATCGTGCCTCGGAGAGTGAAGATTTCGGACGTAAGCTGCGCATTACCTTTTTGCTTCCCAACGTTCCAGGGAATAAAAAAAAGCGGTTACGCGGATTTTATCGTGTAATTCGACCAATGTTCCGACGGGAAGCTCCTCGAACGACCGCTTCGAAAATCCCTCGCCTTTCAAAAATATTTTTGCGGCGAAGCTGCAACTCTGAAACGTAAATAAAAAAAAAATTATAATGCAGAGTGCTCGAAAAAATAAAATAAAATCGTCACGAGTATTTTATCGTATAATTCGACCAGTGTTCCGACGGAAAGCTCCTCGAGCGACCGCTTCGAAAATCAGTCCACTTTTAAAAATATTTTAGCGGCGAAATTGCACATCTGAATCGTGAATAAAAAAAACACCTTTCCGTCTCCGAATAATTCAGAGTGCTAAAAAAAGTCACGATTATTTAATCGCATTATTCGAACAATATTTCGGCGGAAACTCCTCGAGCGACCGCTTCGAGAATCCGTCCGACTTTAGAAACATTTTAGTTATGAAACTGCACCTCTCAAACATGAATTTCAAAATAACCTGTCCGTCTCCCAATAATCCAGAGGACGCGAATAAAAAAAAATAAAAATAAAAAAAATAGTCACCAGTATTTTATCGTACTTTACCGTATAAAGCTCCTCGAGCGACGGCTTCGAAAATCTCTCCACTTTTAGAAACATTTTATCGGTGAAACTGCACCTCTCAATCGTGAATTACAAAAAAACCTTTCCGTCTCTCAATAATCCAGAGGACTCGAATTAAAAATAAATAAATAAATGCTCATCACTATTTTATCGTATTTTTATCGTATAAAGCTCCTCGAGCGACGGCTTCGAAAATCCCTCCACTTTTAGAAATATTTTAGGGCGAAATGACAGCTCAAAAACGTGAATTAAAAAAAAAACATTTCCGTCTCCCAATAATCCAGAGAACTCGAATGAAAAAAAAAAAAAAAAAAAAAAATGGTCATCACTATTTTATCGTATTTCACCGTCTGAACCTCCTCGAGCGACGGCTTCGAAAATCCCTCCACTTTCAGAAACATTTTAGCGGTGAAACTGCACCTCTCAACCGTGAATTAAAAAAAAAACCTTTCCGTCTCTCAATAATCCAATCAAAAAGTCACGATTATTGTATTGTATAATTCGACGAATATTTCTCCAAAAAGCTCCTCGACCTCCGGCTTCGAAAATCCGCCCCCCCTTTAGAAACATTTTACCCGCGAAACTGCATCTCTCAAACGTGAATTTCAAAAAAACCTTTGCGTCTCCAAATAGTCCAAAGTACTCGCAAAAAAAAAAAAAAAAAAAAAAAAAAGGAAAAGTAGGCTCGACTTAATCGCAACTCTGAGTGGCCATCCGTCGTGCCTCCATTAAACGATCTTCCACGTGCCTGGCTCTGGCTCTCGGTGTCCTTTTATCCTTCGCTTTATCCGATATCTATTTTCCACCTCTTTGATCCTCCCCGTCGCTGAGGCGTGCGATAATAAAGGAAGAAAAAAAAAACTTGCGAACTGCATTCTTTCGAAGGTCACGGTACGACGTTGCGCTTCTGTGTCATTTTTTTCCCTTATATATTAATATGTATATTTTTTAAAAATATCTCGTTGCAGAGAGCGACAAGCGAGTGGTGGTCAGAAGGGAGGCCGGCGGTGAATTCGGTTTCCGCATACACGGCTCGAAGCCCGTGGTCGTGTCGGCGATCGAGCCCGACACGCCGGCGGAGACTTCCGGTCTCGAAGTCGGTGACATAATAATGTCGGTCAATGGTCGAAGCGTGATGGACGCGACGCACTCGGAAGTGGTGAGACTGGCGCACTCGGGACCGGATGTTCTCGAGCTGGAGGTCGCCCGGACGTGCAACGTTCTGGCGCCGCAAGTGTCGGGCGCGAACGGCACCGGAACCAGCGCCATCGGGAGCGGCGCCAGCGGGGCGAAGCCCGGCATCAAGGAGACGGCCCTGTGCTCCGGATATCTATGGCGGAAAGCGACGAGCGCGGCGGCTTCCGGTTCCGACAAGTGGGTTCGGAGATGGTTCGCTCTGCGTCGTGACAATTGCCTTTATTACTACAAGACTGACACGGTTAGTTGAATGGCCAAAACAAACGAGAAACATTCGGTACGAGGGAGAAATGGTACATTACGATACTAGTGCGAAATAGTATACATTACGATACTAGTGCGAAATAGTATACATTACGATACTAGTGCGAAATAGTATACATTACGATACTAGTGCGAAATAGTATACATTACGATACTAGTGCGAAATAGTATACATTACGATACTAGTGCGAAATAGTATACATTACGATACTAGTGCGAAATAGTATACATTACGATACTAGTGCGAAATAGTACATTACTCCACGAGTTGGAAAAAGTGTTTCGCACGAGGGATGTACGAAATTTTTATCACAAGGTGCGAAAATGGCGGTTTTACGCACGCGAAGCGGGCGGAAAAGTGGCCATTTCCGCACCGAGTGATGAAAAAAGTTTTTCTGACCAGTGTGAGTTTGCAGCACGAGGGGGATGAGAGGGCTGCGATGACACGAGTTGAGAAAACGTCTTTCGCACGCGTTTCGTACAAAGCTTTATTTCCCGAGGTGTGAAAATCCGGGTTTTGCGCACGTGGAGCGTGTGCAAAATCAGCACTTTCACACCGAGTGAAATAATAGCTACGAGGGAAGTGCGCGATTTTCGCGGCGCGCTAAGCAAAAATTGTAAGTTTAATGTATCGGAAAAGAGTTTATGCTGGTAAAAAGTAAAAGCTAAAAACTGGCAGGGTAAACCGGACAATGAATGGACAGCTAAGCAGACGAAAAAGCCAATGAATAGACGTTTTTTATGCACGTGATCTTATGGAATGTGTCCATTCATTGGCCCTGTCCATTCATTGGCTGGTTTACCCTACATTAATTAAGTACAATTGTGATGAAAATTGAATATACTTTTTCATTGAAGTTAAAGTAAATTAAAGTATTTGCAATGTTTTTAATACACTGAACATTAATTTATAATTATAATTTACTTTAATTTCATTGAAACAGTATATTAATTTTTCATCACAAGTGTACATTACATTTAGCAGCCTTAGAACAACAGTGTAACAACTTATATGGCAATCCCATATAAGATGTTACACTGTTGTTCTAGGGGTGCGATTTGATGTACCTGTTTTTGGTTAAAAACTTCCAGTTAGGTATATTAAATTTACGATTTTTTTAAAGGTGTATTCACCACTTTTGCCATACGTATCTTTTAAGTTCAACTTTCTTTTTTTTTTTTTGCTCCAACGACCCTCCGATGGGTAAATTGATTGTTCGTGTGCAGGATTCACAGCCGGTAGGGGCGGTAATGCTGCTCAAGTACGAGGTGGAGTCGACGCCGGAAGCGAGCAGACCGTACAGCTTCGCGATAAGGAAACAGGGAGCGCCGAGTCATCATCTGGCCGCCGACAGCGAGGAAGCAGCCGCGAGATGGAGCACTGTCATACGCGAGGCCGTTGAAAGAAACAATCAGGTTCGAAAAGAGATTGCTTCGGTTTTTTGTTGTTGTGAATTCCGTGCGATTGCGATCGATCATTATCGCATCGTTGATTTTGTCATACAAAAATTAAATTAAATTTTTTATTTTTTAGGCTGACACGTGGCTGGACGATTCTCTGAGAATGCAAGAAGTTGCGGCGTGCGCGATCCAGAGGCCCGACTGTTTCGGTTATCTGTCGAAGCAACAGAATCGGGCACGAAAGACGTCGTCGCCGACCGGCTGGTCGCGACGCTATTGCGTTCTAAAAGACGCCGCGCTCTATTTCTACGACGACGCGAACGCCGAGAAGGCCTTTGGCGTTGCGTGCCTTCACGGGTTCAGGGTTCACGGCAGCGCGCCCAATTCAGGCGGACGGAAACACGCTTTCGAACTGCAGCCGCCGGATCCGACACAGAGAAACTACACGTTCGCTACGGAATCGGAAATGGATAAGAAGAGGTAAGAGTTATTTTTTTTTCTTTTTCGGAGAATTTATCAATCATGCGACAGTTGAGATGCGACGAAAAATACAACGTAGTCGAGAGTAACTTATCTGGGAACTGAGATTTTGAAACGGCAAGTAACGTTTTCCCACATGACGCCACTTCCGGTGGATGATTGAGATTTCCAAACCGGAAGTGACGTTTTTATCTGTGACGTCACTTCCGGTGGAAAACTGCGATTTTCAAACCGAAAGTGACGTTTATCTGTGTAACGTCACTTCCGGTGGAAAATAAAAATTGGCAAACCGGAAGTGACGTTTTCCTCTGTAACGTCACTTCCTGCGAAAGACTGAGATTTCCAAACCGGAAGTGACGTTTATGTCTGTGACGTCACTTCCGGTGGAAAATTGAGAGTTCCCAACCGGAAGTGACGTTTAGCTCTGTGACGTCACTTTCGGTGAAAAACTGAGATTTCCAAACCGGAAGTGACGTTATCCCCTATGACGACACTTCCGAAGAAAAGCTGAGATTTCCGACCCGGAACTGAGGTCCTTCATTCTCACTGCTCTGGGAATAAAGATCGGAACGTAACGTTTATTTGAAAAATTTAAAAACTACAAACGGAAGCGAAATTAGGGGAATAAAGTTCGAGATTCGCATCTCTTGTCGCATCACTACGATCAAAGTACTGAAGTCCGTTGTTAATTCGATATTCTCTTTAAAGGTGGCTCGCGGCACTCGAATACTCGATCGATCGTTGGATCAAAGTAGGTTGACGCAGCACAGCATCAACCTAGAAAAAAAACGAAGATTTAACGAAGCAGCGACGACCCATCGATTAGCTCTGTAAATCCTGTTTACCCCAAACGTCTCACCATCCCGGCTATATCGCTCGTATTTTTAGCATTGTCGGAAAACAAAAAAAAAAACAATTCGCCGTCCCAACTTCTCCCCCCCCCTTTCCTACCCCCCTCCACGCATCTTCCTTTTACCCAAAAAATTTTTACAAAAATCGACGCTCATTGATTACTTCAAATTTTTCACCCAACCGTCTTGTTATCCTATCGCCGTCATGGCTATGTAAGATTGTTAGTCGAACAAGACAAAAAATTGACGTAACGATGATTATACATACAGGTCGGAAATTCAGGCATCAAAGCATCGATAACGAAAAAAAATACACACACACACACTCACACATACACAGACAAAACATAACGCTGATGAAATTGATACCAAACTTTTTATGAATTTTTCAATCCCCATCGGTTCGATCGACGGTCGAATCGAGAGATCGATGGAAGAATGGAAAAAAACACTTGTGATTAAAGAATTTTTTTTTTTTTATCGATGAATTTTTATAGGTGTTAATGACGATGCGAGCCCTGCGATTCCAAATCGCCCCCCACCCCACCCCCTGTATATTATATTACTGATATATAAATATATTATATTGTATAGAGAGTCCGTTTTATCGGCGGATTGAATATTTTGGGTCGTACGAGGTATAATTGTATGAAAGCGCGTATGAGTTCGAGAATTTCGGTGAAATTGATTTTGAACGATAGTCGATTGTTATCATTGATAGTGTTTATCGCATCGTAAATCGAGACGCGCGATGATTAATATATTATCTATACACGTATACACGCAAAGTAACGAGAAAAACAACAACAACAACAACAAAATAAAAACCAATGTTATATTATATATACACGCTGAAAACAACACGAATATTAGAAAGGGAGAAAATGAAACGACGCGAATGCCGAGGAGTGAGTGAGTGAGTGTGCGAAAGATTTTATGAGATCGTTGTTATTCGTTTAAAAAAAAAACAAAAAAAAAACAAAAAAAATACCAAACAAATATATATACACACGTACATGCATACAGAGTGAAGTATCCGAAAAAGTGAAGAATACGTAGAAGAAATCGAAGACGAAACACCCCCCCCCCCCCCCCCCAAACTATTTATCGTGGATATTTGTATTGTATACCTCGTCTGCATGCTCGCATTTAAAGAAAATGAAAAAAAAAAACAAACAAATCGTAAGCGTTTATAAAAATCGACAGATAAAAATGAGAAGATAATACTGAAAAATTTATAAAACAAAAAAATAATTGATAAACAAAAAGGGAGGCCATGGTGAGAGACGACGAGAGTGTTGAACGAAGGATTGAAGGACGATCGAGTGAATCTTTTAGAAAAAAAGAGCGTTTTGAATCTACTTGTCTTTTTTTCTCTCCCTTCGTTCCACGATTCCGCGAGCCAAGAGAAACGCGCATGTACAAAGTGTTCCGACCGTGCGCAAGCCGCACGAATTATTATCGTGACAAATACGCAGAAACGTTACGAGGGAAGATTGAAAGGCGGAGGAACGAAAAAAAAAAGAGAAAGGCCAAAAGTTAAATGAAAGGGAAGAGTGTGAGAGCGGACGTGCGTGTGAATGTCTCGGGTGTGCATGTGTGTGCACGTGTGAGAAAGCTGAAAAAAAGATGAAAAAATATTAAGTCAACCCGCTCAAAATCAGAGATAATAAAATAAAGACTTTAATACCAGTTACATAACGGCTGATGCCAATCACTGTTTACTATTATTCCATCGTCGTCGTCGTCATCGTCGTCATCGTCATCGTCGTCGTCGTCATCGTCATCGTCGTCGTCGTCGTCATCATCTTTACCATGAATTTTTCAATATTTGCAATACCGAATCTACAACCAAACAAAAAAATAAATAAACCTTGTCTTAAACTGGATTGCTGGACCATCGAGAGTTTTCCATTTGAAAATAGCGTATTTTCCAAAAGAAAAAAAAATACATGTGCTTCGTCGATGTAACGTTGTATCGAATAAAACGTAATTTACTAAATGTTACTTAACCGACGAGATATTCGTCCGACTGGATTCGTGTACACGCCGAGGGCACGTCGTTTCTATCGGATCTCAATTAATCACAGACCCGACTCGACACCGGCAAACGAATATGGAAAAATTCGGCGACGGGTGAGAGAACTTTTTTTTTTTAGAGAGTAAAATTTTACAGCTCCGTTCGCTGTAAAATTTCGTCAAGGAAATTAGAGCCAAGTCTAACTTTCGTCACTCGTCGATATTTGTTTAATTTATTTATTTATTTACCATTAATTGTTATATTATCGATTCTCAATAGATATTTTATATATATATATATATATATAGTCCTCTATTGATACTGAACAGAGGACACTTATTTGTGTACAATTATTACAGTATAACACACAGCCGACTCCGATTTCGATAGTTTATATCAGAGCTGGGCAAAGTACAAAAAAATACTTCGAGTACAAATTATCACAAGTACTTGAAGTATCAAGTACATTTTGTCCTTGACGTATTTCTCAAGTATTCTCTCCAAATACTTTTCGCAATTAGGTTCGTGGCGTTAAGAGTTATCTAGGCGTTGAAACAAAGTGTAAAGTAATTTGCACATGGCTTCCTTCATTGTCAAAAATCGCTGACTGACATTTTCGTAATTCAACGTTTTAAGGCTATTTTTAATGGATTCTCCACTTTTTTCATTTAAAAAAATCCATAAAAAAATGTCAACAAATTTAATTAAAAACCCGGAAGAGGTCCATTTTCGTCCCTTCTCGTTTTTGTTTAAGATATTTTTTTTATAAAATATTAAACGAAAACGAAAAGGCGCGATGGTTCTCGTTTTTTGAACAGATTTTTTAAAAATAAATTAAAAAAAATGATTCTCGTTAAAATTATACTTATTCAAGATTTTAAACAGATAATCATATATTAATAGAAATGGAATGTCGTGCTACTCATCGAGCATCTGTAATCCGAGCGTCTACTCAAACAGTACTTGTACGTGGTACTTAAAATCGTAAAACAATACTTGTGTACTTCAAGTACGTACTTGAAGTACCAAAAAAGTACCCGGCACTTCAAGTACTGCCCAACTCTGGTTTATATAGCCTCATTCCTTTTTATATTCCATATATATAAATCAACACCGCCCCCCCCCCCTCCCCCCGCGAGTGAATAAATATCCGACATGGTAAAATGGAATGTGCAAAGGAATAATATAGACAAAGTTACTTTGCTTTGGAAGAATAATACTGTGGGTGTTACAGTGAGACTGCGGTGGAGAATGAAAGGATGCATTAATATCCTTGTGCACCGGTAAATTGGTTGACGAATATATCTCAAATTGCCCCGACAAGACTATCCGCGCCCCAGTGCTCGGACGATCGTTCTCGTGAGTGGAAAAGTCTCGTTGTTTGAACTGGGGCAACGAGCGCTCCAATCGTCCTCGTTCAGCGAGAATACCATCGCGCCGCCGAATCCGTTGGCTCTGATCCACTGGGCCTTCGATATGAAACGTAGAACAATTCGAGATCAGATTATTTTAGACGAGAAAATCGAGTTAACAGGCAGCCAATGGAGCCACATTGTTTTGCCGAAGGTTCAATCGGCCGAATCGATGATCGATGTGGAAATTGTATTTTTCTGAATCGTCAAAATGCTGAAATTTTATTCATCCGAATCGTCAAAATGCCGAAACTTTATTTATCCGAATCGTTAAAACGCCGAAAGTGTATTTTTCTGAATCGTCAAAATGCTGAAATTTTATTTATCCGAATCGTCAAAATGCCTAAACATTATTTATCCGAATCGCTAAACTGTCGAAACGTTATTTGTCCGAATCGTCAAAATGCCGGAACTTTATTTATCCGAATCTTCATTTCGGCGAACGTTGCTCTTCGGAAATGATAGATGACCGAACGTTACGTCGTGGAATCGCTATATAACCGAACGTAATTTTTTAGAATAACAATAGCATTTTTTTCGAATAACATTTTCGACCGTGCGACGATTCGCCCGATTGAAGTTTCGGCAGAATAATGTGGCTCCGCAACCGATTATCGAGATTTTGTGACCGACCTTCTGCAGAACGCTGACAGAGTCGTCGTAGGAGACCCACTCGTCGTGCTCGTAAGCGTAAGGAACTTTGCCGTCCTCGTCGTAGCGTCTCGTTGCTCCTCCGGCAAGAAACATGCAGACGTCCGTGTAAGAAACAAATCCGTTAGTTCCAAGTTTACCGAAACCCTTGGTCGGGGCCAAGAGATCGTGATTCAGGGCGTTGTCGAGGGTGAAACTGTGACCGTACGTCGGAATACCGATAACGAGCTTCTCCCTGGGCATCCCCTTGGACAGCCAATACATCGCCGAGTAGTTTACGTTCAAAGTTCGAACGTAACCGCTCTCGGAGCTTCGGGGATAGAGGGGAGCGTTCATGTCCGTTATCGGGAAGTACCACACGTAGAAGTGATAGTCGTACGACATCAGATTTACAAAGTCCACGTGCCTGGAGGGACAGAACGTTGTTCGTCATTAGTTTCGATTGCACTAATGAGACTACATTTCTTCTGTAATAAAAAAAAAAGATTGCTTATGGGTCATTCCCTACCATTTGGACCCCGGTCTCCCGTCTACTTTTTGGATTGGGCCTGCTATTTTTTATATAACTTTTTATATGACATTACAAAAAATATTTTAAATTAAAAAATAGTTAACCGATAACCCATAATCGACTGATTTTTTCATCTAATTTTAGTCACTGTTTTTTCCGACAAAAAATTGGAAAAAAATATAAATATATAAACAATCGCGGGCTGAATCCAAGATGCGAGTTAGACCCAGGTCGAAGTGGTAGGGAATGCCCCATATAATCATCAATTGCTAATGAAATTACTCGGCAATTTGAGGAACGTTGTAACTCTGATCAATGATAGCAGCGGGAGCTGCGACGGCTACCGATAACAATAATTTTCTGCCGCTCCGGTCGAATTCCTTTCGCAATTCTTGAAGCAACTGAACGAAATATATCTTCTGCCTTTCGTCGGAGCCGAGCCAGGCCGGGAACTCCCAGTCTATGTCGAGACCGTCGAGATTCAAAGCCTTGGTCACGTTGAGCACAGATCTGATGAATCTGCGGAAAAAACCAAATATCGAATCGATCGAACAGAATCGCGGATAGGATATTGCAGCATCTAGAAAAAAATACCTTTTCCTGTTCGCGTGCGTCTTGACCATTGGAGGAAATCCCTCGCGGAGCTCGTCCATTCCACCCGCGCTGAGCATCACCTTTAGTTTGGGCTCGCGATTCTTCAATTTCGCTACTCCCTCGTATATCGACGAGTCATCGCCCAAACTTATGGTGCTGTTCACCACGCTCGCAAAACCCACGATAAGATGCGTACAAATACGAGGGTCAAGGTGCGACGGACTGAGCTCCCACGACGTGTTCACGTTTCTCGGTATTGTGTAGTAGCAGACGATGATCTGACTATAAAGAAAACGAAAAAAAATTATTTAAGCAAATCATGCAAAGTTACCACATAAATGCGAGTGCCCACTAAAAAATACATTTAATTGTTTCAGATTACTTAGAGTTCTTAAACACTTAAATCTCAAAATTTAGCGTTTCGTTTCCTCATAGAGGGATTATTATTACTATTATTATTAAACTTTACAGAAAGGAAGTGCAACACTTATAAAATCTGCATCTTGTTAACTGATCACATTTTTCTTTTGTTATAGATTCTTGTAAATTCCTTTAAATTCTTATAAATTTTGTGTTCACATATATAATTATGATTTCGCGTGTCCACGTATAATTTCATGTGAACATGTCATGTAAACATATACAGGTCCAGCCTGTTCTTAAATTCTAAAAAGCGATATTGTTTGGTTTTACAAAAAATTTGTTTGTAATAAAAAAATCAGGTTTTTAGTGTCAGAGTTCTTAAAAAGTCTAAAACTTTGAGTAAAATGATTTTTTAGTTGGTATCCGGATGTAAGTCCGTGTGTGTAACAGACTTGCATAGTTTAAAACATCTATAACTCGGTACCGGCTTGAAATAGTGAGTTGAAATTTGGTACATTAGTAGAGTAGCCGTGTCCCTCGGTGCAATTTTCATGATGCCGGGTTCGAGATGTGCAAATTTGAAATGTGCAATTTTTTTAATATCTTTTTTACAAAAAAGTAGAAAATCTTTTCCTTCGTCTACGTGCCAAGAATAAAAGCAAAAATGATGAGTTCGATAAGCGAGAAAATGAAAAGGTAAGAAAGACCTTCAGTACTGCGAAGGTTGCAAAACTTGTCTACCTGGTTGCCCCGCGACCGGATTGTTCGCTCTTGGCAACGGTTGAGTTCCTGTCCGCATTCTGGTTCTCCTTCGTCGACTCGGCGTACATCCCAGCCCGACGTAGCCACGGAGCAATCTTGGCATCTCGGCAGTCGGGTACAAAGGACGACCGGTTTGGTTTCGAAATCGGTCGGTCTATCAGTGCAATCACCAGCGTCGCCGTCAAACCCAAGAAACCTAAAACGCAGACTACAGCGCTGAGGTAGAACGAAGCGTAGAACAGTTGATCCTTCCAGCTGTTTCTGCAAAAACAATTTAAAAAAAACCAATCACTTACAAAAATTATGTTGATTTTCACAATTCGTCGACAAATTATCGCAATTTTTTTTCAAATTCAAATAAAGCGCGGGTCTACTACGCTAAATTTTGCGCACTTGCAACCACCTGATTTGTTTACGATTTTTCCTTCACTTTCACAATATATTACTTCACCGATTTTCCAACGATCTTGAAGTTAATTAACGAGCGTGCACATCGAACGACACACGCAAACAACAGAACGCGTGACGCCGTCGAAGAGAGCAGGAAAACGGTAAACCAGACGTTCTAACAATAGCCGAAAAAATCAATACGGATCTGACAGATTACCATTTCCCTGGTAAAGACGAGGCGGCGGCAAACCGGCAGGGGGGGGGGGGGGTAAAAATTACGTATCGAAAAGAACAATATCGTTCAAATTTCTCTGACAATGAAACAAAAGCTGTTGGTGTGATTGTAAGATTTTAACTCACTGTCGTGCGTCGCTCAATAATTCGTACTTTGCCAGTCGCACTGGGATTTGGTTAACCATTGATCGTACCGTGAAACTTCGAGACTTTACCGAACTCGTTGACGCTCCTCAATAGTCTGTTATTTCGGAATTTCTTCCCAATTCCAACGTCATTCGACACACTGCTCTTCGCACTCGCTCGCTCTTTTCAATCCTTCGTAAACATTGACGAGGAACCAGGGAACGTTTCCGCTCGGTGGAGAATCAACTCTCCGGGATAGGCACGGCGATCGCCTGAGATTTTGGCAACCAATCAGCAGTCGCCTTGACCTGGGCAGTCACGGCGGCGTCCAATCAGCGGATTCGTTGGGCCGGAGCGCGTTCGTACGAACTTGCTTCGTCACTCTGTAATGGAATCGCGTGCATAAAACTATGTAACCCTTTGTGGAGACTCCTGCTTGTGTTAAAAACATTAATTACGATGAAATCATTGTCTGATCATCCGACGAGGCACACGGTAAATTATATAAGTCGTGAGGAAATTTATGTCGGGGCTTTCAATGGTATAGGACTTTATTTATTTTTTTTATCTTTTACCATTATTTACGACGATGCGATAAGTTGTTCGCTGAATATCTTAAGCACGCAAGGACAACGTTTAAATTCGACCTGCTAAATATGGGACGAATTATCATTTCTTGTACATTCATATTTCTCACAGTTTGTCAGGGATGAACGAAAAAAATAATTTATTTTAGATTAGGATAGTAAAGATAAAGGAGATTTCTTTTTTATATAAAGTAATTTTTGTTAATTAGTTTCCGCACGAAAATATGAATGTAAGCTATGAAAATCTTTTTAAAGTATCTTTTTCGTAAATACTGACGATGCAATAAGTTGTTCACTGAATATCTTAAGCACGCGAGAACAACGTTTAAATTCGACCTGCTAAATATGGGACGAATTATTATTTCTTGTATATTCATATTTCTCACGGTTTGTCAGGGATGAACGAAAAAAAAAATTTTAATTCGAAAATAAAGATAAAGAAATCTCAATTTTTTATATAAAGTAATTTTTGTTAATTAGTTGTCGCACGAAAATGTGAATGTAAGCTATGAAAATCTTTTTAAAGTATTGTTCTGTAAATAACACAATGGAAGACAATAATTATTTTTTTAAGTTTAACAAATAAGAATTGAAAATTTTTTTTTTCGCACATCCCTAGTGTATAGCGTCGTACATTCGGCGCTTGCAATAGTATTTAAAGCGTTTACTTATTTGTACTGTGCGACAATGATAAGCACCGTTTTTAGTTTATTTTGTGTGGCAAGTGTTTGCGCTGACTGTTAATAAAAATTAATTGCGGAGATATCGAGTTCGATAATCGTTATCTTATCTCCACATAGCACCTGACAAGTTTCGTTAATTGTGATATAAAATCGTGATAAGTAAAAGCCGCCTTTGATTAGCTGACTGATTTTAAAAAAATATCGGGCAATATCCGTTCAATTTCCTCCAGCGGGAATGAGATCACTGTCCTCCGGAATTCCTTCGCGCTTATAGCGTTGTTGGCTCACTAAGTAAACGACGAGGCCGCCGAATATCACGAAAAAGAGTCCGATTATGTTGATGAGAACTGCTTCGCCGGACAAGCTGGAATATTCGACCCTGGAATAATAAAATGATTTTTTATGAGACGGTAATTCGAAAGAGAAGATCAAGTAGGGGCATAGTACGGAAATATTTTTGTAAGGTTTGATTAATATTTTTTTTTAAATGTTGAAAATATCTTATCAATATTAAAAAAATATTTGTGAAATGTTTTAAAAACACTTTGAAATATTTCAGAAATGTTTTGCTGAAATGTTTTTTGAACACGCAGCGAAACATGAAAGATTGCATCGCCAATATAAATTACATATACACGGAATAATCACGGAACGTTAGCAGAAATATTTCGGTGAAACATGAAATTGAAAATATTTCAAAATGTTATTTTCATATATTTTAGAAATATTTCGTAAGATTTGAAAGATTGGAAATATTTCTGAAATTATTTTAAAATTTTTATGGAGAGCAGTGTTGCTCAAAATTAATTTAACGAATTTATGGTGAAAAATCTTACGCTGGGGTGAACATTGCTTTCTCATTGAGTCCGATGAGGCAGGAGGCGATGACTCCGACGAAACCGGCTGTACCGAAGTAAACGTGAATCGGTAGGTAAGATGCTCGCAGAGGGCCCTTGATTCCTGGGAAAAAGAACGACGTGAAGCCGGCCACCCACTGAAAAATAAATAAAAAAACAACATGTTAGTTGTTATGTATTATTTTTGTAAAACGAAAAGAAACAAACCAATGTATACACTTGAGCAGCCACCGTAAATATTATATAATATTATTATTATTATTATTATATTTCAAGGTTAATAGCTCATAATGATTTATTGATTATTTCGTCGTATCAATCGACCGACCTGGCAGCAGAATAAAATGACGCTGGTCATCCCGACCCAACTGTGGAGGCTGTACATGTTGGGGATCGGCGGACTCTTCAGGTTGTGACTATCGAAGGCCGCTATAAGAGCTACGATCGTCAGGACAATGACGAATATCATTGTGCCACCGTGGATGAGCTTCAGACTCTTCTTGCGTCGCATTCGTTGGCTTCTGTATATCAGCATTCCTGCAATAGAGATCGTCTATAATTGAACAATTATCGAGCAACGATTGTCGACGTTACCACGGTCGGTAACAAAAATCTGTAGTTAATTTAAGTAATTTTTTCTAAAGATGTTAAAGGTCGAATTTTAAGACTTTAGTTCGAACTCAAGATCGCTCTTGAGTTCGAATTTATGATCGAAGTTTGGCTCGAACTTGCCGAATTTGCGTGATTAAGATCGAACCAAAGTTCCAACTTAAGATCGAACCCAAGTTCGAACTTAATATTGAACTGAAACTATAATCGAATTTGAGTACAGAATTAAGTTCGAACTCAAGCACAAAATCCAGTTCGAACTGAAGTTCGATTTTAAGTTCAGTCTCAAGAGCGATTTTAAGTTAAAACTAAAGTCTTAAAATTCGACCCTAACTGTCCCCAGTCGGAATAAAAATTTCGATGAATCGGAAATCAATTTTCCTTTGACTCGGTGGAGAAAGAAAAAATTACTGTTTTTGTTACCGACCGAGCCTGTGCGGTGGTTCGCATCGGTTTAATCGAAGCGAAAGAATTTGTCACCATTTGCATAGAGAAAAACGAGGCCGATGGTCATCAACAAAGGGTGCCAGTTGAACTCCAGGCCAGGGTCCGAGTGCCAGGCGAAGCCACCACGAAAATGCGTTAGCCACACAGTTACGAGGACTACGAGTACACCGCCGAAAAATTCGGTCGTTCCGAACAGAAGGTCGAAGCCCTCGAGGTTTTGCGTCCGCGGCGGTTCGCCGATTTGATCCATGTCTGAAAAAAGATTTAAAAAATTGTTTATATTAAAAAGATATATATTTTTTTATAAAAAAAAAAATATTTAAATTCGTAATTCGATTATCAAAATCATTGATCCTAGAGAAAAAATGTCATAATATTTATTTTTCGACCCTACGATATAACGGGTAAATGCTATTCGCTCGATACTAAAAAGAAAATCGGATTTTCCATCTACCTGAACAAACGGTGTAATCGTAATTTGTAAATTTAATGGACATGGCGTGTGTGCGACGCATAAAGCGACGACGGCTGAAAAAACAGAGAGGTTTCGAATAAAAGTCAAGTTATGTTTGTTGTCTCAACGTAAATACGTCGAGGCCGCTATAACATAAAATAAAAATAGCTGTAAGTAATAAAAATAGCTATAACTATACATAATATAATACACTGCGCATTAGTTGCACGATCACGGTCTGCCGACTGGGACGATTGTAAAAGCCGGCTTCACGCCTCGTTGCCCGAGAAGTCTCGAATATAAACTTTCTATCCGATAGCGTGAAGAAAAAAAAGTGTTGCCGAAAAGTGTAGCATATGGCTTAGGTGACCTAGTGTTATTGGACTGCGCTCAAGTAATCCTAACCGAAAGGCTCGCGCAATAATCTAACTATGCACGATAGTAATTTTAATCGATATAATAAAATAGATAACAACAAAAAAGTGACTTTGTAAAGTTCGTCTCATTATAATTTCTTATCGTTAATACTAATTTCAAACCTACTCACCTTCGTAGCTGTTTCGCGCAATTTTGGCTGATTTATGAGCGATTCGCAACGGCGACTAAAATTGTGTATAATATCAACAGGTCGCGGAGACGTGTGCGTCAGCGAGAGGCAGAAACCGAGCGGCAACTGCTAAAGGCGTAGACGAAACCTTTCATTGATTTTCTCATGGACAGCGAGTCAGCTGTTTTGTCGTTGTGTAGGAAAAAGAGAGTCCGCATTCGAGGCTTCGTACACACGTAAGCAGCTGCGCTATATTCCCGATGCGTGAGAGATCGTGCGCAGTGGCACAGTGCGCAGCAAGTAGCCGACGGTCGATGTCAATTTCCCTAGTGCTTTGACCACGCGCTCCGGCATTACCGCCGCGATCTACACGTGTTTTCTTAGATCGGATCTATACTTTCGTCGTCAAGGACCGACTGTACGTAACGTAAAAAAAAAAGCAATCGAAACACGATGCGGAGACTCTCGGAGGAACGAACGAAATTGGTTTTCGAAAAATTGTCGAAGTAGTGAGTTATTTCGAAAATTTCTTATCCTTTTTTTTAGGTTATGTTCCGAGCATGTTGTTTATGTTGCTCGTGCGCGGGACGTATTTTTCGGTAACGGAACACCAACAGTTACTTAGTCGTAAAGTTAAATAAGCAATTTTGTTAATCTGTTCGGCAGCATCGGTGACAACGTCAAAGTCCTGGTCGACCGCCCGGATGGAATTTACTGCTTCAGGGAGAAAAAAGATAGGGTGTACTATGTTTCGGAGAAGATTCTTTCTCTGGCGAGCACCGTAGCTCCCGATCACCTCATGAGCTTCGGCACTTGCTTCGGCAAGTTCACAAAATCTGGCAAATTCAGGCTTCACATAACGGCGTTGCACTACTTGGCACCTTACGCACAGGTAACGTATACATATATATTGTAGAGTTGGTGCAATTTTGTTAAAAATCCATCTTTTCTTACGGCAAAGCAAAACAGAAACTTTTTCCTAATGCATTCACATAAAATTCTGCTTTCCATTTCTTTGAAGGGAGCGCAAAAGGCACATTCCTTGCTTATGGCTTGTGCAGCATGCAGCATTTTCACACTCGCCCAGAACTCCCTTTCTATGCCTCTGCATAGGCAAATTAATTTATCCGGGTTTATCAGAAACCTATCTACAATATATTGCTCTAATGAATAATTATTTCTTATGGATCTTCAAAAATCCAGTTAATGGCAAGTCAAATTTCTTGAATTCAAGAGAAGTCCCATAAAAGGTACTAAAACTATCCAAATTATGCTTTAAAATGTAAAATTGAATAATGTGATTATACAGTTGCTTTAATTTTTACAAGAAAAAATTAAATCAAATGTGACTTGGTGTCCACCCGTCTTCCAGGCTTTTCCACCTCGGAGGGTCGTGAGAACGACCGGCTTGCGTGGCATCTCGACAACCATCCCCTATTTCTCTCCTGTTTACAGCCGTTTCGCTACATCTTAAATGATCCGATTTAACTGAGCCGCACGCTTCGATTTATTTTAAAACACATAACGATTATCGACCTTATTCTTGCAGTACAAAGTTTGGCTGAAACCTTCGGCCGAGCAACAATTTCTATACGGTCACCACGTCGCGAAAGCGGGCCTCGGAAGGATAACGGAGAGCACAGCACAGTATCAGGGAGTCGTAGTTTTTTCTATGAACGATATACCGCTGGTGAGTCAACGATAGTACCGTGTACAGTAGAACCTCGATTATTCGAAACGATCGGTGTCGAGCCTAGTTCGGATCAACGATTATTCGGATAATGGAAATTTGAAGACGAAAAATAAAATGCTAACGTAAAACATCGAAAAGCAAGGTGAAAATGTGCCCGTCTAGCTGCAGAAAAATTTCAAATTTTTGTAGTCCAGCTTAAGAACATTATGATTACGCTCAGAGGTGGAAGTTTCGTTCGTCGAAGTCGCACAAGCACTAAACTACAAAACTATTGTTTAATGACAAATCATTTTTGACATACACGCTTATGTCTCTCGTCGGAAAGACCGAATGAATATGCTGCGCGAAAAACTAACGTGCCGATTTATCGATTCCGAGTTAATTATCTGATAGAGAATTTCATGCGTCAACTACTCTGTTTGAGAATATGTTTTTTCACGGGCAATGACAGAAATTTTGCGTCATTGTTCGCATAATAGAAATTCTGATAAAGCAAGTCGCAGTTACGATAATCGAGGTTCTACTGTATAAAAAATTCTTCCTTGTTGAGAAATCGTCAGTGTAACATTTGAATTTTGCAGGGTTTCGGGGTAGCAGCGAAGAGTACGGCGGATTGCAAAAACGCGGATCCATTGTCGACGATCTGCTTTCATCAAGCCGACATAGGCGAATATATAAGATCGGAGGATACGTTACTTTAGAAATAGTCTTTGTCTATAATTTATCGATACTTTGGTTGACGCAACGAGAGTACGGGGACGCGAAACGATCTGTAAGTAAACGAATAAAAACGTACGTACGACAAGATAAACTTTGAGCTGCTCGGAATCGTCAGAATGTCCTTCGAACAGTTTTAATTTGGACAACGAACGCAATCTGAGATAAGGAAATCGCAACATATTTGATTTATTCAGTCCCTCCTTTATTATAAAAACTACTCGAGTATTCGGTCTGTCAATGGACAAAAACACCATAAATTCATTCGATTATTTCAGACACCCCAAATAAATTGGTCAACAATTTACATGCTACTTATGAACTATCGAACAACCCACCCAAGCCAGCTGCCCCATTGACCTTAGTTCAATCGTTTTATGTACAAGAGGCCTCGGCAAAAAGTATTAAAAAAATAACAATTGCTATGACCCACAATTGATCGATAAGTATTTTTCCCCTTGCGTTTAGTAATTTGATTAACTTTGAGCAAATAACAGTGATATTTTTATATCTCTCTTCGCATTCATCGACTGCGAAGAATATTTTATCCTATAAAAAATCTATCCGCTACACCTTTTTTGTTCCTTTCTACTTCAGTCTTCGGTAATTATTGGTGGCTTCGTATTTTGTTTTTTTCTCCCTCATCATTCGTCGGGTAGTTTTCCGTTTCTCCCACAATGCGTTATCTCGGGACGATTTTGTCGCCGTAATAATCAAATTGCCATTTTTGATCGTTCAATTTATCGGAGCAAGTGCTCGCGAATAAGTCGCCTTGACTTTTAACTCCCGTTCCGTCGAGACATAGTCCGGTTGCCACGTGCACTATCTTGCCGGCCTGAAAAAAATGTACATATGTTTTTCAATTATACAACTGGATAAAATTAAATGAACATAAATCAATTTATCGGCGAACTCTCCAACCTCGGTCAATATCCATTCTTTGTCCTCCCCGCGGTCTTGGCACTCCAGCATTCGTACTTTGGGACGCGGTCCGCTATCCTCTTCGGTATTCACCGTGGCGCAGACTTCGTCCCTTCTCAATTCACCCGAATTGCTCAACGAAAAAAGCTGGGCGATAGTTTTGATCGGTTAAAAATCATCGTGACTGGTTAACGAAGCCCTGATTTCCGAACGAAATTCTCACCTGGCTGGGATACAATTTCTTGAGGCAACTGTACAATCCCAAATTGTAGGGTTTGTCCTCGTCCCTCTGCAAGTTATCGAGACACAAATTTCTGTCACTGAGCTGCACGCGACCGTAAGCTATGACGTTCTCGTCGGGAATAAATTTTTCCGGATACACGTTCTCGAGATACCATTTGAAACTCTTGCACTTAAGTCTGTCGCGAAGCTCGAGCCTCTCGGATAGATCACCGATCGTTTCTCTATCGTCCTGTTTTTTTTTTTTCGCGAAAAATTGAGCATTATTTATACTGTTCCGAGACGTATTATTGGCATTACTATAAATTACCTTGAACTCCTCGCGATGCAACAAAAACAATCTTTTGTAATCGTCCATCCAGACGTAAACGAGACGCGCCGTATTTATTCCATGAGTGTCCTTGTCGTTAGGAAATTTGTAAGGATGGAAATTACGAAAAATGTGACCAACCCTCGAGCAAGGTATCGTCTCGAGGGATCCGCCGCACTGCCAGACCTTTGTAGAAAAAAAAATGTATACGAGTGTAAAAGAAAAGAAGTAAAAAAAATTGTCCATTAAGAAGATTATGTAAATCACCCTAAAAGACATCTCGAGATTTTCACCTCCCCAGCCGTCCATTCGATCGTCGTAGCTGCCAATGTCCCAAAAATACTGCCTATCAATGGCGAAGAGGCCACCGGCCATTGTCGGAGATTTGGTAGGTGAAATTTTTGTGGCACGAGAACGCACTTCCTTCTCCTGCATGTTTATCCAGGTGAAATGACCCGACCAGGTGAAACCGCCAACTTGAAAGAAACTTGGATCGTTGTCACGATGATACTCCAGAGTTTCCTCCGATATGTTGTCGATGATTGGCATAAGTACTGCGTTGCGCTTCTCTTTTATTCTCTGCAACAGTGGCCTGAGCCTGGGATTGTTTACGATTATGAAAAATGTAATGGAAAAAGAAAGGAAAACAAAAAACGATGGCCCGCTTCTAATAATCTATAAAAAAGAAACCTATCGTACGGATCAAAAAAATATATTGCAAGTTGCAAAGAGCATATTATTTTAAACTATACAAAGTAAATTACTTTGAGCAAAGTTTACTATGTTAGAATTCGATAGAATTTTATAGAATATTTTAAGCGGGGACACTGTAAATTCAACTGTAAATCCAACCAGTCGACTATGACCTCGCAGTGCGCATCGAGAAACACCAAGATGTCTCCTTTCGCAGTTCTGGCTCCGCTCAATCTCGCTCTAATTAAACCCATGCGTTTATCCAGCCGAATCAATTTCACTTTATCAGACAAACGTGTCTGCAAGTAATAATCCAACTTTCCTCCGAGGTCATCTGCAAAATTGTACAATCATTTACCTCGTCCATGTGCCTTTACTCAAGGCACATTGGCAATAAAAATGAAGAGATAAAAACCTTCATCGCTGTTGTCATCGACAAGGATAATTTCCTTGATCAGTTGTTCAGGCGAATTGGTCAGAACACTGACAACTGTTCTGAGCAGGACGCTCCAAGGCTCATTGTAAAATATTATTACCACGCTAGCGCTTGGTAGCCTCGAGTCGTAAGTTACATTGGCGCATCTGCAAGAGAACGCAATCAAAATTTTCCGAACAGTTTTATCGGATCTGGAATCAAAATTGAAAAACTCACAAAGGATCGCGAACATCGGGAAGCTTTCTGGTCAGTGGAATCTTGTCTGAAAGTAAGACATTGAGAGCTTTCTTTTCCATAATCTCCTTGGCTTTCATTTTTTCTCTCCCGAAGAGCACCGCAGGCTTTCCGTATTCTCCAAGATCAGCGACGATTGAACTTTCCCATTTCGATATCGCCGATTCATACCTGTTGATTAAATATTATTTTTAGTCACTGTTCAATGTCTTAAATATAAAAAAAATATATCCTTCATAAATCCTCCTTGGATTCGAGGAGGCTTAGAGGATCCTACACTACGCTTAAAGTCATGAAATTTTTATATTCAGTGTTGAAGAGCTTAACTTCGAAAGTTCTCTGATCTACCATTGAATACGCACTACACATCGCTGTTATATGAAAAACTGTGATACGCTGTGTGCAATGGAATAAATTGTAAGATATATATTGTGCAGTGGTCAGGGCGGATGAAAACTTAATAATGTTTGGAATGTTGAAACTTAATAATCTTTGGAATGTTAATTATAGTATCTTGCATCAAATTAAATAGACTATAACTTACATCTTTTTCGTACAAATTTTATTCCCTTTAAGACAAATAAGTAAATAAATAAATTAATATTGTTGTATGTAGATGTGTTAATTTTATAGTGAAATCTCTAACGTATGTTCCGTATTATGATTGAAATACTAGTTATATATGTAAACGGGCAATGCCCCTTAATCAAATACACAAATAAATAAATAAAAAAAACTCACTTGGCTCTGTCCTTCTCGTCAAAATGTTTTCTTCCGGCGCTTTCATGATTGTCGCCGATTATCCGTGCGCTCGGCGCTGCGTCGACGTCGTTGATTTTACTGTCAAACGCGAAACTGTCGGAAACTCTCATGATACGTTTCGCTATCACTAGAACACCGATGACGTATATCATGCACACGGTGAATTTAACGATTTGTCTTCGCCGTCCGACAATCATTTTTACGATATTATCATTATCGTAGTAAATTTTATTTTATAATAAACTGTTTAGGCGAATCTCGACGATGGAAGAGACTCGGCAGCTTTCACGGTGTGAAAGTTCCAGCTGTGACAATAATCCTACGGTAAAAGAGAGCTCCAGATAAGGAGAAGACAGGAGCAAACAGAGAATATAACATCGAAGCGGGACGGTGGCCAGCCAATGAACAGGTGTAAAAAATCCGAAGCATCGCTCTATTTAGTTAAATTTTTTTTCTTCCCAAGGTCACTTCATCGTTATTACGTCGAGTCTCTTGTAGGTTATATGAGTCTTTACTCGGCCATTTTGCTTTTTACCGCTACGCGCTTCCCGCCAAAAGTATTCGAACTTCTGGTTCGCGCGGGTCAACGACTTTTACTGTTATCAGATTCTAGCCTATTTCGGGAAATCGATTGGAGATTTCTTGACAAAAATAAAATTTATTACATCACATTTGTTACACATCGATATCAATACGATAATCACGCTTTCGAACGATTCCTTTCACGCGCAATATCGTGGTCGTTTAAAGGGCCGAAGTATTTTTCAATGTCCTTGAAACTCTTGCGGAGGGTCTCTGGAAGAAATAGATACACGAAACTCGTACCTATGAGGGACATGAGACTGAAGAAGAAAAATACGTTTTGGGGTCCGATGACGAGGAGGGCGTACGGATAACTCTTTACCACGGCGAACATCATGATGTAAGTGAAGAAAATCATAAAACCGCCGCCAACGCCTCAAAACAATATTGGCAACAATTCGCCGATCAACGTAACAGCACGATAACGAGGAAAAACCATTTTTTCTTGGGCCCAAAGTATTCGAATTTTTGGATCGCGCCGGTCAACGACTTTTACTGTTATCAGATTCTAGCCTATTTTGGTAAATCGATTGGAGATCGATTGACATATAAAATTTATTAAATAACATTTGATACCAAATGTGATTTTATACATTTTATTTTTGTCAAGAAATCTCCAATATAATATAAATTATATCACATCGATATCAATACGATACCAATACGATAATTACGCTTTCGAACGATTCTTTTCCCGCGCAATAGCGTGGTCGTTTGAAGGGCTGAAGTAATTTTCAATGTCCTTGAAACTCTTGCCGAGAGTCTCGGGAAGAAATAGATACACGAAACTCGTACCTATGATGGACATGAGACTGAAGAAGAAAAATACGTTTTGGGGTCCGATGGCGAGGAGGGCGTACGGATAACTCTTTACCACGGCGAACATCATGATGTAGGCGAAGGAGATCATAATACCGCCGCCGACGCCGCGAAACGATATAGGCAACAATTCGCCGATCAGCGTCCAAGGTATGACGACGAAGCCGAGGGTGCTCATGCACACGTAGAAGAGGACGATAACGAGGAGAAGCCATTTTTGGTGGGCCAGCGACGAGCCGGCGTCGCCGCTCGCGTCGCAAAACGACGTCAAATAAATGAACATAGCGGAGAAGAACATGGCGAACGCCATACCGAGTCCGCTTGCGATGCAGAGGATTCGTCTGCCGATGGTACGGCTGAGATAAGCCGTAAGTACGCTCATGAAAAATCTTATAACGCCGAGGAGCAAAAGTGCGGCGTACTCGTCGAATCCGTTTCCAAAATTACCGCCGATCTCGCGAAATACTGATATGGCGTAAAAAATAACAACGTAAACACCGGACAATTGTTGCATCAGTAATATCACAAATAGCAACAGCAGAGGCTTGTAAATTATTGGCTGGCGCAGTTTGTCCACGTAATATTTACTGCGTTCGAGGAACGATCCCGTCGATTCTCCGGCATCGTTCAAGCCTCGACTCTGACTCATCTCCTTCATTCGGGCGTACTCTTGCTCGTACATCTGCAGACATAAATGGAGTAACTATAGATTGCAAATAAAAATTCTAAAGATGTGTAGATAAATCTAATTTTTCGACCGGAAGTGACGTATCTCGGGCATGACGTCACTTCCGGTCGAAAAATGGGATTTTCAAACCGAAAGAGAATTATTTTCGGAATAACGTCACTTCTAGTCTAAAAATGAGATTTTCAAACCGGAAGTGACGTACTTTGGGCATAACGTCACTTCCGGACGAAAAATGAGATTTTCAAGGCGGAAGTGATATAATTCCGGTATAACGTAATTTCCGGTCGAACAATGAAATTTTCAAGGCGGAAGTTATATACTTCCGGTATGACGTTATTTCCGGTTTGGAAATATCATTATTCAACCGAAACTGATATAGAATAATCAGGGCCTCGTATTCTTGAAAATGCGGGCAAATGAACAAACAAGCAAATAAACAACTTTCCAAAATGTGTATAAAACTAGCCGATTGTCTTGGCTCGCGCGCTCCCATGGATTTCGTAAATTAACGTTGGTTTATCTTCACTACAGTAACAACTCTCCAAGCTTCGTCAAAAAGGGTTTTCATCTTCACCATAAGAGGGGGGGAAACAAACATAAACATAAACACGTAAACGATCCCACAATTTTCTAAAATATATATAAGAATTGAGAACAATAATTACCTCATGTCGTGGATTGAGCCATTTGAGGCTCTTCTCGGCCCTGGCCGTCCTTTCCGGATCCGCGAAGCCATCGGCGAAGCACACGAGCCAGTACGGACTCTCCGGAACGGCGAAGAGGGCGAGAAATATTCCGACGTTCAGTGCGAGAAAGATCATCGCTATTATTCGCCATTCGAACCAAAGCGCGAACAGGCAGGTCAGAAGAATCCCCAAAGACACGAAGACGGAGTTCAAGCACAGAAGCATCGCTCTGACTCGGGGATGAGTTATCTCGATAACGTAGACGAGCCCGACGCTCGTCAGGCCCGCCGTTATTCCGGCAACAGTTCGGGCGGCGTAAATCATCGCGAGAGTCTCGGAAGCTATGAGGAGAATCCACGATATCATCGTCGGGATGCACAGAGCTATGCAGATCGTCTTGCGACCGAATTTGTCCATCAGCGGTCCCACGATCAGCGACCCGATGGGCAGCGTTATCGTCACCAGACTCGCTGTAAAAAATTGCAAAGTGGATTAGTAAAATTGACGGGAAACAAAAATTGTTATGTTAAGGCCATGTGAAAGCCCTAACGGAACTGAGGTGACTATCGGCAGACTTCAATAGACTAATTTATTTATTTATTTGTTAGTATACGGGATAAACCCTTTACTACATACAATATTAAAAATACATCAGTAAATTGGTAAATTATGAAAGTATCTCTACAATTTGAATAATATCACCAGTTCCCATCTTAATGTAAAATAGACAAAATATATTTCATTAGTTCATTTTAACGTTAATAATCACCATACCGTTTATTTGCCTTTGGTTGCCCGATTATTTTGGAATAAAATCACTCAAAGATGAGAATTCGCCGCCCAACAGCTACTTTGAAGAACCATGAAAAATTTCATGGAAAAAGAAAGGAAAACTAAAAACGATGGCCCGCTTCTAATAATCTATAAAAAAGAAACCTATCATACGGATCGAAAAGATATATTGCAAGTTGTGAAGAGCATATTATTTTAAACTATAAAAAGTAGATTGCTTTGAGCAAAGTTTACTTTTGCTTTGCTTTTTCCCGAAAAGTCTATGGTCTCTGAATCGCATTCATTACAGATTTTGATTACCGACTGAGTGGTTTCACATGGCCTTAAGACAATTGAATCGCCTTACCTATCCAGGACTCGTGATCCTTGTCGATCGTTATGTGATTCACGATTGTTCCATCGTCGATGTGATCAGTACCGTTGCCATTCGCCTGCAAGCCTCCGATCAAGACCGTACTGTAAGCCATGTTAACGCCAGCTTGAATAACTATGCAGTGCACTATGCAGCTCGCAACAACCTACGATCGAGCGAGCAAAAATAAAGAGCGATAATAGTGGGCGAAAAAAATTAAGTCACGAAACAGAAAACGAGGCATTTTCGTTTTTAGATTTTGATAATGAATCGATCGATGGGTAAAGTATTGAGAGAAGAAAAACAGCCAAGTTGGAAATGCAGTGTGCTATGCAGTGTGCTATGCAGCTCGGCTGCAAGCTACGGTCGAGAGAGCAAAAATGAATAGTGATAATAGTGGACGAAAAACATTAAGTCACGGAAAAGGAAGAAAATAATTTTTTTTTTAGATGTTAACAATGAGTCAATCGATAAGTAACGCGTTAAGAAAATAAAAACAGCCAAGTTGGAAATGCAATGCGCTATACAGCACGGCAACAACACTCGATCGAGGGAGCGAAATAAACAGCGATAATAGTGGACGAAAAAAATTAAGTCACGAAAAAGAAATAAGGGCATTTTTTAAAGGTTAATAATGAGTCGATCGATGAATAAAGTATGAGAAAATGAAAAATAGCCAAGTTGGAGATGCACTGTGCTATGCAGCTCGCCAACAATCCACGATCGAGCGAGCAAAAATAAAGAGCGATAATAGTGGACGAAAAAAATTCAGTCCCGAACAAGAAAAGGAGCATTTTTTAGATCTTAATAATGACTGATGGATGAGTAAAGTATGAAGAACAGGAAAACAGTCAATTTCCAAATGCAGCGTGCTATACAGCTTGGCAGCAACCCACGATCAAGCGAGCAAAGATAAACAGCGATGATAGTGGATGAAAAAAAAAATTAACTCACAAAAAAAAAATAATAATACAAATTATCAATAAATCGATAAATGAGTAAAATTCTAAAGAAAAAAGTTATCCAAGTAGAAAGTTTAATCTCACCTGATTCAGAGTATCCTTCCACGTGGGTTCGTTAATTTTTCCTCTCGACATCGTGTCCGGCAGAAAATTGCTGTAAAACAATCTTCTTACAGGCGTGAGCATTTTTTCGCGCTTTAATTTACGAACAGTCTCCGTACGCAAAATATACACATCGAGAACCAATTAACGTTAAGTGTAAACACGCGCGACACGAAATTTTTTTGATAAAAAAAAATAAATTAAAAACATCAGGAGCCAAAAAACAAATAAACAAATCGAAGCGTGGCAGTTTGTTTAGTATCGTGCATATTTCGCGGACCGATCGTGTCGCCGATTTGCTCCCCTCTTTAGTTTATTACGCTTCGCCGGCCGATCCAAGAGCGCGCGAATCTCCGCCCGTTCGTCCGGCCGCTCGCCCGCAAGCGATATACGACTGCATCGACCGGATTGTTTTCCATATTCACGACGACAGTGAAATATAGCCGTAGCGTTAAAGAGGAAGAAAAAAAAAACAAAACGATTTTTACTGCTCACGCAACCGCGAGCCGCGCGACAACGATTAGCACAGATTTTTTATTGTTATTAGTCTCAAGTGGAGCCCAAGGTCAACGTCGAAGTAACGATATCGAAAGGAGCTGCGAGTAGGATGAAAGACCCCTTTTATTTCTTCAATTGGCACGTGCCACGGGCACTTGATAGCAAAACGACGCGAATTTACTGTGATGCACGCTGTCCCGCGTTATCATCAGCGTTCTCCAGTTTCAAGGTCAAACGTCGCGAGATTCCAGCAAATCTGCGAAAGACCCCTTTCATTTGTGGACAAAAATTAATTTATGTAAAATAGTTTGTACTTAATCAATTAATAATAAATGAAATTGACACACGTCACGGTCACTTCGTGGCAAAACGACTCCAATTTACCGTGGGGTACGCTCTAGTGCGTTATCATCGGCGTTCTCCAGTTTCAAGGTCAAAGGTCGCGAGATTCCAGTGAATCTCCGAAAGACCCCTTTTATTTGCGGACAAAAATGAATGTATGTAAAATAGTTTCTACTTAATCAATTAATAATAAATTAAATTGGCAGGTGCCAAGGGCACTTGATGCCGAAACGACGCGAGTTTACCTCGAGGCACGCCCTCGCGCTGTATCATCGGCGTTCTCCAGTTTCAAGGTCAAAGGTCGCGAGATTCCAGCGAATCTCCGAAAGACGCCTTTTATTTATTCAATTGGCACGTGCCAAGGGGACTTGAGGGCGAAAAGACTCGAATTTACCGTGATAGACGCTCCAGTGCGTTATCATCAGCGTTCTCCAGTTTCAACGTCAAACGTCGCGAGATTCCAGTGAATCTGCGAAAGCCCCCTTTTATTTCTTCGGTTGGCACGTGCCAAGGGGACTTGATGGCAAAACGACTCGAATTTACCGTGATGACCGGTCTAATGCGTTATCATCGGCGTTCTCCAGTTTCGAGGTCAAACGTCGCGAGATTCCAGTGAGTCTGCGAAAGCCCGCTTTTATTTCTTCGATTGGCACGAGCCAAGGGTACTTGATAGCGAAACTACGCGAATTTACCGTAAGGCACGTTCTCGCGCGTTATCATCAGCGTTCTCCAGTTTCAAGGTCAAACGTCGCGAGATTCCAGCGAATCTCCGAAAGACCCCTTTTATTTGCGGACAAAAATGAATGTATGTAAAATAGTTTTTACTTAATCAATTAATAATAAATTTAATTGGCAGGTGCCAAGGGCACTTGATGACGAAACGACGCGAGTTTACCGCGAGGCACGCCCTCGCGCTATATCATCGGCATTCTCCAGTTTCAAGGTCAGACGGCGCGAGATTCAAGTGAATCTGCGTAATTGGCGTTGGCCTTGACTCTGGCGAGTCTGCGACACACTTATCCGACGTATCCGTCCGCTTACGCTCGGTGAAAGGCATGTAGCGTTATTCCGAGAGCGTCAAACAGTCCTTGAAAATTGATCTCGATCGATGCGTCTCGATAATTTCCATGCGATCGATAAATCTGTCTGAAGGTCCGATGCTTTACCTTGCTTCATCTTCGTTGATCGTCGGGCTCGCCGACCTCTCCGGTGCATCCGATTTCCGGACGTACTCGCGCATTTCTCTCTTGGTCTTCGAGACCTCGGCTTCACTCAGGACTGCGTTGGCTGTACTTGACTCCGCGACTTAAGAGTTCAAGGTCAATGGCGTAGATCGAAGATTGGGTCGAGGCTCTCCTGCAACTGTGAACGAGCGAGTTTCAATTAGCCGGCATTCAATCAGTCGGTATCGTTGGTGAGGATTTTTTTTACACTACCGGGAGAATGAGGCAGACTTTATAAAGATTGTTCGTAGGCTCGTTGCTTCGGCACATTTACACCTCTATCACTCACAACTCTACCAGATAACAACTCTACCAGAAAACATCTCTACCGGAATTGAAATAAAACTCTCTCGGAATTGAAATAAAAGTCTCTTGGAATTGAAATAAAACTCTACCGGAATTTAACCCTGTGTGTGTACACTGGGTCTTTGAAGGAACCGTCGAAATTTGAAACTCTGTTTTTTCGGCTTTTTCTTCAATTTTTATTAACAACGGTTTTAAACTTTTGACTTTGGCAACTTTTGGGCCACGTAGTGGACACTTCAAGAAGTACCTCAGAATTCTTTCAGCTTTTTTGACAGTCTAGAAAACATTGAAAACCCGACTGTTCAGTAGAAGACCCAGTGTACACACCGTGTCTCTGAAAATATAGTGTACACACGCAGGGTTAAATAAACCTCTACCGGAATTTAAATAAAACTCTACCGGAATACAAGGCTACGGTCCAGTCTTGTTTTCCGGTAGAGTTTTATTTAAATTCCGGTAGAGTTTTATTTTAATTCCGGGAGAGTTTTATTTCCATTCCGGTAGAGTTTTTTTCTTCCAGTGGTAGAGATTTTGGTGGAGTTATTATCCGGTAGATTTGTAGAGAGATGTTTTCTGGTAGAGTTGTGAGTGGTAGAGTTGTAAATGTGCCGTTGCTTCAACTCGGTACAAAATTTGAATTAGACAAATTAATTATAGTTTCTTTACCGACGGCGCACATAATTAGTTTTTTTTTATGCGTAAGGTAAAAAGACCGAGGCAGACTTCACAAATATTGTTCGCCCGCTCGTTGTCTCCAGTCACATTGTTCGCATGCTCGTTGCCTCAAGTCGATGCGAGATATCGCGGTCGGTAACGAAACCTGTAATCAATTTTTAAAAAATCTTATCGACCATTTATGTTCGAAAGCAAGTTCTTACACGAGCCTGCGTCAATATGCGCTTCGTATGAGAATTTGCTTTCGACAACCGTGACAAAAAAGTAATTACAGTTTCGGTTACCGACGGAGCACGTAATTAAATTTTGATTTTATTCTGTATTTTTTTGAATAAAATTTTATAAAGTCAGAAGGAATTTCTAAGACTTTCTAAAAAATTCCTTTCCAAAAAGGATCGAATTTCTTAGCCTTTCGGCGTCGACTTCAGACCTCAAAACGATTCAAACACGCACATTTATGTTAATTACTTCTCGATCAATTTTCAATTATACAAAAGATATTCAATTCCACGAAAAAAAAATCATTTTCACGATAGACGGGTCCGACGGTGTGAAAACGGAGCCGTAATTTATTGCGCTCGAGAAGCTCCAAGGTCCACGGCCGATTTATAATTGCAACGGGCCAAAAAGTGCGAATCACGCATAGAATTACCTACGATTTAATAACACTTTGTAAGGGAATACAAGAGACGTTTCGTGTGTATATCGATAAGTAAATTGCACGTCTAGACCGCGGCTACGACTTTTCTAGGACGCTCGTGATGATTACCGAACCGGTGGCTCACCTGCCTTTGTGTCTTCCACTCGGAGCGTAACGTGAATCTTTCTATACGCACGTACTGCTCGTAAACTTTTCGAGACTTTTCCAAGTCTCCGGCTAGTCGTATCTTCTCCTCGGAAAACACGTACGAGTAATTTGGAACGAACTCTTATCGAGTTTTGTTCTCCTTATCTGGCCAATATCTGCACCGGAGGTAACGTTCATCGTTTCGTCGAGAAAAGCAGTACACGATAAGTTATACATGCAAAGTTCGCGTCGTCGGTTGCCGAGAAGGCGTGGAAGGGAGGGGAGGGAATTGTTTGCTAGCGGAGGCGTGCACGAGACGTCGCCCGACGTCGCTATAAACAGCGCGCTGCTAAACGCAATAATGGAACTGTCAAAGAGAACGATAAGAGGATTGGAAAACGTGCAAAACTCGAGTTTGATTGACGACGAAACTTTTTCACAATTGCTCGATATCGTTTGCGCCGATATAGTTCACAAAAATGAGCCGACGAACAGTGAGTAGATCGTACGCGGGACTCGAGAGAGAATTGAGGTTATGTTTTTAAGTATTTCGTGCTCGTCGGTTCTCAGGCCTAACGAGGATTTACGGATCCAAGCCCGATGTTATAAAGTGCGCTTACGCCGACGTCACGAGCCTGTTCGTCGAGGCTGCCAGGCACAAACTCGACGCCGAGAATTTATCGACCTTCTTGCACTCGGCGAAAATATTCGGACCTCGGGCCGAGAAACTCTGCGAACTGTACGCGAAGCACAGGGAACCGATCGTCGGCCAGTTGGGGCAAATCGGCGACGGTCTACCCTCTGTCGTCGACGTCGACTGGCGGTTGGATTATTGCGTTAAGGTAATAGGTTTGTGCACCAAAGGTTTTCGGGAACTAAATAAACGGGGCGATATAAAATTCGAAATAACAATTTTCGTCAATTGACCGGTCATTCGAATTTCGCGCCATTTTCGTAGATGAAAAAGTTAAAATTGAATAACATTTTCTTTTTGACGTAGCTGAAACGCGCCGCTTTTATAGTCGGGTGTTTCTGAAAAATCTGTATTTTCGTGGATGACTTATCTTTTTTTTCTACCTGAAGAAAGTTATTTCGACTATGATAAATTGTTATCCAAAAGCAAATTACATTTTTTTTGTCTGCAAAGTAATTACTCTTTTTTGTTCGAGAACATAGAATCTTTTTTTTAAGTCTACTTATCTGAGCTATTTTGTATTGTTTGCACAGTAACGGTTTTAGGTAACAAAAATACCTCTGTTTTTAATTCCGAAAATAGAGGATTTTAATAGAGGATATGAAAATAAAAATTTTCATCACCCGACATGGTCGATCATTCATAATTCGCGCCATTTTCATAGAGAACGAAGTAAAAAATTGAATATCATTTTTTTTTTTGTCGAAGCTCAAACGCGCCGCATTTATTAAATAAGATGATTCTGAAAAAATATGTATTTTCGTGAATAGCTTCGTTCTTTTTTCCTGAAGAAAGCTGACGGAAGTTTTTGGTCTGCAAAGTAATTACTGTTTAGCTTTTTCGCGACCCGTACATTTTTCGCGGACATAAGAAATGTAAGTACGATTCATAATTTTTTTTAAGTCTACTTATCTGAGCAATTTTTTTTTCAGTCAAGCACGAACAATTCGATCGGCGAGTGTCTCTACCACGTGCGTTTGGCTACGAAGAAGCACGGCAAGCTGGAACACATACAGTTCACCTGCACGACCCAGCAACTTCAGGATTTGGTTTACAAATTGAAAGAGGCCGCGCGACACGTCGACAAAATTGCGAATTCTTAACACTTACACGATCAGTGGGAAAATTTCGATGAATGGCGATTTTCAATAATTTTCATTGTTTTATAAAGAAAGAAAATCGATTTGATCGTCGATATAACGTTGCTATATAGATAAATTATGTTTCGTTAAAGTTTTATTTTCAAGTACGAAGATAAACTTTCTTCCTACTAACTGTCCGAAGGTCAACGAATCACACAGGAATATTGAAAAAAACGATTGTTCTCATACAGGTGCATTTCAATTATATTTGTTGCATGAAAGAGCAAAAAACATCCTCCTAAATTCCACGTAGAGATATCGATTATTAATAATATATATTTTATTTATATATAATAACTGATTAAAAATACATCATTCTTCGTCGTTTATTTCAGCCAAATATTCGTCTAAAAATTGATATATATATACTTTTTTTTTGTTCTCGTGGGTTTACCGTAACGGCGCAAACGTTCCGCTACACACACGCACGCACACACACACGCACACTTCCTTCTATCCTCCATATTCGCCCAGCGTGTTTTTTTCGTTCTTTTGTCTTCTTCCTCTCCGTTGATTTTCGTCCGAAACGAAAAAAAAGAAGGAACAAAAAAGCGAGAAAAACACCGGACATTATTCCCACCGATTTATGGGAGGCAAACGAAAAATTGAGTGAGGCGAATGGTGAAGATCGTCTATCGGCTTGCAGATTTTTTTTTCTTACCACGTTAAATATCTATCATTATATTAATTAATAATTATATATATATATATATATATGTGTATATATATATAGCTTCTTTAACCATGGTACACTATGTACAAATAATTGACCGGAGGCTTCGACTCCGGTATAGAAAACAAAAATTAAAAAAAATTGAAACACCACTTTTCTCATCCGTCCGTTACCCTCGAATGTGTCTTTATTTTGTCGTCGACGACTCCGCTCGACCGGAGCGGGCTTCTGCCGTACACAGTCGCACATCGCGCCTGTACGGATATTACGGCCATAGATTTGTTCGGCGGTACGGTTAGTTCGATCGAAAACCAACATTTAAAAAATTGTTTGTATAAATTTGGAAGGAGAAATTCTCTGGTGCAAATGAATTCCTACCCAGTGCGGGGAGAAAGATACAAATTCGACTTCTAAAAAAGCTACGTAAAAAAATGGCTCGATTGCCGTCGGCGTAAACTGAGTTGATTTGCTTTTCAGGTAATTTATTGTTACACATTTTATTTTATTTTATTTCTACATCAAGTAGGAATTCTTTAATTTGGATTCGACCTCGTTCGCACCAGTTACCTTCCGAAAATGTGCACCGACAATTTTTTAAATCTCGGCAAGCCGTTGATCCGACTGCACCAACGAAACCTCTTCAACTCACGAACAGTTAATTTGTTTTCTTCCCTTCTCTCTTTTTTTTTTCTCCGTATGAATTCAATTCGTTATAAAAAGAAGCCCGATTTTTAAAAAATTTAACTCCCGGCGGGGTAATAAAGGGGACAATTTTAAGACGATATTTCATATACAAAATGCATTCGTTAAATGACATTATATTATTTTCTTATTTTCTTCGAAATTTTTACTTCCATCGTTTTGTTCGCGGTTCGCACGGCCGCTCGCTTAAAAACTAGAGATTTTTTTTTCTCGCAGCCCTTCGGTGTCTCCAATCGAGAGGTGAACATTCGCGCGGCCTCGAAAATCGCGAGTTGGAGAAATGAAGAGAGGACGCCGAGGATATTTCGAAATATGTCGATTCTCAAAATGGAACTTCCCATATCGATCGATTTTGACGAAGACAAATAAATGAGAAAAACAGAGAGAGGGGGGTGAGAGAGTTTCGTAGATGAACAAACGGTCGTTGAGAATTAAATTATTTACATTATTATACACAGGACATGAAGAATATACGACTCGACGAAATTGTTCGTTATTTCGGCTTATTTTTTCTTATTTTTTTTCTCACTTCTCACTTTACGATCGTCACACGATTGCACTATTCGGTTCGGTACAAGCGAATCCACCGTTCATCGGATCACATACCTCCTACTTAATGGTACGCGTCATGACCCGAATGTCGGTGTTTATTTATTTTAGTTTTTTTTTTTTTAGTTTTTCTTCGACACATCGAACAAAAACGCTTTTAAGATCGCTTCTCAATTACGTTCATCATAATAATACACAATCATTAATTTTTCTTTTCTCTTTTCCTTCGCGATTTAAATCCCACGGATTATCATCGATAGGTCTCGATTTCTTGACGTCGGCGTTGAAGAATCGGACGAAATCGACGTACGATCTCAGGGGTTGTAAATCTTATCCCTTTGCGTCCACAATCTTGGTCATTTTTCGTCTCGCCTCGTCGGGTTGAGATTTCAAGTAATATTTTATATATAATATTTTCTCAGTTATCATCAGCCTCGAGCCAAAAAAATCGAAAAAGAAAAAAAAAACAAAAAAACATCGCGCAGAGATAATAAAAAAAAACGATGCTCATTTATTCTCATTACGACTCGGCTTTGTTGCGCTGCGACTCGGCGTTCGCAGTTTTATTATTTTTTCCCTGTATCTGTTCGCCGCTTTTGCTTATCTGTTGCTCCTCGGCTTTGGTCTCGGACGATTCCTTCGTGCCTTGAGTCCGATCGCTCGAGGGATTATTGTTGCCTTGCTGAGCCACAGAAATCTGCGTCTGTTTGTTGATCTCCGAGTCTTTCGTCTCCCGCGAAGGATTAGTTTTCTCGTTGTCCGAGCTCTTCGAAAGTTTCCCGTCGTCCCTCGCGAAACTCTCCTGGGCGTTGGTGCTCGCCTCCGGTTGCGAACTGTTGTCGACGCTCATGTCGCCGTTCGCCTTAGTCCCAACCTTCTCCGCGTCTCGTTTCGACCTCTCGTCTCTGGACTCCGTCGGGGGTTCCTCCTTGCCGCTCTCGTTCTCCAGCGAAGTTTTCTGCGATGCCAAATTTTCGGAGTCTTCGACGCGTTCCTTCTCCTCCCGAACTTTCGATCTCTCGTTGTCCGACGAGGCTCTCCTCTGCCGCTCGGCCTCCTTCGTCTTCGCGGAGCTCTCGGTCTTCATCTTGCCCGTCGGACTTTCCTTGGGCGAGCTCTCGCTAGCCGCGCCGCCGCTCTGTTGCTTCTGCTTCTGCGACTGCTGCGAACCGCCAGTCTTCGACAAGTTAAAAGCGTTCGAGTCCTGGGCGACTTTCGCCAACAGCATGACGTTCTTCGCCTCGCTCGCGCTTCCGGTCGAAGTTTGAGTCTCGCTCTTCATAACGAAACTCGCGCCGGGGCTGTTGGATTTTTTCGGTGACTTCGGCGACGAGGAGGACGACGACGAGGACGATCCGTGACCGCTGCTCGCCGGGATTCTCTGAACGGTCGGCGGTTGGGACATCTGCTGCTGCGAGTAGACGCCCGTGGTCTGAGGCATGTAACTCGTTCGCTGATAAGGTTTGTTTATCGAAGGCGGCAGGCTGCTGTGGAAGGCGCTCGAGGGCAAGCCGATCGGCGACCTTATCAGAGGATTCGAGAATCTCGGTGTCTGAGGGAAGGGCGGTATGTAGTGGGGAGGGGGAAGAATCAAACGCGGATGGGTGTTCGGCGTCGGCGAGGGTATGAAGGGATTCGTCGAGAGCATGTTGACCGGGGAGTTTCTCGACGATATGGGCGATCCGCCGCCGCCGCTTCTGGCGCACATCTCGCGCGAGAAGCTCTGATAGCAAGTGCCGCGCGCGCTCGGCGAATAAGGCGGTGGCGAGACTATGGGCGAGTTGGACGTCGAGACGATTGGCGAGAGAGTCTTGGGATCTATCTTCGTCATGCTGAGGGACGAATTTTTACCCCCCGAGCCGGTCCCCATGGCGGTCGTCGTGCTTCCGGTCTGATCCCGAGTCTCGCCGCTCTTTCCCTCGGAGGGACCGTACAGAGGCTTCACGCCCGATGCCGGATTCCCCAGGAATCTCAGGGGATTCCGACGCTTCGCCGAGTCGGCGCGTTTCATTCCGGCTTTGCCGTTTCCGTCCTGCTGCTGCTGCTGCACGATCATGCCCGAGCCTTGCGAGGCCTGCTGCGAACCCTGCGAAGACTCCTTCTGATTCTTCAGTACCACGAAGTTGTTCTTCAAGGTCGGGTTCCAACATTTCGTCGGTTGGCCGAGAGTCTTGTATCGAGGCTTGCCGATCTGAAGCGACGGCGACTGCGCCGACGAGCCGAACGACGACATCTTCGTCGTCGATGTCGGTGGCTCTTTGCCTGCGTAGGACATCTTCGAGTCGCTTGCGAGAATGTTGCTCGGCGTGTAGATCGGTACGTTGGGTATGTTGGAGACGATCTTGGCGGCGTCGCCCGACGAAGCCGCCGAGGATGGCGACGACAACGACTGCGATGGCTTCTTCGTTATCTTCAGCAAGTCCGGAACTTCCGGTCTGCTGCGCGACTCGGCTTTGTTCTTCTCCTTGGAATTCTCACCGATCTTAGCGCATATCTCGTTGAGATTCGTGCCCTTGGCGATGACCTCGTGTTTGCGAACGGTGGGCTTTATGAGGGATATCGGTATGGCGTCGGGACATGGCGGAACCGAGTAGACGCTCGTTATCTCGAGATTGGAGTTGCCCGTTTTGGTGGGGATCATCGGTGAGCTGGAGATTTTGCTACCGGCGTTCGAGGAATTCGTGATCTGACTCGAGGCGTTCGAGTACAGTGACGATGAGAGATTCGCCGTTGAGTTGTTCTTGTTAGACGTTGGTATCGAGTAAATGCTCATAGACGGGTGGAGATTGAACGACGTGCCGATGCTCGAGCACGCCTGGCTCGTCGCGCCCGACGAGCTGTTCGACACTTGCTGCTGAAGCTGCTGCTGACTCTGTGTCTGGTGGGAGATTCCCGTTGTCTTCTGTATCGTCAGACCGGAGACTTTGGTTGTGACGGGTGAATTCTTCAACATCTCGGCGTTGACGAGATCCTGAACGAGGTACGGAAAGGTCGAGGCCGTCTGCATCGAGGTCGACACGTTGAGGCCTATCGAGGCCAGTGACTCGCTGCTCGGTACGTTCAAGCTTTGGTTGTCGCGTCTGCCGTAACAATTTTTACCGGAACTTTGATTGCCGCTCACCGTCGTCGCCTGGTGGGTTTGTTTGTCGTCTCTGTTGTGCTGAGGTTCGATCGTCGCGCCGCTCGGCGAAGCGTCCGTCGCTCGTCGATTGCCACCCGCCGAGCTCGTCGGTATCGTCGTTACGGACAACGAGACCGAGGACGAGGGCGCCGTGCAGTACGTCGACGATATCGTCGTTCCGCCGCCCAGGCAATTCATTATTTGACTCGTTTGATTGCCCGTCGAGCTCGTTATCGAGATCGACTGATTCGACTCCATTCTCACGGACTTTCCACCGGCGATGCTCGGTTGCGTCGAGCCGCTCGAATTCGTTCGGCTCTTCAAGCTTCCCGACTCGCCGGTGCTTTTGCTCAACGCCCTGACGGTCACGGTGCTCTCCGTCGACGACGAGCACGACGAGGAGGGCGACGACGACGGCGTCGTCAACGACGGAGAACAGGTCGTCGCGACCGACGAGTTTGACGACGATGCCTGCGTCGACGATTTCTTCAGTACCTTTTCCATCACCGTTCTCTTGTCCTTCGGCGCCTTCTTCGAGTACGTGTTGTTCACCTCGCCGATCCTCGGCTGAAACTGCAGCTTCGCGCTCAGCGCGTCGATCTTCGAACCTGCTGTCTGCTGCTGCGACGAGCCTTTCGTCTCTTGGACCTTGGAGCTCTTGTTGTTGCCCGCCTGGACGCTCGGCGACGAGTCCTGGTGGCTCTTCGGTAGCCTCGACATCGTCGCGTCCGCACTCAGATTCGACTCGAGATTGTTGTTCGTCGATCTGCTCTCCTGCTTATCGTCCTCCGTCGTCGAGAGGCTCGACGGTTCGGGCCTCTTCGGCGCGCTCGGCTTCTCGACCGCGATCGACGAACTTCTGCCTCGTTGCGCTTCCGAACTCGATTTTCCATCAGACTGCTCCGCGCTGCTCGTCTGCACGCTCTCCTGAGAGTTCGCCGAACGCAAGTCGCTCCGCGAACGCGTCTCCCTCGTCACCGTGCTCTTCTCGACGCTCGACTGTTTCTCATCGGGAATATTCTCCGCGTTGCTCTTGCCTCCGGATTTCGACAACGTCGACGCGGTCGTCTCCTGCGACGTCTTCGGCGTTTCGCTTCTTCCGATGCTCTTCGCAGTTTCCGTGCTCGTTGGCGCTTTCTTCTTTTCCGAAATCTTCGACGAACTCTCCACCGAGGCCTTCGTCTCGCGTCTCGCTTCCGTGCTCGTCTTATCACTTTTATTTACATCGCCGGACGGCGCGTCGTCCGGTCTCTTTCTCTTCTCCTCGTCGACGCTCGCGCCGGTCGTCGAACTTCCCGGTGGAACTTTCTTCTCAGTCTTCGCGCTCTTCTTCGAGTCCGGACTCGTTATGTCCGTCACGCTTATGACACCCGTCTCGGAGATCTTAAGTTGCACCTCCTTCCACTCGGATTTCGCGCCCGGAGTACTCTGCTGCTGCTGCTGCTGCTGCTGCTGCTGAACCTGCGTGTCGCTCTGCGGATCCAACGGGCTTATACCCGCGTTCGTCAACGACTGCTTGAAGTTGTCGTTCTCCTCGTCGAGCTTCAGTCGCTTCGGCGACGACTCGAATATTCGGTAGCTCAGGTGCAGCGGTACTTTCTGCAACGATAAGTTTTTCTCAACAATTTTTTTTCTCTCGCCGTTTTTTTCTATTAATTTTTTTTTTTCAATTCGGATCGAATCTTCAATTTTTATAATTTCAATTTCAATTTCAATTTCTCGGTCGTAGACGATAGACATTTTTTTTCAAGGTATACATTTTTTGTTACTAATAAATATTTGCTTCTATCGAATGGATTGTCCAATTTTCTTTGCCAGTTCAGCATTTTCGCGAGAGGGGAGCGATTAAAACAGAGACGAGTTCGATACAAATTGAGATTGTAATTTTTTGTTTTGATATTGATTTTTTTCGTCGTAATCTCCGATGAAAACGAATGGAAACACTCACCCGCCTCCAGTGGTAGATGTACATTACGTCCATCAGTGTGTAACTGTCGCACAGCGTCTCTTCTTTGTACATAACGTCGACCCTGTGAGCGTCGCTCAGACCGTACTTGGATCTGATGAGTTTCTGCAGATGAAAGACCATCACAGCTGCGGGACATCGAAGATAACGTTTCGGCTGAACTTTCTGCTGCGACTGGTTTTGTTCCTTGTGATCCTGTTGCTTCCTCGGGCCGCCCGTCTCCTTGCCGTCGTCGACGCCCAATTCGCCGATCATCGGCTGATCGACGGGATTGTAATACTCGAGGGACAGACTCAGCGATTCGTCCGGCGAATAAATGTGAGACTCGACGGGCTCGCCGCGGGCCTCCGGCGACGTCGTCGAACGTAGGGCTTCCGGATTCTTCGCGTAGAAATCTCTTCTGCATCGCATCTCATCTGCACAACGGTAAATCATTAGAAAAAAACGAATCAACAAAAAAAAAAAGCAACGAAAGAGCGACAAATGGGGAAGTCGTGGCTCGACGCACGAGAAGCAATTTAGTAACATATCTTACTTTGATTAATTGTTAATGAATGAGCATAAGAGGAGAAAGAAGTCGAAAGATATTTTGCAATACAAATTAAGTGAAATCAATGTGAGATTATTAAAGATTATTTAGATTAGATTAGAGATTATTTAAGCTGTTGAGCCAAATTTGGGTTTATATATTTTTTGTAATGGAGCAATCCGTTTAGAAATAAACGATCAATCAATCAATCAATTACTTGAATGACTGTTATTTTTAAAAAAATTATTTAAGAAGTGAGAATATTCATCGATTAATTGAATTAGCAAATGGCGAGAGATTATCGAAACGGCACGAAAATAATGAGTAACACGTGTGAGATGATTCGGAACTATGCGGAGAACTCTGCTGGCAGAGTTTTTCCCCGATTCTTACCGAATTATCCAAATATCGCTCAAATATTTTAGATACTATGGCGAATAGCAATTTTGTAAAATAACTTTTGGATTAATCATTAATAAATGAGCATCAGAAGAGAAAAAGCTAGAAGATATTTTGCAATAAAAATAAAATGAAATCAACGCGAGATTATTTGAATGTCTGTCATTGAAAAAAATATTATTTAAGAAGTGATTAATTGAACAATTGAATTAGTAAATAGCGAGGAACAAATTAACGAAATCGCACGAAATTAGTGGATAACACAGATCATTTCCGAGTAAACTGACAGACTCCTTTCTTAATTTTAATTTCTCTTACATTACATTAACAATGTTATGTTACTGTACTTTCTTGCTTCAAGTCATACGAACAAATCATAATTTCAAAAGTAGTCATTGTGTTAAAAATCCGTTTCTATGAATTGACAAATAAACAAACAAAATTTAAATGATCTAATCAAGCTGGCTTCGTGTTTCGCTCTCTCGCCGATGCAAATTTATGTCTGCGAAATAAACAGCTATCTTTAAGTGAAAAAAGAAAGAAACGATAAATAAATAAATAAAGAATGGTCAAACTTACTTTGATAACAAGCCGGCACCAATTTATAGACAATGTCCTGCAACGTGTGATCCGGCCTGATATTCAGTAACGGCTTGCTCTTGTGTATCTGTACTTCGCATATCGGACAATACTTGTTGTTCTCCAAGTACTTGACTATGCAGCTCCTGCAAACTATCATCCGGCGTTAAAAATGTTCATGAAATCTTTTAAATAACTTAAAAAAAGAAAAATCTCCATAGTTCGTAGTACATACATGAATGCAGACACTCGATAATAGTGGTGGCATCGATGAAGTAGCCGTGACAAAGTTTGCACGTCAGCTGATCGTTGAGCATAGACAAACGCAACCGGTGACCTCCGCTCTGTCCCGACATTCTGCAAAGATATATAATATTATTATTATTGTTATTATTAAAATTTAGAGAATAGGAAATGAAGCACTTCTAAAATCTGCATCTTGGCAACTGAATTGAATCACATTAACATGTGCACCTGCCTGTTCTCAAATTGGTATTGTATACATATTATTATTTATTTATTTATTACACGACTGCAGTAGAACCTTGTTTATCCAACCTTCAATCAACTGAGTCTCCATGTTATCCGAGGCACCCAACTCATCCGAGCTCTTCAAGTCTTAACTGAGGGGTTGGCTCGGAAAATACAGAAAACTTGGATAAAACGGATAAGGTTATCCGTGTTATCCAAGACTTCACTTATCCGATTTCACTCTCCCCACATTACCTCGCATAAATGGGATTCTAATGTAGAAGGACCAAAGCTCTTTTTTCATGGTAATTACATATAGAAGAGCTTTTTGGTATATGAGATTGTTAATAACAATAACAAGGTGCTACACTTTTAGGCATAAATAAATAAATCCACTTCGTCGCCGACCTATAGTCTTGGGCGCGAAATAAGAACCGTAGTAAACACTCTTTGGAAAATACTGAAAACCTGGTTTATGTTCTGAAACCTGGTTATGGGGAACTCATTCACCATTAATCGGGGGATTAGGCTCTTATGCTCTCAATTAGTAAGCAGTTATTTTTTTCACAGAAAATTGAATCTCCAGTTATCGGTCTGATGATGCCTGACAGTTACAAATAAAAAAACTTTTTTTTTTCACTCAACTTAAATTCAGACTTTACTGGAGTGTCATTCGAAGCATTTAAGGTGCAGGCGAACGGAGCGGTCTTGAGATACGAGTAAAAAATAAGGAAGCGCAGCTCGACTAAGCGGATGTGATTCATCGGCTCATTAGCTTTTCTTTCTTTTATATTTATTTAATGTTGTTTTTTCGTTACTCAAACATATTTGCCTGTATTATATATTATCTAGTATGTACATTCAAATTTGATACGCCTCGTGTTTTTGGTTCACAACTTTTGAGTTGCGCGTAAAAGAGTTACTGCGTCGTTAAATGAAATTTAATTACAATGAAATGAAATTTAAAAAATTTGAATCTTGCGCTATCGGTCGGACGGTGCACAACAGTTACGAAGAAACAAACTTACGTGACAGCGTTATTGCTCCCTGGTTATTGTTCGTTTCCTGCGGACATTTGGCCAGCGGTTTGCTGAGAAGTCTCGAGGACGAGGAGCGGTCCGGGAACTTTTCTTCAACACGCCGGAACTTTTGGAAAGGTTTGCACCTCTAATTTGGGAATCCTCTTCTTATGGTTTTCATCGAGGAGACTCAGGTCAGGAACGTTCGTCGCTGCAAGACGAGTTTCGACGGTACATTTTTTACTGTTATCTTCGATTCTTTCACGTATATATAAATCTTTTTTTTTCCCGATCACTAAACGAGTCCAAATAAAGTGACGTGACGCGGAGCTACGCGGATAGCTCCGCTGGCAGAGCTTTTCTCCGATTCCCACCGACCCTGTCCAAAATATCGCTCGATTATTTTTGATACTATTATTATGATATTTTTTTCTTGTTTTTTTTTCTTGTTGTTGTTTTGTTTTTTTTTCCGCTACTGTGTCATAGTCACGGAGCGTCGACGGGGCGAGGCGTGAAAAGCGCCTCTCGGCTTATCACATCGCTATCTCCGTCTCTCTCGCGTCGAAGCCCGAGGTCCCGTCGTTCGTCGCCAAGAAGGGTTCAACACAAACTTCTATCCACTCGGGCTTTGCGTATCGCGCCCTCCCGAACAATTATTTCGCGGATAGTTCGGGCCACGTCGAACGGTTTGTTCGTCACTATTGCACTGTTCGTACCATCGGCAAGATACGCCACTCAATACACCGTAATCATCGTTAAATCGCGCTAAGCCTGCCACCGAAAAACTGCGCGTACGGCAGCTTAACAAAATGGCGGATAAACAATCGTCCGTAGTCTGGTTGTGTGCGTGCGCGTTTGTGGAGATGTTTCGTCTGTGTTGGTTCGGCGTGTAACTGACCTTTCCGAAAACATCGGGAGCCGAGACGCGCGGCCATTGGTCGACAAGCTTTCGAGCAGCTCTCGTTCGAGGTTTCCATTGGGGCGTCGAAGAGGTTCGCGAACGCGGAGCGGCTCTACGCGGCCCGAATCGATTTTCCGGCGGGGCACGATTTTTGGAGACGTGCGCGATGAATCTGTGACCGGTCATTTTATGCAGCGTCAATTTACCGGCGCTTGAGACACTACCGCAACTCCGACGAGAGCGCCATTGAGGGGCTGCTGGACCTTCCTGTTTTACCGACGGAATGAGGCGATTTTGTAGAATCGACTTTACATCATTAACGTGATACAATATGCTTTAAATTCTACGGGACTGTAATACTGGCGATAAACGCTTCGACGTGCACTTGAATTTCGGTTGAAAACGTCTAAGAAATGCGAATATTACAGATTGTTGCGAAAACCAATATGGCCGCCCAAAATGTCAACAGCATCTGTTTTGTAAAATAAAAAATATTCTGGAATTCACATACGTAAAACGAGAGTGCACGCCGATTCTCTTAAATTCACCGAATTTTCCAAAATCGTCACAAAGTCTATTACACAAAATAAATGCATGTAAAGTGTATTCTACGTTATACGTTTACGCTTCGCATGTGACGAGTGATTGGAGCCGATAAAAGGCGTATGAATGTAGGTAGGGAACGATGAGGAGCCACCGGCTGGTCAATCATGACATTGCATTCATGCTTTTTCACAAACTGTAATATTCGATTTTCTCAATTCTTTGTACACTAGGACCTCGATTTGTGCGCCCTCGCTTTCCTCAATAGTTTCCCCCACGGAGCGAATATCGATCGGCGCGGCCCGTGGAGGGGGAAGCTATGGGCCATGCTCGACAGTATGGGCGGGGCATGCGCAAAAGGTGATGTAAAATACCGCAGCCGGTAATAAAAACTGCGCTGCATGCCGTTTTGAGACCGCAGTCCGCCAACAAATAAAAAGCAAATTGTCTTTCCCTGGAGATTCGGCAGACCCAAGGAAAGACAATTTTCTTTTTATTCGGGGCTTTGCGGTCTTAAAATGGCATCCTACAGTTTTTGTTACCAGCTGAGCACGGATAAGTGGTCGGGAGGGGGATTCACATCACCTTAAGGTGATGTGAAACACGTTCTCAGCCTGTCTCTCTAGCTCCGCCGAGAGCACCACTGATGCTATCTCTCACGCACTGCATAGAGGTCGTGTGTTTCACATCACCTTAAGATAGTACTAGCGCAATGACTGACGCCGCCTAAGTTTGAGAGGAATAAAAGAGAATTACAAACACTCCTCGGTCGGATAAAAATCTGAAAAAATCAAGCATATGGAAGATGCTGATAGGATTGTTCGTCCATAATAATGATCCCAAAATGTTATTCGTTTATAAAAAAAAATTTGGTTGCCGGGTAATTTGTTGCACAATTTTTTTGTCAGTAATTTGTTATGGACATTCTGAAATTATTATTATCCACAAACAATCTTTTCAGCACCCTTTATATGCTAGAATTTTTTGAGATTTTTTTCTCATCGAGAAGTGTTTGTAATCTTTGTCTGTTTTTCTCTCGAACTTAGGCGGCGTCAGTCATTGTGCTAGTACTACCTTAATTAAGGTGATGTGAAACACGTTCTCAGCCTGTCTCTCTCGCTTCGCCGAGAGCACCACTGATGCTATCTTTCACGCACTCCATAGCTCAGCCGGACAAGCACCACAAGAACGACGCAGTTGGTGCAATATTTGCGACATGTGCCGCGCGTGTCGCAAATATTGCGCCATATTGGGTTCATTTCGTGGTGCTTATCGATCTGGGAATGTTTCACATCACCTTAAGGTGACGCGAAACACACTACCTCTCTCATCTGTCCCTCATGTCAGGCTTCTACAATTCAAACCTCTATTCCTCAAGAACGGCTGTATCGATGGGGCTGAAATTTGGCACGCAACTAGGGCAGTTAAGTGATTCTGTTTATTACAAGTTACACCGTAATTAAAACACATGTCCAGATTTCATCAGATTTGTAATTTTTCGAAAATGGGGTGTTCGAGCTGCTAGCTTGTGCAAATGTTGTGTTATCAGGTTGGGACTTTCTATAAACGTAGATTAACATGAAACATTTTTCGCTATTAAATTTGGAAATAATCGATCGAGAGGGTCTGGATTTTGTGATATTTTTAATTTTTCAAAAAATGCCTTGTACTCTTACAGTTTTTGAGATGTTGCGGTAAAGAAGTTGTACAAAAATCGAAAACTTGGAATTGATGGATGATCCCAATCGAAGATGATAATAATCGATCCAACAGTTTAACTTTTATCAGATTAAAATTTTTTTTTTATTTATGGAAAATGAGCACTTCACTTCAAACGCATAATTTCGTATAAATATCCAGCTAGGACTAAAATAATCAGTTGGAAAAAATACTTAAGATATAGTCCCGAAATGACGAACGAAACCATATGATTTTTATAGCGTGTGTTCCAAAAATTAATGATGTTCCGTATTTTTTTCTTTTGCTTCACTAAAGGTAGCGTCACCGCAATGGTTAAAAATTTGGAAATCTAAACGCGATTATGTTTATATTTCTGACAAAGCTTCCTTCATGAGGAAGCCCAATAGTCACGAAAAATGCTTCTTCATAGAAGATATATCGCGTGAGGAAATTATATGAAGATGTCGATTTTTACCTTTTGTATCATACCTTGAAAAACATAGCTTTTTCTAGGAGGAAGCAAAATGAGGGAAATGATGCCGTCGGATAATAAAGAATAATTTTTCCTACCACTGTTTATCCAATAACTAATAAAATTACCTATCCAATTCTAACTGAATATATTAATAATACGACGCGTATTGCCGATCCACAGGTCTATTATTTAAATACAATTACCCCAAGTCCGGGTGCCACTACTGATCATCAACTATGCAAATTGTCCAACGCTATATTATTGTTGGCGTTTGCAGACATGACACAGTCCATTATCCGACTGAATTGCAGAACGCTCTAACCCCGTAATTTGTCCTTTTCACTTCCCTTATTCGAACACTCTGGACGAAGCACGCTTCGGTGTTCGGCTTCGGTGTCGCATGGAATAATAATATCGCAGTAATGGAAAACGAAATAAAGACGATGAGAAATCGAAATGTTATTGCACCAAATTTTACGGACCTCTATAGTAGTCGTTACTACCGTCTCAACAAACGAATGCTCGGTGTTCTCGGCCAATGGCCCTATCAGTCTGTTCTAGAAAGTAAAATTAGGGTTTGTTTTCCGCTATTTATGAGCTGTACGATTTTGGTACCCCAGGTGGGTCTCGTCACGGTTTCCATAATAACGATTTTTCTAATCACGATATTTTATTAATACCATTGTGCGTCTCTTGTTATTTGATATCTTAATATATCCAATGCGTTTAGATACGGTCGCTAGTATTTACATGCCGTGGATTGGACAGATTCGCCGAATGTTTTTCACCACTCGCAACAATCATTGGGTGCGTCGTCAAGCTACTCAACTTCATGTTCAAAAAACCGTTGGTGAGTAAAACGAAAATTGTGCTATCAACTCTCATGGTAACTGTGCTATCAACTCCAATGGGGATTCAATCATATACCTTGAAGATAAAAAAAGTTCTTGATGAAATGCTTGAGGACTGGAAACGCGTGGAAGATCCGGTGCATGTCAATATTGTTATGAAATACGCAGACTTAGGACGACTCTACACAATATTATGGGTTTGTTAGTTGAAAAAATATATCGACTTATTATCTTTTAATAAAAGATTTACTGAAAATGTATAACTTGACCATTTCGTTGCAGCGGGGCTCTACTTCGGTATAACGTTGTGGGTGTCATTATCGATGGCACCGCAAATCTTGGACGTTATCGACCCGTTAAACTACACACGAGAAGTATTTGATTTTATACCGGTAGACTACGGGATCGATCCGGAAAAGTATTATTATCCGAAGCAAATTCACTGTTGTTCTGTCATTATGGTAGTACTTCTCGTCATGCCGGCCATTGATACACTCTACATGTGTCTTGCACTACATGTTTGCGCAATGTTTGATTTATTAAGGTAATGTTGCCTAACATTATCGTGATATTAACAAAAATGTGATTGTTCGATGTTTTCGAACTTTCTGAACACGTTTTCATTACAATCTCGAAAAAAAATGTTTTCACCATAACAAAGCTTCCTCCATGAGGAAGCAAAAAATACTAACTTATTATGTCTAAGCTGCATACGTTATTTTTGGGAATGGCGTACTTATTAAAGTGTTATAATGTACGACGTAATAGTATAGACTATAGATTTCCGAAGACTTACCGAAAATACGTCACTTCCGGTTCGAGAATCTCATTTTTCGATATTTTTTCACAGAATCAATCTGGATAATGTAATACGAGAAAATCAAACTGTAAGTGTAATGCTCAAGCCTGTTCTCAACGAAGATATACATTATCATCAAGTTGTGGCTTGTATAAAGAAACACAAGGTTCTTTTACAGTAAGTAATAGAATCCTCCTGAGATTGATAGTAACTGAAGGAGCGATCGAAATAAGTAAGATCGCAGGCTCCGCATACACCATGCATCTTTGATACTTCTATTCTTAACTCAATTAATTATATTTTTCGTTAATAAAGTTTCATAAAAGATATAGCGTCCTCAAACGAGTCGTGTCTCCTTTTCATAGTAGGACTGAATATGATAGGTTTGAGCATCACGGCTTATCAGGTAGGCAATCGTCCCGGTTTGTGTAATTCATGTCGTTAGTATAATTTCGATAATCTTCGTGCAGGCCGTTCGAAAAGGTAATGAATCGGAAACGACTATAAGGTACACAATATACAGTGTGACCCTAGTGGCTCATCTTTTCGGCATCACCTTACCCGGTCATTGGATAATGAGTTCCAGTTCCGCAGTTCAAAACTATGCGTACGTACAGCTTTCCTCAGTATAAATTGCAGGGGATATAAAATGAGTAATGGCTGATTTGTTACATCGTACAGATATGGCACTAGATGGTACATGATGTCTCTGAGGACAAGAAAATTGATACTTCTCATTATAAGAGCGGGTATCAAGCCTTGCACCATAACAGCTGGAAAGATATACGTCATGTCACTACAAAACTTTTCCAGCGTAAGTTACGCAATGTTTAATGGCTTTTATTTTACTGGTAATGATACCGATTTGTATTAATCGAACGATTCAATTTTATTGAGGTGTTGCAAACATCGGTGTCCTATTTGACCGTGCTCATTTCGATGCAGTGATACGTAATACTTGGCTTCGTATGGTTATGAGAAATACTGCTGTCAGTAGTAAATGTTAACAAACTTGTAATGACAATTTTTGCCGTAAAGACAATTTTCTTATTTCTTAGCTACACCACATCACATTAAGTCTTAATATTTAGTACTCCATGCTTTATACTTAAGCCTTTATGTACGTGGTCCATACTGAGCAAAGCATTTACGGCCATGTAGACGGTTTGCTCTCGAGGCTCCCGTACGCATAAAGAGTTGAACCATTCACATTGCACTTGTTCTGTTGTCTTTTAATGTATTTGGCTTGTGAACAACATTGTATAATAGTACATTTCGATACGAGTGCGAAAGTACTTTTTCTGACGAGTGTGAGTTTGCAGCACGAGCCGAAGGCGAGTGTTGCAATCACACGAGTTCAGTAAACTTTTTTGCCCGCCTACGCTAAAAAGTCCACATTCCATGCCGGCAACGGGGGCGGAAAATTGTCGATTCTTGACCAGCGGGCCAAAAAGAAACGCAGCGGGCCGAAAAGTATCGCAGCGGGCCGAAAAGTAGCTATTGCGGCGGACAACTTTCCATCCCCATTGCAGGCATAGAAATGTGGCCATTTTTTAGCATAGTCGGGCAAAAAATATCGTATGCCACTCGGGAGGAAGTGCCTTTTCACCTCGTGCGAATTTCTGCCCTCGCTTTGCTCGGGCATCAAACTTCGCACTCGGTGAAAAGACGCACTTTCCTCCCTTGTGGCATAATACACTATTTCGCACGAGTATCGAACAAAATTTTATTTCACAAGGTGTGAAAATGGGAGTTTTCGCACGGTGACATAAAATAGTCTTACGTTCATACAATACTAATTTCAATCATCTATTACGCTTAGCCTGTGAAAACGGGTCGCTTCTTCGCTCGTAAGACAAACAACAGCCCGATCGAGTCAAAATCATATTGTAATCTAAAAAATACGATGTTAATAGCTCCCAACACATGTCCATGTTCCAAAATATACACCACTATTAAACAAATACCTAAGTCATCCCTTTAATAATGCCCGTGAACACTTTTTATTGTTCTACAGCGACACCGATGTGTTACTGACAGAGTCTGTATCACATACTCGAATGGTCAATCTTAATCCAACCCGTACGTAATTTTCACGCCAAAGGACCTTAGCGATTCAAGATAGCCTACCCCGTTTATACAATATGAACGTAATTGAAAAGTTCGCATAACTTTGTCTATTTGTTGAATTAATCGAAAACCAAAGAAGATAAATTGAAGAAAACTTTATATCGCTCCGAGAGGATTCGAGATTCAAATTGACGAACCAAGGATGCTTGCAGCTGACGTCGTCAACAGGCTAGACATTTCGTTTAAATCCCTTTAGTCAAGATATAATTGTTTTTAAAACCGCTATTGTGAAACTATCGTTGGATTGAAAATGCTCAAAGTGATGCTTTCCTACTGTCGGAACAATGTTTATCTGATCATCGTCATTTGTCTGAATCTCACGGTGAGTCTACTATTCGCTCCGATAAATTTCGAAGAATGCCAAGACACCGCTTCTCTGGAACACACAACATGGTACGGAGTGACGAGCGATCGATCGACGATCGATGACGAGTACGCGCCGAAAATCAATGTTGAGGGAAAACTTCGGAGAGCTCAGAAAATCCGAAAGATTTTCGCGAGCCAGCGTCACTACACCCCGTAGTTTGGAATTCGTGGGAAACTTTTCGTCTGTGTAATCAACCGTGGGATAGATATAAACAAGGCTAGCTCATCTTGTTGCTCGTCTCGATACACGAGAATCGTGTATGAAGTTATCCAGTTTTCGATCATCACACGATTTATAAGATAAATGCGTATCTCGCTGCTGCGAGTCGTCCGGAATGAGCGACGGCGTTTAAATACGCCCCCATCCGGTAGGGCAAGTCGAAGTAACATCGATATTTCAATGATTTTTCTAGACCGAATTGACGAGTCGGGAGTGACGAAAGCTCGTTGCAAAACCCACAACTTTGGCAACACGGATTTTTAGAACATCAGAGAAACATTGGGAAGCGCGAAAATTATTGCCAAGACAGTCAGCGAGTACAGCGGAGGGAACCGAAAAGAATATCGCGACGCGCATGTTTACGAACAATTGATAAACGGTTATCGTAAATTCGATGCCTCCAAATTCCGAATAGTAAAATTAAAAATAGTAAAAAATTGTACACAAATGGACAATTATTGATGGATGATCCCAACTGAATATGGTAATAATCAATCCAACTGTTCAAATTTGATCAGATTGTTAATTTTGTTTACTTTATGAAAGAAGAGGACTTCACTTCAAACGCATATTTTCGTACAAAATATTCAGCTAGCACGAAAATAATCAGCGGGAAAAAATGTGTGAGATAGCCCCGAAATGACGAACGAAACCATTTGATAAGACATTTTCATGGCGTAAAGTCCAATAGTTAATGATGTTCGGTAGTTTTTTCTCTTAATTCACCGAAGATGGCGTCACTGCGATGGTTGAAAATTTGGAAATCTGAACGCCATTATATTTATATTTATGACAAAGCTTCCTCTACGAGGAAGCCAAATACTTATGAAAAATGCTTCTTCATAGAAGCTTTGTACACAAATGTGTATCACGTGAGGAAACTATATGAAGATCTCAATTTTTTCCTTTTTTTACCAAAACTAAAAAAAAATAGGGAAATTATGCCAGCAGATAATAAAGGCTCATTTTTTCCTACCGCTGCTTATTCAATAACCGAAATTACCTATCCAATTTTAGGATAGAGAATTTCAGTTATTGAATAAACAGGGGTAGGAAAAAATGAGCCTTTATTACTGAATCTATTATTAATAATACGACGCGTATTGGCGACCCACAGCTCTATTATTTAAGTAGTATTACTCCAAGTCCGGCCGCCACTACTGATCATCAACTATGCAAATTCTCTAGCGCTATATCATTCTCGGCGTTTGCTGACACGCCACAGTCAATTACGCGCCTGAATTGCGAAACCCTTCAACCCCGTAATTTGTCGTTTTCACTTCCCTTATTCGAACACTCTGGACGTACCACACTTCGATCGTATCAGGCTTCGGTGTCGCATGGTACAATAATATCGCGGTCATGCAAAACGAAATGAAAACGATGAATAATCGAAACGTTATTGCTTCAAATTTTACGGACCTCTATAGTAGTCGTTACTACCGTCTCAATAAACAAATGCTCCGTGTTCTCGGCCAATGGCCCTATCAGTCTGTTCTGGAAAGTAAAATTATGGCTTGTGTTCCGCTATTTATGAGCTATACGATTTTGGTACCTCAGGTGGGCCTCATTACGGTTTCCATAATAACGATTTTTCTAAACACGATATTCTATTGATAACATTGTGTGTCTCTTGTCATTTGATATCTTAATATAACCAATGCATTTAGATACGGTCGCTGGCATTGACATGCCACGGAATGGATAGATTCATCCAATGTTTTTCACCTATAGGAACAAATATTATGTGCCACGTCAAGTTACTCAACTTCATGCTTAATAAACCATTGGTGAGAATAGCTAAAATTTTGCTATCGAATCTGAATGATAGCCATTGGAATGTGATATTATTTCTTACAGATAAAAAAACTTCTAGATGAAACGCTTGAGGACTGGAAACAGGTGCAACATCTGCCGCAAGTAAATATTCTTATAAAATTCGCAGAGAAAGGAAGATTCTACACAGAATTATGGGTTTGTTAGTTCAAAAAATACATCGTCTCGTTATGTTTTAATAAAAGACTCAATGAAAATTTGTAAGTTGACCACTTTGCTGCAGCAGGCGTCTACTTGATTGTAGCGCTTTGGCTGTCATTCGTAATGACGCCGAAAATCTTGGACGTTATAGACCCGTTAAACCACACACGACAAATATATGAGCCTATGCCGGTAGACTACGGGATCGATGAGGAAAAGTATTATTACCCGATTCAAATTCACTGCTGGTCGGCCACTGTGGTAGTATTTTTAATCGTGCCGGCCATTGATAGCCTCTACATGTGTCTTGCACAACATGTTTGCGCAATGTTTGATCTATTAAGGTGATGGTGCCCAAATCTGTTGTGATATTAACAAATTATACTAATGTATGTCGAAGTTTTATGCGTTCTTTTTGGGAATGCGTTGTTATTAAGGTATTAAAATGGACAGCGTAGTACTATGGACTATGGAATTTAGAAAACGGAAATTTAGATTTTTAGATTTTTAGATTCAGACTTATCGAAAATACGTCACTTCCGGTTTGAAAATCCCATTTTTCGATCTTCTTTCATAGATATAATCTGGATAATATAATACAAGAAGATCAAATTGTGAGTGTAATGCTCAAGCCTGATCTCAAGGAAGATGTGTATTATCATAAAGTTGTGGCCTGTATAAAGAAACACAAGGTCCTCTTGGAGTGAGTAATGGAATCCTTCTAAGATTCACAGTAACTAAGAGATGGATCAAGATAAATAAGATCCCAGGTTTTACATATATCGTGCACCTCTGATGATTCGATTGCTAAGTCCATTCTCTACATTTTTTATTAACTAAGATACATAGACATCATGGCGTCCTCAAACGAGACATGTCTCCTTTTCATAGTGGGAATCAATACGATAGGCTTGAGCATCATAGCTTATCAGGTAGGTAATTGTGCCTCTTTGTGTAATCCATATCCCTAGCAAGTTGACGGACGGCTGCTTTTAGGGAAAAAAAGTAAAAAACGGACTGAAAAACGGACACGTCCGTTGGGGGACGTGTCCGTTTGTGACCACAAAAACGGCAAAACGGACCGTACGTTTGGATTGCTCCTTCATCGGTTGCGGAAACCGAGGAAGGACCGAACGTTTTTTATAAAAAATGTTGGCTAAGTTTTTTAATTTTCTTTTTGTTTTGCTTTTAATTCTGTTTTTAATGAAAGGACATGATAAAAATACGATCTTGGTCGTACCAAAGGAACCGAAAACGGACCAAAGGAAAATTACGAAAAAAAAACGTTCGGTCCATTTTCGGTTTCCGCAACAGAAAAAAGACCAAATGCCAACAAAAAATGTACAGCCCGTTTTGTCGTTTTTTTTACGGTCCGTTTTGTTCCCCAACGGACGTGTCCGTTTTTCGGTCCGTTTGCGGTCCATCAACTTGCTTCGAATTTCAATTTCGAAATCTACGTGCAGGCGGTTGGAATAGATACTGAATCGGAAGTCGCTATAATGTTCACAATATTCACTATTGGCCTAATGATTCATCTTTTCGTCATCACCTTACCCGGTCATTGGGTAATGACATCCAGTTCCGCTTTTCAAAACTATGTGTAAGTACAGTATCGCGCTGCAGAAATTATACAGGATATAAAAGGAGAAATGGCTAATTTGTTACATCGTACAGATACAGCACTAGATGGTACATGATGTCGTCGCGGACAAAAAAATTGATACTTCTCATTATAAGAGCGAGTATCGAGCCTCGCACTATAACAGCTGGAAAGATTTACGTCATGTCACTTCAAAATTTTTCCAGCGTAAGTTACACAATGTTTAATGGCTTTTCTTCCACAGTTAATGATACCGATTTATATTAACCGGGAGATTGAATTTATTTAAGGTGTTGCAAACATCGGTATCCTATTTGACCGTTCTCATTTCGCTACAGTGATATTACTGAATACAATTATCCCGACAACGAATACGAATGCACGGACTTTCTGCGGAAAACTCTCGATAGTGGACATGTAGTTGAATGTAGTTTTATTTGAACTTACGGCCATATAGACGTTTTCTTCTTGAACTCCCGCGCGCATAAAGAGTTTAACTATTCACATTGTACCTGTTCTGTTTTCTTTTAATGTATTTGGCCTGTGAACAACATTGTGTAACATAATCTTATGTTCATTCAATACTAATTTCAAGATTATCCTATACTAGAGATTATCCCATTTTTGATCGTCACAAGATTTGTACGATAAATGTATGTCTCGCTGCGGTGAGTCGTCCGGAGGAGAAACTATGTAAAAAAAATGCTCGATCAGGTAGGGCAAGTCTAAATAACATTTATATTTCAATAATTTTTCCAGATCGAATTGACTAGAGTCGGGAGTGACGTAAGCTCGTTACGTAGATCGATTCTAGCGATTGCGCGTCTCGCCCGTGAAAACGATCGAGACATTTCGTGGCAGATCGTTAATCCTGGATATATTTCAACGAAACCCACAGGCTTATGGACACGGATTTTGAGAGCGTCAGAGAACCATTGGGAAGTGTGAAAATTGATGCCAAGAGAGTCGGTAAGAGATTCAGCGAGAGTACAGCGAAGAGAATCGAAAAAGAATATCGCGGCGCGCATGTTTACGAAAAATTGATAAACGATTGTCGTAAATTCGATGCCTCTCGTGGCATAGACTACGTCCTCGATCTACGTTTTTTTTTTTCAAATTCCGAGTAATAAAAGCATTGTCTACAGAATTCAAGCGTGCACACCATTAGGCAGAGTCGAGATACTCACTGTTTGTTACCTTACCAAAAATTCAAGGATGAATATGATCTTTTTTCGTAAATCCATTTGTGGATGTTGTGATCGAATTTGTGACACTGAGAAAAAATTATAGTCGCGGCGCTTTGTGGCGTTTGCAAACGCCAAACTGACGGTCACGTTTGTTAATTAACGATCACCACAAATCACTGTCACGACACTTCCTTAGATACGATTTCCGCCAACCTCATCTTCGCTAAGGTCGATCAGTGACAGAAAGTTACTAGAATCTTGAAAGCCTGTGGTTCTACTACCGAATCTTGTATAGTGCCAGATGACTGTTAAAGGGATGCGTACCTTCGTCCCCGCCCAAACCGGATCCGATTAGTAACAGGAATTGTAATTCTTTTTTTCACGACCACTGCAGACCACTTCCGGTCAAAAGCAAATTCTTCCATGAAGCTGATATCAATGCAAATTCACGAGAGAACTTGCTTTTAGACGTAAATGGTCAACATGGTTAAAATAAATTAATTGCAGCTTTTATTAACCCTTTATAAGTCACAACTCTATCCCCACTCTTAGGCGCTACCGTAGTAACGAGTGGCCCAACCCCACGTCCATTAGTGCCGCTTCGGTACAGTTTTGGGCGGTGTGACTTATAAACGGTTAACAACCGTGGTATTTCACAACGGCTTAACAACGTCTTTTGTGAAGATTTGTGCTCCGGATTCGTACCATCGTTTCGCAACCACTGTCGCTGCGTTGGTACAATTTCAACAATTCAGGATATAATTTAGTAAAATTGGCTCGAACATTTTTAATCAAACGGCATTCGCTTCAACCAATAAAATGGAAGTTTTGCGCACGCTTCGCGTGCGAAAACCCCCATTTTCACACCTCGTGAAATAAAAGTTCGTACGATACTCGTGCGAAAAACTTTTTCTGAACTCGTGTGATTGCAACATTCACCTTCGGCTCGTGCTGCAAACTCACACCCGCCAGAAAAAGTTTTTTCGCACTCGTATCAAAATGTACTATTTTATGCATCCACTTATAGCTACGTCTATCGGACTTCAAGTAACTTCCTGTCCGACATGAAGGTAATATGACTCATTTTTATTTCAGTTTAAAAGCTTTTAAACTGTTTAAAAGAAGTAAGATAATAAAGACTCATTTTTATCATAGCTTAAAAGAAGTAAGATAATAAAGACTCATTTTTATCATAGCTTAAAAGAAGTAAGATAATAAAGACTCATTTTTATCACAGTTTAAAAGAAGTAAGATAATAAAGACTCATTTTTCCTACCACTGTTTATCTAATAACTAAAATTGCGTATCCAATTTTAACGGAACCTATTGCGAATGTGGCGTGTATTGCCAACCCATAGCTCTATTATTTAACTAGAATTACCCCTAGTCGAGCTACCACTACTGATCATCAACTATGCAAATTGACCATCGCTGTATTATTCTCGGCGATTGCTCGCACGCAACAGTTATACGCCTAAATTGCGCAACGCCTCAACCCCTTAATTAGTCGATTTCCATTACCATGCAGTTTTCACTTTCGTCGTTCGATCACCCTAGACGTAGGACAATACTTCCGGTCGAAAAATGAAGTTTTTTTTAACCGGAACGTGATTTTCAAAATCGGTGTTCCTGATATCTCTAAAACGGCTTGATGAATTTTTATGAACATTTTTATCAATATACTTCAACAGACTCTTTAGTCATTGACGTTTTAATATTTGAAAAAAATAATAAATATTTTTTTAAAAATTCATTCGAAGTGTAAAAAAATGGTTAAAAAAAAAAATTTATCCATATGATGAAAAAATACCTAAATGTTCTTTAGGGTCTTCCACCCTGAAAAAATCAAATCGATAAAGCGCATATTTACCGAGAAAAAACCCATTTACTGTGGCGTAACACCTTAAGAATGCTTCACACGTACATTCCCAGTCAGAAAGGAGATTCAGTGAGAATTTGAACACTTCGTAATGTCTCACAAAACTCTGAAAAAATCAACTGTATTAAAGGTGCCAACACCATTAATTTTGCATAATAATAATGTCAAAAAGTTATTACAAATTCAGTTTTCTGTTATTACAAAATCAATACGGTAGCATCTGCGAATGTCGATAGAGGTGTGTTTATAAAGGGTGAATACCTCCAGGTATATGTCCATGTTTTAAAATATACACCACGATTAAATAAATACCTAAATAAATAAAAATTGAAAATATGCCACTTGAAAACAATGGAAAATAAACCCTTCAATAGTTCCCGTGAACACTTTTTATTGACCCACGGTCAGGTCGAAGCATTTCCCTATTTTCTCTGCGACGTTTCTCTGTGAGGTTCAGAAAAAATCCCCCCTTGAAAATGTTATGGACAGTTGCGTTACAACTTTGTTCATGTATCTAGAACCGATAAGCCAGAGCTCTATGTATATAACAGCTGATGGGCCAGTGACTCGCAGAGCCATCTATTTCGTACCTTTTTTATCTCAAAGTACAAAAAAAATGGCCGACCGTTTACACGATCTAAACGTAATCGAAAAGTTAGGTTAACTTTGGGCATTCGTCGAATCAATCGAGGATCAAAGAACATAAATTAAAGAAAATTTTATATCACTCCGTGACGATTCGGGAAGTGATTGAAACTGACGAACCAAAGATGCTTGCAGCCGCCGTCAAGAGGCTGGACGTTTGTTTTAAATCCCTTTTAGTGAAGATATAATTTTTGTCACACCGCCATTGGGAGACGATCGATCGTCGGATCGATAAGCAAACAAAAATGCTCAAAATGACGCTTTCCTACTGCCGGAGCAATGTTTATCTGATCATCGGCATTTGTCTGGGTCTCACGCTGAGTCTACTCTTCGCACCGATAAATTTCGAGGAATGCCAAGACGCCGCGTCGCCGGAACGCACAACATGGTACGGAGTGACGAGCGATCGATCGCCGATCGACGACGAGTACGAGCCGAAGATCAACGTCGAAGGAAAACCTCGGAGGGCTCAGAAAACACCGAAGATTTTTGTTCGACCTCGTTACTACTCCACGGAGCTTGGAATTCGCGAGAAACTCTTCGTCGGCGTAATCACCAGCAGAGAGTACTTGCACAGCCGTGGCGTAGCCGTTAACAAGACTCTGGCTCACCTCGTCGATAAAATCAGATATTTTATCTCAGTGCCGGAGGGAACCAAGCCCAATGTCAGTCTACCTGGCATCGTTGGCTTCACGGACACACGAGGAATCCTGAAACCATTCCACGTTATGAAATACATAACGGACAATTATCTTGAAGATTACGACTATTACTTCGTAGCGAAGGACACGAGCTATGTAAATGGAAGGCGACTTTTAGAATTGGTGGAGAAGATAAGCGTCAGTCAGGACGTTCATGTAGGCAGTCACGTCGACGAGGAGAACTACTGTTCTCTCGGTGAGATGATTTTTTAAAATGTATTACTTTACCATTTAACTATTTAATCAATTATTTATATACTTTTATGGAACAATGACTTTTACAAATATATTTTTATTTATTTATATTAATCATTCTTCAATGAAGCCAATAAATTGTTTTTATTTTTATTTTTTTATTATCTAGAAGCGGGTATACTGTTGAGCAATTCGATCGTGAGGGCTTTGAAGACGAGCCTCGATTGGTGCGTGAAAAATACGTTTTCCTCTTCGGACGACGTAAATTTTGGAAGATGCCTCTTGCACGCTTCCAAGATACCTTGCTCGGACGAGATACAGGGCGAAGAATTTCGGTCGCTCAAGCTATCGACTATCTTCGACTTCGAGAACGACTGGTCGGAATTGGCGACGAGCGAGAACCTTGAGAATTACGTGTCGATGTATCCGATCTTCGATCGTCACACGACTTACAGGATAAATGCTTATCTCGCTGCGGTGAGTCGTCCGGATGTAGCGACTGCGTTAAACATTTCACTGTCCGGTACGGCAAGTCGAAGTAACGTCGGTATTTCAATGATTTTTACAGAACGAATTGACGAGAGTCGAGAGTGACATAAGCTCGTTGCGCAGATCGATTCTCGCGAGCGCGCGCCTCGCTCCCGAGAACGATCGAAACACTTCGTGGCCGATAGGAAATCAGCCGGGCAATCGAGCGATCGGTCGTTTCGATCTTCAGCCCTGGATATACTTCAACGAAACCCACAGCTTCATGGATACGGACTTTGAGAACGTCAGAGAAACATTGGGAAGCGCGAAAATTGACGCCAAGAGAGTCATCGAGAGCGCAGCGAGGAGAATCGAAAAAGAGTATCGTGGCGCGCTTGTCTACGAAAGATTGATAAACGGCTATCGTAAATTCGATGCCTCTCGCGGCATGGACTACATCCTCGATCTACAATTTTTTCAAATTCCGAGCAGCAAGAGCATCGTCAAGAGAATTCAAGTGTGCAAACCATTGGGCAAGGTCGAGATACTCGCCGTTCCTTACGTCACCGAAAATTCACGGATAAATATGATACTCGTTCTAAATTCATTTATGATAAAAGAGAGTTTGGACTTTTTGGAACGTTACGGCAAAGCGTGCATGGAGAAGAAGGATAAGACTTTTTTGATGCTCGTGAGTATCGTAAAATTGTTATTGTTTATTTCTTTTTTTTTACGACACAGTAGTTTTCATCCCATCGCTACGATCATATCGGATGATTTTAATTCTTTATTTTTATTTAATGTCTTCAAGGTTTTGCTCTACGAGCCGAACACTCCGTCTAAAGGAACAAACGATATTTATTACGAGATCAAACAACGAGCCCTCGCTCTCACGGATAGATTCAAGAAGGATCAATCCAAGGTGACTTGGCTCTCTGTCCGCTTGCCGACTGCCTCGTCGGCGATACTCATAGATCCGATGCTCAGAGTATCGATCGCCGATCTAGTGACGAAAAAATTTACACCCGACAGCCTGTTGCTCTTCGTGGAATCGAGAATGGATCTCAGAGTCGAATATCTCAATCGAGTGAGTGGATAACGTTAGATCCACCGATTAACGAACCTAGAAGATGACCCCGAAGATATCTGCATGACGTCAAATTTCATCATTGGCAAGTCTCTATCAATGCACGGCTTTAGGAAGAACAAAAAAAATCGTTCACTTGTAGAATTTTATTCTCAAAGTGAACTTTCCCGAGCTACGTTTGTGCAATGCAAAACACGGCCCTTATGACTTGATCAAATTTCGTCTCATGCAGATACATTCAGGGTCATCCTAGAAGTCCGGTGGAATTTTTATGCTATTTGGGAAAACTCTTTTTTTTCTTTGCAGGTACGAATGAACACGATAAGCCAGTGGCAAATCTACAGTCCAATACCCTTCGTGGAATACAATCCTGACGTGGCTCAAACGGAAAATCCGAAGCAGTCTCCGGCGGACATCGACGTAACTCGAAATGCCGGCCGATACGACGAGTTCAATTTCGAGAGCATTTCCTTTTACGTCAAAGATTATTTGGCGAGTAAGTTCGAAGAAAAAAAAACAATTGCCACGACCAGAAATTGATTATCAATATTCGTATGATAATTTCAGTGCGTCGACGAACAGCCGGGGACATTCCACAAGTTCGAACGGACAAGGATATCGCGACAGTCCTCGAGGTTTCACGTCGCAATATCGCCGAATCGATATTTCAGCTTTTCGTGACGGAAAGCGACTTGCACGCTTTTCGTGCCGTTGAGCCAGCTCTGAAAATTCGTTACGGCGATTCGTTTCGATGCAACTCCACGTACAGCTCGACAGCGAAGGACAACTGCGAGAGAAGGAAAAACTTTGCACTGGGACATCGAGGACAATTGGCCAAATTGATATTGGATTATCAGAACTATCGTTGAAAATCTGGGCCGATAGCGAGATTGGACCGTTGATCGGGGGAGATCGCTTTGGTAATTCCACTTGCTTGTTAACCTTTCGCGCACGGACTCTTCGCCTAGCGAGGACGTCGAGCTCGCAAGTACGTAATATAAAGAAAAATGTGGCAAAGAAGTCTCTGCAAAGATTCACACAACAGCCTCAAAGTGTAATTAATTCGATGGCAATGAAGAAATTGGTCATTTACGATACTAGTGCGATAAAACTTTCCGAGTTTGCCTTGTGTGAGTTTGCAAGTTAAAGAAAAGTTTTACGCACGGCTATCGTACGAAATTTTACTTCACAAGGTGTAAATGGGGGTTTTACGAAGCGTGTGTAAAACTGCCGTTTTCGCACCGAGTGAAGTAATAGTTATTTGTATGGCAAAGGCGTAGAAAGGGGGCTCTTGACGAGTGTGAAAATGCCGCACGAGCCAGAACTCCTTTTTTTACGCCCATGCTATTCACATAATTTTTCCTACCAAATTCGCGGAAACCACGCTTTCCGTTCCCGTGAAGTGTGCGTGGAAGGGCACTTTTCCGCACTAGTGCGGGAAGAAAAGACCATATTGCGTTTGTACGCAATACGACAAAGTGCCTTTGTGCGCACACTTCACAGGAACGGAAAGCGAGATTTTACGTGCAAGCGTTATGAAAAATTAATTGCAATATCTATGTGGTATTTTAAGATACAGAAGATGACACGGTATTAGTATTGGCAAAAATTCCTAAGTGTTGTGAAGGGTTGATAGTAATTGTTACATTATAACCGCCAAACGCACATATTTTTATATTAATCATGTATTAATTATTGACTATTACGTCTACAGATTATATCTATGAAAAACGAATCGTTGCTATTTGTTTATTTTCCTTTCTGTTTTGTTTTTCATCATTGCCTCGGAATGAGATAATTCTTTTAGTGGCTTTTGGCAAGACCTTTATTCGTTCTTTTGGGAGGTTGTTTGAGAGCTCGCAAGGGCTATTCGCCCTATGGTTTTCTTTTTGTTTTGTTTCTTTCTAATTGATAATAACAGTAAAGATAGTAATAGTGAGAAGCCCTAATACCTTAACAAAGTTACGAAAAAAATTATAATACATTATCCTCTTTTCCGCACTTGACTCGGCTCTCTGTAACAATCTCTCCGTATCTCTCTTTCGGCTCTCTCTGTAAACAATGTAATACACAATAGTATATTGCAAGATAATTCCTCCCCTCTCAGTTGTCAGGGAAAAAAAACTTCGTCATGAATTGTTTCTGTTTTTTTTTCTTTTTTTTTTTCAATCGCTGTCGGACTCGGACTCGGACAATTGTAAATCGTCGTTCAATAAATTGTCCGGCATATTGAGCAGTGGCGAGGATGTTGCACCGTTCGCGCGACCTTGAGGAGCGAAAAAATATGATATGTAGAAAACAAAAATTGCGGGATAAAGATTAATTTTTATTTTTTTTTCTATCCGCTTACCATTCGTCATCGTCGTCGCCATCGGAACAGGAATATTCTCAGTGTCTGAATCGCTGTCGGAACTGTCCGAGCTCGAGCTACTCGAGCTCGTGTCGCTCAATGCTCCAATTCCATCCGCGGCGTTCTCCCGCGGTTGGGCGCCGCTCGATGGCAATTTCGATCCGTGTGAACGCTCGGGGAGGACCGAAGGAGCGGAGCTGGCGACTCCGGATCTCAAGGGTACCGTGGAGTGGTGAGATGCGCTCGGGGCTGGCGGAGCGGGTGCCGGTGCCGCAACAACATAATCGTCAAAGTCCGCGCCGATCATCGGTAGACTCGCGAGAGTCGAGGATCCTATCGATCCTGGGATCGACGGCTGGGCCGGAGATCTGGAAATAAAAGTGAGCAAATTAATTTCAGAATGACCAATTAAAAAATCAATTAAAAAAATCTTGCCAACGAGAATCTAGAAACTACGTATAAAAAAATGTACGTAAAAATGTAACGTAAAAAACTACGTATAAAAAAATGTTTTCCATTGACTACAGTTTTCACCGATGGTTGAAAAATATTTTTGTTCTCTTTAGCAAAAACGACTGAACGGTAGATGAAAAATCCAGAAAAAAAACCTTTAAAATAAAGTTCTAATTTTTCAAAATTCAAAAAACTCTAATTGAGAGGAAATTTAAACGGTTCGATCGATTCTTCCCAAATTCAATAGGGATCATCGGACGGCCATAGTCCATCTTTGTACAACTTATTGCTACGATAGCTAAAAAATTGTAAGAGCTAGAGTGCGTACAGACATTTTCGAAGAATTTAAAAATCGCCTACAAAAAGAAAACAACTGAACATTTTTTAATAACATTTTGAGGAAACATTGACGATTAACCACACCTGCTGTGTGTAAAATTTCACCTTGAACGGTCGAGGCATTCTCGAGTTATACGAGTTTGAATTTTTCGCGGATAAGTCACACATACCTACGTACATGCAGACATTTTTTTTTACGTGATTTTCGGTGTTTTCGAACATTCTCAATACCTTTTCATTAAAATCTCGATTTTTTTTTTTTCACCATAACAAAGCTTCCTCTATGAGGAAGAAAATAAAATTGATGAACAAATTGTTTTACAATAGCTAGAATCCTGTGACTACAGTTTCAAGTCGTGAACGATCTTTTGGAAATAAAAGAATTTGATTGCTTGCAGAAAATCTTTGGATATGACAATAGTTTTGAGAACCCGGAGCAGAATTGAGTGTACGCTCCACGTATCTCCGATTCGACAACTGCCGGTAATATTTACCTGCCGCTCATCATGTTAGGTGGGCTCTTCGTGTGATAAGGCGAGACGGTCAGAGGACTGTGTTGCTGCGGCAGCTGAGGCTTGTTCTGGCTCAGTTGCACCGTAGGTTCCCTTTTCTTGCCGCTAGCCACTTTGGTCCTGCTAGTCGATCTCCCATGCGTGGGACTCGTTCTTATTTCCACCGGTGTATTTGGCCTGTTCGAAGCGGGTACGGTCAGCAATGACTGAGACTTAGGCTCGACTCGTGTCTTCTTCACTTGTATGTTGGACGACAGCTTCTCCAGCGTTATCTCGCCCGTTATCCTGTCGATAATCAGAACGCACTCTTTGCTGTAAGGCCTCTGAGATCCCTTGAAAACCGTGTGAGGGATTCCCGCCCCGTCCAAGTGGGGAACGGTAACGGTCATCGTGTTGTTACTCCCGACGTCGACTTTGGCCACTTTCGAAACATCCACGCTCGCGGGCTTGAAGTCATCTGAGAAACGAAATATTTTTATCAGAAAATAAACCATACGCCTAATTAAGTTTTGAAAACGAAAAATTAGGCGAGTTATTAATTACGGATAAAAGAATACCTTTAGAATTATCAGATTATGATTCTAAAAATATCTGAGAGTATAGTTAATTACCGTTCACAAAATATCTGCAAAGGCAATTAATTAACATACGATAAGGATTATTAATGTTTACAGAAAGGAAGTGTGAACTTATATACACTGTGAAAAAAAATGGTGAATTTGACGTACCGGACTGGAGGTTTTTAAGCAAAAACTTGTATGTTAAATTTAATGTACAATTGCGACGAAAAATTAATATACTGTTTCATTGAAATTAAAGTAAATTATTAATAATAAAGTATTCCCAATGTTTTTAACACACTGAACGCTAATGTTTCATCACAATTGTACATTAAATTTCATATCAATTTTTATATTGCATAGACATATAAGAGTATGTCTATAAAGTTAATTAAAATTCATGAAATATTGTAGGATTAATTAATGACCATAAATTGCTGTTCAAAAAATATCTGAGAGTAATAAATTACAGTCGAAAAAAATATCTACAAAAATTGTTGACGATAGTTATGGTGCGCACTCACTGAGTAGGCGCATTCGTGGCACCTTTGGGTAATTTCTTTGACGAACTGGTCAACTTGTTGGATTAAAATATCTATCGATTCTCCGCACCATGCAAAGAAATAAATATCGACCTAGTGGAAGCAATTTTTGTATACACTTTTTTTGCAAACTAAGCTTAGCCAATCTTCGCAGCTTACATTTTAACGTATGAAAGGCGGTCGATTTGTTGCTGGTGAATGTAGGTCCTAGCTTGAGCTCCCGAACCTCAGGCCCAAGTCCCAGCCGCTCGGCCATATCTACACCGATTCCCTGAAAGCTTGATTCTGCGAACGTAGCTGCGGACTTCATCGAGCGGCTTTCTATCACATAGATTCAGCATCCGGGCAAAACATCTTCGTGTTCCTTGCGTCCCTGTAATCGGAAGAGTCAACGAAAAAGATTATTGCAATGACGAAAATTCAGCTTACCCGCTCGCCGCAGAATGGCGAATGTATAAAAAATCTATTTTACACTCGAATCCCTTGGGAAGGGTTCTTCATCGCAGATACACTTTATAGACATTCGTTACCTTGCGAAGAGAGATGGTTCGACCTTGGCTGTGGGCCCAGGAAAAAAAGTTCGACCCTCTCGATGCCCGACGAGAAATGTCCCAAAAAATCACGTACTATCTCAACCGTATTTTTGTTGTTTTTTTTCTCCTCGAAAGACAAATCCGACGTTCCGTCACGGACCAGAAACGTGCGATGTTTATCCAAGTGTGTTGTGTTAACAGCTGTCCCATCCACGAGAGACACGGAAGACCAGCTCGTCGTTGTCTCTTGCTAGACTGGAAAAATCGCACCGTTCCGTCTCCTCTCTAAATATTGGCCCGCCGTATCCGAATTATATTCACGCTCGGCCAGGGCTCGGTCGAGGATCTTCTCGCGCACGTAAAAATACGATTGAATTTTTTTTTTTTCCTACCACTCGTCAACAGCTGTTTACGAAATGTATAACATGATGCAGTAAGGTCGCGCAGTGCCTCCCGATCAAACTGGCATGTTAAGATTACGAAAAAGTTCGCGTTCCCCGTGCTGCTGTATATTCTCTGCTCTGTTGAAGTTTCGACCGACGGTAAATTGACGACTTTGGTCGCGCGACGGGGAGAGACGTAGCGCTGTATGTATGTGTCTTGTGTGTGTACGCGTGTCTCTGCATAAACCTCAGGTGTCGCGTAACTTTATTTTTACTCGGTTTTAACCGTACGGATTATTTAATCGTGGAAAAATCGTACGAATGCTGTGCGAAGAAGCTGACAACTGGCAGTCGCAACGATACACGAGATAGAAGTCCAGAGAGTCGTGGGGATTGTCTCAAGTCAAATTGTACGGAGGTTCTTCCGTCGTGTGTGTGTGTGTGACGTTAGAAAAGGCAACTTTCACCGTTCTCCTGTTGCAGGGATCGCGGAGGGCCGTCCTCGTCGGGCGCTGTACGAGTTACAATCGTGCATTCCGTTCACGGTTTCTCAACCGGAAGTCGGATGGGACATCGATTTTTCGATGGATTTACCGTAATTTGACGGTTCGACGTTTATCGTCCGATTTCGCGATGAAAAGGGAGAACGCGATATGTGTCCGGCCATTCGTCGAGCATGCTGGAAAAGGCGATCGCGACATTCTCCATTGACCCAATTTAGAAGGGAACTGGTCGCGGCGTCCGACCAATGAGGAGGCGCGCTTTCTGCCGGAGCTGCGGAGACATTATCGATGGTGGGTGACAAAGGAATTTTTCGACGTTTTCTTAAACACGAGCGGGTAAGACGATTTTTATTCAAATCTGTCTGGACGCTCTAACGCTGGCCGAATAAATTTTTCGGCCCGAGTGGCGAATCTCGGTGTTTCTAATATTGAAATTCAACCGAGTAGGATTAAAAAAAAAAGAAAAAAATAGGGGAGAGCGTAGAGGCGGGTCGTGTTCGCGCGTCTAGCCGACCATCAACATTTTAGAAAGCCGAGCAGTCCTGTGGAGATCTGCGGCGAGAACGTTGAAAGCTGGTCGGTGGATCGTCCACGAGGAACGGTGTCGTATTCCGATCGATAAGCGCAGGTGAACGACAAGGTGGCCATCGAGTCGCTCACCGTTTCTGACCCCCCGCACTGATCTGTTTGAAATTCGCTTGCGGAATAATGCTGTCCAGAAAAATCGTGACCTTAGCGACCCCGACCGGGTCAAGCTGCTTCCGGGCGTCTCGCCTGCACACTTCCAAATCTCTGTACGTACAACCTTCGCGCATTGCGCGCTTGAAATAGTCTATAACAAAGTTACCGATCGAAACAACATCGAACGCTGTTGTAAAAAGTACGAAACACTATAAGTAATCCATAAAATTATTAATTATTAATTATTATAGGACTATTAGTATTACGGATTTGTATGAAATATATTTTTAAAATCTTATGTAAAATTTGTATAAGAATATAATTTGGGGATGTATTATTTTTATGTTTATAGTTTTCTATAGATTGTTTTGAGTGAGACTGTTAAAAAATGCATAAAAAAAAGAATGGTACGATTATTAATAATGATGGGGCGAAATATTCTCTTTATTTCAGATTGAACGCCGTTTTGATAGACGGCAAAGCGATAGCCCGGGAGATTCGTGACGATGTGAAAAAGCGCGTCGACGCTTGGGTGACGTCGGGCAAACGTAGACCAAAGCTCGTCGCTATCCTCGTCGGAAACGATCCGGCGAGTGAGGTGTACGTCGGGCGCAAGGTCAAGGCCGCGAAATCGATAGGTATCGACGGAGAAACGATTCTCCTCGGCGATAATGTGAAGCAGAGCGAATTGATAGCGCAAATTGAGAAATTGAACGGCGATGGTGGAGTCGACGGTGTTCTCGTGCAATTGCCATTGCCGAGGGGACTGGACGAGCGAGAAGCTTGTCACGCGGTGAGCACGAGAAAGGACGTCGACGGTTTTCATCTGGAAAATCTCGGCAAACTGTGCTCGGACAGTCGAGGCTTCGTACCCGCCACCGCACTCGCGGTACGTGAATTGATAGTGAGGTCAGGAGTCGAGACTCGGGGACGAAACGCCGTAATTATTGGGAGGTCCAAGCACGTCGGATTGCCCATAGCTCTTTTGCTTCACGCTGACTCTCAAGGTCTTTATTTTTCTATACCGTAATCCAAGCATGCACCGTTAGGAAATTTATAGACATAAATATTTTTGTTTTGCTCACGAACCGACTGTATTAATGTTGAATTGGAAATTGAATTGGAAATTGGAAATTGAATGGGAAATTGGAAATTGAATTGGCAATTGGAAATTAAATTGGAAATTGGAAATTGGAAATTGGAAATTGGAAATTGGAAATTGGAAATTGGAAATTGGAAATTGGAAATTGGAAATTGGAAATTGAATTGGAAATTGGAAATTGAATTGGAAATTGGAAATTGAATTGGAAATTGGAAATTGAATTGGAAATTGGAAATTGAATTGGAAATTGGAAATTGAATTGGAAATCGGAAATTGGAAATTGAAAATTGAATGGGAAATTGAATGTTGCATTGCAAATTGAATGCTGAATTGAAATTCAATTAATTGAAAATTCAATTTTGAATTGAAATTCAATTAATTGAAAATTCAATTTTGAATTGCAAATTCAATTAATTGAAAATTCAATTTTGAATTGCAAATTCAATTTTGAAGTGAAAATTGAATTTTCAATTGAAAATTCAATTTTTATCTACAATGAACAATTCATCGGTTTATCTATCGATACTTTAATTTCGTCGATCTTTTTGTTCCCGTTTTTTAAATTTTTTATAATTTAAATGTATTATTCATTTCAGGTCAGACCGGAGCGCTCGACATGACGACGACGATTTGTCACCTTCACACGCCTCCGGAAGAGCTAAAGAAATTCGCCAAGCTTGCCGACGTGCTTGTCTCCGCTACGGGTGTTCCTGGCCTCGTGACGAGAGACATGATAAAGCCCGGAGCTTGTGTAATCGACGTGGGAATCACGAGAGTGGATGGAAAAAATGGAAAGACGAAAATCGTCGGTGACGTCGATTACGAGGAAGTAAAAAAAATCGCTGGACACATCACCCCTGTGCCCGGTGGAGTCGGACCTATGACAGTTGCGATGCTCATGAGAAACACTTTTCTAGCTGCGGAGAAGAATTATTCCCACTGACTTAAGATGATTATGTATTTATTTTTTCAACTATGGAATGTGGCATCGAATTTGAGTTTATACCGTAATATGTATTATTATCTCGATCTACGCGAATTCTAAGTTCTTCGAACAGTTGCCAATGATGTTCCATCTGGTAGATCGTTTAATACAAGAAATGAAGTATTAATCATTTATATACTAATGACTTATTTTTCCTAAACTGCGTTGCTTTTTAGCTAAAACAACATAGACTTTTTCAATCAATTTTTTTCAGCGACATTGAAGAAAGTACACTCTCAGCTGACCCTGTGATCTTTTTTCCTGATATTTTTTTTACACATTTTGTTGCTACACTGAGAAAAATGAATGTTTGGGTGAACCAAAAGTCGCGGTGACATGCATTCAAGACTGTTATTTGTTTGGTACAAATAACGCATTGTTTTGTTAAACGATTATTTGCTTCAAGCGATAAAGCATTTGCCGATTTGAACAAACATTTTTTTTGTACCATGCAACCCTTTGAATGTTAAAAAAAAAGACGGAAATAAAGTATGGACAAATTGACGAATTGTCAATTTTTTATTAAAAAATTGAATTCATTTTACCCCTCAGCTGTAAAGAGAATATTTAACACAAAAAGTAAGCAAACTTAGTCGTATCCACGAACGAGCAAATGTTTCTTCTGTGGACTAAAGAAAACTTAGAGTTCGTCGCGTAGACGTATTATATCGTATTACATTATATTATTAGTTAGCATTAAAAGTCTATGCACGTTATCAGTCGTCTCAAGTTTGAAAACGGGAAAAAATTCGCGCCGGTGTTACGTAAGCGCGTTGGTACGCTCCAGCTGATCGTGATAGGGTCGCGAGACGCGACGAGCAACGTGACGATTTAGACGTGATAAAAGAACTATGTAAAAAAATCCTCCAATGAAAAATGAGCATTACGCTTTATCTGGACAACGATGCTAGCTTCGTTTCGTAAACTATCGTTCAATTTCGTAACGCGGTCAACGAATTTACGAACTGTGCGAGCTGGAGGAGAATCTAAAAGGTTCATAGCTGCGATGGCTCGTCCGAAAGTTCTCGTTACCCGTAGCGACGTTCCTGAAGTTGGATTGGATCTTCTTAAGGCTAAGTGAGTACCGTTTGATTCTCACTGTCTCATTATTGTTCTCTACGTACTGTTTTATTCTCACGCATACAATCGTTCATACGTTAATTGTGAAATTTTGGAATTAATGATCGATGAAAATTCAACAAGGTGCGATCTGGTAGTTTGGAACAGTTTGTCGCCAATTCCACGGGAGGAGTTGACGAAGAAGATTAAAGGAGTCGATGGTGTTTATTGTTTACTCACCGACGCTATAGACGAGGAGATTCTCGATGCTGCCGGCGGGCAATTGAAAGTCGTAGCTACAATGTCCGTGGGTTACAATCATCTCGATGTTGGAGCTATGAAATCTCGAGGAATTCGGGTCGGCTATACGCCTGACGTTCTCACCGATGCCACATCCGAATTGACCGTTGCATTGTTGCTAGCCACTTCGAGGAGACTGCTGGAAGCTGAAAAGGCAATGAGAGCGTAAGTCTTTTTCCATCGAATTTCTTTTATTTTACATTTCCACGTTTCCATGTTTCCATGTTTCCATGTTTCCATGTTTCCATGTTTCCATGTTTCCATGTTTCCATGTTTCCATGTTTCCATGTTTCCATGTTTCCATGTTTCCATGTTTCCATGTTTCCATGTTTCCATGTTTCCATGTTTCCATGTTTCCATGTTTCCATGTTTCCATGTTTCCATGTTTCCATGTTTCCATGTTTCCATGTTTCCATGTTTCCATGTTTCCATGTTTCCATGTTTCCATGTTTCCATGTTTCCATGTTTATCAATGCAGTGGCCAGTGGACATCATGGTCACCGTCATTCATGTGCGGGCCGGGTCTCGCAGGGTCGACGGTAGGCATCGTAGGCCTTGGACGAATAGGCACTCGTGTCGCCGAGTATCTCAAGCCATTCCGAGTGAAAAAGATTCTCTACACGAGTAGAACCGAAAAAAGTGATGCGATCAAATTTGGCGGAGAAAGAGCGAGTCTCGATAGTTTGTTGGCCGAGAGCGACTTTGTCATAGCGACCTCGGCTCTCACTCCAGAGACTCGAGAGATGTTTAACGCTGAGAACTTTCGTAAAATGAAGAAAACAGCGATATTCATAAACGTCAGTCGTGGGGAACTCGTCGATCAGGCGGCACTGATCGAGGCACTGAAAAATCGTACGATAAGAGCTGCAGGATTGGACGTCATGACGCCGGAACCAATACCGCTGGACAGCGAGCTTCTAAAATTGGACAACTGCGGTATGTTTTCTCGTGCCTTCAATACGGTTAATTTTACAAATCGATAATCGATCAATTTTTGTTTGTATGGATTTTCAGTCGTTATACCGCATCTGGGAAGCGCGACAAACGAAACGAGACAGGAAATGGCGCGGATAACAGCTATGAATATTCTAACCGTCTTGGACGGCGAACCTGACAAAATGCCAGCTGAACTCCACTTATAGAAAAATATTGATAACGTACACAATTTTGTAAATATTTTATCATTATATGATTAAAAATATTAAGATGGGACGTTAGCATTTAGCGGCATCGCACGGTGAATATCGATTACCTCTGGAAAAGGTAGATATCTGCATTGCCGACCGCTCGTATTTTTGTATCATCAGTCGTCGTCAGACCAATCGTCTTTTCGAAAGGTCACCTGACTGCTAGTACTATAAAAGCCCGTTCGATATTTCGTTTTTCGCGCGCTTACTACGTTCGAGACATTTCGGGGCATTCCCAGAGGTGCTTTCGATTTGCCGTTATAACAATCGTGGCGTCATAATAACGACGAAGCTCAAAACGAACAGCGCTCTAGTTACAATAATTGCGCATGCGCAGTCATTGTAGTAAACCTCGGTTACGCATGCGCAGTCATTGTAACTAGAGCGTTGTTCGTTTTGAGCTTCGTTTCTAAGTAGCAAAAAGACATCTGGTACGAAAAAGTCATCCGAATGGGTTACATATGTCCGCCTGAATGGTAACTATAAGCTATCCGAGGTCCAAAAGTTAACTTTTTGACGTAGGATAGCTTGTAATTACCCGGGTAGCACAAAAAAATTAGTCATCAGAAAGTGATCTAAATGGGTTACATATGTCCGTCTGGACGGTATCCGAAAGTTACCTCCCATACAAAAAGTTAACTTTTGGACGTACGATAGCTTATAGTTACAATCCGAACGGACATATGTAACCTATTTAGATCACTTTCTGATAACTATTTTTTTTGGGCTACCTGGGTACCATTCGGGCGGACATATGTAACCCATTCGGATGACTTTTTCATACCAGAGCTGCTTTCGATTTGGCGTTTTTTCGTTATTACAACGTGACTGCGCATGCGCATAGTCGTTTTCTGGTGCGAATTTTCACCAAAAAATGATCATGCGCATGCTCTCGGCCGGTTTTTGGGGGAAATTCGTACCACAAAACGATTGTGCGCATGCGCACCATCATTATAACGGCAAATCGAAAGCACTGTAGGTAGCATTAAGTTATCCTAAAGGCATTGAAACGATGTCACACGAAAGTTTGCGTGATGTCACACATTTGCGTGATGGAATTATAACTTTTGAATATAGAATAACTGTTAGAAATATGTTACCATATCACCGACTGTAAGCAAAATGTCAACTTCATGCTGTCTAAAAGATATGATTTAATTGAATCCTGGGATATCTCTCCTAAGGACCGATGGAAGACAGGCAGGATAATGTTAGGATAAACCTTAACAGATATAGCATACGTAGCAAATTAAGGGAAACAATACAGAGCGAAACAGGCGAAGCATGATAAGTAAGACGGTAGCAATGGAATAATAAACAAATAGAGCAAGTACAGATAAAGTATGACTAAATGTAGAACGCTAGGTCACTAAGAAGAAAAAAAATAGATGCATAAAAAATAGATAAGTACGCAGTTTCGTAGGCTTAGCCGCGTCGAGATATGGCGTTATACGCGCATGATATTTGCGTTGCCACGCTACCAAAGGGTGGGGACACACGGTACCGGCAGTTCGTCGCTGACGCTCGTGCTGAACAGTCACCATTTGTTTTCACAAATTGTTACAATAAAAATATTTGTACTGAAACGAATAAATGTCTACAGTTTAATCAGTTAAATTGGTATCGATCCCCGGAGGTGCGTTTTACTTTTTGTCGAAATCGACGAAACTGTCCGACAGCAGTTCAGATTTATTTTGCATGTCGATATGTGAATTTTCTCACGAATTGTTCTCTCTGTCGACGATTAAACAAAAATGTATACATGCGACACTCTTTTGTCATCGCTACGATCGTAAGCTATCTTCGTGGAATGCTGGAAAAAAATGCTAACGGACCGTCAGGTAATTTTTGCATTTTTTCCTTTTATTAAAAAGTGTAGAGTACTCGAAATAGTCTAAAAGTCAAGAAATGCAATTTTTAGCTTATTGTGTGTGTGAGTTTGAATCGTGAGTTGTAAATTTGTACACTAGTAGAGTGGTCATGTCTCTTCCTTCTGAGCAATTTTCATGAAGATTGAGGCCGTGTTCGAGATGTTACGCGGTTCTGACATTTTTCAAAAGTGTCTGTGGTAGCCCTAACGTGCGTAAATTTTGAGCAATCATCTTAAAACTGCATACAAATATAATATGATTAATGAAATATATCTAATATATTTATGAAATAGATGAAATGTACTATGATTAAAGACCTTTGGTATTGAACTTGGCCCCAATCTATCCAAGTGATCAGATTTTATCTTTGATTTTTTAAAAATTACTCCGAATAGTCTAATTCCCGTAAACATGGAAGTATCGAGTTCAAATTTATGAAGGTGAAGCTAGCGGCCAGTTCAGCGGCCAGTTCGCCGCGCGCGCAGGGGTTCTCACGCGCTACCGTAACCCTCCGCACTCTCGATTCGGCCGACTCAGAATTCATTTTTTCAGCACTTATAGAGTTCTAGCTTGCGAATAGCCATTGAAATATACATTTACAAGTATCCTGCACAATATTTTATATGTGAACAATAAAAAAAATATCTATTACGTATGTTCATTCTGAAACTATATCTGTTTGCGCGTTGTATTATAAATATTGTGTTCTCGAGGTGTACATTGGCTGATTATTTTTTATATCATGTTGGATATCCATCCGAAGATATTTGGAAAGTTACAAACAATGTACACCTCTAGAAGCTGAGATATTAATTGTTTATTGCAATTTTCAATGTATCCGCTGTATCTCGAGATGCACGGTTTCAATTCTCGAGGTGTACATTGGCTGATTATTTTTTATATCATGTTGGATATCCGTCCGAAGATATTTGGAAAGTTTCAAACAATGTACACCTCTAGAAGCTGAGATATTAATTGTTTATTGCAATTTTCAATGTATCCGCTGTATCTCGAGATGCACGGTTTCAATTCTCGAGGTGTACATTGGCTGATTATTTTTTATATCATGTTGGATATCCATCCGAAGATATTTGGAAAGTTTCAAACAATGTACACCTCTAGAAGCTGAGATATTAATTGTTTATTGCAATTTTCAATGTATCCGCTGTATCTCGAGACGTGCGGTTTCAATTCTCGAGGTGTACATTGGCTGATTATTTTTTATATCATGTTGGGTATCTGTCCGAAGACATTTGGAAAGTTACAAACAATGTACACCTCTAGAAGCTGAGATATTAATTGTTTATTGCAATTTTCAATTTATCCGCTGTATCTCGAGATGCACGGTTTCAATTCTCGAGGTGTACATTGGCTGATTATTTTTTATATCATGTTGGATATCCATCCGAAGATATTTGGAAAGTTTCAAACAATGTACACCTCTAGAAGCTGAGATATTAATTGTTTATTGCAATTTTCAATGTATCCGCTGTATCTCGAGATGCACGGTTTCAATTCTCGAGGTGTACATTGGTTGATTATTTTTTATATCATGTTGGATATCCATCCGAAGATATTTGGAAAGTTTCAAACAATGTACACCTCTAGAAGCTGAGATATTAATTGTTTATTGCAATTTTCAATGTATCCGCTGTATCTCGAGATGCACGGTTTCAATTCTCGAGGTGTACATTGGCTGATTATTTTTTATATCATGTTGGATATCCATCCGAAGATATTTGGAAAGTTACAAACAATGTACACCTTTAGAAGCTGAGATATTAATTGTGTATTGCAATTTTCAATGTATCCGCTGTATCTCGAGACGTGCGGTTTCAATTCTCGAGGTGTACATTGGCTGATTATTTTTTATATCATGTTGGGTATCTATCCGAAGATATTTGGAAAGTTACAAACAATGTACACCTCTAGAAGTTGAGATATTAATTGTTTATTGCCATTTTCAACGTATCCGCTATATGTCGAGATGCGCGGTTTCAATTCTCGAGGTGTACATTGGCTGATTATTTTTTATATCATGTTGGATATCCATCCGAAGATATTTGGAAAGTTACAAACAATGTACACCTCTAGAAGCTGAGATATTAATTGTTTATTGCAATTTTCAATGTATCCGCTGTATCTCGAGATGTACGGTTTCAATTCTCGAGGTGTACATTGGCTGATTATTTTTTATATCATGTTGGATATCTATCCGAAGATATTTGGAAAGTTACAAACAATGTACACCTCTAGAAGCTGAGATATTAATTGTTTATTGCATTTTTCAATGTATCCGCTGTATCTCGAGACGTGCGGTTTCAATTCTCGAGGTGTACATTGGCTGATTATTTTTTATATCATGTTGGATACCCAACAGAAGATATTTGTAAAGTTACAAACAGAAGAGATCCAAAAGAATTTAGAAGCCGAAATATTAAATGTTTATTTCAATGTTTTATGGTTCCGTTACATCTCTCACTGCGCTGGCTTCGGTTCTCGAGATCTACATTCGCTGGTAATTTTTTATATCAGTCTGGATGACCGACCAAAGATAGCCGCGAAATTTCGAACAATGTACACCTCTGGAAGCTGAGATATAAAATATTTATTGCAATGTTTAGTGTTTCCGTTACATCTCTCGTTGCGTGGCTTCGGTTCTCGAGGTGTATAGTCGCCGGTAATTTTTTATACCCGTCCGGATAACTGATTAAAGATATCTGCAAAATTTGAATCACATGGCGAAGCCGAGAAAATTTTTTTTATTGCAAACTTGCAACGGCCACTCAGTTTACGTCCACAGAAATAAGGTATATTTGAAAATATATATTTCGTTGTATAAAATACATATAGCCATACAAAATATATCCAACAAGCAGTCCTCAACGTGTATAAAAGCAAGACATATTATTATATCGTGCTTTATAGCGAATTAAGTTTATCGATTGTACTTATCAGATCAAAGAATTCAGAATTCTACAGATGACGGACGATACGGTAAGAATTTGAATATCGTGTGATAGCATCTAATTTAAATCAACGTTGAAACAAGTACCGACAATGAATACTGGAGAATTGATGACATGATAAAGATGCTGTGCTGGGTGGTCCGAAAAAATTATACGTTCGAAAATATTCCATTTGCTCACATAATGATGTGATATGTGTGGAGTATATTGAAGCGTTGCAATCTGTGGTTTGCTTCAATTCTGCTCGCCGATATCCGGAACGTAACACCCTATTTTCGAACAGGCTCCAATAGCCTAGAATAATCTCAATACCTCATTCCTTCTAATGTAATAACATAGACTAATCAGAACGACAAAGTCTCTTCAAGCCTATAGTAGTTGGAGCTAAAAGCCTTCAGTAATCAATTACTGAAGCCGACTTCATTACTGTGGCATGAACAGATCGAGAAAAGTATATACGTACTTTTAATTATTTAATTATTTTTTAATTATTCGACAAAGAATGAGTGATCGAGCGAATAGTCAAGGAGGGCCGGAATACCGAGAGCACGAACGATCTTCAACTGGTTAAGGAAAATAGGCTGTGAAGAATTTAGTCAATCGTGCTACTAGGTTTAAAACATGAGAACGTTCTTTTACACGTGCAAAGGAGAATGAAACCATATACATGTAGATAACGCTGGACAACACAATAAAAATAAAAAAACATTCCGAATTGTAATCCAAGCACTGTGTGCAAAACTTTTTATTATTAAACTTAACTATTTACATTACATCCACAGAACCTGCCGTTTTATCGTATTTCTAAATATTTACATCTTTTTGCACCAATAATCTGAGTGATGCACAGTACTCCGCTGTACTTTCGAACGTTTTTGGTGGACTATTTTCTATTCTAATCAGTTCGCTATGTACCCTCGAAAAAATCACCTTTTTCGGCTCGCCGGAATCATATGCAATCTGCTTTTTTTGTCTTGCAAATTTTCGTTGAGCGCCGATTATCACCTCCATGATCCACGGACGCACATTGACCATGTCTTCTTGCGTAAATATCAGGAACGTACTCGTTACCACCATGTACGCCCATACTAACAGGTGAGCTCCACAGTCTGCACCAACGTCAGCTCCTTTGCGTTGTGACGGGACATCTTTTGGGCAATACAAGGTCCATTCATCCCAATTAAAATGACGCCCTTCTCTGCGCGTGTGCACCTTTTCTATGTAGCAGCACAATTTTTTCAACATAATCTCCGAAGGCTCATTGTGCAACGAATCAATGTAAATAATCGCCTTATGAGGGAATACGATAATGAATAAAACCCAGTGCTCTCCTCTACCGCAAGGCATGATCCAAACGTTATAATTTTGAGCCTTGTTCTTCAATGCCCAATTGAGGAAGCCAACACGTGGATCGTTCGATGCCAATAAGCTTTGAAAAATAACCACATCGAAAATGAGTGACATATTTTCGTCCTCGTTTTCGCTCGACAAAATACTGAGAAACGCATTAATAACGTTGTCATCGATGTACTCGCCGTGTTTCAACGTTGTCAACGAACGTTCGGTTAAATGCAATCCGAACAGATAAAAATTTTCTTTCTGCCAATCTGTTGGATAATTATGAGGATCACGCCACGGGATGACTCGTGCCGATGTTGACCGCTGTGATGTAAAGATTCTTTCCATCGACGACACTGTCTGCTCCTCGATGTCCTCACAAATTGCCCTTGAGAAAGTTTCTGGAGTGCCTGATGCGATTTGAGCGGCCATCGTTGGCGAAAGGGCAGACTCATTTTTATGCGCTTTCGCGATTTTATTTTTTTCTTTCGAGCTGTCATTGATGTGCTTGAAGTGATCCGAAAAATATCCTCTTCTCGGCATCAATTTTTTTTTGTCGACCCACGACTCGTCGTACAAGTCTAGTGACTCGGAAGTTTCCGACTCGTCGTGGGAATTTAATGGCCGCTGCCGTGATGTCCGTAGTGGATACAATTTCTCCTTCAATCGCGGTAACAGATACATCTCTTGCTTTTGAATGAAGCGTGGAATTTTTTGCCTCATTCGATTTCTGAAAACAAAGTTCTTTACGATTTTATTCCACACCTCGGCTGTCGCATTTGAATCCCTGTTTAGACCGAATTTTTTAATAATCACGGCTGACCACATTGGATAATACGGAAGCAGTTGTTTCAGCAAGTAATGACAGAACTCCGATACGTAAAATGGATTTTTTCCGTCGAATGTTTCTTCCTCGATGTCAATCATTATCTTCTCATAGCGGTCGTTAAAAAATTGGAAAAACGGCGACTTTTCGCGGACCGTCTTTTCGAAGACCCATTCGTCGTCTGGTACTTCGTAGTCGTGCTGTTGCTTTTTTATATCTTCGATGAGTGTGACGATTCCTATTTTTACACCATCGTTCTCGATCGTGTTAAGCACGTCCTGGCAGCGTTTGGTTTTTTCTTTGAAACCGAACAATATGAGACACGATTCGAATATGTTTGCTGCGTCGAACAAGTCGGTTGTGTGGAGCAGCATCGTTACGCATGTTACCAGCATTTTGCGAAGTTGAATGTCGCATGTAAACTTCTCAATGCGTTTTATGGCAGCGTGAATCAAATGCGATGAGCACACATGCACAACCGTCCGAGCCGGATACTTTTTTTCTGGGTGAGTGACTTCATTCCACGATTTTTCCAAATAATGGACGATGGTTTCGTCATTAAAAGATTTCAGCACGGCTTGGATCAAAGCTATGCTGAAATCTGTTTCGACTTTGGAGATTATTGGACCAGGTATCGATGTACACCTCTTGATCGCGGTAGTGAAGAGAGAGAGACACGACGCAATGCATCCCACGTTGTGTGAACACGTTACAAACTCCAGGAATGGAAATGGAGACGTATCTTTATCACCACGCCCGGTTAGCGCATAATAAAACGGTCTCGTGCAGTTCTCAGGCGGGCAAGCAATAATTGATCCTGTTGCATCGAGATGACACGACACTGGGCCCTTTTTGGCAAGGTCGATCAAGTACAACACTTGCCGCTCGGTGAACAAGACCGTGTAAAAAGGGATAATACAATATGCTTGCACGAAACCCGACACGTACTTCCCTTTCCATACGGATTTTTCACAATATAGGTTTTTTAATTTACACATAAACCTATGGAAGTCCGGATCGAGGTCTGTTTTGCATCGGAATTCACTATTTATTTTTTGCAGCAACATGGTACTCGGCGCCGCATTTCTGTTCCCCCCTTTCAAAAGTCTCTCATCAGCTTCTGTCAGACATTGAAGCTTGACGATACTCGGACTGTCTATCAGCAATTGATGTGCTAAATCCTGCCTATGCTGACCAGTGATGAAGCGTCTTACAACTTCGTGGTCTGTTTCGTCGTATCTGCCCGTGCGAGTAACGTGGACAGTAGAATCCACATCCTTTACTATTTCTTCGAATATTCGGAAGTGGAATGAGCAACAAGTCTTTTTTATGCTTTTGCACTTTGCCATCGCGGAAAATGGTATATTTTTTTTTCTCGACGCATGATCATAGTAGACGTTATGCGAACTGTAGCACAACGCACACGCGAAAACTTTTTCGTAGTATTGATTGAAGTCATCGGTCCAACCCTTCGCTAATCGTCGCTTTCCGGGGACGAGATATTTCTCAAAAAAGCTCCAAGGCACCGTAAACGTAGCTTGAGCTATAGGCTGCGTGGTATCGTCCATGCTGTTATTGTTTTCGTCATTCTCGGCAAGAGATGACACAGCTTCAGTTCTACTTTCATTGACGAAAGTGGACAAAGCATCATCTTCACTCGAAGTCATTACAGCATCCATTCGATCTTCGTTAACGAAAATTGAAGGAGCTCTCGTTGTTTCGAAGTCCCCAGAACTCACTGCAGCATCCATTTGATTTTTGGTACCAAAAATTAAAGGAGCTCTTTGAAGATACTCGGTGTCATCAGGTGCGATTGCCGGCCGCCAAGCTTCTACGTCGAGAAAGGATCCACCTTCAAGAGCCTCTTCATCCGTGAATGAAATTCCGGTCCCTATCCAGTATTCCTTTTCCGTCGAAGAGCTTTCGTCTTCCATCGAAGCGTCCTCGATGTACGCTGGCAGAGATTCATCTCGATCTGCAGCGACGCGCGGTCCAGTCGGGTCTGCTAGAACATCGACGACTACTTCATTTTTCATATCGTAAGGTGTCGTTGTTCTTAATTCCTCCATCAACCTGTCTGAATTATCTTCAGCACAAGGGAGAATTTCATCGGCGGCGTCAGCATCAGTTCGCAATGTGGAGAAACCTTTCTCGACGCTTTCGGTTTTCAATTCGACATTGCCTTCGTTCGTTGTACGATCTGCTGATATTTTATTCAGATATCGTCTTAAAATGGAATTCCGATTTAATTTGAAACGCATAAATATCGATAGGGGTTTGATCGAATTATGCACGTCATTCGACAATTTCGTCCAAACATTGTCGGTACGGTTCACGAGCTCCTGTGTTCCAGGACACAAAATGTTTGTATCGTTGAGTAAACTTAATAATACATCATCGGTAATGGGCGCCATTTTCCATTGTTGAGAAATAAATGCTATTACACTAATGTTACTTGTAAACTAATCACTATTATCATTGTTCTGTTGATATAATAGATATAAACTATATGCCAATCTGGATATAAATGCTTTACGCTCTATTAACGGTTATCACAGAACTACGGCTGTCACAAAAATTAATTGTTTTTCAACTTCTGTCGCCGATTTTAATGTATGTAAATAAGGACCGATCAGAACGCATTCGTTTCGAAGACTGAGGAAACTCTACGGTGATGCGAAAAATATCCCTTCTTTAAGAAAATACCCCTTCTTTCATCTATGGGTCGCGAATATTCTGATGACGTAAAACCAAAAGGTAGAACGGAAAAGTCAGTAGCTGGATGGAAACGGTAGCAGGCCCAAGGTAGCAAGGAATCGGAGAGTGGGTGGAGGGGTTAAGCCTTCGGCCGTTTTCATTCTCACCGTTCGTTAATCCGTTGTTGGCGCATAGTGACGCAAAAGCCAAAAGCAAGAACAAAAGGGTCGGTGGCAGGAGGCTCGAGCGTTGGTGGTAGAGTTGAGGCTTCGGCCGTTTTTCTGCTCAACGTTCTTTAATCCCTTGTTGACGCAAAGTGACATAAAAGTGAAAAGCACGAACAAAAAGATCGGTAGCTGTGACCAGTAGCGGGCCCAAGGGTGCAGCATTTTGAGAGATGTAGCCAAAAAGTAAAAATTAGCAATAAATAATTTTTTTTCTCATCTTCTAGACGTGTTGATTATCTAAAACTTGGCAGATGCCTTTAGTTGTATGTCGAAGACAACATATAAAAAAATGATCCAATATGCATCTCGAGAACTGTAAAGCGTGAAAATTGGGAATAAATCATTTTTTTCTCGACTTCTGGAGGTGTATATTGTCTGTAATTTTGCAAATGTCCTCTGTAGGGTATATAGATCAATATAAAAAATACTAGCTGATGTACACCTCGAGAACCGAAAGTGCACGTCGAGATACATAGCAGTTCCTTGAAAATTGCAATAAAAATTAATATCTCAGCTTCTGGAGGTGTACATTGTTTGAAACTTTCCAAATATCTTCGGATGGATATCCAACATGATATAAAAAATAATCAGCCAATGTACACCTCGAGAATTGAAACCGCACATCTCGAGATATAGAGGATACGTTGAAGATTGCAATAAACAATTAATATCTCAGCTTCTAGAGGTGTACATTGTTTGTAACTTTACAAATATCTTCGGATGGATATCCAACATGATATAAAAAATAATCAGCCAATGTTCACCTCGAAAATTGAAACCGTGCATCTCGACATATAGCGGATACGTTGAAAATGGCAATAAACAATTAATATCTCAGCTTCTAGAGGTGTACATTGTTTGAAAATTTCCAAATATCTTCGGATGGATATCCAACATGATATAAAAAATAATCAGCCAATGTACACCTCGAGAATTGAAACCGTGCATCTCGACATATAGCGGATACGTTGAAAATGGCAATAAACAATTAATATCTCAGCTTCTAGAGGTGTACATTGTTTGAAACTTTCCAAATATCTTCGGATGGATACCCAACATGATATAAAAAATAATCAGCCAATGTACACCTCGAGAATTGAAACCGTGCATCTCGACATACAGCGGATACATTGAAAATTGCAATAAACAATTAATATCTCAGCTTCTAGAGGTGTACATTGTTTGAAACTTTCCAAATATCTTCGGATGGATATCCAACATGATGTAAAAAATAATCAGCCAATGTACACCTCGAGAATTGAAACCGTGCATCTCGAGATACAGCGGATACATTGAAAATTGCAATAAACAATTAATATCTCAGCTTCTAGAGGTGTACATTGTTTGAAACTTTCCAAATATCTTCGGATGGATACCCAACATGATATAAAAAATAATCAGCCAATGTACACCTCGAGAATTGAAACCGTGCATCTCGAGATACAGCGGATACATTGAAAATTGCAATAAACAATTAATATCTCAGCTTCTAGAGGTGTACATTGTTTGAAACTTTCCAAATATCTTCGGATGGATATCCAACATGATATAAAAAATAATCAGCCAATGTACACCTCGAGAATTGAAACCGCACATCTCGAGATATAGAGGATACGTTGAAGATTGCAATAAACAATTAATATCTCAGCTTCTAGAGGTGTACATTGTTTGTAACTTTACAAATATCTTCGGATGGATATCCAACATGATATAAAAAATAATCAGCCAATGTTCACCTCGAAAATTGAAACCGTGCATCTCGACATATAGCGGATACGTTGAAAATGGCAATAAACAATTAATATCTCAGCTTCTAGAGGTGTACATTGTTTGAAAATTTCCAAATATCTTCGGATGGATATCCAACATGATATAAAAAATAATCAGCCAATGTACACCTCGAGAATTGAAACCGTGCATCTCGACATATAGCGGATACGTTGAAAATGGCAATAAACAATTAATATCTCAGCTTCTAGAGGTGTACATTGTTTGAAACTTTCCAAATATCTTCGGATGGATATCCAACATAATATAAAAAATAATCAGCCAATGTACACCTCGAGAATTGAAACCGTGCATCTCGAGATACAGCGGATACATTGAAAATTGCAATAAACAATTAATATCTCAGCTTCTAGAGGTGTACATTGTTCGAAACTTTCCAAATATCTTCGGATGGATATCCAACATGATATAAAAAATAATCAGCCAATGTACACCTCGAGAATTGAAACCGCACGTCTCGAGATACAGCGGATACATTGAAAATTGCAATAAACAATTAATATCTCAGCTTCTAGAGGTGTACATTGTTTGTAACTTTCCACATATCTTCGGATGGATATCCAACATGATGTAAAAAATAATCAGCCAATGTACACCTCGAGAATTGAAACCGTGCATCTCGAAATACAGCGGATACATTGAAAATTGACATAAACAATTAATATCTCAGCTTCTAGAGGTGTACATTGTTTGAAACTTTCCAAATATCTTCGGATGGATATCCAACATGATGTAAAAAATAATCAGTCAATGTACACCTCGAGAATTGAAACCGTGCATCTCGAGATACAGCGGATACATTGAAAATTGCAATAAACAATTAATATCTTAGCTTCTAGAGGTGTAAATTGTTTGAAACTTTCCAAATATCTTCGGATGGATATCCAACATGATATAAAAAATAATCAGCCAATGTACACCTCGAGAATTGAAACCGCGCATCTCGACATATAGCGGATACGTTGAAAATGGCAATAAACAATTAATATCTCAACTTCTAGAGGTGTACATTGTTTGAAACTTTCCAAATATCTTCGGATGGATATCCAACATGATATAAAAAATAATCAGCCAATGTACACCTCGAGAATTGAAACCGTGCATCTCGAGATACAGCGGATACATTGAAAATTGCCATAAACAATTAATATCTCAGCTTCTAGAGGTGTACATTGTTTGAAACTTTCCAAATATCTTCGGATGGATATCCAACATGATGTAAAAAATAATCAGCCAATGTACACCTCGAGAATTGAAACCGTGCATCTCGAGATACAGCGGATACATTGAAAATTGCAATAAACAATTAATATCTCAGCTTCTAGAGGTGTACATTGTTTGAAACTTTCCAAATATCTTCGGATGGATACCCAACATGATATAAAAAATAATCAGCCAATGTACACCTCGAGAATTGAAACCGTGCATCTCGACATACAGCGGATACATTGAAAATTGCAATAAACAATTAATATCTCAGCTTCTAGAGGTGTACATTGTTTGAAACTTTCCAAATATCTTCGGATGGATATCCAACATGATGTAAAAAATAATCAGCCAATGTACACCTCGAGAATTGAAACCGTGCATCTCGAGATACAGCGGATACATTGAAAATTGCAATAAACAATTAATATCTCAGCTTCTAGAGGTGTACATTGTTTGAAACTTTCCAAATATCTTCGGATGGATACCCAACATGATATAAAAAATAATCAGCCAATGTACACCTCGAGAATTGAAACCGTGCATCTCGAGATACAGCGGATACATTGAAAATTGCCATAAACAATTAATATCTCAGCTTCTAGAGGTGTACATTGTTTGAAACTTTCCAAATATCTTCGGATGGATATCCAACATGATGTAAAAAATAATCAGCCAATGTACACCTCGAGAATTGAAACCGTGCATCTCGAGATACAGCGGATACATTGAAAATTGCAATAAACAATTAATATCTCAGCTTCTAGAGGTGTACATTGTTTGAAACTTTCCAAATATCTTCGGATGGATACCCAACATGATATAAAAAATAATCAGCCAATGTACACCTCGAGAATTGAAACCGTGCATCTCGAGATACAGCGGATACATTGAAAATTGCAATAAACAATTAATATCTCAGCTTCTAGAGGTGTACATTGTTTGAAACTTTCCAAATATCTTCGGATGGATATCCAACCTGATGTAAAAAATAATCAGCCAATGTACACCTCGAGAATTGAAACCGTGCATCTCGAGATACAGCGGATACATTGAAAATTGCAATAAACAATTAATATCTCAGCTTCTAGAGGTGTACATTGTTTGAAACTTTCCAAATATCTTCGGATGGATATCCAACATGATATAAAAAATAATCAGCCAATGTACACCTCGAGAATTGAAACCGCGCATCTCGACATATAGCGGATACGTTGAAAATGGCAATAAACAATTAATATCTCAACTTCTAGAGGTGTACATTGTTTGAAACTTTCCAAATATCTTCGGATGGATATCCAACATGATGTAAAAAATAATCAGTCAATGTACACCTCGAGAATTGAAACCGTGCATCTCGAGATACAGCGGATACATTGAAAATTGCAATAAACAATTAATATCTCAGCTTCTAGAGGTGTACATTGTTTGAAACTTTCCAAATATCTTCGGATGGATATCCAACATGATGTAAAAAATAATCAGTCAATGTACACCTCGAGAATTGAAACCGTGCATCTCGAGATACAGCGGATACATTGAAAATTGCAATAAACAATTAATATCTCAGCTTCTAGAGGTGTACATTGTTTGAAACTTTCCAAATATCTTCGGATGGATATCCAACATGATATAAAAAATAATCAGCCAATGTACACCTCGAGAATTGAAACCGCGCATCTCGACATATAGCGGATACGTTGAAAATGGCAATAAACAATTAATATCTCAACTTCTAGAGGTGTACATTGTTTGAAACTTTCCAAATATCTTCGGATGGATATCCAACATGATATAAAAAATAATCAGCCAATGTACACCTCGAGAATTGAAACCGTGCATCTCGAGATACAGCGGATACATTGAAAATTGCCATAAACAATTAATATCTCAGCTTCTAGAGGTGTACATTGTTTGAAACTTTCCAAATATCTTCGGATGGATATCCAACATGATGTAAAAAATAATCAGCCAATGTACACCTCGAGAATTGAAACCGTGCATCTCGACATACAGCGGATACATTGAAAATTGCAATAAACAATTAATATCTCAGCTTCTAGAGGTGTACATTGTTTGAAACTTTCCAAATATCTTCGGATGGATACCCAACATGATATAAAAAATAATCAGCCAATGTACACCTCGAGAATTGAAACCGTGCATCTCGAGATACAGCGGATACATTGAAAATTGCAATAAACAATTAATATCTCAGCTTCTAGAGGTGTACATTGTTTGAAACTTTCCAAATATCTTCGGATGGATATCCAACCTGATGTAAAAAATAATCAGCCAATGTACACCTCGAGAATTGAAACCGTGCATCTCGAGATACAGCGGATACATTGAAAATTGCAATAAACAATTAATATCTCAGCTTCTAGAGGTGTACATTGTTTGAAACTTTCCAAATATCTTCGGATGGATATCCAACATGATATAAAAAATAATCAGCCAATGTACACCTCGAGAATTGAAACCGCGCATCTCGACATATAGCGGATACGTTGAAAATGGCAATAAACAATTAATATCTCAACTTCTAGAGGTGTACATTGTTTGAAACTTTCCAAATATCTTCGGATGGATATCCAACATGATGTAAAAAATAATCAGTCAATGTACACCTCGAGAATTGAAACCGTGCATCTCGAGATACAGCGGATACATTGAAAATTGCAATAAACAATTAATATCTCAGCTTCTAGAGGTGTACATTGTTTGAAACTTTCCAAATATCTTCGGATGGATATCCAACATGATATAAAAAATAATCAGCCAATGTACACCTCGAGAATTGAAACCGCGCATCTCGACATATAGCGGATACGTTGAAAATGGCAATAAACAATTAATATCTCAACTTCTAGAGGTGTACATTGTTTGAAACTTTCCAAATATCTTCGGATGGATATCCAACATGATATAAAAAATAATCAGCCAATGTACACCTCGAGAATTGAAACCGTGCATCTCGAGATACAGCGGATACATTGAAAATTGCCATAAACAATTAATATCTCAGCTTCTAGAGGTGTACATTGTTTGAAACTTTCCAAATATCTTCGGATGGATATCCAACATGATGTAAAAAATAATCAGCCAATGTACACCTCGAGAATTGAAACCGTGCATCTCGAGATACAGCGGATACATTGAAAATTGCAATAAACAATTAATATCTCAGCTTCTAGAGGTGTACATTGTTTGAAACTTTCCAAATATCTTCGGATGGATACCCAACATGATATAAAAAATAATCAGCCAATGTACACCTCGAGAATTGAAACCGTGCATCTCGAGATACAGCGGATACATTGAAAATTGCAATAAACAATTAATATCTCAGCTTCTAGAGGTGTACATTGTTTGAAACTTTCCAAATATCTTCGGATGGATATCCAACATGATGTAAAAAATAATCAGCCAATGTACACCTCGAGAATTGAAACCGTGCATCTCGAGATACAGCGGATACATTGAAAATTGCAATAAACAATTAATATCTCAGCTTCTAGAGGTGTACATTGTTTGAAACTTTCCAAATATCTTCGGATGGATATCCAACATGATATAAAAAATAATCAGCCAATGTACACCTCGAGAATTGAAACCGCGCATCTCGACATATAGCGGATACGTTGAAAATGGCAATAAACAATTAATATCTCAACTTCTAGAGGTGTACATTGTTTGAAACTTTCCAAATATCTTCGGATGGATATCCAACATGATATAAAAAATAATCAGCCAATGTACACCTCGAGAATTGAAACCGTGCATCTCGAGATACAGCGGATACATTGAAAATTGCAATAAACAATTAATATCTCAGCTTCTAGAGGTGTACATTGTTTGTAACTTTCCAAATATCTTCGGATGGATATCCAACATGATATAAAAAATAATCAGCCAATGTACACCTCGAGAACACAATATTTATAATACAACGCGCAAACAGATATAGTTTCAGAATGAACATACGTAATAGATATTTTTTCTATTGTTCACATATAAAATATTGTGCAGGATACTTGTAAATGTATATTTCAATGGCTATTCGCAAGCTAGAACTCTATAAGTGCTGAAAAAATGAATTCTGAGTCGGCCGAATCGAGAGTGCGGAGGGTTACGGTAGCGCGTGAGAACCCCTGCGCGCGCGGCGAACTGGCCGCTGAACTGGCCGCTAGCTTCAGCTTCATAGTATCGAGTTCAAATTTGGCTAATTAATGAACCAACACTGCACGGTGTTAAATTTGATGAAAATGGATCTGACCGTTTAAATTTTATAAGATTTTCAATTTTTTATTTTGTGCCCCACACGCTTTGCTGAATCAAATATCCCTCTAGGAGTAAAATAAGTAGATTTTATGTCACTCGGTGGGGAAATGGCGGTTTTTTCGCACGCTTCGCGAAAAAACAAGGTGTGAAAACCCCCATTTTCCCACCTTGTGAAATAAAATTTTGTTCGATACTCGTGCGAAAAACGTTTTCTGAACTCGTGTGATTGCAACACTCGCCTTCGGCTCGTGTCGCAAACTCACACTCGTCAGAAAAAGTTTTTTCACACTCGTATCGAAATGTACTAATTCGTAATCAGCGAGGAAAAATACATTAGACGTAGATGATACGCTTGCGAAGATACCGGCAAAAGCTCAAAGAATATGACTTCCTCGTGTTTTACTCTTTTGCTCAGAACTTCCTCTATGAGAAAGTTCGTCAACAATTTTTCAAACCGGAAGTGACGTTTCTCACAGATGACGCCACTTTCGTTTTGAAAATCTCATTCGTCATGACATCACTGCCTTACGACATTTCAAATGCGACGAAAATAAATTATATTGCGTGAGGCAATTAGGAATAATCATTAATTTTGCGTTCTTGCATTCTGATAAAAACGAGTATTCAGTTCTCATGTTCATCGTAATGGTATATTCAGCTAATATACATGCTCACATATTAACTATTAACAACTCGCCAAGTACCACTGCTGGATTAGTTACTTTTATAATCCGACTCATGAAATATTGAGTTTTCAATTTATGATTTGTATCATCACAATACAGTGGACTCTCGGTAATGCCCCCACTAATAGTCTGATCTTTAGAAAGGGACGGACGTAAATGATGCATGCAGAAAGCCGCCGCGAGTGTCTCGCCAGCAGGGGAAGTTTTCCCCTCCGTGCGAGATAGTTTAGAGAGAGCATTGAGGGGAAACGCGATATTACGGAGAGTTCACTTATGATGACATTTTTACAAAATGTCAATAAAAAAACTTCATGTATCTGGCACTACATACTTGAGAGTTTTCTGTTTTGTTGATAACTTTTTGCAAACATAGTCATATCTCACGAAATGTACTTGTCTCAAAAGTTTTTATATACCATTTGTGGTATTTAAGTTACTTCAATGATCTTCTATCTTAATTACAGTTTTAATATTTTCGACTCTGTTCCGATGTTAAAATCAATATAAATATCTAAAAGCGGATTAACATAATTATTTTTTGAGTACTTACAGTAGTACTAGGAATTTACTGTTTGCGTGTAATCTACCAACCATCCGTAACAGCGCCGAACATCGAAAAAAAATATCGCCTATATTTATCGTCAAAACGCGGAGCCTTCACATCTGGACGGTAAGAACACGATGAGACACTATTAGCGATTTCCGTTTTTGTTTTGTGTCGCACACATCATTTCGCGCAACGGAAGGATTAACAACCTGTTTAGTCTAATGATGGCTCGTCCAGTGGTAGAGACCAAGACCGCGTGAAAGTGCCTTAATTTTCGAGTCAAGCGTAACAACCTTTTATCGACCGGGGTTGTAAAGAGTGAGTAAATCGACGTCGTTATAAAACAACGACTTGTCTTACCGCTGTCTCGAATGGAGACTTTGCGAACTCGCGTGTATAATGTGTGTGTGTTTAATGTCACTAGTATTATTTCGCTTCCTGTTGGTCATCAACTATGCAAATCGCCGAATAGATATTATGCTTAACGTTTGCTCTCGCTCTACAGTGAATCATTTATTCAAATTACAAAACGCTTCAATTCAGTAATCGATTTCTTTCACCCTTTGGAGCACCGTTGTCACTTCAGTTGTACGATCAGTCTAGAGCGTAGTACGCTTGTCATATACGTGCCTTGAGTATCGCATGATATAATAATATCGCGGGCAGTCATGAAAAACGATATACAGACGACGATGAATTCAGACAATACTTCTTCACAGTATAGGGACATCTTTAAAGAGCGATATTACAATTTAAATAAACGACTACTCTGTATATGTGGCCTGGGGCCTTATCAGTCTTTAAAAATTAAAACCCCCCGGATACTTGGTCTACTAATTGGTAGCTTCATCGTTATGGCAGCTCAGGTAAGCCTCATTACGATTTTCGTAGTAATGATTTGACAAAGGGTGTAAATATAATATTCTACCAATAACATTGCGTATCTCTTGTTACTTAAAAAAAAGCTTATATCGATTGCATTTAGGTGCGGGCAATGGTGAAGGCATGGGGCAGATTTAACTTATTTATCGAGTGTACTACACCTCTTGAAGCGAACGTTGTTGGCGTCCTGAAGATATTGACTGCCATGGTTCAAGCTCAGGAGGTGAGAAAAAGGAGAATTGTATAATTCAATCTGTCTATAAATCATCGGAATTTAATGTTATTTCTTGAAGACGAGAGCACTTTGCGATCAGATGCAAAAAGACTGGGGCGACATGCGACATTCACCGCAAGTAAATATTCTTAAGAAATACGCAGAGAAAGGAAGACGGTGGACTTTGTTTTATTTTAGTTAGTTGAACAAATATATTCACTTATTACTGAATATATTAAGGTTGAGTAAATGATCTTTTGAAATTTTGTCCATCTCCTTACAGTATTAATCTACGCGGGTCTATACCTTTGGATAATAATCGCATTGGCGCCGAAAGTCATGGATTCTTTAGCACCACTAAACTATTCACGAAGGAGATTTGACCTGTTTCCGGCAGACTTCATGGTCGATCCGGAAGAATACTTTTACCAAATTCTCCTTGGCATCTCCCTAGTCGTTACCGGTCAATTTGCAGTCAATGTGGCCATTGATACACTGTACATGGGTGTTGCACAACATGTATGCGCAATGCTTGAAATATTGAGGTGATGCTATGAATATTTCTTATGATATTAACAAATGACTCCTGCATTTCGTAGCGCAATGCAGTGGAATCACTCAGGTGTTACTTCATGCGAAAACAAGTAACCAATGTTAATGGTGAATCACCTTCGTGAAGCTGTCTTTCTCCCGTTCGCCCGATCCGATTTGAACACTCATATTCTCTCCACCCCATGTCTCGCAAAGTGGGTGAAGGTACCATTTGAGAGATCCCACTGCACATTAATTCTGGGAATGGATTCATTGTAAAAGTGAAGTTGCAATGCACTGTGTTAATGCAGATTTTTTAAAGTCAATATCCCAAATACCTGCTGAATGAAATTGGTCATGCCTACATACAGATACGTACATTTGATATGTCTCTGTAAGTGCCTGACCAATGGTCCAGCATATTGTACAGCCGAATCTTCGATATGCAGCGGTGATATTAGAATTTATCATTGGATTATCCAATTTTAGTCGCCTTTTTATACAGACATAATCTGCAGAATGTATTAGAAGATACTGAATCCATCGATCTGAGATTGAACCCTGGTATCGACGAAGATAAGCATTATCATGAAATTATATCGTGTATCAAAAAACACAAGGTCATCATAGAGTAAGTAATGAAGCTGATTCTGAGGTTTTAATAGGTAAAAAAAGTTTTTTAAATTTAAGAAACATTTCTTGTCCGGAAGTAACTACAATTTTTTTCTTGTTAAGTTGACTATTTTCAGTTGTTTAACTAATGAAATTATACTTTTAAAAAACTGTAAAATTAGCAAGAAAAAAACTGTGAACCAATGTGTTTATTAAATATTCACACCTATTTTACAGTACACTTTCTTGAAAGATAGACCCCAGGGTACACAGTTCAATCTCTTGCGTGTTACTTAGGGAAGGGGCAATCACATTCGTGATACAGTCTTTCTCCCTTTTGCCCCGTCCAATCCATGGGCAATCTAAGTGTCATTTGACACTTAGATTGCCCCCACTATTTCACTTCATAAGCTACGTTAGACTTATGAGAATATAACATGTGAGAAATTTCAGTGTAGGTACATTATTACCCCTTGTTAAGGCAATTCTGTATATCTTTCGTTAACAAAGGTACGTAAAGAGCATAGAGTCCGCATGTGGGTGGAGGCTTCTCATCATAATGGGAGTTAGCATGGTGGGTCTGAGCGGCACCGGTTATCTGGTAGGTTATCGTCCCCCATTTGCATCACTTTTCTTTCATATAGTATTGACAATTTTTCTGCAGGTTGTTGAGGCGGGGAATGCTGGTTCATTAGTGGACATGATTAGATTCTCATTTTTCGGCATCGCTCAAGTGTTTCATATGTTTTGCAACACTTTGCCCAGTCACTGGATAATGGAGTCCAGTTCACTTATTCCGAACTCTGCGTACGTGCGGTTATCAGAAAAATATTATTTGTAAAAAATGTTACAAAAAGAGAAATAAATAACTTATCACATCATACAGGTACAGCTGTAAATGGTACATGATGTCGCTGAGATCAAGAAGGCTCATCCTCTTTCTTATAAGAGCGAGTATCGAGCCTTGCAAAATAACAGCTGGAAAGGTATACGTCGTGTCAATGGAAAACTTTAGCGGCGTGAGTTCCACAATGTTTATGGGCGCGGCTGGATTTAACGTGTCCTAGGCCTGGGACTCCTCTGCTATGTGACGGGCCCTATCAGAGATTTTCAACCGTAGCCCCACCCACCCACCCCAATTCATGTCGGTTTATAAGCTTTTATTTTCGAGTGAATAGTGCCGACTTATCTGAACGAGTGATTCAATGTATTTAAGGTGCTACAAACTTCGATGTCCTATTTGGCTATGCTCAATTCATTGCAGTGATCAAGAGGCACGGCTGCATTAGGCCAAGTTAAAAAAGGAGCTTGGCGGGAACGATAATGTATGCTACTGTACTCAAGAGATGTACCTCGATTGTCCCTTGAACACTAAGGACCTTAATACAGCTTAGTAATACTTCATTTTTCAAAATATACATAATTACAAAATACTCTTCGAATGCAGCAAATGTCATTTCAACTCCACCTACATATCTACACACATAACGTTTCGAACACTGGCGATAATGGACAATGGCTCGGTAGCACATCTACCGATCAATACGCTAACCTTTTTTTGTGTGTGATCCGTTTTATGACCAAAACTCTCACATGCACGTAATTTGTTGCGTTGCCAGGCAATTATTCTGTAGCTATACGAGTGGTCCAACGATGGCGACGTTGGCGACGTCGCTTGTCAGTCCAACAATGGCGACGCTGTTCCTCATTCTTCAAACTTTTGTCATGCGCCGTTTTTCTGGAAAATCAAAAAGTGTAATTTAGAGATCGGGCCAACGAACAATAGCGATCGAGCAGCTGTTAGTAAAGTGACTTTATGAGAACATGGAAACTTGTTTACGATGTTTAACCCGTTAAAGGACATGACTGTTACAATTGGCGTTATGGACGCGTTCTCTTCATGCAAATTAATATAGTTTGAGTCTGATCATTCTCATAGAATCAATTTTCCAGGTCTCACCACGTGGAGGTCACTGCCCGACGAGACCCGGAGTATAGAGCATGTATACTATTTCATACTGTTACAAGCTTACTCAAGCAAATAAGCGAAATGTTAAAGAGAAAATTAAATAAAAATTAATAACAATGCAGTTATAAAGCATTAAACAAGCATAGACTGTTAGCTAAGAGCAAATTAAAAATAAAAAGCAAACAAATATTTATGCACAGCGAAAGCTGATACAGGCTTTATACTCCTTTTTTTTATACAAAAAAAAAAACCCATTAGAATCTGTAACAGATTAATGCAGAATTAAAGGACAATCACAAAACATATATGCGTCGATGCATCCTCAACTGTGGACTCTCACGACGTAAACAAAAGTCCGTGAAACTCCTGTGAACATAAAACTCACAATTAACTGCTGAAAAGGGAAAAGAATTATTAGGCATGTACAAGAAATCATATATCCCACGACGACCTGTAACAGAAGAATACCGACGAGTTTTGACCCACATAAACGGGATGAATCGTGTCGCCCGAACGACTTACTGTTTTACGCGATTTTTGTTTAATTGGTCAGTGCGACCTGTCAGTGCCACCTGACAGGTGGCGTCGTCGGTTTAATATCACTCGCGGTGTTTGGGGAAGAATCTATTATGTTTTCTCTCATAAAAAGTCTCGACTTCTAATCGCGAATAGTTATCCCGAGATAACTATTTACATTTAATCGAACAAAAAACAAAAGGGTGTCACGCGGTTGTGACATTGGCGCGTGCAAAGTGACAGCGTGGATAAATTGCCTAATAGTGGGAATTTAATCTCGAAGTGATATACATCCATCCTTCGAGAATAAATGTCACCACTTATTGCTCGCACCTACATCTCCGGCCTATCGCCGGAGGAGCAACATAGCAGCTGCTTTGAGCGTGCTTTATCCCACGGTGACCTGTATGTTATTGTTCGAAGATTTTCCATTAACTTTTTACGAAAAAACAAAAAATGAGTGAATGTTCGCTTTCAGTAATCCAGTTGACTTCTCTCGTCGAAGCCACCCTTCATACTCCAAGAGATACATCTCACTCGGCAAATGAAAATCTTCGGGCAATATTTGTACAATTCGCACAAGTCCGGACAGATGGTCACGGATGCGTTGAACTCGTCAATCGATCTCGTATTTAGAGATATTTCGATAGACAATCATCTACTATATTCATTTCAGCTACGAGATGCATTTGCGTAGCTGAAATAGACAAACACAACTCGAGCTGGAATGAGTAGTTCGATCAAGGGACTTAAGAAAGAAAAAAACGCGTCTTATACATGTACGCGGGAGCAGAAAAGCATGGACCAGTTCTGAGAAGAACCGGGCATGCTTTGCCTCACCCTACCTTCCTACTTAGATAATAAAAAAAATTCTCATACACACTCGGCAAGCTATGACTCTACGTTACTTACGACTAGAAAAAAAAATCCTGCCTATCCACCTATATATACGGGGACAAAATCAAAGAAAAGTTTACGCGTTAAAACACATCACACAGCAAGAGGCCGGCCTCATTTAGCTCTCATCACTCCACGATTCTCTTATCATTCTACCGGGGTGCAATATCCTACTCTAGAGGCAACCCCCCGGGGGGCGCCCGACACCCCAGCGTCATCAGTAACACATTCATCCAATACATTCAATTTTATTGTTCTTATTACCATATCCACTCACTTCTTCTCCGCAGCCTTCACGAGAGCTGCCTCGTGAGCGCTGCAGAGAAGAACGTGGTGATTGCTCTTCGATGACCGTGTAATCCAACGATGTGTCTGAAATGCCTATCAAACGGGTTAGTAGGATATCGAACCGATCTACAGACTCTACGTCCTGGCTTGCTATCAAAGATTCTACGAGCTTAGGAGCTCATCAAAGCTAAACGCGTGCACACTGTCTTGTAACTACCCCCGTCTCAAAAAATAAAAATGGCCTCTATAGCGCGTAAGATATAATGACTCTACCATCGCGGGAATACGAAAAAATACTAAGAAAAGCTGCCCATCAATTGTGAAACAGACCGTTTCTCCTAGAAGAGTGAATCTCTCCTCGGAGGATCTGAGCAAAGTGAAGCTCTGCCGAGAATACCAAAAGGCAAAAGCAAACGGAGAGAGGATTGAGATAAAACGAATAAGAGACGAGGGCAAAGAGAGTGTACCGTAGGCTCTGAAAAAAGAAAAAAAAGAACCCCCGATAACAGACGGTAATCCTACTGACTTTAACCCTTTTCCTACACTACTAATTCAGCACGACGGAACTAAACTCTATTCAGCTGTCACTCACTGTCAAAAGATCTCCAAGTGGAGTCATGTATTCATGCTATATGAGCTTACTTTCCCGATCACGTTTAGCAAAGTTTTAGCACTGCGATATTCCAAAGTGGAGACGCCTGCTGTAAGAGCTGAATGACCTTGGCATTTGGTGATGTTGTCAAAGCGTGGATCCCTCGTAAATTGATACGAAGACTATTCATACAAGTTACTCGAGAGTACACGCCGAAACAATATCGCCGCGCCGCGCGAAAGCTCTTCTCGGTTTGGACCATTTAACTTGTGGTATCCATAAAAAATGATATAAGGTAAACGCGACAAGTACTCAATATTGGTACTTTAATCAGTGAAATCCCGAGAAAAGCGCCCTAATAATCTAAACACATGCACATAAATCAAAGGGAAACACATTTGAGGCCACTCGCGAGTCGAAACTTTATCTTGAGACGTTGTCTCGAGTCTCCGAATCAACTCGCGGCCACTTTGCACGGCCTAAGGGGCAAAAAATACAACCGGAACCCCGTGCCGCTTCGGACCTTTCATCCTACGGCATGAGGGGATCCAGAGGAAGTAATTATTTAACGATACCCAAAGCACCGTTGCGAGCTTTTCGATCTAATTTCATTCTTGGTACGTATTGAGCTCGATTGTTGCGGATCCATCGTTGCGAGCTTTTTGAAGTGTAATTGTATCCTTGGAACGCCTAAAGCTCGATCGTTGTGAGCTTTTCGAAGTATAATTTTATCCCTGAAACGCCTTAAGCTCGATCACTGATATTCGTTGCACTCACTTCCTAATTGCCCATATTTTTTACGCCTAATGCGAAACACCCTGCGATCGAGCCTTAAGTTCAATAGCTGATATCCGTTGCACTCACACCTTAATAGTCCACCTTCTTGCGCGCAATGCGTAAACAAAACTGGAAGAAACATACAAACAAATAAGCAAATTTTCCAAAATATATATAAAATGTGTGAAAACTAAATGTTAAACTCACCACAATCCTCAAGATGTTAGGCATGCCATTCCAAATCGTCAATCCGTTCGGTACCAATATGTTCCATGCTGCATACAATATCCATAATATATAACGATGGTCACCGTTTCATGATCCTGCAACATAACTTGTAAAAATATGGGAAATTAAACACATCTGCGATATTTGTATGACAATCGATTGCTGCAGAAAACTGTTGTTTTTGGAAAACGAACTTAATTTTCTTTCCAGAAAATGTTGTGAAGAGGCGTATAGGAATTCATCTTCAAACGATTCCCCTACTTCCATCGTCTTTCCACTTGTGGAACCATCAAATCTGAGAGGCAGCAGAGTATTTTCCTTGACGTAGACCCGGTCGACCATCCACTCCGGCTGTAACATTAAGAAAAACATAAAAACGTCCCGAGGGAAAAGTCGACGTCTTCTTCGTCCTTGATGCACGATCTAATATTTTCCTTGATATGGACCAGGTCGACCATCCACTCCGTCTGTAACATTAAGAAAAACATAAAAACGTCCCGAGATAAGAGTCTTCTTCGTCTTCGATCCACAATCAAGTCCTCGAGCGGCATCTTCAATTCTGGTCTCACGTCGATGGTGTGTCTAAGGGTGGGAAGAAAGAGGTTCCGGGAAGAATGAGGAAAAACAGTTGTTAGATCTTCTGTAAAAATAAAACATACGTTTAGCAGCTGAAAAGAAAGTGTGATTACACATACACAAATGATCACCTGAAAAAGAAAGTGTGATTAAACATTCACAAATTATGAGCTGAAAAGGAAAGGTACGATTAAACATATTGCACACAAATGACAAATCCCTCGACGACCTGCAACAGAAGAAATCCGACGAGTTTGATCCATATTAACGGAACGGATCATATCGCCCGTGCGATTTAAGAGTTTACGCGGATTTTGATTAATTGGTCAGTGCGACCTGTCAGTGCCACCTGACAGGTGGCGTCGTCGGTTTAATATCACTCGCGGTGTTTGGGGAAGAATCTATTATGTTTTCTCTCATAAAAAGTCTCGACTTCGAATCGCGAATAGTTATCCCGAGATAACTATTTACATTTAATCGAACAAAAAACAAAAGGGTGTCACGCGGTTGTGACATTGGCGCGTGCAAAGTGACAGCGTGGATAAATTGCCTAATAGTGGGAATTTAATCTCGAAGTGATATACATCCATCCTTCGAGAATAAATGTCACTACTTATTGCTCGCACCTACATCTCCGGCCTATCGCCGGAGGAGCAACATAGCAGCTGCTTTGAGCGTGCTTTTTCCCACGATGACCTGTATGTTATTGTTCGAAGATTTTCCATTAACTTTTTACGAAAAAACAAAAAATGAGTGAATGTTCGCTTTCAGTAATCCAGTTGACTTCTCTCGTCGAAGCCACCCTTCGTACTCCAAGCGATACATCTCACTCGGCAAAAAAAAATCTTCGGGCAATATTTGTACAATTCGCACAAGTCCGGACAGATGGTCACGGATGCGTTGAACTCGTCAATCGATCTCGTATTTAGAGATATTTCGATAGACAATCATCTACTATATTCATTTCAGCTACGAGATGCATTTGCGTAGCTGAACTAGACAAACACAACTCGAGCTGGAATGAGTAGTTCGATCAAGGGACTTAAGAAAGAAAAAAAACGCGTCTTATACATGTACGCGGGAGCAGAAAAGCATGGACCAGTTCTGAGAAGAACCGGGCATGCTTTGCCTCACCCTACCTTCCTACTTAGATAATAAAAAAATTCTCATACACACTCGGCAAGCTATGACTCTACGTTACTTATAACTAGAAAAAAAATCCTGCCTATTCACCTATATATACGGGGGGAAAAGCAACAAAAGAAATGTTTCGCGTTAAAACACATCACACAGCAAGAGGCCGGCCTCATTTGTCTCTCATCACTCCACGATTCTCTTATCATTCTACCGGGGTGCAATATCCTACTCTAGAGGCAACTCCCCGGGGGGCACCCGACACCCCAGCGTCATCAGTAACACATTCATCCAATACATTCAATTTTATTGTTCTTATTACCATATCAACTCACTTCTTCTCCGCAGCCTTCACGAGAGCTGCCTCGTGAGCGCTGCAGAGAAGGAAGTGGCGATTGCTCTTCGATGACCGTGTAATCCAACGATGTGTCTGAAATGCCTATCAAACGGGTTAGTAGGATATCGAACCGATCTACAGACTCTACGCCCTGGCTTGCTATCAAAGATTCTACGAGCTTAGGAGCTCATCAAAGCTAAACGCGTGCACACTGTCTTGTAACTACCCCTGTCTCAAAAGTTTAAAATGGCGTCTATAGCGCATAAAATATAATGACTCTACAATCGCGTCGATACGAAAAAATACTAAGAAAAGTCGCTCATCAATTGTGAAGCAGACCGTTTCTCCTAGAAGAGTGAATCTCTCCTCGGAGCATCTGAGCAAAGTGAAGCTCTGCCGAGAATACCAAAAGGCAAAAGCAAACGGAGAGAGGATTGAGATAAAACGAATAAGAGACGAGGGCAAAGAGAGTGTACCGTAGGCTCTGAAAAATGAAAAACAATGAACCCCCGATAGCAGACGGTAACCCTACTGACTTTATCCCTTTTCCTACACTACTAATTCACCGCGACAGAACTAAACTCTATTCTACTGTCATTGAATGTCGAAAGATCTCCAAGAGGAGTCATGTATTCATGCTATATGAGCTTACTTTCCCGATCACGTTTGCAAAGTTTTAGCACTGCGATATTCCAAAGTGGAGACGCCTGCTGTAAGAGCTGAATGACCTTGGCATTTGGTGATGTTGTCAAAGCGTGTATCCCTCGTAAATTGATACGAAGACTATTCATACAAGTTACTCGAGAGTACACGCCGAAACAATATCGCCGCGCCGCGCGAAAGCTCTTCTCGGTTTGGACCATTTAACTTGTGGTATCCATAAAAAATGATATAAGGTAAACGCGACAAGTACTCAATATTGGTACTTTAATCAGTGAAAACCCGAGAAGAGCACCCTAATAATCTAAACACATGCACATGAATCAAAGGGAAACACATTTGAGTCCACTCGCGAGTCGAAACTTTATCTTGAGACGTTGTCTCGAGTCTCCGAATCAACTCGCGGCCACTTTGCACGGCCTAAGGGGCAAAAAATACAACCGGAACCCCGTGCCGCCTCGGACCTTTCATCCTACGGCATGAGGGGATCCAGAGGAAGTAATTATTTAACGATACCCAAAGCACCGTTGCGAGCTTTTCGATCTAATTTCACTCTTGGTACGTATTGAGCTCGATTGTTTGCAGATCCATCGTTGCGAGCTTTTTGAAGTATAATTTTATCCTTGGAACGCCTAAAGCTCGATCGTTGCGAGCTTTTCGAAGTGTAATGTTATCCCTGAAACGCCTTAAGCTCGATCACTGATATTCGTCGCACTCACTTTCTAATTGCCCATATTTTTCACGCCTAATGCGAAACACCCTGCGACCGAGCCTTAAGTTCGATCGCTGATATCCGTTGCACTCACACCTTAATTGTCCACCTTTTTGCGCGCAACAAGTAAAAAAAACTGGAAGAAACAAACAAACAAATAAGAAAACTTTCCAAAATGTACATAAAATGTGTGAAAACTAAATGTTAAACTTACGGCAATCCTCAAAATGTTAGCCATGCCATTCCAAACCATCAGTCCGTTCGGTACCAATATGCTCCATGCTGCATCGAATATCCATCATATATAATGACGGCCACCGTTTGATGATCCTGCAACATAACTTGTAAAAATATGGGAAATTAAACATATCTGCGATATTTGTATGACAATCGATTGCTGCTGGAAACTGTTGTTTTTGGAAAACTAACTTAATTTTCTTTCCAGAAAATGTTGTGAAGAAGCGTATAGGAATTCATCTTCCAACGATTCCCCTACTTCCATCGTACTTCCACTTGTGGAACCATCAAATCTGAGAGGCAGCAGTATTTTTCTTGACGTAGACCCGGTCGACCATCCACTCCGTCTGCAACATTAAGAAAAACATAAAAACGTCCCGAGGAAAAAGGCGACGTCTTCTTCATCCTCGATGCACGATGTAGTATTTTCCTTCACATAGACCAGGTCGACCATCCACTCCAACTGTAACATTAAGAAAAACATAAAAACGTCCCGAGATAAGAGTCTGTGTCTTCTGCGTCTTCGATCCACGATCGAGTCTTCGAGCGGCATCCTCAATTCTGGTTTCACGTCGACGGTATGTCTAAGGGTGGGAAGAAAGAGGTTCCGGGAAGTATGAGAAAAAACAGTTGTCAGATCTTCTGTAAAAATAAAACATACGTTTAGCAGCTGAAAGAGAAAGTGTGATTAAACATGCACAAATGATCACCTGAAAAAGAAAGTGTGATTAAACAATCACAAATCTTATCACCTAAAAAGAAAAGGTACGATTAAACATATTTTACAAAAATCACAAATCCCTCGACGATCTGCAACAAAAGAAACCCGACGAGTTTGAGCCATATAAACGGAATGGATCATATCGCCCGTGCGATTTAAGAGTTTACGCGGATTTTGTTTAATTGGTCAGTGCGACCTGTCAGTGCCACCTGACAGGTGGCGTCGTCGGTTTAATATCACTCGCGGTGTTTGGGGAAGAATCTATTATGTTTTCTCTCATAAAAAGTCTCGACTTCTAATCGCGAATAGTTATCCCGAGATAACTATTTACATTTAATCGAACAAAAAACAAAAGGGTGTCACGCGGTTGTGACATTGGCGCGTGCAAAGTGACAGCGTGGATAAATTGCCTAATAGTGGGAATTTAATCTCGAAGTGATATACATCCATCCTTCGAGAATAAATGTCACTACTTATTGCTCGCACCTACATCTCCGGCCTATCGCCGGAGGAGCAACATAGCAGCTGCTTTGAGCGTGCTTTATCCCACGATGACCTGTATGATATTGTTCGAAGATTTTCCATTAACTTTTTACGAAAAAAAAAAAAAATGAGTGAATGTTCGCTTTCAGTAATCCAGTTGACTTCTCTCGTCGAAGCCACCCTTCGTACTCCAAGCGATACATCTCACTCGGCAAATGAAAATCTTCGGGCAATATTTGTACAATTCGCACAAGTCCGGACAGATGGTCACGGATGCGTTGAACTCGTCAATCGATCTCGTATTTAGAGATATTTCGATACACAATCATCTACTATATTCATTTCAGCTACGAGATGCATTTGCGTAGCTGAACTAGACAAACACAACTCGAGCTGGAATGAGTAGTTCGATCAAGGGACTTAAGAAAGAAGAAAAACGCGTCTTACAAATCTACTCGGGACCAGAAAAGCATGGACCAGTTCTGAGAAGAACCGGGCATGCTTTGCCTCACCCTACCTTCCTACTTAGATAATAAAAAATTCTCATACACACTCGGCAAACTATGACTCTACGTTACTTACAACTAGAAAAAAAATCCTGCCTATCCACCTATATATACGGGGACAAAATCAAAGAAAAGTTTTCGCGTTAAAACACATTTAGCTCTCATCACTCCACGATTCTCTTATCATTCTACCGGGGTGCAATATCCTACTCTAGAGGCAACCCCCCGGGGGGCGCCCGACACCCCAGCGTCATCAGTAACACATTCATCCAATACATTCAATTTTATTATTCTTATTACCATATCAACTCACTTCTTCTCCGCAGCCTTCACGAGTGCTGCCTCGTGAGCGCTGCAGAGAAGGAAGTGGCGATTGCTCTTCGATGACCGTGTAATCCAACGATGTGTCTGAAATGCCTATCAAACGGGTTAGTAGGATATCGAACCGATCTACAGACTCTACGCCCTGGCTTGCTATCAAAGATTCTACGAGCTTGGGAGCTCATCAAAGCTAAACGCGTGCACACTGTCTTGTAACTACCCCCGTCTCAAAAAATAAAAATGGCCTCTATAGCGCGTAAGATATAATGACTCTACCATCGCGGGAATACGAAAAAATACTAAGAAAAGCTGCCCATCAATTGTGAAACAGACCGTTTCTCCTAGAAGAGTGAATCTCTCCTCGGAGGATCTGAGCAAAGTGAAGCTCTGCCGAGAATACCAAAAGGCAAAAGCAAACGGAGAGAGGATTGAGATAAAACGAATAAGAGACGAGGGCAAAGAGAGTGTACCGTAGGCTCTGAAAAAAGAAAAAAAAGAACCCCCGATAACAGACGGTAATCCTACTGACTTTAACCCTTTTCCTACACTACTAATTCAGCACGACGGAACTAAACTCTATTCAGCTGTCACTCACTGTCAAAAGATCTCCAAGTGGAGTCATGTATTCATGCTATATGAGCTTACTTTCCCGATCACGTTTAGCAAAGTTTTAGCACTGCGATATTCCAAAGTGGAGACGCCTGCTGTAAGAGCTGAATGACCTTGGCATTTGGTGATGTTGTCAAAGCGTGTATCCCTCGTAAATTGATACGAAGACTATTCATACAAGTTACTCGACAGTACACGCCGAAACAATATCGCCGCGCCGCGCGAAAGCTCTTCTCGGTTTGGACCATTTAACTTGTGATATCCATAAAAAATGATATAAGGTAAACGCGACAAGTACTCAATATTGGTACTTTAATCAGTGAAAACCCGAGAAGAGCACCCTAATAATCTAAACACATGCACATGAATCAAAGGGAAACACATTTAAGGCCACTCGCGAGTCGAAACTTTATCTTGAGACGTTGTCTCGAGTCTCCGAATCAACTCGCGGCCACTTTGCACGGCCTAAGGGGAAAAAAATACAACCGGAACCCCGTGTCGCTTCGGACCTTTCATCCTACGGCATGAGGGGATCCAGAGGAAGTAATTATTTAACGATACCCAAAGCACCGTTGCGAGCTTTTCGATCTAATTTCATTCTTGGTACGTATTGAGCTCGATTGTTGCGGATCCATCGTTGCGAGCTTTTTGAAGTGTAATTTTATCCTTGGAACACCTAAAGCTCGATCGTTGCGAGCGTTTCGAAGTATAATTTTATCCCTGAAACGCCTTAAGTTCGATCGCTGATATCCGTTGCACTCACACCTTAATTGTCCACCTTTTTGGGCGCAACAAGTAAAAAAACTGGAAGAAACAAACAAACAAATAAGAAAACTTTCCAAAATGTATATAAAATGTGTGAAAACTAAATGTTAAACTTACCACAATCCTCAAAATGTTAGCCATGCCATTCCAAACCGTCAGTCCGTTCGGTACCAATATGCTCCATGCTGCATCGAATATCCATCATATATAATGACGGCCACCGTTTGATCGATCGATCGAATATCCATCATATGTAATGACGACCACCGTTTGATGATCCTGCAACATAACTTGTAAAAATATGGGAAATTAAACACATCTGCGATACTTGTATGACAATCGATTGCTGCTGGAAACTGTTGTTTTTGGAAAACTAACTTAATTTTCTTTCCAGAAAATGTTGTGAAGAAGCGTATAGGAATTCATCTTCCAACGATTCCCCTACTTCCATCGTCCTTCCACTTGTGGAACCATCAAATCTGAGAGGCAGCAGTATTTTCCTTGACGTAGACCCGGTCGACCATCCACTCCGTCTGTAACATTAAGAAAAACATAAAAACGTCCCGAGGGAAAAGTCGACGTCTTCTTCGTCCTCGATTCACGATGTAGTATTTTCCTTCATGTGGACCAGGTCGACCATCCACTCCGGCTGTAACATTAAGAAAAACATAAAAACGTCCCGAGGAAAAAGGCGACGTCTTCTTCGTCCTCGATGCACGATGTAGTATTTTCCTTCATGTGGACCAGGTCGACCATCCACTCCGGCTGTAACATTAAGAAAAACATAAAAACGTCCCGAGGGAAAAGTCGACGTCTTCTTCGTCCTCGATCCACGATGTAGTATTTTCCTTCATGTGGACCAAGTCGACCATCCACTCCGGCTGTAACATTAAGAAAAACATAAAAACGTCCCGAGGGAAAAGTCGACGTCTTCTTCGTCCTCGATGCACGATGTAGTATTTTCCTTCGCGTAGACCAGGTCGACCATCCACTCCAACTGTAACATTAAGAAAAACATAAAAACGTCCCGAGGAAAGAGTTGACGTCTCTTCGTCCTCGAACCACGATGTCGTATGTTTCTTGATGTGGACCAGCTCGATTCCCTCCGTCTGTAACATTAAGAAAAACATGAAAACGTCCCGAGATAAGAGTCTGTGTCTTCTGCGTCTTCGATCCACGATCTAGTCTTCGAGCGGCATCCTCAATTCTGGTCTCACGTCGACGGTATGTCTAAGGGTGGGAAGAAAGAGGTTCCGGGAAGTATGAGAAAAAACAGTTGTCAGATCTTCTGTAAAAATAAAACATACGTTTAGCAGCTGAAAGAGAAAGTGTGATTAAACATGCACAAATGATCACTTGAAAAAGAAAGTGTCTTTAAACATGTACAAAAGATCACCTGAAAAAGAAAGTGTGATTAAACAATCACAAATCTTATCACCTGAAAAGAAAAGGTACGATTAAACATATTACACAAAAATCACAAATCCCTCGACGACCTGCAACAGAAGAAATCCGACGAGTTTGACCCATATAAACGGAATGGATCATATCGCCCGAGCGATTTAACAGTTTACGCGGATTTTGTTTAATTGGTCAGTGCGACCTGTCAGTGCCACCTGACAGGTGGCGTCGTCGGTTTAATATCACTCGCGATGTTTGGGGAAGATTCTATTTTGTTTTCTCTAATAAAAAGACTCAATTTCTAATCGCGCAGTTATCCCACGATAACAATTGATCTTATTGAAGCGAACAAAAATAAGGCACGGTGTCACACGGTTGTGACCTTGGCGCGTGCATAGTGACGACGTGCAAGTATTATTTCCTAATAGTGGTCGTTTAATCTCGAAAGGATTAACTCATCCATCCTTCGAGAATGAACACGACCACTCATTGCCCGTAGCTATGTCTCCGGCCTATCGCCGGAGGAGCAATGTAGCAGCTGCTTTGAGCGTGCTTTCTCCCACGATGACCTGTTATTGTTGTTGCTCAAAGATTTCCTATCGGAAAATCTTCAAGCAACGATCGCACAATCCGCACAAGTCCGGGCGGAAGGCCTCGGATGCGTTAAACTCGTCAATCGATCTCGTACTTAGAGATACACCGATCGACGATGATCTACTGCATTCGTTTCAGTTACGAGGCGCGTTTGTGCAGCTGACCTGCGCAAACGCGACTCGAGCTGGAACGAGTAGTTCGATCGAGGGACTTAAGAAAGAAAAACGCATCTTACAAATCTACTCGGGACCAGAAAAGCATGGACCAGTTCTGAGCAGAACCGGGCATGCTTTGCCTCACCCTACCTTCCTACTTAGATGATAAAAAAATTCTCATACACACTCACAAAGCTATGACTCTACGTTACTTACAACTAGAGAAAAAAATCCTGCCTGTCCACCTATATATACGGGGGAAAAAATCAAAGAAAAGTTTTCGCGTTAAAACACATCACACAAGAGGCCGGCCTCATTTAGCTCTCATCACTCCACGATTCTCTTATCATTCTGCCGGGGTGCAATATCCTACTCTAGAGGCAACTCCCCGAGGAGCGCCCGCCACCCCAGCGTCATCGTAACTCAAACATTCAACATCATAATCATTCGTTATATTACCACGCCGATTCACTCGATCTCCGTAGCCTTCGCAAGAGCTGCCCTGCGAGCGCCACGGAGAAAAAACAAGTGGCGACGTAACTGGAACATTTTGATGGCCGTGCAATCCAACGATGAGACTGAAATGCCTGACAAACGGGTTAGTGCTATATCGAAACGATCTACGACTCGACATCCTGACTAGCTGCATAAAAAGAAACCACAAGTGACGCGAATGCATACTGACCATCTAGAGATGAATACATTTCCCGGCAGATAAATCCATTTATCAACATGATAAACAACATGACTCTATAATCGCGTTATTGAATTGAACATAATACGCTCATAAAATGTTTTTTATGTAGCTCATATTTTTTATGAGAACGATTTTTTTTTCTCCTAGAAGAGTGAAGCTCTCCTTGGAGCTTGCGAACAAAGTGACGCTTTGCCAGCGGATCATAAGCGGAAGGCTGAAAAAAAAAATCGTGTATATTGAATGATCAAAGGATCGTAGGAGGAACGGATTGCCCGGTATAAAGTAAAGTAGTGAAATTGAGGTCAGTATGCCGATGAATCTGAAAAAAAGAATCCCATAATACACAGCGGTGACTCGACTTTATACGTTAATTCCCCATTCCTGCATACCTATAATAATCGCCACGCGAAGAAAGCCTCTACTCTACTTTTATTTATCAAATTTCAAACGACCTCCAAAGGCGGGGTCGTGTGTGATCGTGCTATATGAGCTTAAATGGTCGATCGCGAATTACAAATTTTCAATGCTATACTCCGGAGTGAAGTCGCCTGCCGGAGGGGCTGAAATGTCCCTGGTTATGTAGCCGAGTCCAAGCGTGCATCCCTTGTACATTAATACAAATCCATTTATACAACATACCCGAGAGTACACGCTTCAACTCGACTACGGCACCGCGCGAAAAGCTCTTCTCGCCCATTTCAATCTATTTGTCTATTTTTCTCAACTATAAGTTGATAGATAGAAAGCAAAAAAAAAATAATTAAATAGAAAAAATAAATAAATACAATAAATAAGTAAAGTAAACAAATAAATGAATAGAATAAATAAGTGACGTAAATAAATAAATAATATAAATAAGTAAAATAGATAAATTACATTATGATCAAATTATTTTATTGATAAGATCCCACGTATGGACAAAGACAATTTGGAAAAACGCCGATAACACTAGAACTTGCGGCGAATCTATGGGCGCCTCATAGATCCACCGAATTCCAATGATCTCACCGTCCTCTCTTGCATTTGTCCGCAAGTGGAATCGATAATTAAAAACACGAAAAAAAAAAAAAATTTAAGTCGAAAGGCAAAAAATCTCTTCATACTAGAAACTCACTGGAAGACTGGAAAAAAAAACTAATAATGAAAATAATGAAAAATAAGAAGACTACAAAAAATGTATCTTCGTTTTATATATTTCTTCGTTACTACTTCACTTCGATAGGTAAAAAAAAAAAAAAAAATCGGGCGAGAAGAGCGAACCCTGTTCAGCTAAACGTGTACATACATTTTACAAACACACAAATAAGTTTTGGCCACTCGCGAGTTGTATCTTTGTCTCGAGACGTTGTCCCGAGACTTGAAATAAACTCGCGGTCACTATGCACGGCCTGAGGGTTAAAAAGTACAACCGGTACGCCGTGCCGCTTCGGACCTTTCGTCCTACGGCATGATGGCGTCCGGAGGTAAAGTAATGTAACGATACCGACGGCGTCGTCGACGATCCCTCGTTGCAGATTTTCGACGTCTCCGTGTCCTTGGAACGTCTCGTGATCGTCCGGCTCGTTCCTGAAACCGCTTGGCCCTCGCTTGGCTCCCTCGTTGCTTAAGGTGATGTGGCAGAACCGCCCGGCCACTTGGTAACAAAAACTGTACTGGATGCCGTTTTGAGACCGCAGAACGCCGAGGACAAAGAAAAATGTCTTTCCCCCATGCGTCTGCCGATTCCCCAGGGAAAGACAATTTTCACAGCGATCTCAAAAGGGCATTCAGTACAGTATTTGTTACGGGCGACGATATTTCACATCACCTTATGGCTTGTGAAACCTCGCGACTGCTTGGCTGTCCAAATTCCATCGTCGATTCGTACTTCAATCGCACCTTCACACTGGCGATAAAATACGCGTTGTTAAATCCGTTTCGTTATTTCGTTCGTATAAAAAAGTATCCGGGCCGTATGCACTCGGCGATTTTCATATGAAAAAAAAATAAATCGCGAACTCTGCACGAAGTTTGAACGAGATGAACCGACGCTGTGTAGCGTGTGTTTGGCCGGTCGCGATCGTTCTCCCGGACACATTTACACGCGCGGCGAACAGCGACGTTGTACAGACGTATTCGACGTTGATTGTCAAATAATAAAATAACTTCCAAAATCGCGAGATATGTGTATATTTCGATAAATGAATCGACAGACATGCCGTTCGTCAATGCGAACAGTCCGATTTTAGGACAATTTTTTTGAAAAATTTTAATCTATTCATTTTTTTTCGGGCAATACCGAGATTATTACTGTGAATTGTTGAAATAGGTTCGAGAAAATATCATCAAAAAAGAAAATCACACGCGGAATGAAGTGTTTGTTTTTTTTGCCCGTATAAAAAGCACGCAAATTGCATTCACACGGCGATTTCGATGATACACGAGACAAAGCACTCTCGCCGTTTTCACCCGGCGATTTTCATATCGATAAAAAATAATGAAAACGCGAAGACTGTACAAAAGTTCGAACGAGATAAACCGAAGCTGAATAGCGTGTGTTTGACCGGCCGGAATCGTCCCGAGAATACTTCTACATACGCGGCGAACAGCGACGTTGTACGAAACGTACTCGACGTTGATTGTCAAAAAAATAACTTCGAAAATCCGCGACACAATACGGAACGTTTTCTCGAGTTTGTAGTTTAATTTATTTCGATAAATGAGCTGAGATGAAGACCGGAATATCGCGAGATTACGCGGCAGGGTCGTCGATGCGGATGGTCCGAAACGGAAACACGACAGAAGACGCTGCGAAGCAACACGTACCTTTCGAATCTTCGAGATCGGCCATACTGCGCACGCCCCCCCTGAGTCCCGAGGTGGCGGCGCCAACGGTTTTACTCCCCTACCCCCCCCCCCCGCCCCTACCGCTGTTTAACGCTATTTGTTTCTACGAATTTATTCGCTCCTATCGATTTTCCCGAAATTCGTCGAATGACCGCCGAGAATGTTCTTCTCGTTTTCAGGATCATTTTTTTAAGAACAATGGAAAAATGCGAATACTCTTTACAATTATTTTTTTCGAACAGTAAGGAATTAATTGATCGATCAAATTATTGACTAGATGAAATGTGTTCGAAAAAAACGGAAACACGACGGAAGACGCTGCGGAGCCAGAAGTACCCGTCCACACTACTCACGCCCCCCCCCCCCCCCCTCCCAGTTCCTCCTGTGTCATCAAAATGGTGGCACCAACGGTTTTACTCCTCTATCCCCTTCACGCCCCTCCCCTCCCGCCCCAACCGCTGTTTAACGTTATTTGTTTCTAAGAAATTGTTCGCTCGTATCGATTTTTCCCAAATTCGTCGAATGAGCGGTCGAGCGTTAAGTGCGAAGCTTTTCTGAGAATGCTCTTCTCGTTTTGAGGGTTATTTTTTACGAACAATGGAAAATGCGAATAATCATTAGAATTATTTTTTTCGGACAATTTCAGTTTTACTCCTACCGCTTTCTGCCCCAACCGCTGTTTAACGAAATTTGTTTCTAAGAATTTGTTTGCTCGTATCGATTTTTCCGAAATTCATCGAATGCCCGGTTGAGCGTTAAATGCGAAGCTTTTCTGAGAATGCTCTTCTCGTTTTGAGGATTTTTTTTCGAACAATAACGAGATAATCGATCGATGAAATTATTATGACTCGTAGAAATATGTTCGAATGAAAAGAAAAAAAATTACGCGACGAACTTCGACGTTGTGCGAGACGAATTCGACGTTGATTATCAGCAGATAACTTCGAAAGTCACGAAATATTCGATACGGAACGTTTTCGACGGGTTTCAATAAAGTTTGTTTCGATAAATAAACTTATTGAAGACTGGAATTTCGCGATATTACGCGGCACGGTCGAATTTAATTCGGGCAGCTCGGCGCTGCAACGAGACGAACAACGTACGAAGCTGGCCGTACACTCCCGAATCTCTGAGAGAGCGTACACTGCGCATGCCTCCCCGGACTTCGTGACGAAGGCGCCAACGGTTTTACCCCCACCGCTACCTCTGTTTTTCGCAATTACCAAAATGATATTTTGATTAGATTATAAGAAATAACGAGAAAATAATAAATTAAACGTGAAAATCTATTGTCTCTTTCATTATCTGACAATATTCGAATAATTTGATAATAATGATATCGCAATTATTAACTATTGAATAATAATGAGATCGCAATAAGAACCTACTGAATAATGATGCTCACTCAATTCGACTCAATTGCCGCAACTTTCTATAGTTCATCCCATCGACCTTCGTCGGAGCGTTCGAGAGCCGAGTACGGCTGCACTTTTAACGCCGGCCCTCCTCCTTTCCTAGTATCTCGCCGGCTCCCGTACTTCCAAGAAGTTGGAGTAAACACAACTTCTCCTCACGCGCTAGCGCTTGCTCAGGCGGAGCAAGTCCGGACAAAGGAAAAAAATATCTCTCCTCCCTTTGCGCTCGCCCTACTCGACAATCCTATGTTTTTTACTACTGCCAAATTTTATTTTTTTCTCTATCGAATCTCTCCCGATATGATCTCAAGCCTTATGTTTTCGTTCTTTTTCTTATATCTAGCGCTAAATGTTCGTTCTATTAGTCAATTGGCCATAATTATTAAACTCGTTTCATGAAAACAACAAAGACGCGCCTGCGAAGGACCGCGATGTTTTTTTCCTCGCCAATATTTTTTTCCCGAACTTACGTTTGATACATTCTTCTGATTATCTGTTATTTGCCAAAAGGGTTATTTAATCGCGCAGAGAATATTTTCTACTTAATTTCTTGCTCAAGTAATAGATAAAATATACGATTTCTCGTTAAGTAATAAGAGTAGGGAAAGGATCGGATCATCGTGTCGCGCGGTTCGTACTATTTTGTACATTCGCGTAACAATTTAATGAACATTTTTGCCTGCAAACGTAGACATACTTACCGAGCTCCGTTGAGCAAATCGAACATGATCCTATCGTCCCGTCGATATTCCATCCGTTACGATCTTCGTTCGAACTTTCGACGAGCGAACGAGCTCCGTGTCCGCCGCAATCGCCGCAATCTCCATCTGCGGCCATCTTGAATTCGTCGCAGCTTACGAAAAACCGCGGCAATTTCGAATAAGTCAACGCCATAACCATTCGCTTTTAAACCCACATTTACGTCCGCACATTGCACAATATCAGCAATATCGATCATGCATAATTCCTATTATAAATTCTTTTTTTTTTAGGGGGGGGATTACAGAAAGCATCGATGCCGACGGAGCTACAATCATTCCCATCTCGTAAGGGTGTACAGTTTATAGTTTATTATTATTATTTCTACTATCAGTATTCAATGTGACTGACACCACTGTCATTAAGACCATATGAAACACCCCCCTCCCCGTCCATCCCGGGCTCAGTCGGTATCAAAAACTGTAATCAACTTTTCTCACTGGATCTCGCATATACGGTCAAAAGAAAAGTCTCATGGGAAGCCGAAATGATATCCGCTTCCGATGAGACTTTTCTTTTGACCGTATATGCCAGAATCAATGAGAAAAGTTGTTTACAGTTTTTATTACCGACCGCGGTATTGCACATGCTCTTAAGAGCATGTGCAATACCGCGGTCGGTAATAAAAACTGTAATCAACTTTTCTCATGGATTCTGGCATATACGGTCAAAAGAAAAGTCTCATCGGAAGCGGATATCATTTCGGCTTCCCATGAGACTTTTCTTTTGACCGTATATGCGAGATCCAGTGAGAAAAGTTGATTACAGTTTTTGATGCCGACTGACCCCGGGATGGTCGGGAAGGGGGGTGTTTCATATGGTCTTAAGGAGATTGGAGCGCTTCACATTAGTCAAATGAGTGCTACATGTTTAAAGTCGTTTATACAAACTTTTATGCATCTATTGATTATAGATTATTGTAAATAGTAAACTGTTCCGGCATCCAACGATCTTCGAACGTTCCTATTGGTAAGAATATTCACCGATAGTGGCGCTGTTGCTCGTCGTAAATGGCAGTTGAAAGTTTAAACCCAACCGACCAATGAGGCGCTCGCATGTGCTTCGCTCGCACTGCCGATTTGCATTTGTAAACAAAGCTCGACGTCCCAGGCTGTCTCAGGCCGGTCGGTCAGTTTTGTCAGTTTCATTACATTATCGAACAGTTTATTTTCAATTTAGTCGTGACAAACAAAGTGGTGCACAGAGGATGTTCGAGAAACTTAAATAATTTGTTCGAGTCGTCCACTCTACGACGTTCATCCGAGTAGCTCGCGAAGAAAAAAGTCGACTTTCGGGACCGATGAATTCCTAGAGCGAAGTTCGTTTTAATCTACTCCCTTCCGATAATATCTTTCGAAAAAATGTTTTGCTACAATTTCAATTTATTTAATTTTTTTATTCATTTATTGGCAGACGCGAAGCGACTCCCTTTCACTTTTTAATTAACGTCATAAATCTTTAATTTTATTTTAATAAAGAGAAACAAAAAAGTCAATATTTCACACTTTGTGCGTTAAGAAAACATTTAATTGAAGTAGAAAACTATCCTTAACTAGTTGATTACTCGCAGCAAAGAATTTTGTTTAATTAATTTTTTCTGCAGGACGATGAGCGACGAGAACAAATGCTTTCCCAGGCCGAAAGTTCGCTTCTCTCGATCCGCAGGGAGCCCGGATGAAACGCATGAGCCCAGAGCTTTCGACAAGCCCAAGATCAGAAGCGTGGTCGACTTCAAGCCTGCCGTTACGATCCTGAAACCTCTGTCCTCCCGAAAAGACACGGAGACACGTTCGAGTCCGGATGCAGCAAGTTCGAGATATTCCGCAGGAGATGCGCCGAACGACCTTCGTCTCTGTCCGCAACAAACAACGTCCGGATCGGCTCCCTGCTTGACGGAGATCGTCCTCACTCCCGACAATCAATCCTCCAAAGTCAGGAGTCTGTCGAACAAGAGGGAGACGTTGGAAAAAATTGCAGGAAATTCGCCGAAGGACGATTCCGGCTCGAGGAAAGAAAAATCTGCTGGAAAATCGGCTTCCTCAGTTTCAGACAAACCTTCGGAGCGAAGGTCCGGAGAAGCTAGCGCCGGACGCGGCAGTTCGCGAACGAAATTATCCGACAATCGTTTGGGCAAGGAAAATATCGCTGGTTCGAGAGAGTCGAAGGAAAATGTTCCTGGAGCACCACAAAACACGCCGAGGACGCGGAGCGACGCGGAGAGGAAGAGCGCACCGATCTGCGCGGCGAAGCCGGTGGCGACGAGAAAATTCGAGACGGCGAATAAATCGCGGGGAGACGCTCGGAAGAGTGTTAGAACAAAGCTCGCGCCGGTAGGACTGATGCCTTGCATGAAAGCCGCGAAAGCTCGTCGCGCGACCGTTCCCACGAGGAAAACGATCCTCCGGGACGCGACGGCCGCACCGTCGCGGGTTTACGTCGGTCCCGGCTTGACGAGGCCGAGATCGCTCGAGCCGGAAGCTCGTCCGGCCAAGGAGAAGCTCAGATCTCGGTCGGAGATCCTCTCGGGCGACAAGCTCGGCCGACCGGAATACAATTCCATCGTGAACACGATGAAACTGTTGAGGGACGCTCGCGAAGAAACCGTCGCGAGGGATGTGGAACACTTGCCAGCCGTTTATCGAAGGCTCGTTAACGGAAAGGTAAATTCCGATTTAAAAAAAATTGAAAATTTGTACTGCTCTACTCCAGTAATATCTTCGGTGTATAGCTTTTGATAATGCGAGAAATGTTTTTGCGTTTCACTAAATAGGGAACATGGATCCATAATAGTTTATTCATGTCGAATTTTTCAGTCAAAGAGATATTTTTCCGAAAAGTTGAACATTTCACAAAACTCAGACCACTCAACCGATTTTTACCAAATTCGATAGCGAAAATTATTTGACGTTTGAGCAAAATTTGCGCGAAGTATTGAAAAGTCAAAGATCTCATGAAATGTGAACGAATGTTTCAATTATGGCGTAATGTGTAAGAAACAGAAGGATCTAATTACTGTAAGCCATTCGTGAGTTATAGACGGTCGAATTTTACAGGCCTGATAAACACACATACACATCCATTCGGACATTTTTTGTAAATCTAATTTTTAGACGTTTCGGAAATTCTGAATATGTTTACATGAATATCTCGAAAAAAAATACATTTTCATGAAAACAAAGCTTCTTCTATGAGGAAGTAATAAATGCAAAGACAATACGTCGCGCATTAAATTCGACGATATTTTTTTGTTTTAATTTCAATTGTGTGAGGAATAAACGTTGCCTTGTTGTGTTTGTTCAGGTTTCGAGCGCCCTGGATTTCGGTGCTAACGAGGCGATCTACCGAGACCTCGTTGATCTGAGCATCGACGAGAAACAATTGCCGTCGAGGGTAACGCGCAGCAAAGACCCGGAGCCCCGTCAGCGGGACTTAGTTCCCAATCTATCGGATTTTTTCGTACCTACGAACGACGAGGAGTTTAGAAAGGCTGTTATCGTTCGACCTCCCAGTCCCCGTGTCCTCGATATCTGGAATCCTTACAAAGTAAGCGATCGAATATTCTCTTGGAAAAATAGTCTCGATCACGATGTCTGACGAATCCTGCCACGATCTCTCACGAGTTCCGATCCATTCACGCTTCTCACCAGTTTCGTTATCAATTACGTACAACATACAACTTTTTTTTGTTTTGTTTTCGTTTTTACTATTTTTTTTTATCTCAGATTATACAATAACAATTATTATCAGAGCATCGGTGAATATTATCGTTAAAAGAATATTTACATAGTGTCTATAGTTAATTCGAATGATTGACAATCGTTCACCGATTAACTCGCGAAAGGATTGAGCTCCTCGTTGTAATCGTTTTTGTTCTCGTCGCCGAGGACACTTTTGCCGACCTCCTCGGCCTCTTCGGCGAAAGGATTCATCTTTTCGTCGTACTCGAAAGGATTCGTCGGTACGATGGGAGTTCTCGGTGGTACGAAACTCTTGTGAGCCGGCGACGATTTTGGACTAGGGTTGTTGACTATTCTTGCCTCTCTTATCGGCACCGGCGAAGCCTTTCGCGAGCTCGTTCGTGGCGTCGACAGGCCACTTCCGGTACCCGAAATGTTAGCCTCCAGTGAGGACGAGTAGATATCGGCTTTTGGAAAGTTTCTCGTACGATCGTCCAATATCGCTACCGATCCAGCGATGTAATTGTCGCCTCCCGGTTTTCTACCTTCGGATTTAACTGCAAAAGAGAAATCGTGGTCACGATAAAAAAAAATCGAAAGTGCTGTTTAATAGTTGAATAAGAATTTTAGGTAATTTCCAACATTCGGAATTGTGGATTCAACAGAATTTTCGAACGAACATATTGAATTCGCAATTTCTAATTATCCAATTCTTATTTCGAATTACCAATCAATAGTGGTCGAACGATAGAATTTTCGAACGATTGTATTGATTTCGCAATTTTTGATTATCCAATTCTTATTTCCAATTACCGATCAATCGTAGTCGATCAATAGAATTTTCGAACGACCGTTTTGAATTCGCGATGACGAATTATCCAATTCTTATTTGAAATTACCGATCAATCGTAGTCGATCGGTAATGATTATTACCTAGAGTAGTGTTGCGTCCCTCGGTCAGTCTTATCTTTGCCTCCGCCCCTGGGCCGTAAGCGTTGTAATTGGGCTTTTGTTCCTGAAACATCGCGATACTCTGTGCCATCACCATTGCACCGGCGGATCCAGGGGTGTGCTGAACCGGTGCGGTGGTTGGTTTATCCGCATCGGTGATGACCATTAATTTCTTGAAAACTCCGCGACCGAAGTAGTCCGCCACGAGGGAGAAAGGATCTTCGGCTCGATCGAGGAGACTGTGAAAAGTCTCGTGTAGATCTCTGGACTGTTCCTGAGCCCGTATTATATCCAGAAGTTTTTTGTTGTTGGGCAGGCAGGCCGGACACTCGTTCTCGTTCTCTGAGAAACTCTGGAAGCAGCTGGAACGAAGTATCGAAATTTTATTATTAATCGTAATTCAGTTATTAGCTCGTCACGAACGGGGACTTTGTTGCTAGGAGCCAATCGTTCGTTCACAACGCTATGGCCGTTTGTAATCAATTTTTTGTCTGGACTATCGAAGACTCGACACTGTACAGGTTTGATGAATTTTTATTTTAAAAAAGTTCACCACTTTTTTCTTCCTATTCGAACTGTTCGACGATAACTCCAGGCCCTCGTTGAACGTACGAGAAGGGGAATTTTTTTTTTTTTTTAACTGTTGATCACCTCATTTTTTTTTGCTATACGAATTGTTCGCAGATAACTCTAGGTCCTCGTTGGACGTACGCGAAGGATGATAATCAATTGATTATCGAGGCAAACTCACTGTTGATGATAGGAATGTTGACACATGAAATGTACCGACGGAAGCTCGAGCTGATGATGACAAGCGCTGCAGCGAGATCCTTGAAATATAATCGTGCTGTTTTTTATAACTGCTATTTGTTCGCGTAACTTCTGCGTGTCGGTGCGATATTTTTCCGTCAGCTCGGCATCCTGACGCGTCTGTTCGTACTCGTTTCTCAGTACTCCGTTCAAATATGATCTCACATCGCCCAGGCTGCATGTCAAGGACGTCGAGAGAGCGTCGATCACCATCAACGGAGATAAAAGACCTTCGGCCGCTGTGGAAAAAAAAATTGGAAACAAATTTAATCTCAACGTATAACATAACGATTTAAAAAAAAAATTATTGTTTACGAATGATTAAATTTTACCTATGTGATTGAGAATGTCCGCGAGTAGCTTCGTCGAGGCATTTTTGTTCCTGGCGACGCTCCACAACGCTTGGACCCAGAGATTGGGATCCTGATGTCCGAAACGTTTGCAAGTCGCGAGTACCTGCTCGTTGTCGCTTTCTCGCAGATGATACTGCAATATTTCCTGATAACTGTGAAGCGAAAAAAAATTCATTTCGGTTCAGGAGTCAAATAAAAAAAAATTGTTTTGTCGCGGTGAACTCACAGTTTGCGCTCCTCGTAGAGAAACAGCAAACCGCGTCGAAAATTGTGTTGATGGCAGAGTATCAAAATTTGATCTTTGTCGCAGCAGGCCTCGGAGCTCTGCAACAAACGGACGACCTTCTGCTCGTACTGGAGCTTCGCCACCTCGTTGTCCAGGGCGGACCACACGTGGAGGTAATGTTCCACTAGCGTATTGTAGACCAGGGTACTCCATCTGAAACAGGCAGGAATAATTTATCGAGCGATCTATTTTCATTTAATAGAAGCTTCACGTGCAGGATTCCAATGGAGACGTAGAGTCGAATTTTAAGACCCTACGTTACGTTACGTTACGTTACGTTAGTTTGAATTTAAAATCGCTCTTGAGATCGAACTTAAGATTGAACCTCAGTTCGAACTTGATTTCGCGCTTAAGTTTAATATTAAGTTCGAACTTAAGTCAGAATTCAAATTCGATTGTGGGTCCAGTTCGGTCTTAAGTTCGAACTCAAGTTCGAACTTAAGATCAAACTTATGCACGAAATTAAGTTCGAACCTTCAAGCTCGCGGGTGTCAGATCTTCGCACAGTGCAAAATCACGAAAACTTTCTAGAAAAAAACAATGCGAAGCAACTATTCGAAGTCACCTCAAAGTGTCCCCTTTTAAATGGCATGGTATAAAATATTGATTACCGATATCCGCATAATTTTTTGCGCCTAACAAAGATCGCGAGGCAATTTGCTCTCCTAAAAAAAGTTCCTCGAGCTCGATAACTCACTTGCTCTCGCTTTTTATAAGATGCTCCAAGAATTCCACCAGGCGCTCGGAGTTGTTGAGGAAAAGATGAATAAAATCTTCGGGATTTGCGCGTTCGACATGCTCTTCGGAAGTTCCGTCGAGAACGTTCTGCGGATGAAACCAAAAATGTAATTTTTTAAATTAAAAGGATTATAATTTAGAAAAAATCGGCGGAAAGCTGTTTCTCAGAATTTGAGTGTACCTGATCAATCAGAGGTTTGTTAGCGGCTCGATAATTCGTGCAGAGGGTCTTGAGAAACTGCGTCGCCTCGTTTGGCACATTTTCAATGAGTATATTGCCGTATTTCTTCATATTCGACTCGGCCTCCTCGAAATCCAGCGTCGACATGTACTCGAGGGCACTTTTGTACTCGGCCTTGTCCTCGATCTGAATTCTAAGATACCACTCGTGTTTTCGATGCTTCTTCGCGAGAAGAAGAGCGTCCTCGGGCGACGCCTGACGGCAGACTTTTATCGCTATCTCAACGTCGAAATCGACTTCGCGATCTTTCGTCATTATGAACTCCTTGAGCTTCTCCGTGTGATTCAATTTCGTGTAACAATTAAGCAGGAGCGTCGTATGATCGCCGCTCGCCTGGCCCTGTTTGTGCAAAGCTTGGAGATACGTCGTGAGATTGTCGATGTGCTGGGAGTCCAAAAATTTTCTTATAACATAAGAGGGCTCGAGCTTGCCGATCGTCTTTATGTATTGCTCTATAGCGCCGTTGTGATCGCCCTTCGAGTACAAATGATCGCCGTACTGGCGAAATATGTCGACGAGGCCTTCGGCATCGTACTGTTGGCTCTTCGCAATTCTGTTGTGAATTAAAAAAAAAAATTACATTACACAACCTTACGAAGGGTCCAATTTTAAGACATTAGTTTGAACTTAACATCGAACTTAAGATCAAAGTTTGGCCCGAACTTCGTTGCGCATTTACTATCTTAAGATCGAACCTATCTTAAGATCGAACCGTAGTTCGAACTTGATTTCGTGCTTAAGCTAGATATTAAGCTCGAACTTAAGATTAAGACTCGAACCAAACTTCGATCTTAAGTCTGATTTCAAAAGAGATCTTAAGTTGAAACTAATGACTTAAAATTCGATTCTAAAACATATTACTAAGCAAACAAGCAAAAATCGGTCACGATTTTTAAAATCAGTGTCTAAACGATAAAGCCACGAAAAGCTTCGACATATATACCTGATTGAAACATCGTAGAGATTCTTCTTGAACAGCAAAGCCAGTTTCGACTGTAAATCCTTCTCGTCGAGATGATAGAGTTTACTGTCGCCGCTGAGAACGAAGAAACCTCCCCACTCCGACAGTATCGCCTGTATCGACAGCATCGGTGCCGAGAATACGATAAATTTGTTCTGTATGTCCAGTACCGTTATCATGTGTTTGTCGACTCCCGGCGGTATAGGCTCGATCGTGCTTGGCTTCGCCGATATCGTCGTCGTGGTGCGCGGCACGTTCCCGTCCTCCTTGGCGATTATTACTAGATATCCGCGAAACCAGTCGAGCATTATTTTCTGCCCCTCTACGGCGTAGCATGGCCCACGACCGTCCAGGGTGTAGCAGTAAACAGCCTGTTAAAAATATTCAATCGATTACCGATCGTTATTAAACTGTACTATTATTACCATTAAAGTGAGCTGGGCGAAGTACCAAAAAATACTTTGAGTACAAGGTACGAAGTATCACAAGTACTTGAAGTATCAAATACATTTTGCACTTGAAGTATCGCACGAATACTTTTCCTCAGTACTTTGCGCAATTAGGTTCGTAGCGTTAAGAGTTATCTAGGCTTTAAAAATAAAGCTGCAAAGCAATTTGCACATGGCTTCCTCATTGTAAAAAATCGCTAACTGGAATTTTCGTTATTTGTTGTTTTAAGGCTATTTTTAATCTATTCTTGCCTTTTTTTCATAGAAAAAATATTCCACAAAAAAATGTCAACAAGTTTCATAAATAAAACGAAAAGGGTCCCTTCTCGTTTTGTAAATTAAATTTGTTTACAATGAATTCTCTTTAAAATTATACTTTTATTAAAAAGTTTAGGCAGATAATCATATATTAATAGAAGCAGGGTGTCATGCTACACATCGAGTATCTGTAATGCGCGTATGTACTCAAAAAGTACTTGTACTTGATACTTAAAATAGTAAAAAAAAATCTTGTAGTACTAAAAAGTACTTGTGTACTTCAAGTACTTGCCCAGCTCTGCCATTAAATGAGAGCTCGCAAAAAAAGTATCTATGAAAAAACATCGTGTCCGGAAGACTGTAAATGTAGCAAAATATATATAACATTCATAATTTCGATATTAAATTCGGTCGGGCGGAAAAATTTGAAAGATTTGCGCTGCGAACTTGAAACATCATTTTGATGAAAAATCGTATCAAATTTTCGCGGAAAAACTACGCGCAACCGAAACGAAAATCGTCGGCCTTCCGCAGCCAATATCTTTCGTAGGTACTTTCTTTGTCTTAACTTAATCGAGAACACACATTGTTACGCCCGATCATAAAGTGACTGTCCTGACTGGTCTCGGCGAGTACGCTACACTTCGCCGCGCATCCCATATTGTCCAGCGGCGATTTCGTCTCCTTGTCCTTGACTGTGATGTTGTAGAGATAAACGCTCAGCGTCGTTGCGACGAACAGGTAATTCTGCTTGCCGGTGCTTCGGATCGCCAGACCCGTTATCGCGGTGTTACCGTCCTTCAGTATCTTGATCTTGTTCTTTCGTTCACGCGTAAGATCTCCCCTACAAAATTAGAAACAATGCGTAAAAAATTAATCTCCACTTTTCTCGCGACGACGTACCATGTTATTGTTTTTTTTCACCTGTAAAGCATTATGGATCCATCCCCGAAACCAACAGCCATGAGCGTCATACCGGGATGAACGCACAGAGCCGTTGCGGGCACAGCACGAAAACTCGGTATCGCGCGGCTTATTCTCACGCACGTTGGATTTTCTTGTTTGTCCAGCTTTGCAAAGTTCCATACCTTTATCGTCGGGTTGCATCCTGGATCGTCCTCCTGTAAAAAAATAATGTGAAATAATATAACATAAAATAACATAAAATAGTGTAGCGCACTCACCCCTATTGTGAATAGATAGCTAGAATGGGGCACCTGCTCAGCGAGGGTCAAGCTCATTTCATAAGCTCTGAACGTCGATACCTGGTACGTTCTTTTGACAAGGTGAATATTGCCTGCATTGTCGCCAAGTACCAAATTTCCATTTCCACTCGTGGCTGCCGTGACCTGTGCTCCCTGGATATAAAAAATATATGTTAAAAAAATATTATGATCCAGCAAATGAGTGTATTTGTAAATGCAGTTCTGCTCTGCTTTGCCACATCCAAAAATATTTGCGACTTAAGTGTACTCATAGGCACCTAAAATGGACATTCGTATTGTCGTGTGCTCTCTGTTTGCAGTTTGCTTAAAGGAACACATGACCGAGCAGACCAGCATTTAAGGTCGCACCGTCGATATAAAAATAAAATGTTTAAAATAAAAATAAAAAAAAATAAAATAAAATAAAAAATGTAATATTTATTTTTAATAAAGAAAAAAACGTACAGCCAGTGCTTCGGCAATTTTGCCCCCATCGACCTCCTTCTTCAGGTCGAAGAAATTGAAACGACGCCACTGTGAAGAAGAACAAAAACCACTGTATTGTCAATGATACGCGGGGTCGGGGCGTTTTATTCGAGGTTATGTCGCCATCCGAGAGATTATCCCCGGCATAAGCGACAATATATTCTGATCAAATTTAATGTTCACGAACGGACCTCCAGAAATGCCATAGCTCTTCGATAGATATTTAATTCCTCATCGAATTGACTTCTCCTTCGACGACGATTACCGACGATGTTTACCAGGCTAGGTTTTTTTTTTGACAGATGTCTTTTTTGACAGAAACCACACGTAACGTGTATCGTGTGCTCTCCGTCGTACGACCGAACGATGCCGGTAAGGAAGAAATCCGCGCTTCGTCCGGTTATCCGCTGCGTCTTTGCTCGTCGGTAAGATCGAGCGTTTCCCGTTTCCTCGGATAGATGTCTCACGACACAGCGTCGACGCTCTCCAGTAGTATTGTGCATCCTCATAGACAAAGCGGTGTTGTTCGTTACAAAAATAATCTGGCGATCTCAGTGTACAATTATTTGAAATTGTCAGAAACGCCGAGAATCGCGATTTTAAGTTCGCGTGCGGACGTGTGTGCGTGTATGTCACCGATTCAGATCCCTCAAAATCGCTGTAAGCCTTAACTGACGAATGTTTTGAGCCGGTGAGTTACAGTTTGGACAAAAGCTTTCGTAGACAAGCTCCAATGCGAAGAAACATGGAGATCTAAGGTGCACTCCAACGTAATTTGAAAGTTGCAAAGTTGACCATTTTCGGTCTTATGGAATCTCGTTATATGCGTATATATGAAACCCCGAGAATTGCGATTTTCAGTTCAGTTCGAATGTATGTATGTTTGTATATGTGCATGTCATCGATTCAGATCCCTCCAAATACCTAATCCAAACAAACATGGAGGACTAAGGCACACTCGAACGTAATTTGAAAGTTGCATAGCTGGCCATTTTAGGTCTCACAGAATCTTATTATATGCATACATATATATGCATTTAGAGAGGAACGATAATCTAAGGGGAAAAAACACTTTTCAGTACAGGTCCTTTTATTGTTTCAGTGTCATCGCGATCGAAGAATCGACATGCAACATCTGGCGCAGCTTTTCGCCGAGGACAACGACGTCGGGTGAGTACCATTTTCATTTTTGCCCCTCGCAGAGGTTGCCGCCTGAAGCCGTTCGAGCTTTTAGATCGTGAAAATAGGAATGTCGGGGAAATAACACACACTGGGCTCATGTAGATTTAAGTTTTGTTATATATTTGTTAAAAAGGACGAACAGTTAGTGCCGACCATTTTTTTTCGGTGGCTTTTCTCTCCATGCGAACTCGCACCGGGCTCGGAGATTCAGTTTATTATATAAACGAACAACAGGATGTTACGGGGTCCGAACGAAAAATCGTTAACGACAGGATGATTTCGTTGTGTTTTAATGTCAAACGCAGAGAAAAAAAAACATTGTCTATCAGACGTGTCCGATCGGGTGGAGGGGGCTGAAAGGATAGGACTAAAACGACATTCAGAATTTCGTTTAGGAATATTACTTGGATTATTTTTTAACCATAGAGTTTTTACGATTAACGGGCCCGCGACCTTGATCGGGATTTTTCGATAAATCAACGTGACAATTTTTCAAACAATTTTCTGTTTTTTTTTTGTTTCTAATAGGAAAGTTTTAAAAAATGATCGCTTTTTTTTATAAAAGTGAAGAAATTTGCAGGTTGTTCTTTTTGTGTATTTATTTTTTTGCACTTTTTAATAGTTTTATATCGATTATACATATCGATCACTCGCTTCAAGGTCGCGACGCCCGTCGTTATATTTCTATCTTATCCTCTTCTTCTACTTAAATGTATTGTAATGCCTAAGAATAGTTAATTCCCGTGGTTCAATCAATCTCGCATTCGTCTCCATATATCTTGTTAGTTTTACTCGTATTTTCGTGCATTTAATCGAAGATTTTTTCTGTTTTTTTTTTTCGTTATATTTAACTCTCATTGAAAATATTGTTGCATTCGCGCGTCGTTGTACGGCGACGTTTGGGCGGGTGTAGGGCAATTCAAATTCTGGGCTCTCTCGCATTCTCACCTTCGCATCCGTATTTTTCTTTTTTTTTAATCTTTAAAACCTCTTAAGCTAAGTGTTTACCGATGCCATTTTTTTTCCTTTCTCGTCCTCTCAATCGTAGATCGTTCAAATATGTCGCAATGAGATTCTCCTATGAAACATTTAGTAAATACCTTTTTATACAAACAGGAAACGATAAAACACACCGAGAACTGTCCCGCCCCTCTGAGATCGAAGCATCCATTTTTTTTTCTTCATGGACTATAGACGTCGTTTTTGAAATCTTTTTTTTTACACTTGCAACAATTATCATCGACAAATATATCGATAAAAGGAGAGACGCTTCAGGATGCCGGGTTCTTTCTTTCTTTTTTTTTTCCTAATATTCAATGTGGATAAAATTGGCCAATGCCAATGTAAAATACAGTTATTCTGTGGGGTATAAGTTATCCTTAAATTTTTCTTCATATCATTGTTTTTTGTTTCTTCATCTCTCACCCTCTCGTTTCGTAATTTACACAGTAAAATATCACAGTTCTGTTCGTACCGCGCAATATGCTAATTTTTTTTTTTTTTTTTCTACAAGTTTATATTTTCACTTTTTCGCTCTCGCAGTCATTCCCATCGCCCATCGTCGACTATCTTTCGCTGGGAAGGGTCAGAAAAATTGGATCTTGGTTGTTGGAAATCGAGAAAAATAATACAGGAGAAGTTCATTTTTTTTTTCTTCATAAATTGTTCCTTTTAACGGGATAGTTTATTAAACGAAATGATAATTATTATAATCAGAATCATTGAAAAAACTAAGGATAGACAGAAAATAAAAATCACATATTAAAGCGCGAGGTCCCTGGTTTTCCCCCCTCTCCCCTCTTGTTTCGGCCTAACAAAAATCGTGTCTTTCGATCGCCACGTGTCGTTTTAATTTTACTTTTTTCAAATTTTTTTTATTTAATTTTGTTCGTCGATTTCACGTCATTCGTCGCATTCGCATCATTCATGCTCTTCCGTTGGCATTCACTCGAGCGCGACCGGGCGCGGCATTCGTTTGTTTGTTCGTTTGTTCTTTATTTTTTTGTTGTTTTTAATTTTATTTTTTTTATGAAACCCAAAGAACGATGTGTGTGTTTGTGTGACGATTACAATAATCCGTAGATAATGGTAGAATATTCATAATTTTCTTAATAACAAACTAATAGTAAACAATTTGAGCACAGGTGAGGCGCGATTGGGTACGCGGCAAGTTACCCGTGAGAGGATCAGCGATACGATTATGCTTTTTCGTCTCTTATTTTCATACTTTCGCTCTTAAAAAAAAAATCAACATGTAGAATTTTTTGCTTTTTTTCGTACAATGTTCGCATCATTAAATGGATACAGGACGAATTGAGGGATCGGCGAGTAGTCGCCAATTAGTTAACTACATTCCAAGGATTGTACGGAGACAGTCGGGTAAGATAATTAATTGTATCTTCTCAATATTGAGCCATGATTAACAATGAGTCCTCAGTTCACGGGTAAAATCTGCGCATCCATCGGTCGCCGTAACAAGAAATTATCTACAGTGTTTCATTTCGTCGTACTCCCCCCCCCCCTCCCTCCGTTGCCGTGCGACATCGATTACAAAGATTTGTTTGTTTTTTTTAACTACATTTACATCCTCTCGTTGCGCGACTCGCTCTCAACGAGGATCGACGATTTTGGCGGGAGATTTTTTAAATTCTTTGTCTCTTTCTTTTATTCCACATTCTTTTCGTTTTTAAAATTCTACGACAAATGAAGAAGCACACGCTTGCGCCCGGAACGCGAAAATAGAAATGAAAAAGTATCGGAAACGTTACGAGAAAAGTTGAAAAAACAAAACTAAAGCCTCGCCGAAAGCGTCGATCCTCGCTCACATAGAATCAACATCCTCTCAATTCGATTATTCGCAAGTTTTGAGAAACGATGAAAAAAAAAATAAAAATAAACGTAAAAAAAACGACTCAACAGCGTTTTTTCCAACCATCAATCTCTCTTTCTCTCGTTCTCAGACAAGGTACGTAGAATATTTGTTCCGTAAATCTATATCCACCTTACACACCTACCAAATATTAATTAATAATGTTAATAATTAATAATTAATAATAATAATAATAATAATAATATATATATTTTATCTATATATTTATATAATAGTTATGTACAGGAGGTCTTTCATACCACTTTAACTCTTTTCCAATCTTCATCGCGTCGATCCTGCCAGCCCCTTACTCGTTATATCCATTCTCTGTCGTCCGTGGCAATCGTCGACCTACTCTACCTATTCTCTCGTCCGCTATTTTCACTGTTCCTCTCTCTCGCCCTCTCTCGATCACTTTTTTTATTTACTTTTTTTTTTTTTTTATAAATTAATCTCGCGATTTTGTGCCCTCGTGAACAGTTTTCACCGCTTTACCAAATACTCATTTCGTTCAGATTTATTATTTTTGGTAAAAAAAAAAAAAATAAAGACAAAAACAACCCTTTTTCTCTCTTAAATCGCGAATTTTATATTGGCGGAGTGTGTGTGTAAAAAAATTATTTGGGCCAACGCGAAGGGTTTTCGGACGGGGTATCGAGAATGTGCGCAGCACGTAGTAACTTCTCAGCGCGCACCTCCTCCCTCCCCCCCGACGGCGCCGTCCCTCGAGATTATTTATTACGAAATAGAGTTACAAACACAGACGAGAGTTTCACGATTTCGCGAGTAAAAAATAACTACTTGGGACACACTGAATCCTCGGGATATCGCGGTGGGAATAAATTTTTCGCCTCGATAAATTTACCCCTTTCGTGTGTCGTCGTCGTGTAAACTTTGCGACTCCTTTCACGTTTTTTTTTCTCGTTCTCCCTTTTGTTTTTTTATTTCCTAAACTTTGCCTACAGTTACTGTTTGTCCTTGAGTCCGCCTAGAAGCGCGTGTCCCTCCATGCTCGCGCTTAGATTACCGAGATTGCTTAGATTACTGAGATTACCGAGATTTCCCAAATTTCCGAGATTCGGCTGATGCGCGTAGTTCCTTATCTGATGAAGGCTTATGAGCTGATTGGGGAAAGACGTTGAGTTCTGATTGGTGGTCGTGCCGGGTGTGACGCCGGCGGATGACGACGTTGGACTGGCCTTCTGGGAGTTGAAGGCCTCGTAAAGATAGGGCCTCGATGCGGGATGGTGACTGCCCGGATAGTGAAGATGATTGAGGGGATTGAGCGGATGCTGCATGGACGATATAGAGTTTATCGAGATTGAGGATATCGGTGTGAAGGCCGAACTGCTGTTTGGATGGTTGCTGCCAGGTTGGGGTGTCTGTTGCCTCGAGTCGTTCTCGATGGTTTCCCGGTTGTTGTGTCCGGCGCCGGTGCCGTGGGGCGGTGGTAGGAGCATTTCCGCGTTCTGATTCTGATGATAGTCGGTGTGGTGATGGGGCAGCCTCTCGTGGAGATCGCCGATCATGGAATCGGGACTGACCTTCGGCCAGTAGTGGTCCTGATGGTGGGCGGCCATCGCGTGGATCGCGGGCCTCAAGCCGGTGCCGATTATCGGCGGTCTCTTGTCGGTTCTCTCCGCGTGTTTCTGCATGTGCTTGGCGAGATAGGTCTCCTGTGTGTAGCTCTTGCCGCAGTACTGGCATATGTGGGTCTTGAGATGCTTGGACTCCTTGTGTTTGGGTATGTGCTCGAGGAGGCTGGGCTCGTCGGAGAAACACTTGTAACAGGAATTGCACTTGTACGGCTTGTCGGTCTGATGACAACGGGAGTGACTCTGGAGATTGCTCAGCTGGCTGAACGCCTTCGTGCAGCCCGGATGACGACATTTGTAAGGCTTGTCGCCTGTGTGAGTGCGAATGTGCTGCTGGAGATGACTTAGCTGGGTGAACTTACGCTGGCATATCTCGCATCTGTACGGCTTTATACCAAGATGAATTCTCGTGTGCTGCGACAGGTATGAGGAATTCGCGAATGCCTTCGAGCACTGGGTGCACTTGTAGGGCTTCGCCTCACGCATGTGGATCTGCGTGTGGAGCTGGAGATCGGCTTTGCTACCGAAGATCTGCAAACAGATAATGGAAGAAAGAAAAAAACGATTAGTTCATTTGCGTCGGACTTTTGGGTGGGTCATTTTGGATGTGAGGTCAAAGTGGCGAATATGGTGTGGTTCATGTATGACAGATTTGAGTTATAATACTGTTGGTCCGTATTCACCACTTATGGTCTATATATAGAAAATCTGCAAACAGATCATGAAAAAACAAAAACAAAGATTAGTTCATTTGCGTCAGATTTTTGGATGAGCAGTCTTGAGCGAAGTTTACCTCACTCACTTTAGTGGCGAATATGGTTTGGTTCATATATCATTGATTCTAGTCTATGTTCATCACTTTTAGTCAATATATATAGATCTTCAATCAGATAATGAAAAAACCAAAAAAAGGATTGGTTAATTCGCATCAGGCTTTTGAACGAGTAGTTTTGGATGAGGTAAAGTGGCGAATATGATTTGGACCATGTATAATTGATTTGAGTGCTAACGGGTCGGGTCCGTATTCGCCACTTTCAGTCAGTATATACTTTTGAATTGCGTAATCAAGATCTTAAGTTGTTTCTGGGAGGGGAAGTTTAATAGGTGGTTTGCGCTTAGCGGACCTAAATCTTAACCCCAGACCTCACAGGTTTTCGTCTCCCGGTCTTGGTCGGAGTGTTACTCGGGCCACGGTTAACCTTTCATGGCTTCTCCGTAGTGAAATCGATACGCCAGGATGTGAGCAACATGTCTGTAAAGGCGGAAAATTGATTTGACAACCACCGGAACAATCGCACGCTCTATAAGCAAAATGTTTCTAATCGAAGCCACGCACGATCCTTTAGGCTTGAGGTCGATGTGTTTGCTTTTAAATTCCTGACCATCGGGACAATTTAGCCGATGTAACTTTGTAAAACTTCTTTTTTTTTTAACGAACGAGAAACACCAAGCTTTCGCATAGTCAGCAGCAGCAGCGTCGGGAACGGAGGGGAGAGGCTGACCTTGTCTATCATGTCGTATAGCCTCGAGGCATACCTGACTGACTGGCTCGCCACACGGTTCCGTGGCTACCGCATAGAGATCGGTGGACGCACGACTTCTACACGGCGAATGTATCTCGTTCATTCTTCTATACCTCCGAACCTATCTGCAAGGCTCCCTTCCTCCTTGCGCTTTCCGATCGTAAACCACGGCTGCGAGTAAATCATTCCGAGTCACGAGATTCTCAAATTCTCGGGCATTAAAAGTCAAGAGGAACGTCATCGGGAGATTATTTGGCCTTCGGGGTATTACACAAAAGCGGCGATCCCGTAGGCGAATTGCGCCTGAAGAGTAGCCCGGAGAAGACGATTAAATTTTATTTTTTTCATACAAAAAAAATTCAACACGCAGAAGCAATTTTTAGCGGACCAGGACACTATGTATTTAGGCACTGGACCCTCAACGATCCGGTCGGCGAAGATGCAACAATGTGCGTGCGGTCATTTTTTTTTCGCAATATCGACTTTGCTGGATTCGTATTTGGAAACCGCGTACGGACGAATCGGCCGCGCGCGTCCTTTAACATCGCGATGCTAAATTTTTTCTTTTTTTTTTTAATATATATTTTTCAATTTATTTCCTCCTTTCGAAAGGCGTCCTTGCAGGTGTCAAGTTCGCCCCGTTCTCTCGCGGACGCCTTCTCCTCGCTACGCTGAGCAAACATCGAGACTCCACTTTGGTGCTCCTTTCGGCCCACGTAATCGACTTAGACTGGCGCGATCTTTGGAACAGCCACAAGCGTGTATATATGTATCTTATCGTCGAGCGCGACGGGAGCGCGAGGCACGGGCACTCGAGTCAGAGATCGCCGATTGTCGTTAGTCTTCCGGTATTCGAGACCCACGATTATATAATCTTCAGAAAGTCTTTTAAGCATCTCGGTACCCACGTGGAAAAATTAAAAGAACAAAATTTAACCGACAAAAATTTACCAATAATTCTAGTTATTTTTTTTTTTACAGGCGTAAAACAATAAATCCGCGCGAAAAAGATGTTAATATGTGCCAAAAATATATATTCAGAATACATTAAATTCACCGGTTCTATATTGTTGATACATCAATCGTACGAATCGTTGCATATTTCAAAACATATATTTTCAGACATATATTCAAAAATAGGTCCCGAATATATTGAAAAATATATCTGATATATAAACATTTTCGGTTATAATATATTTCGCTCAAGATGGAGATCGATATGTTTGCTTTTAAATTTCTGACCATCGGGACAATCTAACCAAAGTAATTTTCGAAAACTTTTGTTTTACAAGTGTAAAGAAACTTTTTTTAAAAGGAATTCCTTTAAGCATCTCGGTACCCACGTGGAACAATTAAAAGAAAACAATTTTAACGAAACACAATTTACCAATAATTCCAATTATTTTTACAAGACAAAATACACCCGCACAAAAAATCTTAATATGTGCAAAAAATATATATTCAAAATACATAAAATGATTATATTTTGGCGATAGTTGCTCGATAAGTCGAGTTAATCGAGTTAGGCGATAATATATTTTGCAACACGACGCATATATTTTTCGATATATGCCGCGTATAATTCTTTCCACGTGGGTATGTCAAAACTGCACAAGACGCCCGACACTGTTCTGGCGAAAAATTTTTTCGCCAGAACAGCGAAAAACAGAAGAAAAATGTTTATTTTTCTCAAATGATTTTTTTTTCGTCGAAGGAAATTTATTTCAAAAAAACCCGTGTAGGGTTTAGGGAATTGGACCGATTAATCTTTAATGTTATCAGCGTCCGGTATCGTCGCCTCTCATGGATACGAGAAGATATCGACGCGCATTTCGTACGGCGTATCGCGCCGTTGCCCCGAAGACGGTGGAAAAGGAGATCCCGTAAGAGTTGCTCAGCGTCGCCTCGCGTAGCCTCGGGGCTGGGTTCTCTCCTCGATTCGATTTAAATACGCGTCCGGCAACGACGGCCTTAATGACGCCCGTAAGTCGAATCCTTGTCCGGGATGATCGAGAGAGATCTTTCTTCGACCACCGGTCAGTTTTTGTTTATAGTACACAGTAAAAAAAATGTGTACATTTAACACACTTTATCGTCTACAAACGTCCAAAATTATTTTCTTGTTAATTTTACACAAAATATTAAAAAATGAAGAGACTTTTTTTGAAAACAGGCAAATTAATTTTGTAAAATCAACAAGAAAGGAATTGTGGAAGTTTGTGGACAAGAAATGTATGAAATTTAATGTACCGGATTGGAAGTTTTTATGCATAGACTGGTATATTAAATTTTACGTACAATTGTGATGAAAAATTGATGTTCAGTGTATTAAAACCATTAGGAATACTTTATTTGCAATTATTTACTTTAATTTTACTATAAAAGTACTTCAATTTTAATAATTTGCTTTAATTTCACGGTAAAAGTTAATTAATTTTTCATCACAATTGTACATTAAATTTAATGCACCAGTTTTTGCATAAAAACTTACAGTCCGGTACATTAAATTCACCATTTTGTTACAGAGTATTTTACCCTGTGTACTATTTTACTGTGCGTCGTATCGACACTTCTCACTTTTATCTCGATCCTCCGAAATTATATTTTTTTTGCTGCCCGGTCAGAAAAAAGGTTTTTCTCCGTACCGTAGTGGAATTAATTAGAAAAAAATAACCCACAAATTAATGAGAAAAAAAAGCACTTAGTTTCATACGAACAGCCAATAACGACAATTAATTTATTTTTCACCGTAACGAGCATTCGCACTATTCCGTACGATTTAAATACGCGCCCGGCAGCGACGGCCTTAATGACGCCCGTAAGTCGAATCCTTCTGCGGGATGATCGAGAGATCTTTCTTCGATCATCGGTCAATTTTCGATTACGGTACCCGCCACGTCGCTCGACACCTCTTACTTTTACTTCCATCCTCCGAAATTATATTTTTTCGCCACCCGGTCAGAAAAAAGATTCTTCTCAGAACCCCAGTGGAATTAATTTCCAAAAAAAAATAATAATGAATGATTCAATTACAAAAAAGAATGAATGAATTGATTAGAAACGGAAAGCATTAATTAATTAATTAGAAAAAGAATGAATGCAGGGATTGATTAGAAAAAGAAAGAATTAATGAATTGATGAGAAAAGGAAAGAATTAATGAATTGATTTTTTTTTTAAGTTAATTTCATACAAACAGCCAATAACGACAATTAATTTAATTTTCACCGAATCGTGCATTCGGACGCGATCGATTTTTTTTTTTTCTCGAAAAAAACGCGTTTCCGTCTGTCGGGGAAGACGTGCACCTGAAACGGTTTACGTCAAAGTGGATTAGGCCTCCTCGGGGTGCCCCGGTGCGTTGTTGTGCCCGCGTATGAATGAGATCCATCCTTACACGAGAAAAACGATAAATTGGCACACCGAAATTCGACGTCGAAGAATCACGAGATTACCGGCCATTGAGAAGAACCTAACAATATCTTGAAAAAGGCACTTACGGCCCTAGCCCCCCCCCCCCCCCCCCACCGCTTCTTCCGACCATCTTCGCCGTCCGTCGGCTTGTTTGCTCTAAAACTTGAAATCTTTCTCCTCCACAGTCCTTTTCGATCGTGACTTAAAATAATAATTATTATTATTATATCAATAATAATAAAATAGTTATTTTCTTTTTCGCAAGCTTTACGCAAACAGATCTAGAATGCCGCGACAGGTATTTGAGGGGAAAAAAAAAATAAGTGCATGTACTATTTACCCTCTCCACTCCGAGTCTAATGAGACCGCGAGGAGAGAGGAAAAATTATTATCGCGCGAGGCCGGGCGACGCCTATATTACTCTTTTTTCTAGAGATCTCCGTGTCTGCCCCAGCTTTGTCGATCCTCAGGCAATGGGATACGTAACCACCCGAGGGGGGGGGGGGGGGGGAGAAGGGTCGGATGGTCGATTAATGGAAAAGGGTTCAGACAGACTGCAGTAGGACAAACCCCGAGAGTAAATAGAGAACCCTGATTTTGCGGTAATGTTTTCCGGTCTAAAAAAAAAAAAATCGGAAATGAGTAACCAAAGTGGAAACTTAACTTGGACCTGTTTTTTACGTTTTGGACGAGCATATTGAAATGACACAGATCAATGACGCGTTCGATGTGACGAGCGATATGTTCGGTTATGGAAACTGCGCCCGCGCCCTTCGACCAATTTGAAAGAGGATTGTATTATAATTGCCGAGATAAAGAATCGAGAAAAAGAAAGAACAAAAAAAAAAAAGATTCCCAGGCACCTACCAGCTGCCGGGCAGCGGCGGCACAGCGCTGTGGGCACAGAGCAGCAAACTGGTCCGAGAATTTTACCTCGCAGGTATACAGAGAAGAGACGCGCGACTTCGCCAGAGGCCCTTCGCTCCCTATTAGTACCATTATTAGAGCCAAATAATCATAATCCTCATCAGATAATCATCGAGATTTTTTTTCACACGCTCGATACTCGGCCACGAACTTGCGGTCGCGGGATAAATTTGTTGAGGTGAAAACCTTAGTTCAAAATTGAGACAAAAGTTAGGTTTAAGGTGAGATGAAACTGAGGTTTGAAATTGAGATAAACTTAGATTTAAAAGCGAGATAAACTGAGATAAACTTAGATTTAAAATTGAGATAAACTTAGATTTAAAATTGAGATAAACTTAGATTTAAAATTGAGATAAACTTAGATTTAAAATTGAGATAAACTTAGATTTAAAATTGAGATAAACTTAGATTTAAAATTGAGATAAACTTAGATTTAAAATTGAGATAAACTTAGATTTAAAATTGAGATAAACTTAGATTTAAAATTGAGATAAACTTAGATTTTAAATTGAGATAAACTTAGATTTTAAATTGAGATAAACTTAGATTTAAAATTGAGATAAACGTAGGTTTAGTAATTAAGATTAACTTAAGTTTACAATTGAGATAAATTTAATTTAGAATTGAGATGAACTAAAGTTGAGAGTTGAGATACACTGAAGATTAGAATTTTTTTTAAACTGAAGTTCGCACCTTAGTTGGTATTTTGTTACCAATTTCAAGTTTCTGTGCGATCTCAAACCAGAAAATAAATGTTCAACTTGAGTTTCAACTCTAACCTACTTTTGCTGCAGAATGCATATTTGACCTTTCTAACGTTTGACAACGATAAAAAGGTTATTTCTTCTCTCATCCAATTTTTCCGCCTTATTCTCCACAACCTATAACCGCATTTTCCCTGTAGAATCAAAGTTTGACGAATAGTCCAAAAATCGCCGTCGACTTGCGGTGAGTTGTGTAGGCCAAAGCAATAAAATAGAGCAAAGGAGGCCGAGTGAGAATTTGCCGATCTCGTGGTATCAACATTTTACAATCGGGCCGAAGAAGACATAAACCTCAAAGTCTCGTCGGAAATAACTCTGTCGGTAAAACATTTCCCCATTGGATTTCCGTCGAACGAGCGTCCCGACGTAATTTTCAGAACGCTCCCCGCGAATGCAATAATTACCCGTCGTAAAAGTAGCAGCTCGGATCGCTCGCTCGGTAAACCGAGATTGAAATATAAAGACGTACTTTTTCTCCCGCGCCTCTTCGTTTTCTTTCCGACGTTATATACATATATATATAAATATACATCTTACAACCTGCGCCCGAAGGGCCTCGTTCGGGTCTGCGCCACGCAGATATTAAACATTATGGAACGAGCTGCCCTTGGCCAATTGCACTTCGTTTTTGCCGGGAGCCACTTTGAGAGCAAAAAATATAAATAAAAAAATGTATAAAAAAAAATCTTCGGCGACGATTCGTGTTCGTGAGACTACTGGTAGTTTCGCTTCTTTCGTTCGTTCGCCGCGGTTACAAACTTACTGTCTCTATAGGTCGTTAAATTCGTCGGAAATACATCGAAGAAAATTATCGCCGTTTCTCCTCACCGGATGTCTCCCTGCAGCGGCGCATCTATTTTTCTATTTCGAAGCAGCTCGAGTCGATGAGGTTAAGTAAAAAAAAAGAATAAAAAAAAGTTGAGCCAGAAGCCGCGCGAGTGAGGCATTTAACGAGTGTAAAATTTATCGAGACACGGTTCGCCCCAAGCTTCGGCTTTCTCGTTACGTAGTTAGTTCTTTGTTTGCGGCACGGTGGCAGAAAGGAGACGCCGAGGAAAAAAGGATCGATCGTTCTTTTTACCTGGCACAGTGTCACCGGCACAGTGTCGAACGGATTGAAACGTCACGCCGACGAAAATGTTGGTCGCGTCTCGGCGTATCGATTTCACTACAAACAAGATCGCAAAATATTTATTGCGGGCACGAAGACGAGGGTGCGAAAATAATTGCGCTTCTCTGAGGCTCAATCCTCCCAGGATCGCCATGAATTTTCCCGCCAAATTATAATTTTCCGGCAATTTCGACAAAAATTATACTTTCTTAAAATAGTTAAGATAAAAAAATTCCTCTTTATAGATATATTTCTTAGAAATTAACTTCCCTCCGGATATCCCATTAATTGATAAAAAACATTGACTTAGGCGCGATAATTTCCAATGGAAATGCATTCATCAAATTTAGTTGAATGTAAAAAAAAAGAATTATTTTCGAAAATAAAAAGAATTATTATTTAGAGGCTTTAGGTCTCAACCCTTTAACAGTCAGTAAAAAAGTTTCCCGCGAAATTATAAATTTCCGGATATTAAACAGGAATTCTACCTCTTTATCGTTATATTTCGTCGAAATTAACTTTCCTCCGGATATCCCATGAGCTGATGAAAACAGAGTGGACTCTGTGGCCGTTGGAACTGGAAGGGCCACTAAGGCTCAACCCTTTAACGATCAGCCGGAAGTTTCCCGCCAAATGATCATTTTCCGATAATTGCCGCAAAAATTGTACTTCGTTATCGGTGTACTTTTTCCAAATTAACTCCACTCTCGTTGTCCCGCGGCGCGATAAAAAAAAAAACTTCGGCAGTCGTTCGATAATTTTTAGCGAACGATTGGCTGTGAATTTGTCAAATTAATTTGAATGTTAAAAAAATTATGTATTCGGAAAATAAAAAATTATTCTCCGTGGCCGTTGAAACTGGAGCGATGCGGGATTTAAACTCTCGTGCGAATTTCTTATCTCGCGTGTATACGCGAATATGTGAAGAAACGGAGTCTGGAGGAAAAGCAGTGGAAGGATACTGTCGGGGTGCTCCGGCACGCCGCTGATGAGGAGGACGAGGATGACGCTAACGATTCCTTAATGAAAGCCTGCGCGGCGGGAACTGTGGCTACCGCATTTTTTTTTTATTTTTCATTTTTATTATTTTTAATTTCTTTTTATTTCCTTCGCTATATCCATGGCCGGTTTTTATTAATTTCACAGTGGCGAAGGCAAATCCGAGATAGCCACGCTCTGTTTGTTCTTTCGTCCTTCGCGAAATAGAATGAAAACTCTTGCGCGCATCGAGCGACCCTTAAAAATATATTGTGAGATTGAAACCGGATATTGTAACGTGGATATGGATGAAAATATCAAATTTGTAAGGAAGAGAGAATTTAAAAAATTGCAAGGGTACTTCCGACACGAAGCATCCTTTTTTTTTTTTTTTTTTTTTTTTTTTAAATATAACAACGATGCTGATGTGCGTAATCAATTTTTGCTCTCTTCCATCGTAAATATGATATTTCGACGGGATTTTATAGCTATTAAAAAATATATATTTTTCGTCTACATTTCGTTCGTAAATGAGTGATGTGAAGTTCCGCCAGTGCGGAACTGTAACGAAGGATCCAGTGCGCGATAGGTGAAAAATGATGAGATTAACTTTGGCCTATTGGAAACGGCTATCGTAAAACTTTTTTTAATTCAAAAGAAGGTTTATAAAAATGCTGCGACTAGACAAATATTCGTCTATTAGAAGCACCTACACAGTAAAAAAAAGTTTGTACTTTTTAGAACAACTTATTGTCCACAAACGTCCACAATGATTTATTTGTTAATTTTCCGATCGCACAATGCGGCTCTAGTTTTGCAACCAAAAGTTCAAACTAAAATTGTCAATGACACGGGAAGTAAAAGGACAGCTTTGTATAATCAAACCGGAACAAACGAGTCAGTCACTTATTTAACAAAATTATTTTTTCCTGTCTATAGATATATTTTATAAGAGAAAAAATAAAATAAAAAAAAGCATAGTCGATCGACAATTTGTGAAATAGTTTGCGCTGTTCGAAGAATTTCCAACGGAATGAGGACGAGACCGCAAGAGTCAAAACTCCTAATATCCGTCCCAGCTAAAAATGGAATAGTTTTTTGTTCTCCATTCACCCTCTCGAGACGTCCGCGAGGCACTTTTTTATAGGAGAAAGAAATATCGTATCCTGTGAGCGTCGCGTGTTCTAGTAATATCGTAAGGGAACTTGTGAGCTTCTCCACACGACGGAGGTATAAGTTAATACGCATCCGTCGCGCCCCAGTCGAGTCGCTGCTGCCGCTGCTCGACTTTTTCCTTCGTTTCTTATTCTCCGTTTTTTTTTGTTTTTTTTTTCTCTTTTTTTTCTCCAACGCGTTTCTTATACGCGTGGTGCTCGGCAGACCTCCAGTCTCTGCTCTCGCGGACTGCGGAAAAGAGGAGCTTCCCCACCGACGCGGAGAGGGGGTTTCAATTAGTCGGGTAGTTCCGGCTAAAAGGCTCTCGCCCGCCATGTTCCGAGATCTCCTCGTGGTTAATTACTCGAGAAGGCAAGGAAGTAACTTTTGGCCTAGGCCAATATTTTCACGTCTCGGCTTTCGGAGAAGAACAAAATTGGAAAATTGAAAAATTGAAATTTTAAACTATTCAGAAATGGAAAAATTGAAGAATTGACGAATTGAAAAACTGAAGAATTGACGAATTGAAAAACTGAAGAATTGACGAATTGAAAAACTGAAGAATTGACGAATTGAAAAACTGAAGAATTGACGAATTGAAAAACTGAAGAATTGACGAATTGAAAAACTGAAGAATTGACGAATTGAAAAGTTGAAGAACTGAAAAATTGGAAAGTTGAAGAATTGAACGAGGGACCTAATTTTTCCTTTGCTCGTAGTCCCGACTCGCAAGGGTGCAGCGATGGATCTCTTTGCGTCGGACGTACGAGGCTGAAAGGACTTTTTAACAGGTCGAGTTTCAGAAATTCGGCGACCGGACAAATGGAATTACCGAGGGATCCAAGTGCTGGGCACAATGCGCACGCCCACCCCAGTGTACACTTCTCCTTTCCTCCGGCTCGGAGAACACGAGGAGGTTTTTTATATTTCTCCTCGTATTCTCGTCTTGTATTGACAAGCGACGATTGTATCGTTTATTTCGCTACCGAGGAAGAACGAGAATGATTTTTTTTCTTTCTCTTTTTCTCTCCACTACTCTTCAATTCTCAACCCACGCTGCTCTCTCGAGTCCTTTATTTATTGTGACATCGCGCCGCGGCATTGTCGTCAACTTCTGGAAAATTGCGCGCGAAGAATGCCTCTTGCTGCTTTTCTTGTGTCCGGCAACCTCTTTTATATATATATATATATATATATATATATATATATATGTATATATATATATATGTATAGAAGTATATATATATATGTACATATAGTGCCTTCCACTCTGCGAGCATGCGAATGAATCGGACACTCTTGGCGCCTTGCCCCCAAATTTGTTTGCTATACTTTCCTCGTTACGTTTCATTGAAAAAAGTAAATACGAAAAATATCGGTCTCAAACGCTGCCAATTTTTTCTTTTCTTTTTCTCGTCTGAAATATGGCTACCAAATTATTGCTCGTGAACATCGAGATCGAATATTTTCAATGTTTGACTACATTGTATTCATATTATTATTATCGCTAAATTCTTGAAAATTAGAACTAAGATTTTTACCCAAATTCCAAAACTTATTTCATCCCACATTCCAGTAAACATTCCGTCTTTGAATGTTCATAATCGGGACACAATTTCGAAAGCTGATGGCTTGTTTCTTACAAAATCATCAAAAAATAATAAAAAAAAAAATTGTTTTCAATTTGGCTGGTACGCCGTTTCCATCGATCAACGATAAAACAAAATCGACGCCTTTTTTAACCTCCATTTATCGCAAGCAATTTTTTCGATCTAACAATCCTGCCTATTAAGCGCTTAAAAAAAAAATCCCTTTCCCTAGCGCTCTTCGACCTTCCGAATATTTCCGGGAGAAACCCGATCGCCGATCGGCACCGGTGAGTGTTCGCAGTCTCGAAAATGAATCGTCGAAATCTCTCGAGAGAATCGCATATTTACCTTCTCGTCCTCGTGGGGTGTCGGCGGTGTCGGCGGTGTGTACATACGTGGTGCGTACTCGCCGAGCGAGGACGCACCACCGGTCGACGATCCCTGACTCCTCGGTGGGCTAAGATCGGGTATCGCGGCGTGATAATCCTGGAGACCGGCTACAACCCCGGTGGGCACAACCGGCCTGTACTCCATCGCCCGTACCTCCATTTTCGTCACAACCGAGTAACCCCCCGAATAAACCAGCTTGAGGCCGTTATCGAACACTTTTTTTTCGCACAATCAGAGTCTCCTCCCAACCTCTTCTTTTTATTTATTTTAATTTTTTTCAATTTTATCCTTCCGCAAAATTTCAACCTCTCACAGCTACCGTGATCGTACCTCGAGCGATTGAAAAAAAAAGAAGAAAAAAAAATTAATAAATTTTTTTGTTACGTTTTTTTAAAACTTTCAATCACACGCGTCGAAAGTGTCGAGGCGATGACGCAGAGTCTACTACCCCCGTTTCGCGAGTAGTCATATATCGAGGACCACGCTGCACTCTCCCACCCTCCTCGCACCACGTCAGGTCCACATTATTCTCCCTCTCCCGTGCACGTTTCTCTCCCGCACGGCGGTCTCTCGAGAAAAAGGATTCAAGAGAAAAACAGCAATAAAAAAAAAAAACCGAATCCTCAAAATAAAAAAATTGTCCAGTATGGTTTAAAAAATATTCGTTATTTCTTTTAAATTTATTTTTTCTCGGACGGAACTTGCACTCACTTCGAATCACAAGGTCTCTATTACGTAGTCATAAATTTTTTTTTTCTTTCTTTTATATATATATACAATTCTCCGACTACAGTGTACAGTGTCCTAACTCGCGTATGCCCCGCAGAATCGCGCGAGCCACGGAAACGAGGGTTATATATTATAACGTAGCGCACGGTATAGTTTGTACTGGCGTGTGGTTGTCTCTCGTTCTCGACCACGGGGTAATGCTTACCCCTTGGCTACTTTTTGCCGACTGAATGTTTTGCGCCGTGGCGGCCCTCGGGAGTCTCTCTCGTCGTTCGAGCGCGCCGAGCGTGCGGTGCGCTCCCCCCTCCCCGCCGTCCGTCCCTCCGCCATCGGCACCTTTTGCCAGACCAGCAAGTAGCAGCAGCGGCAGCGGCGGCGGCGGCGGCGGCAGCAGCAGCGGCAGCCTCGTCGTGCCCGACGCCGCCGCTGTCCTCCGCTATACGAAAAGGCTACCCCACTTCGTCCCACTGTACAGTCCCGCCACTGCTACATCCAACTCTCCTTCTCTCGCCCGCGCGGCGGCCCAATCGTTGCTTCTCGACGTGGCAGCGCTATTTTTTTTTTTTCGCTCTCTCTCTCTCCTCTTCCCCCACCCTCGGGCACACTTCTCTGCTCTCCGTCTCGGCGGGCCGTGCGTTCGCCCTAGACAAGCGAGCGAGACGGATCGGCGAGAGGAAGGAGCACGCTGTGTATGCACGCGAGAGGGGGGAGGGGGGGGGATAATTAAGCGGGCAGATCTCGGCAGCCCTCTCCCTTCTTCTACTGAGCGCTCCCTTAAGACCATATGAAACACCCCCCTCCCCGGCCATCCCGGGCTCAGTCGGTATCAAAAACTGTAATCAACTTTTCTCACTGGATCTCGCATATACGGTCAATAGAAAAGTCTCATGGGAAGCCGAAATGATATCTGCTTCCGATGAGACTTTTCTTTTGATCGTATATGCCAGAATCCATGAGAAAAGTTGATTACAGTTTTTATTACCGACCGCGGTATTGCACATGCTCTTAAGACTAGGCTTCTTCTCTTCTCTTCCTTCGATCTCACCCCCCCCCCCCCCGCCGCCGCCGCCCGCTCTCGCGCAGGCCGATGGAAAGAAGGGAGCCAAGGGGTGAGCTAGGGAATGCTTCTGCGTCTTCCATCCCTCCGAGTCATCCGCCTCGCCTCTCTGGAGGCCTACGCGGCTTCGCGAGATACTTTTGTAGATAGGCGCGACACTTTGGGGGGATTTTTTATACTCTTTCTTCACCCTCCGGTCTTTCCGGCCATTTTTTATCTTGGCTGGAGGGGACTTTTTCTTTTTTTTTTTGTCCACCCTCGTTTTGTCTGCTCCTCGGACTGTGCTGCTGAGGGGCGGAGGGGGAGACGCGCGACGATCCTCGCGGTATCGCGTGCCTCGACTCAGTCAACGAGCTCGCCCAGGTGGGGAGACTTTGGGAGATTATTGGGTGGTTTCGGCAATTGCCGAGATTGCGAGATCGGGTGTTGTGTTTGAGGGAATAGGTCGCGTAGCGACTTTTCTACTTTTGGATCTGAAAATCACAAGTATTGTAAAGCAATGAATGAGGCTTTTTTTTTCAAGAATTTTTAATCTTTTTTTTTTTACACGTGGATTCTGAGATACACGAGCTTAAAGTTGGGTCAATTAGCACAAGCTGCAAATGGTGCGGTGTGAAAAGCAGTATTCTTTTTTTTTTATCTATATTTTCAGACTACTTAATTAGAATTTTTTTCCTCAAATAACATTTCAATGTTACTAGGAATGCATAAAAAAATCGAGCTGGGCCCACAAATTTTGGATCTGAAAATCACAAGTGTTGTAAAGCAATGAATGCGGCTTTTTTTCAAGAATTTCTAATATTTTTTTCTTTACACATGGATTCTGAGATACACGAGTAAAGTTGGGTCAATTAGCATAAGCTGCAAATGGTGCGACGTGAAAAGCAATATTCTTTTTTTTTATCTATATTTTCAGACTACTTAATTAGAATTTTTTTCCTAAAATAACATTTCAATGTTACTAGGAACGCATAAAAAAATCGTGCTGGGCCCACAAATTTTCGAAGATATTACGAGTTGAAGAGCTTCGAACCTGTACATGAATAGATATCTAGGCCTCAACCACAGCTAGCAACATCCCCCTCACGACCTCCACCGTTAAGAAACGGCGACTCTTAATGATCTTGTTGATTTCCGGGCCATCCGGAGGTCGGAATTGCACGAACGCTTCCGGATGACGAATTAATCTGGTTTCGATAGATCACTTTTAGGTGCTCTTTAGTCACTTTGTCACGCACGGAGCTTGGGAGGAAATAAAGTATTGTAATTCATTAAAATATGACAGTGGGATTATTTCCGGAAAAATGTTTTGTATGTGCCGGAATGCGGAAAAACATTTTATCATTTCTGTACGAATCGAAAACGAGATCACTTTTTGAAGAGACTCTGCATCGCAGCGAAACTTGCTTTGCCTCTTCTACATTAAAATGTTATTTGGTATTAAATTAAAAAAAGATTTTTCGTGGTTTGCATGTGAAAAATATCGGTTGCAACGTCGCAAAATTTTGCCGCGTTACTTAAGTCAGAAACACTCGTTTTATCTTTACCGCAAACCGTAAACCGTACAATTGCGGTATTTTTATTTATGTATTTTGTTAGAATTTTAGTATACGGGACAAAACCTTTTTCTTTTAATACGACAGTGGTATCATTGGTATTTTTTACATCTCCAATGAAACTGAAGCATCGCCATCTATGCGTCACAGTATCTTTTTTTCTAAACCATCAAATTTAGACAGGTAAATTACCGGTATGTAAAGATCCGTTCGAGTACCGATATTACCGGTATTTTTTACATCTCCAATTAAATTGAAGCATCGCAATCCATGCATCTCAGCATCTCTTTTTTAACTCCATCAAATTTAGAGATGTAAATTACCGGCATGTAAAGTTTCGTTCGAGTACCGGTATTTTCAGTATTTTTTACATCTCCAATGAAACCGAAGCGTCGCAATCTCGCGTCACAGTATCTTTTTTTTTTAACTCCATCAAATCCAGAGATGTAAATTACCGGTATGTAAACTTTCTTTCGAGTACCGGTATCGCCGGTATTTTTTACGTCCCCCCGATCGAGCTCAAGCATTTTAATGAACAATTTCGGTCCCGAGAAAAATCGATCTCGGACGATTTAAAAAGATCGTTAATAGATCGGTTCGCCACGATCGACGGGCAACAGCCGTGACTCCCGTACCGTTGCTCTAGCTTCCGATGGCGAAGCCGAAGAGCCCCTCCCGATATCGACTACCTTGCACCGCCGATCGAAACGAAAACGCACCGTCACACCCGGATGCCTTCTGTTGCCCAACCGAGCGCGATATCCTCGATGCCTCGTACCTCGCTGCACTCTCTCCCACCACGAAAAATCATTTTCCAACGCTCCGAACTCAAAATGACGCATCGATTTTTATAGAAAAATCTTTCGACACCCATGCCCCCCCCCCCTCCGCCCGGCTGCGCGCTATGCCCAACAGTCGATCTATCTCCGGAGGTCCCAAAACAGCGCGGCTCGATCTCCCAGAAATTCGTGACCTTCCATTTTTTTTCTCTACATTCACGTTTCTTTTTTATTGTTGCACTATTTTATTCTTCCCGCTGTTACGGGGGCGAAATTTGTCAAATGTCCACCGAGCCGTGTAACGTCTTCATAAAAGTCGTGTTTTTTCCGATTGTCCTCTTAGGCACGCGCTCGATCCTTTTTTTTTTTTACTTTTTTTTCCGTTAGTTCATTCACGAGAGAAGCGGCAACCCCTCTTGTATCTTCTTCTGCTTATCCTACTAGGGTATTACATATTTGTATATATTTGTGTATTTGTATATATATATATATATGTATATATTGTTTTTTTTCTTTGCACGCAATTTTCACTCTCGATTCTCTATCCCTCTCGAGCGCGCGTTGCTAATACTCTGAGTCACGCGTTGGATATACCGGTTTTTGCTCGTGGTACAGAACAGCGCTGCCCGGTTGCGCGGCCCGACAGAGAAGGGAACGAATGGACAGGAGCCGCGCGTGCTGATCTCGCGCAACGTCCGCGCTAGTCATAGCGGAAGAGAGCGACGAGAGAGAAGGGAATAGAGGAAGAAAAAGGGGGAAACTAGTTTTTGGCGCCGGTCAGAAAAACTCTCGAAGGGATCTTTTTTATTCTTTCGTTTTTTGCTTTTTTTTTTTCATTTGCGCCCTCCAGGAGCGCAGAGAGACAATCTCCTGGTTCTTTCACCTTCGCTCATCACTCCCTTCGGGAGAACCTTACAACACCATCGACTTCCACTATTTTCCTCTACGCTCCGGTTGTTCCTCCGCTTGCGGCAATTGCGGTCGACTCGGCTCCTTTTTTTTCTACCGTTTGACTCCATCGAAGTAGTTTTTTTGTTTTCTCGCGAGCGCAAACGAAACTTTTGCCAAAGACGTGCCCGAAGGGCCGAGGCCGTGTTGCCGCATAGTCGTCGAGAAAAATCGTGAAACTCGTCGACACGCCTGTCGATAATGGAAAATTTGCGTTCACGAAAAGTAGACGGTCATATTTTTTTTTTTTTTTTTAATCCGCCTCCAACGAAGTCAATTTTTTTTTCCTCTCGCGCAAATGAAACTTTTGCCAAAGACGTGCCCGAAGGGCTGAGACCGTGTTGCTGCATAGTCGTCGAGAAAAATCGTGAAAGTCGCCACGCCAGGCGATAATAAAAAATTCGCCTTCACTAAAAGTATACAATATTTTATTTTTAAAAAATTCAAGAGTAAAAAAAAGAAAAAATAAAGAATCTCCAAAACAAATTTTATCAGCGATCGCCATTTGAAAAAAAAAAGTTTCAGAGTTCCTCTCTGCACTAAAATTTCGCGCCGGTACAAAGCCATCTCCAGAGGGAGTGCAAACGAAACTTTTGCCAAAGACGTGCCCGGAGGGTCGCGGCCGTGTCGCCGCATAGTCGTCGAGAAAAATCGTGAAACGCGTCGCCACGCCAGTCGGTAATAAAAAAAATTCGCCTTCACTAAAAGGATAGACGGTCATATATTATAAAAAAAAAATTTGCGATTTAAAAAAAAGAATCTTCAAAAATATTATCAGCGATCGCCATTCGAAAAAAAAAAGTTTCAGTGTTCCTCTCTGCACAGAAATTTCGCGCCGGTACAAAGCCATCGCCAGAGGCGTCAGAAGGGAGGTCGAAGAGGGGGGAGGCGAATCTGCCGGCTCCTCACGCTCGGCTAATTTTCACACCGGGCGTGCTCCTCAGCTGTTTTTCCCCGTAATTCGCGAAAGAGCCTCGAAGCATTTGGGTCTGCATTATGTCCGGGGTCATCGTCGCGTGCACATCTCCGGGTCTCCTCGGGGCAGCTTCGCTCCGCGGCGATCGCCGGGAGATCTCTGGACGATACGAAAGGATTTTACGGTCCCGTTGCTCGCCCCGTCGCAACATCCATTCCATCGTCGTTCCTCCCAGCTTCTCTTTTCATCTTTTCTCTATTTTCCTTTCTTCGCTCTCTTTTTTTATTTTCATTTTATTTTATTTTTCCATTTTTTTTTTTTGTAATGTAAAAGTAACAGTAGTAACATTCTATCAGCTCGCAATATCCGTTCCGGACCGCGCTGAGGCTGAAGTGCGCTGCGGCGGCGCGGCGGTCGGGGGGGCGCTCGGCTCGCCTCTTTGGCTGGCGTCGGTTGACGGAAGAGGATAAAGAAGAGAAGTGTCGACGAAAAAAGGAAACCGAAACGGCGCGTCGAGTGGAGCGAAGTGTAGAGGCGTTTTGCCTCTCTCTGCCCGACGTCGTCGTCGTCGTCGTCGTGTCCGTTCTCTCTTCGCCTCTCCCTCCCTCCGTCTCGTTCCACGAGATAGAAATCGGCTTTGAGAGGTGTCCGCGCTCTCTGGCTCGCTGGCTGACTGACGCGGCGCGCACAAGTGGGCACCTTGGCACGTTTATTATGATTAGGCGCAACCAAGCGTGACCTACGCTACGCTACGGACTACACGGTGGCTTCTGTTGGCGATCGCGCGCACTCCCGGACACCTCGGCCCGATATCGCCGGAGAGCCACCCAGAACACCCCCCCCCCCCCCCCCGCCGCCACCACTCGCCGACTCCTCCCGCCCCTCCCCGCCCGACCTGCCGCCATCTAGACTTCCAATACCGAAACCCGCTCGAGCGTGGAAGCATCGAGATCGCGCGGTTTCGCCGATGCAACACGTACCAGCCTACGGACAACTAGACTAGAGGCAGAGCGTAGAGACCGTGCCAAGGGAAACAGAACTCCGGACGACGATCTTTTGTCTCCTCGGAGCTCGAAGCCCCCCCCCCCCACTCCCCTACCTCTCCCCCTGGCCTGCCGCGGTAGCGTGGTGTGTGATAGTGAAATCGAGACCTCGATCGCCTCGGTGACTTGGCAATGGCCCACTATTATCGTTTTTATTGGCGATATTTTTACAGTTGCGGCATGTTTAGGGGTTTTTTTTGTTTTCTTGTAACGTGAGACGTGAGTGTGTTTTCTTTCTTTTCTTTCGTTGCTTTTCGTTTCGAGGGAACAGGAATGAGCTTCATCGTTTGTCGTTGACGAATAAATGGAGATTTTTCTTTAATCGTCGGGTCGTTGGATAGAAAATGTTTTAATCGAGGGTCTGGCAAAATTTGGGCTCGATCGGACGAACACATTTTGCACAATGTCCGTTGTTAATTGTTGGTTGGTAGAAAGTCTGTTGTTAACTGATATTGTTTAATTAAAACAAAAACTCAAACGTCACAACACCTTGTACTAACTGTGTGTAAAAACCCGATCTTGTCCTTCTAACACCTACGTTAAAAAAAAAGTTGAAAATCGACATGGTTTTTTGGTCCAAATCCTCATGCTAGTGCCTTAAAACTATCGATACTCCTCTCGATTAATATTTCAATAGAAACTCTATTTGCACTTGATGACTAGCTGGATTAAACGAAAAAAAATTATTAAAAAAAACCTGTAATATTCAGGATGGGAGATCAATCGTTCTATTTATCGCACTATTATATTATGTATTGTCGCTAATATTTGTTGAATTGCAACAATATTTAGGGTTTTTTTCGTCCTCGTAACGACACGAGCATGTTGGTTTTCCTTCTTCTCTTTTTTTTCTTAGACTCGGATTTTTACAGACCTTCAAGATTTTTTGGGACAATTGTATTGGGCGATTTGTTTATAAACAAAAAAAAGTTCCAACCTTCCTAGTCCCCTTAAAGCCATCGATACTCGTCCCGCTTCTTACTTCAATAGAACCTCCATTTGCACTTGATGACTAGCCGGATAAAAAAAAGTAAAAATAAAAAAAAAACCAGTAACACTCATCGAGTCCGGGACATCAATGATACTTATCGGGCGGCAACTATACCGCATTACGTTATTGTTGTTTGAGTCGTAAAATAGCGGTCAGTTCCATTCGAGCCTCATCTCCCTTCTTACGCATCCCTCGGCCCGATTCTCCCCTCGTCATTTTTTTTTTAAGTACACGTTGGGAAGAGAAAAAAAGAAAAGAAAAAAAACCGGATTTTTTGAATGGTGTCCGGCGGGACGAGGTGCATGCAGTACACGCGGGCCGCTGCCGCTGACGTGCCCCGCTCGAAATAAGCATCTGTGCCTAATCTGCATATGGTCCAGGTCGCACAGCATCCCCTCTCGGCGCTTCAGCATTTTTTTTTTTTTTTTTTTTTACTTGGTGCCTTCGTTGTTCTGCCGCCGAGGCAATCCCCTCCCTTCCCCCCTACCCCCCCCCCTCTTCCGTCCAGAATGAGTTCCACATACGAGAGCGAGAAATCTCTTCTTCCGCAGCCTCTAATTTTCAACCGTCCAATTTTACTCGCGTTTTGAATGACAATAAAAGAGAACGAAGGAATCTCGCTAACGGGTCGACGAGGAGGGATGCGAGACGATTTTCGCGCTTCTCCCGGCCACGCTCGTTCCGGGCGGCGTCGCGGGACGAACGATGATCGATCAAATTCCGCCGAGTGTAAAGGTGAGAGATTGAAGACGGTGGCCGGAGGGTTGAGGGACGACGGAGAAAATAAAAATGGCCGGAATGAAAATTGCATTGCAACCCGATATGCAAATATTGTCGTCTACTTAACTCCGGGGAGATTAATGACGGGGATATGGCTCGAAGTACCGAGCTTTTCACCGCTAACCCCCCCGGACTTAATTCACGATTTTTCTACCCGCTCGACTCGTGGGATACTCGCTCGCGAGCTGTTCTACTTTGCAGCCGATGCACTTTGTGTTTCCGGCGAATTTTTCACTGCACCCATTTTTTTTAACAGTGCAGATGGGTACGTGAGACATCCTGAGAAAAATCTGCAGTGTCCAAGTACACGAAAAAAAGTTATCTTTATTGCCATCAAAATCGCCTCGCGCAATCGCCAAATTATTTTTAATATTTGTTTTTTTTTTAAGGATTGTCTACTTAAAAAATTAATCGCTCTCGAGCTGTTCTACTTTGCAGCCGATGCACTTTGTGTTTCCGGCGAATTTTTCACTGCACCCATTTTTTTAACAGTGCAGATGGGTACGTGAGACATCTTGAGAAAAATCGAGAAAAATCGATAGTGTGCAAAAAAAATGCTATGCTTATTTCGATCAGAATCCGCTTGCGCAAACCTTCAAATTATTAGTAATTTTTTTAACTTATTTGTATCGAAACATTTACTCTAAAACATAAACTATAAACTATATTTTCACGATACTTTGAATTAATTAATTAATTCGAAATTAATTAAGTATCAAGAAAATCTCATTGCAACGCGTAAAAAAATGAGCGTTACCATCCAATAGGTTTAGCGAATTTAGCCTCTGACCATAGAGCTGAAATTTAAAAATTCGCTAAAACTTCGCTTGATCGATATAGTAATTCGCGCATTGAACATACATGCTTCTTAAGAACACTGACTCTAACCATAGAGCAGTAACAGTTCGAAATAATCGCGCAGTAAATTCACTCTAGGTCGAACGTTGCCGCAGCTAACTTACCAATATGTAATATTTAAACTACAAAGTTTACATTTTTGAGCAAACACTGTTTGAGTAACCGTCAAAAACCGTCCGTTGTGCAAGAAAACCAAACCCAAGAATGAAAATCCTTGGTTTTTTTTTCTTGCACCGCCGACGAATTTCGAATTAAAAATAGCACGCGATTGGTTTTCAAAATTTATTTCCTGTTTGCGTAAGCAACAAACAAAAAAAAGAAAATGTTATGCTTATTCCATCAAAATCGGCACGCGCAAATCTTCAAACTATTCGTATTCGTTTTGAATTCATTTTTAATCAAAATGTTCAGTCAAAAACTTAAACTATAGTGTTTAAGTTTTCGTAAAAACGTTTTGAATAAACGACGAAAACCGTCGTCGGTGCAAGAAAAAAGAACACAAGGATACAAATTGGTTTTGTTTTTTTGCACCACACCCAGAAAAAAAATGTAAATAACGGCCACCGTTTATTAAGATTAAGTCAAATATTTATTTGATTTAAATAAATATCTATTTAAATTAAGTAAATAGTTACTTAAATGAAATAAATATTTATTTAAATCAAATAAATATTTTACTTAATCTTAATAAACGGTAGCCTTCAAATAAATTTTTTTTCTGGGTGCCTCGATAGTTTCCGAATAAAAAATGCCGCACGATTGTTTTTCAAAATTAATTTCCTGATTGCGTAAGCAAAAAAAAAAATCTTTAATAATTCGTCGATATTCATGAAATTCATTGACTTCAGTGCGTAGGTGTGTGTGCACGTGGGTGAACAGCACGAGGTGTCGAGAATAATTGTGGTCACGCTCGACGGCTCGATTATTACTACTGGAAAAAAAAACACTTTGATTTTGGTTCGTGCATGAATGACTTACACGGTCACGGCTCGACACTCCCTCGAGTCGTGTCGCGCTCCTCGCCGCGAACGTCGGAGATGCAGAGAATAGGAGAGAACACACTGTGCAGCGGGCCGAGGAGAAGCCCGAGCCGCTTTTTTTTGTCGCTTCATTTTTTTTTTCCGTAAAAACTCGAGGCCCTCAGACGAGCTTAGGGACGGGCGTCAAAGCGTGCAGTCTCTCGCCTCCTTTCGCGATTCGTGACAGTCCACCTTCCACGTTTATTAGGAAATATATAGTGTCCAAAAACCTCTCTGTTGCAACTAACCGAACGCGGGAGAAAAAAAAATGTACAAAAAAAAGTTACAACAAAAAAAGTGCGAAGGACTTAAAACGGCGATTTCCGAGCCTCTCCTCGGTCTGCGAAGCGTCTCTATGATTTTTCTAGCAAACTACCCCATTAAAAAAAAAAAGGTCAAGCCAAGTCCGAGCTGCTGACTGCGGGATGAGAAAAAAAAAATCTCGTCAGTGTCCCGAGTCGAGAAAGGGTTGTTGTAGTCGCTCTCGAGGAAGGATTTGTAAGGAGCGTTAAGAAGGGGGGGGGGGCGAGAAACCGCTAGGCGATGGAAAGGGTTGAAGAGCTCCGGACTGTTTTATTGCCGAATTTCACTTTATAGCGCTCGCCTTGCCAGGACAGAGTAATTTTCCTATATTTTTTTTCTTGTTTTTTTTTTTTATAATTCTGTTTTCCTCGCCCGTTTCTCGTGTCTTAATCCTTTACCTCCCGGGCTGAGCGTCGAGGGAGTAAGAAAGTGAGTTGGACGAGAGTCGACGAAGCCAGGGAAAGGATTATACATAAGCCCTTGTCGTATTCCAGTTGTAACGTTGGTTTTTCGTACCTCGTCGACGCTGTAAGCCGGAAAAGGGGGAAACGCCTCGATCGTAGTGGGGGGCACCGCAACAGAAATGGAGGGGGGGGGGGGGGGGCTTGTAAAATTTTATTGGGTATTCTTAACGGCGGTGGGTTCTAACGTAATTGCATTGTCGAACGGCGATATAATAATCTTGTAGCTGCTGCCGGGCGGAGGGACTAAATTTAGAAAAAAAAGCAAAAAAATAAGGGGGGCCTCGAAGACACGTGCTTCGAAAAATTTTTGAACGTCCTTTTTTTTCTCTTCGTTTTCTCAATGAAGAAATCAAATTTTTCAGCAGTTTGGCGAGAGTCAACGGTCAACGTGACGATTTTTTTTTCTCTAGACATTTTTCGAAAAAAAAGAAAAATGGGGGCTTCGAGGACGCGCGCTGCGAAAAATGTACGAACATTTTTTTTTTCTCTTCGTTTTCTCAATGAAGAAATCGAATTTTTCAGCGCAACTCGAGGCAATCTGTCGAGAGTCAACGGTCAACGAGACGATTTTTTTTTCTCGCTCGAGAAATTTTTCTATAAAATAAAAAGGGGGCCTCGAGGACGCGTGCTGCGAAAAATCATCAAAGCCCTTTTTTTCTTCGCGTTTTCTCAATGAAGACATCAATTTTTTTACCGCGACTCGAGAGTCAACGGTCAACAAGACGAATAATTTTTTCTCGATAAATTTTTCAAGAAAAAAAAAAGTTAAAAAATTCTTTTCAAACCCCTTGTTTCCCAATTCCATTTCCTCAATGAAGAAATCAATTTTTTTCGTCGCGACTCAACGGTCAACGAGCCGATTTTTTTTTCTCTCAAAATTTTTCTCTTCTTTCGAGAATGAAGAGCAAATTTTTTATTATTTCGAAACTTCGAGGCCCGCCGATCACGTTGCGCAAGCCTGCACTCGACCTCGATAACGAAAGGCATTGTGCGATTAAACCGTTTCTTGTCGACGTGTTTTATTATTATTATTATCATCATATTAAATACACTTTTACCCGACTCAAAGAAGAAATACAAATTGGCTCGTTCCGAAAGTCTGGAGTCGAATAAAATATTGCGGGGTCTCGTCGGGGTCATCGCGGTCGGGTCACCAACGGTCAACGTGCCTCAAGGCTGCACCGCGATTTCGCTCGCTAACCGAAAAACTTGAGTTTTTTTTTGCATCTCCTTCCCGGCTATTTTCAATTTCCTTCCACTTTTCCGTCGCTTGAGTCGTCCTCGTCACCCCATCGCTCCGCCTTTCCTCCTCTCAATGGAACGTAACAGCGATAATAATAATGGCCCGGGCAGCTCGGATCGGTCCGCGGGTTCTCCCATGACGGAAAAGCTCGGTGGTTTATTTTTCTCGAAAAATTATCTCACACTCGTGAGAGAAACGACGGAGCGGGAGAGGATTGGCCTCTTCCGCTCTCGACCCCCTCTTAAGGGGGAGGTCTTAGAAAAATTTTCGGTCGAAAAATTTGATTCTACCGTATTTTATATGCACGCGGACAACGGAACTCCGGTACTCCCGAAAAGCATATGCATCGTGACCCGTGACCCCGATCGCCGCGAAAAATCCGACGTCCCTCCGACCCGGGGGACACCTTAGCGGGCACGGGGTCAGCCGGGGTCATGGGAACCCGTGGGGGTCGCCTCCGGCTTCCGAACGAGCCGGACCCCTCCGGATGATGCGCTGTTTTCGCTGTGACGTCAGCTGCCAGGTGGACCCCGAAAGATCTTCCCCCGGTGCGGGCCCAGCGCTCGACGCTCGACGCGGGCCTCCTCTGATGCGCCCCCTGGGGACCTGACTCTTTCTTAAATACCCTCCAAATCTCGACTCTCCGGAATCTTTAAAAAGTCTTGCGTTGAGATAAGTTTTTTTTTTAGGTCATTATAATTGTTCGGGTCGCGATTGTCTAGTGTTGGAAGTAAATTATATATATATAATCATCTATATATCGCACCCCTAGAACAACAATGTAACAACTCTTGTGCGATTACAGATATAAAATGTTACACTGTTGTTCTGAGGGTGCGATATATATATGTGTGTTTATCGGTGATCTGACGTTTTCTTAAATACCCTCGAAATCTCGACTCTTCGAAATCATTAAAAAGTCTTGCGTTCAGATAATTTTTTTTTTTTACTCAATTATAATTTTTCGGGTCGCGATTTGTGTCGAGTTAGGAGGAAAAATGGTATATATATATGTGTATGTGTGTGTTTGTCGATAGAATCGTTGTTATTTTAATCGTTCGGCGATTGCCCAATATTTAAGGTAAAGCCGTTCGCGAAAACCGATGGTGGAAAAGGAAATTTTATTTTGTTAGACCTTCTGTTTTGCATCTGTCTTTTTAATATCAAATTATTGCAGTACCGAATTTTTTTATTTTTCTTTTTAACGGTACAAGTTTAAAAATCGATGTTTGGCTCCTCGGTACCTTACATTTTTTTTCAATACCCCGGTACTCGCAAATCCCTCGAAATCATTACAAACTCTTGAGTTAAATTTGAAAAAATAAACAATTTTTAATTTTTTGTGCATTTTATCTCAACTTCAGATTTTTAAAAATATGCATGTCGACTCGTTATTCATATATTAATTCCTTCGACAATCGGCAAAGATAATAAGCCTTTCTCTGGACGCTTCAGTCATGGATCAGCAATTTTTTTCCCCAGAATAACATCAAACCGTTTCTTTTCAAACACCCCGAAACCTGCGATTTCTTCAAAATCATTAAAAACTCTTGGTTCAAAATTGAAAAAAAAAAAAATGTAAGACAATTTTAATTTTTCGTTTGGCAATTCATCTCAAATGCAGATTTTCAAAAACACACATAAATCGACATCACAGTTGAGAGTTTCATTCGCATGGCGATCGACCTAGATTTAAAGCCCTTCTCAGGAAGCTTCAACCGTCGCTAAGCAATTTTCTCCCAGAACAACGCGAACTCCATTAATTTCCCAACCAACTCTTCAACATCAAGCAATTACGCGACTCTCCAACCTCATCCTCAAAAATCGGCACAATAGCGCCGAGAGTCAAGTTTGTTGGCCCCGTTGTTGCGCGACATGCGTCGTCGATGAATGGCTAAAGAAACATCCCATGAGAGTCATCGATAATAGATGCAATCAATAGAATTCGAGCCTCTCTCGCTAACAAGAAGACAAGCGTCAACCCCTTCCTCGACAATGTGACCGCAATAATGGCCCGGGCCTCCGATACACTCTCCCCCCCACCCCGTCGCCGTCGAGAAATACATTTTCACCTGTTCGCCGACCACGGGGCCAAAAAGCCATCCCCACGATGTTTTGATAGCTCAATAGGGATCGACAATGGCTATCGGGGAGAAAAATCTATGGGTTAGAAATTCTCCTCCTTCACTCCGGCTCGCGTTCTCCGAACCCTTTCAATATATCGCAGTTCAATACACAAATTGGTTCGTCCGTGAATTTTTTTCCACTCTCCCTCTAGCACGGGCACAAAAGTGCCTGGAGAACCCTTCGACCGGGTCGTGTGCTGCGACCTCTTCGGCACCCCCCCCCCTCCCCCCTCTAACGCGGAAGGATGAAGAAAAAAAACAAGGTGTTACAGATCGGGAAATATCAAAGGATTCGCGTGAGCTCTCAAAGAGCCGAAGGACCCGGCCCGATTCATCGACGTGTTTTGTATCGATCGCGACCCGCGGGATGAATGCGGGAATGAATGGAATGAGAAAATCGTGCGAAGGGGTCGATTTTGGGTCGATCTATTTTCTCGCTCTTTCCTTCGGTGCTTAACAGCCGATTAGGCCACGCGATCGGGTAACGCCACCGTCGTCGAAGATCTCGTGATGTTTTTTTTTTGTGCTTCCCTTCTGAGATCGCTGGCACGAGAACGAGCGCTGTCTCTCTTACCTGCGCACCAGTTTACAATGCGTGAACTTCTTTTTTTTCTGTCTGATCTCTGGTGGCTTGTTGGCTGCGCAGATTTAGGTATATTAGGACTCGTAGTCGTCGAGGATTATCCTTGTGGACTTTTGTTCTTTTTTTCGTCATTAGTCTTTTTTTTCTTGTTTTTTTTTTTTTTTTGTGAAGATAATGCAAATGAAATTCGAGTCTCGCGCATTAATGGACTTTTATACCAATTACACCTGCCTCGAAAACTCGAATTCACACTGAACTTTAATTTGATCTTGGGCTTAAACTTTGATATGTCTGCGGCTTGAATTTAAGTTTGATCGCGAGCTTAGATGCAAGGTTGATCTCTAGTTCGAACCTAAATTTTATCTTGAATTTGAACTTAAGTTTAAACTCAAGCTCGAACTTAAGTTGATCCGAGTTAAACCTCAAGCCCAGTTCGATTTTAAGTTGGAACTTAAGTGTGGACTCCAGTTGGAAATTAACTTTAAATCAAGTTGGAACTTAAGTTTAACTCAAGTTAGAATAAAAATTTGAACTCAAGTTGGAACTTAAGTTTAACTCAAGTTAGAATAAAAATTTGAACTCAAGTTGGAACTTCCACGTGAACTTAAGTTGCCTTAAGTGTGACTTCAAGTTGGAACTCAAGGTTGAACTCAGGTTGGAATTTAAGTTTGAACTCAGGTTGAAATTTAAGTTTGAACTCAAGTTGAAACTTGAGCCGTGGTAGATCAAAATTCATTGAAAAATAAGGCTTCTTTTTTGAAAAAACGAAAATGTATCGTCATGGAAATTCACATTCATCAGTTTTTGTATTTGCAAGAACATCGTTATTTACAGTTTCCTTAAGTTCGATTTCAAGTTAGAACAGAGGTTTGATCTCAAGTTTAAACAGACGGCTATAAATTCGGGTCTAAGGGTGATTGACCTCAAGAGCACTCGAGGGGTTCATGGTACGCATCCGGTCTGCTCGACTGACCTACTGTCTCTATATTTCTTCTTTTTTTGCTGTCTTTGCGTCTCGCCGCCTTCGCCACGGTGTGTCGGATCCTCCAAACAAACACGAGAAAACATGGGTTCGGGTATAAGGTACGTTTAATGTTTCGGGACGGAGCCGACCGACTCGGGGGTGGCCCAGAATGTTCTACGATGACCGCACGGGTCCCAAATATGTCGGTCTCTTTCGCAGCAACAGGCCCGGGCGACAAGTGCACGCTTTCCGCATGAGTCTCCTCCGAGGGTGACTGACCACCAGTTCTCTCCGAGAGGATTGCCAACTACTGTGACAAACCCCTTTGTAAAAACACTCCGAACGCAGCAAGCTCGAGCCGATTCAGCGCCTAAGTTACAGTTCATACCTGAGACATTTCATACCAATTTTACCACCGCCAATCCAGTCCGTAATGCCAATTTTTGCCATGACGTTCAGTGAAAATTCGAGAAAAATCGGCAGTCTGTTTTGTCTAGGAAACAAGTTCATTAATCAACAAATTTATCTAATTTGAAAAAAAAAAAATGAACCAAACAACAAATGAACTTAAGGTTGCTACTGCGTGGCCCGCTAGTCGAATGAGTGCTGAATTTTTACAATTATTTATTAAAAATTGCACCAAGAGAAATATTAATCGCGATGGAGTTGCAAGAACAACAAGTGGGAAATGCAAATTTCCATGATAGTACTTTTCTTTGGGTTTTTTCAAAGTAAAATGTGTATTTTTTAGGAGAGTTTAATGTACCACGGCTCATTTCGATTGTTAAACTTCACTCGACGAATTCACCAAGTAGATTTTTTGCAGGTTTGACCGTTTGACAAATACGTCCTATTTTTTAACCGGGGCATTTTTTCCCCCATAAACAACCTCCCGTCATTCTTAAACTGCCAAAACAAAAAAAATCTATTTCGTGAATTCGTAGAGCAACGTTGAGCTGTGGTAGATTAAAATTGGTTGAAAAGTAACGATTCTTCTTTGAAAAAACTCAACAAAATTGTATCGTCATGGAAATTCTCATTTATCAGTTTATGTAGTTGTAAAAACATCGTTTCCTTGATTGAGAACCCATGCGGTGATACAAATCGACTTCCGTTACTGTTAATAAACGCACAAAATTTTGGATAAACAATTGTGAAAATTTAGCACTCCTTTAATTTAAAAAGGATGAATTAATCCACAAATTCCCGTAATAAAAAAGATTATTAATTAACCCGTAAATGAACTTAAGTTTTATGGAAATCTGTTTGTTCACAGTTTAAATGATTTACAAAAAAAAAAAGATAACGAAAACAGGAGCTAAAATATCCAACCGTGTCCTCAGAAGTTTTTTCTCCACGATCGAAGTAATTTTGGGGACAACTTCACAATCAACCGGCTCGAACGCTATTTTCGACAATGACCCAATCGGTTATTAGTTAAAAAAAAAGATAAAAAATATTTTTGCTCGCTGAAAATTTATGCTCGCATCGCATTCCTCGTTTCAGTTCGCACCGAACGCTCGCCAATTGTGCATTCCCTTTGTACGGCTCTTTGGCATTAGCCGCGCTTTATTATTCATGCCCCGCGATCCCGGTCGTTCGAAGAATGAGCGGGGGCGATCGCGCATTGCCGATACACAAACGTTTTCGATTCTACCGGGAAGCTCAATGCTGCCCGGTCGTCGCCGTCACGAAATCTGTAAACTCCGAAAAGTCGTGTCAGCGATCGCTGTTCCGACCCTTGCTCTCGCCTCTCCATCCCTCGCACACTCCACCGGTTTTCGTCAAAAATCCCGTGAAGAGAACCCCGAACCACCCGAGGAAACATCTGTAATCCGTTTAGGTGTGCAAATTCTCCATTCACTTTTCCTCATTTCCGTGACGTAAACGTCAGAGATTCGAAGGAAAATATACGCGTTTTCGACAATTCAACGTCAACCGTTGACACACATCAACTCACATTTTTTTCATTTTTTTTTTTTTTTAATTCCCGACAATAATCGGCAAAGAAAGTGTACGAGAATGCGGAAGCGTGCCCAAGGCAGCCTCCACACTCTCGCTTTTGAGAGTCCACCCTCACAAACACCGGCAAACTGCGACAAGAAAGCGCCGACGCTGGAATCGATTAACCGAAAAAGTAAATCCGCCGAGGGTGTAAAAGCGTCACAAAGCGAAATTCTCGATGGCGGTGCGGTTTATTATTATTTTCATTAATACACACACACATGCGAAACTGTTCGCTCTCAATGGGAACGATTTTCGATCCTAAAGTTGGAAGGAACAAAAAATAATATAAAATAACATGAATTTCAATTAAAATTCAATTATACGGAAAGTTTCGATTAATTGAATTGTTCTTTTATTATTGAATTTGGTATGTATGTGTGATAATTCGACCTCAGAAATTTGGTGGGAAATTGGAAACGAAGAAAAAACAAGAATGTCTTTTAAAAAGTTAACAATTACGTTTTTATATTTATACATACGAAGCAGTTCGTTTTCAATGGGAACGATTTGCAATCGTAAAGCAGCAGGTATAAAAAAATCACATAAAATAATATAAAATTCAATAAAAATGTAGTTTTACAGAAACTTTCGATGAACCAAAAAGTTTTTTATAATTGAATTTGGTGTTATGCAAAAGCAAATGTACGTGATAATTCGCCGCCAGAAATTTTCTCGAAAATAGGAAAGTAGAAAAAAAAAATAAAAAAATAAAAAGTTAAGAAAAGGTAAGTAAAACGTAAGGTTTATTAATATTTCATCGAAAGATATTGCGCAACCCTCGCTCTCCCAGGTTACGCAGGTCAAATTTCGTCTTGCACGGTGAGCCTCGGACGTTTCGCGTCATTCACAAAAGATGGTTGCCCAGAAAAGATTTTTTTTTTATTGAACCACTCCTACCTATGCCCGTACCCATAATATAAAATATCCCTCGTCGGTTAGGCAAATCCTGAATGAGGCCCATGCGTTAGAATTTTTTTTTACGTTCGTTTTTTTTTCACGGGCCCGTTGGCGCCGGACGCGCGCTGGACACGGGCGGCCCCCTCCGGGACGAAGAACACCCGGTCCACAATGCGAGAAATCGGGTGGCGAAAAAACAGCGAAAAAAACAACGGAGCTCCCGCGAGCGCGATCGACCATGTGGCGCGTGGTCGGCGTACGCGCCTGTGCGCGCCGTGGTCTTTGAGGAAAAAGGAAACGAAGCCCCCAAAAATTTTTTTTACGCACACGTACTCATAGGGGAGGAATATAGCTGCAGCCATGAGCGGAAGGAGAACGAAGGTGATCGCAGGAAAAAAAAATGGAAAAAGCGTTGCAGCCCTCTTGGAGAACGAGGGGAGAACAGAGCGTCCGTGGGCATTAAGGGGGAGAGGGGGGGCCCTTTTTTCCGCATTTCCGAAAAATCCTGACTCTCTCCGTGTCACATAAATTTGCTTCGCCATTGACGAGAGTCTAGATATAAAAAATGAGACAGCCGTTGCGCGTGCGGAGCCAACGATCGACTGGCTCGAGGGACGAAAGGAAGCTTATTTTTTTTCATTTTTTTTTTTTTTTTTTTTTTTTTAATCCTCGATCCATGGTATATCTTATTATAGCGGTACGAGTGCAGGGAGGGTTGAGGAGGCGCGAGGAGCATCGCTATGCCGAGGGCTTTAAAAAAATTCCGTAACCACCAAAAAATCACTGGTTGCAACTGAGCAAAAAAAGAAATAATAGGGAAAAAAAAGCGAACACAACAGGCGCGTGCTGAAACGAACAAAAAACGAGGAAGAAAAGGGGTGCAGCGGGCGCCGTGCGTGATGCCCGGCACGAGAGTGCATCGGAGAATAAAAAAAGTGTGATCGCTCCCGGAACGCTTAAAATTTTCCCCTCCCGTGCGGATATGCAAAAAAATTGCGGGATTAATAAATACACACGGATTTTTTCGGGCTTTCGTTTTTTTTTGTTTCTTTATTTTTTGTGGCTTTTACACCTGCGGACTTTGAACTCGAGAGGCGTGAGGCAAAAAAAAGTGCGATCGCTCTATGAACGTTTTCGACCTGCCCCTCTTCAGCAAACACGCAAAAAAAGGAATTAACAAAAAATATCTATCGTCATGTCGTCCCAGATTTTTTTGCTGCTTTCGCACCTGTGGATTTTGATACCCTAGACGCGCAAAGAAAAAAAGTCGCAGAAGCAAGTGCGGTCGCTCTAGGGACGTGCGAAATTTTCTCACCATAAAGAAATTCTGTAAAATAATAAATAAAATAAAAATTGGTAAATTTTCGAATCTTCACAATTTTTCTTTTTTTGTTTCGCGGTATTTTCACCTGTGGATTCAAGACTCGTGATGAAAAAAAGTCGAGGAAGCAAGTGTGATCGTTCTAGGGACGTGCAAAATTTGCTCACCTTAAAGAAATTCTGTAAAATAATAAATAAAATAAAAATTGGTGAATTTTCGAATCTTCACAATTTTTCTTTTTTTGTTTTGCGGTATTTTCACCTTTGGACTCGAGACTCGTGATGAAAAAAAGTCGAGGAAGCAAGTGTGGTCGCTCTAGGGACGTGCGAAATTTTCTCACCTTAAATCAATTCTGTAAAATAATAGATAAAATAAAAAGTGGTGAATTTTCGAATCTTCACAATTTTTCTTTTTTTGTTTTGCGGTATTTTCACCATTGGACTCGAGACTCGCGGAGAAAAAAAGTCGGTGAAGCAAGTGCGGTCGTTCTAGGAACGTGCGAAATTTTCTCACCTTAAGGAAATCTGTAAAAAAAATAATTAAAAAATCAGTGAATTTTTTAATCTTCACAATTTTTTTCTTTTCATTTTTCACCTTAAGAAAATATGTAAAAAGATTTTTTTTTAAATCGGTCAATTTTTGAATCTTCACAATTTTTGTTTTACGATATTTTCACCTGTGGACTCAAAACTCGAAAGAGGTACCAGAAAAAAAAAATGTTTAAAATACGAAAGGCAGATTATTCGTCACCGATGGCTATCGATGTCGGGAGCGAGGGCTCGTTCATTCGCGTGAGAAAATGAGAATATAAACTCCACGCGGGGGCGGATATAGCTTAAGAGAGGAGCGAAGGGAAGTTGAGGCTCTCGAAATCTTTCCCACAGATCGTCCAAGAAGGTCTAGCTATCTTTCTCTCCGGACGCGCCACCGTCTGTGCGGCCGCAGCCGTAGCACATCGGGGCAACGCTCTCCGTTCTCCCTCGTCTCTCCTCCACTATATTTGATAAGGTGTCGGTGGAACTTTTTTTTTTCATTTTTTTTTTTTCCCCGACGTGAAAGAGAATCTGACCAGATGTCGAAGGCCGACCCTTCAGGTAAACTACACCCACGACGCGAACTACCAGCGATCTAGGACCTCGCCAGGCTTTTTCTTCCTTTTTTTATATTCCGAGATCCCCACGTAATTTCGTGATGGGGTAGGATAGCCCGTTCATCATTAGCTCTCGCTAAATCAATCTCGGGACGAGCCGGCTAGGTAGCCAGATCGACCTAGGGAGACCGAGAAAACGATCCAGAGTACCTAAAGGGTCAGGATCAACATTTTGCTCCTACAAAAAAAAAAAAATTTCGTGGGAAAAAAAATGGAGATTTAAGTGTCAGATTCGGGATCTTAGAAAAAAATCTTGCCCAGAATCAATAAAGATACTTCAGATTTCACGAGATAAATTTGTTTATCTTTCAAACTTCGTTTGCATATATTTTTTTTTATTTGGTGATCTGTCTCACGTTCGCAGATTCGGTAAATAAAATCCCATGAACCCTCTATTGGATCTAAAGGAGGGAAAAATAATGGTCGATTGCGCAAAAATTGTCCGGGTAGGACCGGGACCATAAAATGTCCACGTTTCATAACAATTTTGAACGAATGACACAGATTTTTAATTTTCGAATTTTCAGACTTCAACAAGTGAAGTGCACAAAAATTGTCGATTCCGAAAAAATTGTCCGGATCGGACCGGGACCATCAAATATCCACCTGTAACGGCCCTGCATTGCATATAAGAGGACGATTCGAATGAGAGAAGCATATAGGTGACATTAGCGCAGTGGTTAGCGCTCTTACTCAGTAACCGATTAATCCGGGTTCGAATCCCGGTGATCACCATATGTTTTCTCTCTTCGATACTTCGCCCGTCCATCTGCAATACTAATATCTACAAGTCCCCAAACTCTCCGCTCGATCATTACATGGTGTCAGAAGTTATCGAACCAAAAACAACACGTCCACACAACGCATCTGAAGCAACCACGGTACGACTCTTAGGTAAGGCGGCATGAGACACAGTCCTAGAAGACCGCATATACAGGACGGCACGCAAAGCGATAAGACCGACGACGAGAGCAAGGGCCTGGCACTGAAGAGCTGCGACGAGGGATTCAACGGGCGAGGGAAGAGCTCCGACGAGGGACATAGGCACCGGTACCATGGCTGTATTAGTTATCACGTAATGTGCGATCCGCAACTCTACACAGTCGACGAGGACGTCGATTTCAGTAAGAGGGGGTGTGTAACGGCCCTGCATTGCATATAAGAGGACGATTCGAATGAGAGAAGCATATAGGTGACATTAGCGCAGTGGTTAGCGCTCTTACTCAGTAACCGATTAATCCGGGTTCGAATCCCGGTGATCACCATATGTTTTCTCTCTTCGATACTTCGCCCGTCCATCTGCAATACTAATATCTACAAGTCCCCAAACTCTCCGCTCGATCATTACACACCTTTCATGACATTTCTGAACGAATGAGACAGATTCAACATTTTCGAATTTTCAGACTCCGACAAGTGTGAAGGTTCGTGCCCAAAAATGGTTGATTCCGAAAAAATTGTCCTGATCAGACTGGAACCATAAAGTGTCCACTTTTCATAACATTTGTGAACGAATTACACAGATTTAAAATTATCGACATTTCAGACTCCAACAAGTGTGAAGGTCAGTGCCCAAAAATGGTCGATTCCGAAAAAATTGTCCGAATAGCACCCGAACCATAAAGTGTCCGTTTAAACGTTTCATGAAATTCCTGAACGAAAGACACAGCTTTTAAATTTTCGAATTTTCAGACCCCAAATCCGTGCAAAGTCGGACAAAGTCACTAAACGGGTTACCGCGGTGGACGGTCTTCCTGCCCGCAGTGTCAAGGAGGATTCGCCCTAGCGCGTCATCCCAGGTCATTAGGCTAAGCCCGAAAATAGTTCTCGTCTCGTGTTTCTCGTCTCCGTTTCCACGTGTTCTCCCTCTAATTATTTCCATCTCTCCGTCCCATACGTCTTGCCGCGTCTCCTTCCCTCATCGAGAGTCTCGTCGATTATTGAGAGCCGCATAGATCGGGCATAATGGTCTCTACCGCGGATTAACTATCGAGCGATAAAACCCTTGTACCGTCGGGCCCTTTAATTATTTCATCGAATCTTAATGGACTTTTCCCGATAATTGATCCCTCTATAGCCGGCAGACGAACGAGATAAGAAACCCCCGAGACGCTCGCGGTCTCGGTGCCGTCCGGCCTCCTCCTTGTAGGCACTTCTTTCGTGTTTTACATGCAGGAAGACATTGATGGTTGCGTACACATTATATCGCTCATCTCTTCCCTTCTTGGGCTCAATTTTGCTCTCCCTTCCTCCACGGCTCTTCCGATCTCCGTCCAGCTCTCTCTCGCGCGTTCCCGCGGGCGTTCGGGCTCGGGGGGACAGGTGGCAGACCGCCGAGCGGGCTCTCGTAGGGAGACACGGACGAGCAAGACCGAGAGGGAGAGATGAGAACACGAGGGAGAGACATGTGCGCGAGGGCGAGACGGAGATGAACAGATTCCACGGGGGCATGGGAACCTGACTTCGGGGGCAGCAGCATCCCTAGGAAGCTCAATGGAGAGGGAAAATTTATCCTCTCGACATATCCCCCCTCCTCCCCCCCCCTCCCCCCCTAGAGCCACTCGCCGGTCTTCGGGATATTTTTACGAAAGAGCGCTCGCGTCTGCCCCCGAAGTTCTGTACTGATGTTCCTGGGCCCTGGGAGGGTAAGAGGGGGCATTGGCTGATAGGGGGCTGGGATGGTTTTTTTTGGAGAATCGGGTTGGTGGGTGATGAAGGGGACTGATTTGCAGTGGTGTTAGGCACGGTGAGACAAAGCGGGTGAGTCTGATTTGCATTCTTTAGCTGGTCGGGAAAAGTTGCAATTGGATAGAATTGACGGATTGTGTTTGCGTGGAAATGTGCGGTTTTCAATGTCTGACGAGTTGGCTTTGATTCATTATTTTTGGATTTTTTTATCTTTAGGTCTTAACATTTTTAGATCTTTAGGTCTTTAGATTTTTAGATCTTAAGGTCTTTAGATTTTTAGATCTTAAGGTCTTTAGATTTTTAGATCTTAAGGTCTTTAGATTTTTAGATCTGTAGATCTGAAGATTTTTAGATTTTTAGATTCTTAGATTCTTAGATTCTAGATCTTTAGATGTTTCGATTTTTAGATCTCCAGATTAATTTTTTTTTAATATTTGCAGTGGTTCCATAAATGCGTCGTTATTATTGGTTATTATTAGGAAAAAAATAGGTGGCCTTTACAGCGGCGTAGAGCGGGCAGTATTTGCCAGTCGATATCCCAAATTTCGTCCACACTGAACGATATTAAGGTTTTCCGTTAGGTGGCCGGTGTATGGCCACGCTTCCCTGGTTTCCATGGTAAAAAGAGGGTACCAGACTGCAGCGTGTTGCTCTTGAACACACATCAGTGGGTTAGACCCCGACGGACATCGAAAGATTTTTTCTTAGCCCCCAGAAATAAAAAAAAATCCATAGAAAAAAAGAAAAATATATATATATATATCCCAAAGACTCATCAGGCCGTGTGATACGTCTGGCAAACACAATTTTAAAGCTGCCGCTTCTTCACTTATGGCCCGGCCTCTCGTGTTTCTATACCCGAATAGGAGATCGTCTTTCATCGGTGCTTTCCGTCCTCGTCTGCCTGCGCTAGAGACAATATTTTACTTATATAAATATCCACATATATATATATATAAAATGTTAAGTAACTTTCGAGCATTGATTTATCACATTGACGTTATTTCAAAGACCGTATTCGCTAAAAACAATATGAAAAATTAAAAATTACTTCCGTCGATTGACGAAGATCCGCACCACGTATATTTGGCACATTTACATCTCTACCACTCACAACTCTACCAGAAAACATCTCTCCCCAAACATCTCTACCATATTGTAACTCTAACAAAATCTCTACCAGAAAGCAAAAAAAACTCCACCAGAATAAAAATAAACTCTACCGGAATTGAAATGAAACTCTACCGGCATGGAAATAAAACTCTACACGGAGAAAAATAGTTCTGTTTCTCTAACAAAATGCAGATCGTTAATGTATTGTTGTGGTAATAAAAATATTTGCTGCCACAGTAAAATATTTTATTGTCCCTATGTTAACTAGGTAAATATGTTACGGTAACAAAATGCTTGTTGTCCCAACAATTTTTTTTTCTCCGTGTACCGGACTTGAAATAAAACTCTACCGGAATTGAAATAAAACTCTACCGGAATTGAAATAAAACTCTACTGGAATTGAAATAAAACTCTACCGGAATACAAGGCTAGACGGAAGCCTTGCATTCCGGTGGAGTTTTATTGTAATTCTTTTATTTTGACTTTTATTTCGATTCTGGTAGAGTTGTTGTTACTTTCTGGTACAGATTGTGGTAGAATTCTAATACGGTAGAGTTGCAATATGCTAGAGACGTTTTCTGGTAGAGTTATGAGTGGTAAAGATGTAAATGTGCCCGTATATTTTAGAGACGAAAACGAATCATAGACGATCTCGTGGAACGGAAACCGGCGACGACAGTGAAGAAGACACATACACACATATATATATATATATAAATGTTAATTAACTTTCGAGCATTGATTTTTAACATTGACGTTACTTCGAAGTCCGCAGTCGCTAAAAACAATATGAAAAAAGCCAGAAAAACAAAAAATGACTTCGATTGACGAAGATCCGCACCGCGTATATTTTAGAGACGAAAACGAATCATAGACGATCTCGTGGAGCGGAAACCGGCGAGGACGGTGAGGAAGAACCGAGGGAGAAAGAGCGAGAGGCGAGGCGATAAAGCACGTCGGATAATTAATTTTATAGCTACTCAATTTCCGAGGGATTCCGCTACCGGAGAGTCGGACCCCTCGGAGCCCCCCAAGAGCGAGGGGGAGGGCCCATTTTCGTTAGTCGCGCCAGCGGCAAAAAAAGACGAGCGGAGAGTCGAATGAAGAATAAGAAGGAAACGAAGAGAGAGGAGACTCCCCTGGCGCGATTCTCTCTCTCCGGAGGCAGCCCCCGAAGATCCCGTGAGAGGGAACGAGGAGGATGGTCCATTCTTCGAGACGATGAGAGAGTGTAATATATAAGCTGTATGGACGACGATAGCGGCGGATGAGTTTGCCGACGAGGAGAGTATCGGTGGGAAGAAGAAGAAGAAGATGATGAAGAAGAAGAAGAAGAGAAGAATATTCAGTTCATGATGAGGCCCCGCCACAGATTTACGACCGGCACCAGAGGCAACTTGAGCGAGATTATTTACTCCTATTTTTTTTTTTTTTTTTTTTTTTTTTTTTTTTACCATATCCTCTCGGCTCGTTCTGCTCGCGGAGGGAAAGGAACGTCCCGGCAGCTCCGGGACCGATTTCCGCGCGACGATCGCTTCGGCTACTACTGTGAGCACTCGGCTTATTGCAACAACAAAAAATTGCACATCTGCAAACAGGTACAGAGAGATCAACGCGCCATGCACTCGCGGAAAGCGCCACGCGACCCGTCCTCGGGGTTGCCTCCCTGATCGCTGACGAGGGGCGAAGACGCGCTGGCGGTCACAATTTTGGGAGGCGAGGAAACGGGCGAACTTGTATCGGCGATGAGTTATTGGCAGGATTGGTTACTCTATAAAAAAATCTGAATGTGATGCACCGGAAAAGAGCACTCGATAATCCGTTTTTTTTGTCCCTAGATTTATAGACCATCGACGGTTTTTTTTTGAAAATATTCCCGATACTAATCGTCGGTTCATTCACTTTCGAGTAAACGATGTGATAAAAAAAGAAATTCTTAAAGAATCCCCAAATATTTTAGAACATTTTCGAAAATCGTAAGCACTTTACGAGAAATCCTAAAAAAATCTCCAGATATTTTAGAAAATGTTCGACAATCGTAAACACCATCCGAATAATTCTTAAAAAGTTCCCAGATATCTGAGACAATTTTCGGAAATCGTAAGCACTTCCCAAAAAATTCCAAAAAAATGTTCAAGTATTTTAGAAAATGTTCGAAAATCGTAAGCTCTTCCCAACAAATTCTAAAAAAAATGTCCAAATATCTAACAAAATTTTCGAAGATCCTGAGCACTTCCCGAAACGCATATCAACACTTTTCGGCGCCCCTGGAATCATTTGACACGAAGCGTTCTCGTGTGTGAGAATAATCTTGACGGACTATCGAATCTCTCGAGGAGGTTTTTCTCTTTCATTCTCGCTTTCCGTCGTCCTCGTTCAATATTATGCGTGCGTGTCTGCGTGCGCGTACGTACATCGGAGAGCCGACGCGACTGAGTTCCCCATTCACGAAGAAGGGGAGTCCTTTTCTGCGCGCTCGGACGGACGAGCGGACGGACGGTTACATAACTCTGGCAGGCATTGTGTTCTCCAGCTCGCTCGCTCTTGCACTTATAAAGCATCGCTCGCATGACGTGCCTTCGTCTTAGAGCAGGGGCAGGGGAGGGGGGACTTAGAAATTTCGTACATAGGACAGTAAATGGGGTATCATGTTCAGTCTTCGAGGCTTAAGGACTTTTGTTTGGCGTGGGAGGCTGCGCGAGTATTGCACTGGCCGCCGAGGCTGTGTCCCGAATCTGCCCGGTCTCTCGGGCACCTGATCCATTCTAGCCTAACCCCCGATTTTTATTCTCCCTCTCCGACTCCCTTTTACCACTTGAGAGTTTTTTTTTCGTTTCCTCATAGTGGCTTTGTCTAAGTGAAAAAAAAATTTTAACGAGATTATAGTGTGTTTTGAAAGTGTCCCAAATAGTTGGGAAATTACATTGAGAATATGTCTGGATGGATGTCTGTGTGTGTATCGGGCAGAGTTGCAAAAATGTAAATGTCAATGAGTCAGAGACACTTTGATTCCCGAGATCAGGACCGCGTTCATTTGTCCGATTTTGCTAATGACTCAAAATAGTCGCAGATGGTCGGAAAATTGAATTGGAATAAAAATGTCTGGATGGATATCTGTGTGTGCATCGACCAGACGTGCAAAAGTGTAAAAGTCAAAAACTTATGGACTTTGATCCCTGAGATCAGGACTGTGTTGTTTTACCTGACTTTGCGAATGACCCAAAATAGTCCCAGCTGGTCGGAAAATTGAATTGAAAAAAGTTTCTGGTTGGATGTCTGTGTGTGTATCGGGCAACTTACAAACAAGTCCAAGTCAACAACTCAGGGACATTTTGGTCCCTGAAATCAGGACTGCGTTGTTTTACCCGATTATGTGAATGACTCAAAATAGTCCCAGATGGTCGGTACATTGAATGTGGAAAAGAATGTCCGGACGGATGTCTGTGTGTGCATTGATCAGACTTTCAAAAATGTAAAAGTCAATAACTCAGGGACACTTTGATCCCTGAGAATAGAACTACGTAGTTTTGCTGACTTTGCGAATGACGCAAAATGGTCCCAAATGATCGGAAAATCGAGTTCAGAAAAAAAAAAAATGTCTGGATGGATGTCTCTGCGCGTGTATCGGGCAGACTTGCAAAATCGAAAGATCAATAACTGAGGAACACTCTGATACATCGAAAAAAAAATTACCAGCTACGTGGAGATTAAGTTTCCGTTATTTTATCCTACTTTGCAAGTAAAGGAAGACAACAAGAAATCCATGGATAAATTTCAAATTTTTCGTAATATTAAAAATAGTTCGCCGGATAAGGAATATTTCTCGCGATCTAATATTCAATTTCCGTAAAAATGTTGTCGGACATTCCTGCCGTGCTGGAAGGAATTATCTACGCACAAGGCCGTAATAGCCGTCGGGGTGTAAGTGCGTGCCTGAATGATGATGGCTATTGCGTGGCCGGGGCAACGGAAGACCCATAGGCGGTTTTCGATTAAAATTTGATCTAAGGCGATGTTTTCGGGACGGTGAGAGCTCCCGGTGTCTCGATTGGGCCCCATATATATGTCTATATATATTTTTTTTATTTGTATTTTATACGTATATATGTATATATCAAAATACAGAATAACGCACTGCCGGAGACCGCGAGCAGCGCAGTTTTAGCAACCGGGGGAAATATACGCTCTTGGCACTTTTGCTGGCCGCAAATGGGATAAAAAACATTGGTGGAGAGTGAAGTGAAAAAAAAAAAAAAAAAATGTTGGGCCCTCGCTACCGTCGTGCCGGACGCGTGATCAGGTGAGCTCCGCTACAGGCGGCCACTGGACTGAACGGCTTCTGATTCTGGTGTGGATCCGGAGCGCGTGATCGCTTACAACCCTGCACACTGCACTTGATTGTCTCCCTCGGCCCCCTTTCTCCGATGCGCTCTCGTATAAATTAGGTAGCGTGGGCCCTTTCGGAATGAAACCCCCGAATTGGACCTTCGCCGGGATTAAAAATTCTTACTCGCTTCGTGCACAAAATAAAAATAAAAATAATAATAATAATAATAATAATAATAAACATAAATAAAATAATTAAACAAAGGTAGGAAATGAAGTTTAGTTCCTTATTTTGCCTTGCCGTCGTTAACAAAAACCTCTACGAAAAAACGTCCGTCGATAAACTTCTAAAAAAAGTTAAAAAAAAAGGAGTACAAGAAAGAGTCACAATTTTTTATGTTTGGCAAAATAAAAAATGTTGCGAAGCTCCGAAGTTTCAGTCTTCCCACAATCAATACGTTGCGATTGCGCAAGGAAACCAAAAAATAAACAAATAAGAAAGTAAGTAAAAAAAACGTACGATGAAGAGTTACAATTTACGATATTTTGCCTAAAAAAACAGTAATGTTAAAAAAAAAATGGTTCTAAGCTCCGAAGCCCGCCTCCAGTCTTCCCACCATGAATACATCTCGATCGCGCAAGACATCCAAGAGATAAATAAATAAAAAAGTAAGTAAAAAAAAAATAGAGTACGATGAAGAGTTACAATTTTCGATATTTTGCCTAAAAAAACAGTAATGTAAAAAAAAAATGTTTCAAAGCTCCGAATCCCGCCTCCAATCTTCCCACCATAAATACATCTCGATAGCGCAAGACATCCAAGAGATAAATAAATAAAAAAGTAAGTAAAAAAAACCGTACCCCGAAGAGTTACAATTTTCGATATTTTGCCTAAACAAAAAAAAAGAACACAACTCAAAAAAACATTTCGAAGCTCCGAAGTCCGCCTCCAGTCTTCCCACAATCAATACGTCTCGATCGCGCAAAGATAAACAAAAAATAACTAAATAAAAACCCAAGTGAAAAAAAAAAAAAAAAAAAAAAAAAACCCCCGAGAGCCGACTGGAAGTAACTGTGCCCGATCTGCGGTTGGCCAAGAGAGCCGAGCGGTCAGAGTGTAGAGATCTCGGGATCGCCTCAGAACTTGGCTCGTTCCTCCGGGCCGTGACTGTGCGCCGAGAGAGTACAAAGAAGAGACGGAGATGCCGCTCGGCCGATGATAATGATGATGATGATGAAGACGAAGTATAAGGCGGAAGACCGGGAGCGAACGAGGAGAGGAGAGACGATCGCCCCCCTCGCGTATGCGCGGTGATGATCGGTAAGCAAGGAGGAAAACAGAAGAACGCGAGCGATACAGCGACGGCAGAAGGAGGAAGACGAAGGGAGGAGGAGGGAGGAGGGAGGAGGCGGCGGGTGGGGGGGGGGGGGGGTCAGCCGCAGAGAGTGGTCCAGGGATGAGGTCGGAGGGGCAGGAGGAATACAGGATGCTGTGCCGTCACGGTACACTAGCCCGCGGACTTGAATCTCAGCCCTCCGGCTAGCGAGACGTCTTCGTCATTCACGATACTCGCTCTTCGCCGCTCCAGCCTCTCCCCTTACAATATTTCTCTGTACACAAAGTCTCACGTATAATCGTTCATTAATGTAGCGATCCCGTGGGCGAGCCGTAAAAATTTTTCCTCCCCGGCCGAGGATCCTGATTACGCTCTAACGGCAAAAAGGATTGAGGGATTAGGGAGAAAAAAAAAGAAAAGACACGCACATAGGGAGTGGAGAGTTTGCGTGTGAAAAAAAAGGGTAAAGCTGTGTCGTAAACGAGGGTAAAAATTGGCTTCCGCTAACCCTTCCGCTACCTGGAGGCGCGGGCTGAGCGACAAGCGGTCCCGCAGGTCGAAGGAGACGGACTTCGAGGGCCGGCTTACTCCCCTGGTGTGTTTACGGGAACTGGAAAGTGGTCGAGCTGTGAATGGGACAGTCGACGATGTTTTACAACATTTCGTCGCTCCGACCGTACCGAAAAAAATCCTTCGTGGCTTTTCGACCGTTTCTCTTGTGCCTCGCAGTGTCGATGTGTTTTCTGTGTCTTCCGCACACTTTTGCCCGATTACCGCAACTGCCGTGAAGGGTTAAAGGCTCTGCCCGCGCCGGGGCATTGGGACTGTAAAATTCACGGGCGTATTATCGAGGCTTAGTTGTTTCTTTCTAATTTTTTGTCTTTTTTTTTTGGGCGGGGAGAGAAGTGTGTTTGGAGACGAGGACGGAACAGGAATGTCCTGTTATCCTTTACTGCCGGGCCAACTTACTGCCTTTCCAACCCTTTGACTCGCGGCCCGCGGATTTGCTCCCTTCGTACCTCTTTAATCCTCTGACGCTGCTGCTTATGCTTTTTTTTGGTGCTTTTTTTTTTGTTTGTACAATTTTTATTTCACCTTGCGCGCGCTTGTGCCGGCACCTCTCGGCCCTTGACGAACGGGGGACTCTTTTTGTGGAGGACAAACACCGCTGGTTTTCTCTTAGATGCGACAACGGTATACATGTACTTAGCCTTTTTTCCGCGTCGAAGAAGTGCGGAAGAAAGTGCACGTTGAGGTACCTTAGTGATTTTTTTTTCAGAATTCCTGCAAACATTTTTCAGAATTTGATCAGAATTTGATCAGAATTTGATCAGAACTTTTTCGGAACTTTTTCAGAACTTTTTCATCACCTTTTGTTAATGTTTAGACCGTCTGAATACGCGGTCTGGGAAACTCTGAGTCCTCCAGTTGGACAAGTAGTTTTAATTAAAACAACTATGTGGTTTTTTTGTAATCAATTTTTCCTCTCTACATCAATGAAGTACCTTTATACCTTTATAACATCTTCCAAAACATCTTCCAGAATTTTTATTCCCGTTACCATTTTTCAGATTTTTACCCATTTTACCCATTATACCAATTTTATTCTAATAATTATTATTCAAGCCGTTTAAAGATTGCTAATAGGCAAACTTCAGGCCCTCGCGCTTGAGGTCTTCGAAGTGAATATTACACATTCCCCTCAGTTTGTCAAAATAAACAATTCGAGTATCTTTCACTTATGAACGAATGTCGATTCGACGGCTATAAAAAAAAAAATAATAAAAAAAAATGAAGGTATCGTGACTCACCTGAGGGCACATCTTGCACTGGTACTTCCTCGGTGGATGAGAGTGAGGTCCTCCGAGATGAGGATTGAGATGGGAGGGGTGAGACGGTTTGACGGTCAGAGGTTGCGGGACGACGAGTAAACTCGCCGGCGGACTTCCGCTGCTGCTACCCCCGGCTCCTCGGTACTGTTCCTCTCCTGAAAAAAATAACGCCCACGTAAAAAAAAGTCACGAATAATCGATCAATTGATGAACGGAATTGACTCGAATTTATCGGAAAAATAAGTCTGATCCGAAGACTCGGCAGCGCGCGCTCGCACACCCGATAACATTGTAGAAACTGAATAGATCATTAATTTAAACGAGAGCGCGTGATTAAAAGAGTGGTGGAAAATATAATTAGATCGGTCCGTGATTTTCCCGGTTGCCTTCGCGCGACGGAATGCTCGACGCCAGCGCGTGGAAGGCGTGTTCGTCCTTGCAACCTGCCGCCTAAGATCCTTGCCCTTTGCACACACGATGTTGCGCTACCCACTGTTTTTTTTTTTTTTATTATTAATTTTATTGCGTCAGGTTGCAATATCTCTCGACGGGTCCAACGAGTCGTTTCGTGACGACGAGAGATCGGCCGGAGAGCGCGCAACGCTCTATGAATCTTCGCGTCGATTTACCTTTCACGCAGGTCCTTTCAATCCGGACCGGACGATAATAATTTCCATATCTATCGACTCGGCCCAATCGATTTCGCAATAAAATTTTCATCTTGCGCCAGGAGAAATTAATTTTTTAGTGGAATTTGCGGCAATCCATCCATTATGGGCGAGATTTGCGAGGTTTAGCGGGAGATTAGTTATGAAAATTATTATAACTTATAATATATTTAAATTGTATTATTATTAATAATATTTCGAATGATTAAAATCTTCTTATCGATTTTCCTTTCGCGCAGATTCTTTCAATTGTGGTCCAAACCCGGCGATAATAATTTGCATATCTATCGACTCGGCCCAATCGATCTCGCAATAAAATTTTCATCTTACGCCAGTAGATATTAAATTTTTTGTGGATTAACGGCAATCCATCCATCACGCGAGATTTTCCAGATTTAGCGGACAATTAGTTATGAAAATTATTATATATTTAAATCGTATTATTATTATTGCAAATAAAAATAATAATAATAATATAACGATTAAAATCTTCGCGTCGGTTTCCTTTTCAAGTAGGTCCTTTAAATTGCGCTCCGAACCCGACGATAATAATTTCCATATCTACCGACTCAGTCCAATCGATCTCGCAGTAATATTTTAATCTTACGCCAGCAGAACTCAATTTTTTAGTGAAATCCAGCAGTCCATTCATCAGGCGCGGAATATGCGAGGTTAGTTAAGAACCTTACTACAATAATTATAACACATTTAAATAGTATTATTATTATGAATAAAAATAATTATTTATATAATGATAATATAATAATACATAATAAATATATAACTAAAAATGATTATAAAATATAATAAAATATGGTTTTCGTGCTTGGTCGACGCGACAGTGGGCATCAGTGTGCAATTATAGAATGTGCTGGAGGCTGCACAGAGTGCAATGCTTGACCGTGCACTGTTGGCTTAGACTGGCCACTCTGTGCTCGTACTCTCGTATTCGTGATTATATTAATACATGTTTTCTTGGACTTTGCATACATTCGAGGTTGGCCTCTGTGCGCTAAAGTATCCGCTCTTGCTGGAGCACGAGAGAAGATAGATTCATCCGGTGGTAGGCAGTGTTCTCGAGTGCTCAGCATCGTCTCTCTCTCGAGGCTGCGCAGGCATTATACACCAGCGTACGGTTCTTAACTCCGTGTCGCGGAATTTCATATACACGGCGCGCCGTCAGCCTCTCTCTTCGCTCCTCTCGATTACTCTCCGCTCTACGAAAGAACGGGAGAATTAATGACGACTGACGTCACGTGTGCCGGCACCGTGAATTTATATATTTACGAGCTCGTTCTGTTTCTCTATTTTTTTTTTTTTTTATATATTCGTATAGAATTTTGTTCGGCAACAGGTTCAATCAAGGCCCGCTCTTCCTATCGGTTTTGCCCGATGACGCATTTTTTTTTTGCGGAAGAAACTTTATTTTCGTACATTTTTTTGTTTCTTTTTTTTTTTTTGGCTTTCATGTTCATTCGATCGAAATGTTCCAAATTATCGGTATCGATAAAAAAAAAAAAAAATCTTTTTTAATGAAAACGAATAACAAAAATTTAATCTGTACACGCGTACAACATTTTATGAGATTGAGAATATTAAAAAAAAAAATTATATATATTTGCGAATAAACTAAAATCACGGGCGTCGAAAATTTTGTTGCGATTGTCAAGAAACAAAAAAAAAGTATACGTCCCTTGACTCGAGCACATAGGATCGCGTCCGGCTGACAAACTCGTCGCGCTTCCTCTGATGGCCGTGGGAACTCGACAATTATTTTCATTGTTCGACGCAAGTGCGGTGAACACATAAGTAGAATTATAGAATTGTGTGTGTTTTGTGGTTTTGTTAATCTTCTTTTCAACTGCGTCATTCGTCGACTGCGCCTAACGCGTTTGACTAATAATGTCCGCGTTACGATTAGGTGAACAATTTGCCTATGCAAGTCGTAAGTTCGCCCGCAGCGAGATTAAACCGTGCATTTGAGAAACGAAATTTCCCTCCCGTAAAGTCGACCTTCGATTACGTTTTTTGTTCAAATCCCGTTTTTACTCGAAAAGAAAAAATGAGGAAACGAGATACATGTATCATTAAGCTAGTACGAGCACGCGATCGATTATGAGGACACGTCGTTCAATTTTTTTTATGCCGTGACTTATGAAAAATATTAATGTTTTTTACTTGTGTATATGCCGGTTCCTTTCATTAATATTATTAAATTATACTGAATGATTATATCAATGATATAATATATTGTATATTTATATATTTAATAGTTACATTTTTGTTTAAAAAAAATTTTACATACAAAGTTTCAATTTCTATTTTTAATAACAATTATCCGCCGGATTATCGATTTGAAATGAAAGTAAAAAAAAAAGATTTATCCCGAACACACGCTGGCCTTTGTTCCCGCAATACGCGTTCCGACATTGGCCTTTGTATTTTAACTATCCGACCATAAAAAAACATTAATTTTTTTCAGCAATAATAATTTATCATTAACAATTATATTAATAATATAATATATTTATCAGCTACATTTTCATTAAAAAAAAAATGTTACATACAAATTTTCAATTTTTATTTTTAATAGCAATATTCCGCTGGATTTTCGACTCGACACGAGAGTTAAAAAAAAAAGCAAATTGGAATTATCCCGAACACACGCTGACCTTTGTTCCCGCGATACGCCTTCCGACATTGGCCTTTGTATTTAAACTATCCGAAGGTCACACCCGTGGCCACCGCTCGCCACGGCTTCATTGCCGCCTTCCGAAGGAGAGCAAAATCGAGAAGCGGCGCATAGAGAAGAGCCCTGTGAATTATGCAAATATAACTTTGCCCCGCGGAAATGTCAGTGGTTTGCGTCCTGTGGTCGATTAATCGATTGCCAACACCACAGCGGGATGAACGCCGGATGGTGAAGCGCAGCTGACTTGGCATTTCATTTCTTGCCCGTTCTACACACCGTTCACCGTTCTTGTGAAATAAATGCCGTAAAAAATAAAAAAAAAAAAAATAAAAAAAAAATAAACATTATTTCAATGTCGTCTAGACGATCGCCAGACTCGGTTGGCTGTTTAATCGAATTCGCGTATCCGCGGTTTAGCCTATTAGAGATACGCGTCTCTCTTTCGTCCCGCTGGCTCTATGAGCTTCCGATGCCCGTCGGCCGAGGTCCAGCGTCATCGGTTCGGGACGCTGCGGCCGCCGCTGCGCAGGCGCGCGCGCGCACGCTGACGATTTTAATTGGCAGTAAACTTTGCCGTTGACGCAAAAACATGAAATACTGCGACGACGAACGAGAGAGAGTGACTCTCGGGGACCGAGAGCCCGATGCGAACGGGATCTCGACGATGATGCTTCTGCCGCCGTCGCTGTCGGTGCTGCGGGAGATGTCCTCTCGAGAGATGCCTTTGCAACCCTTGCCGCGCGCAAGTTGCCCTCCTGCTGTACGTGTGCATGTGTGAATTCTCATCTCTCTGGCTCTCGTTTCTCTTTCCTCGCGGATGGCCAACCGCCCCCAGTGTTACCCGGGCACAACAGGTGCATGACTTTAATGCCCGCCCATCATCGTAGAGCAGACCGCCCGAGAGAGACGGAGAGAGAGAGAGAGAGTAGCGGGCGCGGTATCCTTTGAGCTTAAGCCCAGGGCGAAGGACCTCATTTATCTTTTTTTCACTCCGACTCTCTTGTCTCGTTCTCAAAATGTTCGTTTGTTCGTTTGTTCGTTTGTTCGTTTGTTCGTTTGTTCGTTTGTTCGTTTGTTCGTTTGTTCGTTTGTTCGTTTGTTCGTTTGTTCGTTTGTTCGTTTGTTCGTTTGTTCGTTTGTTCGTTTGTTCGTATGTTCGTTTGTTCGTTTGTTCGTTTGTTCGTTTGTTCGTTTGTTCGTTTGTTCGTTTGTTCGTTTGTTCGTTTGTTCGTTTGTTCGTTTGTTCGTTTGTTCGTTTGTTCGTTTGTTCGTTTGTTCGTTTGTTCGTTTGTTCGTTTGTTCGTTTGTTCGTTTGTTCGTTTGTTCGTTTGTTCGTTTGTTCGTTTGTTCGTTTGTTCGTTTGTTCGTTTGTTCGTTTGTTCGTTTGTTCGTTTGTTCGTTTGTTCGCTTGTTCGCTTGTTCGCTTGTTCGCTTGTTCGCTTGTTCGCTTGTTCGCTTGTTCGCTTGTTCGCTTGTTCGCTTGTTCGCTTGTTCGCTTGTTCGCTTGTTCGCTTGTTCGCTTGTTCGCTTGTTCGCTTGTTCGCTTGTTCGCTTGTTCGCTTGTTCGCTTGTTCGCTTGTTCGCTTGTTCGCTTGTTCGCTTGTTCGCTTGTTCGCTTGTTCGCTTGTTCGCTTGTTCGCTTGTTCGCTTGTTCGCTTGTTCGCTTGTTCGCTTGTTCGCTTGTTCGCTTGTTCGCTTGTTCGCTTGTTCGCTTGTTCGCTTGTTCGCTTGTTCGCTTGTTCGCTTGTTCGCTTGTTCGCTTGTTCGCTTGTTCGCTTGTTCGCTTGTTCGCTTGTTCGCTTGTTCGCTTGTTCGCTTGTTCGCTTGTTCGCTTGTTCGCTTGTTCGCTTGTTCGCTTGTTCGCTTGTTCGCTTGTTCGCTTGTTCGCTTGTTCGCTTGTTCGCTTGTTCGCTTGTTCGCTTGTTCGCTTGTTCGCTTGTTCGCTTGTTCGCTTGTTCGCTTGTTCGCTTGTTCGCTTGTTCGCTTGTTCGCTTGTTCGCTTGTTCGCTTGTTCGCTTGTTCGCTTGTTCGCTTGTTCGCTTGTTCGCTTGTTCGCTTGTTCGCTTGTTCGCTTGTTCGCTTGAACTTCGTTGTTTTTGAGAGGTATAAGACTTTTTACCCCGGTGCCTGCTTCGGCCCCCTGCCGGCTTTGCCTCGTCTCTCCTAAGCACATCTCGACTGGCTGGCTTGACGTGGAAGCCCTCGTATGTCACGCGAGTAGAGCCGCCTGCCGGACGTTCGGATTCTCGAATAGACCGAGGCCTTGATCGCCTCTCTCGTTCGGCGTCCGCGCTCTCACACGAAATTTGGGCATCATGCGATCCGTGCATTAACGAAATAACCGACGGAGAGAGACAGGGGTATAATCCCATACGGTTTGATAAAGGTGAACAGAAACAGAACTTGCGCAATCGGGAATGTCGGGAGTTCGGGAATGTACCACACACTCACTTATATCTCAGCGAGAATAATTACATGGGCAAAATATAGCTTTGGAAATAGAAACGAAGTTTTTCTTTTAATCGTTTTTCGAAACGATGGAAACGAATGAAATATAAATAAAAATTCGTTTCAATTAAATTAATTAATTAAATTAATTAAATATACATTTATTCAATGCATAATTAAAAGTTTCAAGTTTTTTTTTATTATTATTTTTTCATCCGACTCTCCTTGACGCTCCGAATCGTCAGCAAACGGCAGGTTAAATTTATTCGTTACAAATTTTCGTCGAAGAGAATAGAAAAGTTACGGTGGATAGAAGGTGAACGCGTGCGCTCGCAACATTGGCAGTGAAAAGGCGTTTATGGAAACGTGCTTCACCTTTTACGAGCCTCGCAGCAAGCGTAGCTTACTGCGGCTATAACACACACGAGACGATTACTCAATCCCTTTCGAGCCTTCGAGACGACCAGACTATGTACGACTCTTTCTGCGAATGGCAAAGGCCTAGGTCACTGTCGATCTCGAGAGTTCGTTGCACGTTCATGGATCACTCTCCCCCCTCCCCAGATATTTCCTTTTCAGTTGAAAAATTTACAGAGTTCGAACGTTTTACCCTATATGTACATATTTCTAAAAATATATTTTGCTTGTAATTATTCCTATTTTTCCGGAATTTTTTGAAAAGTTGCACGTTCATCGATTACTCTCTCCCCCTCCCCAGATATTTCCTTTTCAGTTGAAAAATTAACAGAGTTCGACCCTTTTACCCTATATGTATACATTTCGAAAAATATCTTTTGCTTGTAATTATTCTTATTTTCCGGATTTTTTTTTAACAATTGCCCGCTCATAGATCACTCTCCCCCTCCCTAGATATTTCCTTTTCAGTTGCAAAATAAGCAGAGTTGCAAATTTGTAATTCCTTTTATGCGCCATATTTTCGTTAATATCGATCGGGCAAAAGTGGCGAATATGGCCCAGTCCGATTGACACGTAAATCAATTATGTATAGTCCGGCCATTTTTACCCCTTTTACCCTATATACTAAATATACATGTATATTTCCAAATATATATTTTGCCTGAAATTATTCGAATTTTGCCGAAATTCTTCGAACACCTTGAAGTCTAAGAAAAAATTATAAAATTAGATAAAAGACAAGCGGGAGGAAGCGAGAGTGACAATAATTGAGAAAAGTAACTACTCGATTAATAATTCACTGTTCAATTATTTCGGATTTCAAGCTACTGTAAAAAAATTAATATTTAAAAGAATATATACGAGGAGCAATCGATATATGGATTGTGAGAGTATTTAAGGATTCGCAAACTTGGTTTCAACGAGCATCTCAAGAAGATTTATAATTTTTAATTGAACTGTTTTGTCCTAAAAAAATCAGAGCAAAGTCTCATCGAGCGCCATTCGATTTGTAACTTGATCGGATGATGTATTTACGTTCGTACATTATTTTTTTATTTATGCGTCGTTCTCTTCATGTCATATTCTATATATTCCGTAAAAAATAATATAACATATATATATATACGAGTAATAATAGATATATGGATTGTGAGAGTATTTCAGGATTACCAAGTCTGGTTTTAACGCGCATCCCGAGAAGATTTATAATTTTTTTATTAACTGTTTTATATCCTAAAAAAAAAAATAAGAACACGTCACATCGATCGATTCGACTTTCAGCTCGATCGGGCGATGTATTCACGTTCGTACATTCTTTTCTATTTTTTAAAATGATTTCTTAATTATGCGCCGTTCTCTTCATGTCACATTTAATATAATTCCGTAAAAATTAATATTAAAAACATATATGTACGAGGACCAATCGATATATGGATTCTGCGAGTATTTAAGGATTATCAAAGCTCGTTTTCAACGTCCATCTCCAAAAGTTTTATAATGTTTAATAGAACTGTTTTGTCTCATAAAAAAAAAAAAAAATCAAAACAGAGTCTCATCGATCGCCATTCGATTTTTAGCTCCATCGAGCGATGTGTTCACGTTCCTACATTCTTTTTTTTTTATGCGCCGTTCTCTTCATGTCTCCTAATCGTCGATCTTACGTCACGGATGCAAAAATCACAACCGGTTCTCGACTGCGGGACCATCGAGGTCCGAGATGTTTCCCCCCCCCCCCCCCCAGATGCCCCCGAGATGCTCTCTCGCGTGTGTATGCTCACGTTATTCTTGACTCCGCGGCTACCGGACTTCTCCTACCCTCCTCGTATTCCTAACTTTATCTATTTATCTTTCTTCTCTGCCACGCGAACGAAGGTGCGTGACGATTCCATTCAGTGTATCGAGCGGGCAAAAAAAATAGCACAAAAGGTTTGCAACCTTTTCCTGATGCTCCTAACCGTTATCTCCGAAGCCTCAAACCGCGGCTCGAATAACCGGTGAGGCGCTCGAATTCAGGACCGCGAGGTCGCGCGTTTCGCAATTATTTTTTATAATTAAAAAAGCAACATGCATTTAACTACAAACCTTTCGGCAACTGCCCATGATCCGCGTTCATTTTGGCCTGCAACAGAAAATGCTGGGATTCAAAAAGTAGAACGTAATCTCATTGATCGTCGTAAATGGCTCCTTCGTTCGACGAATTTAAAGAATCGCTTAGCTTACCTCGTAGCCCTGCTTCGCTCCTCTTCCCGTGCCCCAGTAATCCGCGTCTTTCTCGTGAGGGTTGCATTGCTGGAACACGAATGAAGAAAAAAAAAAAAATGGTCAGTCAACTGTGTGCGCGTTACGTTTTTTGGGACATTTTTGGTCATTTTCTTACATGATTTTTTGGACTTTTTTTGGACACTCTGAAATGGCGACGATAATGCTTTTTGAGAAAAATGTTTTCGCTCAAAGAAAATAACCCTTTTATAGTGTTTCATCAAAACGCCGCGTTTGAGTCGTGTAATATTTTATCGACGAACTCGACGCTTTTTTCAGTACTGTACACTGATAACCGAGAGAGTTCCACTGGTTGTCTCTTTTGCAGCTGACGTACCTCTATTTTCATTCAGCCTTTCATTATTTTACGACTCTCCACGCAGTCGACACACCCCCGTATAGCTATCAGACACGCACTCGGTACCGCTCGATTTACCTCGATGGTCAACCAAAACACATGGCTTGACGCTGAATTGCAATCTTCGGCTATTCATAGAAAATAAAAAAATGATTTCTAAATCGATACACATCGTACGTGCGTATCACCCTTTGGATAATTTATGTTTGCAGAATTCTTTATTTATGTATTTCTTTTACAAATAATCTGTTAGGCCTTTCGTACGGGGAATTTTTATCTCCAACGACGATGCAGAAGTTCATAATTAATTCTTTTCTCTTCTAAGAAACTAAAAAAAGCGTATCGAAAAATATAAATTTCCAGGGGTGCGTTATACGATAATAAAAAAAATTATCCACCCGATAAGAGCCATTTGACTCCACTTACGAATCATTTTGATTTAATTTTGGATGGCGACATGTCAGAAATTTAATTTTTTTTTTTCTAAAATCTACTACCAAATGGCATAATTTGAATTCTCAGTCTGAAACTTTCGAAGATTTCACGTTATCGTCTCGCAACCGATGCTTTTAAAGGGTCGTTCCAACGATATAAGCTACCAGGTGTTATAAGAGCTTACAGGCGTCCAGAATAGGGCTTTTTCATTTGTTTTTAGCATCTGGCACTCCGGCAGCTTCCGTAGGCTCCGTGTGCTCTATTATAAGTCGTATAAGTTAAAAAATTAAATTTCCCCACCCCGTCCCGTTATCATACAACCTGATTATTTGATTCCATCTACGAATCATTTTCATTAAATTTAGACGGTGACTCGTCAAAAATTAAATAAAAAAATATAAAACCAAATACCAACATACTACCAAATACTACCAAACACCAAAATGCTACCAAATCGCATAATCCCAATTCTCATTCTCAAGCTCAAACTTCAGCAGATTTCATGTTATCGTCTTTTAGACTTTTTAAAGACAGCCAACTCTTTTAGACTTCGTAGGTTCCGTGTGCCTTATTATAAGTCCTATAAGTTAAAAAATAAAATGTCCCCACCTCACCTCTTTACCAAGCAACATGGTTACTTGATATCCCCTCCGAATCATTTTCATTCAATTTCGGACCGCATCATGGAAACAATTAAATTTAAAAAAAACTAATACCTACTACCAAATCGCATAATCGCAATTCTCATCCTCAAGCTCAAACTCAAACTCTTGCAGATTTGACGTTATCGTCTCGCAGCTGAGTCTTTTAAAGGGTCGTTCCAACGATACAAGCTTCCAGGCGTTATACGCTTACAGGCGTCCAGAATAGGGCTTTTTCACTTCTTTTTTTTTAGCATCCAGCGCTCCGGCAGCTTCCGTAGGCTCCGTGTGCCTTATTAGAGGGTGCGCGCTGCTTTACGAGACTCGACGGTACGTAGACAGCGAACCGAAAGAGTGTGCATTATGCGCGAGGGATGATGAAAGAGATGTCGAGGGAATAATTGGCGAGCGTTACACGCGGGCTAGAGGTTATATGCTACAATATTCCTAGCAGCAGAGCGGCACCACACCAGAGAGTCCTCAGTGGTGGTGTTCCGCGCCGAAGAGTGAAGGTGAGGGCGCTGTGTAGGAGAGGGCGTTAGGTAGGTGCTCCTGCTGACGAGTAGGGGGTGGCGAGGGATGAGTTAGCCGCTCGTGACGGCAACAGGGGCGGGAGTGAGGGGGCGGGGGGGGGGGGAGGGTGGTTTGCCGGTGGTCTAGACACAACACAGACGGCAATGACTCGAGCCAGAGGTGGGGGGTGGCTGTGACCTTGGGCATCCGCGACGTTCCCATGGAGATAAACAAGCTTCTCCTTTTCGTAATGGATTCATCGTAAGGTCAATATTTGGATTTTCTTAAATCCACGGTCGAAGAGCTTCTGGCGATAGATTCGAGGGCTGTCAATGTTTATTGAAAACTACATTTTTTGGACCTTTCGGACTGCTTTGCATGGTCTCTGGCGAAGTTTACAGCAATTCGACTTTACAGGTTTGATGACATAGACAATCGAACACGGCCAAAGTTTCAATGCGGTTATACTGTAGAGTTGCGCACATTTAGGCAATTTGTTGTCCCTATTTTTGACTCAAATTTCAACTTAAGTTCCAAGGTAAATGAAACTTTGTTGTCAGTTTCATTTAACAGTGGGGGTGGTTGTGACCTTGGGCATCCGCGACGTTCCCATGGAGATAAACAAGCTTCTCCTTTTCGTAATGGATTCATCGTAAGGTCAATATTTGGATTTTTTGAAATCCACGGTCGGAGAGCTTCTGGCGATAGATTCGAGTTCTGTCAATGTTTATTGAAAACTACATTTTTTGGACCTTTCGGACTGCTTTGCATGGTCTCTGGCGAAGTTTACAGCACAATTGGACTTTACAGGTTTTATGACATTGAGAATCGATCATGGGTAAAGTTACAATTCTGTTGTACCATAGAGTTGCTCACACTTAGTTAATTTGTAGTTCTTATTTTTAACTGAAATTCCGATTTAAGTTCCAAGGTAAATGAAACTTTGTTGTTAGTTCCTCCTCACCCCTTTTCCTACATTCTTCTTAGCGAAAACAACGATACAAATATTGCTAGCAATTTTTTGTTATGTAACATCAAAGAAACCACGCTTTAAGCTTTCATAATAAATTATTTACCGTTTTTTAAATCACATCTTCTTACTATCCAAACTCTTCGATGAATCAGACTCACTATGTGTCTGAAACGATCAAACGGGACGGTTGAATTACATTCTTTTATTTTAAGATTCAGTTCGCAGTGAAAATACCGTTGCGGATTTTTCTGCGGTCAGTAAAGGACGTGAGGCAGGTCAGGGCTTTCCTGGAGGCATTACGAGAAATAGCCCCGATGACATCCCTCGCGGCGCAAGGGTTGATCGATCGTTTGATGAGCTTTCTGTGTTCGCGCTTGTGCGTCTCCGCTATGCTGGAAACGACTTTCGGAAAACGATGGGACGAAAAGAAACTGAGTCGGGTATGGGAGAGTCTCGAGCGTGACCACACACGCTCTCTTGGCCAGCTAGACTCTGGATGTGACCCTTGAGATACGAGATCCTGTGCGGAGGTCGCTCAGCTTGTCATACATTAAGGGAGAGACGAGGGAAAAAGGAGCTTGGGCCGGGGAGGCTCCCGCACCAAGGGGTCCTGAGAAGGGAAACGAGGTCATTCTTTAATATCTTTTTTTTTTCCTCCCTCACTCGTACGCGTTTCTGTTGGGGACTTTTTGAGAAGGATCCAATGTGCACACGAAGTTCATTCTTAGCCACGGGATTTTTACTCGGTCACAGTGCTGATCGAGAAATTGTCAAAATTATCGATGTATTGACCGTTACGTCGGGGCTGACGAGGCCTAGTCAGGAACTTATCAGAATCTGATGTAACGCTCTGAAAATTTTACCAGGGTGAACATGCTGCCTGAGGGAAAATCTTAATATCTTAATTACCTCCTCCCCCTCCTCCCCCTTGCATTCGACGCGATCCATTGTTGCCCGCTGTTTTTCCCAAAATCTTGACTTGTCTTACCGATTCCGAAGATACATTTTCTAAGATATGGTTGGTCCGCGGCTCTAAAGCAATAGTCCTTGTTGCACTATCAACATGGTTTCTTCGTTACTTTTGATAATGTTTTTGATCGTTTTTTTGATCATTCCTTGATTGTCTTTTTAATAATTTTTTTAATCGTGATATTGATAATGGTTTTGATCATGTTTTGATTACGCTTTTTGATCATGTTTTGATTACGCTTTTTGATCATGCTTTTGATCATGCTCTTGATCATGCTTTTGATCATGCTTTTGATCGTGCTTTTGATCATGCTTTTAATCATGCTTTTGATCATGCTTTTAATCATGCTTTTGATCATGCTTTTTAAATAATTGTTTGATCATATTTTTAAATAATTGTTTGATCATATTTTTATCCGATGTTTTTATCCAAAAACTTGACTTGGAATAGTCTAACTGATTTCACAGATACACTTTCTGGGACACTGTTACTCCGCAGCTTCTAAGTTGTAGCTCGTTGCACTATCAACATTGTTTTCTTTTTTTTTTGAGCGAGATCTTAGATCATGAGGATCAGAGAAAAATTTGCGGAAGCCATAAGGGCGAGCAAGCCGAGATAAAGGGAGCAGCAGTTTCTCTTCTCTGGCCTTGCGCTACAGGTGGCATCCGCACGGCTATAGTACACTGCTACAAGACGAGAGAACAGACGGTGCGGGCTCTCCCCCGGATGAGCCTTATTGTGAGAAAAATTTAGATCCCATACGCATTGGCTCCGGCTCCTCTAGGAAGTAACGCATTTCCACTCAGAGCTCCGCTCGAGGGGTGGGTTCGGCGTAGAAGTGGAATATCCGAAGTAGGGTGTCGCTGGACAGTGCAACTCGCTCATCTTAAATGGAGGAAAATATATTGCACTGCTTGAAGACGGCGAGATTTTTCCCCCTCGAAAATTCAAGAGGAAGATGGCACAAAAAAAAAAAAAAAAATGAGAAATTGGGGAATTTATGAAACCTTCCGGCGAGCCCCGGAAATCACACCCAAATGCATTGCAAACGCCAGCGTGTAGGGGGGACACTTTCAACTCCAAATACCTTGTCATGTATTTTTACGACATTTTTCCGAGTGTCGAGAAAATTCACGAATTGTAAAACAATAAAAACAAAAAGAAATTTCATCGCGTACTCGATCACGAAATAAATTCTGAGATTTTTAGGTGCACTTTCCAGTGAAATTTTCTACAAAGTCACGTGAAGTCCTCAAACTCACAGAATTCTATGAAAAGAAACTTATAACATATTTCCATCGTTCATTCTTCGATTGCCCGATTTCCGTCCAATTTTTTCCGGAATTTCTCTCGATTCCATAATTAACCCTTCACGTTCCGGATCCTTGTTCAACGAGGACGTAAAATTTGTCAAGACGCAACCTTCGAGCGACAAGTTAATGTCCCAAAAAAATCTCTAAAAATTCACAGACGTACCTAGAAGTGTTGTTTTTTCGATAACGCAGAAAAAAATAAATTACGAATATCCGTATCGTTTTAGTGCTTAAAAGAAGGCATGTTCGTTTACGATCGTCGAAAAGTCCCCGTTACGAAGGGTTAAGAAAGAAACCAACAAAAACCACACAACCATAAAAAAAAAAACAATGGTGTCTCGTTGCATGCCTGACGTGAAGTCCGGTTACCGTCGAGATGCGCGTTCTCTCGCGCCCCGCAAGAAAATCCCTATGAAAAGCTACAAAATAAATAAATAAATAAATAAACCAAAATAAACCAAAATAAAACAAAATAGGAAATAGGAAACAGGAAAGCAGCAAAGCGGCCTAGGTGCTCGGTCGCGAGAGTTTCCACTCGCTGGGCTGTGCCATCTAACGCGTATTGCGCCGGTGTAGAGAAATCGAGATAAAAAGGAATCACGGAACGGAAAGAATGAGAAATAGGAGTGGAGGCTAAAAAAAAAAAGATTAAAAAAAAATGAAAAAAAAAAAAACGAAATTAGCGAGTTCCCTTTGGAGCTGATGGGGGTAGGATGGGGTGTGATTCGTCAGTGCCGGGAAATCGAGGCCGGTGCGCTTCTTTGCGAAGGGTAGTGTGCGCGCCACCCCCACGAGGTGGCGGTTGGGGGGGGGGGTGAGGAGGTGGGGGGTGGGGGGTGGCTTCGGTAGGGTGGATTCTGTCGAAGGGGTTGAAGCCGGGTAGGTGCGGACGACGAGTAGGTAGAAGATGCGAAGGTGTGTTCTCTCCAGCGAAAGGTATTAGTATTGATATATAGGTTGGCTGTATGTATTCCTCCGGTCCGAGAGCTATCTCGTTCACTTTTCTCTGTCGATCTGTGTCCATGTGAGGAGTTCTCGGCATCGTCATGGGCTATATAGAAGAGTCGGCTGGATGAGGGGGCGGGGGTGGGGGGAGGGGGTGGGTCGTCTCTACGTACGATAGAGGAAGCGGTATGGAGTCCCGATAGCAAAAGGACGCCGTCGCTCGGCGTCGGCGGTGGCTGGAGCGTATCACATATAGACGGAGGGAAGCGGCGAGTCGGCCGGAGGTTGGGGGGGGGGGCGCGGAGGGCACACGGAATAAAAAGCGAGCAAAGAAGGAGAAAGCAGGCGAAAAAGGTGGATGTGAGGGAGAGTTCGGAAAAGAAAGAGAGAGGAAAAAAAAAGAAGCAAAATAAAAAAAAAGACAAAATAAATAAACGAAAAAAAAAAGTAAAAAGATAAACGAAAGTAGGAGGCGGAGAGAATCGAAAAAGAAGAGAAAGAAGGAGCCTTCTCTCTATCCTGGCTTTTCTCGTGCAGCCTCCGACGGGTAGGCGATAGAAAAAGCGCAAGATATAACGGCTCCTCTGTCTAAAGAACCGCGGGAGGTGGGAGCGAGACAGTGAGAAAGAAATAAAGAGTATGTGCGAGAGCGAGCTGTCGGCCGGAGGGTGGAAGGTGGCTACGGTGGAAGTTGGCGCTGCACACGGGGTGGGTGGCTCGGGGGTGGGGGGAAAAAAGGCGTAAAAAATGCACGAACGGAGAGAACGGCGCGGGGTAAAAAAAGGGGGCAGAGAGAAGAAGAAAAAAGGAAGAGAAGGAAAGGGAAGAAAAAAAAAAAAAAAAAAAGAAATCGGGCAGCCTAGTAGGAAAGGAAGCGAGGAGGTGGAGGATGTAGGAGGAGAGGAACCACCCGCCTCCTCACTCCCTGAGCACCTCACTCCCCGAGCACACCACCGTGCACATGCGTGACCGTCCGCGTACGAGAGAGGCGGCGGCGTATTGATCAGCCAAAGAGCGCCACGACGCCGGGCGTCCTTTCTGCGAGCCTTGGTTTTTTCGGCACGGAGCTCGCCGAGCAGCCAGGCCAGGAGCGCACCGGCGGCGGCAGCAGCGCCCGCGAGAGGAGCGCGCGATGAAAAAGGGAGACAGACAAAAATCGGGTGAGCCGCGTATGGGGGTGGGCAGAAACGGCGCTTCTCGCCCGCGTTCCCTTCTTCGCCCTCGCGGTTCGCCCTCCGGCCCGAGGAACGCGAGCTCGGCGGGAAGAGGGTGGCCGCTTGTGGGCTACCGCGACCTAGCCCAACGGACGCCATGACGTCACGCGGCGGGACGGCGACGAGGAGACGTTCGTCGTCCACTTGGCGAAGTGTCTTCCTCGGGAGGAAACCCGGAGGAGGTCCAACGTTGAGGGCGATCGCCGAAAGGGCAGCGGCAACTTTCCACCGAGTTGGAAGGAAGCGGCCGGTCGGCCAGAGGGCTTGCGACCGGGCAGGGACCGTAAAAACTTTGCGTCCAACTTCTTCGACCGCTGCCATTCGGGGTCCTTATCGGCACAATGCTCCGCTTCACTGTGTTCCAAAGTCGTTAAACTTCGTTGTTATCCCAAAACGATCGTCTATATTTTTTTCCTTCTTTTTCTAATCGTTCGCCCGGTGGAAATCTGGAAGATAAGGCATTTTTTTGCACCCCTGCTTTTACCGAGGCACACGCCGCACGGAGACTTCTGGGTTATCGGGGTTGGTATCGATAGGACTGGATGAGGACCAAACGTTTGACAGTCAAAAAAGATTTGTACTTTTGAGACACTTTTTTTTTGCTCACTGGCACTTTATTGGTCCTGCATTCTGTCGGCCGGTGCTGGCCGACGCTGGGCCGACACTGGCCCCGTGTGGCGCTCCCACTAGGCTAAACTTGTCCGCCACTGAAACTCGTCTTGGGCCATTATAACCAAAAAGTTCATTATTTTCAAAGTTAAAGAACACTTGTAAAGTGAACTTTTTATTTGTAAAATGAACAAGAAAAGAATTTTGGATTTTCGTGGACAAGAAACTTTGGCGCTTATTGTGTGCATGTCGATATAGCTGACGGCAAAGAAGTTACAGGGTTTGGAAACTGAAGGGTCAAAGATTGTTCATCCACGACGCTCGCGCGGTTGTCCGTACATTTTTTTTTTCATATTTATCTGGTGATATTAGAAAAGAGATTCGAAGGGGGGGGGGGGACGGTATTATATATAAAGAGTGTGCGGGGGTGGGCGGCCAGGGGATACCCGCGACGTCGATCGATAGGGGAGGTCCTCGTACACGTACGTACATGGCCAGAGGGAGGAAAGGACGGAGAGAAGGAAAGAAAGGAAGAAAAAAAAACGGCGGTGAGATGCGCGCGGGTGAGAGCCGGTGGAAAAAAAGAGCGGATCCGGTTGAAATTTTAGCCGCTGCGAGCATCGAACTAACGAGTCGAATCTCCCGTGTCGAGTAAACTCGAGAAGCAGAGACCGAAGAAACAGGAGATAACAAGAGTGAGCTCTTCTCGTTTAGGCAGAGTCCAGCGGCAACCGCGAGAACGATCCTTTCTGGTGACACGTCGTGGTAAAACGAGACGCTTGCATCTTCGAATGGCCGTAGGTCCAAACATTCCGTAAACCGTTCCCTGACAAATTGACTGCAGCTGGCCGAATCGTCCCGCCGCGAAGCTCGAAGGGTTAGGAACCGATTTTCCTACGGACGAGGAACCTCCCAAAGTTTTCTTACATGTGGCCCAAGATCATTTTGGTCGGGGAGCGCCACACGGGACCAATGTCGGCGCAGCGTCGGCCAGTGTTCGCCCAACTTCGGCCGGCGCCGGCCGACACATGCAGGACCAATAAAGTATATACGTGACGGTAAGAAAAAACCAACAACAAAACTTTTTCCTTCAACAACACGAGCCGCAATCCCGGCAGTTCTTGAGGAAACCTCCTCGGACGCTAACTTGGCAGAGAAGATATTCCTAAGCCACAATCATCGACGGTCTATCGACGTCCCGTCGCGAAGTTCGAAGGATTAGGATACGAACCGATTTTTCTATGAACCAACAACCTCCCAAAGTTCTCTTGCATGTGGCCCAAGATGATTTTCGGCAGCGAATAAGTTTAGCTTCCGACTCTATCAGGAGCCAACACAGAACCAGTATCGGCACAGCTTCGGCCAGCACCGGCCAACATATGCAGAACCAATAAAGTATATACGTGCCAGTAAGAAACAAAAAAAAAAGCCAACAACAAAACTTCGTTCAACATCTCAAGCCGTAATTCGGGTACTTCTTGAGAAAATCTTCTTGGACGCCTGTTTGGCAGTGAAAATGTCCAAGAAACTTTCCGTCAGATCCCAAGCCACAATCATCGATGGTCTATCGACGTTCTGCTGCGAAGTTCGAAGGATTAGAATACGAACCGATTTTCCTATGAACCAACAACCGCCCAAAGTTCTCTTACATGTGGCCTAAGATGATTTTCGGCAGCGAACAAGTTTAGGCTCCGACTCTAGCAGGAGCGCCACACAGGACCAGTATCGGCACAGCTTCGGCCAATGTTCGCCCAAGGTCGGCCAGCACCGGCCAACACATGTAGAACCAATAAAGTATCTACGTGCCGGTAAGAAAAAGAACAACAACAAAACTTCTTCGTTCAACATCCCGAGCCGTAATTCGGGCACTTCTTAACAAAACCTTCTCGGACGCTTGATTAGCAGAGAAGATGTTCCAGAAGCGTTTTTCTCAGCTCGCAAGCCACAATCATCGACAGTCTATCGACGTCCTACCGCGAAGTTCGAAGGATTGGGATACGAACTGATTTTCCTACGAATCAACAACCTCCCAAAGTTGTCACACATGTGGCCCAAGATGATTTTCAGCGGCGAACATTTTTAGGCTCCGATCCTAATGGGAGTTCTAATGGTGTTCCAATGTCGTCCAGCAACCACCAGTACATGCAGGACCAGTAAAGTATAGGGGAGAGCGCGGTAAAATGGGATAGTGAGAGCAAAACTCAATTTTCCAATAATTTTTTGATGCCCCATTTTCTCCCAACAATACATCCGGATTTTTAACCCCGTTTTTCCCCACGGACCACCATCGTCAGCATCCAAAAGTTATTGGAAAATTGCGTTCTGTCTCATCATCCCTTTTTGCCCCGCTGTGCCATTTTGCCCCACCCTCCCCTATAATTATAACATTGCTTGGCGGAGATGTTCCCAAGTAACAATCATCAACGTCCCACCGAGAAGTTCGAAAGATTAGGATACGAACCAATTTTCCTACGAACCAACACCCTCCCAAAGTTCTCTTACATGTGGCCCAAGATGTGCAAGTAAGAAAGACACAACAACAACACCACTTGTTCGTTCAACATCTTGAGCCGCAATTCGGGCACTTCTTGAGGAAACCTTCTCGGACGCCTGCTCGGCAGAGAAGACGTTCCAGAAGCGTTTCCCTCAGATCCCAAGCCACAATCATCGACGATCTACGCATCGCCCGAGATACAAGACACATGTGTTCCCACAGAGGCGAGAAAATATGACCGATAAAGCTGGAGGAGCAGTTCAGGGTATCATTTTCTCAGTTTTCTCGCTATCGTTTTCTTTTTTTTTCTCGTCTCGCAAGACTCTCGGGCAGAGTCAAAAGTCACAAGTTCGAAGGGGCTGCCGCATGGTGGTTCGAGAGAGGGTGCACAGGCGCGCACGGAGAGCGTGTCCCGGGGTAACCGAAAGCGAGAGCCGGAGCCCAAACGACAGACGCACACACATGTGGCCTATCTCGCGTGACTCGTCTCCCGGCCTTTTCCCGAACGAGGAACGACGTCGACAACGACCGGGGACATATGCGCTACGGGCGAGAGCGTGACAGAATGCGAACGGGAGGACGGAAGAGGCCGGAGTGCGAGAGACAGGGTGATAAAACTCAACAGTTGGCCCCCACCGAATCCGTGTCTCCTCCACAGTGGGCTCACCGACTTCTCCGTGAGAGATTTTACTCGGATGCCTGATAAGCATCGAGGGACGAGCGCGGGGAGGGGGGGGGGGGTGAGGCAACCATAAATTCACGGCAAAATATGCGCATATGATAAAATATAATAATTTTACGATACGCCCGATAGGGGAGCGCGCTATCGATGTATCTGACCCGAATGAGAACGAGAAAATCCGACTCTCCACTTCTCCTCCGGCTCTGACCCAGACGGCTTTTTGCGTCTTGGTGGTTTTTTTTTTTTTTTTTTTCGTATCATGCGAATGTGGCGACGTAGGATAGCGAACCGGGGGGGGGGGGGGGGGGAGGGGGTTGGTGGAAATTCCCATTTTTCCCGGGTCATAACATCGCGAGGGGCTGGTACGACGAGAGAACCCGGTGGCGGCGGAGTCTGCAGACAATTCGCAGTAAAATTTTTACAACCCCCCGCCGCCGGCGGCAGCTAGCTAGCTCCGAGCAGCCGCCCGCCAGACGCGCGACGGGATAGTCCTGCTCGCGAAACCCATAAACCTATACGTCCCCCCCCCCCCCCTCCCCTTCCGCCCCCAGTCTCGTACGAGTTACCTCCAATCTCGTGACAAAAGCACTCCTCCGCCCTCCGAGCTCTTCCACCCCTTCGGGCCGTTACTCTAAACGAGAAAATGCATTTCAGGACGCTACGAGAGCGGGAGTGTAGGCCAGAATCCCGGCCAGAGCCGGGCCATTCTCTTCAACATTTATTGCATCATTCGATCGTCCGCTTGATAATTAAAGGGCCTCAAATACCGTCGGTGTTGCGCGCGTCTGGGTCTCCATGTAATTATAGGACAGCGTTGTTCCCGATGTATTTCGGGCCGAGGAGGTTTGATCGTCAGGACGGTATTTTCGATCCGCGACGGACGTTGAGGTGTCACTGTCACGGATGGGAACGGAGGTTTGTCTTGTGGGATTAAACACGTTCGGCAAAAGAGAAAAGAAAAATCGATCCTTGCGCGAGGGACGGTATGTATTATTTCTCCTGTCGCGTCGGTTCCTCTCGCGCGACTCGCTAAAATATTCTATCAGCTTCGTCTCTTTCCACCGACAGGAATAAAAATAATTGGCAAAAAAGGAAATTAAAAATTGAAAAAGAACCGGAAAAAAAATGCAGGACTCGACGGTTCGACGGAGCTAGTCGGAGCGTTTCGGACCGAGTGTCCTCCATTGCCAGAATTTTTCGGGGATAGGCAACACGTGGTGAGCGCGGGTTGTTTGTTGCCCGGACAGTTGGAGAATTCACTCGCCGTGGTGGACAGTCAAGTGTTTCAAGCAGGCGGGCAGGTTGTCCGAGTTGGTGGGGTAAAAAAAAAAGATAGAGTTACCGACTACAGACGACACGTACCGGGACTGAGAAGACTTTTGGGTAGCCATCAATAACGAGAGTTCGAGTTCAGTCCCTCGCCACTTCGAAAGTGGAACCACATGCTTGATAACATTCTCGGGTATGTCCGATCGAAAAATTTACGAGAAACCGATGGCGTACCAACAGAGAGCATCGTGGGGAGTGAATCATGCAGGAGTCGCCAAGAAACGTTGCCGGCATCACGAACCAACGTGGGAGCGATATACAGGGCCGGTATTGGCACAGCGTTGGCCAGTGTTCGCCCAACGTCAGCCAACACCGGCGATTTTATTAGAAACAACCGGAAAAACGCCAGTTTTGGGCAAAGTAACACCCCGTCGAAGACGTGCGAGAGTTACGAGGGTTAAGCCTTGTAGGGTTAAGCTTTACCGCATCAAAGCGGACGGCGATGCTGGCCCGAGTCTGGCTCACTTGCGAATTCCTACACAGGCGGGGAAAACTTATTCCCAGAGCTTCTCATAAAAAAACCATGCAAGCTGACTGCTCACGGGGTTAAAAAGTTACTACTTCATTTGCCTAATAGTAAAACCGAGGTTAAAAATAGTAATGAGAAGCCGGCGGTAATCGTAGGGTTGATCAAAGTGTGAATCATGCAGGCGTCGCCAAGAAACGTTGCTAGCATTACGATCCAACGTTAAATCGTTAGATCCAAAACCGGGTCCAGAATCCAATCATTGGCCTGATAAGTCACCTAGTATAAGCTTCCCAGAGGCCGGTATTGGCCCATCGCTGGCCAGTGTTCGCCCATCGTTGGCCGCTGTTCGCTCAACCTCGATCAACACCGTCAGTTGTCCTGTCGATTTGACTGCGAACAACCGGAAAAACGCCAGTATTGGGCAAAGTAACACCTCGTCGCAGACCGGGGTGCGAGAGTTACAAGGCCTTGTAGGGTTAAGTCATACCACATGAGTGATCGGACGACGACACTGGCCCGAGACGGTCTCGCTTGCGAATTCCCACACAGCCGAGGAAAACTCCTTCCCGAAGCTTCTCATTAAAAAACCACGCAAACTGACTGCTCCTCGCGTTAAAACGTTGCTACTTCATTTGCCTAATAGTAAAACCCAGAAGCCGGCGGTCTCCGTAGGGTCGTTCAAAGCCCTGCACTGATCACTGTACTGCGACTAATGCATCCGGAGCTGTTAATTGGGGTGAAAACGAGGGTAGATTTGCCGCGCAAGGGTACGAGAGAGGCTGGCACTGGGCTAAGAGGCCTGAAAGCCACGAGGAAGGAAGAGGACGCACAAGAAGGGCAAGGGAGCAAAAACGCCCGGTGGAAAAGGGACGAATTCAGGTAACTCGGTGGCAGCGGAGCTGCACAGTCGGTAGAGCCTGAAGTTGCTCGAAATGAAAATATTCCATCTCCGAAGGGTCTGAAGGGTTTTTTGCCGTAAGCATTTCTCTCCGCTCTCCCTCTTCAATACCGTATTCCGGGCAGTTTCATAGCCAACCCTTTGCCCCAGTTTTCCAGGTTTTCCCTTCCTCGCTCTACATCGCCGGGCGCGCAGTTTTGAGGGTTGCCGGTTTGGATTGCCTGCTGGAAACGATGGAGGCTGCAGTGGGGCGGGCGCGAAACGGGGGATGAAAGCGGCTATAGCGAAGGGTGGAAAACGACTGTGGGAGGGAAACGCGGGCGTCGATGGGTGGTCGGTCTCTCGCGCGCGCTAGAACGCGAAAGGGGTGGTTGGGGGTGAGTAGGTCAAACTTTACGGCCCTGGCGTCTAGACGTCGTTGCGCGCCCCGTGCAGGGCAGTAAAACCGTTTTAAGGGGCTGTTTTACCAGCGCACTCGGTAACTGCGGCGGCGTTGGTGGGCTTTGCCCCCCCCCCCCCCCCCCCCCACGGTCGCCTCCCGTGCAGTCTGGGAGAATAGAGTGATGGAGAAAGGAGAGAACAAACCCGGAGATACCGCCGCTGGATAGATCTCTTGTCCCGGTGCACAAAATGCACTTGCAAAAAGGCCAGACGACCGATTTCGCTGCGGAATCTTGCGGGATCGAGTTTTATGCTCACGGAACTATCCGTCTCGACGGTAAATTTCTTCCAATTTCACGTATATCGCGAGTTTTGTTATGGTAAGAGATTGGGCGGGGAGGTCTTAGGAGGGGGTGGGGCGGAAGCCCGGTGGACCTAACTGGCATCGCGGGACGAAGGGAATGGCAAGTTCGGTTATAGTCAAGCGCATTTACGTCGACGACTCAATTTCATAACAACGTCGTCGCGCTCATTGAGGATGAAGATGTGGTTTTTTTTTTAAGTTTCTTTGGCGCTTCACGCTCCAACCTCTTATGCTGGCCTTCCGAGGGCCCTCTCTCAATGATCCTTCTTCGTTGCTCTTTGGATCCGAGCTGAGAAACGTCGCTCGTCGTCTTTCCTCGATGGCGCGCCACTCGAGATATTTCCTTCGCGTGAGAGCGGCTTTACAAGTCGATAAAAATCTTAGGCCTCTCAGCGTCTCAATCGTCGTTCCTAGCGGGGTTACCAAACCTCGATCGAAATGGCTGGTAACGACGTGTTCGCGAGCCATCGCTACAAACACTGGAATTTTACTGCTGTATATCACTTCAAGAGCTCGCCACTTGTCCATGTCGCGGCTAGAGGCTCGACGAAGATGCTTCCTTCCGGGCGGTTATTCGTCATTGATACCCACTTGATAAGGCTTTAGAAACACTCAGAGGCCAGATACCGAAATCGAGAAATCGAAAGTACTCCTATTGCTTTGCTACTATCATTTTTTTAGATCCACAAAGCTTTCGTTTGTGAGAAATTTATTTTTGTAATTTTTATTCTTTCTCGCGGAGGAAGGTAAGAACTATTTAATAGTAATAATAATCATAATCATGATAACGAGGAAGCAATCAGCAAATCTAACATTTTCAGGGTCAATAAATCCTGAAAATTGTAAATTTGAGCATTGGTTTCGAAAAGAAAGGATGTGAAAGTTTCAATATTCATGGCTAGACGCTCGACGAAGATGTTTCCTTCTGGGTGGTATTCGTTATTAATACCTACTTGATGAGGTTTTTGAAATGCTCACACACTGTTTAAAAAAAATTGTAAATTAAATGTACCGGATTGCAAGTTTTTATGCAAAAACGGGTGCATTACATTTATTGTGCATTTATTAATTTTTCATCACAATTGTACATGAAATTTAATATACCACTTTATGCATAAAAACTTCCAGCAATCTGTACATTAAATTCCATACGAATTTTTTTATTTACAGTGCACTACAGATACACTATTACTCGGGAAATACTCCTATTACTTTCCCATAATTTTTTTTCAGATTCACGCAGCCTCCATTTGTGAGAAACTAACTTTCGCATTTTTTTTCTTTCTCATACAAGTACTCAAAAACCAAAAAACTATTAAATAAAAATAATAACAATAGTGCGGAAGCAATACATAAATCTAACATTTTTGGGGGTCAATAAACCCTGAAAATCGTAAATTCGGTTTCGAAAACCAAAGGACCGTGAAAAATGCAACATTTACAAATCTTGCTTCCTCCAATGAGGACCAAAAAATGAGTAGATTACCGGATACCCTGACAGGTGCAGACACCTGTCAGCCACCGTGGAAAAAGGCCGGGGAGGCAAAAGTGTGAGGGTCCGAACTTTGCGGTCATCGACAGCAAACGGAGCACTGGATTTTGGGTTGCACTGGATTCTCGGGTCGTTTTATGGACGCTGGTCAGCCGCAATGTCGGAGAAGGGTGGCTCGGGGGAGCACGTGTGAAACTCAGCCCGGAAAGGCACAATAAAATTTGCTCCAAGACGAAGGTCGGACCCCCCGTTTTTTTGTTGCCTTCCTTTGACGAATCAATCTTCCGATAGCCGAAGAGCCGCCGTGCCCGGGTTATATACGATCTATATTAATAGATTGCTCGAACTAGACAGCCTGCAAATCGATAAAAAATTGTGGTCGGTACAACCCGCGAAAAAAAAGCGCAACGACGACCAGGTATACATTCCCGCTAGACGATATCAATATCCCGTGACGATCTTCGTCTACCTGTCCAGAATGAAAAGTATAACCAGAAATCCCCCCCACAGTCCCACCGGTACCGATACATATTAGTCGATCATCATTGTTATGATATTCCGAACGAGAGATCGATCACGCCCGGTTAAACGGCGCTAATTTGCCATCAGTTTAAGGTCCTTGTTACTCGATCCCTCCGCCGAGCATGAGAGACCGGCGGAAAAAAATTCAGCGATCTCAGACTAGGCGAGAAAAACGTTCCCGCCCTTCGACACTTTCCCTTCGACCCGGTGACCGAGCTCGGAATTCCCAAGTTCAGTGACTTTGCATATTTACTAAAAAAAAAAAGGAGAAGTCACATGCTTTTTTCCCCACCGTCTTTTCCCTTTGGAAGTTGAGGGCTTCGCGCTTGATTTTTTTTTATCTTCGGCGAATAGAGACGCGTAGACAGACATTTCTCGTCAAGTATCTCGAAGAGCATCTCGTCCTGGCGGCGGAGTTGAAAGGGCGGCGGGGAGGATGCTCGGAGCGGATACATTTCGATCGAGAAAGGGAGAGTTTGTGCACAGAATTCCTTCACTTTATTGCATGGGACAGTGTATGGAAGCCGCGGTGTGGCAGATACACGCTCAGACTCTGTTTCTCGTCACGTCGGAAACACGTGGCCCCTTAACGAAGATGGAAGGAACGCACACTGGCTTCACTGTTTCACGCGACCGGCTCTCTCCGCGCTCTTCACGCGTAACAGTTACAGCTGTTTGTCCCGACTAATTCCGAGATGCCTCGTGAATGCACCAAGACCGACGCGGCTTCGACTAAGGCGCGTCGAAAAAAAAAAAATCGTTGTGCTTTATTTGTTTTCTTATCGGCTACTATCCAAAAAATGGCCGACATTCCTCTAAAAAAATAAATAATAAAAGGTTTAGAGTTTTTGCTACCAAACGCATAGTAAAAAAAAGTTTGTACGTATTTTGTTCAGATTCAATTTATCGTTCAGAAGTGTTCACAATTTTTTATTTGGTAATTTTTCGATCGCACGATCCGGCACTAAGGTTTACAAACAAAAGTACTGATTAAAATTGTTAATGACAAGGGAAATCAAAGGGCAGGTTTGTATATTCAAACCTGAAGAAACGAGTTTGTCACTTATTTAACAAAATTGTTTTTACGAAAGTTCGTATTCCGATTTTGCCAAATTATTTTTGACTTTTTAAATTATGTTGGGTAAGTTTTATCTTAAAGCAAACTTCTACGAGAATAAGTCTGTACGTTCGCAAAGTAGAATTCTGTCGAGTATGGAAACTAGCCCGGTTGCGACAACGATCCGAGGACAGAGAAACGTCGTGGTATCTTCACACTTTAGTGACGTTCCAAAAAATGGACGACAATCTTGAAAAAAAAGATACCGATATTTTTTTTCACCAGAATAAAGTTGTCTCTATGAGAAAGCAAAACTAAAAAAAAGTTTAGAGTTTTAGTTACCGACCGAGGTAATTTTCATCTTGAGTAGAGGCTAAACATCTATAAGTGCGAGAGAGACAGCGTACAAATGTTGAATCCACTTTTCTCCGAAACGATTCTATAAAATGAAAAACGAATTGCGGAGCGCACTGCTTGAAGGTACTCCTTGCGAATAGTGTTCACTTCGCATAAGTTTCAGAGAAATGTGAGGTAATAAAACACTTCCGGATTGTTTAAAAATCTCAAAAAAATCAAGCATATTAAAGGTACTAAAAATATTCATTTTGCATAATAATAATTCCAAAATCTTATTAACAAATTGATGAAAAATAAAATTGTTCAACAAATCTCCCGGAAACCTAACGTTTTTATTATGAAAATGATTCGTTCATTTTTCTGAATACTTATGAATTTTTTCAGATTGTTAAATTCACTTTGAATTTTGTGACTTTCTATACATTTGCCCCATATCAAAAAAATCAAAAGGAATTAAAAAATCTGAAAAAATGCATACGTATTCAGAAAAGTGAATGAAACATTTTCGTAAAAAAAAGGATTAGGTTTCCGGGAGATTTGTCGAAGAATTTTATTTTTCATCAATTCGTTAAGAAAATGTTGAAATTATTATTGCTCAAAATTAATCGTTGCTGCACCTTTAACATGCCTGTTTTTTGTCAGATTCGTATACCATCCAGAAGTGTTTGCAATTCCCTCTCACTTCTCTGAATCTTATGCGTAGAGAACACTATTCGTAAGAACTACCTTAATAAAATACGCAGTGAGCTCCGCAATTCGTTTTTACATATTCCTATTATGATTGCAATACTACTTATAAAATGTAAAAGGGCTGGACCCGTTAATAAAAATAAATAAATAAATAAATAAATAAATAAATAAATAAATAAATAAATAAATAAATAAATAAATAAATAAATAAATAAATAAATAAATAAATAAAATATTTTGAGGTTTCGTTGATCCTTAAAGAGCCTTAAAGCAAACGTCTGCAAGAATGACAATTCTGAACGTTCGCGAAACAGAATTCTATCGAGTATTGAAACTAGCCCGATTGCGACAGCGATCCTCGGATGGAGATCCGTCGCGGCAACTTCACACTTTCGTGACGTTCCGTCAAGCGGATAATTATGATCGATGATCGCGGACGAGAGTAAAAGTCGCTCTCGTCAGTTTCTCCTTTCCGCGTTTTCGCGTCTAAGCGCGATGAGGAGGGCATCCGTCACGTACGATGAAAAAAAAAAAAAAAAAAAAAAAAAAAAAAAAACTAAAGGCCTCTTTCTCCGCGACGCCGGCTTACGTACTCGCACTGTTCATTTTCTCTCCCTTGCTGTGAAGCTCGAGAGGAAGACTCGTTCCCATATCACTGATTCAAAAATTCAAATTCGTCGTCATTAATAAAAATTAAAGAGACATCACTGGCGCTCTCTGGGGTGACCCTTTCTTTCTGGTCCTTCATCTCTCGTCGGGCCTCAGTCTATATGCACGTGTAAGGGTGCTCCTGCTAGATGGAAGAGGCCCGACGCGGTCCACAGGACACGAAGCCAAACGAGGACTAGCGGGATCTCCTTTGCTCGTTCCACGAGGGTTCCCGTTTGCTTGCGCGCGGAGGTACGAGGACGGCGCGCACCTTTATCTTACCTGAAGCACGACAATACCGTGAGACTATGGGCCCTTTATACTCTATTTTTTTTACGACGATCTGCATACGCACCCCACCACTACGGAGAGTAGAAACAACTAGCGGCGTCATCGCACCCTCAGAAATAAAAAAAGAGCTCCCTCACCCCTCGGGCGTCTTTTTTTTGGTCTTCTTTAGGAAGTTTACTTTATCTCGGAGCGGCGAGCTACAGTCGGCGAGCCGGGGACTCTGGCAATAGTGCTGTCTCTTGATGTGATCATCGTTGCAAACAGAAAAAAAAAATATTGTACGGCCACCGTTTATTTGGTTTATTTTGGTTTAATTAAAAATATTTATTTGGTTTAAATAAATATTTATTTAAATTAAGTAAATAGTTACTTAAATTAAGTAAATAGTTACTTAAATTAAGTAAATAGTTACTTAAATCAAATAAATATTTATTTGGTTTAAATAAATATTTGTTTGGTTTAAATAAATATTTATTTGGTTTAAATAAATATTTATTTAAATTAAGTAAATAGTTACTTAAATCAAATAAATATTTTACTTAAACCAAATAAACGGTGGCCGTCAATTACATTTTTTTTCTAGGTGTGCTTCTTTTAATCTTGGTTTGTAATAATGCTTTGACATTAAGAAGATGAGAAAAAAAATTGACGCCATAATTGTTTGTCATCGGGCGGTGGATAGAAAGGTAAAATCCCTCAACTTAAAAAAATTTGAGTATGTAAATTTTTTTTTATACTCGAAGTTAGGGCTTCTTTTGAGCCGCAACGGGGCGATGAAGCTTGCCGAAAAAAGTGTGGCAAAGGAGTAACCTTTCTATCTGTAGCAAAAAAAAATGTATCTGTTAAGAAAAATGCTTCACTTTCGTTTTCATGGATTTTTTAGCCCTCGGCCAAATCAGAATATTTTGGCCCACGGTTCGGGCGGTTTTTTTTGCGTTCTTGAAGTTTACTTTATCTCGGATCGAGCTACAGTCCGACAGCCTCGCTCGCTGGAATCTCGTATCTGGCAATATCGCTGCCTCTTGGTGTGATCATTGTCGGTTCTTTTAATATTGGTTTGTAATGCTTGAAAATTAAGGAGATGTAAAAGATATTCACATCGTAATTAGTCATCATCGGACGGTTGAATAGGAAGGTAAAGTCATTCAACATAAAAAAATTGAGTATGTCAATTTTTTTTTTATAATCTGAAGTTGTGCAATTTTTTTGGGCCGCAACAGGACGATAAAGTGTGCTGAAAAAATAGCGGTAAAGGGGTAAACTTTCCATCCGTAGCACGAAAGATGGATGGGTTAAAAAAATCCTTGAACCTTGAAAATCCTTATTTTCATGCATTTTTTTAGCCCTTGGCCAAACCAGACAGTTCTGGGCCAATCCTCGGGCCGTTTTTTTGGGCTTTTTCTTGAAGTTCATTTTCCGTCATTTCATCGGCCTTGCTCACCGGGGACTCGTACCTGGCAATATCATTGGTTTGCAATGCTTTGACATTAAGGAGACGTGAAAAAGAATTTAGGCGATAATTATTCGTCATCGGATGCCAGATAGAAAAATGAAATAATCCGAGATAAAAAAAATTGAGTATAGCAATTTTTTAAAATAAACCACAGACGCTAATTTTTTTGACCCTTTAGAGGGGGATAGAGACTGCCGAAAGAAGTGTGGTAAAGAGTAACCTTTCTATCCGTAGCATAAAACATTTCTGGGTAAGAATTTTTTTCTTGCCCTTTATTTTCATGGATTTTTTAGCCCTTGGCCAAACCCGATAGTATCGGCCTCGAGCTAAGCGAAATATTGCTATTTGCCAAAAACAATTTTATTTTTTATCGTTTACGGATCGATTGAAGTTCGCCATAAACGGCTTCCAGCTTTAGCATTGCGTGCCAGCCAATCTCCGGTCAAATAAATCTGCAACAGTACTCTGCGATGGTTTCGATAAATTTTGTATCGTAATTTTTTTTTTTTCTTTTTTTTTCGTTACACAGATTCTTTATATGCGCGTGTATGCAAATGCTGCCCGACTCTATCTGCGGCGAGGAAAAGAATTATTGTATCGGGCCTTCGATAAAGCGAAAGAGGAGAGCGATAAAATAGTTTCCACGTGAGTGCACGCGTACACGCTGCGGTGTCGTACCGGTGTCCCAGAGCCCCACTGTGCGTTCCGAGAGCGAGTGTGCCAGTAGCGGCGTGCATACGAAGGGTTGAAAAAAATCAGTGGTACACCCTTCGTCGGGACAAAGTGAGTGGTGACGACGCGGTTGCCTCGAAATGAAGGAAAAGGGAGCCATAACTTTTGTCGGGTCCAAATGTTTTGACACCCAATCCCCCCCCATAGACATCGAGCGAAGATGTAACTGCGAAATGCCTGTTGTCGACCTTTTTCTCCGTGGCTCTGTACAATATTTTTTTTTCTTTTATTTTCTCCAACGATGAGTCGAGCAAAGCGAAACAACGACCATCGGACAAGAAAAATCCTCACTGCGGGACGTCCTGTCGTTTCTCCAAAACGTACATAGAGACTCTAGTGACACTGCCAAAAAATATCTCAATTTTTTTCCCCCATGGAAGAAGTTTGCGCGAAAATATATTTAGTCATGTCATGTTTACTTATTGCGAAAAATATATTGTTCGAAAACTCATTTTTCGACCGGAAGTGACATCATACCGGATATACGTCACTTACGGTTAAGAAATCTTATTTTTTCGACCGGAAGTAACGTCATACCGGAAATACGTCACTTCCGGTTTTAAAACCTCACTTTTCGACCGGAAGTGACGGCATATCGGAAATGCGTCACTTCCGGTTTGAAAATCTCATTCCTCGATCGAAAGTGACATCATACAGGAAATGCGTAAATGGCGGTTTGAAAATTTCACTTTTCGACCGGAAGTGACATCATACCGGATATGCGTCACTTTCGGTTGAGAAATCTTATTTTCAACCGGGAGTGACGTCATACCAGAAATACTTCACTTCCTGTTTGCAAATCTAATTTTTCGACCGAAAGTGACGTCATACCGGAAATACGTCAATTACGGTATTAAAATCTCATTTTTCGACCGAAAGTGACGTCATACTGGAAATAGTCAATTTCGATTTGAAAATCTTATTTTTCGACTGGAAGAGACGTCACTTCGGGTTTGAAAATATCATTCTTCGACCGGGGGTGACATTATACCGGAAATATGTCACTTTCGATTTGAAAATCTTATTTTCCGATCGGAATTAAAATCGTACCGGAAATACGTCACTTCCGGTTAGAAAATCTAATTTTTCGACAGGAAGTGAAGTTATATCGGAAACACGTCACTTCCGGTTAGAAATTAGAACCGGAACTGACGTATTTCCGATATGACTTCACTTCCTGTCGAAAAATGAGATTTTCAAACCGGAAGTGACGTATTTCCGATAGTAATTAGCTAGTCATCAGCCGCAGTCTCATCCGCGAAGCGTTATAAGTATCGTCCATACATTAGCAAGGCAATGATGTCGAGCGTGACAAAAAGAAAAAAGGACGACCGCAAAAGCGTTGATTTTTAGAAAACTCGATAAAGTCTCGTTCTCTGGACGTCCCGCGGACAGCTGTCAGGCCAGAAATCTACACGGTGCGCCCAAAAAACGTTCGTTTCGTGTCACAGGGTTATATATAAAAAGCGTCGATGGATATTCGAGCGAGTCGAGTGACGCGACTATTTTCTCTCGCTCTCGGCTCCCATCGCCTTTTCTCATTGTTCCAGGAAGCTGGCGGGCTTGTACGTTATGCACACCGACCAGTTAACCCCCAGACAAAAATTCATTAACCATTCCACCGTCGCTCCAGCCGTCTCCACTGCGCACCCCTTTCGCGTCCGACAGCCAAGCAGATTTTTTCCCTTCTAAACAATGACTCGTTTTTTCTCAGTTTTTTTTTAATCTACCCCACGGCTCCAAGAAGAAGAAGAAGAACAAGAAGAAGCCGAGGAAAAAAAAATGTCGTTGCGACATTTGCATCGTCGCAAGAGGCGCGAAAAAAAAAATTGATCGCGGACGCAAAAAAATATCGAAGGGTCGCCTGTGCCCCGAACTGAACCCCTTAGGTCCAGGGGCCATTATTTTAATTTCCCCGCTCGGCGATGGGAGGGTGAGCGGAATGATGATTCCGCTCGGTGGACCAGTCGAACGGCGCATGGAGGGGAGAGGCCCAAAGGAGTTGGCTCTTTTGCATAATCTTTCGAGGGTTATAGTTCTTCGGGCTCTAAGAACTCTCTCACACTGTGAGAGATTCGAGCGTCGCCCAGTGGCGGAGAGCTCTCCTTTGCATTTTCGTACGGATGCCGCGGTACAATCTCGTTTGTGTTAAGGGATGGTTAACCCGGAGAGACGAGGCACGCCCGAAGGTAAACTGCGCACCGATGCGGCGGCTGGTACGGCGTATCGCGAAAACAATTTATTCCGAAGCGGAAGAGAGCGGGGAGGGGGGGAAACCTAAGCGTTTTAAGGGATTATGTTCTCGGATGCGTAAAAAAAAATGCCGAAAAGGGGTTTGACCACCCGCTGGGCAAACGTCTCGTATCTATCTAACACAGTGAATGAACTTCAACCCCTTCGACTGAACGACAGATTACAACCTTTTCACCGATGTTTACGGGGACAGGGAGGTTTTCTTCATATAGCGCTAAAGCCTCTTCGCTTTTTTTTTCTCTCTGGGACGGGTGCATAATCTCTCGGGAGATGCTATATTATGCTAATTAATTGGAAGCGCTGATTTTTTTTTTCATGGAATTTTTTTTTATTGTATAGTTTTTTAAGCGTGGAAGACGACGCGTTGGTCCTCGTGGAGCACTTTGCTTCCGGAGCCTGTAATTGTTGTACTGTTCGTAATGGAGATATCATAGATGCAAAATTTGCCTTACATTCTGGCGTATCGATTTCACTCCAAAGAAGCCAAAAAATTCCCGTCCGAGACGAAGTAACGGTCCGATGAAGACGGGGATGCAAAAATATGTGTCTTGTAGTTTTAAATATTATGAAATTTCGGAATTAAATATAAATACAAATATACACAGTAGAAAAAGTTTGTACTTTTTACAACAACTTATTGTCCACAAACGTCCATAATTTTTTATTTGTTAATTTTTCGATTCCATCCGGTTCTAGTTTTGCAAACAAAAGTACAAACTAAAATTGTCAATGACACGGGAAGTAAAAGGACAGGTTTGTATGTTCAAACCTTAACAAATGAGTTTATAAATATAAATATAAATATAAATATAAATATAAATATAAATATAAATATAAATATAAATATAAATATAAATATAAATATAAATATAAATATAAATATAAATATAAATATAAATATAAATATAAATATAAATATAAATATAAATATAAATATAAATATAAATATAAATATAAATATATCCGCGGCCTCTCTCACTTCGCCGAAGACGAGGCTACAGAAGTCCGTGTGATCTTCGGCATTAAAATATGATTTAATTTCCTAATTCAAAGAGCCAGCGCTTCGGCTGCTACTTGCTTGTTCCTAGGTGTCTCTCACGTCCTCATCTCGAACACTGGCTATTTAAAATGCAGGATCCTGCGTCGAGCCCCGTTGGAATAAACGGCGCAGGGTGGGGGGGGGGGGGGGGGGATGCTGCCGCAGCATCCCCGCTCTCCACAGACAAATGCAGATTGGTCGATTGTCTTGTGACTCTCGGCAGAGAGCAGGCATTGGTGGTCGAGTTCTTTTTCGTCCCTCATCTCGAGTCGACAATAAGCCCGCACTCTCGAGGATCTCTCGGTCCCGCCAACAACAACGCGGAGGGCAAGGATCGAGATAGACAGCGAGGAAGAATTACACTCTCCGGATCTCTCCCTCTCACCCTCTGTCTTCCGATGGAGCCGGCCGCGTGAGAATCTCACGGTACAAACCATTTGCATACTGCGGATTATTTAAATCATTTTTTATTGTCGTACCTCGCCTTGTTTTTGACGCTTGCCTGCGGCCGGCGGACAGAGACACCGAGCCGCATATATATGCACATATATATATGTGTGTGTCCATGTATATATATAAATATAGGGATATATCTAGTGCTCTTGAGAGAGGATGCCGTACTGGCCTAGCGGCGAATCGTCGACACCAAAGTTGTCGAGACGCGTCTCCCAAGCCCGAATTTCGAGAGTTCCATTCACATTTAAATTCCGGGCTTTCTCCGCGTCGCGGGACAGAAGAAAATCGCGAGAGAGACAACGGCTTCGGAGTGATATACGAGTGCTCCTAATTTCCTTGTTGAAAAAACAAACGCTCTGGCAGCGCGTCGCCAGAGCGACGGACCGGGAGAGAACCGGCACAAAGTTATATGACCGATTCGAACTGGTTCGAGGTAAGCGTGACGTTTTTTTTTCTCTGGGCTCGTTTTTTTTTTTTTTTTTTTTGTTCTGTCGTTAACGAGCGAGAGAATCCTATGCCCATGCGAGCTTGTAGGCATCTGCCTCTGGTTTTGTACATAAATTAAATATGCTCAGGATTGAAATTAAAGAATGAGCGAAGTTGGGATGGGAGAGAGGAAAAAAAACAACGGTATCGTCGACCGGAACCAAAGGCTCGGGTTGGAGCGAAAAAAAGGGATCCAAAGGGTGAAAGTAGGCAAAAAAAGAGACGTGGAAAAAAATTGGGAAAAAAGGTGTGCGGAGAATATTCAAATGCGAAGGGGTAGATTAGAAAAAAAAATTACAATCGAGAGGAAATGCAGGCTTGGGAGGGGAGAAAAAGATTGTTTGATTTCGGTGAGTTTATTTAAATGAAATAATTAATTTGCGCGAGAGATTGCCGAGCGTTTAATTGTTGCAATTGTTTATCCGAAATTGTATGCACTTTTTTGACAGTCAAGGACGTTGATTTGTATTATCGCTTGTATCCCCAAAATCAAGAGAAATATTAGTCACGATGGTTTCGGAAGAATAACAATTGGTGAATGCAAATTTTCATGATATTACGTTTTTGTTTTGTTTTTTCAAAGTAAAATCCGTATTTTTTAACCGGTTTTCATGTACCGCGGCTTATTTTGTTTCTAAAACTTTGCTCTAGGAAATCACCGAGTAGATTTTTTGTAGGTTTGACCGTTTGACAAAAACGGCCCATTTTTTAACCGGTGAATTTTTTTCCCATAAACTGCTGTCATTTTTGAACGGCCAAAACTATGTAAAAAATCTACTCGGTGCATTCGTAGAGCAACGTTTGAGGAAAAAAACGAGCCATGCTACATTAAAGTTAGTCGATAAAAAAGGATTCTTCTTTGAAAAAACTCAACGAAAATGTATCGTCATCGAAATTTGCTTTAATCAGTTTACACATTTGCAAAAACATCGTTATCAATAGTTGCCTTGATTGACCCATGCAGCAATACAAATTGACCTCCGTTACCGTTAATAAATGCACACCATGTTGGATCGACAATTGTGAAAATTCAGCCTTAATCACCCCGATGTAGAAATTAATTTCACTTCATTTACGAAAATTCAACTCAAACCGAACAAATATTTTTATTTGGTCATTTTTTCTTTATTATAATTTAAACAAATAACCTATCCAACCGTTACCACATCCCTTGCCACGAAATCGGTCCGATTGTTTGAACATTTTTAGTTTCGCAGTCTCCGAATCAAAGATTCGAAGGTGTTACCGCGCCGTTATCCGGTAAATAATCAACGGAAGCTCCCTCCGCAATTCAAATGAGCAGCCATCGCGTCCGTCCATGTTTTTTTAACCCTTTTTTGTCCACTTTTTTTCTAATTTTTTTTCTCTCGTCCCTCATCTACGTTCTCACCCTACCTTCGTACTGTTCTTTTTATATCTCTCGCGTTTCCGTTTGTTTGTCCGTTCATTCTACTGTCTTTTTTTTGTCTCTCGTCGCACTTCGCTCTCCGAGCTATGCAAAGCGGACCGCGCGTCGCAACCCTTTCGCGCCCTGTGCTCCCCCCCCCCAATTTTTTTTTGCTCGCCCAACTCTAGGTACGCGTCACCCATCGAGGAGACTAGCCGGCCCGCTTCCTCTCCCTCGTTCACCTAATCCCGCAAGGCCCTAAGCTCAAATTATGCAGGTTCCGCACGGCGGAACCCCCGGCAGCATCCGAGTCTCCGGACCTAAAGGGTTACCGGCACTGTGCTACCAGTAAGGTGAACAGTAAAAAAAAAACAAAACAAAAAATCAAGACACCACGGACAACCCGTTTCTTTCCCCGTTTCCTTTTTTTTCTGCATACTTCCTTGTTCTATACCAACGGAAGCGCCGGCAGCTATTCCGAGACTCATCTCCGACCCCCCCCCCCCCCCCTTCGAGAAACGTTTTATTTTAATCGCATTTTTTTTCGTCGTGACGACGGTTTTTCCTGCGGACGGTTACGTCGCTTTTTTCTTCATAGCTCATAAGAAACGTAAGAGGGAAAAAAATTATTCATTTTTTTTTGTTGATTTTTTTTTTGTAAGAGATTAAAAAGAAACGAATACTCGCGTCGCTGGACAAACCGTTGTTCAGCGTAGTGCGTGTACCAGCACTGTGATACCAGTAAGGTGAAGAGTGTAGAAAAAAAAATTAAGACGTTACGGACAAACCCTTTCGTTCCCCGTTTCCTTTTTTTTCTGAATTTTTCTTTATTCTACACCAACGGAAGCGCCGGCGAATATTCTTTGAATTATCTCCAAAACCTATCCGAGGAACATTTCATTTTAATCGCATTTTTTTTCGTCGGTTACGCCACTTTTTTTCAAACCTTATGACGAAAGTGATTTTAATAAAAATAATTATTCATTATAATAATATTTTAAAAATGCATTTTTTTTTGTTGATTTTTTTTTTGGTAAGAGATTAAAAAAAAAGAATACTCACGACGCTGGACAATCCGTTGTCCAGCACAGTGTGTGTACCGGCACGTAACTACCAGTAAGGTGAACAGTAAAAAAAAAAAAGTAAAACAAAAAATAAGACACTAGTGACAATCCGTTTTTTTCTCCCGTTTCCTTTTTTTCTGCAAACTTCTTTATTCTACACCTAAGGAAGCGCCAGCAACTATTCCTCGACTCATTTCCACCCCCCCCCCCCCCCCCCCGCCCTTCCGAGGAACGTTTTATTTTAATAGCATTTTTTTCTCGTCATGACCTTTTTTTCTATGGACGCTTACGTCGCTTTTTTTTCTTCACACCTCATGACAAACGTGAGAGTGAATATAAAAAAAATTGCTCAAATTTTTTTTTTTTTTTTAATTCTTTTTGGTAAGAGATTAGAAAAAGAACTAATACTCACGTCGCTGGACAATCCGTTGTTCCAAGGATACGGGGGCTGAGGGGGTGACTGCTGCTGATGGTGGACGTTACCGACACCTCCGGCAGTGTGAGGGTTGTGGATGTGTTCGGCCATGACGCTGACCCAATGAGCCAGCCCGCCGCCGCCGCCCGACGCTGTACCGGTACCGGCACTTCCGGCGCCCCCGGTACCGGGACCGTTGCCACCCCCGATACCAACTCCTCCGCCCTCCTCGCCTCCTTCGGACCACGCGAAGGAAGCCTTCTGAAAGTACACGTTGCCGGGATACTGTATTAATTGTTATGTCTGTTAACCCTCGTATTGTTATCGTTCCCGATAACCGACGATGAATGTCTTCCCGACAGCTGCGCAGAGGGCTCAATTTGTACACCCAGAGTAATAATTTATTTGTCCGTCACCCCGCAAATAAATTTCTATTTGGTTTAAATAAATATTTATTTAATAAAAATATTAAATAAATAAATAATAAAATATTTAAAAATATATTTCTTAAGTCTTTGGGACAGCTGCGCAGGAGGCTCAATTTGTACACCCAGAATAATAATTTATTTGTCGGGCGTCCCGCAAATAAATAGTTTTTTGGTTTCGATAAATATTTATTTGTTTTCAATAAATATTTATTTAATAAAAGTAAATATTTATTTCTTAAGTCTTCGGGATAGCGCAGAGGGCGCGATTGCACATCCAGAAAAATCATTTATTTGTCAGGCACCTCGCAAATAAATATTTATTTGCGGGTCCTAGTAAAATAAATGATTTTTCAGGGTACAATCTGGTCCGCGGGACGGTGCAATTAACGATCGAGGGAAATTTCTCGTTCTCGCGAGTGGAAGACCAGCGAGAATGAAATTAATGTCGTGGGAACTTTCGTTAAGGACTGCCGGGATGTCTGCACGCGGAATCGAGCGCAAGGAGTCGCCCGGCTCGGCGTTACAACCCTCCGCGTTAGCAGGGGGTGATCTCTCGGCCGAGGGGCCGAGGGACGTACGCTAGTTAATTATCGCCGAGTCAATGCTACGCAATTATCGTTACGGGAGGGCCAATCGTTGGCAATAATTGGCGGACTTCCTATTCGCGACGTACATAACGAAATAATAATAACTCTCCGCCAGCGTCGTTGCTGTATGCACTCGGGAATTGGGACGGCTGTTACTGTAGTTCAAACTTGGCTTTTAAGCACTGTTGAGACAAACCAACATTTTTTTTAAGTCATTTTTTTTTAAGAGATGGTGTTGTCGGCCTTTCTTATGTTTACCAAATTAGAATGACTCATTCGGGGGAATGTACATCGTGATGAGAAATTTTACTATTGTATTTTTGCAAATATTTTTTGTTTTCTAAACACGATTTTTCGTCTTCAGGTGCGTCGAATATTTACCCAATTAGGATAACTCATCCGGGGGAAACGTATATCGTGATGAGAAATTTTACAATTTTTTTTTTTTGTTGCAAATCGTACTTCCGTCTATATATAATATTTTTGTTTTCAAAAGAAGTTATTTTGTCTTCAGGCACGTCGAATATTTACCAAATTAGGATGACTCATCCGAGGGACACGTATATCGTTATGAGAAATTTTACAATTTTTTTTTGTAAATTTTACTTTCGCCTATATATATATTTTTGTTTTCAAAAGACGTTATTTCGTCTTCAGGCGCATCGAATATTCACCAAATTAGGATAACTCATCCAGAGAAACGTATGTCGTGATGAGAAAGTTTACAATTTTTTTTTTCTCGCGAATCCTAATTCCGTGTATGTGGTTTTTCTTTTTCAAAAGAGGTTATTTCGTTTGCGTGTTTCAGAGGGTTAAGTAAATCTTTCGCAGGATACTTGGGCCGTGATTTTTGAATAAATGATAAGAGAAATCTGAATACCAAAATGTGTGTTTTTTTAAAAATTACCTCTCTTTAGTGGTATTTTTACCATAATCGTTTAAAGAATCCATTAACTGATTTTTATACATTTTAAGTTTTTGTCCTTTCATCGAGCCGCCTTATAAATTTCATTTTAAGTAAAGTCTTAGCCAGCTGTGAGGAAAGGATATCTAATTTCTCGTGAATGAAAGTCAACATAGGACGTATCTATTGCCCTCGATGCTGTTTCCCGCTGGCACAGGTACTATAAGAAGCGTACGGTCACGAGCCAAGATGATAATAATCTCGCCTGTGCCAAGGACACTTGTCACGTGTTCTCGAGGGTAAAGAAACCACCCCCAACCCACACGGGGATAATTTAGGGATGAAATGTATGCATAAATATGGTTACTTCATTTTTGCCAAATACACAATGCACGCCGTTTATTCGTTAAATATTTTACACATTTTTCGTTTACATCCGTGTCCTTGCTTTTCATATTTTTTTACGTATGTAAGGACTCGCGAATCTCAAAAGTTATGTGTGAAGCGTACAATAAAATAAAATTAAAATAAAACAAAAATAAAACTAAAACTAAAATAAAACTGAAACTAAAACTAAAACTAAAACTAAAACTAAAATAAAACTAAAACTCAAATAAACATCAAACTAAAATAAACATAAAACTAAAATACAAATGAAACTAAAATATAAATAAAATGTGAAAAAATTCTAAACTTATTAGTCAATCGTTGACGCTACCTCGTCGATATCTTCACGATGAAGTGCCAAATTTCTGGGAAAAGCTGGCACGCTGCTGACAGTGAGACCCTTCAAATCCTTGAGGTCTTTGAGTGCACCGAGGGCGTTTAGGTTATCCTTTAAATTCGCCAAATTCTCCTTGAAGTTTAAGTTTGGATTTAGCACCGTTTTACCGAGTACAGCACTCGCCAACAGGCTCTTGTAAAGATCGTTTGGCAGGATAAATTTTTTTTCCCTATCACCGGCACCGTCTTCCTTGCTCGAGAACGCGTCGTTCGAGGACTCGCTGTCGACCTCGACCGACGAGTTCGACACGACACTCACCGTTGACATGATTCGATTTTGTATCCTCTTTATTATCAAACTTTCGTCTCCGTCCGTTGAATACCCATTATTTTTTATCACCGTGATATACAATGTCGAGTCACGATATACTACATATTTAAAATATATGCACTTGGATTAAAAACGCCAGTGTAAACAATACCGGCATGCGTTTATGTCGATTTATATTTTTCTTTATTTTTATTTTTTTGTCGTTTTACAATCGTCGGTTAAATAATTCACTTAGAGTCTACGTATAAATATTAAGTTTCTCTTTATTGTGTGAAACTTCACTTCCTTTTATTACTTCGCTCGTTATAATTCCCTCGGATAATCATCCCGAGCGTCTTATACCGTTATGATTGTTAGTCGATCAGTGTCGTATTTTATCTTCACTATTGGACAGGTTTTTTTCGTATCTCCTCGCACGTTCTTACAATTAATTTATCAACGTAACTGAGCTATTAGTATTTATTTATCTCTACGCCCTACGCAGTTATCAATGTTTTATCAATTATCTTCTTCAACTTCTTCCTCCCCTTTCGTTCGTCATTTACTTATATTTTTTTTGTTGATAAACAATCGTCGGTGCGTATTTTGCTTTAGGAACTTTGCGCGCGCAGCTCATTACACAGGTCTGCCCTCTAATTGGCTGGCTAATTAACGCGGGAGCTTGGGCCACGAGGTTTTCACGTCCATATTTTTTATCTCTTCTCTCTCTTCATTTATTCGTCTGTTTTATTATTATTTTTCTTCCTTTTATATTCTTGCCTCCAAACTCCCACATCGACGTTCTAATAATTAATATCTGTACTTGTTGCTAATTGTGAAAAATAGGAACTTTGGTTTATCGTTTCTTCTCGCCCCGCCCCCCCTCCCGCTCGCTCCTCCTCGTCATACGATTTTCCACCCCATCGTCGCTCGTTGTTTTTCCCGAGGGTTGGAGAGAAAAAAAAAATTTCACGTCAACGCTCGACGTAGCCGGTGTCTGTTCGACATGACGACGACGCTCGTTCCCCTTTCACTCACTGACGTTTCCTCATCGACGAAGAGATTTCTCATCTCGTAGCACCCTCGAGGAATCCTCCCGAGCCCCCGGCAAAGCGGAGCCGCGTGATCCACGATCTCTTCGCCCTCCCGTCCCGATCCTGACGAGCCCAGTAAAAAAATCGTACGCTGCCGCTCGAGCCGTCCACGCGTGTACGAAAAATCTTCGAAATCTCGGCGAGTCTCTTCATAGCGATGACAATCAATAATTCATAATTGTACTCCGGAAAAATATACTCTACATTATTCGTCACTGCGGGCGCCTCGAACCCTCCCGTTTCTCCCTCTCGTCCCGACCGGAAGTTCACTCACGTGCTCCCGAAGCTTCGTCGCGAGGGTCGTTTTTTGATTTTTTTTTTCGAAATTTTTAATTTCAATAAAAAATCGTTTGATTCTCATTCCCGACCGATTAGCGGATTCGGCGCGAGCGACAAGCGTGCGTGAGATATCGGGTTAGCGGTTTCTTGGAAGTAGAGTCTCTCAGTCTGTTTCTTATATGAGCGCGACCGGGGGCGAACCGCGCGACTGGTTGATGCAGTCCGCGGCAGAGCATAAGGAAGCGGAAGCCGGCGGTGCTCTCTCTCTCTCTCTCCCGCGTTTCTCTCCTTCGCTCTCTTCCGTCTTCTCCGTTTCTCTCCCTTACGTCTCTCTCCTTCTCGCCCGGAGAGAGCGAGCCAGAGCGCTGCCAAGGAAAGAGGCGCGCACGCTTCGCCGCTGCCGTCGTTGTCGTCGTCTTCCTCCTCGTCTTCTTACTCTCCTTTCTTTTTATCCTTCGTTTTTTTTATTCCGCTCCGTTCGCCGCTGGGAAAAATCGTCCGTAGGATAGAACGCGAGGCGAATAGATCGAAGCAGGGAAGGAGCGAGAGCGTCGCAGGAGCGCCCGCTGTGGGAGGGAAAATAAGAAAAAGAAATGACAAAAAAAAAGACCGAAAAGAAAATAAGAAAGAAGAGAAATAAAAAAAAGAAAAATAAGAAAAAGGAGAATAAGGAAAGAGGAGGAAAAAAAATAAGAAGAGACTCGCGAAAGGCGAGTGGGTGCGAGCGGGATAGAAATCGCCGAAAGACGGTGGAGAAAGTGGGCGGCGAGAGTGGGGGGCGGGAGGGGGGTGGGTGGGGGGGGGGGCGAAGAAGCGAGAAGGTATCGGGAAGGAGAGAGAAACGGCTATCCCGCTACCATCGCGAAGAAACAGATAAATATAGATATTTTCGTTCAAGTCGGTGTGGGCGCGAGAAAAAAGGGGGTGGTGTACGAAGGCGCGCGGAGGGGCGGTTGGGGGGGGGCGCAGGTTGCACTCTCTCCCGTTCGTTTATTTCGTCTCGCTCGGTCTCGGTCTCCGTCCGATCGCCTCGGTCTCTCTCCGTTTCAGCCACCGTAGTCGTGTGCGAGAATTGGAAAAATGGAAATAATAAGAGTTTCTCGGGGTGCAAGCGGGTGGCTTCCAACCCTCTTACGCCTCGCGCGGCGCTGCGGCTGCTGGGGGCGCGGGCGCGGGGGCCGAAGAGGCGGAGGAAGCGCCTCTCGCTCGCTCACGCTCGCGCGCCTCTCCTCTTCTCCTCACTGACGTTGCCGATGGTGGTACCAACTTCTAAGGAAAGAAGGGGGGTCCTCTCTGTAACAGCGAGTTGCGCAGTGCAGCCTGCGCGAATTTTTCAAGCCCCCCCCCCTCCCCCCCGCCTGGCGGGAGGGACGAGGATTCTATACTTTCGAGGGCTCTATTTTTCCTCCCCGTGTCCGCGTGTGCTTCCTCCTTTCCTCGACTGTTGCCACCACCCTCCGAGACGCGCGGCCGCGCGGGGCAAGACGGCACCGTCCGGCAGGGTGCACATTTTTATTCACGCAAACGTCAATTTTATTCCGCGTGCTTTATCGTTCGAATGTTCGTGATTGGCGCACGGGTTTCGTTGAACCGAGGCAAATGCCTTATTTTTTTGTCGCTCGAAAAACAAGCTTTCAAACTTTTCTCACTCGCTGGAACCTACCATTTTTTTTTTCTTGATTGCAGAATTTTTATTTTAGTGTCAACGAACGTTGTAAAAGATGAAAACAAATTGGTATCCAGCGGTGGAGAGAGGAAATGACTTTTACCCAAAAATGGACGAGACATTTTTATTAAAGGCAAAAACAACTTCTCAAAATTTCTCACCCGTTGAGACTCGCAATTTTGTTTCTCGAGTGCAGAATTTTATTTTAGTGTCAACGAACATTGTAAAAAATGAAAAAAAAATTGGCCTCCTGCAGTCGAGAGAGGAAACGACTTTTTTCCAAAAATGGATGAGAATTTTTTAGTAAACTCAAAAACAACTTCTCAAAATTTCTCACCCGCTCAGACTCGCAACTTTTTTTCTCGATTGCAGAATTTTATTTTAGTGTCAACGAACGTTATAAAAAATGAAAACAAATTGGTCTCCAGCGGTCGAGAGAAAAAATGACTTTTTCCCAAAAATGGATGAGAAATTTTTATTAAACGCAAAAACAACTACTCAAAATGTTTCACCCGCTGAGACTCGCAATTTTTTTTTTTTTATTGCAGAATTTTATTCTATTGTCAACGAACATTGTAAAAAATGAAAAAAAAATTAGTCTCCCGCGGTCGAGAGAAGAAATGATTTATCCCCAAAAAAATGGACAAGAATTTTTTGTCAAACGCATATATATGTTACCGCAAAGATCCTGAAAGTTCTGTATGTCCAATATATTTTCAATACAATTGCTTCCATGTTGTTAAAAAAGAAAAAAAAATCGAAGACTTTAACGCATCTCGGACATGTGCGCAATTTACGCCGATAACCAATCGACGCAGACCGTTTATCCTCCGCACATGTATGGAACGACGCTCGACAACTGCCCCTTCGAGAGCGCAGCCTCCTCCCCCTGCCCTCTAGGTGCACCCCTACAACACTCGCGAAAGTGGGGTGAAGCCACGGCGAACGAGAGCCGCACACATGCACACACATCGATATCGGACGCGACGAACGTGTGTGCGAGAGTTCCTTCTCTTCTTTCTTTCTCTTCGGCCTCTGGAGCCGAGACTGTGTACACCGCGTGTACGTACGAGGGAAAAAAGCTCTGCAAGAAACGGGGCACCGATATATGTATTTTTATATACATATATGTATGGACACACAGACACACATATATATAGATATTTATATGTGAGCGGGAGAGGTGAAATAGGGGGGTCGAGATACACGAGAGCATGCACGTAGCCAGTAGAGAATAGGCGAACGGGGGTTGATAGTGGGGTTGAAACTCGACAGAGACACCCCGCAACCAGTGAATCCAACATGGCCACTCCAAGTCGCACGGAACGACTTTCCACATTCTCGATGAATTAACCCTTAGACCGTAATAATGCTCCGATACATAGTTAAAGCCTTCACGTACGGTAAACGGTTTTTTGCCCAGTCACGTCTGCGCTCATTTCTTCTGGCGGCAAGGAAGATATGGGCGTGAGTTATCAATCTTTATTTTTTTTTTCTGTCTCATGAAAAAAAGAATCTTAAAGTATTTCCGGGCATTTTTTTCAGGTTCTTTATTTATTTTTTCTTACTGCGGTTTGTTGAATATACTTTTTAGGTGAAGTTGCACATAATTTGTGTATTTTTTAATATTTAGTGACGTATGTGTCCGGGCACATATGTAAAAAATTATTGTTCGCGTATATGAAAAGTTTATAAATTATGTAACATATATACTGTCCCGCGAAAAACTTGATATTTTAAATATAATTTGAATACATATTTAATATATTTAACATATACTAAAAACTAACGGTTATGTTGGTTCGCACGCTTCGCGCGCTCCCCGTATCTGTATGTCTGTGAGTATCTGTGAATATCTGTGAGTAACTGTGAGTAACTGTGAGTAACTGTGTGTAACTGTGAGTAACTGTGAGTAACTGTGAGTAACTGTGAGTAACTGTGAGTAACTGTGAGTAACTGTGAGTAACTGTGAGTAACTGTGAGTAACTGTGAGTAACTGTGAGTAACTGTGAGTAACTGTGAGTAACTGTAAGCTTCAGTGAATATCTGTGAGTAACGGTGAGCAACTGTGAGTATTTGTGAATGTATGTGTGAGCATCTATGAGTACCTGTGAGCAACTGTGAGTATTTGTGAGTACATGTATGAGTACATGTGTGAGTATTTGTGAGTATTTGTGTGAGCTTTATTTCTATGTAGATATATAAAAATATATTATTGATATACTTTTTGGGCATAACTTTTTTACCGTGCCGTTATCAGTAGACATCGGTGCTTCCCTACAACAGTCGTCACATCCCTTTCACATCTCCGGGCCCTTTTTCGTGCAGATTGTCACAGAACCTTCTGCCGATGGAATCATCTTACCCGCGAGAGGTAGGTCACCCATATTTTGCCACTAACTTAACGGGTAATCATTTCCGATGTATCGATATTTCCAGCTCATAAAAGCTCATCAGCCTCCGAGCTCGTATCTTGCTATATCGATGTCCAATTAATAGTCGACGTCTGATTTTCTACCGGGCAGCTTCGCTTCACACACGAGGCTCTGACGTTTAGCGTGTGTATCACGCGGAGAGCAAAGACGACGAGTATTATCTATGCCTCGTTGGTTTCAGGCCCGTCATATATTAGCCATGAAAATTCGGTGCAAACGAGAGACAGGTAGCAGGATAGCGGCCTTTGGGATCCACGTGAGAGAGAAACGGACGGAGAGTGTTCGCTCTTGTGCATACGAACCCTTTCACGCCATACACCCTTCGCCACGATTAATCCAACAACCACATGAGCACAGCACACGTGGATTTCAACGCGGGAACGTGACGAGTCTCGAGTCCCGGAGATATAGTTTTGGATAATGTACCGTTGGGAAGTTTAAGACATTTTTTTTTGTTTTTTTTTTATTTCACGAAATTTTTTTAACGTTTTAATCGAATGAAGCAGATTTTTTTTTTTACAAGGATGAAGTTCCAAATACATCGGTTATTAATGCATTTTGTTTTTAATTGAAAGGTTTAATTGAGAACATTATAATAATCGTTGTGTCGAACGAATTTTTAGCAACCGAGCTGAATTTCGTTATAACTTTTCGGAAGGATGATAGATTTGAGTTTAATATTCTGAAAAATTATTTGGATTATTACACTCGATACCGAAATATCGATGGGCAAAGATGGACAGGATTAATTATTTTGACCACTCATGTCGATCCAGGATTTCAGTTCTCGAGGGAGTTTCGTCCGATAACGTTATTCCGATCGTTGGATATCAGAGACCTGCACACATATTCAATTTACTCTGTGACCCAGAAATGTTCGTTATGCTACATTATTTATATAATTCGCCTGATATTGATTTTTTCCCCTATTTCGCTGAATTTAGCGACAACGGAATTTCCTAAGGTTCCTTTAACATGACAACTTTAATTTATTCATCGGAGATCGGTGTTTACAAAAATACATGACGAGTGGAATCAAGAGTGACAACTTTCGAATCCACCTTTTTATTCCACTTGCCGACTCCAAAATGGATTTTACGCCAGCAATATAATTTTATCAATAATTTGTCAATAAATTATCAATAAATTACCCAAAATGCCGATTATGTACGTGTATATTTCGAAAAAAAAAAAAAAAAAAAAATCCACCTGGCTCGAGAGTTTCCGATTGTCACCGGCCGTTCGTGGGCCATCGACTGTTGCGCGGCCGACGACTGTGCTCCTTATTTTTCCCATCGAAAACGGTTCATCCCCAATTACCATTATCCCATTGACATGCATATCGCTTCACACTGCGGTAAGGCAACCACTCCGGACCCGCCCGTACCTTCTTACACCACTACTCTTACGGTATTCTTTATTTATTTATTTTATTTTATTTCTTTCCCTACCGCGCCTTAAGCAGCCCTATCAAACCTGTCGGTGGCCGCGCGCACCGTCCCAGCATTATGCTCGACGCATCTTTTTCTTTTTTTTTTCTCTCTTTCCGCTATACCATTCCGCACCTATACACCGCATAATATATCCTCGCATCCATTCTCATGTATAGAAGCCGAGTGAGGGAAAGAGATCGTCTCGCACCCTCCAACGCCGTAACACTGCGGTGAGTACACAAAATATATTATTTGTGTTTTGGTTTTTCGGGGCGTTACCCGGAAGAAGGTCCGTGATGCACGCACAATTGGCCGTATGTGCGACGCCGAACTCGAGACTCTCTATTCAACCCCCCCCCCCCTCTCCCTGCCTTCACGAAGTAGCGTAACGTTAAATTTTACATCCTTATTTTTTTTTATTTGTCGATGAAAAAGAATTGAAGTACATTCCATTTACTCGTAAAAATTGTCAATCTCTATATTTCGCAGGGGCAAGCGGTGGTCGCGGCTGTGTCTTTACCGCGGGCGACTCGTCGCGTGTCTCGTGACGGAGATCGCATGAGAAACAACCCCTTCCATTGGAATATCAGGCATTGCCCTCTGTCGAAAGCTCCGTCGCTCATGTCTGTCGTCGACGAGTACAGGAGTGCACGACAAATTCTATATCGCCGTTGTAATTCTATATTTCTCGTACAGAGCTTAGAGAAAGGGACACTCGAAGTCGCGGGAAGGTTGAGCGACGCTTCGGAAAAATCGGGCCAAAGTGTTGCGGGCGTCAAGGAGTGTTCACGAAAGGGTCGAACCGTTTTCTTTTTTTTGGGAAAAATTGTTTCATTGTTTGTATTTATATACGACATATAAATAATTCTATACAATAAAGTCTCAAGCTCATTCATGACGGCCGCTCCGGGCCGCGGCTCGATTTTGAAAGTCCATTGTTTTACGAGCTGCAACCTATCAATGTCATACGACAAAACGTCACGTCCGGTTTGCAAATATCAGTTTTCGACCGGAAGTAACGCCACCCGGAAAAATTTGAAAAAATTCTTTGTCACTACCGGTTTCAAAAACGCAGTTTTCGACCGGAAGTGACGTCGTACGGGTGAACGTCACCTCCGGTTTACAAATCTAAGTTTGTGACCGGAAGTGACGTCATACCGGAAATACCGTACTACTGCTTTGAAAATTACCATTTTTCGAAGTGTTTCTACCGGTTTGAAAATCTGATTTTTCGACCGGAAGTACGTCACTTCCGGTTTGGGAATATCATATTTCGACCAGAAGTACGCCACTTCCGGTTTTGAAAACTCATTTTCCGACCGGAAATACGCCACTTCCGCTTTGGAAATCTCATTTTTTCGACCGGAAGTGACGTCATACCGGAAGTACATCATTTTTTCGACCGGAAGTGGCGTCATATCGGAGATACGTCACATACGGTCGAAGAACCGGATACAGCGTAATAAATGGAAACAGAGTCGAGCAAGAGGATGAAATTCGGAAATGCCGGTGAACGAGACTGCGACGACAACGACGATGAGGCGAGAGACCGGGGCTGAGGGGTGAAAATTAAAGAAGCACTAAACCAGGCGCTAAACTGAAGAACCACTTGTTGAACCAGTTGGAGATCTTTCTCTCTCGCGTTGCCGGTGCCGCGGCTCGGTCGAGCGCGAGGGAAGGTAAACGCGGCACGGTCTCGTTGTAGGGAAAGTGAACGAGATAGTACGCTGGGGGGTGCGAGAGCACGGATATGCAGATGAGGGAAAACCCCCTGTGTAACTAACTTCTAACTTTTCCCGGTAACGGCCGGCAGCCTTCCGCGCTCCGACGTTCAAGTGAGACAGAGTGAATGATATAGACCAACCTGAAGATTAAATCCAATCCCGCTCACCTACAACTCGTCCTATTAGTTTCTTTTTTGTTTGACTTTCATACGTCTCGGATAAAAACTTCTGTTGATAATTTTTTGATACTTCCCTAGTAGACATTTTAGAACTTCCAATCGAGGACTGATAAGGGCCTGGAAAGGCCTTTTTTAGGGTCTTATCAGGCCCCAATTTAGAGCTCCGAAATTTCTATCAGACATTATACTATATGAAGTTTCGATTCGAGACCTTTCGACACACTTTTATTCGCATAATTTGCCAAGACGTTCAGCCCTAAAAGACACATTCGCTTTCCACCCCTATCTTCATATTTGAGTTCCTTGGCATAAAAAAATATTTTTCAGCTTGTTGAGAGCGAAATCGATACGACTGGATGCAAGCAACATTTATGTCGAAGCGCACAGTAAAAACGATTTGTACATTTAACGAACCTTTTTGTCCACAAACACGTCCACAATTATTTTGTTGTTAATTTCACAAAAAATAGTTGTAAAATTGACAGACAGTTGTAAAATGCACAAGATTTTTTTTGTAAAATTAACATGAAAAAATTGTGGACCTTTGTGGACAAGAAACGTTAGTACCTGTTTTACTGTGTGTAATGTCGGTTTCGTCGACGCTGTAAAAATTGAAAACAGCAGTTTCAAAGCTGAAGATCGGGAATCTGATGGAAGGCAAGGTAGGTCTTCGCACCCTTGTTTTCGTCGTTCAAATTTGTCCAGAATTCATGTTTTTTAATTTAACATTTTGTAAATTAAACCATTTTTTTATTCAAATTTATACGTCGCGCCCTAAGCGATTTGTCCGTCACGATTTCACGTCGATTTTACAATCGGCATGTACTTTGCAGAGTCTCGTAATTAAATACTCCGGGTTCACTGCACTCATTTGTTCCCTTCCACGGTTAAGTGGACTTCAAATAAAGACTATATATGAACAATCGACATAAAAAAAAAATTGTTTGCTCGGTCCTCACTGCAGCGAGCAGCGAATACGATTTTTTCGCAATTCACTCGTCGCTCCTATTTTCCTCCGTTCATATATATATTTTTCTTTCTTTTTTTTTCATCCTTCGGGTACTTCTCCCTCTCCCAAAGCCCGGGAAGAGAGCTCCTTTAAACCGAAGAAAGGGATGCCTGGCGCCGGTACGCCGGCGACGACGAGTCTCGACCCAGATATCTCCCGCGTCTCCTCGTCGTCTCTCCTCCGCCTCCTTCTCCTGTTCTCTCCATATCTCTTTTTTTTCCTTCTTATTTTCTTTTACTTTCGCGCTGCAAGCCATGCAACCTCCGCTCTCCTCTCGAGCAAACCCTTCCTCTCCCCCCCCCCTGCGAATTCTCCGTCGCTCGTATTCTTGGGGTAGGTTTTTACACCCACTCGTACGACCTGCGTAGTTCTGACCATCGGTGAACAAACATATAATATATTTTTATTTTTATTAATTTTTTTTTTACAATTAAAAACAAACAAGAAATCTGGCGAAATTTTATGTTGATCCCAAGATTCGCAGTCGTACTTTTATTTTGCGTTCCACAATACGTGAATACGCAATACCCGGTGCGACTTAAAAACCATAAATTAAACCTTCGGGTACCGGAGTCGCGCTGAGCGAGGACTACGGTTCCAGACGACTCGAGCCGGATCCTCGAACGAGTACACCCAGAAAAATGATTTATTTGATGGCCACCGTTTATTTGGGTTAGCAAAATGTTTATTTGATTTAAATAAATCTTTATTTCATTTAAGTAACTTTTTACTTAATTTCAATAAATATTTAAATATTTTTTCTGTTTTTACTTACACTGTAAGTAGTACTCGTATAAAAATCGCTATGTCTCAAAAAATATTGATGATATCGATGTTCGGATAAATACTCTTTGAAGAGTGATATTATTATCATATTACGATATAATATCACTCTGATATTATAGTGATATTATAGTGATATGATATAATAGTTGACGATATTATATTTCTGTAAAATAATATTTTTGTCGTCAGTATATAGTGCCTTATTGTTATACGAAATTAATATTTACGTCTCAGCTCACGGAGCCCGGGGCCTGCGTAGTCGCGCTCGGCGCGTGGATGCAGTACGTGAAGGTGCGATAGAATCTGGAAGGGCCGTCATTACTTGTACGCCCTGCATACTCCTGCCCATTGGTGAACAAACATATTAAATATTGTGATTTATATTCATTTTTAAAAATTTTTTTACAAAAAAAAAAAAACAATTCGACCAAAATCCTGAGTTGATCTCACGTTTCGCAGCCATTGACTCGTACGATGTGCGTACTCCTGCCCATTGGTGAACAACTGTATTAAATATTTTTATTTTTATAATTTTTTTCTTGTAATAAAAAAAAAAAAATTCTAGCAAAATTTTAAGTCGACCCTAAGTTTTGCAGTCGTACTTTTATTTTGCGTTCCACAATGCGTGAATCCCATCGTGCGTGGCCTTACCCGGCGCGATATAAAATAATAAATTAACTCGAGCTGCGATAGAATCTGGAAGGGCCGTCATTGGCCGGTGGCCCTCGGGGCCCTCCCCCCGTTTTATATACGGCGAGAAGCTTTATCGCAAAATGCGAATCTACCGCGTCTCTCGTTCCGTAGAGGAAGAAAGGGCGAGGGAGGAGGGAGGGGTCCGCTACCAGTATGCACATGCACCATGTGAATCAACCGCAAATGCAGCAACCATTTTGAATTCATACGTCATGCGTTCCCCTCGGTTTCTACGATGTACCATGTATTTATGTATTAGGTACATATATGCAGGACGAAAAGGGAGGGAACCGGGCATCCGTAAATGGGCTAACGTCCGACGATGCGGGGGAAAATTGTGGAAAAGACATGGCATTTATTTACCGCCAGGATAAAAAAAAATATAAAGAAAAAATGTTGCTAATTAAAAATTTTCGAAACGACTTATTCATTACGTTCGTAATTTTTTTTTATACTTTCTCATGCCAAAAGCCCTCGACGATAAAATTTAAGAGAAAAATAAGTGTTAAACGGAAATGTGCGATTGTTCAAATTTGGAGGTTTATTCCCGTTGCGAAGAATGACCCGGTTACGGAGGGCACGGAAATCTTTCGTCTATTTCTATACGAGTCTGTTTTTACAATACCAGTTTTTATCCGTTAAAAAAAAGTAATGATATTGGGGACAGTTTTGAAATATCGTGGATATTGGAATTTCGTCACTCGTCGTTCCGTAGCTACGACCGATGCATTTTTTTCCACGCCGATAACGAATCTGTCGTCAAATTTATTCCTGCATTAATCCTGCGATATTTCATATCTTCATAAAATATTAATTTCGACTCTTGTCTTCATCATTACATTACTCCGTCCGGTGGTAACAATTCGCAGCTTCTTTGTAGTGAAATCGATAGGACAGGATGTGAGCAACACGTCGGTCTCGATCACACACATTAGTTTCAATTAATTTAATAATTACGAGCTCCATTAGCTAATTCCAAAAATCTCCGAGTCCATTGGACATGCCTGGTCTTCCCGGATAACTACTTCATACCCAGATTTAATTTGCCCCGAAACAAAAAATTAATTTTGTTGGAATTACAATTCGAAACGTGTTCTCCAAAGTGCAACGATTTTTTTTTATCTTCAAAAAATCCCATCATATAGTTCTGCTTGTATATTTCTTGCCGTAGAACATAATAGTTGCTGAGTTTTCCCGCGATTCCATCGAGAATCAAAGGAACAGTTTTTAAAAAATACGCAAAATCACAAATTTTTGCAATATTGCACGGAAAAAAAATATCAATGATTCGAGTAAAATTTGCTTGCGGGCTGTCAAAGAAAAAAAAATGTTGTTTCAATTCATCTTTGAATTCGTCCAATTTCATACCGAATTGAGACGATAACATGTCACCTTGACAGTCTTGCCGTCGTTGTTTCAACATCATATGGAATTGTAAGAATTGAAAGTCGAATTGAAACAAACATTTTCTTCTTCGACAGCCCGCGAGCGATTTTTTTTCGGTGTGGATATAAAAATTCATTAAAAAGTTTTTCTTTACTCGTCGCTCAGGGATTACGCTTAATCTATTTTTCACACTGATCACGAATCCACACTGATAAAAAAGTACAGTTGAATCAACTAAGATTCGGACAGGGACGTTCAAATAAATATTTAGTTGGTCGAACAAAATATTGTAAAATGATTCAAAAATATTTTGGTGAAATCACCCAACAAATTGTTGAACTAACTCATTTTTTAGCTGTACCAACAAAATATTTCGTCGAACGTCCGTCCCCGAATATTGGTTGATTCAACCGTATTTTTTTATCAGTGCACCACTTAGGTTCCTCCTCAATATTTACCTTGCGAGGTGCGAATTTTAATTTTTTTAATTTTACAAAATGTGAACGTTTGGATCGATCCTTGTCAAATTTAATATGGAACATAGCCCCATAATATAATAAAATGTTTCATAACAACAAACGAACTTCGGATCACTGAAGCGTGAAAACCTTGGATCTCCCCGAGATGTTCCAGTTTTCGGGACACGACTCTTTCGCCTTTAAAATTTTATTCATATATCCTCGAAACCGCGCGCAGCCACCGGGAATGCTTTAGGTATCGAGGTACGGAGACCCCAGCGGCGTACCTAAATTGTCGAAGGTATGTGTACGACGGAACGAGGGTGATGCGTGCGCCGAACGTTGGTCCTCGTGGCGCGAGTTCTCGAAAGCTAAGGTAAAAAGTTGTCTGGGGCGGCGTCTAGCCGGTGTCTATCGATTATCTTCTAGCTTTGTCAGTTTCAACTCACAGTCGATCTTATCGCGAGCCTTCCGTCTTTTTCCCTCTGCCCTCGGAGCTCTCGCGCTCGTGGGGTGCGAGAGCCCTCGCTTTCGTGCCGTTCTCGTCTCCGCCGTCGGTGCCGTTCTATACCCTCCCCCCACCAAAACTCGAGCACTTTTTTTCCTCCACTCCGCTGCTCCGAGCTCCTGACCTGTCGCAAACATCATCCACGCATCGGCCCAGACTCTTCCGTCGCTCTGGAGCATCGGGAAACCAAAGCGTTGCCCTGCTGTTGGCTTCGAGCCTGCTAGAGAAAGCCTCGATTTTTGTCATCGATAAACCAATCGATGCGGAATATGAGAGATTTTGATGATTACGCATGTTTCTGCACTCCGATCGTCGTCAGCTGTGCGTCAACATTATCTACCCTAATCACAAAGTACCGATTACAGTACGATTACAGTTATTGTATAGACAAGGATCTCGGTGTAAAGAATCTAACGAGTACACCAGCACTGAGACAAAAAGTTGTAAAATAATAACAATAATAGTAAGAAACATTATTATTATTACTAGTGCTTATGTTGGCTCGCGCGCTCGCAGTATCTGTGTGATTGGCTATGAGTATCCGTGAGTATCCGTCAGCATACGTGAGAATCCGTAAGTATCCGTGAGTATCCGTGAGTATCTGTGAGTATCTGTAAGTATCCGTGAGTATCTGTGAGTATCCGTGAGTATCCGTTAGTATCCGTGAGTATCCGTCAGTATACGTGAGTATCCGTGAGTATCCGTGAGTATCTGTGAGCATGCGTAAGTATCCGTCAGTATACGTGAGTATCCGTGAGTATCCGTGAGTATCCGTGAGTATCCGTGAGTATCTGTGAGCATGCGTAAGTATCCGTCAGTATACGTGAGTATCCGTGAGTATTCGTGAGTATCCGTGAGTATCTGTGAGTATGTGTAAGTATCCGTGAGTATCCGTCAGTATCCGTGAGTATCTGTGAGTATCTGTAAGCATCCGTGAGTATCTGTGAGTATCTGTGAGTATCTGTGAGTATCTGTGAGTATCCGTCAGTATCCGTCAATATCCGTGAGTATCTGTGAGTATCCGTGAGTACCCGTGAATATCCGTGAGTATCTGTGAGTATCTGTGAATATCGGAGTATCTGTGAATATCGGAGTATCTGTGAATATCGGAGTAAGTGTTCAATCGACACGAACTTTATTATTATGTAGACATATAATTAATACTTATTATTAACTATACATATTAATTATGTGTAACAATAATAATAATTATGATTATTACAAGATATGAAAAGGCTGTATATATGCTGACTTGTGCGCTGGATCGGTCAACGAATTAAATCTTAAAATAAGCTACGACAGCCATTGCAACTTTCGGTCTTCATCGTCAAGCTACATCGCAAGATATCAATATTTTTAAGCTTCTTCGTAGTGAAATGGAGATGACAGGATGCGAGCTACGCGTCTGTCGACCTGCCACGCCGATGTGCAGCAATCGCAATGTCCAGAAGTTAAATGCATCGGACTCCGGCTCCGCCAGATCCACTTATGCTCGTCCCGGAGTCAACGATAGTTTCCTCGCCCAGCTGATTCGCGAGGCGCGTAAAAACACGCGTAACTACGCAGCGGGGCAAATGGGGAGGGGATAGGACATAGATGCGAAGCGGACGGGTCGTGACCTAGGCCGTCTTGAAGGGCAGACATTTTTTAATCGATAAACCCTTGGTTCCCACCTCCGTCCACCATTCTTTCGCTGGTATCGCCACGTCGCTCTCCGCTCTCCCTGGGCCTCCTACGCGCTTATCGCAGACGGCGGAGGACCGCGGAGTTCGCTGACTGGAGGGCGAGGAGCCTCGCGACCGAGAGAAAGTGAGAAATAAATGAGCGGAAAAATCCCGCGGGTGAACAAGAGCGAGACGACGTATTCAGACTCGTCTGCGTAACCCTCCGCCAGTCGCGCCGTCGATTCGTACCACCTCAGCCTAAATAAAGGCCCATCCCTTAAAGACGATATCCTCGAAAACATTGTTAAAGAGGATGTCCCGTCGGCCGCGACGGCGAGATAGTTTACGGCTGGTTTATTCGACTTTTTTCCCTTTCAGACGTCAACGTCAACGTTTCGTTTATGCATTCGTTTGCGTCTCGCTCGCGGAAAAACAACGTTTGCATTACTTTCTCATAATGTCACTGTATTCGCGACGCTTTGCGAATTGAGGAACATTGTGAGAAAACGATATGAAAATTATAATTTTCAACTTTTATGAGGAGGCGATATCACGATTTCGATTCTCAACTTTTTTCATTCGGACATCAACATCACAGCTCCGCGTTTTTGGCTCATACTTGCTTATGTGTCTTCTTTTATTGAGTTAAAAAAAATCCTTTCAGACATCAACGTCAACCCTTCGTTTATTCTTTCGTTTGCATTGCTTTCTCATAATGTTCCTTTATTCGCGAAGCTTTGGGAATAGAGGAACAGTATGAGAAAGCGATATGAAAATGACAATTTTCAACTTTTATAAGGAAGCGAATGAAAATTTCGATTTTCAACTTTTTGCATTCAGACGTCATCACAGCTCTTCGTTTTTGGCACATACTGGTTTATTTGTTTTTTTATTATTAAGTTTTAAAAAAAATGTCATTTCAGACATCAACGTCAACCCTTCGCTTATACATTCATTTGCGTTTTGCTCGCGGAAAAACACCGCACATGAAGGGTTAATATCAATAAAAAAAATATTTTGCCAGTAAAGCCTCGCTCATGACGTACCAGATTGCATGAAATCTTTACAGCTCCCCGTTCTCGGCGGATACTTCTTTATTTGTATTTTTTAAGAAGGATTTTGAGTTTTTTTCAAGTTCTTTAAGCATTCGAAAGATTATAAGCGGGAAGATGGAGGACAGTGGAAAAAAAAATTGGGGCCGACGATAGTGGGTGGGTTGGGAAATCCTCGACAGTTTCGCGACGCTGAGGGAAAAGGGAGGAACTAAAAAAAATATTATTTTTCCATTCTTCCGAGGGTGGACGCGACGATAGAGAGCGAGTGGGTGGACGGTGGCGGGCGAGTGTACTGTATTTTCTGAAAAAATAACGTCACCGGTTCCTGCGAAGGGTGAGCTCTACCTCCGGGTGTTTCTCTCGCTGTGCGCTGATAGTCTCTGCGTTATTTTTATTATTTTTCCCTTTTTCTTTTAATTTTCTCGTTCGCCTCCTTTTCTCGTTGTCGTTTCGCTTCCTTTCTTCTTCTTTTTTTTATTCCTTCTCTGGCTTTTTTTGGCGAGAGGTCGCTCGGGTATAATTTCGAAAGATAAACAGCTACCCTCGACCGGAAAGACAAACAAGGCGTGAGCCCAATATCAAAAGCGCGGGTACACTCGGGCTACGTACTCGCGTCCACGGCCTTTCTGTATCGCTATATCTGTTCTGCTGAGTCTCGGAGCAATGCTTCGCCTCGCCTTGCGACACGACAATAAAATTAATGACATTACGGCTACGAGCACGAGCGTGCGCGTCCGCGAGGGCTATCGACGTCCTCACAGAAAAAAACATGTGAGAATCAATTGATTCGATCCATTTTCACCGATATATATTTTTGAGCAAAAATCAAATGCATTTTTTTAAATTTCTTTGACTCATATGTATATATCGTTGTTTTAGTGAAAAAAATCCATCGAATAAGATGCTCTAATCTTTTTTAGTCTATGAAAGGAAGCGAATGATCAATAGCGACAGACTAATTGTACATAAATCGCAATTTCGATTTATCGACTAGAATACAATAAAATTAATGTAATGAATAACGATTTTATTAAGCTATTAACGCTGGAAACATATAAGACTTAATTGGTTCAATCGATTTTCAGCGATATATATTGTTGAACAAAAGTCAAAGACAATTTTTACAAAATTTCATTTACTCATATGTATACATCGTTGATTGAGTAAAAAAAATGCATCGATCTAGATGCTCTAAAAAATAAAGAGAAGTGAATGATCGATTTGAACATATAACTCGTAATTTTGATTTACCGGCTAAAATAAAATAAAGTTGGTGCAATAAAGACAATTTTATAAAGCTAAAAACGCTTGAAACAAGTAAGACCTAATTGATTCAATAAATTACCACCGATAGTATTCATATTTTATTATTATTTATATTGTTGAACAAAAATTAAATGCATTTTCTTAAAATTTCATTGACTCAAGTGTTGATTCACATCGTTGATTCAGTGAAAAAAAAACACCATCGAACAAGAAAGTCAATCAATCCCAACATATAAATCGAATTTCGATGTATTGACTAAAATAAAATATATAAAACAGAGACGGTTTAATGTAGCTTTAAATTTGTGACCAACTTCGTTCGCGGCGGTTATCATCTGGTCGGCGTCGATTCACCGTAGCGACTAGTCGCGATAACAGAAAACAAAACATTCCTTCTCTCGTCGCCATTATAATTATGCTGTAAAGAAAAAAATATGTTCCTCTCACGGAGGAGTCTGACCAATCGTCCGTCCGAGGTCTGCTCCAGATAACGTTCCAGTAGAGAACTCGAAACTTTCTTCGCTTTCTCTCTCCGTCTCGCTCTTCTCGTGCGTGTTTACTCTAATCCGCCTCGGTAAAACTTGTGCGACTAAATTTATTGTTTCTCGGCTAATCCTAACATCAGGTATGTTTTTTTTTCAGGCGGCGATCCAAAGTTGGCGCGGCGATTGTTAAAGAAAGTCGACGAGTAAGTAGAAAAAACGATTCTGTACTTTTTTAACAGATAAGGTGAGTCGGGGTGATATGGCCATGATTTTTTAAACAATGAAAATTAGAGGTTTAACGTTTTAAAAAAAACCTTAAAGTGTTGGTCGTAGCCAACTCTAGAAACATCGAACTGAAGCAATTCACTCAGAACTTTCGTTATTTTCGATGCGTGATTTAATTGCAGCTCGATAAATAAATATTTGCGATCGGCCATATCATCCGGACATTACGGGTGATATGACCATAGTAATAACAGTAGTCGATTAGGCCTAGAGAAGCATAGAGCGATCGCACAAAACACGTCTTAGTATATTTTATGTTGTCTACATGAACTGCAAAAAGACAATAATTACCTCCGTCAAATGTTACGGATGACAAAGTAAAATAAAATATTTTTTAACGTAAATTATAAAAATTAAAGTACTTTCATAGTAAAATTAAAGTAAATTGTTAAAAATAAAGTATTTCCAATGTTTTCAATACACTGAACATTAATTTTTCGTCACAATTGTACATTAAATTAAATATACCAGTTTTTGCATAAAAACTTCCAGACCGGTACATTAAATTTCATACAAATTTTTATTACAGTGTACTGGTACATTAATTTTCATGCAGACTTTTTTTTACAGCGCACACATACTAAAAACTGTGCAAACGGTAGCAGCCATTCGTATCTTACGTTAAAAGATATTATAAGTGGTCACATCACCCTGACTTATCCTCCTTTTTTATGTTTAGCAGATACTTTCCTAACTTCGTCATCCGCCCAATTGTCCGTCTTCGGACCGTCCGAAAATAAACAAATAGTGGCGCGAAAAATCTGAAAAAATTTTTTGAGCTTTGCGATGCCTCAGCGAATTTTTTCCGGTTTTTCAGTTCAGCGTAGGTTAGTGAATGGCACGAAAAAAACCGATTAAAAACATCCATCTTATTACGGCTATAGCCGTGAATAAAAAAAACAAAGCTTCCTCTATGAGGAAGCAAAACAGCGTGATTTGCTCTCAGCGAAAAGCCCCACGGTACGTAAGGTCGTACGCTTGCGTTTCTCGTCCTTTGGTGGAATAGAGTCCTGCAGAGCATGGCTTGCTCGTGGCAGTCCGCGCAAGCAGGCAACTCTGCAATCCCCGATAAACGGTACGCCAGAGCTCTGCCGCGGCGCGCTAGGGGTAGCAACCCCGTAGTCACCCTCGTAGCGATCTGCCTTATCCACGAGGGATAAAATTTCTTCCCGTAAGTTCCATTGTCCCGGGAACAGGATATCCCGTGGGTCCTTCGGGATTCCTTCCCCGCTGAGACCCTCCGAACCGCTCGGTGGTAAGCCCGAATCTCGACTGACCGACGACCCACCCCTTTCAACGCCCCTCAACCCCAATTCTATGTAGAGCCGAAAACACATAAATGGATCCAATCAACCCGGAGCATTTTCCTTCCAGAGCCTCATTTAATTAAACTACCGCCAAAATAACGACGACACTTCAACAGACACATAGCTTACATCCTGGCGTATCGATTTCACTACAAAGAAGCCCAAAAATATGAATCCCGAGCCGAGTTTCCCCGCGCCAAAGACGGGGGTAAAAAACCTACCTGACGTTCTGCGCTCAATCGCTTGAGGAAAAAAATTGCGAACAATGATAATGACAAGCACAAACGTCTTTACGATCTTCGTACTGGATGCGGACGATGCACGGCCGCTTAGTTGCGAAAGACGCTACAGGAGTTATTCATAAATGGAACAGCCACTGCGCGCGTCGCGCGATTGAACCGCGGGCCAGGGATCCGCAGGGTGCAAGGACTCGCCGGTATCATCACCGACATTAGGAACGATCCGCGACTCAGAAGCAGGCGTCGTTCGACATATCGGCGATTAATTTGCAAGTCTATTCGCGCGAACGGGGAGGTGCACGGTCGTTCGTGTAGCGTTCGTGCCGGGATCGCGCATGCGCGTGACGCACTCACACCACTCGATCGGTGAACCTCGTACCTTTTTCATTTACATGTTTAGCCAATATAGCGCGCCGTTTGCTCGTAATCTCCGATGCAAACAAAGGTTAGAAGTTACCTATCAATCACCGGTTCGTCATTGAACCTACCGGTAACCCCGCCGCGCGAGCTGCCTGTTTGCTTACACGCAATAAGTCGGCGTTGCTCTCGCTAACACGTCGGCGAGTTCACACCGCGTGAAGACCGCGACTTCAAATTTCTCGCGATCGATGTTTGCGAATGTGTTTCTTCAGCACAAAAATTCCCGAGCTGTCGCCTTCGTTTTGGGCTAAGATTACCCATTGGCGAAAATTCTCTGTTTTTAGGCGATGCACTCGCTGTGTCGAGCCGTTCACCGACGTCGCGATTTGACTCTACAGCTTACGGTGATCGTAGGATTTCCAACAATTTTTGACAAATCGGAAGGGCGTATGGGCGAGAGATAAAAGTTTCATCTGACTTTTGACTTGGGGTCGGATTTTGAGACGTTGGTTTGAACTTAAGATCGTTCTTGGGATTTGACTTAAGTCTGGACTCAAAGTCGATTGGAGTTCTAGTTCAATCTTAAGTTTGAACTTAAGATCAAACTTAAACACGAATTTAAGTTCAAACTTAAGTTCGAACTTAAAATAGGTTTTAGGGAACACAATGAAGTTCGAGTCGAGTTTCGATCGTAAGTTTGATCTCAAGAGCAGTCGTAAGTTCGATCTGAAAAGCGATCGTAAGTTCGAACTAACGTCTTAAAATTCGACCCTTAGACATGGCCATACATAACTTTGATGTCCAGGGAAGAACGAAAAAGATAAAAATGTATCTTGCACTTTTGGCCTGGACATGGTCGTACATAACTTTGTATTTTTATGTAAATTTTTTTTTTGTTATTGACAAGTTCACATTACAGTGTTTTTCGACGAACTACATTTCATGTCACGAGGGTTTTTTTTTTTTTTTTTGGTGTTGCTGAGTCGGAGATTTTCAATCGATACAGCGTCGTTGCGATTCGATTCTAAAGTTTACGATGATCGTGGACGGTTCACCGAACATCTTAGACCAAACCGCAGTGCGGATGGGCGAAAAATAAAAATTTTACCTGCCTTTTGACTGATATTTTTTTATTAACGATTCACATTAAAGTGTTTATCGAAAAGCTATATTTTATGTCACGAAAGTTTGTCAGTATTGCAAGATCGAAGATTTTCAAATGACAAACAGTGTTCTACAGACTTATTCTATCTTCAGTTTATTATTTTTTCATTTTTTTAGAGTACGCGATTAAAAATTATTTTATGTATTTTTTTATGTATGCGATTAAAAACAAAAAACATGCAATGTCTTGCGTGAAACGTCGAGTCTCGGTGTTAAAACTCGACTTGACAGACTTTCCAACAGTCTGACTGCGTAATAAGTGTAATCCACTGTAGCCCTGAGTTTTCTGTCTCCGAGAGACACGCGCGTATCTCCCACTTCCCTAGAGTCGCGCTTTGACACCGGCAAAAAACATTTCATGGCGGCGAGAGTAATAAAAATAATAATAAAAAAAAAACCGCAACAACAGCTAAGCAATGTGATGTTTGTCAATGTGTTTATTGCACCTTGGAGGCTTCGACACTCATTGTTCACTCGTGCGTGCACACGTTTTGAAATAACATTTCCTCTTTTTTTTTACCATTTACATTGAATTTTTTTCTAGCAGCAGGGAATCGTTCGATTGTTCGACTAATTGTGTAGATCTATATATTCGTCTGGTACGGAAACGTTTCAGAACCGTGTTTTACAACAGTACAACCCCGAGCGGTGGATACCAAAAACTCGCGTCTTCCAGTGTCGCCCGGTTTCGGTATGCGAAAGGCATTTTTTTTCTTCTTCTGAAGGCTTCGACACTCATTGTCCACTCGTGCGTCTACAGGTTTGGAAATAACATTACAACTTTTTTTCCCCCTAGTTACATTACATTTTTTTCTACCAGCGTCGAATCGCCCGATTATTCGACTAATTGTGGAAATCTATATATTCACCTGGTACGTAAACGTTTCAGGATCGTATTTTAGGACTGTACAACCGGGCACTGCACCCAGAAAAATAATTTATTCGACGGCCCCCCGTAAATAAATTTATTTATATATTTATTATATATTTACTATATATTTATTATATATTTATTATATATTTATTTCTTTGCGGGGCGCCGTCAAATAAATTATTTCTCTGGGTGTGCGGATACTAAAAAACTCGCGTCTTACAGCCTCGCCCGGTTCCGGTTTTCGAAAGACATTTTTTTTTTCTTCTTCTTCCGGAGGCTTCGTCACTCATCGCGCACTCGGCGTACACGCGTATTGAAATGACATTTCAATTTTTCTTTTTTTTTTTACTAATTACATCAAATTTTTTTCTACCAGTGTCAAATCGCTCTATTGTTCGACTAATTGTGGAAATCTATATATTCGCCTGGTACGTAAACGTTTCAGTCTCGTATTTTAGGACCGTACAACCGAGCGCTGCGGATACCAAAAACTCGCGTCTTCCCGTCTCGCCCGGTTCCGGTTTCCGGAAGGCATTTTTTTTTCTTCTTCTTCGGCAGCTCCGCCGGGCCGCAGCAACCCTCGGCGAGAGATCGCAAGAGAGCGCGCGAAGCCCGGTGCTTTTCTCGTCTCTCCCTCGAGCCCCCTCGCGGAGCCGAGGCGCAGTGGACGTATCGAAAGATTTAGGGTGAGTCTCTTCTCGTAAGGCGATTAATCGTCCCTCGGTGGCGCCTTCGGCATAAACCCTGTTGCGAAACTTTCTCCACCTCTCTTTTTTCCCCGCCCGCTTGCACTCTTGTCTCTCTCTCTCGATTCCTGACCGAGAGAGACCGGGAGTTGACGCGTTTCCGCGGATGTCGGAAAATCCGACAGCTTATACGGGATTTACTGCTTATAATCGGCCGGTACGAATTATTCGTGTCGGGATTGTAAGGAACATCAGGTCGATCCGTTCAATTAAAAACAACCCAATTGGGGTGATGATTGATTCGTTCGATTGAGCGATTAATTCGATTCCTAACGAATCTGTGAAAAAAATGCCTGACTCTAATATCAATTAATTTTAGCAGTTCCACTTTTGTTTGGTATAATTTTTTTACAGAATTTTCGCCGAATGGACCGACGAAAAAAATGCCGATGCAAATATAAACTAATCATTAGAAGTTCCAGTTTCGTTTGTTATCATTTTTGTAGAATGGATCAAGCACAAAAAAAATTAAACTACTCTTTTCGAGGCTATTGTTCGATGTTTTTTTACCTAACGGTGATTTGGTAAAAAAATTCTGACCCGAATATCAATTAATTTTCGGAGTTCCTCTTTTGTTCGGTATGATTTTTTAAAAGAATTTTCGCCGAATGTATAGACCAAAAAAATCCCCATCCAAATATAAACTAATTATTAGAAGTTTCATTTTCGTTCGATAAAATTTTGCTAGAATGGATCAAGCAAAAAAACGTTTTTAACTACCACTTTTTTCGAGGATATTGTCCGATGTTTACTTAACTTACTTAAAATCCCCGACCCGAATATCAATTAATTTCCGGCGTTCCACTTTTGTTCGGTATGATTTTTTAAAGAATCCCACCCAATATAAACTAATTATTGGAAGTTCCACTTTCGTTCGGTAATATTTTGCTAGAATCGATCGAGCGAAAAAAAATGTCAAACTACTCCTCTTTTTGAGACTCCCCCCCCCCCCCCTGATGATCACGAGTCAGCACCGTAAATCGAAATCGAAAAAAAAGAAATGGCCGTTTTTCTGCCATTACCATTTACAAAAGTGAATCGATTATAAGTTCGAATTGTCTCGAATTCTTGGTGCATTAGATTCTGGAAGGGTTCCTTAGGCCGAAAGAAATTGTAGAAGGAGAGACCGGTGAGAGTGGGGGGGGGGGGGGGGGGGGAGGGTCTTGTGTTGGAAAAATATTTTCGCTTTTTACGGAGGAGCGTCCGGGCGGCTCGCGGTGGAAGCAAAGTCGCGGATAAAGGAGAGCTGCAAGGTAAAACACGTTATAAGGAAAGGAGGACAGACAAATGAAACGGGTAACGATGAAAAGGAGTCGAATATCCGACAGAGGTGAAGCCGACGCTCAAAATTCCGGGCGGTGCCTTTTGTCGTGAGGAGAAACAGATCACAAATACAACGAGAGGGCTCCCTATCCAGTCACCCAACTATATCAACTACATATATACATATATATACCATATATATATATATACACACAGTATATAAGTATGCGCACAACGACAAAACTCAGCGGATCAGCGCGTTGTTTCTCCTCTTTGCTACTGTTGAGGCGCTTCTTCTTCTTCGTGGTCGTTCTCTTCTTCTTCTTCCTCCTCGGTCTTCGCTATCTTTTTGTTACTCTTCACTCGCCGGTCGGCAAGGAAGCCGCGAGCCGCCCTGAGCCCTTTCTTCTTCGTTTCCAGCCGCCTTCGCGAATCCTCCTCTCCTCTGTTTCTAATTCTTCGTGGCCGTACCTTATACCTTTATCCTTATCTCGCGGCTGTTAAAACTCGTCGTCCTCTCTCCGTCGCGTCGCGTATGTCACAGGAGCGAGGAGGAACGCGGGACGTTGCCTCTATCGGCATCGTGGGCTGGAATCGCGGGCATCAATCTCTCGTCAAAACGTGGAATAGTTCGGCGCGTAGGAAATGCCAATCCGCGAGGATCCACCTTCCCTTTCTTTCGGCCCCGTGACGATCGCGCTGACCGACTCTCGTACGAAACTCCTGGAATACTACGCTTCTCTCCTGCACCCAGGAATTTTTGCAATTTTTTTAGTTTTTTTTTTTTTTTTTTTGTAAGTCAGGAATTCGGAAGGTTTTTGCTCGCTGCTTTCGGTGTTGAGTAAAGGTCATTGTGATTTGAAAAATAATTGACAAAGGCGCGTGAAGAAATTGGTATTTCGAAAATGTATGAAGACAACTTTTTTAAATTTTTTAAAAATAAAATTATAGTAAGACTTGGGTTGCAACGGAAAGCAGCTGGACATTACTCGGCACCGTGAATTTATAATTTTTTGGGGGGGGGGGGGGGGGGGGAATTTTTAATTTTTATATACGATATCATTTCCGGTGAAAAACTGAGGTTTGCAAACGGGAAGCGACGTCACAGTGAAAAATTTGAAATTTATTTTGTTGACGTCACTTGCGGAAGGAAATGGAGATATTAAAATCGAAAGCGGCTTTACAAAAACATGTTTCAATATTACTTCGCTTGAATATTAGAAAAAAAATGCTCTGGTTAGGTGTACAATAAATGTTCTATTGTAATACTTGTTCGTTTATTTATTTTTTGCAACTCAGTCATTTATTTGTTTTTTGTAACTCAGTAATTTATTTGTTTTTTGTAACTCAGTAATTTATTTGTTTTTTGTAACTCAGTAATTTATTTGTTTTTTGTAACTCAGTAATTTATTTGTTTTTTGTAACTCAGGACTACTTAACGTTTTTGCTCGCTGCTACTGGTGTTGAGTATTGTGTATTACATTAATCGAAAAAAATGGTTGCGAATCTGTTACGTTTCAAAATCGACCGCAACATTTGGTATTGAATCTGTTCGTGGAGACAAGTGTGTGTCGACGAGTGAATTGATCGTCGACAATGACGATCCTGATAAATCCGGAGTGGTCAAACTCGAAACAAAATTCGAAATATTGAACGTGGCGAGGCACGAACGTAATAAAAGAAAAAAATCACAAAGGTTACCGCTGAAATGTGATGCGTTTCACAGACACGATTAAAATATTTTTCCTGCCGAAATTATGAATAGGCTAGGCATCCGGTTCCTTTCGGTATCTCTATATCCCTCTCTCACTTCTCCGAGCGGCCTCGAAAAAAAAATTGTCGCGAGAATGCGGCGGTCCGCGGCCAGCGAGGCGAATCACACTGGCACGATTTAGGATGTAATTCACGTGTGGATAAAGAATGAGGGAAACAATGCCGAGAGGAAATCATTGTTTTCTCCCACCGGCTTCTATATCTTTGTGTGTGTTTTTTTAACAACGATCCATTGTGAGTGGCCTATAAATTGTAACCGGTAAATTAAACATTTTCTATGTATGAGGTGTCTCATATCAAGGTACCGATTCTCAATCGTACTAATTTTTCTGCAGATTGAACACGCAGCGAAATAACAAAAATAAAAGTAAATCGTATTTCTTCATTTAAGCATAAAATAGTTTCGTACAGATTTCAAATAGCCTGGAAAAATTCCATTTAAAAAACCTATTAAATTAAAAAGCTACATTTTGGTTCCTTAAGATTTTTTCATGACGGAAATTTCGGTATTTTCTTCCAGGTCAAGTGTTTTATTTATTTATATAATAAAATAATTGCTCGTCTTATATACAGATATATATATGATTATTGTTCGTGCGTTATCGAGACACGATACCGGGCTGCGTTCATCCTCGGATTGATCTCGCTCTACACTCGAGTGCATCTGTTCGCAGCTACACCCAGAAAAAAAATTCATTTGACGGCCACCGTTTATTTGGTTTAAGTAAAATATTGATTTCATTTAAATAAATAGTTATTTAAATGAAATAAACATTTATTCAAATCAAATAAATATTTTACTCGAACTAAATAAACGGTGGCAGTCAAATAATTTTTTTTCTGTATGTTAGTCGTTCCATTAAAAAACCCATTTAAAAAACTACATTTTGGTTCCCTAGGATTTTTTTATGACGGAAATGTTGATATTTTCTTACGGGTCAAGTGTTTTATTCATTTATATCTTAAAATATCTTAAAAAAGAATTGTTCGTCTTATATACAGATATATATATATATATATATATATATATATATATATGATTATTTTTTGGCGTTATCGAGACACGAAATCGGGCTACGTTCATCCTCGGATTGATCTCGCTCCACACTCGAGTGCATCTGTTCGCGTCTACGAGTTTTCTGTATGTTAGTCGATCGGACGCAAAATCGTGGTGGGAATAGCCGTGCGAGAGTAGTCCCTCGGCCCGAGTCGTCCGCGTGTAACGCGCCGGGCTAATGATGATGACACTCTTATTTCTCCGAGGGAGAAGGAGCTCGGGTCATTTTTCAAAAGGACCAACTCTCGTCCGACCGCGTGACAGAGCGAGAGAAGATGAGGAGGACGAAGAAGAAGTATAAGAGGAAGAAGTAGAATAAGAATAATAGTGGATCGAGTAAAGGAGAGTACGTAGAAAAGAGCGATATAAGCTGCGTCCGAGAACGACGACGATGACTACGACAGCGAAGAAGGGAAGATATAGTAACACGGTAGAATGTTGAGAAGAGTGAGACACAACTCGGTGGAAATGAGGGATCGAGGAGAAGTTCCTTTCCGCGCACGCAGAAGCTAATGTCCGGAACGACTCCTGGTGAACCATTAGAGCGAAGCGAGAAACGCGAAAGAGAAAAGAGCCCGATAACGAGAGAGTGAGGGATACTCTCTCTCGCTCCCGTTTCTATCTTATCCTTCTCGAATCCCTCTTTATCTTTTACACTTGTTTCTTTTTTCATTCTGTCTTTTCCATTTCCGCCTATTTTCGGTTATGGTTCGCAGAGCGAGACCGTAGACGTCTTAATCGATATTGATAGAATTTACTGACACTTTTGGTTTCCCTGGTGTTTCGCGGCTTTGGGTAGGTTATGACGTGAAAGATTTCCTGGGATATAGCAGATCCTCTATAATTGGATAGTTCCGTTGGGATATGACGGATCCTCGGGATTAGGACAAATCGCACGGGTTATCACGGAACCCTGGGATAATACAGAATCCTAGGATATGATAGAATCCTAGGATATGATAGAATCCTAGGATATGATAGAATCCTAGGATATGATAGAATCCTAGGATATGACGGAATTCTAGGATATGATGGAATCCTAGGATATAATGGAATTCTAGGATATGATGGAATACTAGGATATGACGGAATTCTAGGATATGACGGAATTCTAGGATATGATGGAATCCTAGGATATAATGGAATTCTAGGATATGATGGAATACTAGGATATGACGGAATTCTAGGATATGACGGAATTCTAGGATATGATGGAATCCTCGGATATTATGGAATCCTAGGATATGATGGAATCCTAGGATATGATGGAATCCTAGGATATGATGGAATCCTAGGATATGGTGGAATCCTAGGATATGATGGAATCCTAGGATATGATGGAATCTTAGGATATGATGGAATCCTAGGATATAATGGAATCCTAGGATATGATAGAATCCTAGGATATGATGGAGACCTAGGATATGATGAAATCCTAGGATATGATGGAATCCTAGGATATGATGGAATCCTAGGATATAATGGAATCCTAGGATATGATAGAATCCTAGGATATGATGGAGACCTAGGATATGATGAAATCCTAGGATATGATGGAATCCTAGGATATGATGGAATCCTAGGATATGATGGAATCCTAGGATATGATGGAATCCTAGGATATGATGGAATCCTAGGATATGATAGTATCCTAGGATATGATAGAATCCTAGGATATGATAGAATCCTAGGATATGATAGAATCCTAGGATATGATAGAATCCTAGGATATGATAGAATCCTAGGATATGATAGAATCCTAGGATATGATAGAATCCTAGGATATGATAGAATCCTAGGATATGATAGAATCCTAGGATATGATAGAATCCTAGGATATGATAGAATCCTAGGATGTGATAGAATTCTAGGATATGATAGAATCCTAGGATATGACGGAGTCTTGGGATATGAAAGATTCTCTGGGTATGACAGATTCTCTGGAATCGGACAGATTTCCTGAAACATTCGAATGTCCCAAAGGGTCAGTAAAACCCGCGAGGGTTCGTCGAGGCTCACGTCGCCAACCCTCGAACTCTCGAACCCCTTCGTTGCCCCGGGAGTTTAAGTAAGTGGCCGTGTGCTCGTAGTGCTGGACCGGAGACTGCTGATTAATTATTCAGCATACGTAGCCATTTAATTCGATTCCTCATAACGAGCCACCCGCGAGTTTCTCATTCCTCTCATTCCATACGCCGTATGTCTAATCACCCTGTAAACATTGTCAATTATTTAAATAACTACATCCCGCACGATCCACGATCTCCTGCCTTTATTCACCTTACATTATGTTTAATGCATTTAACGCTTGACGTTGAAAAAAAAAATCTTATTTCTTCGTGGTCGCTCGGCAGGCTAAATTTCCTCCGATGTATCTCCGCGTTTCTATATAGTCTCTTTCACTCTTGGGGTATATTCTCGCTGAGGCGGAAGTGCACGACTGCGAACTGGGGGCCCGGCAAGATAGATGTGCGTCACTTCCGGCCGCGACAGTGGGGGTGGCGACTGCGGGACGCCCTCACCCACACCATTTTGCCTGACAATTCCGCGACTGTGCGTTCTCTCCTTTTCCTATTTTTTTTTTCATAGAATATAATTATCCACCGGTATATTTTTTTTACCTCCTCGCTTTGGCCAACTCTTCTCGCTTAAGGAGTCCCATGAAAAACCTACATAGTTGACCGATCCTCAAATTTCAAACGGTTCGAATATGAACAAAATTTGTCCACAATAATCGTAAAAAATTCGCCGCCACCTCGAAATGTAATTTCTTCGATCGTGCGCAAAATAAACAAAACTATAACAATTATTTTTTATACATTTTTTAAAAATCTTCGTAATTTTCTATTGCAATGAGAACGCATTTTTCATTCTGTTTTTTAACTCATAATTTGTCACTGCGAGTCGGTCTCCGAGCTCGCAATAATCTCCAAAAACCACAGCCATCTCGAAATGCAGTTTCATCAATATCGCGTGAAAAAACTAAATTATAAAAATTATTCTTTTATAAATTTCAATTTTTTTATTTGAGTAATTTTCTGTCGCAACAGGAACGACTTTTCATTTTGTTCTGCAATCGCAAATGTGTCACTGCGAGACGGTGACTCCAAGCCCAGCGATGATTATCCGAGGCGTGCGGGTTAATTGGAGGTGAGAAAAATTTGAATGAAAATTGCGCCAGCGAATAAGGTCGAGCGCGCGAGAAGGCGGCGAGCTCGAAACTCTCAATCGAAAAACTTCCTTAACGTATAATGTTATCTTCGACGTTTAAATTCCCGTGGCGATCGCTGATGCATTACTCTGATAATCGTCCTTCCGCCCGATCTCCGCAATCACGACTGATTATTGTTATGATAAATCAATTGCGATATTAATCTCCGGTAGATATCGCTTGTGCGAGAGCGTCACATTTCTGCGTTCTATCGTCACGCAGGACGCAATTATGTAATCGTCATTTGCGGTGACTCGTTCGAGCTCCCGTTTATTATTATAATAAACGTTTGGCACGCAGCGAGATAAATCTTGCCGTGCAAATACGGAGAGACGGCAGATGAGAAGGATAACGAGTCTCCGATCGTTTATCGAATGGGGGAATTCAATAATGGATATTGTGAAAAATAAAATAAAATTAAAAGACACGTGTGCGATCCGGAAGGTCTGGTGAGCGTCGAACGCCGTATTCGATCGCCTCTGGACGAATACATTTAAAGTAAATGCAAAAAAAAGAAAAGAAAAAAAATTAAGTGGCTCTAAAATACAAAGACGTATTTTCGTGCATGCGAGGATGTTCCCGGTGTTTCTTCGGTTGCAGGTGACTGCACCTTCCTCTCTCGTCTGGTTATGCGGTGGAGAGGAGAAAAAAAAAATTCGAGCGGAACCGCAAAACGAGATGACTATCGCTATTTTTCCCCCCCGAGACATTGTCCCGGTATCTTCAGTCAAAGACGATATATTTTATGGGAAAAGTACACGTTGCGAAAGGTACAATGTTGTGTCACGCATATGTCACATGGATATTTATACACAAGAGCCGTCATTATGTTAAGGGGAGTTTGGTTGAAGGACATCGTTTCCGACATCCCTCGATCTTAAAAATTCGATAAAAATAACGACGTTGAAAAATCCGACATGATTGAGGACTTTCATGCTTTAATATATATGTATATTTATTTATTTTATTTACTGATTAAAGGATAGAATTCTTTTAGAGGATGATATGTAAATATCGGACAGACTTTATAATGGCACTTGGAAAAGTCTCGTTATCGTGAGATTTATAACATTGAAGTTTACAGTTCATAGCATTAAGAGGGGAAGTAATATTTCACATAAGGACTTGCTCATATCAAAACAAATAACAATAAAGCAGGAAAATAAGCGATTTTCATAGAATAACAAAAAGGCAATGTCAGTCCTAGATGAGAATTACACCAAGGAAAAAATAAAAATATACATTATTATTATTAAATATATATTTTTATTTTTAAAAAATGTAAAAGCAGCTGCATATAAAAAATATGAAACTTCCTCATCCCTTAAGCCGGAGCCTGGACAGTTTCCGTTTTACCCTTTGCCGGCTACAATTACGTACGATGGGGAGGCCGGGGTCTGCGAACGAGAGCATAATTCCCAGTTGGTGGAAGATATTAGTTCGATACGATGAGGAGGAAAACATTAAATGACTTTTATGCACGCGAGAGAGGCTGCGTGGCGGAGGCTACGTACTTTAGCTAATATGTATCCTTCACTCTGTAGCCAACGCCAATCCTAACCGAGAATCGCTCCAATATAAAAATAATAAAAATCTATATTATTAGGAAAGAGCGGGGCAAAATGGGGCAGTGGAGCAAAACGCCATATTCCAATGATTTTTAGATGGGACAATGGGACAAAACGATACAGACAAGCCGGATGTATCAACAGGTCAAAATGGGACATCCAAAAATGATTGGAAACTTGCGTTTTACTCACTGTCCCGTTTTGCCCCATCGTCCCATTTTGCCCCGCGCTACCTTATTTAAAAATATGTAAAAGCAGCTACATATGTCAAAATGTCCCCATCCCTTAAGCCGGAGCCTAGACACTTTCATATACAATAACAATATACATAATTATTATTAAATATATATTTTTATAATAAAAATGTAAAAGTAGCTACTCATCAAAAATATGAAATTTCCACATCCCTTAAGCTGGAGCCTGGACCTTTCCGTCTTACCCTTTGCCTACAATTACTACGGGGAGGCCGGCGACTGAGAACGATTGCATAACTCCCAACCGCTGCATGATATTAGTTCGATATGATGAGGAGGAAAACATTAAATGAATTTTATGCGTGCGAGAGAGGCTGCATACTTTAGCTTGTATGTATCTTTTACTCTGCATCCAACGCCAATGCTAACCGAGAATCGCTTCAATATAAATAAAATAAAAATATATATTATTATTTTTAAAAATGTGAACGCAGCTACATATGTAAAAAATATCCCCATCCCTTAAGCCGGAGTCTGGACACTTTCATATACAATACCAATATACATAATTATTATTAAATATATATTTTTATACTAAAAATGTGAAAGTAGCTACTCATAAAAAATATGAAATTTCCACATCCCTTAAGCCGGAGCCTGGACACTTTCCGTCTTACCCTTTGCCTACAATTACTACGGGGAGGCCGGAGACTGAGAACGATTGCATAACTCCCAGCCGCTGCATGATATTAGTTCGATATGATGAGGAGGAAAACATTAAGTGAATTTTATGCGTGCGAGAGAGGCTGCGCGACGGAGGCTACATACTTTAGCTAGTATGTAGTAGTCCTTTACTCTGTATCCAGTATTATAGTATCATGAGCAAGCAGCTTCCTATAACCCCAAGGTCTCTTTCTCTCGACTGTATTTTATATATATATCTATCTTGTTTCCTCTCTCTCCGTCCCGTGTCTCGGAGGTTTCTGCCGGAGACCGCGATCCGATTATCTCTCGTCGGCACCGGCGTGTCGGTGAGATTTTCTCGGTAACGGCCAAGTCCTTGGACCTCGGAGTCGCCTTAGGGTTCGAAACCCGCCCAGAGCGTGCACGCAATCCTACTGCACGTCCCAAAGACATTAGGCGCCATCAGGGTACGATCCAACACTCCTCTCATCCCCCTTCCCTCACCCCTCCCCCTCCGTCACCCCGCTATCTCCTCCTCCTTCTCCCCCCTCCCCCCCCCCCCGTACCGATTCTCATCGCGAATTCGTCATCGTTCTCCTTACTTCCATAAGTATTTTTCTTCAAATTCGACGAAGAGCGCATCGGGCATTGCGAGCATAACGTGCATAGGCGGCACATCCCAATTTTTCTGCATTTCGAACTCATTCTGCGATATTTTGGAAAATAAAATTGGAAAATTTCTACTGGATTATAATTTTTTCTTGTCTGTTTTTTTTTCGTCCGGCGGTTGTTTTATCTGAAATTGGCTCGTGTAGCCTTCTATTTTTAATTATATTTCATCAAGGAGAGCACCCAAAAATTTGAAAAATTGCGACCTCAGATTTTTCTTGCACCTGTGATGATTTTCAAATTTTTGTAAATGACGCAACTCGGTTGGAATGGATTTTGATTTGATATTATCACACGGCTCCGTCGATTCTTCGTCGTTACTAGTTTTGCTTTTTTTTATTTTTAGACAGCATCCCAATTTTCCTGTATTTCGAACTCATTCTGCGGTAATTTGGAAAATTTGTAAAAATACAATTGTTTTGTTTTTTCGTCTGGCGGTTGTTTTATCCGAATTTGGCTCGTGTAGCCTTACAACTATTTTGAATGACATTTTATTAAAGAGAGCACCCGAAAATTAGAAAATTTGTGACGTCAGTTTTTTTTTTTTTTGGAGTTCAGATGGTTTTCGAATTTTTGTAAATGGCGCACCTCGGTTGAAAATCCTATTTTAATTTGATACCAAAGTGCTCCATCAATTCTCCGCCGTTGCCAGTCTTGTTATTCTTCTATTACTAATCCTTTGCACCTGCGTCGAGAGACATTCGGTGAAAATCAGAAAAAAAAAATTATAATTGATTCTCCATTTTGCCCGAAAAGTGTAATAAATTTTTGCCTCCCCATATTTTTTCGCGACCTATCGAAGTTCCAATCAACGATACTAAAATTGCCCGTGCAATTCTTCGTTATGTCCTGCCGGATCAATTTTTGTATTTTTCAATTATGCGATCAAAAAATCTGAAACCATTTTCTCATTTAAATCTTTATCGAACCCTGTCGTCCATCGTGCAAATATTTATCAAGCCCTTTATTGCACCGCAACGTTACAGAAAAGCCTCGCAATATTCCCGAGACATATTGCGAAGCGTATATCGAATAAAACTTCGATGTATCAAATAGTTCGCGCGCCAGACATTCTTCGCTCGATATTTGATCGTGGGCAACGTCGTCGATAGGTGTGCGGTAGACATGAATAGTTATGACGATAATAGTCGCGACCAAGGATGCATCGTTCGGAGCAACACAGCGGAGCACGTGTACGAACGAGGGGACCGCAATAAAACTAGTGCGCATTTATAAATATTGGCAATTAAAAAGATTTCTTGAATATCGAATCTACCCGATGGATCTTAGCATAACATTGATTATGCATCGTTTGCATACCGATAAGTACGCGAGCGCCCGTCGAGAGCAAAGTAGATGCGCCTAATTGCACCACCGATCGATCGCTGCCTCCGTTGCACTTGTTACCTCGCGCGCGAGTTTAATAAACATATGCAAAAAACCGCTTCACTAATATCCATCGATCTGTATATAAATGACAAGTGTTATCGATTTAACGACCGGATAATCCTTGGCAACGTTAAAAATAGTTCAGTATTTCTGGTATGAAGCTTGTACATTTTTTCTTTTCTTTCTTTAGCCACTTTTATTTATTTTTTCCAACGTATCCGGCGTTAGTCGCAATTTTGAAATAGAAACCGTAGAGAGTTACGGACCGCTGATAAACAGAGGGGCGGCACTTGAAATTTTGGTTGGGCATTTCTGTCCCTAAGCCGACGATCCAAATTTAAGCCTTCACGTACGCGAACCTTGTTTAACGCGGACCTAGAATTTGCCAAGGCGCAACCTTCGAACGATTCGAATAACAAGTTGAGGTGCTAAAAAAATCTGTAAAAAATTACAGAGGTACCTTGAAGTGTTGTTTTTTTGATAACGCAGAAGAAAGTTTAAAACGAACTTCCGTATCGTTTTTGCGCTTAAATGATGGGCGTTTGCTCTCGGCAAAAAGTCGCCGGTACTTGAAGGGTTACGGGTTTGTGTATGTTGCATATCCGTAAGAGGGCACAGAGAGATTAATAAACCTATGCAAAAAATCGCTCCTCTAATATTCGTTGATCTGTACATAAATAACAAGTGTTATCGACGTACTCGATCGGTAAATAAATTATAAGTGTTATCGATGTAAAGGCCGGATAATCCTTGACAAAGTTACAAATAGTTTAGTTAAAAATTCCAGAAATTCCAGAAATACTATTTCTGGTATTGAGCTTGTGCCCTTTTGTTTTCTTTTTTTGCGCATTTTTTTTAACATCTCCGGCGCTCATCGCAATTTTGAGCTAGAAACCGGCAGGTAGTTACGGACCACTGATAAACAGAGGGGCGTATTTGACATTTTTTTACTGATGCTAAATGCCGCGGATTGCGCCTTTCTCTTCCGAAAGCCGTCGATCGAAATTTAAGAGATTGTGTACGTTGCGTGTCCGTAAGAGGCAACAGAGAGATTAGCCCATACCGGAAGTCCCTAACGCACGGGCCCAAAATTACATCGAAAATTCGTTGAACTCTCACGGGATGAGTTTTAGCTTCGCCACGGCTGCGCTCCTCTTCGTCATTGAACTTAGATCTGTCCGTCTCTATCTCTCTGTCCAGTTCAGCTTTTCACCTGCGTCACACGAATCGGATGGGAGAGATACTTAAAGTCGTGTATACTTATTTTGCCTTACCGAACGCAGCCGATCCGGCCGCTCGACGACCGCGTCGTAGATCCTTGACCCTCGGCTATTATAATTAATGCTCTCGCGAAGCCGTTCTGTTAATTCTCTACCGTCGAGGAAAATGTTGCAATTCATTTTTCCTCGTAGCTCGGAATAAAATTAACCGCACGGGCATTCATTTATGGAACGCCGATGTAACTTTATAGCAATTTTTTTTTTAAGTTCTTTTTTTCAACAATCAAAATTACATTATTCAAATGAAAATCCAGTGGCGAAAGAATTTTTTTTACTATAGTTTACAACAAATTGGCGCGTAACGCGCGATAACTTCGCGTCAATAGTCAATTACACAACTTTTTCTTTTTTTTTTTAAATCTTTTTTACAGTACAAAAATGAGCCACCCAAATACGATTATAGCTATGTTCACAAAATAAAATAACATAATTTAACTGGAAAACTAGACCCAAAAGAATGTTTTTTACTATGGTTTGGAACAATTTCGTGCGTAAGACGCGATAACTTTGCGTCAAAAGTTAATTACACACGCCTTCCTTTTTTCACTCTTTTTTACGGCCAGAAAAATAAGCTGCCGAAATACCATTATAGCTACTTTTTTATTAATTTTTGTCAACAAACAAAATAACATTATGTAAATCAAAACCCGGACCCAAACAAATTTTTATTGGTTTGGAACTATTGTTTACAACACTTTCGCGTGTAACGCGCGATAACTTTGCGTCGAACGTCAAGTACACAACTCTTCCTTCTTTCAGTCTTTTTTGTAATAAAATAAAAAATAAGCTACCGAAATACGATTGGCAAGGTAAAGAAAAAAGTTGCTCCTCAGAAGATTCGAACTATGTGTGATCTCGAGAGTTGGCGACGTCGTAAAGGTGCGCGAGAATGAGTACAAAAAAAATCGCATCGACCAGAGAGGATCACTTGGGAGAGACCGAGAGCGAGAAGGAGAGAGAGCAGAACAAAGAGTTCTAAGGGGCCAGTGCACCCATAATAATGGGCACTTGGATGCGGTGCAGGTGACGAGCCCTCGTTCCTTCTGCTCTTGACTTCTTTCATCGAGAGAAGCTCACCAAAGCACCAGCAGAAAGCCGGAGCTATCATTACCTGCCTCGATGCCGTTCAAATCTTCTGTCCCGCCTTGAGCCCTTCTCCCTAATTCTACTCGGTCACGCTGTATCCGCATTGGTCACCACGGTCAAGTTGAAACAAGAACGAATGAATATAAAAAATAAATAAAACAAAAATTTAATCGGAAGAGACTAACGAAAATTTGAAGAAAAAAATCGTGTGCAGCGTCACTTCCGGTTTCAAAACGTCAGTTTTCAATCGGAAGTGACGCCACACGAGAAAACGTCGCAACCGATTTGGAAATCTCAATTTTCGACCGGAAATACGTCACTTCCGGTCTGAAAATCTCATTTCGCGACCGGAAATGACGTCATACTGGAAATATGTCACTTCCGGTCTAAAAATTAGTTGTTAAAATTTCATGTTCCCAGGTTAACATTTCATTTTCGATGTTCAACGCTTTTACATTTGAAAATCAAAGGAAAATAATTTTCGGTGTTTTATTTCCTCACTAAGTACGTGAATAAAAAACAAATTCAAATAATTTTTCTGCTCTCTCGATATTCGTGATTACCCTTCGAAAAATAAATGGTGCGGTCAATGCGAAACGTGCGATTAATTCAGAAATACATTTTTTTTTAGACGATCGGCTCTTTTCGTTTTTGAAAATCGGATGAAAATTATTTTCGATGTTTCATTTCCTGATTAATTACGTGCGATTAAAAAAAATTGCAACAATTTCTCCGCTTTCTCGCACGGAGAAAAATAGTTCTGTTTCTCTAACAAAATGTAGATCGTTAATAATTTATCATTGTGGCAGCAAAAATATTTGGCTGCTACAGCAAAATATTTGTTGCCAGCGCAAAATATTTGCTGCCGCAACAAAATATTTTGTTATCCCTGTGTTAACCAGCTGAATCAGTTGTTGTAACAAAATTCTTGTCGTCCCAAAATTTTTTTTACCTCCGTGCGATATTCGGCATCGCTCTTCGAAAAATAAATCGACACTCTTTCGCGTGAGAGCATCGGCCGGGACATTCTCGTACCGCGGAGAGAGCGTGTCTCGTAGATAATAATAGTTTCCCGAGTACCATTAAAATTCGAACATATGCCGATGGCAGTTCGAAGGTCAGCCGACTCCGATAAATGTCCACCGAATCCGTAATCGCCGCGAGAGCAAGATTCGATAAGGCGGTGCTGACCCTCGCGTGGCCGCTTCGGTTACCGAAGACTGATAAAAAAAACGGACAAGAACAAGAATAAGAGGAAAGAGAAGAAACACCCGAGACTCTCCGGAATAATGAGTCAGATGACCCGGCGAGAAGCGATTAAAATAAAAAGTAGTCGACGAGCATTGACTCTTTATTTACTTATCGTTATACATTCTTACACAAGCGATTACACGACTGTGACATTACAATCGTCGCACATTATCGCCTCCGTTACGATTATGTCTCACATTTAAACATTGCATTATATTTTTCGTCTCGCGATTAAATAATCTCTCTTTGGACCATACACTCGTCGCTCGTCTTCCTATCGAGCGGAATAACCTGTCCGCGAGCGATAGTGCCGAGCCCGACGAGCTCGAACTTACAGTAAGACTAAGACCCGCTCAGGTGCGGCAGGTGCGTGCGAGCGAGCTGAAAACGGCTCGCCGGTTCGCTCTCTCTGTGCAGATAAAAGCCGAGTCGGGTCTTGCGATGCCGACGGCGACGAGACCGCCGAGGTCTTCCACGCGTATTGCAACGGTGACCGGAAGCGTCGTTACGAAATTACGATCGCCGAAGACTTTCTTGGATCGCGCACTCTCGACCAAGTTTCGCATACTCGCCGCAGTGTACGGTACACTGAAAAAAAATATATCAATGACTCAAGTGCAATTCGCTTGCGGGCTGCCAAAGAAAAAAAAAATGTTGTTTCAATTCTACTTTCAATTCTCACAATTTGATACGGGATTGAAACAATAACATGTCACCTCGACAGTCCTTGCCGTCGTTGTTTCAATGTCGTATGGAATTGTAAGAATTGAAAGTAGAATTGAAACAACAAAAAAATTTCTTCGGCAGCCCGCAAGCGATTTTGATTCTCAGTGTAGGCGTGTTCCTCATTTTGCGAGCCATTTTTTTCTCTTACCAGTTATCGGTGTAAAATAACCCGATACCGGTATTCGCACATCGGAGAAAAAAAAAGTTTCAATTGTACTTCCAATTCTTACAATTTCATACGGGATTGAAACAATAACATGTCGTCTTGACACTCTTATCGTCGTTGTTTCAATGTCGTATAGAATTGTACGTATGGAAAGTAGAATTGAAACAACAAAAGATTTTCTTTGGCAGCCCGCAAGTAATTTTGTTTTTCACTGTAGGCTCGATCCTCATTTTTCTAGTCTTTTTCTCTGCCCAGTTATCAGCATAACATAACCCAATATCGCTATTCGCACATCGGAGGAAAAAAAATATTGTTTCAATTCTACTTCCAATTCTTACAATTTCATACGGGATTGAAAAAATAACACGTTACCTTGACAGTCTTGCCGTCGTTGTTTCAACATCGTATGGAATTGTAAGAATTGAAAGTAGAATTGAAACAACAACAATTTTTCTTCAGCGGCCCGCAAGCGATTTTGTTTTTCACTATAGGCGCGTTCCTCATTTTCCTAGCCATTTTTTTCTCTTCCTAGTTATCGGTATAACATAACCCGATACCGGTATTCGCACATCGGAGAAAAAAAAAGTTTCAATTCTACTTCCAATTCTTACAATTTCGTACGAGATTGAAACAATAACATGTCACTTGTCAGTCTTGTCAGCAACACTTGACAGTCTTGTCGTTGTTTCAATATTATATAGAATTGCAAGAATTGAAACGAAAACATTTTTCTTCGGCAGCCCGCAAGCGATTTTGTTTTTCACTATAGGTGCGTTCCTCATTTTCCTAGCCATTTTTTTCTCTTCCTAGTTATCGGTATAACATAACCCGATACCGGTATTCGCACATCGGAGAAAAAAAAAGTTTCAATTCTACTTCCAATTCTTACAATTTCGTACGAGATTGAAACAATAACATGTCACTTGTCAGTCTCGTCAGCAACGCTTGACAGTCTTGTCGTCGTTGTTTCAATATTATATAGAATTGCAAGAATTGAAACGAAAACATTTTTCTTCGGCAGCCCGCAAGCGATTTTGTTTTTTACAGTAGGCGCGTTGCTCATTTTGCTAGCCATTTTTTTCTCTTGCGAGTTATCGGTGTAACATAAACCGATACCGCTATTCGCACATCGGAGGCGGCCGGAGGGAAGCGAGACGAGCAGCGAAAGAAGGATGCAAGGAGGAAGGGAGAGGAGAGCGTGGACAGGGATGAGGCAGGAGGGATTCTCCATTCACCGCTGGTAATGAGGTCCTCGCCACCAGCACCGCGAGCGCATGAATGAACGGACGCGAGGAGAGAAGTGGAGGAAGAACAAGAAGAAGAGGAAGCGCGAGGGGCATCGGGAGATGAATCTTCTTCTCCGCAGGATATTGGAAATACTTGGTGGCTGTTCGACACGGCCTCTATTTAGGTCCCGTATTATAATCGTGAGGATGCATCCACCCCGGGAGAATGAGAATATAACATTAAAGGCGAACTCTACCGCTTCCGTTCGACGCGCAATTTTAATCACGAAAGAAGACACACGGGCGAGCACCGGGGCATTTAATATCTAGGGCCTTGTAATTTCAATACTGAATCGCCAGATTGGGGCGGGAGGTCGTACGTGTTGCGAGGATCCTGGCGTATCGATTTCGCTACAAAGAAACTCAAAAATATTGAATCTAGCCAAATTCGAGCCGTGAGGAAGGCCGGAGGAAAAAATTAAGATATCCTCCAGGGTTAAAATTGCCATTTAAAGAATCGCGTTTAAGGGTCTTAAAAAAAATGTAACTTCGAAACAAGATGCATCGTTCTCGTGACTTCTGATATATTAAATCCTGCCGATCATTTTTCGTCGAGGACCTAGACAGAAAGAGAGGATGCGCCCAGAAAAGTAATTTATTGGACGGCGGCCTCCCGCAAATAAATATTTATTTGATTTAAATAAATATTTATTAAAATTAATCAAATATATTTATTAAGTAAATAAATATTTCTTTAAAGTAAATAAATATTTCTTTAAAGTAAATAAATATTTCTTTAAAGTAAATAAATATTTCTTTAAAGAAAATAAATATTTCTTTAAAGTAAATAAATATTTATTTAAACCAAATAAATATCTATTTGCGGGGCGTCTGTCAAATAAATATTTACTTGCGGGGCGTCCGCAAATAAACATTTCTGAGTACGGGAAGGGGGCGGTTGGGTGCGGAGCCCAAAAATATAGACTCCAGTCAAATTTGAGCCGAGCGGAAGGCCGAAGGGTGCGGGAAAAAATTAAGTTATTCCCTAGGACTAAAATCGCCATTTAAAGAATCGCGTTTAAGGGTCTTCAAAAGATGTAACTTCGAAACAAGATGTATCGTTCTCGTGACTTCTGATATATTAAATCCTTCTGTTCGTTTTTCGTCGAGGGCCAAGACAGAGAGAGTGGGCGGGAGGGTGGGGCGTGGGGGCGAGTAGTGTCGACATGGCAGAGAGGCGACGGGAACGCTAGGGCGCATTAAGGATTGTATTAATCAAGCCGAGGACGCCACGCTGTCACGCGAAGGCATCGTCTGATACGTTTTCCTCGCCGTCTCGCTGCGCGGCAAGACGACACGGGGGCGAATTCAAGCTCTGCGAAGCTTCGCCGGAGATGAAGGGTGTGCTGGAACGGCGGGTACGAGAGAGGAACCGACGAGGCTCGAGCCGGGCCGAGGGTATGAGAAAGAGAGACCGTATAGTTTGCGCGGGACCGAAGCCAGCAAGCCAGAAGAGAAGATCTCTTCTGGCTTGTCACGAATCCTGCGCTATTCTGCCGATGACGTCGAGAAATGACGCAAAAAAACCTCGGAGCCAGACTAGCCGGCGGCTGTGCAACTCGAAGCTCTCGAATGACTACTCTCTATAGTTGGATGGATGAAAAAATAACCACGTCGATAAAGAAAAAAATTACAAAAAAATACCCGCTAATCTCGTACACTGTGCGATGCAAGTTACGATTTTTTTCGACCTCTATCTTCACGATCGTGCTACTCGGCCGGGACTCAAAATTTTTGAACTTCTTGGTACGGAAATCGATACGCCGGATCGTGAGCAACGTTTCTGTCCATGTAGCACGCCGATCTAACCAACGGGGTAAGAATCGCGAGCTTTCGAAAAAAATTGCTCGCGAGAACAACAGATTAGCGCGGGTTTCTTGAAGCTCAAAAACAATGCTCATGCCTCCGATTTATATTCAATATAGATCTCAACTCTATGTCACAAGGATCAATGGGATTATCAATGCGCGATGATACAAGCAAGACCGAACAACAATTTTTTTTAAATACCTTGACTATCGGCAACACATATAAAACACGAGAAAGCGGTAACGAGGAGAAAAAAAACCATGCGTATATCTATAAAAATATAACCAATCAATTGTTGGGAGTTCATTCTTATCGTCGAAAATAAAGCAGACTAATGGACCGAGTGAAGTTGAAGTGAGATGAGGAAGGGAATACGTCTCGTCGGGCACGTCAAAGTTCCCGAGCGACTGATTACCATGTCAGCAGACATCGTCTGCACACATGCCCACGTTACCGGGGTCTCGGGTCTTCTTCTTATTGGAGGACCCACCGTATCAAGAACGTCTGGCGATCTCTGTTACGTATTCCATCGACTACAAAGGTCAGGCTAAAAATAAATGTTAAAAAGAACAAATATTAATATACAGTAGAACCTCGTTTATGCGAGGTAATGCCCCCGCCCCATTACCTCACGTCGGATAAGTGAAACTCGAATAACACGGATAACATACTCAATTTAAGCTTGAACCACTACTATATATTTTTAAAAATAAGACACCACTTCATGTAAACATTTTCTTTATTAGTCAATGTAGTTATTTTGTAAATATAATTATAATTGAGTTTATTAATATTAACTTCATACAAACACGAACCATTGACTTGTAACGGCCCTGCATTGCATATAAGAGGACGATTCGAATGAGAGAAACATATAGGTGACATTAGCGCAGTGATTAGCGCTCTTACTCAATAACCGATTAATCCAGGTTCGAATCCCGGTGATCACCATATGTTTTCTCTCTTCGATACTTCGCCAGTCCATCTGCAATACTAATATCTACAGGTCCCCAAACTCTCCGCTCGATCATTACAGACTCTATAATCGGAACTGTTGTACTTGCAGCACGCAACATAAAGACGGAGCAGACTATCGAGCGTTTATGCAACGAAGTACCCGTTAAGGGCATGTGATAGAGACTAAGTCGTTAAAAAAACGGTTTCCCTGTTTTCTCCGCGCCTATTAATACACTGATAAAAAAGTACAGTTGAATCAACTAAGATTCGGGCAAGGTCGTTCAGATAAATATTTAGTTGGTCGAACAAAATATTTTAATGACCCAAAAATATTTTGGTGGAATCAACGAAACAAATTTTTGAACCAACCCATTTTTTAGCTGTGCCAACAAAATATTTAGTTGAAGGTCCCTGCCCGAATCTTAGTTGATTCAACCGTATTTTTTCATCAGTGTATTTCAGACAAAAGGAAATTAGGTTTTCATTTATCTATGTATACGTTACGAAAACCTAATTTCCTTTTTGTCGAAAATATTAACAGTCGCGAACAAAATAGGGAAACAGATTTGTTACCGACCGACTCTGTATCACATGCCCTTAAGGACTACTCCGCGATTGGGCATTGCTGCTTCATCCGTTTTACCCGAGTTTTCCGTATTAACCTCGCCTGCAGCTCCGTCGAGGCTGAGGGCTCGAGTGTCTCTCTGACACTCGACTGAGTGGGGTGCGTCGGATAACACGGAGGCTCGGTTGACCGAAAGTCGGATAAATGAGGTTCTACTGTACAAATAAAAATTATCGCATGAACCCCCCCCCCCCCCCCCCTCTCACAAAAAAAATAATTAAAAAACAAATAAATCAATAACTAAAAATTATCGAATCAAGCCCCCCTTTTTTTTAATCAGCATCGAGCTTATCGGCGTCTTTCGTCGCGAGAACCTTGAAGGACCCAAGAAATTCCTCGATCCAAAGTCGGATAAACGAGGTTCTGGTGTACAAATAAAAATTATCGAACCAACCCCCCCCCCCCCCCCCCATTAAAAAAAATTAAAAAAACAAATAAATATATAACTAAAAATTATCGAATCGAGCCCCCCTTTTTTTGTAATCAGCATCGAGCCTATCGGCGGCTTTCGTCGCGGGAACCTTGAAGGACCCAAGAAATTCCTCGATCCAAAATGCTCTCGGACATTTCGTCAAATAACGAGTGTGTTCCTCGCGATCTGTCGGAGAGCGAGCGCCAAAGGATCTTCGACACCGAAGAGGGTGGGGTGGGGTTGGCTATCCGCATTATGGGTCCGGCGAGGGGGCAGCGGGGGGGTCCATGGCATTAGTATAGCACGGTGGAATAATTGGGTACAGTCTGAAAGCGGCTACCGCGTACGGTCGGCTTCTTTCAACCGGGCGGAGCGGATGGAGAGGGAATCGGGACGAAGAGCGGCACGAGAGAGGAGAACGAGGAGGATAAGGAGAGCGCACAGCATCACCAGAAGCCGGAGAGAATCTCCGGGAGAAGAGGGAATCTCCTCTGTGGCGGCGTCGACCTCATCCTCTTCTTCCATCACCCCCCCCCCCCCCTCGCCCCCTCCCCTTTCTATTGGCTGCTCACTCCGCTCGGTTTGGATGATGAAAAAAATAAAAATAAAATAAAATTTAAAAAAAGTAAAAACGAACTGGGACCACGCGGCGCGTTGGCGGCGAGGGCAAGAAAAAAAAGAAAAAGAGGGAAAAGGCATCCGCTACTGCGTTCGTCCCTGCTGCTGCGCCTCGTCCTGCCGGCTTTCTTTCTCTCTCTTTCTCTCTCTCTCTCTCTCTCTCTGCCCCTTCTGGAAAACAGAAGCAACCGCCGACGGAGATGAGAACGCTGGATGCGAAACAGGAGCAGCGACGGGGACGGTCGCAAAACAACTGACGGCTCCGAGAGAGGAGAGTCATAACTGTCTCGCGATGGCCTGGCCACAGTGGCGCAAATTTCCACCGGGTTCCGTTCCGTACCTCGGTGTTTCTCTGGGCACTCGTACGGAGATCGATTGTGTACGTCGCCATGCGCGATACTTGCGAAAGGGTCGGTTTGAGGCAAGTTGCGTTAAATTCAAACCCTCAGGAGCGAACTTCCGGAGCTCTTCGCTCCGCGATCTCCGGAACGTTCTGACGGAATCAAAAAAATTTGGAAAAATTCTCGAAGCTAACTCGAAGTGTCTCTTCGGCACGGAAACAAAAAAAATTGAATAAACTGCTCCGCAAAGCGGTTGTCGAAGCCGAGGCTTACTCTCGCCTACCGATCTTCGAAAGTTTCGAGCTGCGACAAAGTGTGTGAATAAAAAATCTGAAAAAATTCACCGAGTCGCCTCCGCGTGTGCTTCGATGGTGAGGGGAAAAAAATGATTGCAAAAATCTACGAGGTTGTTTCGAAAAAAAAAAAAAAAAAAAATAGGGAAAAGCGACCTGCCGATCCGTTCGCCGTCCTCGCGTACCTACGCCACTGGCTTGTAAATAGCTTGTTTTATGCGACCCGAAATGAACTTGAAAAAAAAAAAAAAAAAAAAAAATCAGCGGCACGGTGCTGAGCGTCTTTCCTTAATGGAGTCGTAACTTCTGAAATGCTGGTCCGGCATCTCGTTCGAGAATTAAGAGAGGAGAGAAAGAGCAGCGGCGTTGATTCCGCCGGACTAACCCCCTACCCGCCGTGTCCTCTTCGCCCTTCGTACCCGTTGACAATGCGAGCCACTGTTTAGCCAGCGATCATTAAGCTCGCACCACCGCTCACTCCTTCCCCCCCTTCGTCTTCCTCTTATTAATTCTCTCGACAAGTATAGAGATATTCAGATTGAATGGCGCAAGATTGACCCCCCCCCCCTCCCACCTCACCTTCCCCCTCCCTCGGTTTTGTGGCCAGAAAACGCGTTGCCGATTATCGCGAGTCCAGAGAGAGGCGATACGAAAAAAAAGGATCAGTTGCGAGAGAAGATCTTTCGTCTCTCGTGACCGAGGCTCGTTAAGACACACTCCGCGCAAAGATGAAGAAGAACCGAGAGAAGGTGCGGAGGGACGGAGACGGAGACTCGCTGTGAGGCCACTCGAATGAGGAAGCGTCACTGCGTCCATCCTTGTTGAAGACAATCTCGACTGGGTCCGAAAATAGACATTGTAGAATTTGACAAAAAATCTCTTTTGCGATCGCGAACTCGCACCCCGAAGAGAGCGAGGGAGAGAGAGGTGTACCGTGTGACACTTACACATTCGAATGTGTTACAGTGTATGCACGGATGGTTAGTTAACTATAATTATAATTTAGAATGGAAATAAAATTATAACTATGTAACTGGGTTTTTTTTTGTTTTTTTTTTGGGACGCAGCAGCATCCAACTGACCTTTCGAAGATGATCTGTCGAGGAGGATTGCGGAAGATTCGGCGATCATTAATCAATATTTAGGCGTATCTAAATTTTTTTTTCTTAAATATTCTTGCTAGATATCGGAGGAAGTTATTAATTGTTATAATTTACAAAGATTATAAGCTTCGATTCTCGATCTCCGCGAGGTTTGGAAATTATTGTTCAATTAAAATTTTATTTTTAGAAACGTCGAGCGTTCGCGATAAAAAATTATGTGAGAGTAAAATATGTGCCGACGCTACCGGGTTATCGGGAGAAGAGGGGGAAGTGAGCGAGAGCGCTATTTCGTGAGCGTTCCGCAGCTAGAGTGGATCCAGACTGCGTCTTGATGATGATCAATCGTTGGGGATCCTCGTAACGCCGCGCGACGGCAAACCCCCGAACTGTTTTGACGAATACCAAGGCGAGCGAGCTTCGATGGTACAGACACGGAGAGGCGGACGAATAGCGTGGTAAAAAAATTCATCAGGGCCTGCTTATCAGCACCTTCCTACAATACTAAAAGGATTGCACAAAAAAAAAATCTCATTGTTGCATCACTCTAAAAAAGTCTGATCGGTTATTCTCAATATAAAAAAAAAAATCAGAAAAAAATTCAATTCAATTGCCATCCGGACTTTTCCGAAATTTCATCGGGAAACGAAGATACCGCTTTTTACGAATTCCAAAAAATCGTAATCCAGGTGGAATTCTGCCGTGGTAACGTCATATCTCGAAAAACGTCACTTGTTGTTTGCAAATCTTGATGTTTGACCGGAAGTGACCTCATATCAGAAATGCGTCACTACCGATCGAAAAAATGAGATTTTTAAATCGCAAATGACGTATTTCAGGTATGACGTCACTTCCGGTCGAAAAATGAGATTTTGAAAACGCAAGTGACGTATTTCCGGTAAAAAAATCAAGATTTTCAAACGGGAAGTAACTTTTTTCCATATGACGTCAGATCCGGTAAAAAATCAAGATTTTCAGATCGGAAGTGACGTTCCCCCACATAACGTCAGGTCCGGTAAAAAAAAAATCAAGTTTTTCAGACCGGAAGTGACGTTCCCCCACATAAAGTCACGTCCGGCAAAAAATCTTCAAATTCCAACAGTAAGTGACGTTTCTCCGTGTGACGTCACTTCCGGTAAAAAACGGAGATTTTCAAACCGTAAGTGGCGTTACGAGGAACTGTTACGAATTTTTGTGTGCAATAATAAGGAAAGTTGTAAGTTTAACGGTAAGAAACGGATCGTGAGCGACAAGATATTATTTTAGTTGTCTGAAATTCCCGTTAGTAAATGAAAAAATAAAAATAAAATACGATACTCGAAAAGTCATTACCTTCGCGAACCTCGAAAAAGAGATTACCATTACTATCGTCGATTCGGAGAAGTACGAGTACCGAGTAGAAACAGCAAGATAAGCTCAGACAGTGTTTCCCGTGGATCGCGTAACAAGCTTTGGCTCCTCGGAGATATCGGGACAAACTGCGGAAGGGCCATTGGTTGGTACAAGGGGGTACCGGGTAAGCCAGCGGTGTGCGCCCGGGCTGCTATCGACGTGTATATCAGATCTGCTAAATCTCGTCTTATCTGTGATCTAACAAGTTCGCGAAGGCCCGCGGAGGAACCATGAGCCGGTTGCGCACGTATACCTCCGAAGGAGAACATTTTACAGCGGTGTTTCCCGTTCACGTACACTGTTTATACACCGGACCAGATTCCCCCACGGAGATAACGCTCCCGGTTGTACCGTCGGCCGGTCTGACACTTAACCAGCCTCCCAATTAAAGCCCCATTACACGATTAATTATCTAATTAATTTATACCTATCCGCGGCGACGACGGCGAATTGTGTGTGTCTTTTATCTGTATTATACCGGGGCGTTTGCTGTCTTTCCGAGTCCTCCCACACAGGCGCTTCTCTCCTCCGCACGAGGATTACCGTACCCGTATGAGCGCGTAGATGCAATCGAGGAAGATGTAAATAGGCTCTCCGAAGCCCAAAGAATTTCCCAACGAGCCCGATACCCCAGGCCGCGCACTCCTCGGCACCGTGTTCGAGCATTTCCACGAAAACCCAACTTTCAACTGCGTTTGTACAAAGCGAAGCTTACATACGGCTACTTAACGTCTCGTGATGTAATTAAGCGACGGTGGAAAAACCTTTTTAGCCCGTTGAGTTCGCGCATCCGGCCCTCTCCTCCCGCGCTGGTTTCCTCTCTCTTAAAGACCTAAGTGACAGGTAAAGTAATGCGGGATACGGCGAGCACAGGTCTAGCCGCTAATCACGAGAGGATCTCTTTCGCGAGAGATCTGTAGATCGAGGCCCCTTCGGGCGGCCTTTCCCATGCGCGTATGCCCCGGCGGCGCTTCTCTCTTCGCGAGCCGACGAGCTCAATGCGATGCACCGATGCACCCGGGCACACTACTTCCACTCCCACTGTCAGTGGGATAATAATAATGGAAGGGAATAATGGAGAATTGTAAATACACCCTCGCTCGCACGCGACCCTTCGACAACGTTTTGCACATCCTCGACGTTTTACCTCCGTTCGCGGGCTTAAACTGTTCTGTTCCGAGTTTTCTGTGCCGAAGACTTCGCGCGGGTTGTGGTTGCACGGTCGCTGTACGCGGGTCGTATCGTCGTTAAAATTATACGTGTATCGGCGAAACGAAGATTGTTGGGGCGTTACAGTTTCCGATACGAACTTTTAATGTCATACTTGGGCTCTCTTTTTAGAGGGTTAATTACGACATATTTTTTTAACGTCGAGGCATTTTCTGCGGAGGATCCGCCGGGGTCTTCTAGATAGTCGATTAATGGATTATAATATGTTCAAATGGTCTCAGCCATGAAACATTTTTTCTACTGAATTTTCTACTGAAAATCACAGAAACGAAAATTATGCATCAAAGTTCCCGATACAGACTTTTAATATTATTCTTGAGCTTTTTTTATTAGAGGGTTTTAATTATGGATTTTTTTTTGCACGTCTGGCACGTCAAAGTATTTTCTACTAAAGATCCGCCGGTGTGTTCTCGCTAGTCGAATGATGGATTATGATATATTTTAATGTCCGATCCATGAAAACCTTTTCCACTGAAAATCACCGAGTGTCTTCTCGTCAGTCAGGTCATTGATTGCGATTATCTCTCACGACCGACGCGTGGAAAGCCTTTTTACACTGAACAAAAAATCAAATTTATTTAATGTACCAGACTGGAAGTTTTTATGCAAAAACTTGTACATTCAATTCAGTGTACGATTATGGTGAAATATTACATTAGTATACTTTTCCATTGGATTTTAAAGTCAATTATTGGAGATGAAGTACCTTTATAGTAAAATTAAAGCCGATTATAAAAAGTAAGGTATTTCCAATGTTCTTAATATACTGAACATTAATATTTCAAAGCGATTGTACATGAAATTTAATAAACCAGTTCATGCAAAAAAACTTACACTTCCAATACATTACATTGAATACAAATTTGTTTACAGTGTACTGAAAATCCCTGAGCATCTGCGGATCAGTCGAGTAATGAATTACACCATATTTTCAAGTCCGACACACGATGGCCTTTCCACTGAAAATCCACAAGTACCTTCCCACCGGTCAAATAACTAGTTGTGATTATTTTGTCACGATTGACGCACAAAAGCCTTTTCCACTGAAAAGCCACGAGTACCTTCCCATCAGTCAAATAATTATGTGTGATTATTTTGTCACGACTGACGCACGAAAGCCTCTTCTACAGAAAATCACCGTGTCTTCTCGCCAGTCAAGTAATTAGTTGCGATTATTTTGTCACGACAGACGCATGAAAGCCTTTTCCACTGAAAATCTCCGAGTACCTTCTCACCCTTCCAATCAATGAATTACCTTACATCCCCCTAGTCCGACGCATAAAAGCCTTTTCGAGTGAAAATCCTCTTCTCACCTCCGCGCACCAGTCAAATAATTCATATTTTCATTTTTTCAAAGTCCGACGCAATAAACGCCTTTTCTACCGAAAATCGCCTTCTCTCCTCGTCTCACCAGTCAAGTAATTCACAACATTTTCATTTTTTTCAAAGTACGACGCAATAAACGCCTTTTCTACTGAACATCCTCTTCTCGCCTCCTCTCACCAGTGAAATAATTCATATTTTCATTTTTTCAAAGTCCGGCGCAATAAACGCCTTTTCTACCGAAAATCGCCTTCTCTCCTCGTCTCACCAGTCAAGTAATTCACAACATTTTCATTTTTTTCAAAGTACGACGCAATAAACGCCTTTTCTACTGAACATCCTCTTCTCACCTCCTCTCACCAGTCAAACAATTCATATTTTCATTTTTTCAAAGTCCGACGCAATAAACGCCTTTTCTACTGAAAATCGCCTTCTCTCCTCCTCTCACCAGTCCAGAAATTCATAACATTTTCATTTTTTTCAAAGTCCGAGGCAACAAACGCCTTTTCTACTTAACATCCTCTTCTCACCTCCTCTCACCAGTCAAACAATTCATATTTTCTTTTTTTTAAACTCCGACGCAGTAAACGCCTTTTCTACTTAGAATACCGTCAGTATTCTCCAGCAGCCTCGCCCGGGCATCGCGTTGCTATATATGCGCCGCATCAGAAGCGCATGGCTTTAGTTTCAGAGAAGAGTGAAGCAGCAGATAGAACGGATGGTACGTTAAGCCCCTGTGTGGTGCACAACACCACGTTGAAATGCCACCTGGCTGCTTTTTGCCCAGGGGCGGCGTACCGACCGTAAGGTGCGGAGGGGTGGGGGGACGAGGGGGAGGGGAGAGGGGGAGTTGGAAGAAGGTAGCAGCGACGCCGACGCCGAGGAACGACTCGACGATATATAGTTTTTGCTGAACGTACGGGGGAACCGGGTGAACCCGCGGCCGCGAACCTCCAACCGCCTGTGCTACCCGCGGCTCGATCTCCCCCACTTCCGGTCTTGTATTTTCCTCGGCGTATAACAGGGAACGAGAACTTCTCTCCAATCCGGTGAGAGGACCACGCCCCTCCACCCACGCGCACCTGCGACACGCCCACCGCGAGAAACGATCGCGAGGCACCCACCTACATAGCACACCTTTATCGTCCTATAGCTACGGAGGTGGCTTCGGGATCCTCTTCTCTCCTCTTCCTCGATCTTCTTGCGTTCCGCCACCTGCGTCCAACTCTCCGACACTTGCGGCGAACTTCGAGATTCAACCCTTTCGAATGTTCCGTTGGTAACGAGGAGGAACTTATAGTGTGAACAATTTTTAACCCTTTGACGATCTAGTGCGGAGTCCTAGCGACGGGCCGGTTTGTCGGATCATCGGATGGTTGTTGAGAGAAAAATTACCGAAAAATTTATCGAGTTACCTTCGAGTGTACTTGGATCGACAGCAGGTATAACAATTGATTACGAAGATCCGTACCACTGTCGCATCGAAACTTTGAGCCGATGAGAGGAGCGAGACAAGTTTGCCGATTATGAATATTCGAACGGTGAGAATAGTAAGAAAATTGGTCAAAAAAATTCTGAAAAAATTCATCGACGCACCTGAAGGGGTGATCTCGTTGGTGAGGGGGAGAAAAATATGTGGCAAACCTTTCACTGGAACTGGGACAAGGGGAAAACCTCCCCGTACTTCAAGTCTCGAGGATGAGAGTTCTAGTGCCTCCCAAATCTCATTGCGTCTTAGTTATTACCACGTTCGGTGGTAAAAAATCTCTTGAAGTTCAGATCACAGCTAACACAGTCAAATTTTTCGTTTCGTAAATCACCCTTCTGTAACTGGGAGAAGGTGAAAACCTTCCCATACACTGAGATTAAAAAATTGGCTTAACCAAAAGTCGCGGTGACATACCTTCAAAGCTGTTATTTGTTTGGTACAAGTAAAGAATTGGCTCGTTAAAGGCTTATTTGCTTCAAGCGATTCAAAATTTGTCGATTCAAACTGTTTTGTTGTACCAGCCAAATAACACCTTTGGACGTGTCTTGGTCCATCCAACCATCCAACCACTTCCTTTTCTCAGTGTACGCCAAGGCGTACACTGAGAAAAGGAATGTAGGATGCATGGCTTAGTGACTTCGAAGTCCCATTACGTCTTAGTTATTACCACGTTTCGGTGGTAAAAAATTGTATCCATAAGATGTCTTGAAATTCAGACCACAGCTCAACACAATCAAAGCCTCCAGTCCCTGATTCGCTCTCTGTAACTGGGAGAAGGTGAAATCATGCAACCAAGCAAGTCCTGGTGCCTCCCAAGTCCCATTACATTTTAGTCATTACCACGTTCGGTGGTAAAAAATTGTATCGTCAAGACCTTTTGATATTCAGATCACAATTTGTCTCTCTGTAACGGGAAGCAGGTGAAACTCTTTCCGTACGCCAAGGCTCGAGGATGCAAGTCCTAGTGCCATCCAAGTCCCATTATGTTTTAGTTACTACCACGTTCGGTGGTAAAAAATTGTATCGTCAAGACCTCTTGATATTCAGATCACAGTTCAACATAATCAAAGCTTCCCATTTCTGATTCGCCCCTTTGTAACTCGGAGAAGGCGGAAACATGCAACGATGCAAGTCCTAGTGCCTCCCAAGTCTCATTACGTCTTAGTTATTACCACGTCCGGTGGTAAAAAATTGTATCGTCAAGACCTCTTGATATTCAGATCACAGTTCAACATAATCAAAGCCTCCCATCTCTGATTCGCCCCTTTGTAACTCGGAGAAGGCGAAAACATGCAACGATGCAAGTTCTAGTGCCATCCAAGTCTCATTACGTCTTAGTTATTACCACGTCCGGTGGTAAAAAATTGTATCGTCAAGACCTCTTGATATTCAGATCACAGTTCAACATAATCAAAGCCTCCCATCTCTGATTCGCCCCTTTGTAACTCGGAGAAGGCGAAAGCATGCAACGATGCAAGTTCTAGTGCCATCCAAGTCCCATTACGTCTTAGTTATTACCACGTTCGGTGGTAAAAAATTGTATCGGCAAGGCCTCTTGATATTCAGATCACAATTCAACAAGATCACAACAAGATCACAGTCTCCGGTCCAGGATTCGTCCCTCTGTAAATGGAAGCAGGCGAAAACATGCAACGATGCAGATCCTAGTGCCATCCAAGTCCCATTACGTCTTAGTTATTGCCACGTTCGCTGGTAAAAAATTACATCGATAACTGTGATCTGAATATCACGGGATCTTGATATTCAGATCAAGAGCTCTCTTGATATTCAGATCAAGAGCTCTCTTGATATTCAGATCGCAGTTCAACACAGCCAAAGCCTCCAGTCCCTGATTCGTCCCTCTGCAACCTGAACAAGGCGAAAACATGCAACGACAGAGGTCCTAGTGCCATCCAAGTCCCATTACGTCTTAGTTATTACCACGATCGGTGGAAAAAAATTGTATCGTCAAGATCTGTTGATATTCAGATCACAGTTGAACGCAGTCAAAGTCTCCCGATTCGCCCCTCGAATCACATTCCACTTGCCCTCGAGCGGAAGAAACGATCTCGAAAGCCTCCGCGCGTCCATTCAGTCCCGCATAATTCAATCCTGAGGTATGCACCTTGAACCCATCGAACGATTAAGTAGGTACGGCGCTCCGAGATCGGACATCGCGGGGACCACGAGAGGGGGAGGAGTCGATGCCATTTTCGCAGCGCGGACGCGAGATGCGAGGGACGAAAATAAAAGAAGCAAAAAAAGAAAAGGAAAAAAAACAACCGTCGCTGGAGCCAAATTTGGAAACTCGTAGGCCGCGTCCATTTAAGGATTCGCCGCTGGCTCCGGTCTATACGCAACACAGGCGCACACCTACGTACCCGCACGGGCGACCGATGGCCGCCTTAAACTTGAAAAGAGTTCCCTCTCGGTATCGGCGAGAAATGTCAAAGTCGCGCTTCGACGCCGTGTCGAAGCTCGACCTCGCGAGCCGAGACCGAGCAAAAATTTCAAGTGGAAACAGCGCTTCATTATTCGGACTTCATTCACGCTCGCTTGGGTATCCCGTATCGGCTTGGGTTTATTTTGTCTGACCCGTCGGTCTTCACTCCCTCGCTCCACGAAGGCTTTTCCGAGCGGAAAAATCAACACTGGCGAATAATAATTTTATTCAGATTTGCGAGATATTAAAACGAACGGTGCTCTCGCTCCTTTTGCTGTGCGAAACGGTTCCTTCGATTCCCCCACCAGATCACCCTCGGCGCACCGAGAAATCGCACGTGTTGTAATAATATACCTCTGGAAGCGCAGCGAACGAGAGCGGGCAACGCGCGCGGCATCGGACACTCTAATTAAGTGCCGACGATAATTAAACGAGAAGCGGGAGGCCGTTTATACATATCGTAAATTATCACGATGTTTTTCTAGTGGGTAATAATGATTTTTGCACAGAGATATTATTCATGGGGATGGGGTGGCTTGATAAATTTATATTAATTATGTTGTATCGCACGGACGGCAGCTCGTTCGCCGATGAGGATCTCTACGCGAGCGCGGGAAATCTCAATATTTCGATACTATCAATCATCGCGCTAAAACGGCGACGTGCGCGAGTGGGGAGGTCTACAGTTTTCTTAATAAAAACTGCACCCAGAAAAATAATTTATTTGACGGGCACCCGCAAATAAATATTTATTTGATTAAAATAAATATTGTTATTGACTAAAATGACTATTTACTAGGAATAAATATGTTTTAAATCAAATAAATTGTTTAATTGATTAAAATAAATATTATCATTGATTAAAGTGATTATTTACTTAAATGAAATAAATATTTATTTGAGGGCGGAAGGACTCCGGTCGATAGCCCGTTGACAATACAAATGTAAATGTATAATTGTATTAATGTTTAAAAACTGTAACGGTCGTTAATGTATCGTATGTATTGTCAATAAAGACACTTACTACTACTACTACTATTTATTTGCGGGGCGCGCGTCAAATAAATTATTTTTCTGGGTATGTTACTTGCTGGCTGTAATAATGTAGGAAGAGAAGAGGGATGGAGGGCGAGAGGATAAAAAAAAGATTTCTCGTAGTGCGGAAGTCGGGGAAGGGATAATGTGGGTTTTATTTTTGGTCCGGGTTAATATAAGGCTGCGGTCGCTCGCAGGGGATTCGAGGGCAAGTGGAAAATTGCTCCGAGGGGTTAATGGAATTGACGTCGAAATGATAATTTTTATTTATATCTAAACACGAACGGTAGGATCGTCGTGTTCGGTCCTTCGGGTAACTGTCGTCCGACGAGAGAACCCGAAGTTCGACGGTCTTCAATCTTTGAGGGGTTTGAATATTGAAGAAAATTGGTTTAAAAAATCTGGAAAAATTCACAGGGGTACCTTAATGTGTGGTATCGTTGATGGAAGAGAAAAAAATTGATTATGAAAGTGCACATCGTAGGTGAGAGAAGGCGACTCTGATCCGATGCCTGTGAGACAAAAATTGAGTAAACGAAGAGGACAGTGGATTGAGCAGTTCGATTATTGAAAAAAATGGTTTCAAAAAATCTGAATTAATTCGTAGAGGATCATCAGTGTGGTTTCTTTGACAGCTGAGAATTTTAAAAAATTGCAAACAGTCATTTCGTTTTTGTGCTAAGAATTGTCTCGTCGAGTTAGCGAAGACGATCGTCGGATGCTTGCACTCCGCGATCTTGGAACAGCTAAAATTTTAATAAAATGTGGCAAATTAAATCTGAGAAAATTCATAGAGTTACCTCAGAGTGGGTTATCTTCGATGGAAAAGAAAAAAAAATTGATTATGAAAGTCCCAATCGTGACTAAGAGGACGCAATGACACTGACCAATGCCTGCGAGATAAAAATTGAATAAACGAACAGGTCGGTAGGCAAAAAATGGATTTGATAGCTTAGAAAATAAGTATTGCTAACAGTCATTGGTTGTTGAGCTAAGAATTGTCTCGTCAAGTAAACGACAATGGACTTTCGCACTCTACGATAATTAAACAGCTAAAATTTTAATAAAATGTGGCAAACAAAATCTGAGAAAATGCGTAGAGGGTCTTCAATGCGTGGTTACTTTGATAGCTGAGCAAAAAAAAAGTTATTGCAAACAGTCATTTCGTTGTCGACCTAAAAACTGTCTCGTCGAGTAAGCGACGAGGACAGACATTTGCACTCCTCGATCATTAAACAGCCAATATTTTAATAAAACGTCGCAAATAAAATCTGAGAAAATTCATAGAGGTGCCTCAGAGTCGTATCTTCGATGGGAAAGAAAAAAAAATTGGTTATGAAAGTCCAAATCGTTACTAAGAGGACGCAATCACACGGACCAATGCCTGCGACATAAAAATTGAATAAACGAACGGGTCGGTCGGTAAAAAACGGATTTGATAGCTGAGAAAAAAAATGTATTGCAAACAGTAATTTCAATGTTGAGCTCAGAATTTACTTGTCGCGTAATTGCCGAGGATGGCCGGACGTTTGCCTGGCACGATCATTAAACAGCCAAAATTTTAATAAAAAGTGGCAAATAAAATCCGAGAAAATTCATAGAGGTACCTCAGAGTCGTATCTTCGATGGGAAGGAAAAAAAAATTGATTATGAAAGTCCACATCGTGACTAAGAGGACGCAATGACACTGACCAATGCCTGCGAGATAAAAATTGAATAAACGAACAGAGGCCGGTAGGCAAAAAAACGGTATTCATCGCGGCATAGGTGTCGGTACGCGCGGTGACTGAAACGGTGATAATGTCCAGGTCTTTACGCGAGTTAATGAACGGCTGTGTACTTATGGTTGTCGAGCGGAAAAGTGGTGGGACGGGACGAAGGGGAAACCGACTGGTAACTGCATCGAGAGTTCCAGCGAGGCTCGCGTTCGTGTTGCGCCTGCTCTCCTGCACTTTCAAAGCTTTTTTATCGTCGCGAACGAGAGACGTATATCCGACAGTTCTTCACGTTCGAGCTTTATGGAATTATCACTCTCGAGCACGACACTGACCAATCTAAATATTTCTCCCCTCAATTTTTGTATCCCCTCATTTTTTTTCCAATTATTTTCACACCTTCTTCGATTTCGGCGAGCGAAGATTTTTCCATCCTCGAAGTGAATTATTATCGCCCAGTCGAAGAATTATTGAAATAAAAGTAACGACACGAAACCCCGCGCTTCGCGCTCGCGCGACTCTTCGCTATTTAGAAAACGAGAGAACGCGAATCCCCATTTTTCAATGCTCACGATTATCGCGTCTGACCTGCATATAAATCATAACTGGAGCGTTGAAAATTTTCACCGCTTAAAAGCGAGATATTATATAAAACATTTCTTATTTTTTTTAACTTTTACATTTTTTTTTTTTTCTTAATCCTGAAAGAATTGGTACTCACCTTGCTCTGTACATAATCGAGGGCGAGCATGCAGTCCGAGTATCCGCTCTCGGTTTTGATGGTAGTAGCACCTTGTCCCGGTGCGGTCGAGCAGAATCCCGATCCAACGACGCCTACCGGTCCGCCGAGGCCCGCAGCGGCCGCCGCGGCGACGCTCTCCCGGTACCAAGGGTACATACTACTCGCTGTCGTCGTCGTCTTTGCGACAATTGTTTAATCACCTTTCACCCCCGAAGATATTGCACGATATTTAGCCGCTTAAAAATTATCCAAAATTTTGTCTACCGAACGCTCATGCGAAATCGATATTGCACATCCCTCTGACGATTTTCTTCCCGTCAGATCGATCGGTGCAGTTCATTTTTTTTTTCACAGCGCGTCCAGCACGCTTCGGTCCCAACAAAAAAGATTATCCGATATCCTCCAAGATCGTAATTTTTTTTATTTATTTCACGTTATGTTTAATCGATAAAATAACGTTCGATTCTTTCGCTTCGACGATGCTGCAAGATCGTAATTTTTTTATTTATTTCACGTTATGTCAATCGATAAAATAACGTTCGATTCTTTCGCTTCAACGATGCTGCAAGATCGTAATTTTTTTTATTTATTTCACGTTGTATTTAATCGATAAAATAACGTTCGATTCTTTCGCTTCGACGATCCTGCGAGATCCTAATTTTTTAAATTTATTTCACGTTGTATTTAATCGATAAATTAACGTTCGATTCCTTCGCTTCGACGATCCTGCTAGATCCTAATTTTTTAAATTTATTTCACGTTGTATTTAATCGATAAATTAACGCTCGATTCTTTCGCCTCGACGATCCTGCGAGATCCTAATTTTTTGTTATTTATTTCACGTTATATCAATCGATAAAATAACGTTAGATTTTTTCGTTTCGACGATCCTTCGCCGATTTAAAGAATCGTTCGGTTCCAACTCGGGAAGCTCGAACTATCGTCCGGGCCTGTTTGTATTGTATCGTCTACAATTCACAGTCGCTCGTACCTCGAACAATGATCTCTCCTCGTCGTCGTGTCTCTCTGTTGTCGAGCGCGACCTCTGCATCGACACGCGCTCACGGCAATATTTTCGGTACCGCGCGTAGATTCGCCCCAAAATATTATCGTTTCGAAGCGGCGAGGACGGCAATGGATATTGCAGAGAATATCGTGTCCTTTTAAGTTCCGAGAAAGCACGTGTCCTCCTTATCGGGATAAATATTGCGTTATCACACAATCCGGCTCAGTCGTGGATCGCCGATGTTCGTATCGCTGCCTTTGACTAGAATCGCTCTCGGTACGCTCTATCGTCTCGTCTGTTCCAAAATTCGTATTTTAAAAATTATAATTCATTTTAATTTTTTTTTAAATTTAAATTAATTAAATTTTTTTCAGTAACAGCATCCACTCACATCAACGACGTTGTAACTATTGCACACACACGAAGTTATTGCAGTCGTAACGACGATGAAAAAAAAATATACATATATATATTATATATATATATCAATCGCGATTTGACGGTCTGATCACTCACTATCCCTACCTACTGGCTCCTCCGGAAAGCTACGAGCCGGCCGCACGTTATTATCCACGTGTCACTTGGTTTACGAATTAAAAAAAAAAAATTAGCGTGTATTATCCTCGTACAGTGTCACCTGAAGTAGAATCCAGCAGCGGCGTGAGTATAAACACTCAGGCCCTGTCATCGTACACGCGGAGCACTCTTATCTATCCCCCTCTGTGTTGGCTCGACGCTCGGGCCTCGCGCGCCTAGTGGAAAATGAAGTTCGGGCTCAGACGCGATACGATATTTCCGTGAAACGCGAAACTGTCTCCGACGTCGCGAGTCATCGCGCCCGAGACTCCCCGACGACGAGAAATATTACCTCGCGTAAAAAAAAAATGACAAGTAGGTAAATTCCTCGTTGATCAGACGACTTAAATTTTCTTTCTTTATTTTATTTTATTTTTTTTTATTTTTTTATTCTATCCGATAATATATATTTTTTATGTTCGTCATTAACCGAGAAACATGTCATTGAATTTTTGGTGTGCACGAGGGGGTTGCGATTAATTGATTGTAGGTCGATGCACACAACACCGGCAAAAAACGTCTCCGCCCGGAAATCGTGAACCGTGGACCGCGAACGCGGTTTCTATACTGACGCGGGCGCCTCGATTCGAACGGCTATTCGGCGCCGCTCGTGAATACTCGGTTTATCTCGGTGTCTGCTTATGACGATCCTTTACCACTTGTCGTCGTCCCGTAGTCCCGGCTTGTGCAGGCTGCGTCGAGCGGCCCTCGTGGTGGGGGCATTCGGATGGATCGCTGGTGTGGGTATCGCGAGCACAGTGTTCGAGCTCTTCGGCGGGAGCTACGGGCTCTGCTCGGTTACACGGCCAGTGCCGGTGCGGCCGAGGAAGAGAGCTCGGAGAGGAGCCTGGAAGTAGGGATAGCCGAGGGGATGGTGGTGGGCACAGGACGAACCCGCGTCCTGTAGGTACTGCCGTACCTCACCGAACCACCATCGATGTCTCTCCCCTACCCTGAGCCCCGAGTCTCCACCATGGCCTCGAGCCACGGGGGCGGCTGGTGGAGACCATTTTTCTTTTCGATTACAAACTAAACATTCCAAAAAGGCCCGGTTAAAGTACACTGTACGAACACCTCAAGTTTTGCGGACATTGGGAGGTATTTTTGAAATGAGAAATTTGGAATTTTCGGTCGGTTGGACGTTGCGATAAATTTGGTAATTGTTGAGGATCTTGTGACAAAACGTTGACCGTGTTCAATAAAAAAAGAAAAATGTTGGGAGTCGAAATATCGAAAGCTTTGAGCAGCAAACAATTTTTCGTCCGCCAACGATCTCCGGGATGAGCCCACGATTACTTAAACTAAAGGTTCCGAAAAGACCCGGTTGAAGTGTTGCACTGTACGAGCACCTCAGGCGGGAGGTTTTGCGGACGTTGGGAGGTATTTTTGAAATTCGTAATTCGGAATTTTCGGTCAGGAAATTAATTGGCTCGATAAAGGAGAGATGAAGATTCGGGGATTGGAATTTTAGCCGAAGCGATCTTCGATCTTCGAACTGTTCGAAAAATCGACGAAAAGTGCTTTATAATAAAAAATCCTGTAAAAATCGACGCTACCCCGAAGAGCATTTTCTTCTGCGATCGAAATATACTCACACAAGTTCAATACAAGTATAATACAAGTACCTCAAGTTTTGCGGACGTTGAAAGGTATTTTTGATATTCGTAATTTGGTATTTTCGGTTAGGAAATTGATTGGGTCGATAAAGGAGGAACGAAGATTCGGGGATTGGAATTTTACGTGAAAAATGGACTAAGGCGATTAAAAAAAAAATGCTGCAAAAATTGATGCCAGCCTGAAGTGTATTTTCTACGATGTTAGGGGGAAAAAGTTTATTGTAAACGGGCAACGCGTTTTGACGTTAGTGAAAGTTTCGTGTACGTAAAGGGCCGAGTTTTGCCCTGGATGGTTTGTTATACGATCGGCGATCGCTCGGGGAAAAACAAAAAAATTCTGGAAAAATTGACGCTACCCCAAAGAGTATTTTCTTCCGTGGTCGAAGTAAACTATATAAATACCTCAGCTTTGCGGACATTGAAAGGTATTTTTTTAATTCGTTATTTGTCATTTATCAGGAAATTAATTGACTCGATAAAGGAGGGACGAAGATTCGGATAATGGAATTTTAGGTAAAACGATCCTCGATCTTCGAACTGTTCGAAAAATCGACGAAAAGAGAAAAAAATAAAAATACTGCAAAAATTGACGCCACGGCGAAGTGTATTTTCTTCGATGATAGGGCGAAAAATTTTATTTAAACAAGTCAACGCGTTGCGACATTGGCGAAAAATTCCCCGTGCGAAAAGGGTCGACCCGAGCCCTGGGTGGTTCGTTATACGATCGACGATCGCTCGAGGAAAGCAAAAAAAATAAAATAAAAATGTCGAGTCGATCTTAATTAAGTGGAAAACGTTCTCGATCGATTAACTCCCGTTGCCGGTGAGAGTCCCTTAGTTATGATCGATAAGTTGATCGATCGACTGTGCAATTGGAACGGAGGAAACGTCCGCCCGAAAGATCGTTAGCGTTGACGATCGATCTTCGTACGGACGATCGTGCGCGTCGATTTATCGTCGTGACCGAACGAGTACCGATCTCCCATTAACGACTAATTAGTAAGCATACCGTGAACGGATTGTTTATCGTTTCTATTTGAAGAATTCGCGATCGTCCCGATCGATCGATCGATCGACCTGCAGAGGGATAAAGGGACCATCGCGAGTCACATTATTGATGTCTACTCGCTGCCATAAATTCGGCAAACGATGACCGTCTTGTGCCGAAACATTGCCCGTGTAACAATGGAAAATAAATAAAATAAATAAAATAGAAATCTATCTATCTATTTTTACATTTATATTTTATACTTTATTTATTTTTATATTTATATTATCTGTATAAATATTATATATTATCTAATATAGTTATCTATATTATGTTATATAGCTATTATAGTTATCTATCTAAAATAAATAAATAAATAAATAAATAAATAAATAAATTGTTTATCGTTTCTATTTGGGGAATTCGCGAAGGTCCCGACCGATCGATCGACCTGCAGAGGTATAAGAGGACCATCGCGAGTTACAGCATTGATGTTTACTCGCTGCCATAAATTTGGTAAATAATGACGATCTTGTGCCAAAACATTGCCCATCTCCAAAGAAAGAGAAAAAAAATGTTAGAAACCAAAATATCGAAAACTTTGAGCAGCGAACGATTTCCCTTCCGCCAACGATCCCCAGGATGAGCCGACGATTACGAGCCGTACTCAGGAAATGAGAAACCAGCCGCAGCAAAGAGGGAAAAAATAAAATAAAAGGTAACAAGCAACGAGCGTAAAAACACAGTTCTGGTTCCCGAAACAATAAAATAACCCTCGTCAATGATGGTTTTGTAGTCCATAGTAGCGTGAAGAAAACCATCAGAGGGAATGCCCGCGAGACGGGCGAGCTATACCGAAAGGGCGAGAGGGAGAGAGAGCGAGAGAGAAACAGAGAGAGAGAGAAAGAAGTCATAAGAAAGAGTGAGAGTGTTCCTCTTCGAATCACCGCAAGATGCAAAGGCTTGAGCAAGGTCGCGGTGGTCTGGTACGACGAACCTCTCGCACGTGGCAAAAAGTCACCCCTAAAACCGAGAGATGAGGCACTTGCCGACTGGTAAGCGTGAAATGTTAGTTTTTTCTTTTTTTTTTTTCATCGTCCAACATCCAGCGAAGTAAAGAAGGCGAAGATCGAGTATCGCGAACGGGAAACAGGGGGTAAAAAGTCACCCCAAGTCAATGCACTCTCACGCTCCGCTTTTTTTTTTCCTTTCGCCCTACACCGAGGATATTATAGTGTCTCGCCGAGGGTGCACGGAGCAACAGATATCTGAGGCCATTCCCGCCAGATCTACGTACGGGGCGAGTTTGATCGAAAAAGAAAAAAAAAAAAAAATTCATTCACAAATTCTCAGTCCTTGGTGCTTTCGCTGTAGTTCGCGTAGAGAAAGAGAGAGCCAGAGGGATGGAGTTTAGTGAATGGTCGAGTTTACACGGAGGAAAGAGATGCTGGGCGAAAGGGTCGAAAACGTAACTGGAGCTTGCCTCGGCTATAACCACAAATCTTACTGGCCGAGGGGGGTTCCCCGTTGGATTATAGCTGGCTCGTTGCGTCTATACGGACCGAGGAAGAGATAAAAGTTCAACGACACTTAGGAGGGGGAGGGAGAAGGTTGGATGTAGACGCGGACGTGGATGTGCATCAGGGGTTGAAGAGGGATGAAGAGAAAAGGCGAAGACCTTAAGGCACCTTTCTTCAGGGAGACCTAACAAGTAGCCTGTAAGAAGCTGCCGTTTCGCCTGGCGAATCGCCCCCTCGCTCTCTTCCTCCCTCCGACCCCCTCTCATCTATAACAGTTCTCATAGACGAGAGAGCGGGACGAGGAGAGAAACTATAGCGCGAACGGCTCTCCGGGCCGTTCTCTCGTCTAGGAAAAAGCCTGCGACATGCTTTTTCGTACCCAATGGCCCCCTCGGCAGTTTCGGAATCCTATAGCCGACCGGGACAAGTTCAAGGCCACCGACAACGACAACGAACCCCCCCGGTCGCTAGGGATGTTTTATTATCTCGCGGAGTCGAGGAGCGGAAGAACCGGGGAATCTCCAAAATTCTGCAGAAACGCTGACCGACATTCCGGAGTCCTCCGCATCGTTTTTCCAGCTTCCGGTGACTTCCGATGGTTTGTTTTTACCAACAGCGTGCTACTTTATTCTTTTTCTAAAATTTGTGAAAATTTTGGGTCGGCGACCTTCTTGGTCGCTAGGGATGTTTTGTTGTCTCGTGGAGTCGAGGAGCGGAAGAACCGGGGAATCTCCACAATTCTGGTGGAAAAACGTTGACCCCCGGCTTTTTGTTACAAATAGCATACTTTCTTCTTTTTTTTTGTTGGTAATGAGGAGACGAACGATTAGGGCCTAATGGAAATTCACCGTGTACTCGGTCGGTGAGGAAACCTGTTTCTTGAAATTTGTCAAAGAAAAGCTAATTTTTAGGTCAACGTCCTTGTTGGTCGCTAGGGATGTTTTATTATCTCGTGGACTCGACGAGCGGAAGAACCGGGGAATCTGAAAAATTTTGCTGCAGAAACGTTGACCGCCGTTGCGGAAACCTCGTGATCGTGTTTCCAGCTTCCGATGACTTCCGGTGGGTTTTTGTTACAAATAGCATACTTTGATCTTTTTGGTTGATAACGAGGAGACGCACAATTATAGCCTTATGAAAATTGAACGTTTGCTAGATCGGTAAAGAAACCTGTAATTTGAAATTTGTCAAGGGAGCCTTTTACTTCAATTTCCGATGAAAGGTAAATTTTCTGCTCGATACCACATCAATCCCAGCGAATCTAATAATTTTCTATTCGTCGGAAATTATTAGGATTCCTCAGAAGTAGATCGTTAAACTTTTTATTACCGATCGCTCCCCACCGCCCGAAAAAATCTGAAAAAAATCACAGTGACGCCTAAAGTGTAGTTTAATCCCAGAAAAAAAATTGACTTCGAACATCCACATTGTTCTCCGTGGATAAAAAAAACCAAACACGGTTCGCTTTACAGGGCGCTGAGCAATTGTTATTTCGGACGTCGCTTCGAAAATTCGATCGCAGGTGTTCTCCAGCAGTCGGCCATTTTGTAAACTTCCTGCATTGTAAACGGGACGAAAGCGTCGGTTCCCCGGTCTTTCCGCAGCACGATCCAATATCCGTAGACACATCGGTATAGGTCAGGGTTAACGGCCGAACTTTTCCACGTAAGAAAATGGCCGGGGTGCGAGAGCGATCCGTCATAATTTTTTCGTCCCCCCCCCCCCTCTCTCCCTCCCCCGTTAAGTGACGCCCGCGAGAAACGCGGCGGCGTTCTCGTGTACCCTCCTCGTCGCCCTCGATCCTTTCAGCAATGTTTGTGGTTTTTGTCGGAGGCACCGAGAGGAAGAATCCAGAGAGGAGCGTCCGCGGGACAGAGGGCGGTTTGAGAGAAAGAGAGAAAGGGCGAAGCGGAAGTGTGAAGAGCGACGTCGTACGACGATTTTTCAATTCTGCCATCGCGCTCCGGGGGACGAAATTCTTCGCTTCCGTTTCTTCTTCGCTCCCCGCCAGTCCGGGGGACGCGATCGACTTACTATTTTCCGCCGCGATATCCTGCAAATAAATCAATTCTCAACGGAGAAACTCCCCTATCAATTTTTAATCCCCAAACGACCAACGCACATACTTGCAAAAAAAAAAATAATAATAATGAAAAAATCGTCGATGAACAGTTTTCCGCCGCGATGTCCCGAAAACAAGTCAATTCTGAAAGGAGAAGCTCGTGAGTGGAGAGTTCGTATCAATTTTTGGTCCCGAAATGCCAGAAAATTGGAAAATGAAAAAAAATTAATAAAATTGTCGATGAACATTTCCCAAAATCGATATTCCTCGACATGTGAGATCGATAGGGCAAGATATAAATTTCAAGAGGCGTCAGGCCGACGCAAGCGATAAGCTGTCGCAGACTCCGGAAGTTGATCGCTGACCTGGCGCAAGAACCCGCATATTGCCGTACCCTTGCCTTAATCATGTCCCAATTTTGCTTCCATCGAAGATTTTCGGGCTTCTTTGTAGTGAAATCGAAACGCCAGAATCCCAGTGACACATTCGACCCGAAATCCCGGCGATGCGACGAACGGTGTAGAAACTACAAGCTCCAGAAACTAAACGCTCCTGGTCCACGATATTCGTGCCTCGTCTCTTCGGGGTTGAAAGTATAACAGTTTCGTGCAATCGCAAATTACATCGGGAAATAGTCACATCCATCACACTTGTAGTTTAATATATCACCGGTCTATTTTAACGCCGCGAATCGCTTTGCATAAAACCCCTCGCCGCTTCATGCTTTGGTCTTTCTTTTTTTCTTTTTCTCTTTCTTTTCTCGATACCACGAAACTTCGGCGCAATGGCGAGAGCGAGTCTCTCGAGCGGTCTCGTGCCTGTACAATATGTATAACGTGCGCGATAACGGTGATTGGTGGCCCGGCTCCGTTGCAGCCAGCCAGCAACAACCACCTCGGTGTGTAAACCTCATGCATAATTAATTAAATGGGCTTGCGCTCGCGATTGCAGTTAAGGTGGGGTCGAGCGATTCTACAACTCCTCTACCTACCCCGTACCGAAACGCTCTCGTCGTTATGCACCGTGCAACGACTGTCTCGAAACTTCGGGCGGGGGGGGGGGGGGGGGTTGGTGCGCTCTCGTTAGAAAATTAAATTGCAGAGCTATGAAGGAAGAGAGGGCGTGACCCCCCCTCCCCTCCGCAGTCTGGTGGCAAAAATCATGCGCAGCTTTAACCCTTTCAATTTCTCTCGACTCCAGCCAGTACTTGTGACGCCACATGTAAATGGGAAAAGTGAAAATTTTGGAAACGATTGTACGAAAATGGTAAGAAAAGTAATGGAGTATCTTTGGCAGGTTTTTTTTATTTTTTCGATAGAAAAAAAGAAAAGAAATGAGAGGGGTCAATGCCCGAATTTTGTTTATTGGCTACATTTTTTGTTAAGACTCTCCAGTCAGATGGCAACAATCATACGCGGCTTGAGCGCTTTCAATTTCTTTCGACTCCATCCCGTATTTGACACGAAGCATATAAATGAGAACAGGTAAATTTGAGAAAGCGACTGTACAAAATTGTAATTTTCAATCGTCTTTTTCAATTTTTCGATAAAAAAAATGAGAGCAGACAATGTTCAGATTTTATTTACCGGAAAATTGTTTAATTAATAACATTTTCCGCCTTCCGTCTGCAGTCAGATGGCAAAAATCATGCGCAGCTTTATTATTTGATTAACCCTTTCAATTCCTCTCAACTCCAGCCAGTAATTGACACGCAGGATATAAATGAGAAAAGTCAACATTTTAGAAATCGACTGTACAGAATGATACGAAAAATAATGGCTTATCTTTAAGCTTTTCCGAAATTTGTCTACGTACCCGGATTAATTTTTATTTCGATACGATCGACGATTTCCGAAAAAAATAAAAATAAAAATAAGAGCGTACAACGTTAGAATTTTCTTTACCAGCAAAATTTTTAATTACCAACTATTCCAATAAATCCCTTCGCAATTTCCGCCAATTACTTTCCAACAACCCGCAAACCCTCGCTTCCTCATATTTTAATATTCAAAAGATCAGCAATTTTTCCCCCAACGATTCGTCATTAGCGACATCGCGAAAAAGTCTCCGCTCGATCGACCTCATACCTCGCCGTCAGTTCCCGTGCGTCTAGTGCGCCTCTTCCCAGAGCCCTCGCGTCCCAACGATCCCAAGAAATATCCACGCATCATGAGATTTTTCATGAATAATATACAACAAATTTTCTCCTGGCAATTAGCCTTCACCGTCCATTCCCGTTCCCTTCGATTATAATCGCCAGGGAATATCGCTCATCTCCGCTCATTCCCGACTCTCCCCATTCCCTTCATCGAGGATCTCCGTCGTACGGAGGGAACGGGTGCGGGAAGGTTCTCGCGTCCATGAAAAAAAAGGCGGATGGGCTGAGCCGTCCCGCGACGTTAGCGAGTCTCTTCCTCCCCTTTCCTCTTCCACGGTCTCTCCTCGCCGCGTTGCGCGTATCTTGGGAATTTCAGCCCTTCTTGCGATCGAGCCCGCGCGATTCCTCGGGTGTGCCTCTCGTTTTCATTCTCGTCATTGGACGGCGGGATTCACCGTCGAGGAGGGATTCTTTCGTTCCTCCTTTTGCCTCCTCTCGTCCGCATTCGCTATCGAAGCTTCGCGCGCCTCGACCGGATGGGAACGCTGCTCGATAGGAGGGAGCGGGACGCGAAGAACGGACGGGGGAGCGGGGGGGGGGGGGGGGTGGGGGGGGGGTCGCACCTGATCAATTAATTCAGCCCGCTCAGCGGAGACACAGGGGGAAGTTCCCGCGCCGTGCGCATTCGCTCTTTCCGATAAATTCTTCGGAATCGTCATAGCTCAGCCGCACCCCTTGACGGACGTCGAGGGATCCGCGGGGAAGGTGTGTCCGGGCGCATTCTGGAAGTCCGCGCGGATCTAACCAACCGGGGAGTCGCCTCGGCGAAGTCGGGCCCGGTGCACAGTTTACCCGCAGGACGATCCAGTGGCGAAGTCGTCCGGGGCACTCTCATGGCCGCCAACAACGGGCGCGCAACTCCTGGGCTACGAGTAGCCATCATGAAACCTCCCTTTTTGTCCCCACTCTCCTTTATTTTCCTACGGCGTCTCTCTCCGTGGCTCGGGTTCTCATCCGCGACTCGCGGTCCCGTCCTCGCGGAAGACGCGCGGATCGCAGATGGAGCGATAGCCGGGGATGATCGGGTGAAGTCGCGTCCGGGCCGAGCGGAGGATCGAGTCGCGACCCTCGCGAGGATTCCCTTTCGAGGTCGCCCTGGGCGAGGGATCGGGCTATCGGCTCGGCGAGAGGATACGCGGATTCATCCTCGTATCGAGCGCGAAGGAGGAGAGGCGAAAATAAAAAAAATGAAGAGAACAAAGTAGATGCTGGCGTTCGTGAACCGGCGAGCTCGTGGCTGCGGCCGGGAAGGCGAACGAGTGAGAAATAAAGAAGAGGCCGGGTAGGAGGAGGACGACGAGGTGGGAGGGGGGGGGGGAGGGGGCACCGGAGTGAGAAAGGTCGGTCGAGGTTGCGCGTCCGTTCAGTTACCGGCGTAACCACTGCTGCTCGTGCGCTTTGAGCTCGCACGCCAGCGGGCGCTCGCCGAGGAGCCCGCTCGATCCGAGAGTAAATTTTCAGCTAGCGAAGCACATCGGGTGGCAGTCCTCGGAGGCGGAGCCCGAGCTTCCTCCGATTGGATGCTCCGTCTCGTTTCCCTGGCCTCGCCCACCGCACACGCGCACCGAAAGCAAAAAACCGTCTCTCGCGAGGCGACTCTCGCGGCAGAGAGAGACGGAGACACGTGGCGAACCGGCCGGAGGACGGAAGATAAAACAAAAGCTCGCGCGCTGCGGGAATAACCGAGTGCGCTGTCGCAGAAACGGCGCGATGAGGAGAACGAGAGAGAACTGGCGAACGAGGCGCCCCGCACTTTTCATCTGTCTCTTCCCCCCCCCTCCCCCCCCCCCCCCCACCCCCGACCCCCTGCACCCTCTCTCTTATTTTCTGGTATCGAGCTGGTCAGGGAAATAAGAATCCGTCGAGTTCGCCGAGAGAAGAATTCCCTCTCCCCCCCCCCCCCCCCCCGACCCCCCCGGTCTCCGCCTCACGACATCGCCGGATCAACACTGACCGTATCTACTTCAAGTTCGTTTTCGTTCGGGCGGAGATCGCGAGGGGGTGAGAAGCGGGCCCACGCGAGACGCCATGACACTCTCGCGCGAATCCTGGTTTCAGCGAGGCACGCCCTCGTTCCCGGAAAATTTTCCATCCCTCCGGGCTCGGGATCCAGGATCCCCGGTTCCCGGCGAGGATCCTCAACTTCGAGCCTCGCGCGCAGCATTCTTTGGTCCCTCTCGCTCGCAACCCAGTCGCGGGGCTCCTCGAGGAGACGAGACTGCTCGGGGTTTTTTCCAGCTACTTTTTTCATGGGGGTTCTCGTATTCGTGGATGGTATAACGATTCTGGGTGGTTTATGCATAGGGAAGAGCGGGGCGATATGAGACAGTGGGGCGAAACGGGACATTGGGGCGAAACGGGACGGTGGGGGCTAAAGGCAATTTTACACTGAAAAACAAATATCATCGATTCAAGAACAGACACTTGCGGGCTGCCATTGACATATGTAGTCGGTGTAATTGTTATTGTTATTCTAACAGTTATATATAAAAATGAACCAATGTGTATGGGATTTATGAGAAGATATGTAATAGTTTCATTATCGTGCGTCTTTATGTCAAGCAAAATAGACTTGAAATAACAGCGTATGTCCATGGCGGTCCGCAAATGGCACCGTTCTTGAATCAATGAAATTTTTTTTTCAGCGTACGCGACGGTGGGACAAAAGGCAATTTTACACTGGAAAAAAATATCATTGATTCAAGAACTGACACTTGCGGGCTGCCATTGACATATGCAGTCGGTGTAATTGTTATTTTCATTCTAACAATTATACATCAAAATGAACCAATGTCTATGAAGTTTATGAGAAGATATGTAACAGTTTCATTATCGTGCGTCGTTATGTCAAGCAATATAGACTTGAAATAATAACGTATGTCCATGGCAGCGCGCAAGTTTCACTGTTCTTGAATCAATGATATTTTTTTTTCAGGGTACGATAATTATTCGATGGAACTGCGGGGCAAAATGGGGTGTCGAAAAATTATTGGAAAATTGCGTTTTGCCCCGTTGTCCCGTTTTGCCCCGCTCTGCGCTACCTGTATTTGTACAAATTTTCTTCAGGGTTACGGAGAGGCGGAAACTCATCCACTATGGATTTCCATGCAGCTCTCAGTTTGGCATGGAGATGTCGATCGATTCTCCGCAATTTGGAGCTTTATGGGCGAATTTGTTACAGTGCGAATTTGTCTTTGACAGCTTTCGAATTTGTAGGAATTTGTGGACTGTGCCGCAACAGGTTTAGCCTTAGTCGATTAGATTATGTATGGTCTGTCTTGATATCAACTACGCTATATTGCCACACTCTTCGAGCTCGGACGAGGTTCATTTGGTGTTAAGTCGTTCACCGTGTGTTCCTCAATTCATCCATTTCTATCGCTGGTGGTACATTCGAAATGAATTCCAAATACACTGACGCATCAGACGCACACTTTTACCCATTTTCCTGTATTTCTTAATTCGTACGTTTCTATCTCTGGCCACATTCGAGATTCATTCCAAAGAAAAATAAAAACTATTCTCTGCACGTCACTTTTTGTTTAAAAATTTCATTTTCTGACCGGAAGTGACGTCATTCCGAAAATACGTCACTTCCGGTCAAAAAATGAGATTTTCGGACCGAAAGTGACATATTTTCGATGTTACGTCACTTCCGGTCGAAAAGTGAGAATTTCAAACCGGAATAGATGTCACAAATTTTTTTTTTTTCTGACATTTATTTCCAATGCAGACATTAATAAAAAAATTAATAAAATAAGTCGAGCGCGAGTTTTCGATCTTGCTTGTTGTTTAAACTATTCGATAAAATCTGAATTCGGTTTATGTAGTGTATAAATTTCATGTACACGGTGTTTCTCGAACCTGGCTACCCTTTCGCGACTATGAATTTCGGCTGAAACAAGTTTTGCGCAAATGATACCCTACGCTCTTTAGGGGTGGAATATTACGATAACATTGGCTATGAACCCTAATGTATCGAACGATCGAACACCACGCTCTTCTTTAAAAGGCGATACAAGATTGGATAATAAAAACCGTTTTTTTATTGGTACTAGCAGCGATTGCGCGCCTCGCGCATTTATCCTAAAATCTCGGTATTTGGTTTTTAATTTTTTTACTTTTATAGATTGCATGTTATTTTCTAAGAACAACGATACACCAGTGTCTATTAATAGCCAATGCACTGTCGATACAACAACTTTCACTATAACAACTGTCAAACACATGTTTTCCTTTATTCGACTTAAGTTGGTCATCGAACTACTCCAGGCTTGAGGCTCGTACGGCAGCCATTCAGGGAGCATTTCTTATGCGACACAACGATACATATCGAAAATGTGAGTTATTTTCGCCACCGATTTTTTTAAGCGGAAAACAAATCATTAGAATATGCGAGTTATTTTCTGCACCGATTTTTTCCAGAAGGAAACAATCCATAGATCTCGCGACGTTCGATCCCAACTTAGATTATTTCGATCCCCGTTCTCTCGAACAATCGGGCGCCAGGCTCTTCCTCAAAAGCCGATACAAAACTAGCCAATAAACCGCGTTTTTTAAGAACAAGTATCCACTCCCGCAACGATCGAAAACCCCGAGACCGCTCTCGGGCCGATCGCCACGTCAATAACGCCTCCGGGTTGATGACCGGATGCCACGGAACTAATAATCACGGTGAGAGGCGCGACAACAAAATAAGAGAGTTTACCTTTACAGTTACCTCTATTCGCCGCGATGCTCGTGCCGGTGCCTGCAACAAGGTTGTAAAAGATAGACGGAGGATAAAAGTCCTGAAATTCCTCCAGCTCGTGCCAGCCGAGAGGCCGAAGTGTAGCGGAGAAATAAAAAGAATTAAAAAAAGAAAAAAAAGGAAAAAGAAAAACCTTAAGAATAGCTCCGCAGGACTCTCCGCGCCTCTCCGCTGAGATCTACGCGTCGGCAAGAAATCGCTTCCAAAGATCTCTCGGCGGCTCGGGACAGACTGGAACTGTCGCTAACTCGCGCCTCGTGCGTTCGAGTGCCGAGCTTGCGATTAGCTGCATCTCTCGGAGTGTGACGCTCGTGATCCAGATACGAGCAGCCGCGATTGTCCGTCCCAACGGTATATCGTGTCGCCCTCATTCCATTTTCATCTCCTAAAAAAAAAAAAAAAAAAAAAAGGAAAACGATAAAACAGAGAGGCGTTAAATTTTTCCTCGAGTGCCTTCGAGAGACGGGAAAACGTTGTCCCGAGATTCGTGAGGCTAACGGAGCTGCGCGCCAAAGGGGAGAATTAAGCACAGTCATATTCGCAATTAGAAGCTTCCCGTTAGGAAAGTTGGAGCGTTCGGTCCAGCCGCGGATTATGCCGTGTAATCTCACGTGGTCTCCCGTGCGAGTCCCGCTGCCCCTTCGCGCGAAGGGTGTGAGAATTCCTTTCTCCCTTCCCCTCCCCCGAGTGACTGATCAAGATTCTCTCGGGCCGCACACCCTTTTCCACGTTTCCTTCGCGCCCCTCCTCGGCCCCCTCGACGGCCGACTGGGAGAAAGCGAGCGAAGAATAATTGAGACCGAAGTATTATCCGCACGGTTACTGTTTTCGCAATGAGTTTTCCACCTTTTACCGTGGATTAGAGGCAAAACCCGCCCGTGTGTGTCTCTTCGGCGTCGCTTTAAAAGGGAATATGGAATCGGGGATTTGGCACATCTGACCGGTAAGGCGTTCGCTGCCGATCCCTTTAATCCGGGATTATCGTCACGGTTCGTGTAGATCCGAGAAAAATAATCTATTTCATACGGGAGGCCGGCAAACAAATGTATTGCGAGGATCGAGCGAATGTATAAGGTGCGTATTTTTTTTTTTTTTGGGCGGATATTGTTAATAATGATAAACGTTAATTAGCCCGGTCACTTAATGTCAAATGTCTGTTCGCCTTGAAAGTCTCTCCCAGACTATCCGACATGACGATCGATCTTGTATCGATCGTCCGTTCGCTCGTCTATTGTCAAACCTCACTAGTATCGTGTGACTTAACGAATAGTCCGCTGCATATTCGTTACAATATGTTTAATTTAAATAAATCTTTTTTTTTATGGAGAAATATTTATTTGAATTCATTAAGTATTTATTTGAATTAAGTAAATATTTATTTGAATTAAGTAAATATTTATTTGAATTAAGTAAATATTTATTTGAATTAAGTAAATATTTATTTGAATTAATTAAATATGTTTTTGATTTCAATAAATAATTATTTTCGGGTCAGCCTTCAAATGAAATTTTTTTCTGGGTGTAGACATTCGCTGGCAACGTTGCGCTGCGAAATTTATTTATTATCTTTAGCATGCGGACCCGAGTACGAGGGGTGTCAAAAATTATTTCATATCTTTTTTTATCGGGCGCTTTTGTACATTTTTGTAAATATGGAAAATTATTCAGCATATATATTTTTTTTGTACTGCAGCGCCTTGTCTGAAGTAGGAAAGTAAAATTATCTCGACTTGTGAAAGGAGAGAATATCCGGAAAATTAATTCATATATATATTTTTTTTCATCCCGCGCTCGATGCTTGTAAATATGGAAAATGGTTCAGCATTTTTTTTCCATACTGCAAAGCATTCTCTGACATATGAAAGAAAAATTAGATGGGCTCGTGAAATGAGTGGATTTTCGGTGAATTATTTCATTTGTTTTATCGGGCGCTCGACACTTGTAAATATGAAAAATGATGCAGATTTTTTTATGGTACTTCAGAGCCTTCTCTGACATATGAAAGAAAAATTAGTTGAACTCGTGAAACGGGTGAATTGCCGGTAAATTATTTTATTTCATTTTATTTTATTTTTTCGATCGCTCGACACTTGTAAATATGGAAAATGATTCAGCACTTTTTTTTTGGTTCTGCAAAGCCTTCTCTAACATAAGAAAGAAAAATTAGTTGGACTCGTGAAACGAGAGAGAATTGCCGGCGGAGGTTCTCGAGGCGAAGGCGAGACGGCAAACGGTAGCAATATTCTCGCACGAAAGATCCGCCCACCTCTTCCAACTTTTGTTTTATCCGCTACTTTTATTTTTTCAATTTTTTTTCCGACTCCACAGGTTCTCTCCCTTCATCCCGTATAGTGTCAGCGATTCTGACGTGTGTTTTTTGTCTTTTTTTTATTTTTTTTTTTTTACATTTCTTTCGAGTCTTTTCCTCGACTGATCATTGCCGATGCGAGGCGAGCTCCTTAAATTCATCTCGCTACCGCGCTGACCGCTGCCGATGGGCCGCGTCGGTCTACTCGCCCCCTCCGGGCTATTAAAGAACCGAGCTCACTTTACGAGTGTGAATAGACGCCGTCCAATTATGCGGCTTAATTTAAATGGGATAATTGCGTCCAGCGAGAGAGACGCTGCATCGAAGATGCGGCGGCGCCGCGCGCGCAGCCACTCGCGAAAAATAAACGCCACGGTATTATTTTTCATGCCGCGACTAGTGTAACTTTCCACACCCAGAAAAATAATTTATTTGACGTCCACCGTTTATTTGGTTTAAGTAAAATATTTATTTGATTTAAATAAATATTCATTTCATTTAAGTAACTATTTATTTGATTTAAATAAATATTCATTTCATTTAAGTAACTATTTACTTAATGTAAATAAATACTTATTGTAATCAAATAAATATTTTACTTGAAGCAAATAAATGGTGGTCGTGAAATAATTTTTTTTTTCTGGGTGCAGCCAGGCAAACGCGGGTTTGCTCATGTTTTGTCTCCACAGTTCTTTTTTTTTAAGCCAAACGTTTCACTATGATTCTTCCTCTATCGATCGCCGGTTCGTTGCCCTTGATGGACCGGAGACGCGCTGTCGGATAAGTAGAACGAGACGATCGGATAGCGAAAAAAAATGGTGCTGTGAAAAAAAGATATAAAAAAATAAAAATGAATGGCGGCTACGAGGGAAAAAAATGAAAAAAGGTACAGAAATGTGATTACACCGTCTCCTGGTGCGCCACGACCGAACAACTTCACGGCTATCACCGGTTTATAGGCTTTTGAAAGGTTTACGCGGTCACGTTTCTCCCGGTCGCTCTCTGCACCTTCCTACTCGTCTTGTTCTCTTATTTTGTTTTATATTTCTCCACGACGGCCCTCTTTTCTCATCGTCATCACTGCGTGAACTACCGTTTGGGATCAATGAATCGAGGTGCTCGGGCGAACTGCGATGAGCACGTCGAACGGAGCGAGCCCTCGCGGGTCGCCTGAATGAGAGTCTTGTTTATTTCCTCGCAGTCCTGAAATATTGTAGCTTAAGGTGTCTCGCTAAATTTTTTTGGAATTTTTTTTTACTATGTTTCGTGAAAATTCCGTTCAAAAGTCGCGTTTTTGCTAATTGTGGATCCTTGTCCGACGAAGAATGTACCCGCATTTTTTAAAATTTATGCTTTTCCGCTGTATTACTTTTCTGCCCGCTAAATCACTTTTTTGCCCGCTCGTCAAGAAACCGCCACTTTTCACCCCCGTTGTAGGCATGAAATAGGGCCTTTTTAGTGTAGTCGGAAAAAAAATTATTTTTAATTGTTATTATAACTAAATAAAAAGAACTCAATGAATCGAGGTGTTTGGGCGAACTTTGATGAGCACGTCGAACGGAGCGAGCCCTCGTGGGTCATCTGGATGAGAGCGATGTTTATTTCCTCGCAATCGTGAAAGATTGTAGCTTGAGGTACGTCGGGGAATTTTGTTAGAAATTTTTTTTTTTACCATGCTTCGTGAAAATTGCGTCGGAAAGTCGCGTATTTGCTAATTGAGGCTCCTCGTAGGACAAGGAAAGTACCCGAAAGGGTACAAAAAGGTTACTCTTCGAAGGCCTAGCCTCTTTCAATAAAAATAGGTTGTAATAAAAATTGAACTTTTAAAATCGTTTGTATATGTATAAACATACATGTAAACATACATACATTTTTTTCGAATATGTTAAACAAATTTATCTTTAAATGATGTAACTAAATGAAGAGAACTCAATGAATCGAAGTGGTTGGGTGAACTTTGGCGGTGAGCCCTCGTGGGTCAGCTGAATGAGAGCCCCGTTAATTTCCTCGCAATCGTGAAAAATTGCACCTTAAGTTATTTTAGAATTTTTTTTCTACCGCGCCTCGTCAAAATTCGATTCAAAAGTCGCGCACTTGCTAACTCTGGATCTTCGTCGGGCTAGGGAAGTACCCAAAAGGGATACGGCCCAGTCAGCAAAAAAATATTTTTTTGTAAACCGTTTCACGCTTTTTCCGCGAACATGTAAAAAAATGTCCCTTTGAAAAAATCTTTTTCTTTACTTTAATTCTTGGTATTAAATTTCAAAAAACAATCTTCACGAATTTTTGTTCGAATGATTATTTTTTTGGGTTGCATTAATTTTCATCAAATATTTCCTTCGAGTTTAATTTATTTGGAGAAATCGTCGAACAGTGTAACAACGCGGGGATCCGCTGCGAAATATCCAATTGGCAATTGTCTCGTTGTGTGTCCCATCGAATCTAAGATCGTTAATCGCACGGTCGCAGCGTATTGCAGGCATCTCGTACTTTTAATCCAATTAGTCAATTGACGTTAATTTTGTGAGACTCCTCATTCCCACAAACGTAGACACATAGATACCTCCGAAGTTGACACTGTAAAGTCTGAGAGGGCTATAGTCGAGCAAACTGCCGAGAGGCGAGTCGAGCCTAATTACAATTGAGAGCGATCTCTAATTGCTAAATTTATCGTTACAGCGGCCAGCAGTTCAGCTCGGAGGCCCTCCTTTCCACCATAATAAAACGATCCTCCCGATTATTGGCCTGGGACACACGTTTAATTAATTGTCTAATTATCCGTTGACCCGTCACCGATAGCCGTCGATTCCGTCGTCGATGAACTCCGGCTCATTCGAGACAAATAATCACCTGCATCTTCTGAATCCCATCGCCCAATTCCTTTAATGACAATTATTAAAATTAAGTATTTCCATGATTAATGTCAATAATTATTTCCATGATTAATTTCTGTACACCGTAACAAATATTTGTACATTTAACAAACCTTTCTTGTCCACAAACGTCAACAATTATTTTGTTGTCAATTTCACAAAAAATATTTGTAAAATTGACAGATAATTTTTTTAAATGGATAAGATTTAAAAAGAAATTAATATGAAAAATATTCTGGATGTTTGTGGACTAGAAATGTTCGTACCTATTTTACTGTGTAGTTATTTATATAATTTCTGATAGAAACGAAAAGTGCGCATTATCAAAACATATTTTTATTTTACAATTCAATACTCCAATAATTATTTAATCATTAATTGTCTAATTATCCGTTGATCCGTCACCGATAGCCGTGGATGAACGTCGTCGATGAACTCCGACTCATTCGAGACAAATAATTATGTCGATCCTCTTACCAATATGCTTTGCCTGAAATAGCCGTCCAATTCCTTTGGATGACAATTGTCAAAAGTAATTATTTTCATTATTAATTTCCACAGTTATTTCTGTAATGGCTAATAGAAAGGAAAAGTGCTCATTATCAAACCATATTTTAATTTTACACTTCAATTTTACGATATTATGATTCTTACAAAATAAAAAAAATGATTTTGTAACGTAACATTAATTTCTCGGATACGACCACGAAGAGACAGTCCTCGCGCGACCATCATTGCTGAGAGGGTTTGGGACTTGTTGCTAAAATAATTAATATGAATTTTGCCTCACTCTGGAGAGTGAATCGCAGCTTGAAAAAAATATCCATATTTATGGGTTTTTTTGTTTTTTTATTTTATTTTTGTATCGACGACGATCCGAGGGAGAATAAATAAGGGCCTGGGAACGTTCGCCCGCCGCATCGACAATCTGCATTAAACAGTAAGACCCCCACACGATCGAACGAAAGAAAAGACACTCGAACGACAGTTCTGCGTTTCTCGACGAAAGAAAGTTTAGTCCGCCTCCTCGTCGCCCATAATGTCCCATTGCGGTCGCGTCGACGGCCCGGTCGACGCCAGTATTAATTCGATATAGACGAGAATTAGAAATGCTAATGTCGAATGATTCGTTTTTTTATTCCCCCACCTACCCTGAGAACAAGAGGACCGTCCCTGCGGGTCGTTTATCCCCTCCCCTCTCTACCATCCTATATGCTCGTTTAAATTTAGTTCCCCTCTTCCCGCATTGAAATAACGAAAGAGCGAAATAGATTTGAGTCAAAAGCACTTAGTTAACAGTCTACGAGAAAAATCCGATAAAAAAAGAATTGGTAATCCAAACCGAAAAAAAATATATTTTCAAAATGTTATATTAAGACTAAATTTTTTAAATTGTGAGTAATCGAACCAAAATGTTCGGTACGAATGTTCAGTAATGCAATTTTTATGAGTATCGATGCAGATGTAAAGAATTTTGGAATACTTAAAATCAATTGAGCCCCAAAAGTTGCGATTTTTGATAAATTACGAGGAAGTAATGTGCAATTAGCGAAGGTCTAATAACTCCACGTTCGAGTCGAGCACGTACCGCGTTCCCCCCTTTTCTCGGTCGGATGTAAAAATTGCCGTCACGACATCCAAGAGACACGCCTCTGCCGATAACAACTTAGTGAACAGTCAATGACAAAATACCGGTAAAAAAATAATTGGTGACCTAAAAAGGAAAAAATGTATATATATTTTACGTGCTATATTAAGACATTGAATAAAAATCATCACAAGTAATAATCGGGCAAATATTTCGCGCAAGTGTTTAGTAATGCAATATTTAAACTATTATCGATGCAGGTGTTAAAAATGTTCGAACATGTAATTCGCAAAAGAATTGGTAATCGAAAAAGGAAAAAACAAATTTAAGTGCCACCAAAACGTAGTATAAAAAAATCGTGAATAATCGAGCAACAATTTTGCACAAATGTTCAACAGGTCTTAAAAATGTTCGAACAAGTAAAATCAATCAAAACCCAAAAGTAGCGACCGAAAAAAAAAAAAAAAAATGACGAGAAGGTAATCTGCAATTAACGGAGGTCTGACAACTCGTCGTCCGAGCCGAGCACGTATCGCTTTCCCCCTTTCCCGACCTACCGTTAAAGCGTCCGAAGCCGGCGAGACGCGACCGTGCCGATAACCGTCCGTCATAACTTTGTTCTAGGGCGAGGCAAGAAGCTTCCGCGAGCCGCAAAAGATGGAAGAGGAATCGCGAGCGAAGAAGAAGAGGAGGAAGAAAGAGGCATCCGCGCGGAAGAAGGCCCGCCGAAAAGGGTTGCGGCTCGCGAGCGGCGAGGGAGAGGCGGAGGTTGAACGGAGCCAAGAAAGAGAAACGTAACGCGAGGACGGTAGCGCATCCGCGCCGCCTTTAAGGAACATCACAGAGCACCCGCGCCTCACAGAGAGCGCGCGCTGATCTCCCCCCCCCCCCCCTCTTCTTCCTCCTCTTCTTCTACCTCTTCTTCTCCGACTCTCAGCTATCCCGAACCCTCCTTCTATTTGCTTTATTTAATTTACTTTTTAATTCCTCCCAATTCCCAATGTCAAAGCCACGGGGCACGCGGGCCGGGGAGGGGGGGGGGTGGCTCGAGGGGGCCCCCCGAAGTTCGAGGACTCGTGGAAAAACAGGGGCGCGCCGGTCGTCGCGAAGACTCCTCTCGTCCTCGATCCTTACGTGATTCTTTTTCCACCCGATAATCTCACTGATCTTTCCCATCCCAACCCCCCTGCCCCCCTCGGCCCCCCACCCCTCCTGAACTTTTTCATCCGAGAACCGTCCTCGGAATATCTTGCGATCTTAGAAATTCTTTCGCAAACCCACTCTGTTTTAATTATATCATTAAATTTACAATACCGCGAGAAGGGGGGGGGGGGGCGGGGACGATGGACGGGACACATATTTGTGAAGCACGGTGATCCTCGACGATTGCGGAGGAGCCCGGTACGCTGTGTTTATAGCTTCATAGGGAATCGTCAAATTTATCGACGGTAAGTCACTTTATTTTATTTTTCTTTCAATTATTTTTGCGGTTTTTTTTTGGGGGGGGGGGGGGGAACGATGAAGAGACATTGATAACCGATCGATTAAATCCATGAGCGGATCCGGCAAAGCACACACACGACCGTCCCGCTGCTTTACCGCCGAGCCGACCGATCTTCCGCTGCACTCCGGAGGTTTTTTTTCTTTTCTTTTCCTCTTTTTTTCCTTTTTTTCTTTTTCGTTTATTTTTTCTTTTTTTTCTTCGTTTTTCTTATCATCGAATGCAAGGCAGCAGCGGTGGGCAGGAAAAGGGGGGCTTCTTAAGTCAGAGTGTAGCAAGATGGCCGCGGGGTCCCGGTAAATAAGCGACTGTCATCTGACGCCCGCAAAAACAAGATACACCGAGAGAACGCTCGCGCGAGCGCGAGACCAGGGCAGACTGGTCTCTTCTCTCGCTTCAGGATCTTTCTCGCGATCTGTCTCGCTTCTTCCAGTTCGCTCTCCGCGCATCCTTCCGTCCTCCTTCTCGCCCCCTACTTGCATCCCGGCGTCCCTACCGGCAGCCCTTCGAATCGGAGAGAGACACGTGAATATATATATATATATATATACATATATGTGTGTGTGTGTGTGTGTGTGTGTGTGTGTGTGTGTGTGTGTGTGTGTGTGTGTGTGTGTGTGTGTGTGTGTGTGCGTGCGCGTGTGCGTGTGTGTGTGTTTCTGTGTGTATATCTTCAACCCCCTTTCGCTCTCTTCCACTCGGCAAGTCTAAAGATTAATTACAAAAAATCGCCGCGACGCGAATTGGAAACGTCGTTCCACGAAGAGATGCGCGCGGTGAGACGGTGGCTTCGAACGCGTCCCTTATGTCGCGAACTCTCTCCACCTCCGAAGAGGCTAACCGTTCGGCATTCGTTAACTTCCAGCCGATGTCGATCGGTCCCGTCGCGCATTTAACTATAAATACGAGAAACTCTTAAATTTGAATTGTGGGGAAAAGGCCGATTTATATTCGACTGTCCGATGCACTTTGCGCAAATTTTACCTCACTTTTGCACGCACATCGAACCTCGAATCTCCAGTTTATATCTATAAAAACTTCATAATTTTGTGTATCCATTGACTATTAATTTATTGTCAATTTATTGAAAATATAACATTCACCTGTGCTTTTTGCCACGCACACTTTTTGCCACGCACGGTCTTCGTCGAGCTGTTTCTCCGGCTAGGTTAAATATTTTTAGGCTTGTTTGTAGTGAAATCGATACGCCAGGATATACGGAACATTACTGTCACGCCGCAACATAGATTTGGTCGATAGTTTGATGATTAGCGGCTATGGAAGCTAAATCCACCCAGCCATCTGTTACGCGACACACGCTTTTGGGTAGACATTGTGTTTCGTAAATGCTTCCCCAAATTCCACGTGGCCCGTATCTAACGCTTCCGCGCGGGTCTTCGGATAGGTCTAATGGATCAACCGAGGCCCAATTACCTACAATTGATGGTGTAATTTCAATTATCTAATTGAATAATCGTCCGATCGAGGAATCGCATAGCATCAATTTTTCAACCATTTAAACCATAAGAAGTTAACTACGTGTTTTCGTTCCGAGACGTTATTTTTGCAGAAACACGGTTGGACGGCGTTAATGTGCGTGCAATTATATGAGTAATTAAAAGTACGTTCACGCGGTTATATTGTACGCCACTCGTAATTGTATGTACGCCTTCCACGAGCTTCAGCTTCGGCTGTGATAGCTTCACAAGCTGTCGACCGGTATGTTTGCCGCCGCGTTCGGTGCGAGCTGGCTTCCTCGTAGAACGCCTCCTATTTACAGAGAACATTGAATACAGGCTAACCGCCGGTATATATCCGTTTCCATCATAGACATCGCACGGGCGGATCTCTACCTGCGAGCTATCCGCGAACAACGTATAATAATTAATTTATTCGCGAAGTCGGTCTCTCTGCCGCTCGGTAATTGAATCACTCGGCTTCCCCTTCTCCTCCCCACCCCCCACTGCCCGTATGTAGTCTCTGTATGTACTCTAGCGTGTACCACGAAGTAGACGTAAGTGTGCAATTAACGAGGGCTCTAATTAGCCCTCGGTAGCGACTCCCAGACACGAACACCCAGATGGATAAATATTTTTTTTCGATAAGACCATATTTTTTTTTTAGATCGATTCTTTATCCCGGAGCAAACCGGACGGAAGTCCAGATCGATACATATTTTTTTTTAGAATATTATTTATTTTTTTATTTGTTTGTATAAACCGGGGAGCCGTTTTTACAGAAAGGTCTACCATAGCGATTATGATTTTTTTTTTAATTTAAAATAACATTTTTTTTACTCCCAGACATGAACACCCGGATAGATACATTTTTTTTCAATTAAACCATTTTTTGATGAGGAAACTGGACGGAAGTCCAGATTGATATATATTTTTTTAGAATATTATTTATTTATTTATTTATTTGTATGAATGGAACAAACCCTTTTGCAGAAAAATCTACAATAGGGATTATGATTTTTTATTGATTTTTTTTACTCCCTGACACGAACACCCGAATAAATTTTAAAAAATTTCAATAGAACCATTTTTCGTTTTTTATACCGATTCTTTATTCCGGGGAGAACTGAACGAAAGTCCAGATAGATTCATATTTTTTTTAGGATATTATTTATTTATTTGTATAAAAGGAAAAAGCCCTTTTTACAGATTATATGTACAATAGCCATTGTGGTTTTTAATGGATTTTTTTTACTCCCGGGCGTGACCAACCGGAACGATATATATTTTTCATAACAAAGAATTTTTTTATCTTTACTACTTGTCGCAACGGACGGATATCTTTTTGTTATAAAATGAATTTTTATTGATTATAGTGTTGACCGATTCGTCGAGCTTATTTATCATTGCTTCGCTTCGGCGGAGTGGCGAAGAATAATTTTCCAAAGCGGACATAAACGGGATACAAATGAAAGACTTCCTGTCGCGAGCTTTCTCGTTCCATTTGTCATCCGCGCTTTGCGTTTGACTGGCCAACGGCAGTCTTTCGCCATTGTGTATGGACTTCTCGGGGAATAGTTTTGTCCCTTCGTTCGCGAAGGGTTTTCACCGGCTCGGGGACGCCGACGAAGGAAATGAGGAACGGCGATTTAGAGAAGCGAGAGGAGTCCGAGTGCGAAGTTGTTTTGGATGAGTCAAGTAGAAATACGGAGCTCGGTTGATCGAAGCGCGCAAAGAGAGCGCGAGCTTTTCCGGGCTCGGACAACAATTTTCTGGCTCAGACCGCCTCCGCGACGCCTCCCTTGCGTCCCGGCCCTTTTTTTGTCATCACGCCTTCCTCTTCCGCCGTCGCCTCTTCACCCCCCCCCCCCCCCACCACCACCCTCGCCCGAGCCGAGTTTCTGCTTTTCTTCGCTGCAAAAGTTGAGACCGTTTTTTCTTGTCACATCTTCTCGCGGCAACGGAGCACCGGCGAGAAGTCGGCATGGACCGCGCGTGTACACAGTCTAAAGCCAGACCGACGATGAATCGCAATGAGAAATTCGAGACGAAAAAGATAATGTACCGTAAAAATTGAAAATTGTTCACTTTATTGATTTTGGTCTTTAAACTTTGTTTAATTTCATATTTTTATTCGAGACGAAAAAGAAGATTAGATGTAACCTTTTTTTAAGTTTTACTTTTCTTCTTTTATAATTTTGTTTTTTTTTTTATTTTCATTCAGAAATGAAGACATTTTTTTTTTGTTAACCATTTGGTGACACGATTTGAGCGATTCTATTCCTAGGAATTAAATTTCTTACACGCTTCGAGACGAAAAAGATAAAGTACCGTGAAAATAAAAAAGTTTCACTTTTTTAATATTACTTTTCAAACTTGATTGACTTGAATTTTAGTTCGAGACGAGAAATAAAATATACTGTAAAATTTTTAAAAGTTTAACATTCCTTTTTTTATAATTTTATAATATTTTTAATTTCAATTAAAGAATGAAGACACAAAAAAAATGATTTGCTGATCGATTCGAGCGATTGTTTTTCTCGCAATTAAATTTTATTTATCACGTTTCGAAAGATTCTTATCGCGGCGAAGTGAGGACCGTGGCAAGACAACAATACCTCGCTGGGACAAAGAGAGGAATATACATATCTACATATCAAAAGTTTAACATTCCTTCTTTTATAATTATATAATCTTTTTAATTTCAATTAAATAATGAAGAAATTTTTTCAAAATTATTCGATGAACGAATCGAGCGATTGTTTTTCTCGAAATGAAATTTTATTTATCGCGTTTCGAAAGATAATATCGCGGCAAAATGAGAACCGTGGGAAAACAACAATACCTCGCGGGGACAAAGAGAGGAATGTACATATCTTCATTCGGAGTCGTCGTGCGCGAAGAGATATCTACCGAGCGCCGATGTATCTCGCTAATGTCCGACCTCTCGTACATATCCGGGCATATTAATGTTTACCAAACATCAGCGAGAACCGCGGTGTAGCTTCGCTCAGCCCGTTCGAACTCTCCTGCTCGTCGGGCATTCCGTCAGGATTACGCTAGCATGCGGGTCTGTCGACAAATTGTACGCAGGAAAAAAAACGAAGAAAACGAGCCTCTCCTCGTCGGGAGCTTGGCATTTGTAAGGATTAGAAGAATAAGTGCGCGCGAGGATGAAATGAGCGTTCCCCTTGACGCTAAAAATCTCGTCCTGGTCGTGCCTACTAAAAAAAATCCTTCGTTCCCTTCATCCGGCAAGCGGCATTGTAACCGGTATTTATGCCTTTTGTATACCGTCACCTGACCACAGGCAAAATTATCATTTTGGAAAAAAACGTCCCAATTCTTGAATTTGTCTTCACCGTTTTTTGAAACTGTTAACGATGAATCATATTTTAACAGCCCAAAATTCTGATTATGATTTCCGCTAAAATACCGTATTTCACGCTAATATTATCGGAAATTGAAAATATCGTAACTTATTTTATGTCTCAAATCTGTTAAAAACCATGCGTGAGGCTAAATTTAATTAGGAATAAGAACAAGTGCGCACGAGGAAGAAATGAGCGTTCCGCTTGACGCTGAAAATCTCGTCCTGGTCATGCCTATTTAAAAATCCTTCGTTCTGCTTATCCGGCACACGATTAATGTAACCGGTATTTATACCATCACGTAAAATTATCACATTGGAAAAAACCACCCCAATCCTTGAATTTGCTTTAACCTTTCTTAAAAATGTTGAATGAATAATCATAATTTTAAGTCCAAAATTGTGAAGATCATTTCCGGTAAAATATCATATTTTATAGTGACATTACCGGAAATTGGAAATACCGTAATTTTTTTCATGTCCCAAATCCGTTAAAACCCGAGCGTGAGGCGAAGTTTAATTAACGCTTCGCCAACTTTAATACAGTCAAGTGTTCCGCGAGCTTGTTCGTGAGTGAGCTCGACTCGGCCGGAGTATCCTTCTCCTCGCAAGATTGTTTTACGAAGTAAATGAGGCAATGATGACTCGTCCCGTTCTTGGACCACCGGCAGCAGGCAGCAGCGAAACTCGTCGTCTTGCCACTCAGTTCCTCGTCCGTGTTCGCCTTAAACTTCATCGACTAATTAACACGCTCTTCAGACTCACCGAGGACGTTTAACTCTTCGCGCATCGAACTCGATTCGCAAAGCTCTCACGCAAGCGCACGGTCAATTGAACAAACAAATTCGTCGAGGCCCTCGAAAATCAATGGTAAGAAAACTCCTTTTATTCATCTTCTCACTTATAACGTTGTTGTTGCTTTTTTCGAACAATCGATTGTGCTTTAAAAAAAAAAAAAAAAAAAAAAAAACAATACACCCGTCTCTGACGTTCTATACGTATTTTAATCCTTATATTATCTTTTTTTAATATACTATATGTAATATATATATAATTGTAGACGATAAAATCTCTGTTTCTGTCATTTCGATCCTTGGAAAGTACTTTTTCTTCGTTAGTTTTTTTTTCCCCCAAGTCCATCGAATAACTCGTACGATTTATATCGCTGGCTGCGTCGCCCCCCCCCCTTTTTCACATTTTAATCGTTAGCCTTTCACACGTTATCGTCAGTACGAGTTGAAAGCTCTGTGTGTCTGTGTGTGTGTTCGTGTATCGTGTGTGTATGTGTTTGTGTGTGACTGTGTATAAAAATACTTTACAATAAATCATTAATCGTCGTGTGCAAACGTTTAATTGGCTAGTTTCTTTTTTTTTCATTTGTTGATTCATGTTGATTTTGTTTTTCCTTTTTTTTCAATGTTTTGTAATAATGCCGATCAGATCGTCGAATATTTGAACATCTCATCCCGTACCGCTCGGCACTAGTCCCGTACCTGAAACACAGAAGGTACGAGAATTTATACGCAATTCTGTAGGAAAGTTATTAGTAAATAAAAAAAAAACACGTTTTCATTAAAATCGGGAAATTTTTTTTTTTCACCGCAACGAAGCTTCCTCTATGAGGAAGCAAAAAGAATATATTTACATATGAGAGATGCAGCATTTTAAGGCCTTCGTCGATCATAAATACAACGTCCCTACGCAGATCCGACGGTAAAATTCGCCGCCGGGAAAAAAAAATCGAGAAATAATTTTACAGGATAATTACGCCAAGTGCGTTTCGTTTTTTTTTTTTGCCATATCGAAAGACCTGTTTCCGTTCAGACATAAAAAAGGATCATATTTTCGAGAAATAAATAAATTCATAAAAAATTGACGAGTCATCATATGTGTGGCGCATAACGCGTGAACGACCTCGATTCACTTAGGGCGATATTGTCACGGAGATCCATCAGTTTAGTCCCCGAGATAGTCTGGGAAAACTCGAAGAAAAAAGTCACCGTGCGGTCACAAAAGCTGGTGAAGAGAAAAAAAAAAAAAAAATTCTTATATGATACAATTATAACTTCAATGACAAAGTCATGGTAAGTGGGAAGTGGATGGTAAATTAATTATTTTTTTGTTTTAATTTCATATGAGCGATGCGCCATCCTGAAAGCTCGTTTCTGTTGAAAATATAAAATAAAATAAAGAATAATACTTCAAGAAATAAATTCATAAATAAATTCAAACTTCGAGAAATAAATTCACGAAAAATTAATGAATCAGGATATGTGTGGCGCATAACGCGTGAAAGATCTCGATTCGCCGAGGGTGATATTGTCACGTGGATCCATCAGTTTTGTTCCCAAGGTAGTCTAGGAATAGCCGCAGAAAAAAGTCACCGTGCGTTCAAAAAGCTCGCCAAAAAAACCCCAAAAAAAAACTTTCAAATCTTATACGATACAGTTATAACTTCAATGAAAAAGTTCCATGCGTCATCGCTGCAAGAGAGTCGACGGAATAATCCTTTTCCATTGTCCCTCTTGTCTGCGACCGCTCCGGCTTCTTTTCCTCGTGCGGTCTTCCGATCCATCTGACAAAAGAAAGCGCGATGGAAACACACGGACAAGACAGTATTTTTTTTCCTCCTCCCAATGTTCTCTGGACGATGGAAGAAGCGCGCTTTCCGCAGCGGGTGGATCTAATAATACAAGATTCCCGCTTGGCTGCTCTCCGCAAACAACCCTTCCCACATTTCCGAAGGGTCTGCCCAAAACTTCTTTCCTTTAACGGAAGTGACGCGAGCTCTCTATTCTTTCACCCCTCCGACTAATTTTACTGCGTCGCTGTTATGGTATTTTGAAAAATTGTCCATTCGTCGCTTAAAAATAGATTAGCGCGAGCATCGCTACGGAATTTGACTAATTGTTGTTTCTCTTCTTTTTCAGTAATTTCAGTGAAAGGGTTGGAGGAAAAACAAAAAAATCGAGCGAAAGACGACGCTCGATATTTTCCGAGCGAGAAAGCGGATTTTCGAAGAGTCATTTTGAAAAACATTGCACAGTAAAAAAAAGTTTGTACTTTTTACAATAACTTATCGTCCACAAAGGTCCACAATTTTTTATTTGTTAATTTTCCGCTCGCACCATTCGGCTTCTATATTATTTTTGCTTCCTCATAGAGGAAGCTTCGTTTTAGTGAAAAAAAAGAAACGTTTCCAAATTTTTATGAAAACTTTTTTTTTTATTTGCTAGAAAGTTTTACAAACAAAAGGACAAACTAAAATTGTTAAATGCGGGAAATGAAAATACAAGTTTGTATATTCAAGCCGGAACAAACGAGTTTGTCACTCATTTAAAAAAATTATTTTTACGACACTTCGTATACCGATTTTACGAAATTATTTTTTTACTGTGTGGAGAGGATCGATATTTTGTGGAGAGAAAAATTCGGGATCGTCAATGTCCATCCAGGACGAGGAAACGGAAGCGGCTTTGCCTGATTTCCGTTCTCACTTCGCCCCGTCGCTCCGCTCGGAGCTGACTATGACAAATAATTGTTGAAGCTTAACATAAGCCAGAACCGCCGCGCCGTACTTAGCTAATAGCAAAAAAGAATCCCCGAGACATATCGGAGCCCCCGCAGTCCGTGGCTCTCTCGGCCACCCCTCCGAGGCAACGATTCCGAATTCCTCCTCGCGATCTCTTCTTTGCGACTTCAATTATTCTTTTCCATATTAGTTCCGGATCCGAACGAGAAGCGTGCGGGAAGTCGGAGGTGTCGAGGCAAGAGTGGATGTGTAAACAATGTGGAGAAAAAAAATTACATACCTCAATCATGAGAAAGTAAGAACGGTCGAAAAATGAGTTTTTCAAACCGGAAGTTACGTATTTCCGGCATGACTTCACTTCCGGTCGGAAAATAAGATTTTCAAACCGGAAGTTACATATTTCTGTATTGAAAATTAGATTTTCAAAACAGAAGTTACGCATGTCCGCTATGACGTCACTTCCGTTCAGAAAATGAGATTTTCAAACCGGAAGTTATGTATTTCCGGCATATTGTCACTTCCGGTCAAAAAATGAAATTTTCAAACCGGAAATGATGTATTTCGTCACTTCTGGTAAAAAAAATGACATCTTCAAACCGGAAGTGACGTATTTCGGTCGAAAAATTAGTTTTTTTTAAGCCGACGATAGTGTAGACCGCTATTCTGCATCGCATTATTGTGCGACACCTTCCAAAAGTCATAGAATAGTACTAGAATAGTATAAAAGGGGAATAGTCATCAGGCCCTGGAAGGGCCGGTTTAGAATAATCAGGGCCATGGAAAGCGTCCCCTAGGGAACTTAGTATAATCAGGGCCTCAGGGGTTTCTAGGGGGAGCCTCGGGACGCTTAAAAATTGGGACAAACAAACAACTTTCTAAAATTCATATAAGATTTATAAACCGAAGGGAACTAAAATCAGTTTGAATTTTTTTCTATACTAAAAAATGATCTACCATTAACGGTGTCTCCAACAATTCTGGCTCCTCAACTCGGCTATATTCTACGTAAAAATTTATTTACTTTTCATTCGCATATAAGGCATATTTCGAGAGGTGTTTCGCTCTTCCCACTAAGCTCTCGAAACTCGACAGCCGCAGCGGCTGCGTTTCTCAGCATCCGATGCTCCCGGTGAAAATGGCTCGAGGGCCCCGCGTCGAAACGACATAATGGTCAAGCCGCCTTCGAGATTACTCTCGACTCTGCCGCAGTTCTCTGCTCTTTTGAGAAGAGCGAACAGCAGCAGCGGCGAAGCGGTCCATCGGCTGCTTACCTTATACTTAATATTGCATTACCGGAGCCGTATCGCTCGTTTTGTTTCTAACGTTTCGTTCCTATCTCCGTCCATTCGCGTCAATCGGTAACGATAAGTAATGCGAGCGCTCCACTTCTCGTACCCCACTGGGTTCTCTTCGGCGCCGAATGCAAGAAAGAACTTATCCTATCGGGGGCCGAACCGATATCGCGTGGGACGCCAAAACGGATCCAGGAATATAAATAAGGGAAAGAGAACGGGGAAACTTTTATTCAGCTAAATCGTACCATATTTGTCAGATTTTTTTTATCGAGGAAAAAATACTTCGTTCCGTTCATCCGGCACGCGCTTATTGTAATTGATATTTTTACCGTATTTATATCGTAATCTGGGCATAGTGAAGATTATCAATTTTGAAAAAAAAATCGCCCCTGATCCTTGAATATTCTTTAACTTTTTTTTATTTTGAAAGAAGAATCACATTTTAACAGCCCGAAATTGTGTTTCTATATTTGACTCGTAAAATTCATAATCAATAACTCAATAAAAAAATGATAAGGATAGGAATATAAATATTGGAATGAGAACCGGGAAATTCGATGGCTTTCGTAGAACCACGCGAGGTTCCATTCTTCGGCTAAATCGTACCATAATTGTCAGATTTTTTACCGTATTTATATCGTAATCTGGCCACGGATAAAATTATCACTTTTGAAAAAAAATCACCCCTGAGCCTTGAATATTCTTTAACTTTTTCTTGAAATTGTGAAAGAAGAATCACATTTTAACAATACAAAATTGTGATTATATGTATAATAAATACTGTAAAGAGGGCTTGACTGGCAAAATTCATAATAAATAAATACATTTTTTTTAATGATAAATTTCCGGTAAAACACCTATTTTATGGTAATATCACCGGAAATTGGAAATACCGTATTTTTTTTTTGTTTTCTCACAAATCACGCTTGGGTTCGTTTTGTTTTGTTTCTAACGTTTCGTTCCTATGACCGTCCGTTTGCGTAAATCGGTAACGATAAGTAATGCGCTCCACTTCTCGTACCCCTTTCGCGTCTCTTCGGCACCGAATGCAAGAAAGAACTTATCCTATCGAGGGACGAAGCGATATCGCGGAGGGACGGCAAAACGGAACCGGGAATATAAATAAGGGAACGAGAACGGGGAAACTCGACGGCCTTCGTAGGACCACTCGCGAGGCTCCATTCTTTGGCTAAATCGCACCATATTTGTCAGATTTTTGTTACCGAGGAAAAACCAGAGATCCACCGAAGAGAGCTCTCTCTTTCCATCTAAGTGGATTGGTTTCGCTCGTTGGGACCGACGGCGAGAGAATAGTGTTGAATTTCGGGGGGGATGTAACTTATATGCAGTCGTCTAATTCGGCGGCGGAGTCTCACGAGTTCTCCTTTCAGGCCATCGACGTCGATTTGCCTCGGGAAAATTGTCGGGAATATTTCTACTTTGTTATATTTAATACCAGCAGGTTGTTGTGCTTCGCGCCCTCGCTTCGGAGTTCACCCCTCGTTTGGCAAACCGGCAACTTAAGTTATGGGAGGTCAGGACGGAGAGACAGACGCACATACAGACAGTCACTTCAATTTATATGGGATATATATGGGATACATTTATATATAGATGGATAATAAAATTTTTCTTACCCTTGAAACCTTTCTCGGGAGAGGGGGCAGCGTCGAGGCTCGTCGCGTCGGACTCCACATCGGCTTCGCTGTCGAGCGGCGTGTCGATCTGTAACATTAAAAAAAAAAAAATATCTCTGTGAAAAAGAAATTTCATAAGAGGGACTTTAAAATTTAGTTTTTGATTTTTGTAGGAAAATAATTGATTATGAAAATCTATATCGGTTTAAATAAAAGTAAAAGTTTTTGCCGACGTAGAATACACTCAGGATTCGTCCGATATCGTGTAACTTTTTTTACTTTATGTTAAACTTTATATTAAAAGTAAAAGTTATCGCTGACGTAGAACACACTCAGGATTTATTCGATCTCGTAAAACTGTTTTTGTCAGCCACACAGTCATTGTAAAAAACGAGATTCGATTGTTTTTTATAAAAAATATCTGCTTGGAAAATGGTCATTTTTTTTTCTTGATGACACATTTTGACGAATTCTCGATGTTTCTCTTATCCCAGAACCGTTTTACGCGGTTGTTAAAGAAAAATGTACATTGTTATATAACGTGGTTCAATGTCTCTTTCTCGCTCGGATCTTCCCTCGGTCGTTCAATAGAACGTACAATAATCAAAAATTACATTAGATCAATAGATCTAATTTAATTTTCGATTATCGTACGACAAAAAATTGATTACAAAAATCTACATCGTTGTTTCAATTAAAAGTACAAGTTTCGCTTAGGATTTATCCACTCTCGTCAAACTTTTTTTGTCTATCAAACAGGCATTATAAAATCGAGTTTCGACTATTTTAATAAAAACTGTCTTCTTCGAAAATAGGTTCATTTTTTTTGGTTTTTTTTTGGAGTTGACATAAAACACACTCAGGATTCCTCCGATTTCATAAAACGTTTTTTGTTCCTCAAACATAATAAATCATTATAAAATCGAGGTTCGACTATTTCAATAAAAAATATCTCCCCGAAAATTGGTGAATTTTTTTTCTTCCTTTTTTCTTAATGACACGTTTTGACGAATCCTCGAGGCGACATAATTTACATCGCGTCACCTATAGAATTTGTTTTCTCTTATCCCCGGAGCGTATTACGCGGTCGTTAAAGAGAAATGTATATAGCACATAACGTCGTTCGACGTCTCTCTCTCGCTCAGATCTTCCCTCGGTCGTTCTATGAGCCGGGAGATGCGCGTAAAGAGCACATGTGTGAACAGCTGTCGACGCTCGGCCCCGAATCGTCTTCCCACGAGTCTTCGTTCTCCCTCATTCCAGAGGAGTCTCACACGTGCCTTTCGAATATTGGCCAAGTTTTCAGCTCGAAAATAAATGCCTCGCAATTTCACTCGGAGATATTATTCGCGCGTACACACATGCGCACAAAAAAACACATTTTCTCAAACTTCAAAAAATCAGCAGTGCGCAGACTCGCGGCTTTCAGAGATCCATGAATCGACACGGTTAACTTTCATTGAGACATTTTTTGAGATCGTTCAGAGAAAAAAAGGTCGTCGACACTCGAACCCTTCTCTTTCCCTCGCTGTAAAATGACGCCTGACTTGGTCGTAAAAAAATAAATAAAAAAAACCCCTCCTTTCGCGAAAGTCACAAAAACTGCCGCTGTAACTTCAGAAGGAGTCGGAGTCAGAATAAAAATAAAAATAAAAAATAGCTCCTGCGTTCTCGCTCGAAGCACTCGCGGATGGAAAGAGAGTTCGGTTCGGATAAACGAGTGAAGCGACTGAGAAAAAAAAAAAAAAAAAAAAAATTAAGGAGCGGGATTGTTAAACCTTGATGAAGCGGCGAGGTGAATTATTCGAATCGGGGGATGACAGAATCGGGTATCGATCCTGTCATCGCCCGGCGTAGTTCTCGCGCCTTGAAACTTCTGCTCGACCAATCAAGGAGGCAAGTCGGGAGAGTCAATGATCGAAAGCCCAGGCGCTCAATCTGTTGGGTTGATTTTTTTTTATCGCTTATCTTATTCTCGAAACATAAAAAAAAATTAACGACAATAGAGAAGCAGCCGGAGAGCGGTACGGGAATTAAAATGAAGCGCGAGCTCCGGAGAGGCGGGAAAATGTAGAACCGTAGGTGTATGTAATGACTGTAAATGTCGGGAGGGGAGAAGGGGTCAGGGCAGAAGCGACAGCAGCAGCAGCAGAGATCATCTCCTCGCACAGTCCAAACCCCTTTTCCCATAGGCCTAAATATAGCAAGTGTCGTCCGATGGGTTTCGATGGGGAGAGACGCACGTGTTTCTCTCTTACCGAGCTAACATGTGGTCGGTAGACTCGAGCACGAGAATCCCCGAGATATTATTTCTTCGAGCCATCCTCGACAACGCCGGCGAGGAATTCTTATACAATATTATTTATTTTTCGAAGCCTCGGGCTTAATGCGATACGTGGCAAGTGTCTGTCCATTCCTCGACGAGCGACAACACATGAGAAAAAAATGATTTTAGGAAAATTTGTCGGAGAGGAAGATCGTCGAAATTTGTTCGTCTGTCGGGGTGATTTTAAGACTGAAACCTGTTCGGAAGCCCGTTCATTAAATATTGAGACTGTTTGTGAACAATTTTCGTGAAAAAAACATAATGTGAAAATTCTAATTTTCACCCTTATTTTATTATTTTTTTCTTTTTTTTTTGTTAAAGTGGATTGATAAATAACTCCGAACTCGTCCGAGTGGCTTTCCTTTCTCAATCTACGCGTCAACAGATACAAGGGAATACTTTCTACAAACTTCAATCATTTCGGGATGCGTGTCTCGAAATGTTTCTCCGATTCGCGCGGTGCAGCAATTACTTCGGAGAGTCTGCGATGAATTCGTGCGACGTCCCAACCTATCTAAGTTTGATATACATTTTTCTCATAATTGAATGTAAATAATTCAATAAACATTGAAACATAATCCGCACTTGCTAATTCCAAAATAACGAAATACAGCAATAAGTTTAATAAACGAAGGGACAAATTAATTAATAAATATACCCGCATATGGTGAAAACCTGAGCGGAAGAACCCAGGTCAATGGCAGATTGTCAATGTCTATATGAATGTTGTAATTCACATATCTTAATATCTAAATTATTAAATTAGTAGTAGTAGTAAAAGTGCATTTATTGACAATATCGTTTTGTTTATCCAAATAAACTACATGATATTGTCAATGAATGCACTTTTACTACCACGACTAATTTAATAATTTAGATATTAAGATATTATTAATTTTAATGAAATTAAATATTTAATTACAATTAGTTAAATATATATTTCTCACGATAAATTTTCCTATCCGAGAGTGCATTTACTGCAGTCTTGCGTTACGAGACCCCCCCCCCCTCCCCCCTCCCCCCTCCACGAGGCAAGTGCGTAAAATGAGCTCTTTCGCGAGGAGAACGAACTAACGGGCGCTCACGGGGCCCCGCAGTTTTGAAATGCTCAGGCAATATAGTGAGTTCGTTATGAGCGCCGGTCCCGACGTGGTATGGCTCATAATTGTAGAGTCCGCGCTCCCGCGGATAGCGCTCTCGTATCTCTTTCTCGTTCTACCTTCGGGCAGCGAGAGAGAAAAATCTCCACTCTCGCCTGACACCTATTGTCCACCGGCCTCTCCGCAGCATCCGTTACCCTGAATTCCGTCGGATCAGTCAGGCGCGTGAAAAAAATTTCCATCGGTCGCCAAACGTCTCGCTAAATAAATTCTAGTTCGATCAGTCGCCGAAGAAAAGGGGGGAAAAAATACAAACAATAAAAAGAAACAATGAAGAACCAACAAAAAAAAAAAAAATTTAATCGCAGCCTCGCGCAAAGAAGAAACTGACCGTCGGCTCGTCCACAGGAACGGACAAAACATTCGAGCCCGAAGCTGAAAATTATTAGTTCGAGAATGTCTTAATCCCCGACGGTGAGCGAAGAGTGAACGCGCGCGTCTTCGCCTCAACATACATTTTTTTTACAACCTTTTCATGATGTATATATATATACACACATAATATATAATACGGGCCTCTCGGTACCATAATGCATGTACCTCGGAGCCGCGCACTTCCAGCTTATATTCCCAAGACCCTCCGCGTCCCACTCTGGCGAGTTCTGATTTTCTCCTACGACCCGACTCCGCAACGAGCCCCACTTTGCCGCTTATTTGGAGATACGTATATATATTTATTATTATTACTATTATTATTATTATTGTTGTTGCTCAAGTGTATTCATTGGTTTGTTTTTTTGTTCTTTTCACAAAAATAATATATAACACCATACAGTTCATTTGATCTACAATAACTCATAAATACGATCCCCTTAAGCTGGTCGCATAAGACGTTAAGCGCATTTTCGCGACCTCCGATCCCCTAACCTAACTCACATACTAAATCTCATAAACCTAGAATCTGTACATAAAATTTAATTTTTCTAGGAGGCGATAATTTATTTAAATAACTATAAAGTTGCAGTCTTTAATATTTTTCGCTTGAAGAGAGCAGTTCTTAGATTAACTTCTTTTTAAATTCTTTATGACTCCACATTTTCCTTATATCCGTTGGGAGCTTATTAAAACAGTTTATTCCTATAAAATCGTACTTACGATTTTATAGGAATAAACTGGGAACTTTCTGGGAAAAGGTAGGAAGTAAAACTTTTTCCTTCCTACCTTTTTTCCCATTGACTTGCTCAACGCTAACATTTTGGGCATTTCTTGCCGTTCCTTCATAAAATCTTAATTCCTTGTCTTATTCTTGACTAGTTGCATCATGCACTCCGGCTTATTTTTGCGATCGGTAGAATTTGTATTTCCATGGAATATTATTATTATTATTATTATTTCAGAAAAGTTCTCCCGTTTAGAGAATTAGAGGCGTCGGTGTACGCGTCTCCGCGGAATGGAGAACGCGTGAGCGGGTCGGGTAGTTATTTTGCGGCCGGCCTGTCGAGGACTCCTCGGGTAACGTTCTTAGGTAAATTATTCTCGTGGCGTCTCGGGATATTTATCTTCCCGGTGAGGAGAGAGCCGGAGAGGGTGGGTACACGCACGGGAAGAGGGAGGGAGAACTCGGGAAGGCCAAGAAATTTCCTCCTCCGAGGACCGCGTCTTAATACCGCGAACCGCAGACTTAATAAAGCCTCCGGTGCACCCCGGTGGTGAGGACGTGGGGACATCTTTGGAGAATCAATTTGTTTATCATCCCGACAAAAAGCGTTTTGCCATTCTATGAACGCTTTATTTGTTAATTGAAACACGCACGGAGAAACTGCAAGGCCAAGAAATTACCTCAGAAATCGCAACCCCGAGAGCTCCGACGAACGCGTCTTAAGGTAGTCCTTGCGAATAGTTTTCAGTTCGCATAAGTTTCAGAGAAATGAGGGAGAATTGCAAACACTTCGCGATGGCACAAAAATCTGAAAAAATCAAGCATATTAACGGTGCTGAAAAGATTAATTTTGCATAATAATAATCCCAAAATGTTAACAAATTTATGAAAAATAACATTGTTCAACAAATATCCCGGAATCATAACATTTTTTTTAATGAAAATGATTCATTCATTTTTTAGGTTTCCGGGAGATTTGTTGAACAATTTTATTTTTCGCCAATTTGATAATAACATTTTGGAATTATTATTATGCAAAATTAATATTTTTAGCACCTTCAATATGCTTGATTTTTTTCACATTTTTGTACCAACGGGAAGTGTTTGCAATTCCCTCTTATTTCTCTGGAACTTATGCGAACACTGGAACTTATGTGTTCACTTGGCATAAGTTTCAGAGAAATTAGCAGAAATTGCAAACATTTTTCGGTGGTATAAAAATCTTGTTAAGATCCAAGAAATATACTCAAATATCTACGAGAGATTGTGTTTTATTAATACCTATTTCACATTTTTTGGGGAAAATATATTTTGTTTAGTTATAAGAAAAATAGTATTGAGCGAGAGATAACGTCACGTTTCAATAAATATATGTCGTGTTCTATCTCTCTTATAATTAAGCTTAAGATCCCACCCTGTTTTAACAGATCTGAAAAAAATCAAGCATATCGAAGGTGCTGAAAAGCTTAATTTTGCATAATAATAATTCCAAAATGTCATTAACAAATTGAAGAAAAATAAAAGTGTGCAACAAACCTCCCCGTAACCTAACTTTTTTTAATGAAAATGATTCCTTCACTTTTATGAAAACGTATTAATTTTGTCAGATTTTTAAATTCACTTTCAACTTTGTGACTTCACTTTTCCCATACAAAAAAAAACAGAGTATGAAGTAAATCGGCGGGTATGAAGTAAAGTGGTTGAATTCGTAGAGCGCGGAGAGGAGCATTCGGGAGAAGTGGTATAAATTCAAAGTAGATTAATATTGTCCCGAGAGAAGAGGCAGCCGGCTCGGAAACTTATGGAGCTAATTCAACGAGAGCGAGTTATTACTGGGTTCTCTCCAACCCCCTCTCCCCCCTTCCCCCTCCGCCTCTCTTAAGTCGTCGAGACACCGCGCGGAGATTCCGCAGCACAACAGCATCCGGCCGCGGTCCAGAGAGAGGAGAGGAAACTCCCCCGTGTGTTTTGCATCCCTCCCCGACCGCAGAGGGCGAGGAGGCAAAACCATCCCCTTAATACAACGAGAGCTTCGTGACTCCGGGAAAGAGACGGGGAGTTTCCGTGTGCATTTTAATGTTTTAAGAAAATTGGGGTATCAAAAAATTGTCACCCGAGAGACGAGAGCGAGCAAGATTAACGGGAAGTTTCGAAATAATTATTCAAATTAGTTTCAGTAATTTTTTGTTTTGTTTTGTTTTTGTTTTGTTTTTTTTTTTTTTTTTAGACGACAAGTACTGTCGGAGAGCAGTCGGAGAGCAGAGAAGATCAGAGACGAGGCATGCTTCCGCCAAGCACAAAGGCCTGCCTTCATAGCAGCGGCAGCGCATCTCGAAGTCTCTTATTCCCTTCCTCAAGCGACCCCCGTATACGCTTCGAGTGCCTTTTTAAGAAGCTTGTACGACGTCGTCGACTTAACCGTGGCGAAGCGGAGGCGTGAATCATGCTTTTAAGAATCGCGCTTATACGGAGGTTAAAGTCACTCCCGATGTTGTTGCAAACTCTCTAAAGCCCTGGATAGACGAACAGACATATCTATTTTTTTCACCCTAGTCTTCGCCGTCGCCCCGCTCGGCCCAAATTCAATATTTATTGACACAGCGTAACAATTATAATCATAAACTCTACGAGTAAAATATGTTGATAATAAAAAAAAACAATTAAAAGAATCTCAGGCACACTCTTTTCAGGATCCCTATTTATTTATTTATGTGATATAAGACGAATTGTGACTATTGTGACTATTGATATAAGTACAGGTGTGACTATTCTGACTATTGATATAAGTACAGGTGTGACTATTGTGACTATTGATATAAGTACAGGTGTGACTATTGTGACTATTGATATAAGTACAGGTGTGACTATTGTGACTATTGATATAAGTAGAGGTGTGACTATAAGTAGAATTGTATAAAAATGTATATACAATACTAGCGGTTACGTTACCTCGCGCGCTCCCCGCGCTCGCAGTATCTGTGTGACGGTCTATAAGTATCTATGAGTATCTATGAGTTGAATACCCGTGTGAGTGCTGTGAGTATCTGTGTAAGTACTGTGAGTATTTGTGACTATCTGTGAGTATCCGTGTGAGTGTCTGTAAATAACTGTAAGAATCTGTGAGTATCTGTGAGTATCTGTGAGTATCTGTGAGTACCTGTGAGTTTTTGTGAGTTTCTGTGAGAACTGCGAGTTCTGTGAGAACTGCGAGTTCTGTGAGAACTGCGAGTTCTGTGAGAACTGCGAGTTCTGTGAGAACTGCGAGTTCTGTGAGAACTGCGAGTTCTGTGAGAACTGCGAGTTCTGTGAGAATCTGTGAGTAACTGTGTGAGTGTTCAATCGACATGAACTTTATTATTACGTAGATTAATATTTACTATTACTTCATTTTTTAAATACCGTAGAACTCCGTTTATCCGGGGTAACGTGGGAAGAGCGTACGTTGGATAAGCGAAAACTCGGATAACACGGATAACATACTCAATTCAAACTTGTACTACTATTATATATTTAAAAAATAACACACCGCTTCATATAAACATTAACTTTATTAGTTAATTTACGACTTGTTTCCTTTTTTGAGACATCACGATGTTCTACTATTGACTCCAGAATCGGAACTGATATATTTACAACTCGCAATATAAAGACGCAGCAAATTTGTACAAGTTTAATCGCCTGTGCAACAACGTAGCACTTACAGCTACTCCGCGCGCGGGAATGCTGGCTTTATCCGTTTTACCCGAGTTTTCCGTACTATCCGAGCCTACACCTCGGTTAAGGGATCTACCCAAATTAGACGGGCAAAAAAAGGCTATTTTCACGAATTTTTTTGACCGGCATAAATTATAAATATGGATATAAAAAGTGTTAGGCCTAAAAAATACACTCTTAAAATACACAAAAAAAAAAATTGCCCGCGGAGGGCTCGGATGAGTCGTGTGCTTTGGACAACTCGAATAATCGAAGATCGGATACGCGCGATCATACTGTATAAATTTGTATTTCCGTTTAAACACGAATTGATATTAAATGAATAATATTCATTAACATTGCACAAACATATTATCAATTTTAAGAACGATTTATCGTAGACGATGACTCGATCCTGGGAGGAATGTGCGAGAGATCGGTGTCCCGGTCGTTTCGGTGTTTGTTCCTACGGTCTGTCTTCCGTCGGTGCACCCTTTCTGGTCCAGGACACCGTGTCAAATTGCGGGAAAGTAGTAGCGCGATAGTGTCGACGAGGTCTGTGCGCGATGCGAAAGTGGAACGCGGACTTTCGGAATGGGATGGGAGAGCGAGATGATGACGGTGGTCGTCGTGGCGATGCGAAAGACGCGCCGGAATCGGTCTTAGTGTCTCGCTTAGCACCCTATCTGCAGGGATCTCCTCTCATCCGGCGGATCGCTCCGGTTCCTTCCCCTCGGGGGCCTGCGTTTGTCGTGAGCATTACTCACTTTCTAGACGCCTACTTGCAAACCCCCGCGTCCCACCCCCTCCCACCCCCGACCCGGCCCGTCCACGACGAGGAGGGAACAAGAGAGCGAGCGAGAGAAAGCGCCGAAGTCCCCGCGAGGCTCACTGACTACATTAGGGGACAAATCTTCCTCCTTCGGGGCTCTCTCCATCCACTCCCCGCGTCCTGCGAGCCAGCTCGGGCAGAGAGATCGCACAGTTACTCCACTCATCGTCCGGCCACCCTTCATCGGGCCTCCGACTCGCGACAATGTCGCGCAAGTGACTCTCGTTGATCTTTGCCAAATACTCGAGCGAACAAGAACAAAGAAGAGATTCTGATCGATCGACGATCTTAAGGCGTCAGAGTCGGCGCTAAGGAAATTTAGGTAGGGTAAAAGTGGTGAATATGGCCCACCTCAATTAACACGTAAATCAATGATATATGGACCGGTCCATATTCCCCACTTTTACCGTAATGTGTTTTTGTTTTTTGTTTTTTTTTTTTTTTTTTGTTAAGGCCGGAGAGGATCGTCGGCTCCGATTCGCGCCAGCGGCCGGAGGAAAGATTCCTCGAGGGGTAAGAAAGGAAAAGATAATAAAATTTAAATTTATTAATAGAGCACATCAGCTTTTTCGCAAAGAATGAAGATATGCAAATTACATCCCACGAACGCATATTTTTTTACCTTTTTTTCATAAAATTTCGACCGTAGGGAGATTATGCGGTATTCCGTTTTGGAGTTGGAAGTGCTCGTCTTTCCCTCAATGAAAAAAAAAACATTACAAACTATAAAATATGTTTGGTATTTTTTAAATATATTTTTTGCGTGAGATTTTTTTCACTGTGCCTACATTTTTGCTCGAGCGAACGAGAACTCAATATGTTACAGTCGCCACTACAGAAATATACGTAATGTGTCTTTTTTAGTACTGCCGAACACGATTATCGGCTCCGATTCGATGCGTTAAAGGTAAAAAAAAATGCGTTATACAGTACAGCGGCCGGAGAAGCGATTTCTCGAGGGAAAAAAAAAGAAAAAAAAATGTAAAAAAATTAATTAAACGAGGACATGAGTTTTTCCGGAAAGAAATGAAAATATGGAAATTTTCCATCACCCTGAAAACCCGAAATGCTCTTCTATACGAAACTACAGGCATTACGCCGATGGGAATGAGAATTAAAGAACCCACAAAAAGATTCAATGCCATTCAAATAGAAAACATAAAACCGCTATGTATGCAACCCGCTCAAAACATAATACGCAAAGTTAAACACCCATCACATATGCAATATACCAAAAGCTCGAAATAATGAACAACGAAGAAGTTAATAAACGTGTGTTAACTAACCATTTACACGATGAAAAGAAAAAATGTTCATGAATTCAGTAAAACCCGTGGCTGAAGGACTTAGGTCGATGACCACTTGGCAATATATTTATATTCTCATGACAACTTGCACTATATAATGCTATGTACCAAAAATTGTTCCATCTGGAATGTTGTCAATAAATCCACAATGTCCACTATTTACTTAATTTAAATAAATAAATATTTAAATAAATCAAATGAATATTTTACTTAAAACAACTAAACGTTGGCCGTCAAATAAATTTTTTTTCTTTACTGCATGGCGATTCTTCGCTCCAAATATCCCCGATTTCCGGTTTTCCTCATCTCCCTCGACGAAAAAAAAAAAAAATACCAACTATAAAATGTCACCTTCACAATATTTTCAACAAACATTTTTTCGCGTGCTTTTCTCCACCGTACCTACAAGATATTTCCGTTCGAGGCACCGGGGCGAGACGCTCGGTCGACTGTCGACATCTCCTCCGGAGTCATCTCGGTGTCCGCGCGAATTTACAGCCATGTGGGCGGACGCCCGGACGGTACTGCAACGTAACGGCGCGAGTAACGCATGTGGCCGGAGTGCCACTTGTTCCCAGAGAAGAGATTGAGACCGAGAGAGGCGGAGGATAAATACGCGACGAGCAACCTGTTGTAGAAGAGTGGTCCGCGATTAGTCGGGCCGGAGCTTCGCGCGCGACACGCACAGAAGCTCATTTGTTCGGCGATGACGCGGTCGAGCGGCGCTCCGAGCGAGAACGATCTTCCCCCGATAACTTCGACCGGGGCGTTATTAAAATTCGAAAAAGGCCGAAAGCTGCTCGAAGACGATAGAGGCGAGGCGCGGATAGTTCGGTCCATAACTTATTCAGCGTTTAAGGGCGCATGTTTGCGCAACGTTGCCCATAAATCACAGCATTTTCAGATTTTCCTTTTATCAGAGAGTCAGTTCTACCGGCGGTGTGACGGCGGGCCGGGGTTGGCCCGGAGTCGCGAACAGTGACCGCTGACCCACGGTCATAAATATTCCCATTAATATTAACTTAGGCGCTCTCTCGGACTCGCGCCCGGACGGATCGTCGAGAGACTCGGCGAACGGCGGAGGGGGAGGAGTGGTGAAAATACAAATAAAAAAAATACGGACGATCGAACGTGGTCAGGCGGTGGGGCGAGTGAAAAAAATCTTGTATGCCGGGGACGAATCTCATATAGGGACACAGCTGGGAATTGACGGTCCGGCGAAAAAATTCATAGGGGGAGATCGCAGTATTCTCTCCCGGTTTTACTCCCCTTGTTCGTTACTGCGTTACCTACCGATCGTCGATATGCCCGCTATCGTTCTCGTCCGCACTCAATCCGCTTTCATTTCCAATTACGTCGATTAGATTACTTTGACGATTTATCTAACGTCGCGTGATTTTTAATGTTTTCAACGACATTTTTTTTCAGTTGCTTCAATTTTTGGAAGTTATGAATTTTGGTGAAAAGAAAATATCTATCGACGCTCGAGCTTGTGCAATTTTTGAGGATTTTCTGTACCAATGAAGGAACGCGAAAAGTCGTTTCATATTTCATTTGGCGAAAATCGGTCGAGGCGTTTAACTTTCGTGGGATCCTCATTTTTGTTTGGATTATTACAAAAAAACCATTGTTTGCTCCACGACAAATCATTTCCCGACCGGAAGTGACGTATTTCCGATACGGCGTCACTTCCGGTCGAAAAAAATGAGATTTTCAAACCAGAAGTGACGTACTTCCGGTACGTCACTTCCGGTCGAATAAATGAAATTTTCAAACCAGTAGTAACATATTTCCGGTATGACGTAACTTCCAATCGAAAAATGCGATTTACAAACGGAGAGTGATTTACAAACGGAGTTTGAAAATCGCATTTTTCGACTGGAAGTGACGTATTTCCGGTATGACGTCACTTTCGGTCGAAAAAAATGAGATGTTCAAACCGGCAGTGACGTATTTCCGGTACGTCACTTCCGGTCGAATAAATGAGATTTGCAAACCGGAAGTAACGTATTTTCGGTATGACGTCACTTCCCGTCGAAAAATGAGATTTACAAACGGGGAGTGATGTTATTTCCGGTCGTCGAGTGATTTCCGGGTAGATTCGATTTTTTCTTTTGTTTTTTTAAGCAAAAATCAAAGGCTCTACCTCACATCTGTAAATTGCTTCCTCATTATCTTTCACACGTCACGAATCCTCCTCCACGGCGAGGCCAATGTCCCTCGACAGATTTACACGCGAGGTAGGCGCAAATTTAATTTGTAACAATTTTTTTTCGATATATTTAGTTTTTTTGTTTTCTTCATTCGATCTCGCTGAACGAACTCATCCGGCGTCTCGACACTTTCTTACGTTGAGCTCCAGGTACGCCGTACGAGTAAAGTCAAGACAAGCTACCACCGTAGGAATGGATGCTCCGTCCGCTGACGCAACCGCGAGAGGCCGTCGAGCGAGCGCAATTTGTCATTGCTGGAGAATGGCACTCAATGAACTCTCTGTACGTACTCACTACAGGCCAGGACGTACACACGCACTCGTTAATGCTGCGTATTCCAGGAGGAACGCCGCCGAGTCTTATTAAATGCGAGAAGTCGTAAACACGTACGCACAGAAACGCACAAGCAGCCTCAAACACACGTGCGCATTCGTGTCCGAGGATAGAACAGAATTTTTCCATTGTAACATCGGAGCTGGAAGCGCAGTTCGGCCGCGCAACGAAACGCCTCGGCTCGCCGCGAACCAGAAGCCTCCCTTTTATAAGGATCTCATTGACGGTATCGCTTCGGCGAGTCCCTCGAACCGAAACCTCCAATTCCGTGTTGATTCTTTTTTTTTTCTTTTTTTTTTTGGTTCTTCATTCGTTGCTCAACGATGGGAAACCAGTGACGAGGCATTATCGGTTTAATTGATTGATTTTTCGGGCTGCCCGGAGAATCGCCGCCGGCTGTGGGAATTAAAAATCGACTCGTTGGGCGACGAAACTGGACCGATAGAGCCCGGAGTCCAGTTTCGTTCCTCGGCGCGCAGAGTGATTTGATTTTAATGCCGCGAGTAAGAAATAAAGAAAATAAAAAAAAGGGTGGAAAGGAGGAAAGAGAAAGAAAAATATGATACTTGCACCGCGCCGCGCAAGGATAATTATTGCCATTAGCTGCACGAGAGGGGCGCGTTTACTGTCTTCGGAGCGAAGAATAAGGTATAAGCCCTTGCTGTTTCGTTCCCGCTTCCCTCCTCGGACACACTCTCTCTCGCTCATTTTTCTCTTCCATCTCGTTCTCTCTGTCGCCGCTCTGCAAGAGATCCGAGCGAACGATGATGCTGGAGAACCGCGGAGCGTCCGGTTTTGCCCGTAACCCCGTGTAAACAGGATCCTCGTTTACCACGCCAACTGGACGCAACAGAGTATGAAAGGGTCTCTATCTCTCTTCCTTTATATATATATATATATATATATATATATATATATATGTGTGTATATAGATATATATATATAGCGGTGCGCGAAACCTCGAAGAGAACGCGCCGAGTTGTGGCCGATCCACTCTCGCGTTTCTTGCTCTCTTACAGCTCGCGCCCTGACTCTCTGCTCTTCTTTCCAATGAACCGAACAACAAAGGTGAATGACGAGGTTTGCTTCACCGCGGAGACCGATTCCTCGCCTTTTCACGGTATCGAAACGAAAAATGCTGCGATGCTGCGGGATGAAAATCGAGAAAGGACTGCGAAGAGAGCGGAATTTTGGGTTTTTTTTTTTTTTTTTTTCGGTCGGGAAAGTGAAAAATATAGAGGAAGTATTCTTGCCGTTCAGTCGCGAGGTAAGTGCCTGTGGAAAATAATGTTTATGGACTGTTTGGTCTAGTGCTACATTTTTTTTACGCTCGTCCACATGAATTTTCAATAGTTTATATTTTTTACTGAAAGTTTCTGCGGTATGAAAAAAAAATTGTTCTTCAAACTTTGCTTCTGCACAGTGAGTGTTTTGGGTTTTCTCTTTTCGTATCGTCACGCACTTTCGCGGTTAAAAAGATTTTCTGATTTACTTTTCTTAAATTCTTAATTCTTAAATTTTTAATAATTTCCCGAACGATTTTTTAATTCCTCGATTTTTTTACTTAAATTCTTATTCTTAATTATTTTTCTTAAATTCTCAAATCTTAAGCTTACTTCTCTATTTTTTTCCTATTTTCCGTACCGATTTTTCTATTCTCTGACATTCCAGGATTTTCCAAATGATATATTGAATGCTCAAAAAAAAAAAAAAATTCATATCGATCCACACTCGGAGTTCCCTAGCTCTCGCCTCATGGGCAAATTTCGTTTCGAAGAGACACCGAGAGCGCGCGTTGGAACGTTTAAGGTTCTCCGACTGGTCTATGCACCGCGGTACAATATTTGGCCCGTGAAGTGCGAAATTTTGAATTTATCCTTTCGTTTTTTTAAGTCGGAGAAAAGGAAAAACATATAGTAAAATTCTTCCAGTTAAATTAAATTAAATTTTCATAGACTGTTTCAAGTCGTGTTTTCATAGACTGGTCAAGTGCAACATTTTTTTACGCGAATGCACCTAAATTCTCAACAGTATATATTTTCATTGAAAATTCCTGGCGTGCGAAAAATAAAAAAACTGTTCTCTAAACATTGCTTCTGCTCGTACACGGATTAACGTTTTCTCTCTCCATATCGTCACTATTTCCTCGGCTAAAAAAAAATGCTCGATTATTTTTTCTTGTTAAATTCCATCTCTAAATTTTTCTTTTTGGATTTCTTAATTCGTAAATTTTTGTCCAATCTCCCGAACGATTTTTTAATTCCCCGACATTCCCACGATTTCCCGACCGATATATCGAATGCTCCAATAAAAAAAAATCCGTGCCGATCCGCACTCGGAGTTCCCTCCCTCCCGCCCCGCGTGAAAATTTCGTTTCGAAGAGACACCGAGAGCGCGCGTTGGAACGTTTAAGGTTCTCCGACTGGTCTATGCACCGCGGTACGATATTCGGTCCGCGGAGTCGCTATCGTTTGACGAAAGAGCGAGACGGCCCGAGAGAGCAGTAGATACATCCCGTGGATATGGAATTCTGGGTTCCCGGAGAGGGCAGACGAACCCGGGGGGATCGAAGTAAAGGCGAGTAAGGGCTCTCTCCTTATTCCGCTACTGTAGAAAAGAAGAGAGGAGGATAGATGAGAGAAAGCGAGAGATGGCAAGGAAGGAGGCGCATCCAACGCGGACATTCGTCACACGACATCAAACGCGGCTGCCGCCCGTCGGAGACTCGTAGGCCGAGACCGACTCTAAAGACTCCGGTCGATCAGCAACAGCAGCAGAAGCCAGCCAGAAAGCAAGCCACATCACGGATCGTACTACCGGCCGGAGGACGAAAGGGTGGAAAAAAAATGTGAGGAGAGAGCTCCTCGGGGAATGAAAGAGAAAGAGTAAAAAAAATAATAATAACAATAAAAATAAAGGGACAACTATTCTGGATCATTTGCCGGTCGCCGAAAAGTTGAGTAGACCACGTCGGAATTAGCTGTATTCGCGTACATTCCTCGGGCGCTTCGGTGGTTCGACGATTTCTTTTTTTTTATTGCAGGTAGTTCTTTTTTTTTCTTTTTTTATTATTATTATTTTTTGTTTGTTTGTAGGCCGAATGTGCGTTCGTTGCGAAAAATCGCGAAGCGCTTGACTGTAGGGCGCGAGAAGGAGATAGGGGGATTTCGTGTTCATTTTTAATGTTTTAAGAAAATTGGCGTATCAAAAAAAATTGTCAATCGAGACACTCTCAAAAAAGGGTAAATTTAATGTACAATTGTGATGAAAAATTAATATACTTTTTGAAATCAAAGTAAATTATTAAAATTAAAGTACTTTCACAGTTAAATTCAGGAAAATTATTAAAAATTAAGTTTTCCCAATGTTTTTGATACAATGAACATTTATTTTTCATGACAATTGTACATTAAATTTAATATACCAGTTTTTGCATAAAAACTTCCAGTCCGGTACACGATTTTTCTTACAGTGCAGTTAAGCGCAAGTAAGGGCGAGAATCAGAAAGCAAGGCCGAAAGACGAAAGGGTGGAAGAAAAATTTGTGGAGAAAGTTCCTCGGGTAATGAAGAGAAAGAATAAAAATAAATAAAAATCCAATTAACAAAAATAAAGGAACAACTATTCTGGATCATTTGCCGGTCGCCAAAAAGTTGAGTAGAAAACGTCCGAATTAGCTCTATTCGCGTACATCCATTTAAGTTCACTTTATTTTTATTTTTTCTTTTGCACGCCAAATCTGCTTTCGTTGCGAAAAGTTGCGAGTGGATTGACTGTGCCGCGCAAGAAAGAAATCGGGAGATTCCGTGTGCATTTGTACTGTTTGCGCATTAATAATGTTTCAAAAAAATTGGAGTATCAAAAAATTCTCACTCGACAGACGACCTCGAATGAGAGCGACAGCCGGAAAGCAAGCCCGTGGAAGAAAATGCGAGGAGAGAGCTCCTTGAAGAATGAAAAGGAAAGAGTACAAAAAAATGATAATTTTAAAAATAAAAATATTAAAAATAAAAATAAAGGGACCAATATTTTGTATCATTTGCCGGTCGCCGAGAAGTTGAGTAGAAAACGTCCGAATTAGCTCTATTCGCGTACATTCCTCAGACGGTCCGGTCGCTCACCGATATTTTTTTTTTTTATTTCAGTTCATTTTTTTTTTTTTTTTTTTTGGTCGCCAAATCTGCTTTCGTTGCGAAAAGTCGGGAGCCGATTGACTGTGCCGCGCACGAGTCCAGCCCAACGATCCATAGAGCGCCGCTACCGTAAAACCGTTCGACTGTGAAGCGAGCAAATGTGTCGACAGAGTTGGCGAACACCTTTGCAAATCGCGAACTCTGTTTTGTTAGGCAGTGAGGATTCCATCGGCGAGGTTGCGCGATATTTCGCAGAGTTTAGCGTCGAGAGTCAGAAGCCTCTTCGGCGATTGCTGTTAAGGGGGTTGTCTAGGCTAATCTTCGGGCTGAAAGTCATTGCGGCCGTAAGGTGGCCCGAGCTGAGAGTCCCGACGACTGCGAAGACTAATCCCCGACGGTGAACGCGCGCGAAGATCTTCCCGCGGTCGGTTATCTCGCCACGGCCTAATACCCGCAGACTCCTCGGAGAAGCCTCCTCGCGCCTATTCTACCCATTGTCTCTCCGCCTGAGACACACCGTCGGCCAGATCTTAAATCTAAATTGCGCAATGCTCGCCGAGTCGCCTATTATTCCAGTGACAAAGTGCGTACCGCGAGTGCGTATTTCCGAACAATTAATACCCTCGAGAGCCAACTCCAAGACACGAGATTCAAAAAAAAAAAAAATTGTCAAATGATTTTTTTTTAATTCGTGACAAAATTCACGTAGCTAAATAATCCGGGACGCCGGAAACACTGTCGGCCAGATCTTAAATCTAAATTGCGCTATGCTCGCCGAGTCGCCTATTATTCCAGTGACAAAGTGCGTACCGCGAGTGCGTATTTCCGAACAATTAATACCCTCGAGAGCCAACTCTAAGACATGAGATTTAAAAAAAAAAAAAAAAATTGTCAAATGATTTTTTTTTAATTCGTGACAAAATTCACGTAGCTAAATAATCCGGGACGCCGGAAACACTGTCGGCCAGATCTTAAATCTAAATTGCGCAATGCTCGCCGAGTCGCCTATTATTCCAGTGACAAAGTGCGTACCGCGAATGCGTATTTCCGAACAATTAATACTCTCGGCAGCCAAGCCTGAGAGACCAAAGAAAAAAAAAAAAAAAATGTATCAAACGATTTTTTTTTTAAATCCGTGACAAAATTCCCGTAGACAAATAAGCCGCGAACGCCGGAGCCGCTGGAGTATGTCGCGGGATAGACGGTAATTAGAAGAGAAAAGAGTGCGAAGGTTTGCCGATGCTGTGGAGCGTTCGCGAGCTCTCGTGCCTGCATCGCCGAGCGTTTATTGTTAACTTTTTCTCCGTCTTTTTTTTTTTGTTCTTTCTTTTTGTTTTCTTATCGTCGTCGGTCGTCGGCTCGCGAACGGTAGCGGCGCGCGAACATTTTTTTTTTTGTCCGTTGTCCGTGCATTCTTTTTTACACCTTCGCCGAGGTTCCGTCAGCGAGTAGATCGGCGCGAGCGCGGTAGTTGTTGGCGATCTGTGACTAAGCCGCGAGATATGCTCCGTCGCGTTCTCGCAGCGCCTCGATTAACGGAGATTTATGTAACAATTTTTGCAGACAATGGTATTTATCGCGCCACGGTTCGAACGAAAAATTGCACGCCGATCGGTGTAACGAAATATAATTGAAAAATAAAGTACTCACCTTGAGCGTGAGGAGGGAACCGGGAGTTATTCCGAGGGAGGCGAGACTCTGACTGTGATCCGTTAGCTCGTGTTCGCCCAGCATCAGATGTTGATCGTACGGACCGGCTCCGCAAAGCGGCATCGTCTAGAAAAACACACAAAGACACTTGGATCAATAATCACAATAATATAAAAGTGAGGATAATTGAGGTAGCTACGCTGCACGTAATGCTAGTTAAAGGCGTGCTAAATCTTCACAATTGTTTATCCAAAGTGCTGTGCATTTATCAACAGTAATGGAAGTCGATTTATATTGCGTGGGTTCTCGATCAAGGAATGCATTGATAACGATGTTTTTGCAAATACACAAAGTGATCAATGCAAATTTGCAGGAAGATATTTTCGGCGAGTTTTTTCAATTCCTTATGTTTTAAATAGTTTTAGTCGTTTAAAAATTACAGCAGTTTGAAAAATGGGTCGCATTTGTCAAACAGTTCAAACCCACAAAAACATCTACTTTATAAGATCGTAGAGCAAGGTTTGAGAAACAAAATGAGTCGAACGAAGTTTGAAAAATCCCAACAAAGACGTACCATCATGGAAATTTCCATTTACCAGTTAGTTTATTTATTGGTATAATCACGGGTTAGGCCCAATTACAGGAGTTATCCGTAACCGTATCGGCCAAAGGGTCAATAGAAGATTGAGAGAGTACGTCGCAGAAATAAGGAAATATATTTGCTTAACAAATTTAAAAAAAATACCAATAAAAGAATTCTCATAAAATGCCTTATAAAATAACGAAAATAACAAAAATACTTCTCGATACAAAATTCTAAGGGCAAAAAGCGGCATCGAGTACCCAACGACGTGTCGCTCTTTTCGCAAAACCATTATGATTTAATATTTTTAATAATACAAATCACCTTCCTTTACTGTCAATAAATGCACACAATTTTGGATAAACAATAGGAAAAATGAGCACTCATTTGACAAAAAAAAAAAAAAATCGATAAATGTTTAAGAATAATCATTCTGCTCTTTGAATATGCAGAATTCGGGAGTATAATTTTCTAAGGGTTCACGAGACTCGGGCCCGTCCCTTTGTTGTTTTCTGCGAGTTCGTGTTAACGCCGTGCGTTCGTGTTTGCACACATGTATCCCGCTCGGTAATGTTACTTACGCCTCTCGGCGTTCCTCCTCGCTCGTAAAACGAGACCGAATGCGTTTTGCAACGAATACATAGGAAGGTAACCGGGCGAATGAGGGAACGGATTGAACGAGTGTCCGTTTTACCTTCCCGTCGAGATAGAGAGAAAGAGAAGGAGCAAGGGGTAGCGTAAGAGCGGAGAGAGTCACACTCGAGCGGCTCTTGGCCGGCGCGCAGTGAAAACCCACACCGACAAACCGTGCTTCCACAAATTAAGCAATTACCGGACGCTCATGTTGCGCTCGCCTCTCTCGCTCACCTCCGCGCCGGGACTAGAATTCGAAGCCGCCTTATTTCGCCTCTCCTCCTTCGTTCTCCTCTACCCTCGTTTTCCATTTATCTTTTTTTTATATGTTTTTTTAATATATATATATATTTTTTCTCTTTTTTTTGCAAACAATAAACTCGCGAAAAGTCTCAAGGCTTCGAGGAGCGTTTATAATTTTTCGCTCTCGTTTCCATAAGCCGCTTTTTTCTCTCGTACTCGTCTCACGGCCGGGGTCGCTTGTGCGGATATGCGCGAAATTTCATCGTAATTTTCTCGTGGGTGATCCAGCGTCGCCCCGCGGATCCTCCGGCAGAGAATCGCGACCTGCCGAGCCTCTCGGCAGTGCCTTGCACCGGTGCGAACTCGGATATATTCAAAGTAAGGATAAGAAGATCCGTTGCCCATTTATCTTTTTATTTTTATTCTTGATATGTATTTTTCTTTCTTTTTTGTTGCAAACAATAAACCCGTGAAAAGTACTCAAGGCTTCGAGCAGCCTTTATACACTGTAAAAATAAATTGTAAATTGAATGTACTGGAACACGAAATTTGTCTACATTAATTGAAAATGAATGTACTTTTTTTGTAAAATAAAAATACCAGATATTAAAATTGCAAATCCATTACCTGAAATTTACAAAAATGTTAATAAAAAATAGAAATTTTACTGTAAAATTGCAACGCACATGTGTTCGAAATTTCAGAAACAGTTTATGTAAAAACGCTTCCAATATCGTCCATTAATCTTTAAACAAAATTTCTTTATAGTTTACTTTTATACTCTCACTTCCATAAGTCGCTCTCTTCTCGCGTACTGGTCTCACAGCCGGAGTCATTTGTACGAATATACACGAGATGTTATCGGATTTTTTTCCTGGGTGACCCAGCGTCGCCCCGTGGAGGATCCGGCAGAGAATCGCGATCGGACCGGTGCGAACTCGGATATATTAAAAAAAAAGTAAGGATCCGAAAGACGGTTCCGTGAAATCTCGTTTCTCATTTATCTTTTTTGTATTTTTGTATATATTTTTTATATATATTTTTTCCTGCTTCACAAACAACAAACTCGCGAAAATTCCTAAGACTTCTCGAAGCCTTTATACTTTCACCCTCTCGTTTATGAAAACGAGCTTATGGATTTTATGGAAAAGTTTGTTCATGGAAGCTGCTTTTTCTTTCTCTCCTAAGCGTCTCACGGCAGAAGTCAATTGTGCAGAAATGCGCGAAATGTTATCGTATTTTTTAACGCAGGTGACCCAGCGTCGACCTGTGGATCCTCCAACAGTGTCTCGCCCCGGCGCGAACTCCGAAATATTAAAATTAATATCGAAAAGACGATTAATAAATGGGAAACGTGAAATCTCGTTTCCCATTTTTTGTATTTTTATATATTTTTTTTCCCGCTTCACAAACAATAAACTCGCGAAAATTCCTAAGACTACTCGAAGCCTTTATACTTTCATCCTCTCGTTTATGAAAACGAGCTTATGGATTTTATGGAAAAGTCTGTTCATGGAAGCTGCTTTTTCTTTCTCTCCTACGCTTCTCACGGCCCGAGTCACTTGTGCAGAAATGTGCGAAATGTTATCGTATTTTTAACGCCGGTGACCCAGCCTCGACCCGTGGATCCGGCAGTGTCTCGCCACGGTGCGAGCTCGGATATATTAAAAGCAAGGATCGGAAAGACGGTTCGGTGGAAGCTCCGAACGAAAAATCGTAGGCGCGCAGTGTCGGTCGCGGATCCGGCGTCGACGAGAGCCGCGGAGTATCCGAGCGGAGAGGAGCGCACCGGAGGAGTGCCGGAGTGAAGTGGACTCTCTCGGGTTGAGGCCTGTTATTAGCCCGAGGTTTATGCTCTTTCGGGTTTTTGCCGTTGGCCCCCGGGTTCCCTCCTCGCTCGGCGCTGAGCGCGACGCCCGGTGATGGGGAGATCCCGCGGGCGCGCGAGCAATATAAATACGCTTAATAGTTTAAGCACACTCCGAAAGAGGTGGAGGGCTCGGACGAGCCAAGTATTACAGTTGCGAAAGAACCGTCCAGCTATTGGCAGTCGTAAGAATCCCTCGCGACGACCTGTAATCGGCAACGCTCCGTCCCGGCCTCGTCCGGCCTTGTTTCGTACGCCATTTTCGTTCCGAGCTGCCGATGACCGCTGCGGTGCCAATGACTGTGCCAATTCTTCGGAACCACTTTATACATGTATTCTGGCGAGCTCCGGCATATGCTAACCAGCCATAACTATGCTTTACTACTCCGGTATCCATAAGCGGAGCCGAGAGAGCGAGCCGACTTCGCGGAGAACGAGAGAATATTCCGAGGCGTACACACACAAGGGTGCGGCGCACGGTGGAGAGGAGAAATGATTTTTTTTTTTTTTTTTTTTTTTTCTTCAAACAATCCACACACAGCTCTCGCAGTTACGGAGAGTACAGTAATTTTTCGAGGCTTGTTTCTTCATTTTTTTTTTTTTTTTTTTTTTTTTTCTCCCGGGACGACTCACCATTACTTTGAGCTCCTTTAGCGTGATCTCCGAGGATACCTTGAGCTCGTGCGAACCCTTGACTTTCCGTCGGGTCCTCGGACGCCTCGTTGTCTCCATCTTCAGCCTCTTCGCCGATATCTGCCGATCGATGAAGAAAAAAAAATTGCAACATTAATATATCGATTAGTGCGACGATAAATTGATAGGGCAGGCGGGATCCGGCGCAGTCGCGGGCGAGCGGAGTGAACGGTCACCGAGGCACTTAGGCCGCAACCGGTAGGAGACGGTAATTACGATTATTATTGTGAAACGGCCACGATGAAAGCCAATTTTCTAATATGCCGTGGCGATATAGCTCCGCGGACCGGTTTTCGGGAGCCCCTGACGCGGCAAGAATCCTTCGAGTATATTTAATTGTCGGACGCCTTGCCGGGAGCAAAAGGTGCAGCGTTCTTTCAGCTACAACAACTGTATGTATATTTGTATTAAGATAATGTTTTTTTTTTATTTTTCTACACTCCAAGCATCTATATGGATTTTTGGCGAACCTTTTTTTGTTATCTCTATTTTTGACATTTCAATACCAAGTATCGAATATATTTAATTGTCGGACGCCTTGCCGGGAGCAAAAGGTTCTTTCATCTACACAACTGTATGTTTCTTTCATCTATAACAACTGTATGAATATTTTTATTAAAATCATTTTTTTTTATATTTAAGATATCAATTTTTACTGAACCTTTTTTATTATTCCAATACCGGCCAATTTTTTTATCTTCCTGTAAGTACCGGTGTGATCCTTCAAGCGGTTTCATACTTAATATTTACGATATAAACATCTCTTTTTCATCTACAACTGTACGAAGATTTTTATTTAAATAAAAAAATACACAAATTCTTTTGCACTCCCAGACATGTTTATGAATTTTTACTGAACCTTTTTTTCATCACGCATTTTATTATCCCAATACCGGCCAATTTGTGAGGTGTTGTCCAGTCGTCCCGTACTTAATCGTCACAACGCAAACCGTTTCTTTGCCTCCCGAATGCAATATAAAAAAAGTCTCCACTTACCTCACTGTCGTTTTCCGATTTCGCGTCCTCGGCCTCGTCGATGCACTTAATGTAGATCGTCGCTTTTTCGTACTTGAGGCTCTCCAGCCTCTCCTGTTCAACCCTCGCCAGCATGCATATCTCACAGGAACCTGAAAGATCGGAAAACAAAATTCCAAGTGTTATTATAGTCCAACAAGTTTACCGGTTTCGGTGTCAAGGGTGGAGAAGCGTGCTCTTATCCATGTATGATAGATCGGCGCTGGGCAGCCACGGCCCGGTGATTAATACGGTAATTAATAATATACGGTGACCACGGTCGGGGGTTGGAGGGGGAGAAGGCTGGAGGGGGGGGGGGGGCAAGAGGGTTCCGGAGTGAAAATCTGCCCAGGGACTCGAAGCCGTAAGAAGCGTCGCCATTGTTACCGATCAAGTGAACACGGCAAAAAGGTCTCGGCCATTCTCACGAGTGTTACGTCATGTTCAGACAGTTTTCCAAGGGTTGACCGAGAGAGGTCGACCCCACAGTGGGGGGCGGAGGGTCAACGGGGGTGCCCGGCACGTACTCGGTACGTCGAGCCCGTGGAGAGAGATTGTGCAAGTCGCAGGGTGACCGCGCGAGAGCGAGATAGGGCCAAGGGTCGTCGTCGAGGAATCCACCCCAAACCCACCCCCCTTCTTCACCCTTCCCCACCCCCAAATGAATTCGAATGTCCAACGTGGACGCCTCTAATTACCACCCTCACTCTCCCAGATATTATACCGATAGGACTCTCTCGGCCGATAAACCAAATGCAACGCTTCGCGATATCGGAAGATCGAGAATATACGAGAGATCTAAGCTAATTAGAGAAATGGAAATCTCGGGGCCTCGAGTGGTTGTCGCGCGATTGCCTTTCCGATCCTTCGTCCCTTTCGCTTCCCACTATCGAAGGCACTTGCCTTAACGGATTTTATTAAAATTTATCGTCGATGATGATCTATGTGTAAATTTATAAATTTCTTATTTATGAAACAGGGGACGAAAGATTTGATGTTAAATATTCGTATCGCTGTTGTAGCCAAAACCAGCGGCTACTGGCAAAATGTTCCCTGCACGTTCGAGGCTCATTAACAATTTAATTATAATAGAAATAACAATTTTGTAGAATATTTTAAACATTGTAATAAATCGATAATCAGTTTATTCACAGATGGGACATATTTTAATGATTTGGGAAATTCGAAATGCTAATCTGAGAGGAGAGTCGAAGAGACGATGTCGAATACCTCTCGATAGTCGCTTCCGCCATTCCATTATCGCAGCATCCGAAAATCTGCGAACTGTGGCCGAACTAAGACATGCGAAGACGACATGCTGCTGGCAAAAAGTTCCGTGAACCATTGACACTGATTTACAATATATATATAAAACAAATCATATTTTTTTACAATATGTTTAGCATTGCAATAAATCGATAATCAGTTTATGCATAGATGGAACATATTAAAACGATTTGGGGCGAAAGCCCAGAGAAGAGTGGAAGAGCCGACCTCAAATACCTCTCGATAGCCACTTTCCGCCACTCCATCGCAGCATCCGAAATAGTCTGCGAACTGTGGTCGAACTGCCGAGAGTGGGAATGGAGCAAACAGCCCCGAGTTTTATTGTCGAATGACACATAATACGGCAAGTTCCTTGGCGGAATCGTGCGTGTATTTCCCTAAAGTGCAATCGGAGGGTAGTCAAACCATAAAGCGACTAACTCGGATGGTATGACGGAGAGAGAGAGAGGAACGGTTGGGAAAAGTTTGTCCACCGTCCAGATCGTGCGAAGTGCGGCGAACAAAGTTTTGCCATCGTCTTGGATTTTATTCCAATCTACCGACTGGTACTAGCGGTACTCGGGTACGGAAACCCCTCGTGGGAAATGCCAAAAATTTGTTTCGTCTTTTCTGCATCCTCTCGAACGTCCTTCTCGACGATTCTCATTTCCTCGATTCGTGCACAAAACTGATCTCATCATCGACAGGGAGTTCCAGCTCGAGGCACCTGTTACTCGATCCGGGGACACGGAGAAGCTCGAATCTGTCGGTGCCGGTGTGCAGAGCTGGGCAAAGTACCAAAAAATACTTCAAGTACAAAGTACAAAGTATCACAAGTTCTTGAAGTAGCATATTTTGTACTCAAAGTTTTTCCCAACTACTTTTTTCAAGGATATTTCGCAATTAGATTCGTAGCGCTAAGAGTTATCTAGACTTTAAAAAAGAAAAAAGGTGCAAAGAAATTTGCACATGGCTTCCTCGTTGTAAAAAAACGCTAATTGAAATTTTCGTAATTCGTCAATCTGTAATCTATTCTTCACTAAAAAAAAAATAAAAAACAAAAATATCCATTAAAAGTGTCAATGAATTTCATTAATAATAAAAAGAAAAGTGTCCCTTCTCGTCGGTTCGTTTTTTTTGTAAAGATATTTTTTATGAGATAAAAGAAAAAAGAAAAGAAGCGATACTTCGGGTTTTTTAATGGAATTTTTTTTTTTTAAGAAATTTTTCAAAATGGATTCTTTTAAAAAAATTTATTTATCGAAAAATTTCGATAGATAATCATATATTTAAAAAAATAGGGTGACATGCTACTCATCGAGTATCTGTAATGCGAGCGTGTACTCAAAAAGTACTTGTACTTGGTACTTGAAATCGTAAAAAAAGTACTCGAAGTACCAAAATGTACTTGTGTAATTCAAGTACGTGGGGGAGAGCGGAGTAAAATGGGACAGTGGGACAAAACGCAATTTTCCAATAACTTTTGGCGGTGAGGTTGGTGGTGAGAGGGGCAAAATGGCATTGAAAATCCGGATGTATCGTTGGAACAAAATGGGGCATCCAAAAATTATTGGAAAATTGAGTTTTGCCCCACTGTCCCATTTTGACCCGCTCTCCCCGATCCGTAATGCGAGCGTGTACTCAAAAAGTACTTGCACTTGGTACTTGAAAGCGTAACGAAAGTACTTCATGTACTAAAAAGTAGTCGTGTACTTCAAGTATGTACTTGAATTACCAAACAAGTACCCGGTACTTCAAGGGCTGCGCCGCTCCGCAGGTGTGCGAAGATGAAATGAAACGAAACGGGACGTCGGCTCGATGAAATGGTCCGGCAGGCCATTAGCGATTCTGCATAGAACCGTGGACTGATTAGGTAAGACGAATAAAAAAACGGGGACCTGGCGACGGAGCAGCGAGACACGCGGTGGGGGGGGGGGGGGGGGAATCCAAGAGGATTCCGACGGACCGCGGAACGCGAGAGAATTCCCTGGGGGACATAAAAAAAATCTCTTCGATTCTAGAAAACGGTGGATGAATTCCTTTCCGTCTGTCCCTCGCGAGCGAGCAGACTCGTGCCAATAACGTCGGCTCGAACTTCGAGAAAATATCAAGTGGAATGAACTTCGAGCGAGGGGAGAACGGAATGAAAGAAGACGGAAGCGAAAAAAATATAAATGATCTCGTCACGGTCAGACAGACCGGAAATCGTCTATGGCCGAGCCTGAGGCTGCGGCAGATTTTTCGTACTTCTTCTAGCCTTTCCCCGATTGTCTTTGGGTCGGGTTGACGATACAACGAGGCGGGGGAAAAAATTGTGCCCGATGGACCGGTGATTAATGCTTCCGTCAAAAAATTGTCGGAGGTCGCAAACGCCCGTAAATCCTCCGAGGCGAAGGTGAAGCGAAGAAGAAAAAAAAATCACGACCGAGAAGCTACATCGCCTCGTTAATATCGGAGGAACTTGGCGCGTCTTGCTCTCGAGTTTCTTGACTTTGAGGCGAAACGTCTCGATACTCGTTCGTACAGCACGTGTCACGCTCTGTCCCTCGGAGGTCTTCGATCAAAATCGTAACTGCGTTAGCGAGCTAGTAGCGCGGCCAGACCGAACGTTCCGTGACCGGGCGGCGAGAGTTCCATTCATAACTACCGAGTCACTCGATGAATATCAAAGATTGATGTTCCCTATCGTCGGCGGAGGTAGGTACGGGATAGTTTTATCTGAAATCAATAAAAAAAGAATTTTGACATCTTTTTCTAACAATGAAATATGGAACTTTATTTTATACTCGCGAATTTTTGATACTGGAAGTTGGAGAAAAATTTTGATGTCGATTTGTTATTTTTATTTATCGGGAACGTCTTTTTTGTCGCGAATCCGTGAGCGTTGGAATCGTCATGCAGTCCACAGAAGTCATCCCTTGTTTCACTCATTTTTACGAGCCACTGGAATTGAAATGGTATTCTCTTATAGCTTCACAGACAAGAGCCTAGTGATGACAAATCCTTTCCGTCAGGCTGAGGCTCAGGCCTCGAGAGGATAAAATAATTAACGCAAATGCCACCTCAGTCTTTGACCCTGTGGGAAACATGTCTAAGACGCGGTCTCGTGTAGATTCGAAACATCCCCGAAGTTATTCGCCTTGGCATCCCGGAGAGGAGCCTACGACGGTTAAACTAACGAACGTCTTCGCGTCTTTACCACAACAAAGTGGAAAATTTAATCCGATTACGATTCTCGAATGCCGACTGCCAAGGTACATTAATGATCCTCTCCGAACGCACGTCTGACTCCTCGCAAGAGATTTATCTTTTATCATAAATCGTGTATCCGAAAGTATTGAATTTTTTCCTTTTCGGTAACACTGATATAGAAAAAAAGAGAATCTTCCAAGTTTTTTTTTTAGTTTCGAGTACGGATACTTTTTTTTAATTGCTTTTTTTCATGCGTTGGAGGATGGTGATAAATTTTTTATCAGAAATCATGTATCTGAAAGTATTGCATTTTTTTTTTTTCAGGAACCTTGGACCAGGAAAGAAGAATCTTTCAAGATTCTTTTTAGTTTCAAGTACAGATACGTTTTCGATTTTTTTTTTTTGCGTTGCAGGATGGTATTGCAGACCTAAGCGCGTCTACACCTCGGAAGAGATAAATGTTTGATCAGAAATCTAGCCTCTAAAAATATTGAATTTTTTTTTTCAGGTACATTGGAGTAGAAAAAAAGAATCTTCGCAGATTCTTTTTTTAGTTTCGAGTACATACACTTTCTTCGATTTTTTTTCCGCTGCAGGAGGGTGTTGCGGAGCTAAGCGCGTTTTATCCTTGTTTTATCTTGTTTTCCCGTTCTTCGTCGCCGACGACGAAGCATCGGTCATCTAGGCGCTCCATTTAATCCTGGAGAAAAGCCGTATAGAAAAACCCCCCGTGGCTTGGCCTGGCGAGTCCGCGTTAGGACAAGTGGGGATCTCCCGCAGGATAAGGGAAGGATGGCGGGAGAACTGTGAGCGACCAAGTGGAGGGTCTCTGCCCCACCCCCCATGGGCCTCGAGGACGCGCTAATTTTCTCCGCTCCGAAATTCGTTCCCTCTTCGCCGAGGACTTAACTGCGACTTCCGCTACGATTAGATACCCCGCTGGGTGAAGTCGGATGGGAGAGACTCCGAACGCCAAATTCCCTACGTTAAATTCCAGAACGTTTGTATTTTTTTTTCTTTTTCGCCTCTCTATATTGCGCGTCCTCTAAAAATATCATTATTGAAATTAATATTTTCTCCGCACCGTTAATATTTTGGACAAATGGAAAATTGGGTTTTCGCAGGCGACGGAAAAACGCACGAATACAGCGAGATTTCACATCGCCTTGAACCAAAGTAACACCACGGGCTTGCTTGGTAACAGGAACTATAATTCTCCTTTTTTAATTTTTTTAGGATCCTGAAGAATTTCAGACAAAAGCAAATTTTTGTAGTGCGCATTTTTCATTTCCGGATCCTCCATGAATAAATTGAAACGGAAATGGTCAGTACCTTAAAAAAATGACAATTCTTAATATGGTTCTCGCCTTGAACCAAACTAAAACGACGTGCTCGGTCGGTAAAGGGAACTGTAATTCTTCTTTTTTTGTTTAAAACGGTCCTGAAGATTTTCTGACAAAAGAAAATTTTCATCGTACGTTTGTATAGTATATTGTATAGTTTGTCATCCCCGAGTCCCCCATGAATCAATTCAACCGGAAACGGTTAGTAACTTAAAAAAAAAAGAAAAAAGTTTGTCGCAACTTCTCAATACCGACCGAGGTATATCACTTTTGATTAAGGTAAAGGATGTATTTGGTCGAAAACAAGGGGATGTGTCCGGCGCACTTGCCGCTTCGCTGGCCAATATCTTTCCGCGGCGCTGTCCACTGACCCCAGTAAAGTCTCAATTTTGTCGGCGTCCCCCTCGGTGTTTCGCGGCCCCTACGGCGAGACCGTAGGCACTGCCGCTAGGCAAAACGCGCCGGACGAAGAGACGCGGAAGGAGGAGACCGAGGGGGAGAGACGAATTCAAACTAATCGGGAAATTCGTGTTCTAAATCTAAACGCCCTGCAGGAATATTAATTCTCGCGGGTTGGTCTAGCCACCCGTTCCACCGCAGTCCGACTGTCTCTCTAGCTGGAACTGTGTTTTGTTCTCGATACGCGAGAAGGAGAGGGTCCTGTAGTGTCTCGAATCTTGTCCACGGACTCTGTTTGATTTGTGGAGACCGGACCAGCACGCGGTCGCCGGAGGGATGGGACGGAGAGAATGAGCGCTAAACGATATTTACGAGCTTCCCCGACCCGATTGAAGAACGTTACTCCAAGCTGATGTTACACACGTATCTTTCGTATAAACGGTTTCACACCGAGTGGATTAGAGAAAAATAGGGAAACGGTTTTTCGATACAATTGAGAGATAAAGATTTTTGGTCACTCCTGGTCGGTAGGCGACCCAAGGTAAAGTAAGAAATTGGATTGTTTAAATTTCACCCCGTATCACAAAGTGTCCCATTTTTATCATTTTTTTACTTTTTCATACTATACGAAATACGCAAGGAAAATATTGCAATAAAAAAGACTCTGTTTCACTTAGTTTGAAGGCAAAGTAAGTTTAAATTTAAAAAACTTCACCCCATACTGCAACGTGCATTTTTGTAACTTTTTTTTTTACTTTCTCATATCATATGAAGTACATAAGGCGAGAAAGTAGTGTAATTCAAACAAAATAATTGGAGTGTCAGATGATAGTTCCTGAAACATGTTTTGCGTGCCTCGGAATGCAACGAAAGCATTTTCCTACTTCCGTCTGTCTGTCCCGTCCGAAAACACAATAACTTTTCTGTGTGGTTTCTACATATAAAACCTAGGTTTGGCATTGAATTTCGAATGAATTAATTCATTCTATCCGGTACTTTACCTGAAAATGTGAAAAAAAAAGATTTAAAAAAATGGTCAAAAAATGTAAAAAAAAAAACAAAAATGTAACCGAAACTCAAATGAAAGTATATTTGTAAGACGAACTTGCAACGATGTAGCAAAAAAAAAACAAAAAAAAAATAGCGTCGTTTTACTGTGGTCTCTCGATTATCTTATGTGAAGTCACTCGAATCCCATAAAAACAAACCATAATATAAAAAAAAATGTATCGAGTAAAACATGGATGTTTTTTGTTTTTTTTTCCAATCTTCATCTTTAACGTTTCTACGAATTTCTACGAGCGAGGACAAAACTGTGAAGAAGAGATCCGCGCAGATGATCGGAGCGATGGGGGACGTCGTGTAAGTAGTCGGTGAGGGGGGGGGGGGGGGGGCAGCGACGTAGGAGTGGAAGAGAAAATCATGTAGGGTGAGAAAGCGGGAGGTGATTGATACGAGTCCGGACGGTGCCTAATGTGGCCCGCTGGCTGGCAATCCGGAGCGGCAGCAGCGAAGACCACCCCGGTAAGCTTTAAGAGTGCGAGTGGCAATAGCCGTATTGTATCGGTGGAGTGTACGTGTGCGGGAGCTCCTGGTCTTCGTCGTCGGTCTGTGCTCGTTAGTCGAGCGGAGCCACCGTATCAGTCAACGTAAGCGGACAACCCCTGATTTTTCGTCACCGAGCGGCGAAGTCCCCGACCACCCCCCGTCGCACAGATCGTCGCGTTACTCCCGACGACTCTGCGGGCTGGGCGCCCTTCGAGCGAGCTAAATTGTCTGTTTGTTCTGGACCTCTCGACCACCGGAACTCTCGTGGTTTTTTATTATTATTTTAACGGCGAGCTAATAAAAAATAAATGACCTCATTAGCGCGACTAGCCGTACCCAATATCATACACACGAATCTAAAAAAAGGTCGTTTTTTTAACAGGCTCGAAGGCTTTAAAACAAAAATGAATATTTTTTCCCCGATTTTAATGATAATTCCGAAAAATCATTTGCGTAAAAAAAATTGGATTGAGAGGATTATTCTTCAAAAATGGCATTGAGCGATTCTCGTATAAAGATTCTCAGAGAATTTTTACTTTTTTTATAAGCAGATCTAAGGCTGCATGTTCCAAGGTACGACCTCATTGGCGCTACTAACCATACTCAATATCATATATACAAATATAAAAACGCTTGTCCTTTTTTTTATTGGCTCGAAGGCTTTACGGAAAAGATCTTTTTTCCAGATTCGAATGATAAAATTACATCGAAAAATCACTTGGAGTAAGAATTGAGTGGACATTTAAAAAAAAGGCTTCGAACTATTCTTGTATAAAGATTCTCAAATTTTTTTAAATAAGGAAACCAAAGGCTACAAGTTGGAAGGTACGACGGTTCTCTCGACAGATGTTCTTCTGTGAAATATAAAAAAAAAAAAAATTGGCAATAAAGTTCAAATAACCTTTTCCAAATAGCGTTTTTTTAACCCAAAAAAATATTCTATCGTCTCTGTAATTAGTATTCTCATTTTTTCTCGATAGTCTTATCAATATTAATTTGTCTCAGCGAGCTGGTCCGAGTAATAAAAAACAAACGCACCATCAGACTGAGCCGCTCCGAGAGAGAGAGAGAGAGAGAGAGTGGCAGTTCGAGAAACGAAAATCGTCCCCTCAGGAGATTGTAAGTTGCCCGTTTAACCCTAAACGACGTCTCCATCGGTGATATCGGGGAGGGATCGGAGAGGCGCGCGAGCTCGCGGGTGGGTACGATAGGTGACACGGAGAGTGGGATAGATAACCGTAGGTGGAGGAAAGCGCGATGCATGGCCGAACGTGGGTTTCGATTTAGCCGCGATTTTGCAATTCAAATTGGGGCCGATCTCGTCGGCCGGGAAGCACGCGTACGCGGGAGAGAGGCGACGAGAAGACCCGGCAGCAACCCCCGCGCCGGCCAGTCGAAGAGATAGGCCGAGGAGGCCAAAGTGGCCCTGACAAATGTCGCAAAAAAACCATTTCGTTCGTTCGGCGAGGCTCGTTCCTCCTCGTTCGTTCGGGCATATAGAGTGTACCAAGACGGACAAGACAATGGGATGTTTAGAAGGATCGACGCGTTACACAATACTATACACGCCTCCGGCCCGGACTATCACTCGGCGCGTCCACTTCTTCTTCTTCTTTATCCTCATCGATTCCTTTATCCTCTTTATTCTCTCATTTTATAGCGCGCATACGTCTTGCAACGGTGACCGCGCACAGTCGACAGTAGGCACGCGACGAACTTGCGGTGTAAACCGGGGAGGAAGAGAGCGTACGAAGAGATCCAGCGAACAGGCCACGATTTTACTTTCTCGTGATCCGTGAAAATTGATTGATATTTTTTTTGGAAAGTAGCCAACGAATTTAAAAAATATAGACGCACTTTTTGAAATTCTTAATATTTTTTGGAATTCTTAATATTTTTTGGAATTCTTAATATTTTTTAGAATTCTTAATATTTTTTGGAATTCTTAATATTTTTTGGAATTCTTAATATTTTTTGGAATTCTTAATATTTTTTGGAATTCTTAATCTTTTTTGGAATTCTTAATATTTTTGGAATACTTAATATTTTTTGGAATTCTTAATAATCACTTGTTTATCCAATCAATCGTTATATTTTATAATTAATTCGTAAGACCGGAATTAATTGGGGACCGTACGAGTTTCGATAAAAAAAATAATGAGAAATTTTTTTTTCGTACAATCGTGGCGTGCTTGATACGCCTCGATATTATCGTCGTGGATACATTAGCCTGCCCTCCTTATGGCTTCTTTTTTCCATTGTTTTTTTTAACGCAGCTCGTCGCTTAATTTTCAGGATACTTGGTAATTATAATGAGACACTTTGGTGCAGCAGAGCCGAGGGGGAAGCGAAAGGCAACCCCACCGTCGACGGATTTATGTAAATGAGGAGCTAATGTCTTCTGGCATTATTCGTCGCTCGGCTGCTGTTGCTGTACACGACGAGGAAGTATTGCCACCGGAGATGCGAGCGGTAAATGTTACCGGTATTTTCACTGTGCTTCTGTCGTACGTCTACCATTGCGTGAGCACTTCTATAATTGCTACTTTGGAAAAAACAAAAAAACAAAAAATGCCCACTACTTAAGTTTTCTTTCATTTTTTTGCGAGCGGTACTTTTGCATCTAGCCCGATTGATGTTGCCTGAAAATTATGACCGGTATTTTTCACACATCACACATCTCGAAATTATGATGAAACTAATTATGGTCAAAATATGATGAGTTTTTTTTCTTTTTTTGGCTTTTGTAAGTTTTCGAAAATGAAGTCGATTTCTGGCAAAATTGAAATCCCACTACTTAAGTTTCCTTTCATTCTTTTTTTTTCAGACTTACGACCGGTATTTTTGCTTTTAACTAGATTGATGTTGCCTGAAAATTATGACCGGTATTTTTCACACATCAAGCATCTAGAAATTATGACGAAATTAATTACGGTAAAAAAAAGAGGGTTGCTCGTTTTTTTCCAAAAACGAAGTAGATGTTTTTTTGTGATAATCTCTGGCTTTCACTCACCAGGCGTCGTGACCAGCTCGGCGTCCTTGGTTCCGGTATTCCGTACGGTAATCGTGTGATCGGCCTCGTAGAATTGTAACAATTTTCTCCACTCCTCGTCGGCGACGATCGTGTATCTGTAATCGTATTGAAAAATATGAGATTCACGAGCAAGAAACAGTGCAGTTCGGTTTCGCTTAAAATTACTCGGTTGCAGCTACGCCACGAGGAATTCACGATTTGGCCGGGGACGGTAAAGCGTGCACATACACACTCCACGGCGTGTTCTCGCAGCTTCCCGAGGCTCCGTACAGGGCCGCGGTTCGCGTTGAATCCCCCACGATGCTTTTTGTCGGGCCGCCCTTAATTATACCGCAAATTAGAAATTTCTTGCGGTTCTCTCTACCACCCCCTCCCCGCCTCGTCCTCCTTCGGCCGCTCTCGAAGCTTTTTTGCCCGCGTGTGCGTTACACGTCGGTACGAGGGATCAGCGTGCATCGGAGGCGAGCTTTCCTCAGTCAGAACTCAAACAAAGATTTTTTTCCTTTTTCACTATTAATTTTTTTTTTTTTATTAAAAAATTTTAAAAAATCAATGGACATTTTTTTTTCTTAATATTACTTCACTCGCATCGAAAATATCATTTTTTCACTATTAAGATTTTTTTTTCTTATGTTCAAATAAAAAAAATGTTATTAATATGTAATTTTATACAGATTGAAAAATATTCTCGGTTATTTCTCTAAATGTGAAAATCGAATTCCCAAACGATTTTAATCTGTCGGAGTCGTGACAACGAAAAAAAAAACGAGGAGTTCGACAAATATTCTGTACGCCGATAAACGCCTTTCGGCCTTACCGTCGGATAATTAGCGATGGAGAATTAATTTCGATTCAGTGCAATATGCCGCTCGGACTAATTTGAATTTTCCGCTGTTACCGAGCGAGACACCCGGAGCCGAGCTGTCTCGCTCCGTCTCTCGTCGACGTCCCTTCTGTTTACCGTGTGCTAGCTGGCACACGGGCAAAAACTATCGAAACGAGCGTGTCGCTGTACGCGTTCGCGTTCCTCTTCTCTCGTCTCTCTCCCCCCAAAACGCCCCCTGACTCTCTCTCGCTCGCTCCATTGTGAAACTATATTTGCCTAACGCCCGAATAATAGGGACGTATCGAAAAACCGTGAATTAGTAGTCCTCGTTCGAAGGCCCTTCCAACCTCGACCACCCCTTTCAACGTTTCGGTCATATCACACATGCGTCTCGTCATCGTCAGGATAAATTTTACTGAAAAAGAGAAAAATAAAAAAAAAAATTTTAAATAAAAAACACTTGCTACAGACCCTTCATGTACAAGGTATTTTTATTTTATTTTTTCCTTAGAGCAAACGATAATCTCTTAAGGCTACGGTAACGATTCGGAATTTTCTAATTATTTTTTTTGTCTTCCCCATCGAAGAAAGTACACTTGGAGGCAGTGTGAATTAAAAAAAAAAAACTTTTTCCACGTATCGTTACTGTTCGATTATCGCTTATGAGCAATTAAACTGTGAATTGGTAGTGCTCGTTCGAAGGCCCGTCCAACCCCGACCAACCCTTTCGACGTTTCGGTCATATGACACATGCGTCTCGTCATCGTCAGACTAAAATTTACCGAAAAAAAAATAAAAGTAAAAAAAAAACACTTGCTGCCCTTTACGTACGAGGTATTTTTTTGCCAAGCGTAAACCATGACCCCTAAAAACTATGATAAAAACACGGATTCTCGTAACAATTTTTTTTCTCCGCGCTCGAAGAATGTTCACTGGAGGCACAATGACTTAAAAAAAATTTACCACGTTTCGTTACCGTTCGATTATCGCTTATGAACGGACCGAGTATCTTCGATTTTTCAGGTAAATGTTCCGTAATTCGCTCGCCCAATAGACGATTTATCGTCAACTTATAAATACGTTTATTCCGTCGATAAATTCGTTGTCAGTCGGTGGTCGTAGCTATTTTGTCGTCGGGGTATCTTTTTTTCCCCTGTTGATATTTCGTCGCCAGATATTATCGTCGTGATATTTCCAGCGGTCCGGCCGAAAAGTCTGAGGGTAGTTTATCGAGTGAGAATGAGGGGGTGTCGGGAAAAAAATGATTTTTTAACGGTGTGTCGTGTCTTCGAAGTAAGGGCAAGGGGGGGGGGGGGGGGAGTTGGAGAGACTCGAGACGGTTCGCGGCTCGTCGCGCGCGAGCCGCTATCTTGGTCCAGATAGTGGACAATGGGCTTAGCATAATGGTCAGAGGGTCGCGCGCGCGTTGAACGAGAGAACTCGAGGGACCGTGGGCGAAGTTGGCCCCGGGGCATGCGACTGACATCTTCGCGTATCCATCACACACCCGTGGCTGTGACCGAGCGAGGAAGGGAGAGAAGACGAGCGACTTCCCTCGCTCGTTCCCTGTGCAAAAGGCGTTCCGCGACTCCTCGCCGTAAGGTCACGCACTCTCGCTTTATAATGTAGTCTCCGTCCGATCTATCTCACGCGGATTCAGCGAGGCCCGTTTAATCGCATTCATTTTTTTAACGCACCGGCGATTTTTTTTTTTCGGTCATGTAATGGTCCCATAATGAATTTTCTGTAACTCGTGCATGAAAAGTGCCACTTTTTGTGCCTGCCTAGAGTGGCGAAAGTGGCGCTTTACAGCCGGGTGTACTATAAATAGACGGCGCATGGGCACATCGATCCGATCTTACTTTACGCACGCTGAAGCGTGCGTTAAGTAAGAGTCTTAATATTCGGAAATCTAAAACCTATGTCATTCGTCCAGAAATGTCTTGAAACGTGGACGTATCATAGAGGCGGGTCGATCTGAAATTTTCTTCGCTACTTGCATGCAATAAACAGTTCACATTTAATATTATACCGGCATTTACTCGTCATTCACATAAACCCTGGCAGATCATTGCAGGCAAGATAGCAATTGAGTGGACGATTTTATACTAACAGGTCGCTGATGGCAGCCGGGCTATACAGGAATCCACGATGTAACTCGCACAGCAATTGAGCATTTTGTATTCCAGCCGGTGGCGTTCTGTTGTACGTCTCGGCGTATCTGAAACACAAAATAATCTTCTATCAATAAATCAATAATCTTCAATAATCAATTATCAATCATCTTCTATCAATGTCGTGAAATTAACGGTACGAATAAGGCTGCCAATTAAATTTTCACGTTGCTTTTTTTCTTTATTTTTTTCATACTTGAAGAAAAGCCGTCTCAGCGAGAAAAGCTGGTGAACAATTTATTTTAAAAAATTAACCCGAGGCGCAAATTAAATACGTAGCCTATATTCTGCAGATTAAAAAAATTTCGTCTTAAAACGTAATTATCAAGAATAATATTAAATATAAAAAACTTTCAATTTTTCGAGTCTATCGCACGAGCCGGCGTTCAGACTTTCATTTTTGTAAATCGAATTTACCCATTTTTCCGAAAATTCTCAAAACATTTACAAAAAATCTCGAAAAAAATATAGATATTTTTGTCTGCAAGACAGGAGTTACCGTCACGAAAAAAAGAAAGAAAACGATTATTTACCAAGTTGTCAGGCTCTTAATCGTTTCGATCGTAAGCCCGACGTATATCTATACCCTCGACTACGTTAACTGTACGACGTTTCCTCGTGTACGCCTTGGGCAACGTCACCGTCGAAACGAGACGACGTTGTTTCCTCCGGGACCTGCTTTGGGGGACGAAAGAGATGAATCCCTGTGTGTGCGCGCTTCGCGTTCTCCACACACGTGATCGTTTCTCTATAGTGCGGCTTCTGACGCTCCAAATCCGGGGGTTCTGCATCATTTTTCACATACCGAGAGAGAGAGAGAGAGAGAAACGGAGACCTCGCAATCCGCGAAGGGGCGGAACGTTTTTGTCATCCCTATCCCCGCAGCCTCTCCCCCCCCCCCCCCTCTTGGCGTTGCCACCAGATAATGTCCTTAAAGAACGATATCTCTCAAAGATGAGGGAAACCAGAAGAGCGGAAGAGAAAGATGAAAAATACAGCGGTCCGAGTCATCGTCACTACGAATTTGAACACCAAAGACCAGATCCTCGATTTTCTCTCGTAACACTCGTAAATAATAATAATAATATGATAACCATAAATAAATGTTATATTGTCATATAGTTATGTATTACGTAAATCCGTAAATCGTGCGTATATTGGATGTGATTTTATTATAGATATCGGAAGGTTAGATTTAATTCAATTTCAATTTTTTTTTTAACAAATGTCGAGTGTTTTATAACTTCATTAAAATTTATTATTCAGAGCTCCGAAATTAGGATTTGTTATCCTAAAGTCCAAAAAAATTATATGACAATGATAATAAAACATTTATTATTATTATTATTATTATTATTATTATTATGCTGTTGAAAAATGTGTCTGGGCTGCGTTGCACTCCTGGCAGATACAAATAATACGTCTGAGTTAAAAATGTCCGTTTTATACGAGCCCGACTCTTGGTACGAATATGGGTATTAATTATGACGCTTGTTCAAATATCGCGGATAGAGAGTCGTCCCCTTATTACGAGAGTAAGGTACGAGACAAACAGTTCCCGAATGGTGGGAGTTTTATTTTCAGCTGCTTCCAGCCCTCCGCACACAGTTATAGAGTAGTCGTACGCGAATATTTGACCGGTTGCTTTGTTTAACTTGCGCAGCGAAATTTTTCTGCGTCACTCCGTTTTACTCTCCTTTTTTTTCGTCGTTCCAACTCCGGCAACCCTTCCGGTAACGACGATATTGCTCCCCGGAGATCGGGGAGAAAATTGTGGAAAACACGTACGCGCGCACGATACATATACAAGGTATACGGTAGAGTTTTGTCGTTCGAGACTTGCAAACGTTCCAGCGAACGAAATTAGTCGGTGGATTCTCGGTGCGGATAGATTGAGGAAAAAAAGTAAAAATAAAAAATAAAAATATGTTACGTCTTAGAACGCAATCGAACGCTCGGTGTTCTGCGGTCGCGAATACATCGCGTTGCTGATATTATTGTTATTGCGAACGGAGGCTGGAAGCAATCTATGTGGAATAATATCGAGCTCTATGCACGAACGAACCCTCCGATTCAGTTGAGTGAGACGTTGGTTATTCTTTGATTACGTCAGTTGATAATAATCTGATCGAAGAAATTTTCCTTTTTTTTTAAGTCAATTCCGATCTACAGGAGGAAAAAAATCAATATCGTGAATATTATGAAAATATCGAAGGATATTGACGACTCTTTTTTCGTCGGGTTATTGACTGTTATGCGAGGCTGAAACCGGTAGCTGATCGTGAGAACTCTTCACGCAGCAGATATAATAGAAATAATAAAAACATATTGTTTTTGATTCCTCACAGAGAAAGCTTTGATTTGGTGAAAAAAAAATGTTTTTGAGATTTTTGTGAAAATATGTCCAGAATGTTCCAAAACATCAAAAAATCACTTTTTTTTTTAACTTATCAATGTAGACTTGGCTATAGGACAAAACTGACGTCGGCTTTGCAGTGAGCCGGAAAAAAATGAATCAATGTAGAAAGCAACATTTTTTTTCGACTCGTCAATTTTAATGCTAAAAATTGTAACTCTTTCCAAACGCTGCCGACTGCCCTGTGTCGTATATTTTTCGACCCTCTGTCTAATGAGTGAAAATCTTGATGGTTAAAAAATAAACCGAACGTTACCGTTCTGCCCCTCAAAGCGCAGAGTGTTACGCCGAGACGCAACACCGAATATTTTTTAAAAATTGTAAAAACGAGTCGTACCACAAAAATGTCTAACGCTCTTTGAAAGGCATTTTTTTCTAACGGATTGCAATTTTCACGTTCTGGAACGAAGCTCGCCAGTGCTGCCAGTTGCACAGAAAATTCGTTGTAACATTTTCCCTCGGTAATGAAAAAAAAAAAAACGTAAAAAGGTGATCGGACACCCCGACCATTATTCGGTGGTCATATTAGCAGAATCCTCTCATTTCATCCCTTATTTTCCGCGTTCCTCTATTCGCGAGCGACCCTCGCACGCGCGTTCTCCTCTCTCTCGTATGCCTTCCAGCATGTCCCGCACTCTTTTACTCGCCGATATAAATCTTATGTTTTCGGCGTATAAGCGGCCTTTTAATATCACCGCACTTGATTTACCGTCTCGTGGACCATGCATCTATGCTCCCCGGGCCTCTCTCTCTCTCTCTCTCTCGTCCTGCTGGTGCGTTTCTCTGACATTTGTCTTCTCGTCGTAGAACACACACACGTACACACACGCACACCGTACACCGGGTGAGAGAGGTCTGAGGGTCCTGCTGCGTGGAGAAGCAACGCCAGCTTTCTGATTTAGCACCCCTGCAAACCCAAACAGCAGCGGCATTTGACTAAAGGAAATTCGGAAACGATTCTCCGTTCTTCACGCGAGTCCTCAGCCCTCAGCTACTCTTTGGCGCTCTACCAAAGATTACTAGTTATTACGGTAATACAGTAAATTAATAGTAAATAGTATTAAATAAATAAGAAGTAATAGTAATAGTATTAAATAAATAACAAGTAATAATAATATTATTAAATAAATAAGAAGTAATAGTAATAGTAATCAAGAGTAGTAAATTTATTTTTTCGATTTATTTCCGGTTGCTCTTTGCACCATAACGATGTAAAGAGCGGATTTTAAGTTTTCTGATTTAGCAGCCCTGCAAACTCAAACGGCAGGCGCATTTAATTAAAGGAAACACAGAAACGATTGGCCGATATTGCAATAGTAGTTCTCATCCAATTCCTTCCGGCGCAAAATTAACGAGTTAAAATTACGAACCCGCTAGACACCAAATTTGAAATCTCGTAATTGAAAAATCGAATCTCGTATGACAAATTTTTAATTCACCCTTCTCGCGCAGATCATTCAGGATTAATGATAATTCCCCGTGCCCCCGATCGATCCTTCCCTCACCCCACGTTCCTCAAAGTTACTTACAGCACTCGAGACGCCCAAGTATTTCTAAAAATTCCGAATTCCCCAGACACAAAAATTTCAAATCTCCTGCGATAAAATTATCAAACCACCTTTCTCTCCTAGATCATTCAGGGTTAATAATAATCCTCCTCACCCCCGATCGATCCTTCCCTCACCCCACGTTCCTCAAAGTTACTTACAGCACCCGAGACGCCCAAGTATTTCTAAAAATTCCGAATCCCCCAGACACAAAAATGTCAAATCTCCTGCGATAAAATTATCAAACCACCTTTCTCGCCTAGATCATTCAGGGTTAATAATAATCCCCCACACCCCCAACCGATCCTTCCCTCACCCCACATTCCTCAAAGTTACTTACAGCACCCGAGACGCCCAAGTATTTCTAAAAATTCCGAATCCCCCAGACACAAAAATTTCAAATCTCCCGCGATAAAATTATCAAACCACCTTTCTCTCCTAGATCATTCAGGGTTAATAATAATCCTCCACACCCCCGATCGATCCTTCCCTCACCCCACATTCCTCAAAGTTACTTACAGCACCCGGGACGCCCAAGTATTTCTAAAAATTCCGAATCCCCCAGACACAAAAATGTCAAATCTCCTGCGATAAAATTATCAAACCACCTTTCTCTCCTAGATCATTCAGGGTTAATAATAATCCCCCACGCCCCCGATCGATCGTCCCCTCGACCCATATTCCTCAAAGTTACTTGCAACACCCAACCCATCCAAGTCTCTCCCACACACCTACGCCTTTCCCTGCCATCCCGCGAAGATCGCAGAAACTCTCAGCCTCCCTCTTCCAGGGAAAGAGACTACCCGTAGCGGAAGCTCTCTCGCGGTCCGCGCTCCACAATAACGCGAAAGCTAATTATGCGCCACGGTCGCGGGCGCGGTTGGTTGCAACCGGGAGGGGGGGGGGAAGAGATCGGAACGGCCGGGCTCGAGAAAGGGGAGGGGGAGGGGGCTTTGAGGGGAAAAAATGTTTGAAGCGAGCGCGTCGGTCTCGAGAGAGAATGATCGCAAAAAGCGTCGATAATCGACATCCTGCCCGGAGTGGCCGGCAGTCAAGTGGACGCGGACAGGCGCGCTGTAGCGGTTCGAGGATAGAACAGGGCAAGTGAACGGGAGATGAAAAGAGAGGATGCTGCTGAGGCTGCACTCTTTTCATCTCATCTCGTTCGGTTATCCGGTAGGTGTAGGCTACGGCTCGGAAGACGAGGGATCGCTTCGTTGATCATGACGAGAGTGGGATGGGGTGGGGGGGAGGGGGGGGGGGAAGTGGAGGAAGCCTCTCGTTCGATCGTACCTGGCGACAGAGCTTTAAACAAATAGCCAACAACCGCGAGAATATAATGAAAAAACGGTGATCCGCCGGTCGGTTCGATCGCTAGGCAGAGTTGCGGCGTTGTAGGTGCGGAGAGCCGATACACCCATTGCGCGCGATGGCGGAGGCCAAAAGAAATCGGTAAACGTTGACTGAGCTGACGGTATGCCGCTCGGGCCGGGCACGATATAATTTTGCCTCCTTTATACGTGAGATGATGCCGAACGTCCCGGGACACCCTCGACTTCGTATTCTCTCTCGGTCTCTTTTTTATTGCCCTCAGATCGGTCGATGAAAAATCGACGGAAAGTGACGACGAGGATGATTGAGATGGGAAGCTGCGTTAAGCGATTTTGTCTATCTGCTTGCGGATCTATTTACGTCTTCCGATGCAGTCGACCGCAGATCGATCGCTCGGGGGTCCACACTAAAAAATAATTTACGAAACTTCGTAAATTAATTTTGCTACATAAGTCGATCCCCTCTCCAGGCCTCTGGGTGTTTAGTTTCGTCCTACGATATAGCTACGATGCAGATACTATAAGTTTGTAACTTACTCTCTGTAAAACGAATAATAATAATAATAATAATAATAATAATAATAATAAGTGACAAACTCGTTTGTTCAAAGTTGAATGTAGGACACGTATTTTTGTTTCCTGTGTCATTAAGAATTTTCGTTTGTACTTTTGTTTGAAAAACTAGAACCGGATGGTGCGATCGGAAAATTAACAAGTAAAAAATTGTGAACGTTTTTGCACAATAAGTTGTTGTAAAAAGGACAATTTTTTTTTACTGTGCAAGGGATTTTCGATGGAAGTGGAGTTTTTTGTTTTTATTTATTAGACGCAATTACTGACTTTGTTCGGAAATTATTTTAAATGTATAATATAATATAATGTTTTTAGGGTTGGGAGTGAAGTCGATGCGACAGGATTTAAGCAACAATTCTTCGACTTTATCTCACTGAATTACCCTCTTAATGGGCATGCTCGTGTATTATGAAAAAAATAAAAACAAGTTTGTCGAAGTGGTCAATACTGTAACAGATCGATCGAACGATCGGTGATCGAAGGATTCTTAAATGTAGGTGAAGTTTTTAAAATAGATTTACTAATATTCCTCAAAGAACAAGAAGGCTTGACGAGGATTGTCGGTTAGTTGGACGATCCTAGAATACCCCACATATTTTCGCAACTACTGCCTTCGTTAGGGTATTAGATTAAATATACAATACAATATAAGGTTTTTGGGGTAGTTCGGAATGAACTCGATACGTTTACGATTTATGCAACAAGTTTGTCGAGGTGCAGTGTCGATTTAGTCAATAATATAACAGTTACAGGTTCCGGAAGGTAAATACTTCTGTGGGTCTTCTAGGAGTAAAGGCTGGTCAGAAATTCAGTGGCGATTTCAGCCGCAAAGGTTCGATAACGAGAGAAGTAAAATGGAGAAGAGACAGAGGAGGAAGAACAAAAAAAAACGAAGAAAAAGATGAAGAAAAAGAAGAAGAAGAAGAAGGAGAAGAAGAAGAAGAGGAAGAAGGTCGGGTGAGGGTGGATGCTGAAGAGGAGGAATAAGGGAAGAAGAGAGTAGGGTAGGAAGAGGCGGAGGTGAGGCAACGGGCAAAGCACACGAAGAGCGTTCAGCTCGCTTTGCCGAGCACTGATGATAGTTTTTGCCCGGTAAGATTTTTTGCCTTTTCACCCCTGGGGGGTGGATGATATATGACCGCCCCCCGAGACAGTAGATGCCAGAGGCTTGCCAGAGTAAGAGAGGGAGAGAGAAAGAGAGAGGGAGAGGGAGTAAGAGAGACGGAATATATACACGTTTCATCCTTCTCAGTCATTCGTGGCGGGAGGGGATGTTGTAGAACGAACGTACAAGATTTCCTTACGTTGTATACCCTCGGTATATCATACGTAGGCAACGGGGCGCGTAAAGGGATATCACAGACGTTACACTATCAATATCTATAATTTGACCAATTTAAAAATGATTTTTACATCCAGACCCGTACCTGGACTAAGAAAAAAAAAAAAGAATATTTAAACTATAATGAATAGAATACTATATCGACACTGCAAACAAAATTAGTTTTTAAATTAACGAACGGTATTGGAAGCTGTTTTGCATATACTGTTTCTGAAAATTCAAACACATGTGCGTTGCAATTTTACAGTAAAATTTTTATTCTTAATTTTAACATTTTTCTAAGTTTCGGGCAAAAGATTTGTAATTTTAATATTTGGTATTTTCATTTTAGAAAAAAGTGCATTAATGTTCAATTAATGTAAGTAATGTAAGCAAATTTCAGGTTTCAGTACATTAAATTGGTACTATTATAATAATTTTTTTTTTTTATAAAAGGTCATCTTTGCGTATGAAATCATTGTATAATGATACTTAAAAATCTTTATACAATGATAGAATCATTGTAGAATGATGGTTACGAAATCACTATATAATGATGCTTATAATGCCTTATTATAATAATATTTTTTGATTAAATGATTTAATTTCGGTAGTATCGTCATAATGGTGGTTCAGATCTTTCTTTCGTGACTAACTGTAAATTTAAAAAAGTGGTTTATGTATCGAACGTATAAGTTTCAACGTTAACTCCACGAATTGCGAGGTCCGGGTTGGAAATTTATGAAAATTGAGACTCGATATTTCATCCGCGCTGTTACGTTTCAACGGACCCTATAAAGGAATATCATAGCCATTACACTATCCATATTTATAATTTGACCAATTTTCGAATCATTTTAGGATTGTCAGACACATAGCCGGGCAAACCTAAAAAAAATTAACTATAGTAGAAAGGATACTGTATCAAGTATTTTTTTACGATCGAGTTACATTGCCCCTTCGCGTACGAGGGATTTAGATTATTTCAGATGGAGAGTCAACCCTTGACTCGTATCACTATAATAACATTTTTAATAAAGGGTTAGCTGTGCTTAGCATAATTATAGTAAAATTTCTGATAAAGTGCCAGCTTTGCTTAGCATTATTATAATAATATTTTATGAGAAAGGGTCAACTTTGCTTAGCATCTTTATAATAATATTTTAGATAAAGGGTTTAATTTCGGTAGTACCGTCATAACGGTATTCCAGATCTTTCTTTCGTGACTGACTGTAAATAAAAAAAGTGGTTTATGTATCGAACGTATAAGTTTCATCGTTAATTTCACGAATTGCGAGATCCGGGTTGCAAACTTATGGAAATTGAGACTCGATATTTCATCTGCGCTGTTACGTTTCAGCCCCTCGATGGAGTGGAACGAAAGAGGGAGCCAAAGAGGGGGGGATCGGGTAATCTCTCACGAATTAGCAAAATATCAACAACCCGAACGGGACCGGGGTGGAGAGGAAAGCGGAGCAGTGAGAGAGCGCGACGAGAGTCGTGCCACGGGCCGACGGGGTGACTCCAGCGTTCCGGCGGCATCGCGCCCAGAACCAACGCAATGAATCAACTTATTTAAGGGTAGTTGGATTTCGCGAGTCGATGCACCAAGACTCTCGCTCTCTCACCCCCTTCGCCATCTCGCGCCAGTTTCGTCCAATGATTTATTGTTTTCCTTCCGCGCTCGCAAACTCAAGTCCCATCCCATCCATACGGCACACAAGCTCGTGTCAGGTTTTGTTTTAATGTAAAAAAAATAATATTTTTTTTTTCAGCTGACTGTATATACTAACTGTATGTTCAGCTAATGCACTCTTTGGTACCGCTTCCTCATAAAGGAAGCTTTGTTTCATGAAAAAAAAATAAAAATTCTTCTTGGAACCATTTTTTTTTAATTGCAAAATAGTAATCCTCGATTATGAACCATTAATCGGTATTGATTTTGCCGAGAATCTGTCGAAGAGTTTCAACTTTATGAGATTTTGCATCTAAAAAGAAAAATTATGATATTTTTCATAAAAAAAAATTTCTTTGTATTAAAAATTTTTCTTCCTGATAGAATGACGGGAAACTCCAAGGTGCCTTCATTGGATCCGTAAAAGTGACATAAGTTTCGCTGCAATACCAAAGTCCCTTCGGGAAGTTATTGTGTTTTCGGACGGGACAGATCTACAGGATTACAAACATCGGAAATGCAAAACATGTTTCCAGACCATAAACCAGCGGTCCAATTTTTTTCAGCATTCTACATATTAATTACGTACGAGATGGGAAAGTACAAGTTTGTACTTTTACTTTCTCATCTCACTTTTTTAATGAAACTACACTGTAAAAAAAATTCATATGAAAGTTAATGCGCCGAACTGGAAGTTTTTATGCACAAACTGGTATATTAAATTTCATGTACAATTATGATGGGAAATTAATCTTCATCAGTGTATTAAAAATATTGGAAATACTTTGTTTTTGACAATTGACTTTAATTTCAATGAAAAAGTATAGTAATTATTCATCATAATTGTACATTAAATTTACAAGGTTTCTCTTAATATGTATATATTATATAAATATTATTAAAAACAAAAAATATATATAATATATATTTTTGCAGTGTATATATATATTATATTATTTATCGGGTCTCTTTACACTTTTTGCGCAACGATTTAAATTACGACATACCTCCTGATCGACTGCCGACGACTTTACACCTAAGACACACTTCCTTTCGAGGAAGAGCACCATAGATTTTCCGATGAATGGACTGCCGCGCGACACAGAGGTAAAGAGAAAAAGGGAGGGAGAAAGTAAGTGGCCGGAGAGTGTAATTAGTCATTTATGAAACCGTAAGTGGGGCCGCAGCGCGGTCTCTCACTCTCTATCGGAAGGACCGAGGGTCCACGCGAAGCTCGGGCGTTATCTCAAAATTATTAATCATATCGTAAAGCGAGAAAGCCCGATGCGCCGATGGGGAGGCTGTCCCTCTCTCTGCCTCTGTATAGACTTATCTGACACCTTAATCAATTTCGAATTATTAATTATAGCCCGAGGCAGCGGAGCCATTGCCACTCGCGGCAGAGGGTGGAGGGATTCGAACATGAACCGCAACACCATTGTCCTCTACGGTAACAATGCGGTGTCAACACGATCGCCGTCGTCACCATTTTACTACCATTCCCAGTCATTAATAATTATTTATATCCTCGACGAAGTTCCAAAGTCATCGTATCGCGTACTCGATGCAATGCCCATTTAATATTGGAAAAAACAGACTATAGTTTTCGCATCCTCTTTTTAAGGTTTTTTAAGGTTTTATTTTAAGGGCATGACAAATGTGCCAATCGATAACGTTTTCCCGATTTTCTCCGTGACTGTCAATATTTCGGAAAAAAGCGAATTAGGTTTTCGCGCGTCTATATATAGGTACCGAAAACCTAATTTTATTTTGTCCCAAACATTTGTTTATATTTATTTTATACGCCATGGTATCACATACTCGATACACCACTTATTTAATATTGAAAAGACCGGGCTTGTACAGTTTTCGCACCCTCGTCTTCGTTGAGCTTTTACTTATGTAGCGATTAATATTTTGAGCTTTTTTTAAGGACATGCACTGAGAAAAAGAAATAGTTGGATTAAGCATACGTTCGATTAAGCATGGGAAAAAGCAAAGTATCAGCGGATGTAGAATTCAATACCGCGTCCGATGATACTTCGCTTTTACCCCAAAAAAAGTCAACCATTTTTAAATGGCATTGATTCGAATAATGCAACTATCTCTCCTGCACTTACATCTCACATAGTACATGTTTCACCTCGCCTTAAGGGGGCCAGACAGGTTCGCCCGATCGAAAGTTCAGTGGCACAGAATGAAAACAGTTGTACTCATTGTGAATATCAATTCACCTCTTCGACGTCAAGACATAAAAAATTTGGAGAATTAAAATCCGATTAATACTCTAAGTGCGCTATGAACTTTACGGGACCATATAGATTGTACAATCAATTAAGGAAATCCTTCCGCATCGGGTTCGGGCGAAGCGTGTCTTTCGTTCTCTTAAACGCTACTCTACTCGAGGATAAAACAAATGCCCGTTCTGAATTGCAATTTGTCTGGGCTTTCGAGGCAGTCCCTTCGCGCGCTTTTCCAATCTGTCAACGTCGCTCCGATGGATTTTCGAAAGGATTAGGCATTTGCATAGACTATCGCTCAAACTCTCCTGGGCTTTCGACGCTCTTCTCTTCTCACTTCCGCTTTTTTTATTCTTCTTCAGTCGTTCAAAAAGGGAAGAGACTCGAACGCTAGTCCTCTACGTTCCGTGATGGCCAAACGGCGATTACTCTGTCGTTTGGCCATCAGTCGCTGATTGGCCTCTCAATAATATTATAATAAGCTGGTAGATTGACTGAAACGCTACAAGACCGAGTAACGATTTTATGGAAGGAATTAACTTTTGGAGGTTTAATTCTTGCAATATTCACCGAAGAGAGTATCGTTAATTTACCTTCAAATCATATTAATTTGCCGACAAATCGTATTAATTTACCGACAAATCGTATTAATTTACCGACAAATCGTATTAATTTACCGACAAATCGTATTAATTAACCGACAAATCGTATTAATTTACCGACAAATCATATTAATTTACCGACAAATCGTATTAATTTACGGGCAAGTCATCCCCTTAAGGTGGGGCTAAAGATTAACACAACGTCAAAATATTTTTAATTCATCTTATAGAATCGCTTCGGAGAAAAACGGATTCAAAATGTTGACTCTGTCTCGCAGTCATACGTATTTAGCCTCCCCTTAAGGCTATGTGAAACAATCACCGCTTCGAGTACCGAGGCAGATCGGTAACAAATAACTCAGTCGGTAACAAATCACCTTCGCTAGTTTCTTCAACACTGTAAATGTTTTGGGCAAAAAGAAATGAGGTTTTCGGCACGAATATATGTGGAATCTACATAGTCGCGTAAAGTTCATAGCGCACTTACAGTAGTAATCCAATTTTAATTTGCGCGGAAATTTTAATGCCCGCAACGTTGCGGACGCACAAAGGAGTGCGAGCGTGGAAGGGGGAAGGGAAGAAAAATTAATCGCCAGCCACGGGAGAGTTACAATAGGCCACGGGGACAATGGACCGTTGGGCAAGAAAAATATTTGCGCGTTTCCTGTATTCCGATAACAAATCTCGAGGCACCCTTCGCGAATTTGTCGCTACGAAACTTTTCAGCCGACGAGCGGAGAAATTAAAAAGCTTTAAACGCTGGTCGAATGATTATCAACGGATTCGGTACTGCTGATTTGTAAGATAACGATTAAAAGTTTTGCAAAGTAGACCGAAAAAGTAGCGGGTCAACGGCGTGTACTAATAAATTTTATGCTAAAACATCTCTTAGAGTAGTTTTAGGGTCGGATAGAATTGAAAAAAAATTCGATTCAAATTAAAAGAAACGTCATACAATGGTCACCAATGGATTTATGGTAATCCCACCGCTAAATCACTGGCCCTTTATGAGGGTATTTTGGGCGATTTTACACCTTTTCGAAATCACGGACGTAAAGTGCGTTGAAGACACTTCAATCAGGAATTGCGGCCCTTAACGTTTTTCAAGTACACTTTTGGCCATTTTTTCTCGTTCCGAAATCGGCACCTTGAAGCGTTATGAGGTTAATTTTGGCCGCTCACACTCTATCCGGAAATCATGACCTTTAACGTTTTTACACTTTTGGCCATTTTTCCCCGTCCCGAAATCAAGACTTTAAAGCGTTTGGAGGATAATTTTGGTTATTTTACCCCATCCCAAAATCAGAACCGTGAAGCATTTTGGATACTTTTGATGCAGGAAAACCTGGTAAAGATGTTTTAACACGAGAAAAGAAATGTAAAGAAGACTTCACCCCTGTTGCGTTATTCGAGTCCCTATTCATAAGGGTGAATCTCCAGCTACGCGGAGAAAATCATGTGTGACACTGCCGCTAATCCGGACAAAGAGTTGATCCCGGTTGAGCCGTCCGTCATGTTCTCGTAACGCTCGCACGGATTATACTTCATACTCGCAGTCACGGATCTTCCCTCGTGTTGTACGCGAGATGCGTCAATCACCGGTTTTGCGGTAAGAGCCCGTGGGTTCCACGGATAATTCCGACGGAGAAATTTTCTTTCGACGCACGTCGGAAGAATTTCTCCGTCGGAGTTTTCGATCGTGTGGAAAAGAAGAGAGGGTTTGATAGTCGAACGAGATTGATCGTTCGACGTCTTGAAGTAATCAGCAATTCTGTAATTACACGGTGTGCCATTGAAGGACCGAAAGAAAATGATGCGTTTACATGGTTGTCCAGTAAAAAGTCCGTGCGAAATTCAAGGACATTCGAGGATTATTTCCAAGACATTGCCAGGACAATTTCCAGGACATTTCCAGGACATTTCCAGGACATTTCCAGGACATTTCCAGGACATTTCCAGGACATTTCCAGGACATTGCCAGAATATTTCCAAAATATTTCCAGAATATTTCCAGAATTTTTCCAGAATATTTCCAGGTTGTGTTGGGACATTTATAAAAAATGAAAATATGCATATCGCGTGAGACGTACGAAATAACATTTAGTTCGAATAACCGTTTTCCTTTACGTTTTCACAGCCGTTACGTTTCCGTTTTCGTCGAAATCGGTTGAGAAAAAAAACTACTCACGGTGGACGAATCTATATATGTATCTCAGCAAAACTGAGATAAACATCTTTTTAGGATGGTCTTTAGTAATCTAAATTTTGAAAAAAGCTTAAATTTGCAGAGAATAAAAAATGCCAGGACATACAAAATTCGAGGACAGTTCCAGGACTTCAGGAACTTCAAGAACCGCTGGACATCACGGTTTGCCATCCAAAACGAACTATGAAGAAACATGGGAGGAGAAGAAGAAAAAAAAATCGCTGGACACTCGATTGCATTCGGTCCTTTTTTCCGAAGATAATTCTGACGGAGAAATTCTTCCGATGCGCATTGGAAGAATTTCTCCGTCGGAGTTTTCGATCGGGTGGGAACGAGGAGAGCGATTGATAGTTCAACGATTGATCGTTCGGTGTCTCGACGTAATCGACGATTTTCTAATTACACGGTGCGCCTTCAGGGAACCGAGGAAAACGATGCGTTTACCATCCAAAACGAACGATGAAGAAATAAGGGGAGAGAAGAAAAAAATCGCTGGACAGTAAATTGCATTTGGTCCTTTCCATTTTCTCGCCGGAGCTTTAGGGAGAAAACAAGACGAAAACGGTATTAAGACAAGCGATGCTTCCATAGCTCGACGATCTCTTTTACCCGGGACTCGATGTATCATTTGCCGCTGGGTCGTTAGGCGGTTTCAATTAGTTTTCCCTGTTCTCCCCCTCCCGGACGGACTCGTCCTCTCACCCGGCCCCAACGGCTCACCTACCCTTAATCGCGCTTCCTTCTATCGTTTTTTTTTTTGGCCCTCATATAATTAGGCGATGGTCGTTAATGCGCCCGGGATAACTTTGCCCTCGGTGTACTCGGACTTATCGTTTCCGGGTAAGAAAAAAAAAACCGGGACGGTATCGAGGCACGACTCCGATCCAGTCAAATTTTTGCCGAGAGCGAAAATTCTCTGCGAAAGCTCCCAGCATTTCGAAATTTATAATTGATCGATCAATAAATTTGATTTTGAAAAAATATCATGGAGGTCTCGGAGTACATTTTCTTTGACGGCAGGAAACAAAATACGAATAGCGACAATGTTGTTTCAACTCGAAGAGAGCAAAGATATTTTCTCATGGACCAAAAATTCGTCTTACGTTGAGGGTTTATTTTTAGAGTCTATCGTTTTATTTTACTCGCTATATTCTTTAAATGTGGGTTTTTTCCTCGAAGTCGTGTGATAACTTCAGTAATAATATTGAAAGTTAGCGATATTAAATCATTACCAGTTGTTTCTATAAAAAAATAGGAAAAAAATAAGTTTCCAGGTTTAAAAAAAAGAAAAGAAAAATCGACACGTTATTGAGGCACGGTGAGTCAAATTTTTACCAAGAGTGAAAATTCTCCGCGGAAGCTCCGAGAATTTTGAAATTTATAATTAATCGATCAATAAATTTGATCTCAAGAAAATTTTGACAAAAAATCGTAGACGACCCTCGGACTAAATTTTTTTTGGATGTCCTGGAAAGAAAATTACGAATATCCACAATCTTGTTTTAACCCGAAGAGAGGAACGAGATTTTTTCCACGATAAAAAAATCTGTCTTACGTTAAGGGTTTATTTTTAGAGTCAATAATTTTTAACACCGATTTTTTCCCTCAAGGTCGTATGATAACTTCAGTAATAATATTAAAAATTAGCGACATTGAATTACTGGTAGTGATTTAAAAAAAAAAAAAAAAAAAACGGAAATACATCGCAATGCCATCCATCGAGAATCTCAAATTCCGGAATCCGAAGGAATCTGGCTGTTCGGCAATCGATTCAGAGAGATTCTCTTATCGATCGAAGATTCAATAAAATTACCAACCGCCGATAAGACAACGTGTTCCCACTTACCGAATGAAGGAACGCCAGCTGTCGAGAAATCCCTTCTCAACGATGTAGAAATCCTTCTCGGGATCTTTGCACTTCATTATTTCGTTGCGATTTTTCGCATAGTAAAGATCGCTGAGTTCGTCCTTTTGTAATTTAGCTCGTATCTTGTCGTCCTCCTTCGCTCTCTGGGCGGTCTCCATTTTGGCTTCGCAGTGACAACACGACGGTGTGTCGACAGGATATTCCTTGGCTTCGGGAAAGTATTTTCTCAGTATATTCCACGCTGTCGACGGTACGAATTTTCTACTCGAGTCCGGAGTTTTAAGCGCGTGATGCTCGCACAAGAGATCCTCGTTGAAATTCAGCACGACCTCGTTGTCGTCCGACTCCTCGATGTCTTTCGGACTCGAACGATCGACGGGATCTTTGCCCGACGACGAGGACGAGGATTTGGCCTCGTCCGAGGCTGAGTCGTTGTTGCTGGGATCGTCGATCTCGTGCTCCATAACTTCGATAAATTTTTCCATTACCAAACGCCGCCAGGACTTCAGCGAATCGACGCCCACGATGTAGCACGTTTCGGTTATGTCGCTGAAAAGAAAAAAAAATGATAATTTTATTAATTTTTTTTCGCGTAAGAAATATGTGAATTATATGAGCTTATAATATTGTCAATTGTACGAACGTTTTTTTGAAGTTTCGCATTATCTCGGCTACCTCTTTGTGATCCCGTTCGAGGCCCGACTTGAAGCGCAACATCTTACAACGTTTTTTTACGCAAACTTCGCAGAGAGCGTCCTGATCGAGTCGTGGACCTCCTCGATATGTTTCGTACAATAATTCGGCGGCGGCCGGTGGAAGGCATTTTGCTTTGTTGACTTTCAGTGGATCGAGACGATAGTGGGAACACATCAGTGTTGAATTGTCGATCGGCGAGACATCGGAATTCGAATGGTTGTTCAGCCATTTGACGAGCCAATCGCTCGGTATCCACTGATAATTCGTCCAGTCGTTCGAGGTGTTTCCCACTATCGTGTAGAAATCGATTACCTGCTGGCGCTTTGCGTTCTGGTCTTCGATCTCTTTTTGCTACGATCAAAAATAGAAAGAAACGAAAAATTATTTCTGCCCAAGTAACAGAGATGAAAACGGTGGATACATAAATATGCGTAGGCGGATGGAGTTATCGTCGTTGTTCTATTTACCTTCTCCTGTTCAACAGCCAGTAGACTCAGCTCGTGCTTAACGTTTTCCTCTCTCACGAGATCGCGCAACGTTCCACTGAGTTCCCATTTTTCAAATTCCATCTGCATTAAATAATAATAATAATAATAATAATGGTTCGTGATCGATGGCAATTTAAGGATGTATCACACATACAGTCCCAACGAGAAGTTTAATTCGATCAAAATTTCGGTACTTCACGGTATGCCAAAAATGTGAAAAAAGATCAGCCGTATTAATGATGTTAAGACCTTTGATTTTGCACAGTAATAATAATATCAAAAAGTGATGACAAGTTATTTAAAAAATTAATCGTTAAAAAAATAGGAAAACCTTTGATTTCTCATTTTGAATGAATTCTTTGGTTTTTTAGAACTCATATGGATTTTTTCAGAATTTTCTTATATTTCAAGTTTTTCTTCGAAAACTTGCAAAACCGATGTATAGTTTTACGAATTTCGGATATGTTTTCGTATCACGATTTAAAAGTGCGCATAAAAAGTTTCGAGGAAATTGCGCCAACAGGTCCGTAATTATAGCGTAAACATAATTTCAAAACGGAAAATTCAAAAATGGAAAGGAATTCTGAATAAATGCATGCTGTTACCAGAAAATCAACAAATTCATTCGAAAAGAGAAAAAAGGTTTACTGATTATTTGTCGAACAATTTTTTTAGCCATTTGTTAATAACTTTTTCACATTATTATTATGCAAAATTCACGTTCTCGTCACCTTTAACACAGTCAATGTTTTCTCAGATTTTTATACCATAGGAACAATTCTCACTGAATCCCACTTTTGGCTGGGAATATACTTGTGATGTATCTTTAAAGAAATTTGACTCGCCGTAAGAGACATATACTTACATTCTCGTAAAAATCGTGTTCACCGCAGCTCATATTTCTGTGAGCGTCCCCGTTGAGCAATCGATAATCGATTTTAACGTTTTTCGTTGCCGGCAGAGGTTCCTCAGGTGGATTTTCGATCTTGGGAATTGCCTTTTCCGGCTCTGGCGATATCGCCGGCGGATGATAACCGACAATGCCGTTTATGATGTTCTTCTGCTCGGGCGACAGTCGAGGTATCTCTTTCGTGTCTATATCCATTATCGCTATGTCACCCTCGAGTCTAGTCTTTTTCCCCGAGCTCGGACTGCATCCCGATGAGTTGCTGTTGCCGCTGCTACCGGCGTTGCAGCTGTTGCCACTCGTCGCCGAGGCGGACGGTTCCGTCGCGGCGTTTTTTCGCTTTCCCTCGTCGGAGATTTGCGTCTCGAAAGTCAGGTCCACGAGCCTCTCGAGCTGCGTCGTGTTGCCCGTGTTGTTCGTCTCGACGTCGTTCAATTTTCTCGTCTTGCCACGCTTGCCCGTAGAGGGCAGCTTATTGTCAGCCGTCAGCCTCTTGTAGACCAGCATGTACGCCGTGTTCGAGGAGAGAAATCCCTTCGGTACTCTGCCGCGCTTCATCACTTTTGATGTCGTATCTGATCGTTGAAAAAAAATAACACACATATATTTACGATCTTTCTCCAATTTTTCAATGAATATAATCTTCGCGGCAAATCGGGGGTTTATCGTTTTTTCAATCAAGCTAACAGTCTGGACCATGAAGTTTTCTTTGGAAGAACCGTTCAGAACGTCAAGACAGTGCTGTCAAAGGAAAGTCTGAGCTTCGAGTAATTTACTAGTCAACAGCTTACCGTTCGTTTGCTACTTCTAATAATTATTTTCCTAATGCACAAAGTGTGAAATACTGATTCTCTTGTTTCCTACTTTATTTAAAACCGGAAAAGATGTATCGTGTTATTATAAAATGTAAAAGGAATTCGTTCACCGTCTACCAGTAAACAAATATATAATGTAAATATACTGCCCGCAGTAATCGTCAATGCGACAAGAAGTAAGATTACAAAAAAAAGTCCTACTCGTTAAAATAATCTAATAATAATGTAAATTGGATAATTGCACGTACCGGTTATGCCATCCTCTATGCGTTTGTTCTGCATCTTTTCGACCTTGTCGTCGCTGAATTGATACCACTCGCCGACCGTGTTGCATATATTCGCGATGTAGTGTCCGGAGTGAGCGGACGATCCTTTGTGGGAGAGCACAGCGACGAGACTGTACAGATGTGTCTGTCCGGGACATCGCAGATGCTCGGACATATCGAGTTCCTCGGGAAATTGTATGAACGAGTTGAGTTTCCTCTTTTGTCCGGAGTCTCTGCGGTCAAGAAAGCAGAGTCGCCCGGTAGTTCGGGTTCGAGGATCAATCGCTCTCGCGCGCCTCGCTCCATCGAGCGTCTATCCGGATCGATCGGCGAGAAGGAACTTTTCGAGGCCGCACTAAAGTGATATCTCGAGGCCGGTCGGCTTCGAGGAATGCGAGACGAGGGAGATGTGACGAGAGAAACATTGGGACTGATCGGATCTTACCGATGAAACACGAAACGCAAGAGCTGAATATTCAGCGTCTCGGGCAACGAATCGAGACGGATGAAACGTCGAGCGTCCTTCTTGTCGTTGCACGTCGCGCAGTGATACTGATTCGATCCCACGAGCTCCTCCTCCGACAAATATTTCTCGATCGCCTCCTTCAGCGTCGGAGCCAGCTGCAGGTCCAACTCGTAAAACGTCGTCGACGTTGGGTACTCGCTGCCACACGTCGAACAACTGCGCAATATAAATAAGTCACTCAACTGGCGAATCTCAACTAAGTATCATAATTTCCTTGAACTTTTGTAATTGTTATTTTTATTTTATACGGAAATACGGCTGGTCCCCGTAAAGAAACATATAAATTATTGCCATTCAAATTGTAGTGTCGCCAAAAATATTATTTACCAATTAACGTAGCTGTATTTTCCTTGGGTCAGTCGCTGAAGCTTTGCCTTCAGCAGCATATTCTGCTGGAGCTTGCCCTCTATATGGCATAGCAGGAGTTTCGAGAACTCTTGCGCGTCCTGCTGCGTCCGCGTGTCGAGCGATAGAGCAATGGCCAAATTGGTTGGATCAAGAAGCTGCCGATTTCCGAACTGCATCATAGCGAATATATATTGCAGCTGCCCGACCACAGTGACCGGAAGGTATGGCTGGCGCGTGCTCTCCGATCGAAAGAGACCCTCGCGCTCCTCCGGATCCTCCGCGATATTCCATTTGTAGATTATCCGCCTGGAAAATGTTGTATTTCGTGCAAAAAACAATAATTAGCGACCGGTATCAATTAATGGAACTCCATGGTAAATAGTGACTAGTGATTTTTATCTGTGCTTATTAAGTCTGCTATAAATGCTGTAAATGTTGTAAAAGTTTTCCCGTATATTCAGATTTATTATTAGATTTTTCCAACAGTCTTCCTATGAGTTTCCCCGTATAATAAATATTTTTTTTTTTTATCGCCGTATATCCTCAGTGTCCAGTAATTTTTACCAGTGCTTATCAATTCCTTTATAAATTTTATAATGCATTGATGTAGTGCATATTGATTTTTATTTTTGGATATTGATTTTAGTATAACGTAAAAGAGTCTTCTAGTGTATTCGGATTTATTATTACATTTTTCCTACAGTCTTCCTATCAGTTTCCCACGTAATAAATAAATAATTTTCTTTTTTCGTCACCTCATGTCCTCGTTGTGAAACCAGACTTGAATGAGACTATTGACATAGCATGTGGCGCCGAGATTCTTGAGACCCACATGCTGGGTCGGATCTCGAAGTTCCAACAGCGAACTCTCCAGCGAGCCGACCTCGGCCGGATGCGACTTTATGTACTTGTCCTCGCCCAAACCAGTCAGGCACATAGGATTATTGTTGCAGTTTCGTCTGTAACGGACAGTAAACCGTTAATCGTTGGAGCTATGGATCTTCGATCCGTCGCTTCTTAATGGTACGACTCTTACTTGCAACTCTTGCAATTTTTCAACCCTATGCGATACGCAGCCTCCAAGTGTCGTCGCTCCAGCTCGTCCGGCCCGACAGTCTCCACCCAGGCCCACGCTAGCTTTTCCAGATCCGTTTTTTTAGCCGGCGGCATTTTTCATCTGCAAACCGACAACGCTGATTAAACTCTACCGGATGAAAGACAAGACGAGGGAAGTGCGATTAAATAAATTCACCAAAAAAAAAAAGAAAACGAGATTCGTGTCTGAAAAAATGTGCTCACATATTAATTTGATGATCTTCCGGGGTGGGGGAAGAACAAAAAAAAAAATTGAAGAGAAAAAAAATTATATCACGAGAAGTTCGGCTTTGTTTTTCTTTCCTGTTCCGTATTTAGTTGGAACGCGACGAAAGATATCGAAGAGATATATGCATATATATACGTTACGAAAGATTCAAATTATTTTCATGTATCTCGCGTTTGTTCATTAACAATGCACGATTTGAGATACAAAAACTTCGTTCAATAAGCAAAGAGCAAATATCGAAGAAAAAGAAAAAAGAAAAAAAAAACGTCGTTTGCATCGGCAAGTAGCAAGTCAAAAATCTCGTTTTTTGAGGTTATAACGAGAACGCCGCTCTCGTTAATCGAGGCATTGTACGCTACCGCTTGAGTCCCGAGGCGAATTTAACCGTTCGATGAAATATCTTTAACACTGTCGCACACTCGTTTTGTTTTCTTTTTGTCTTCTTATTGTGTTTTTTTTTTTTTTATATTAAATTATTCGAATTCGTTTAGCGTTTACGTTTTTCGAAGGCGAGATCTGTCGTGGGCGAGTTTCAATATTGTCTGCAAAAGTTCGCCGCCGCTCGTGGAGCTTTGGCGGTTCGTTCGGGCGGCGTTTCTATATCGGCGGCGAACTGCTAGAGTGGTGTGGAGCGACCGTACGGAACCGGGGAGAGATAAATATATATACAGATAGATCGCTTATTGTGTATGGAATAAATGCCTTAAGGTGAAGTGAAAGTCACGTGACGGGGCCATGAGTGTGAGTGAGATAGTTGCAATTTTCAAATTAACTTTATTCAATGGTACTAATTTTTTTGAGAAAAAGATGAATTCGGGCCGGATGCGAAATTACCGTGTGTACGGCTCGAATTTGCTTTTTCTTCAAAAAAATTATCACACTTGAGAAAAGTTCATTACAGTTTTCTTAAGGATGCTAATTTTTTTGAGGAAAAAGCAAATATTCGCGCAGGATGCGCACTGTAATTTCGTATGCGGTCCGAATGCATTTTTTTCTCAAAAAAATTAGCACCATTGAATAAAGTTGATATGAAAATTGCCAACTCTCTCGCGCACGCACAGCTGTGTCACTTCCCCTTAAACGCATATATAGACAGAGTATATATAAATTGAACGAATATACCGACAGAGTATGCTGCATGAAGCTATTTCGTTATACAGATTGTCACAGTGCGTCTGCTCTGTGTCCCTCCCCGGCTTCCGTGCGAACCTGTATGTAAAGTCGTGGTGGTGTCGTTAGGCACCGGGCAAGCGAAGTTTACAGAAAAAAAAGTTGATATACATTTTCACGATTGTTAATGACGCCCTCGACGAATTCGGGGAAGAACAATCGGGGGAATTCGAAGGATAAAATAAACCACACGTGAGTGTACGGAGATGTTTAATCGTTCTAATCGTTCTACAGAGGTCGAACGTGTTTTTGTCATCCGTTCGGATCGCGACAATAACCTCGAAAACAACATGTCAGAATTATCTGTCACTTTTTTTTATTTTCGCACGACCGACAATCCTGTCGTCGATAATTGACACGTCCGTGCATTGTTCGTCAAACAAAAATACAATTTTTTCGATCCCGATGAGATCGTCGGCCTCGCTTGACAATCGTTCCGAAGCTTCGTTTTAACCTAAAAAATGTGCCACTTTGACATAACCTCCGAAAGTGCCAACATTTTCAAAAATAAGCTTTTCTAAGGACTTTTCAAACACATTTTTCATCGAGCTAACTTTTATTTAAAAATCCCAGATAAAAAAACACGATACATTTTTTTTCCCCAATTTTTGAAAAAATATTTGTTGCTTAATATTTATGGGAAGATCTTTTGTTTTTAATCTATTCTATGGTGTTTAAATACAAACAATTTTTTTAATACTTCTTGCACGATATTGTGAAGATAAGCTTTTGAAAAGATGTTTCACATACAGTTTTCATCAGGCCCGCTAACTTTTATATAAAAGACCTAGATAAACATTGTGATACCATTTTGTTTTGTTTTATCTCAGATTTGTTGAATAAAATATTTGTCGCTATTTATTTATCGCAAGAATTTTTGTTCTTAATTTTTGTCATTAATAAAAAAAAAAAACTAATGATTTTTTTATACTTTCAGCGCGGCGGGTTAAATGAGTGATCCAAAGGATTCTCAGGATGACCAGGATCCGGATTATGCGACGCCAGGGCCCAGCGATGAGGCTCACCAGAAGCTCTACGAGGAGAATGGTAGAGAGTCATCGTTACCCAAAAAAATGTAAATTGCCTTACATATAATTTAATTTGCAGCTCGGACAAACGTGGCAAGGAAAATCACAGCCATTGTGGACAAGGAGTTCACGAAGGAAATCGACATCAAGGAAAAAGAGATTTTGCTGATCGAGGAGCGTCTCCACAAAGCTCTGAAGACGCTTCATTTCCTGCGTTACGTCATAATAACGGATTTTTACAATCGTAAGCAATGCCAAGCGGTCGCGAGCGGCAGCGAATCGAAGCAGACGAGAATTCATCCGGCGATCAAGCAGATAATCGGCAAAGCGCCTCGCGCGACCCGCGACACTTTCGGAGCATCGGACGATCATGCCGTAGCGTCGACGTCCAACTGGAATTCCGATAACGTCGCCGAGCCGTCGATAAAGACGGAAGAGGTGTCGACAGCGGAAGCCGAGCAGCGCTTGGGCCACTTCGAGGATTCTTCCACCGAGACTGAACGATCGAATTATTCGTCGAAAAATTTGAACGGCAAAAGATCGCAGGAGGAGGCCGCCGTCGTTGAATTCGCCGACGATGGACCCCCGAGAAAAATTCCTCGCTACGTACCACCGAGAAGCGGAATACCCGAGCCGCAGGTGCCCTCCCGAGGGGCTCGGCACAAAGTACGAAAGAGAATCGTCGTTGGCAATATATCGAAATGGATACCGCCGGACTGGCGGGAGGACGCAGCCAGTCACAAGTGGACGATGTACGTCAGGGGTAGCAAAGAGAACGCTGAGATCTCTGACTTTGTCGGCAAAGTTAGATTCTTCTTGCATCCGAGCTACAGACCCAACGACGTCGTTGAAGTTACGTGAGTACAGGCGGCTTGTAGAATCATGCACGACGGGGTTGCGAATATTTGCGTTACTTTTTAAATCGAACTTTTCATTATTCTCGATATGTATTATACACCAAGTCCCGCCAAAGATGTCTTCGAATCAACTCGGCAAGAATGATTAATAGACGAATTCTAAATAATTGTAAAAGTCAGTACAGATTCGCAGTCCTAGTAGGTGATCGTATTAATAATACACTGTAAAAAGAATCCGTATGGAATTTAATGTACTGCCACTGGAAGTTTTTATCCATAAACTGGTATATTAAATTTCATGTATAATTGTGATGAAAAGTTAACGTACAGTATACTAAAAACTTTAGAAATACTTTACTTTTAATAATTTACTTTAATTTCACTCTAAAAGTCCATTCATTTGTATGACAATAGTACATTAAACCTACAATTATTTTTAACAGTGTACGTACAGATATTTTTTATAGATAATCTTTTATTTATTGTTTCAAGATCGCCACCGTTTCATCTATCGAGACGGGGCTGGGGCGAGTTTCCTCTTAGAGTGCAATTGCACTTCAAGAACCCTCTCAACAAGCCAATGGACATAATTCACTATTTGAAGCTCGATCGAACGTATACCGGACTCCAGACGTTGGGTAAATAATGATACATCGATTAGTTAAATTCGTCTCTCGATGCTTCCCATTTTTATTTAATTTTTTAATAAATAAAAAAAATTCTCTCCACAAAAGGTTCCGAGACTGTTGTGGACGTGTGGATAAAAATATCGGATTTCCCAGCATCGAGCGACTCGAAGCTCAACAACGAAGTCGCCGAATCTTCCATCGACGTCGCGAAAACTATAAAAACGGAGCCCGAAGACACCGAAAGTCCTTCGAATTTCAACGACCCCATCGGCCGCTGCTGCGGAACGGTCAAAGAAGAACCGCGCGAGCTTGACGATTACACGTCGCACGTTTATCTCGAGCACGATTACGCGAACTTGCCAACGGGAAGTACGTTGGAAAACGAAAACAACGTAACGATCTCCCACTCGCCGAATCGTTGCAGTGACGAAGACAACGACGACGATTCGTCGTTCGGTTTGTCATCGGTGAACGGCGAGGTCGCGAGGAGTCCGCAAAGAAATTTCGCAGTCTCGACGATGTACGAGGAAGTCGTCGTGACAAGTGAGAACGACTCGGCGCCGCCGGAGACTCAACAGCGGACAATTTCCAACGGTAATTGTGTTGGTAGTCGCGAATTTACGAAATTATCGAAAATCGGCGAGCTCGAGAGAACAATCAAGACTTGCTCGACTACCGAATTCGACGGTATAGATTCGTCGAATATTCACGCGAGCGTGGACGTCGCGACGATGGCGTCGAGTCTCGAAAACTCGTCGCCGATGTTGCAACCCCTCAGAATTGCTATACCGGCGGCTTTCGAGGCACTGCGACGAAGCTCGAATAACTCCCAACAGTCCAAGCACATACTCGTTCTCAAGGATAACAAATTGATTCCCATTAATTCGGCGAGGCTCGTTGTTTCCGGTGTTACGACGACGACGAAGGTCGTGAAACCTGTGATGCAGATGTCCAGAGGCGTTAGTCTGCTGAAAAAACCACCGAACCCTCCTTCTACCAATTGCACGGAAAAATTGAGCAAAGTCGGTGGGAAAATTTTGGTAAAATTAAATTCGACGAATTCGTTGATACTCAACAGCAGCGACGATATTCCGGCGTTGAAGATAGCCGAACCGACGACGAGGAGCAACATCGGAGCGCAGAGGGTGTATCTTGTAGAGAAAAAATCGCAGCAGCGGGCGATCGTCGGTGCACAGACGAAGGGAAAAAACAAATCGAAGGAAACGACGACGGCAGAACATTTGTCGGACAATGTTAAAGTCGTCACGAACAAGCCCAGAATTACTTTGGGTAAGGATAGGGTTGGGACCACCAGCAAGAAGGAGAGTTATGAAGAGATACTTAGGTAATTTAAAAAAATTGATAACTTTACTTTTTTTACATGATCATTAAAAAATATATTTAAATTATCATTCGTTTTTACAAAGAATTTTTTTTTATCGATTTTTGTCTTTCTCGTGGAGAAAGCTATGCGTAAGATTACAATAAATGAGAAAGCTATGTGCAAATTACTTTGCATGATTTTTTCACACTTATGAAAACCAAGTTTCCTCTATGAATAGAGAAACTTTTGGTTTTCATAAATGTGAAAAAATGGTGCAAAGTAATTTGCACATGGCTTCCGCATTTATTATAATTTTGTGCACATCTTTGTCGATGAGGAAGCCAAAAATCGATGAAAGAACTTCTCATAGAGAAACCTATGCGCAAATTTTTTGCATTTATATTACGTTTTGAAAATGGTAATGCGTACATTTTTTTCTTCTTTTTTGGCGTGTGGGTTTTCCCCCTCCTAGATATATTTTTCGACAGAATTTTATATAAAAATTTCGACACATTGATTATTTTTTTCCCACAGATCAATTGATGAAGCTAGAATAACCGAAGTGTCGGCCCTGGTGCGATTCGTTATCCGACGTCTTCCCCTTGTAACGGAAAAAGCGACGGACCCGGAATACCGGACGCTTCATCCTTACGCGAGCTCAAGCGAGAAGGAATATCTGGACAGTAACATAGGAAAGCAACGAGCTCTAGAGGTAAATTTTCTCAACGTTCTCAAAAAAAAAATCTGAAAAATACTATATCGTCTTTTTGTTTGTATTTCCATATATTTTTAATTATCAGTGGTATCGAGCAAGACACGTGAAATCATTCCTGAAGAAAAAAGGCATTCCGGACGAGGCCCAATGGAGCGTGAAGGAGATAATGATATGGTCGCGTTTGCACGGTCACACGCCGATTCGTTCGATATCCACGATTGGAATAAATTCTCGAAAAACCGGTGAAAAATCATCGGACAAGAATCTACCAGGCGTCGCATTGGAGACGAGTCTCTGCACCTTTACGGAACCCTCGGCTCTATTGGAGTTCGTAAAGACGGCGAAAGACGCTAAATCGTCGGGCGTCGAGACGGCGAATCGCGACGACGATATTGAGTTAATAGATGTCGAAACTATTTCCGACAATACGATGAACGGAGAGGCATCGAGACTGAAGGGTGTTAAGCCTGAAACTAGAACAATCATATCGCTCGGTATACCGGAAAAGATAGTTTCTCTTCAATCCTACGTTTCCGAGACGGCGAGGCAGATCGGTGTTAAACTCGGCCCCGAGGAGATCGTTCCCGGTGTTACGCACTGCGCACCGGCGCGAATGATTGTTCGAGCGGTGCAGTGTCTTCTCGAGGATCTGCTGAGATCGTCGCTGGCAAAGGCTTGGGAACGAAGCAGTGACGGAGGGTGCATTTTTTTTTTAATAATTTTTTTTCGTTTTTTATTATCATTGATAAAAGATCGAGACTAAAAGTAAAATTTTATTTTTCAGAGCCCCGGATACAATAACTCTGGACGACGTTCACGGCGCTATTCTTAATCGCGAAGAGTTCGACGTGTTCACGAACGAGGGCCTCGGCTCGCACCACTGTCCCGAAGATTAAGTCATTTTTTTTCTTGCCCAGGTACAATATACGCGAGATTTTTAAAAATAGTTTGCTCGATTCTTCACGTACGGGGTTCTCGAGAACTGAGATCTGGAGTTTGCCAGTTTTACGAGTCGCTCCTTTCAAGCGGCTCGTATGACAACAAAAAGTGGTAAAAATATTCTGACACAATTAATAGAACTTGATGTACAGTTTCTTTGATGGGGTAGATAAAAATTGTTCGGAAGCATCCATGTGGACGCCTCTACAATAATTGTTATAGCTAAATAATAATAATACCAAAATAATTGTTGTAACTAAAAGATCTGCTCTTGGCCAAAAGGTTCCCGTATGTGAAGGCTTACCGCACGACGAATCAAGATATACATTTTTTTATTTAATTGACGAATGGAATGCCTCATTGTGTTATTGTTACGAAGGGTTAATTCCATCCGACGGGAATTCGATGTCGTTGGATCTCAAGCTCGAGCCATTCTCTCACAGGCTCGTAGTAGCGAAGAAGTGCTTTAATATTAATTTCCTCTGTTCCGGTTGTTTCGCGGAGCCAATCTCGCCAACTCACATCGCTTCCGAAACTCATCAATGTCCTGCCAACGTAAATATACACAGAACGCATATCTAATACAATGCAAAAAAATCAAGTTCCTTTGAATCAACGTCTACATTGAAAAATCTTCCATCTGTTAAACGACCATTTTGTTTTTCATACCATCTTTTGTAAATAGAACATAAGCTGCATTTATTACAACTTTTTTTTCTGAAAGGACAAATGTGTTTGTTTACCTCATTCTTTTTCCCGCGTTCTTCGATCCGTAGATATCGCAGTTGTGAAGCTTTAGAGTAAAATTGGGATCGCCCACCCTTCCGGTCACCGCCGATTCGCACATACCCGCGAACAATTGATACTGCAGTATGTTGGCAAGAAAGTATCTTGAAAAAAAAATTACATACATACATTATGCATGCCCAATATTAATTTATAATATGCAGTAAAATAGGTACCAACTTTTCTAGTCCACAAACGACCACAATTCTTTTCATGTTAGATTTACAGCAATTTACAACATGTTACAAAATTTTCATGTGAAATAAAAAAAAGATCTTGTGCATTTTGCAAACACGTCTGTTATATTTACAAATATTCTTTTGTAAAATTAACAACAAAATAATAGTGTTCGTTTGTGGACAAAAAAGTTTGTTAAATGTACAAATCTTTTTTACTGTGTAGGAGTATCAACTTGAAAAAAAATACCTTATGTAAGGAGTGTTGCTAATTATGTGAAACTTTGCAGCAGGATCGAAAAAGTGGTCGTCCCTTACGGCAGGCGGTTGGATACCCATGTAGAGTCTGTGCAATTTCCACCACAGAGCATTGTAGCCCGAGGAGTCGATCTCACCGGCGAATACTTTCCATCGCCATTTCTCAACGACAAGTGCGTGAGGAAGTTGGGGCAATTTCGCCAGTGCTTGTCGAAGCAAAATATTCAAATCTGACAATAACAGTTGTTCGATCGATTATCGCGAATTATGAGAAACAATCGATGTTGGATGAGTTAAGGAGGTTGGAGCGTTTCACACTAGTCAAATGAGTGCTTCATTTTTAAAGTCCGTTATACAAATTTTTACTATCTGTTGATTATAGTGGATGGGTATTTGCATTACAGCAAATGCCCGAAACTTAGAAAACCAGAAACTACACTTTTAAAGTCGTTTATGCAAACTTTTACGCATCTGTTGATTATAGTGGACGGTTATTTGAATTATAGCATGCACCCCGAGCCTAGAAAACATCCAGGGCAATGGAATTGCAAAAATATTAAGAGGTTTAGGTGAATTTTCGAAAACGTTCAATGTTTTCAAAGAATAATCTGCAATTTTTGCTCGATTTTGATGTATTACGTCTCATTCTCTGTGAAGCGCTTCAACTTCCTTAAGCGAAAAAAATAGCTAATTTAAAAGATTTGACCAGCACTGTCGCCGAAACGAGCGAATTACCGTCGGTCAAAATTTCATCGTTCGCCAGTCCGAGCCGCTGGAGATGCTGGGTCGTCATCACTCCCAGCATGACCGCATCGCCAATGGCTTCGTGAAATCCAGAATTAACACCGTTCTGTAACGAGCAATGAAAGTAAATTAAATTGTCCGAAGAAGTTTAATCTCATGGGAAAGTACGACTGTTACTCGAAAAATTGGTGTTTGATTGCGGTAGGCCATGTAGTACTGAACGTGTCCGAGTTCGTGATGAACAACGTAAAAGTCTTCTTCGTTTACGTCGAGACAGGCGATCATTCGATAATCACCGTCAACCCACATGTCGATGGCTGCGGCGTGACAATTTCCATCGCTCGAATTTCTCTTCGTGAATACAGAATTTTTCCAAAATTCTCTTGGTAAGGATGGAAAACCCAGAGATACGTAATAATCCTCGGCGCGTTTAACCATGTCTCGGACCGTGTAATTTTTATGACGAAGCGATCTTGTTATGTCTAGGATATTCTCCGAGTTCGGTAGCAGCATGTCGATCAGAGACTCCCAGTTCTGGGACCACAAGTCACCTTCAATTGCAAATATTTTTCAAAATTTAAGAACCCATTTTTTTTCAAAAACTCTTATTAACTGCATGTTGATTAGCGAATCCCAGTTCTGGGATTACAAGTCCCCTTCAATTGCAATATTGAAATAGCAAATATTTTAAAAATTTTTAAAAGAGCCCATTTTTTTCAAGAACTCTTATAAACTGCATGTTGATTAGCGAATCCCAATTCTGGGACCACAAGTTGCCTTGAATTGCAAATATTTTTCATAATTAAAAAAGAATCTATTTTTTTTTCTCAAGAACGCTAAACTTCTGGGAAAGACCAAATTATGAGAAAATCAAGGTGCATGGGAGAAGTTGTGATATGCTTGGGACTCAAACTAATTGGGTTAAGACTTACTGACCCAGCAAGTGGGCAGGTATCGGTTCGTCCAGCCGGACAATTTTCGGGTAGGCCCGACTGAGTCTGAATCTGACGACTGCGTGAAGGAGACTATAAAGATGTTCAACTTTATCGTACAGAGCGTCAACGTAACTCTCCAAATCCGGAATTTCCAATTCCTCTCGCCAGCATTCGCCCATATCGTTGTAACCTTGGGACGCAGCATTTTTTATGTATTTTTTACAAAAATGGATAAGTATGAAGTAAACTTAATGTTCGGCGCATGGAAACAAATTTTTTTCGGGTTTCTTTTATATTAAATTTGACGCACTGATTTTTGTGATGTAAAACTCAATTTTTTGGCAAATTATTATTATTATAGTTTCTAATAATTTTTATCGGTAACAGTGGAAGTGCACCGTTCAAAAATATAATCGTCAAAACTCACCATTATTTTGAGCTCCGATGTTCTGCAGAGCAACGGACGTCGTAAACAATTCTTTAACGCTGCTCATTGCGTTACGCCAGCCGGTCCAAGCCCAATGCAATTCGACTTCGTTTCTTCAGAACGATTGACGATCAATAAAAAAAATTATATTATTTTTACATCGAGCACTGTTACGATTGTAAGAGACATGTACCGTGACGTTGTTATCAATCTCTTCAACTCCGGCTCGCCGTGGTAGCATTTTATTTCGTTGGATTCTTTTCTGCAGACTTTGAGCGTCTCGTAACTCGTCAGAAGTTTGTCGACGACACTCGTCAGGGTTCTGTTAACATTGAAGCAGTGTTCGATTCAGAAAGAAAATGACCAATGAAAACTTTTGTTTAAAAAAGTTTTGCCATTTATATTCAAACTTTTTTTTAAATTGCCAAATAATAGAAACATCCACTTTGGAAGAAATAAAAAAATTCGAAAATAAAAATTGGATATAAAAAGTTTGAAGAATTAAATAAAAGAAATACCCATTACAACGAAGGCTTGATAAATTACCGAGCTTGGTTCGAAGTGTAAGCTGGTCCTCTGCAGAGCAAATAAATCATTCGGTCTTCCTTCGATCTAGCGTCACGGAAGTGTTCAAATCTTTTGCACCAATAATTCTTCCAATTGGCGAAAGCTGGCGAGAGTGATTTCTTCAACGTGAGAGTTTCTCGGGTTGCATTCGTCGCGGATTGCCATTCCAATGTGGCGGTTAAACGATTCAGGCTCGAGAGCTCTTCGTTCATTTGACGAAGAAGATATTGCAAATTTTGATCTAAAATATATGTATGTATATATGTATACGAGCGGCTTGTTACGGCTCGGGCGCTTCGCCCTCTCGTTATTACCTACGGAATTTAGAAAACGGAAATTTAGATTCCCGGTATGACGTCATTTCCGGTTCGAGAATCTCATTTTTCAAACCGGAAATGATACACTTCGGGTATGACGTCATTTCCGGTTCGAAAATCTCATTTTTCAAACCGGAAATGATGTACTTCCGGTATGACGTCACTTTGGGACGAAAAATGAGTCTTCCAAACCGGAAGTTACGTACTTCCGGTATGACGTCATTTCCGGTTCGAGAATCTCATTTTTCAAACCGGAAATGATGTACTTCCGGTATGACGTCACTTTGGGACGAAAAATGCGATTTTCAAACCGGAAGTGACATTTTTCTGGTCGAAATATTAGTTTTTATGCACACGACGATAGTGAACAGCGCTATTATGGACCGCATTATTGCGCACAACTCATCGAGACGCACAGAATAAAACCGGAATAGTATAATAGGGAAATAGTAATCAGGACCTGGGATGGAGGCCCCTAGGGGAAACCCCTGGATTCTTGAAAATTGGGACGAACAAGCAAACAAACAACTGTCCAAAATATATGTAAGATATTGGAGTCTAATAAATCCAATCCGTTGTACAGAAACTCACCGTCGATTATTGTACAGCTCACTATCACCGTGATAATCGAATATATAAAAAATTTCATTTTTTATTTATTTTTTCGTAATTTGTCGTTAGGTCAATTTTTATGTGGAACAAGTAGTCGAGCACATTTTTCTTTTTTGTCTCACTTGAAAAAAAATTAATGATCGATGATTATTGTTGCAGATGAATTTTTGTACGATCGTTGACGTTGCCGGATTGAAACTGCCGGGCGGCGAGCATCCAGCGACTGCTTTTATCTCTCGGGATGATCGATTTTTCGATTGCGCGCGTTCTCCAATCTCGCTTGCCAACGGCAACGACAGCGTTTATCTTTCTCCTATTTCAGTCACGTGTCGCGAGAAAAACCCGAGCAAATTGAACGACAGAGGGCTTTTATTGCTACAGTGAGAGACTCGAATAACAAATGAGAGAAGCTTCGCTTCTCGCTGAAGGAAGATTTATTTTCTTTCGTAGCACACTTCCTTTCTGCTCCGTGCTCTTCTCCTGGAAACCCCTTAAGTATTATATTGTGAAGCTTTATCGACTTCCCAAAGGATTCCAAGCCCAGGAAAAAATTATCATATATGATCCATACATAACCATATATAATCGTATATGATTGTTTGTGATTGGATATGAATCATAAGTGGTCATGTATAAATCGTATTATCCCTCGACGATTATTCTTCTGTTTTCTATTCACACGATTTTCCCATTTTCTCTCGTTTTTTATTTTTTTAAATACACCAACTGCATTTAATCAACATGTGCTAGGCCCTGGAAAATTGCTGACAGCTTGACGATTTATTGGCTGAGATAAACGGACAAGAATTTTCTCGATCGTCAATCGAGGGTGTTTATTTTTTTGATTTAGCAAATAAAGAAAAAGCACAGCATCGTCTTTGATGGACTTTCTCTCGACGATCTTCATTTCTTTGTTTCTCCGTCTCAACCTCTCGCACAAAAAAAACGCTTTATTTTTTAAGAAGAAAAAAAACAGATCTTTGGTAATGCCGAGGCTTGTTTGTTTCTTCCACGCGTTGATTCTCTTGAGCTGCATCACGTTGAATCAGGCACGACTTGCAAACAGCGACTTTAAAAAAGGAAGCAAGTTGACGTCAGAAATCGACGAATCGCGGAGGGAAAGAATGGTCGAGCGTTCACCAAAATGGCGTCGGGAAGTTACCGCGAGGCCTCGACGAGAAGAGCGTGAAACCGAAGACATAGACGAGGAGGAATTTTACGACTACTTCAACGATTTCGAACCCCCGTTAGCTTCGGCCGGAGGCGAAGAAGTGCTTCGAGTCGCCGAGGAAGAAAACAAAACCGACACTTCCGGTCTGCTGAACGGGATCCAACATTTTTTTCGGCACTCCTTCCGCCTCGATCGCCCTAACGCCACGACGCCGAGGAACGATCGTGATAAATCCAAAAATGAAGCTGAAGAAAAAAACGTCGCTCGACAGGCAACTTTCGATTTTAATATCGAAGCTATACCGATATTCGTCAACGACGACAAAAATGCTCCCGAACCGTTATATTGAATTTTTATATCTGTATAAATAATTAATAAATTATTCCCTCATATTTATTGCAAAATGGCGGGTCTCCGTGATTTCTTCGATAGATCGATCTCGTTGACGGACGCGGTGAAGAAAATAAAACAATTGCCGATCGACGGTCAATGGTCTCGTCACCTATCGAACCGTGATTTTTAACCAGCGTTTCAGTCGAATATCGTAGATTTTCTAATAGAAGTTATACATAAAATTAGTAACGGCACGATTGTTACTTAATGTTTTATCGTTGGAACGGTTTAGAACCGTGGGACCGTCTCCGCTCGTGAGACGAAGATATCTTCGATCGCTTAAATTTCATCCAAATGACTTCCGCGTGAACAGAAAACGTCCAAGTGAGAGATCAGCTGCAACATTCTACTATGACGGCTGACGATAGTCCTCCGAGCAAATGCGATATCACGTAATTTACAGGTAATAAGACGAATAGATTAAAAAATCCGAAAAAACAAAAAATCCTAACCCTTCGCCGTACCGGGGCAAACTATTTACCAGCGCAAACTTTTACCAGAGCGAACTTTTTGCCAGAGGAAAAAACCTTTTGCCTTTTTTTTATGTTAGCACCACAAAGCGTTAGCATTATTTTCAATCAATATTTTTTTACGCATCAATGTGGAAACTACAATTTGGGATGAAAAAAAAATCACCTATGCGATTTTTGAAAGTTTTTTTTTCACACATTTGGTTGATAATTTGAAGCATTCGTGAGTCGAGAAATGGCAAACTTCGTGCGTGAAGGATTATCAATGAATCGCACGCCGTTCAATTCTTTGGGTTATCCGGCAACGTTTTTGACAGCTAAATTCGACAAGACAAAAAAAAATAAAAATAAAAAAAAGACAATGAAGCTATGCGAATATTTTTTCTCAGCGTGCTTCTAACGATGACGATGATGTTCATATCAAGCGGATCAGGTCGTATCTTCGCCGCGAATCCGGTTCGAGGCTCGTCGGGTAAGTACGCGAGAGATTCAGTAAGTCATGTCCGCGCAGAAATTCCCAGGTCGAGGGAAACTTCGTCCCCGCTGCGTGCCGATCGTGGAAAGATCGAAAAACTTCGAGGTCGACGATCGATCTCGAACGACCCTTCGGATAATTCGAGCGTCGAAGACCAAGGCCGGCGAGCCGAGCGTTCCGGCGGGAATCCGGAGAGGCCAGTGTGGCAGGTCGAGGAATCGCCGAGAGCGGTCGTAGCCCCGAGATCGTCGCCGCTCGACGTTCCGTCGTCGATTCCGCAACGCCGCGACGAGCCGGTCGACGAAGAAATCGAAAGAAACGAAGAGATCGGCAGAAACGAAGAAACGCACGTTTTCGATAAAGAACCGCAGGACGAACCTTACATTCTGGATCACTTCGCTCCGGGCGAGACTCTTCACCTTCGCGCGAAGTTCAAACGCGGTCTTCAGCTCGTTCCAGTCTCGCGCGACGTTTACCTCCTGAAAGAGGACGATTCTTCCCTCGCGCGAAGTCCCTACGAAGACGGTCGTTCCGCGCTCTCGTCCAGAGACTCCAACCCGACCGACGATGTCCTCCCGAAAAACGGCGACCGGACATCGGCCATGCTGTCGTTCAAGGCGCACATGCATCACAACGTCGCCGACATCGGTAACAATTTTCGTCGCGGAGTGACCGGAAGCAAGAGCGCGCGTTTCGTCCCGAGCGACATTCCCGACGACCCTTCCGGTCGGCTCGGCGGGCTCCTCGACGATTCCAATCGCTACTCGCAGCAGGACACGAGTATTCTTCAGGGCTCGAGTTACCCTCAGCTCGACGCAGGATTCGGCAGCAATCCCGTTCTCGACAACATCAACATGTACGGCGGCAACAACTTGCTCTACAATCCGAATCCGAGAAACCCGCAATTAGCGCCCCAAAACTACCAGGATCAGAGCGGAAGTTTCGCCTACCCGAACGGCAATCCTCGGGAAGGCCAGTTCGGTTACGAAACGTGGAGACTTCCGGATCCGAGGAGTTCAATCTATCGGGCTCCTCAGAGTCCGTCGATGGATCCGGCGTTTCCGTCCTCGGGTTACAACGACTTCAGCAGTCTGGAGAGAGGAACGCGAGACAACGGAGACGAGGGTGGAGCTTATCGTCTCAAGTACCTCGACAGATACGCCAAGGCTCTGAGCGCGATGAACGCGGACGATGTCGGCGACAGCGCGAATCCCGAGGTTGAGGCTCGGGAAAGCGGGATCGATGATCAGGACCAAGAGTTGCCGGAGAGTTCGAACCTCGACGACTCGCTGAGCCAAGCCCGAGAGTCTTTGGACGACATCGAGAGAGATAATGGCGTTAATCCCCGGGATATTTCCGCCCTGAACGATCAATCGGTGTCGTCTTCGAACGCTGACAAGGCGCTTTCCGACTGGGACACCAACGTCTACGAGTACCCGAATCCCAGTTACATTCCGCAGAGAATATTGAATCCGCAGTCGCCTCTCAGCGAAGAATCGACCGCTGTTTCTTCCGCAGTTGGCGAAGCTAACGCAACGTTCGACCAAGCCGGAGAATCCAGGGTGAGGGGAAAGTCGTTTTCCAATGTTATCGAGCCGCTTACAGCGCAGCTTCAGAAGCTTCTGTCGACGATCAAGTTGGTGAACGAGAATCTGACGAGCGTGCAACGCGGCGACGACGCGGAGATGAGGAACAGGCGTATTTCATCTTCCGAGAGAACGCGGAGAAAGAGAGATCGGCACGACTTCGTCGACGACAACGGCGGTCGGGAGAGTGACCGAGAGGCTGTCCTGAGGCCGGTGAAGCGATCCGACGCGGAAGAGCCGGACAACGTCGTCGATGCGGACGCTCGAGACCCGAAGCGGAAGCGGAACCCTGGAATAATGGACTTCATCGAGAAGACGTTCGGCTTCGGGCAGAACGACAGTCGATCGACAACGAAGACAACGATGTCCATATTCGAGACTACGAGCCTGGAGACCGAGACGACGGAGACGAGCACCGAAGAAACTTGGTCCACGACTCAGGAAGAATATTCTTCGGAGAGCATGACAGAGGTCGGTAATTCGGGCACTGAATTACCGACCGGTGGTGCAGAAGTCGCGAAGACGATCGCTTCGACTGAGCGAGTTCGCGACACCGAAGCGACCGACGAAGGTTACCGGGAGGTTACCAAAGTGACCGCGGCACCGAGTACGATAGCTGAAGAGGATGTGGCTACGCGCAGCAATGGCTCTTCCTGGCTCTCCGATCGGATCGCCAGTCCTCAGGTGAAAGAGAGAATCGATTCCGTCTTGGCCCACGTATTCACTCCCAAGACCGCGAAGAACTCTTCGGAAGCGATCGGCGACCCGGCGGCAACGACGCTTCTTCCGGAAACGAGCGCGCAGAGAAAACCGAGCAACGATCTTCCTCCATCGAGCAGCGCCGTGGCAGTTCTGGATTACAAGTTCGAAGAGCAAACTTCGAAGCCCGCAGAGGCGAAGGTCCATCAACAACCAAACACCGATTTCCTCCCTGCGACCCTAAAGGCGTCGAGCGAGTTGCAGACTATCGCCGTGTCGCTGAACCCTGCGGATAAGATTGGAGAGCAAAGGATATCGATAAACTACGTGGAACTCGAGAAAGCTCGTCAGTTTGGTGAACAAGACTTTCTCGTTAAGCTCTTGGCGCCAGGGATAATACGGAACGTCACTAAAGACGGTGTTATCGTCAGAGTGCCGGGAACGTCATCGACTTCGACGCGATTCGCTCGGCCGGTCGGGTTGGTGACGCGTTACCGAACCACGCCGCAGCGCCAATTGTCGACCTTGGAGCTTCGAGGAGGGACGAAGAACGAATCGGAGGTTGGCGGAAGGTCAAGGAACCACGAATCGAAGGTTCTTGATACAGGGAGTTCGACGCAGCTTGTCGGGACCGGAAGTTATCGGCCTGCCTCGGCCAGGGCGTCCTTAGCGGGACGTCATTACTCCTCCAGTTCGAGTCCAGCCTCGAAATCGAAACCCGTGGATGACGCCGTCGTCGCCGTGAGCGGCGACGACACCGGAAGCAACGCTCGCGTGGACATAAAGCTCAAAATCCCGATTCACAATCCTCACGATCGTCGGACAATCGTTTCTCGCGACTCGCACGACGCCCGGACCAAGAAGACCAACAAGGTCAGGAAGACACCTGCGAAAGAGCCCGGAAAGAAATCTCTGACGAAAAGATCGGAGGCCTACGAGGACTACGATGAAGATTCGGAGGCTGAAGATTATGATCTTCATTCGTCGGACGACGATTATCTTCGGGCTCTTGACGAAGCTTACGCCGACGCTTACATCGAGGCTGCTCTGGAGCCTGGCGAAGCTTATGAGGATGATTACGAGCCTGAAGAAGCGCCCGAGGAATCCGCCTACGAAGCCGAGGCTAGGGATACGAAAGATGAAGCGAAGACGTCGAAGCTGCGCAATCGCATCTGGCCCGAGCACGACGGCGAGGGATCTCTTCCCAAGTTGGACCACAGGGAATCGTCGGTGGATTCTTCAACGCCACTTTACAGGCCTTCGAAGCGTCCGCAGAGTCGTCTTCGCGGCGACGCTCGCCAAGATTCCAAGAAGAGCCAAGCTGCTTCCGGTGGGAAGAAATTTGGGAGGAAGTCTTCGAAGTTCGACGGGCCGGGCTACGTGAGACTCGGGAGGAAGTTGCAGTCCATAGGAGACTACGAGAACATGGAGTTCGATGATTTTAATGTCGACGATGACATAGCCGAGGAACTTTTGGTAACGCCGATTGAAGACATCACAGCGGTTAACGATGGGCCTTTGGTTGGTCTTGGGGATTCGTTCGAACTCTCGACTGTGGATGTTGCGTCGGAGAAAGATTCGACGACGATGGAGTTTGATCAAGGGACCGCTTATTACAATATTTTGCATATGTTTAACGGGACCAAAGCTACCGACGGCGCGGAAGCGATCGGAACTGGTACGGACGGAATGGGGGAAGAGATGGCCGGTTCGAGTGGAAGAACTGAAGATAAGGCAGGACAAACGGTTGAGGGCGAAAGTGCGAGTCCAATCACGACCGATGATCTGGAAAGCCAATCCGGAGGGTCTGAAAGTGAAGTGGCAACTTCTGAAGGCGTATCGAAATTAAAGGTCGTTGCCACTTCCGAAGAAACGAGCTCCGGTGTCTCCGACGACACGGAAACTGATGAATATGTGACGGAAAGGTCGGAATCGAGTGAAGGCTCATCTACGGAAGAAATTACGTCGAGTAAAACAACGACTGAAGTTACTTCGATGACACCTGTGGAGGTCGATGAAACTTCCGGAGAGGCGGCTGATTCGGAGGGAACTGAAGATACGGAAGGGATATCAGAAACTGTTGAAGTAAGATCAAGTACGGATGAGACGATTTCAGGTTCGACGACTACTGAACCAGAATCCACTGAAGTTACGTCTGAAATAACGTCAAGTGTCGAAGAAATTACTTCGACAGGTTCAGTGAGTGCGTTAAAAGAAAAAACAACCGAAGCTGCGACAGAAGAATCGGTGATGGTCGAAGGTACTGGCGAAGAAATTATATCGACGGGCTCGGTTGGCGCAGAAGAAACAGAAATTACAACGGCGGGTTCGTCGGAGATGATCGAAGAAACTTCCAGTATCGAAGAAATTACATCAACTGAGCACGTTATGAGTACTACGGAAGTCGTCGCAGCGACTACTGTGAGATCGACTAAGATTGCCGAAGCTGAAACAACGGTCAGCGCATCGACGCCAGTAAGGGCCAAAGAGACTACGCAGGAAGTCAAAAAAGTAGAGACTACAATGTCACCTCAAGGAACTACCGTAAGGTTGACTGAGACTAGGGAATTTCCTACGACGACGATTCGCGGTACTGAAGTTGCTCCGGGTGGGGAATCCAAAGTTACCACTCTGAGAACTGATAAAACTGGAGAGGGCGAGGAAACTACCTTAACGAAGACAGGGACGACTGAAACTTCGACAGAAAAAATGATTACCGAACAAGTTGCGAGTAAATTGACTGATAAATTTACTACTGAAAAAATTGCTGAGACGACAAAAATGAATGTCGAGATGACAACTGAAAAATCGTTTCCTACAACAGAGAGTCGGGTGCCTACAACTGCGGCGGTACCTTCGACTAAGGAAGGTATGAAAGTTACAGGCGATTTAGTAGAGACTACTACAGAAGGAATTGAAACTAAAACTGAAATTAGTGTGGGTGAAAATATGAGTTCGTTAACGAAAGTGATTGATACAGTTACCCCTGCTGTGACGACTTTGGATTCTCGCACGATTGAAACGAGTGAAACAACTGCGGCAGAGGTTGACGAAGCTATCGAAGAGTTTTCTTCCACTGAAGTGTCTGAAACGTCGACTAGCGAGACTGTTCAGCAGACGAGCGCTACAGAAACGTCAACAACTGCGGCTTATTCGACCACCGAATCGACTGAAACAACAGCCGTAGAGTCTGAAGAAGCTACCGAAGAGTTTTCTTCCACTGAAGTGTCTGAAACGTCAACTAGCGAGACTGTTCAGCAGACAAGCGCTGCAGAATCTTCGACAATTGCCGCTTATTCGACCACGGAATCAACTGAAACAACAGCCGTAGAGTCTGAAGAAGCTACCGAAGAGTTTTCTTCCACTGAAGTGTCTGAAACGTCAACTAGCGAGACTGTTCAGCAGACAAGCGCTGCAGAATCTTCGACAATTGCCGCTTATTCGACCACGGAATCGACTGAAACAACAGCCACAGAGTCTGAAGAAGCTACCAAAGAGTTTTCTTCCACTGAAGTGTCTGAAACGTCAACTAGCGAGACTGTTCAGCAGACAAGCGCTGCAGAATCTTCGACAATTGCCGCTTATTCGACCACGGAATCAACTGAAACAACAGCCACAGAGTCTGAAGAAGCTACCGAAGAGCTTTCTTCCACTGAAGTGTCTGAAACGACGACCAGCGAGAGGACTGAGCGAACGAGTACAACGGAAACTGTAACGAGCGAAGCTTATTCGACGACGGAAGCGAGTGATAAAACTGTCACAGAGACTGGCGAAGCTACCGAAGAGTTGTCTTCCACCGAAGTCTCTGAAACCTCGACCAGTGAGACTGCTCAGCGAACAAGTACAACGGAAACTGTAACGAGCGAAGCTTATTCGACCACGGCAACGAGTGAAAGAGCTGATGAAGAAACGGATTCGTCTTCGACCGAAGTCTCTGAAAGTTCGACCAGCGAGAGCACCGAACAGTCGATTGCAACGGAAACGCTAACAAGTGCAGCTTCTTCGACGACGGAAGAAAGTGAAACAACAGCCGCAGATATGGACAAAACTACCGAAGAGTTGTCTTCGACCGAAGTCCCTGAAACTTCGATCAGCGAAGCTACCGAATCTAGTGAAGTGACTTCGGAAGATGTTCGAAGTACGAGCGAAATTACAGAAGAGCTGGAAACATCGGAGGAAAGTACCGAAGCTACTGAAAAACGGACCACTGAAGTCTCAGAGTCATCGAGTGTCGAAGCTGTTACAGAGTCGCGTGAAGACGTTCAAGAAACGTCTGCAGACTCTGAAAGTACAGGAACAGCTGAAGAAAGCTCCGAAGATTTCACGAGTGAAGGAACTACGGAAACAACTGCCGAGATAATCGATCAAACGACTACTTTGACGAAAGCTACGACTGAAGAAATCGAAGTTCCTTCGACTACTCTTGCCACACCTATTGAAACTACGACATCGAGAGAAATAACATCAATGGCGACGACTCCACGGTTCACGGGAGTGACTGATACGGTTGAAGCGACAATAATGAACGAAGAAACGAGTACTAAAATACCATCGACGCAAAGAAGTGAAGCAACAACGCTTCCTTCGTCTGTCGAAACAACGTTTGCTAAAACTACAAGAGAAATAACGGCGACGCCTCGAAGTACAAAAATTATAACGACCGAAGTGGAAGCGAGTACTTTGTCGCCATCTACGCCGCGGAAAATTGAAACGACCACTATGAAGACTACTGCTAGTATAAAAAAAATTGCGACGGAACCGAGCCTCGAAGATTCAGGCCGTACGGAAAAGATTACCGAGGTAGCTGCGGAAACGAGCACGGTTTTGGCGTCAACCTCTCAAAAAATCGACACTGTAACAACGGAGGCTACTGCGAAAGAAATTGTGGAGGAAACGAGTCTTGAAGAAACGGATAGTACAAAAACGACTGAGACTGAAACGAGTCTTGAAGAAACGGATAGGACAGAAACGACTGAAACAAGTCTTGAAGAAACGGATAGGACAGAAACGACTGAGACTATGACTGAAACGAGTTTTGAAGAAACAGTTCGTACGGAAACGAGTATGGAAAAAACACTTAGTACGGAAACGAGTATGGAGGAAACAGTTAGTACGGAATCGAGTACGGAAGAAACAGTTAGTACGGAATCGAGTATTGAAGAAACGGGTGGAACGGAAATGGGTGGAACGGCAACGGAAGGAACAGATAGTGCAGAACCGGATATGGAAGAAACGGGTAGTACGGAGACGAGTATTGAAGCAACAGACCGTACGGAAACAGCAGAGATTACTGTCAAAAAGAGTACCTTACCATCTACTACTCAAGGAGTCGAAGAGATTACAACGAAGACGACGATAACAGAAATCGTATCGGACTCGAGTTTTGAAGAAACGTATGGTACGGAAGCTATTGAGATTACTGATGAGACGAGTACTTTCATGCCGTCCACTACCAAAAAAATTGAAACTGTCGCAACGAAGGTAACTACAAAAGAAATTGTAACGCAGACAATACCTCGATCTACGGAAACTGTGGTAACGATCGAAGAAGAGATGGAGACTACTTTGCCATCATCAACAACTGAAAAGATCGAGTCGGTCACGACTGCTAAGGCAACAAGTCTTCGACCTACGGATATTACGAGCTTCCCAACCGTACCCGTTACGATGACCGCGCCGAAAACATTTCCAATTGCACCTTCCGAGGCAACAACGGTTTCCGTTTCTACAATTACGGTCCACGAGACGGATGCGGGGTCGACTATGTCCACCAAGGTGGAAGAAATAAGTACGGGAAGTCCGTTAATTCAGACAGTGACTGCTCCTGAGACAACAGAGCCGGCACCTGAAGGTTTGCTGATCACTGAGAGCTCGACTAAGGTTACAACGAGTCCGTCGAAACTTACAACTACAGCTACGCCGAAACAGACGGAAGAGACTCTGATAGTCACCACGGTGCCCGAAAAGTTTACTTCTGACTTTTTGTCCACATCACCGATGACGAGCACGACATTGGCTGAAAGTGGTATGCGTTCTACGGAAATGTCTACTTCGATTGATGAAACTGCGGAAGAAATGGGGGAGACAAAATTGACGTACGAAACTGGCCCTACGGAAAGCACGATTGAATTGCCTACGAAAACGACGGTAAAGCTCGAGGAAACTGTTGAGACCGAAATAGTAACTACTGAGAGCGAAGTAAAAACTACCGAGACCGAGATAGAAACTACCGAGACCGAAATAGAAACTACGAAGATTGAAGCAGAAACTACTGTGTTCGAAGTAGAGAGTACTTCGACCGAAGTAGAGAGTACTTCGACCGAAGTAGAGAGTACTTCGACCGAAGTAGAGAGTACTTCGACCGAAGTAGAGAGTACTTCGATCGAGGTAGAGACAATTTCGATCGGGGTAGAGTCAACTTCGACCGAGGTAGAGACAACTTCGACCGAAGTTGAGACAACGTCGACCGAAGTTGAGACTACTTCGACCGAAGTTGAGACTACTTCGACCGAAGTTGAGACTACTTCGACCGAAGTTGAGAGTACTTCGACCGAGGTTGAGAGTACATCGACCGAGGTTGAGAGTACATCGACCGAGGTTGAGAGTACATCGACCGAGGTTGAGAGTACATCGACTGAGGTTAAGAGTACTTCAAACGAGGTTGAGAGTACTTCGACTGAGGTTGAGAGTACTTCGACTGAGGTTGAGAGTATTTCGACCGAGGTTGAAAGTACTTCGTCCGAAGTTGAGAGTACTTCGACCGAGGTAGAGAGAACTTCGACCGAAGTAAAAAGTACTTCGACCGAAGTAAAAAGTACTTCGACCGAAGTACAGAGTGGTTCGACCGAAGTAGAGAGTAGTTCGACCGAAGTTGAGAGTAGTTCGACCGAAGTTGAGAGTAGTTCGACCGAGGTTGAGAGTACTTCGCCGGAGGTAGAGAGTACTTCGACTGAAGTACAGAGTAGTTCGACCGAAGTTGAGAGTACTTCGATCGAGGTAGAGAGTGCTTCGACCGAAGTTGAGAGTACTTCGACCGAGGTAGAGAGAACTTCGACCGAAGTAAAAAGTACTTCGACCGAAGTACAGAGTGGTTCGACCGAAGTAGAGAGTAGTCCGACCGAAGTTGAGAGTACTTCGATCGAGGTAGAGAGTGCTTCGACCGAGGTAGAAACTACTTTGGCCAAAGTAGACACTACAGAGACTCCACTAGAAACGACTAAGACCCCATTAGAAACTACCGTGACCCAAGTAGAAACTACACAGACAGAAGTTCAAACCACGGAGACAAAAATGAAAAGCGCTGAGAGCAAAACTACTGGGAGCGAGGTCGCAAGTATTGGAAGTGAGGCCGCAAGTACTGAGAGCGAGGCCGAAATGACCGAGACCGAGATGGAAAGTACTAAGAGCGAAGTGGAAAGTACTATGACCGAAATGGAAACGACTCAAAGGGAGGTGCAGGCTACACAACAGCCTTCGACTGCAGCACAAACAACTGGCGATACCACCTCCGAAACGTCAGCTACTTCGACAATGGAAACTACAGTAGAAGCTGAAGCAGTAACGACAAAAATAGTGGTCACAGAATCTAGTACCGAAGGAACGCCTGAAACACTCGTTGAATTAACTACGGAAGAGGAAAAAGCGGCGGAAGTTCCGAAAGAACCTGAAGAAGAAATGACACAAAGTACTGCTGAAGCTTCTACGGAGGAAATAGAAGAAACTAGCCCTTCAAAATTATTAATTGAAGAAACTTCCGAGGAATCGACTACGGAAACGACTGAAGAAATCACGAGGTCGTCGACTCTCGAAGCGAGAACGGAAACGCTCAAATCATCGCCATTTCCGTCGGTACTGAGCACTGAAGGAATAGAATACACTACAGAAAGTCCACAATCCTTGCCCACAGCATCGTCAATTCTTCAGTTTACCACGGAAGAGCTGATCACAGAACCTTTAGCTGAATTGACTACGCAAGTAGCTTCGGACATGACTTTATCAACTGCGACGAGTACGGAGGCTACATTGGAGCTTGAGGCAGATATTCCGGCTGCGACTACGATACCGGAAATAGAAGTATTTAGAAGCGAAACGACGGAATTTTGGATTCCAACGATTGGTATTCAAGAAACGAGTTTGGCAACGACCAGCATGGAAAGTTCGACACAAGAAACTTCTACTGAATCGACTACGATGACGATACCGGAAGTGAAAATATTTACAACCGAGACTACGGAATTTGGGATTCCAACGATCGGTTCGGAAGAAACGAGTTTGGCAACGACCAGCACGGAAAGTACGACACAAGAAACTTCTACTGAATCGACTGCAACTACGACACCGGAAATGGCAATATTTACAAGCGAAAGTACGGAATTTGGGATTCCAACGATCGGTTCGGAAGAAACGAGTTTGGCAACGACCAGCACGGAAAGTACGACACAAGAAACTTCTACGGAATCCTCCACGACTACGACGCAAATCTCTGAAGCTTCTGCTGAATCGACTACGACGCAAAGTCCTGAGACTTCGACGGAATCTACTGTGACGCAAAGTCCTGTAACTTTTACAGAATCGACGATAACTGAAAGTTCTGAAACCTCCGCGGAATCTACTACAACACTAAGTCCTGAAACTTCTACACAATCTACTGAAACACCCAGTCCTGAACCTTCCGCAGAATCGACTACAACTCAAAGTCCTGAAACCTCTGCAGAATCGACTACCACTGAAAGTCCTGAAACCTCTGCAGAATCTACTACAACTGAAAGTCCTGAAACCTCTACAGAATCGACTACCACTGAAAGTCCTGAAACCTCTACAGAATCGACTACAACTGAAAGTCCTGAAACCTCTACAGAATCGACTACAACTGAAAGTCCTGAAACCTCTCCAGAATCGACTACAACTGAAAGTCCTGAAACCTCTACAGAATCGACTACAACTCAAAGTCCTGAATCTTCTACGGAAGCGACGACATCTGCAATTTTTAGTACTGTAGTAGCGTCAACGACTGAAACTCCAGAAACGATGCAATTCTTGACCACTACGCAAGAAGCTTCCATCGCGTCAAGTACAACAACGGAGATCACAGAATCAACTATTACGATAGTTCCTAGTACGACCGAAGAAACATCTGAAGCTACGAGCACTACCACCGAGATGACGACGGTGGCTTCGGAACTACCGGAAACGACCCTTCGAATCTCAGATACCAGCGAAACAACCGAAGAATATTCTTCGACCTCGACTTCTTCTACTGAGGAAACAACGCAGTCCGTTCAAGAAACTCCAACAACCGAAGCTACGACTACAGAAGTGATCGTCGAAATAACGACACCGTTGTTATTCGAGACCGTTCCATCCAAACCGCCGGAAACTCTCGCTCCAACGACTCTCACACCAACCACGCAATACTTTGAAGTTCCCAAAATATTTACCGAGGAAACATCGATTATAACAGCCTCGTCTAAGACTAGCGTCCACACGACAACGGAATCAGACGAGGAATTGGAACTCGAAACTGTGAGTCAGCCGGAAGAAGAGACGGAAATGGAGACAACGACCACGTCCAAAGCAACTGAAACGATCACGGCAGATATAGAATACGTAGAGGCGGATACGGAAGAGATGCCTGGAGAAGAATACGAGGAACCGGAAGACTATGAAGAGTACGAAGAAAAAACGGAGTCAACACAGTGGCTTGACTACGAGGAAAGGGAGGAGGTGGTTACAACAAAGATGGCGGCTACGAAAGGCGAAAAAGTTGCGAAAACCCAGCAAATGACGAGTCCTCTTTCGGTCACCGAAGAGAGTGGTTCGTCGACGAGAACGACGATAGAATTCGCTATAACAACTGAATCCGCCATTACCGCTGAAGTTTTTACTGAAAGTACATCAAAAGCTAAAACGACGCCCCAGCAGCTTCTCAGCAGCACAATCGAAACTCCGACTGGCACAATACCATCGACGCTAACACCGGGAACAACCACGCTCGGAGCCGAAGTAACGAGCGTTACGATGGAGGAAGAAGTGACTGCACAGGCGACAATCGTCGTTGAGATAACTGAAGAGACCACGACGGCATATTCGACTAGCATTGAAAAAGGCGAGACTTCCGTTACCAGCAAAGCTACGACTGTTGTCGAGGATTATAAGGACTATCACGAAACATCGACTCGTGCAGAATTTTCCACGTCCACTGTATCGGAAACTGAAACTGCGGGGGCAACTCGGCCGGAAGTGACCTCGTTTCCGAGTTCGGGTCTTTCCGAAGAAGAAACTAGCGGCTCTGAAAGGTCCGAACTAACTTCTGGTTCGAGTCCCGGGAGCGAAGAAACTTCGACGGAATTTACTGTTTCAGTAACCATCAGTACAGGGGAGGAAACATCAACACCGGAAGTGTTGCTTCCTGAGACGTCATTACCGAGTTCAGGTCTTTCCGAAGAAGAAACGAGCGGCTCTGAAGGGCCCGAGCTAACTTCCGGTTCGAGTCCCGGGAGCGAAGAAACTTCGACGGAATTTACTGCTTCAGTAACCATCAGTACAGGGGAGGAAACATCAACACCGGAAGTGTCGCTTCCTGAGACGTCATTTCCGAGTTCAGGTCTTTCCGAAGAAGAAGCAAGTGTCTCTGAAACATCCGAATTGACTTCAATTTCGAGTTTCGGAAGTGAAGAAACCTCGACCGAATCCACCACTTCAGCAACTATAAGCACGAGTGAAGAAACATTGGGACCGGAAGTGCCGCTTCCTGTAACGTCATTTCCGAGTTCAGGTTTTTCTGAAGAAGAAGCAAGTGTCTCTGAAACATCCGAATTGACTTTAATTTCGACTTTCGGAAGTGAAGGAACCGCGACCGAATTCACCGCTTCAGCAACTATAAGCACGAGTGAAGAAACATTGGGACCGGAAGTGCCGCTTCCTGTAACGTCATTTCCTAGTTCAGGTTTTTCTGAAGAAGAAGCAAGTGTCTCTGAAACATCCGAATTAACTTCAATTTCGAGTTTCGGAAGTGAAGAAACCTCGACCGAATTCACCGCTTCAGCAACTATAAGCACGAGGGAAGAAACATTGGGACCGGAAGTGACGGCTCCGGAAACGCCGGTTCCAAGTTCAGGTCTTCCGAAAGACGAAACGAGCGTCTCTGAAATGTCCGAGTTGTCTTCTACGCAAACTTCTGAGAGTGCCGAAACCCCGAAAGGCTTCAAAACATCAGAAGAGGAAAGTACGACCGAAGAAGTTTCAGAAACGGAAGTGACATCAAAAACTAGTTTTCCGAGTACCGAACTTACCGAAGAGGAAACGAGCTTCCCTGAAACATCCGAGCTGACGGCCACGACTTCTTCACTCGAGACTGAGGAATCTTCGACTATCGCATCGACAACAACGAGTGAATTATTTACCACGATGTTCGAAGCGATGTCGACAACGTTGACACAAATTTCGAGCGTATTTTCTACCGCGAGCTCTTATATTTTTTCGACCGAAGAAATTGTCACTGGAACTGGCACGACCGTCGAGTTTACCGCCAGCAGTGAAGGCAGCGCGGAAACGTCGGAAGTTACACCTGAAGCGATGACGGTGACTGCGGAAGAAACTGGCAGTTCCATTTTCGAATTTACATCTTCGAGCGTCGGCGAAACCAGCGAGGCGGAAACTGAAGTATCCGGTGAGGTTCTCGACGAGGAGATGACCAGCAAAGAAACTACCTTTGGAACGGCTGCCGAAAAATTTGAAAGCGAATTGACGGAATTGACGGAATTGCCGGAATTGCCGGAATTGACGGAATTGACGGAACTGACGGAATTGACGGAACTGACGGAATTGACGGAATTGACCGACTTGCCGGAATTGACCACTGAAATGATAACTACAAAAGAGACGCCTCTTGGAGCAGTCTCGGAGGAATCAACTACTGAGCAATTTACGGTTCAACTCGAATCTACTCCGGAAACCACGTCACTCGTCTCCGAGGAAACATCGGTCATAACGGTCGAAGAAATTACCACCTCAACGACAGAACTAACAACGACGACTCCGTCAACGACCCACGAATACACGACCGAAGCTAGCGCCATAGTTTCCACCTCGACCTCCGAATTTACGTCAACTTCCGGCGAGGAAACATCGGTAATAACTGTCGAGGAAATAACGCAAACAACCACTGAATTGCCAACTACGACAACAACTTTGTCGACGACCGAAGAATCCACGAGCGAAACGACAACGATAAGTTCATCGTCCCATTCCGAGGCCACTTTTGTGATAATGGAAACAGAACTCGAAGTAACTGCGCCCAGCACGACCGCGAAGACTTCTTCATCTTTGTACACCACTCCGGAAACGAAAACCGAGAAAGAACAGAAAAAAGGCGAGGAGGATGAGGGAGAGTACGAAATCGAGACGGAACTTTACACGGAAGAACCGGAAGTGACGGAGTACGAGGTTGAATACGAGGAAGAAGCGGAGGAGCCTTCGACGAAAGATTGGTACTGGTACGAGGAGGGTGTAACCGAACCGCGGGATGTTACGACAAAGAAGAAAGCTCAAAAACCTACCGAACCAACGACGGAAGAAGGGCAAAGTCCGGAAATCGTTCTTCCGACAATTTCAAGCTTCGAGGCCTCTTCGCCGACCGAAACTTCGACAGTCTTCATGAGTCTCGAAACTGCTTCTGAAGAAGCTTCGCAACTCACCGAAGAGTCCAGCCCGGTTATTTTTTCTACCGCTTCGACTACGCTCTTTGAAACAGAAGAAGAGGAGTCTTCACGCTTAACCGAAGAAACCAGCCCGCTTATTTTTTCGAGTGCTTCGACTACGTTCTTTGAAAAAGAAGAAGTGTCGTCGGAGTTAACCGAAGAGTCCAGCTCGCTTATTTTTTCGACTGTTTCGACTACGTTCTTTGAAAAAGAAGAAGTGTCGTCGGAGTTAACCGAAGAGTCCAGCCCGGATATTTTTTCGACCGCTTCGACTACGCTCTTTGAAAAAGAAGAAGAGTCTTCACACTTAACCGAAGAAACCAGCCCGCTTATTTTTTCGACTGCTTCAACCACGCTCTTCGAAAAAGGTGAAGAGGAAACTTCGGAACTCCCCGAAGAGTCGAGCTCGGTGTCTTCCTCAGCCGCTTCGAGCACGCTTTTCGAGCAAGCATCTGATGAAGAACAAGAAGATAAAGGAGATGGAAAAAGAACGACAGAGTTGGAAACGAGATCAACGGACGAGTTTCTGTTCGCGACGTCGCCTCTTCCGGTCCTCGGAGATGAGACGACCTACGTGTACGAGACAAAGTCACCGCTCTTCGAAACCACCACGGAGTTCGACATGGTGGTAACTCTTCCGGATTTCCTCGAGCGTCCCGAGGAGGAGCCTCTATCGCCTTGGGAAGAGTCGACCTATCCGGAAGTCGCTGATACGTACGCGATGGAGACCTCCGCATCCACCGCGGAAGAATCGCTCGGGGAAAGAACCACGGAGAGCTCGTCAGATTTTCTTTCGCGGCTCGATACCGATGTACCGGAAGTGACTGCGTCGAGGGAAGAAACGGAAGCTTTGTATTCGACGGAAGGTCGAGGCGAAGCTGGCAGTCCAGGTGAATCGACAACGTTTACCGAAGAAGCAACGAAACTGACGGAAGTGCCGGAAGTGCCGGACCTGCCGGAAGTGCCGGAGCTGCCGGACCTGCCGGAGTTGATAACGAGCGGTCTAGAAACCATTTCCGGTTTCAGCGAAGGAATCGAGGAAACAACCGGCACCGTTCCGGAAACGATCGAATCCTCATCAACTAGTTCCATTCACACGAGTTTGATCGCGGAAGCAACGAGTTCCGAGCAATCTACCGAAAGTGCGTCGACGGAAGCGGAAGTAACGAGGGTCGTAGGTGAGGAAAAAGATCAAAAGACAAGCGAGGTAGAGGAGGAAGGTAGAAAAGACGACCGCATGGAAGAAAAGGGACCGGAAGTTGCCGAAGGCGAGTCATCGACGTTAGCGGTGACTCGTAAAACTACCGGCGAAGCGGAAGCTGGGACGGTGGATGAAGAGCGATCTACCGAACAGGAAGAGACTAAGAAGACCGGAAGTGACGAAGTTACTGAAACAGGAGTGACAGGAAAATCGACAGCCGTGGCGGAAGCTGAGACGGTGGAGGAAGAGCGATCTACCGAACAGGAAGAGGCTAAGAAGACCCGAAGTGAAGAAGTTACTGTAACAGGAGTGACCGGAAAATCAACAGCCGAGGCGGAAGTTGAGACGGTGGAGGAAGAGCGATCTACCGAACCGGAAGAAACTAAGAAGACCGGAAGTGAAGAAGTTACTGAAACAGGAATGACAGGAAAAACAACAGCCGAGGCGGAAGCTGAGACGGTGGATGAAGAGCGATCCACCGAACAGGAAGAGACTAAGAAGACCGGAAGTGACGAAGTTACTGAAACAGGAGTGACCCAAAAAACAACAGCCTTTTCCTCCTCCGCAGAAAAAACTGCAGAGGAGGAAAAGGCGACGGAAGAAGAGGAGGAACGCACGAGAACGAGCACCAAAGTATTTTCATCGACGAAAGGGTCAGAGCGGGCTACACCGGAAGTGGACGACGAAGGGGAAGCCATCGCTTCGCCACCGCCGGACGTGAAAGCCAAGGAGAAGGAGTTGCGCGAGAAAGAGGAGTCGCAGAACGAGAAGAGAAAAAAATTGGACGAACGCCTGAAACACGTCGAGAAGAAGGAGAGAGAGTTGTTGGATCGCGAATCCGAGTTGGAGAGGAAGCGTCGGCTGTGGAAAGCTGAAAAGGAGCGAAGGGAAAAGGAGCGGCTGAGGCTGGACGAGGAAAAACGGAAAAGAACGACGACGACTTCCACCACTGTGCGTGAGACAACAACAACGGCAAAAACAACAACAACGACGACGACCACCACGGTGCCAACGACCACGATCAACGCCGCCAAAATTCAAGAGCTGGAAGAAACGCGACTGAAGCAAAAAGAGCTCGAGGAGGATTTGGAAAAGACAGAACTCGAGTTGACGAGCAAAGAGAAGGAGCTCGAGGACAAGGAAAAGGAACTCGAGTCGCAGGAGGCTGAGCACGAGAGGGAGAAGGAGGAGTTTGAGAAGGAATGGGAGAGACAGAGGGAACAGGAGATCGGCGAGAAGGAACGGGAACTCGAGGAAAAGGAGAGAAAGCTCGAGGAGCAGGAGAAGCGACTGAGGGATGAAAAGACAACGCTTCCTTCCAGAACGACGGTCGCGAAAGCCGTTGCGGAGCCGAGCGAGGCAACGCCCGTTCCTCCGGTCGAACAAACGACGATCTCATCGACGAGCACTTCGGCAAAGTCGACGACCAAAAAGGAGGCTGTGACAACGACAAAAACATCAACGTCGACAAGCACGACGTCAACGACGACAACGACATCGGCGCATCGCGAGCCTCAACATAAGGCAAAAGAAGATGAAGAAACGGGCAGCGGTGACGCAGATTCGGAGGGCGAAGAGCCCGACTATGTTTTCGACGAGGACGAGGAGGTCTGGAAGGAAAAGCAACCCGACGAATACGAGCGCGCGAGTGACAAAGCGTACGAGGAAGGTTGCGAGCCCGAGTCTCAAGTGACCGGAATCGATTACACGACACCCGTGATGAGAGACCTAGACAGCGCGGACGAGGAGCGTGAATCGGCCGAGGAAGATAAGAATGTCGAGGCTGGTGACGAAGATCTTGAGAAAGCGACGAGAAAGGTTTGTCTTCACGTGCTACAGAACGACAGTTTGATCGCCGACTCGAGAAAACAGTCGGAAGACTTCGTGACCGAGGTGGTGTGTCTTCCCTACAATCCCGAGGAGCGTCGAAAGCGCCGGGGTAGAAAATTAATGGATCACGAGGAAGACACACCGAGGGTGATCGACAAGAGACGCGGAAGCGACGAGAAGAGGAAGAGGATAAATTCCCTCGATCTGCTTCGCGACGAGTGGCGAAGCGACGAAACAACGCCAGCTCTTCGTACTCTGGTGGGTTTCACGAGGGTCTACGAAAGTTGGTCCGAGCTGCCGATGGACGTCGTGACCTTTCGCAAGGAGGAAGATGGCGAGGAAGAGGCCGCGGCTGGTCCGGTGCAGGACGAGACCTTGAAGAATCAATGGCGGGTCGACAAATCCGAGAGACGCGTCCAGCCGACGGAAATCGCGAGGCTCAACAACTTCGAGTGGACCGAAGGACCAACGGAGCGTTCGGCGACTTCGGGACTCGAAGCTTCCACCGTAATCGAAAACGCGAGTGACGAAGAGGATAACGGAGTCGTTGACACGGAGAACGATCGCGAGCGAAGAAGCGACGATAAAAATAAGACGGCTATTTCCGATCCCGAGGACGCGCCACGGGAGTACCAAGAGAATTGCCAACTTCGGCTGCAAAGCGCGAACGAAACGAAAGGGGCGAGCGGCGCGACGTCCGAACCGACGCCGCTGCCGCCCGTGGAAACGGAAAACCCCGATGATGAAGTAATCGATGACATTTTCGTAAAACCTGACGAAGAGGAGGAAGACGACGCCTCGTCGGCTTCGGACTCTGCCGACGACGCCAGCACGGGCAAAGGGACCGAAAATGACGAAGCTGACGCTACCAAAAGCCCTGACGAAGATTACGGCGAGATCGATTACGTGACTGAAGCGGAAGTCGACGAAGAGAAACCCGAGGAAGAATATTCGTATGACGAAAACTACGAGGCTTCCGAGGACGAGTCCGACGATGACGAGAGCGAACCTCAGTGGGCGGATTACGAGCCACGTGAAATCGAAGCTACCGGCAAGACCGGAAGTGCCCGCAAGCACTCGTCGATGTCGTCGAAAATTGGGAAATCGATCAGCGCCCTGAGGAACGAGAGAAAAATGCTTCAGCGCGAAGAGAACGCGCTGTCGAGGAAAGAAGCCGCTCTGAAGAGAAAAGAGGATAACCTGAAGCGATCGGAAAGTAGGCTGAAGAACCGGAGAGCGGGTTCGGTTGAAATCGTCAGGAAGAGAAGAATCCTCGAGTCGGAGGACGAAACTCCAGAATCCTGGCCGACGGAGTCGAGCGGTCTTTACCACGTCGGTGGACGCGAGAGCTGGGTCACCGCCGAGGAGGAGGATGAGGACTCCTACCGAAGAAGCAAGCAAGCCTTCACCGTCAACGTCCTGCGACTGGAGTACGACGAGGAGGAGGAGAACCACAGGATGAAGTGTGTTCCTCCGAAGCCCGAAGAAATGGTCGTCAGGCTGGGTCTGATAACGAGACCCGACGAAGATACCGAAACGGCTCTTGACGGCAACGATTCCGGCTACGAGGAGGATTCGGGCTACGGGAGGAAAGGCATCTTCGACGACGGTCCGACCGAGCCGATGAGCGAGGAAATGCAACCGACGGCGAGAGCCTCGAAGAAACATCCGAGGGAAAGACATCCGCCGGGTTCCGAGTGGCCCACGGAGAGAACCACGAAGTACCACGTGGGCGGAACACTGACTTGGGACAAGGAACTTGCGGGAAGTCCGAAGGAGCCGCGTCGGATCAGGGAAGCTTTGGCGAACGAGGAAGACGATTATTGGGACGATAATTACGATTATCGGAGGGCGAGGAGAGAGGGCGTGCAGAGAACCACTTGCTACACGGTCATCGTCAAGAGCGGCAGAGCCGCGCTGCGGAGGAATCTTGAGGATCGAGTGAAGAGACTGAAGAAATCGAAAGAAGCGCTCCACGACGGAGTTCATCGACGGCGCTCCATCGGAAGCGACAAATTCTCGCGAAGGAGGAGTCCGCTGAGGACGCTGAAGAGGGACGTTCTGGGAAGGAAGTTGAATAATTTTCCTCGAGTTCACGAAGTTCAGCCGGTGAATCTCAAGCCAAGATCGAGAACGATAAAATCGATCGGCGAGGAGAGCGACAATTTTTACTACCAGGATGAAGAGGACGATGGGGTCGATTACGACGAAGAGAATCGTCAGGCCGTTCGCCAAGTTTCCGATTACCCGGTCGACGACTACGCGACCCGAGCATCCGATTTTCCCGGCGATTTCTCAGCGCCGACCGAACCGTACGCAGCCTCGACGCTCTTCGACGATCGCACCGGATCGCGAGAGTCGACCAGATTGGTTCAGCAATGGGGAATCGGCGAGGCTAAGCGGGTTACCGATTTTTCGTCCTACACCGGCCTCAACGTCGCTCCGACGAACTATCGAGAGGACTCAACGAGACACGCTCAGGAATCTGAGAATTCCAGCGAGCGTGCGGAGGAAACTTTCGCGGCTTACACGAGCGCCGTTACGGAAGACGATATTTACTACGACGTCGTCACCGGCGATGCCGAAGACCCCGGGACGAAGAGCGTCTCTACCGAAAGAACCAAAGATCGGTCGGGAACGATCAAAGAAACAACCACGACGAACTCTCCGCGATCGACGACCGGAGAGCCGACAAAGAGTCTCGATCTCTCGCAGCATCTCTTCGGCGAGTACGCCGACTACGATCAAGACTCCAAGATCGGCAAGAAGAGACCCGACCCGAGCAGCGTCGCGGCCTTGGAGAACAGCGAGCGACCCGAGGCAACGAGAATTCGCAAAGAGATGCAAAAATCGCTACCGCAACGAATATTGATCGAGAAGAAATTCTTCGATCCGCGATCGATGAGGAAGAATTCCACGATGCAGGACGGGAAGATCGTTTGGCTCGAGAGCGGATCGACGACGAAGAGGAGCGTGCCGATTCTCGTCAGACTGGACGACGAGAGGTTCGTGCAGTTGAAGAACCTTCGGCAACCGCCGCGAGAGATTTATGTTCTCTACAAGTGCGGCCCGCCCGTCGCGATCGGCGAGTACGAGACGACTTCGGGATCGGTCGGAGCATCGACGAGGGGCCAGGAAGAAATTAAGACTTTAAGGCCCACGAAGACGACTTCCGGGCGGAGCTCGCACGCGAAGCAGAGAGCGCAGGACGCGACGGCGAGTCTGCAAACGATCCGCGACAATCGCCCTACCGATATATCTTTTGTCAGAATCGGCAACGAAAGATTTAACGACATCGGCCTCGAAGCCACGACCTGGGACTCCGAGGACGGCGATGTCGTTCCGCTATGCGGAGGCCTCGTCGACAACGAGTTCGCTCGATCGCTGACTGCGAATACCGATCGAACCGTACGGGAATCGTCCGAACTGTTCGATCCGGAGGGAGGATTCACCAATACTGTTCCGGTCGGTAAGGAAGATTCCTATCGGGCGGAAATTACGACGAGCGCTTCTGGCGGAGAAAAAAAATTCACGGCTTCCGAAAAACATTCCCGGAACTCATTTGAACCGGTAAATTCAACCGGGAGGTCTAAGAGTCTTTTGAGGAGAAAAAAAATCCTCGACTACTCGAACTCTCGAAAGACAGTCGGTGGTTCGCCAAAGCGGATGTCGAGGAAGAGCGTGGGGAAAAAAATTGCCGAGGTCAAAAGGAGCGGAAAGACTTCGGGGGAGGAAAAATCGCGATCGGCCAGATCGGAAGATTCGACGGGAAAAAATAAAACCGAGTCGTGGAAAGCGGAGGAAAAATCGCAATCGGCCAGATCGGCGGATTCGAGCGAAAAAAATAAAACGGATTCATGGAAAATGGAGGAAAAATCGCGATCGGCCAGATCGGCGAATTCGAAGGGAAAAAATAAAACCGAGTCCTGGGAAGCGGAGGTCGATCTCGAGGGTAAGGAAACCATCGCGGCAGCGGCCAATGAAAAAGAGTTAAAGAGGAGCGACCTCTGGTACGATTATCTGTCGTACAACGACGACGTTCCCAGCAAAGACGGGACTCGCAGGTCGCTTCTCGGATTGCGAAAATTCTCCAAGGTCCGTAAGAACAGGATCAAAGAAAAATCGAAGGGTGGAAAAAAAAAGAAAGGAAAATCGCGAGAACTGCGGGACGTTCGTAGAAACGAGGGTAGACAAAGCGACTTCCGGAAGAGTCCGGCGCTGGACTCCGGTGTCCTGGAGGACGACGACAATCCCGTCGAGACTTCGAGCCTCCTCGACAAAGTCATGAATATGATAAATCCTAGGGGCGAAGCTGCAGACTACGCCGGCGAGACGGTCGGAAGAGATTACCGGACGAAGGAAGAGAAGCCTCGGAGTCTTCTCGACAAGGTCAAGGAAATCATCGGGAACGCCATTGGTATCGGGAAAAAGAACAGGACGATCGAATCGACCGCCGAAGTGGCAATTTCAACGTCAACCCCGAGGTTCACCGTTGGGACGGAAATGCACCGGTCGAGCACAGCGAAGACCACGATGAAGAAGCCTCGCGAAGAAGTGCAGAAAGCTATCAGGAAAATCCATCGGGAGGAGCTGATCAGACATCATCGTCACCACAATCCGCTTAAAAAATCGCACCCTAAAGCACACAATGTCGAAGCCTCGAAACACGGTGGAACGAAGAAGATGGCGCATGCTTCGAAAAGCTCGACAATAAAAAGACACAAAAAAATGCCCAAAGCGTCGACGAAGCGAAGACCGAGTTTGAAAGATTCGCATAGGAAGAAATCGAAGAAATCGAAGAAATCGCGGAAATCGAAGACATCGAAGACTAGTCGAAAGCCTCAAAAGCCGAAACCCTCGAAGAAGGTAAAAATTGCCAGGGCGAAATCGAACAAAAAAAAAGAGGTTTCGATGCCTGCATTTGTCGTGCCGGAGGGGAGGAGGCTCGTTTTCAAAAATGAGGCGAAAGCATTGAACGTGAGCGCGATAATACCGAAAGTCCGGGATCTCGTGGAGAGGCAGAATCTTGGGAGTGTCGAAAAGATAATCGTTTATGTCGACAAGAACGAACAAAAACGTCATTATCCTAACGACGGTAAAACGATTACGAAGAAGCGTCTGGATAATCGTAAAGTCGACGGAAAGTTGAAAGAACACAAAAGTGCCGAAGATGCACGCAAGAGAAATTTTCGTCGTCAGAAGCATGCCGGAGGATCGAACGAGGAATCTCGGTCGCTCGTCGGAAGGGACGACAACAGCATCGCCAGTCGACTGGAGAACGGAGGATTGTCGTTCGATGGCGTTTCACTGGACGACATTGTTTCTCGGATTGCAGACGAGATACTGAAGACTGCGGTCGACACAGAACCAAAAACTGGGACTCTCGATCCTAAAATTCAAGTCAAAGTAAGCTTATCGGGATTTTATTAATGGTAATTATATCTCCTTCGTCGCGAATGAAGAAAATCGAAAAAGGTAAAAAAACCGAGATTTTCAAACCGGAAGTGACGTTTTCCTGTAGGACGTCACTTTCGGTCGAAAACTAAGATTTTGAAACCGTAAGTGAAGTTTTTCCCGTATGACGTCACTTCCGGTCGAAAACTAAGATTTTGAAACCGTAAGCGAAGTTTTTCCCATATGCCGTCACTTCCTGTCGAAAATTAAGATTTTCAAACCGAAAATGACGTTTTCCCGTATTTCACTTCCGGTCGAAAACAAAAATTTTAAACCGGAAGTGACTTTTGGACTATGACGTCACTTCCGGTCGAAAATTACGATTTTGAAACAGTAAGTGACATTTTTTGTATGACGTTACTTTCGGTTTAAAAGTAAGATTTTCATACCGGAAGTTACGTTACAATATTTTTAATTACGATTTATTCTATTTATTCTTTTCCAATTTTTCGACGTTTGTAAAATCTCGAGAATTTTTTTTATGCATTCCACCTCAGGTGATACAGGAAGTCTCCAACGGCACGGAATTGCCTCGCGAGGAGACGAGAACGGAGTTTCTTCTGGACTTATCCGGTAACCCGATGGCGAATTTCCCGAGTCCCCTGAAACAAAAAAATCGCGCTATCTCGAAGAATCTTTCGGGACCGTCGCGACTGACGTCCAAGTCGTCGGAGCGTCGGATGAATCTGCCGAACCTCAGCCACAAGAGCAAACGAAGAAACTGGCTGAGGAAGATAAAACGCGCCGGGAACAACGACGAGGCGAGAAGTCTGGCGATAATTCGCCGCCAGCTTTTGAGGAAGTTGAGCGAGAAGCTCGAGCAGCGACGCATGCGCCGTCTGCGCGAGAAATCCCGTCGTCGAAGATCGCTCGATCGTCCCCTGCATCGATCGTCCCGAAAGCCAAGTCACAAAGCGAGATCGAAGATCGGTCGTCATCGCGATGACGACATCGCCGAGAAGATCCGCATCATCTACGGCATGCACCACAAGAACCGGAAGCCCTCGAGCAGGCGCAAGAAATCTCGAGAAAAGAAGCTGAAACACTGGCGAAGCATTCTTCCTCTCCGCACTTCCGGTAGAAAGCATTTTCGCCGCAAATCGAGAAACCGTTCCAAGCGCGAGAACGATCTCTCGTCCCGGCAAAATCTCTACGAGAGCATCGAGAAGATCGTCGGAAGAGACATCGCCGCTAAGCCCGAATCGACCTCACCGGAAGTGCCGAATTTTTTACCGAACGCTAAAGCACCAGCGGCAAAAAATTTGCCCGACGTACCTGAAAATTTTAGCGGATCTACCAAGCGATTCCTGTCCTCGAAACGACCGTCCAATCTCGACATCGGAGACGCCAAGGCCGTGTCTTCTGTCGAGAGAATCCCGTCGAACGACGGCGTCTTCTACGCTCACATGGTGGAACTTCAGAAGAAGCTGCTGAAGAAATCCAACGCCTCGGCGGCGAACGGAAGAACCGCTCGATGCTCGAAGAACTGCGACGGTGTCTGTCGATCGAAGTACGAGCGCGTGAAGAGTCTCGTGCACGCCGGAAGTCACTATCTTCTCCGTCGTTTCGACGACTGCGAGTCGTGCGCGGCGTGCGTGACGAGCGTCTCAAAAAATGCGGGAGAGACAAAAACCAAGAGGGAAGATCGTTCGTCGTCGGAGGTGAAGAGCATGGCCGAGAAGATCCTTCACTTCGCGAGCAGCATCGACTCGAAACGCGAGAGGGCCAACAAAATCCGCGAGACGAGCGAACCTAATCTGGAGGGACTCGTCGAAAAGTTTGGCATCGACGAGCTCGGCCTGACCTCCGAAGCGGACAGAAAGTCTCTCGCGGCTCTCGTCAACGGGATAATAAACGTTCAGAAGAACGTCAACGAGACCCTCGAGATCATCCGAAGCGGCCTCGGCAAAGACAAAACTGTCGCTTCGTCGAAGAAGAGAAGAAAAACGGAGAAAAAAGTGTCGAGGCTTAAATCGGGGAGGAAGAAATCGAGTAAAAAGGGGGGAAAGAATAGGAAGAAGCAGCACAAGAGTGAGGCTAAAAAAAAGAAGAAATCGCGAAAGGGCCCTAAAAATCGGAAGAGCGAGTCCAAGAAGGTGAAGAAGAGCGTTTCGAGCCGAAAAATCCAATCGACGAAGTCGTCAACCGAGACTAAAAAAAAACTAGAAAACCACCTCGACGAGGTCGGCGAGGAGATTCGGGAGATACTCACGGAGGAGAGTGAGGCGAAGTCGAGATTTGACGGTAACTCGTCGAGAAGCGTTCGGTCGCCTCGTCGGGAGGGCGAAGAGTCCGCCGGACGGAAATTCTATCCCAGATACGAGAGGGACGTCGAGGACACGAATGTCGCGAGTTTGGGAAGGTACCGAAGCCGAAGAGCCCGCGCCTCCCAGTGGAGTCAACTGGAGAACATCGAAACTATGCGATTCCCGAGTTTTCTCGACCTGACGAACACGAACTTGAATTATCCGAAGACTAAGAAGAGCGCCACTGTCGTTAACGCGACTACGTCATCGGCGGTTTCTTCCTTACCGACTCGTCGCTCGACCGCCCCGAAGAGACGAAAAAATAAGGGCGCGCGTTCGAAGAAGCGGAAGGGAAGAAAAAAAGCGAAGAAGCATCGTCAGCGTGCTAAAAAAAAGGGCGCACACGAGAACCCCAGAACAATCGCAACGACCCCGAAGAGCAAAACGAAGCTCGCAAGCGCGAGCACAAAAAGCGCCCCAAAAAGACCTCAACTTCTTAACTTGAAGCTAACCGGACGAGTGAACTTCGTCGAAGAAACGGCCAAGAGTGGGAACAGCGCGAAGAGGTCTTCGTCGCACTTCAGTGTTCAGCGGAAGCTTCAATCGAGTCCCCACGTGGTCTCCGGAAAGAGCAAGAAGAGGTCTAAAGTTAAATCCGCTAAGAATAAGAAGAGGACCGAAGAGAAGAGACGTTCGTCCGTTAAAAACTCGGAGTTCTCGAGGAGGAGCTCGAAGAGAGGTCACGAACCGGAGTCGCAGACGCTGGTACCCGTGGAGAACGGTCGGATACGCGTGAAGTACATATACAGAGAGGCGCCCGAGTCTCTTCGGCATCGTCGTCGCAAGGCGGCCAAAAAATTCCCCTCCAACGTCGGGGAAACGAAAAATGTTCGCGAAAAACAAAAAACGTCTTCGACGACAGCCTCGAATTCGACGAAGTGCAACGGTTGCATATGTGACCTTGAGGAATCCGTGGAGGAGTTGAAAAAAATTCTGACCCTGAAGGGTGACTCGTTGGTGAAGATCGTCGAGTACGAGTGCAAGAAGTTTCGAAACATCGGCGAGGAGATAGTTCTGGTGTCGACGGGTGTCATAGGGGACGTTTTGCCAAGGTCGCGACGCGACCTCGCCGAAGCCAAGGGCATGAAGTACGTTAAGCCCGGAGATGTCGATGACGCGCTCAAGGACGAAAGTACCGATACCAGAAACGAAAACGACGTTATGTCTTTTCCCGGTAGCGATTTGAACGTTCCGTGCAATCGTGACGGCGAAGATATCACCTGGTTGACGAGTATCAGCAAACCGAATTACACGTGGAGTCGCGAGGATGGACTACCCCTATCAGGTACCTTGTCGTTTCATTTGTGAGTTTAATAAAACTTTATAACAATCAATGGATAGATGGATCGATGGATCGATGGATCGATGGATCGATGGATCGATGGATCGATGGATCGATGGATCGATGGATCGATGATTAATTAAGTTGACCAACGTGTAATCACCGATCGATAAATTTAACTTTAAAAAATGTCTGAAGGTTTCGTACAAAAAAATGGTAATCTCGAGCTGTACGACGTGGACGCCAAGGACACGGGCAATTACACCTGTTTCGTGAGCTACATCGATCCCGACAACGAGGAACTCGTCGAAAACATTTATCCTCACAGGATCGAAGGTATCGATCATCACTTTTGATAATTCACCGAGTATGAGGTGTTGCACGACAGAGAATTGTGTTATTGACTGTTGAGATTTTTATTCACGCACAGTGGTTACGTTGCCGAGGTACACACTGCGCGGAGGTAATCGTTACAAATTGGAAAGTTGCGACGAGAACGAGCTCGACGTTCTGGCCTCTCACTTACCGAAAAAATTAAACGATATTCTTTGCAAGGGAAGCGTCTGCGACGCTTTCATATACGCTCCGCACTGTTATCATCAGCAGGTAATACATCGATGAACTAGCCGCTTAAGAGTATGTGAAATCACAACGGCCGGACGGAAAAGTTCCAGCACCCTTAAAAAAACCGAACACACGCAGTAAAAGTGGTACCGACGTTTTTTATACAGAAACGTCCAAAATTATTTTTTCTTTTTTTGTTAATTTTACAAAAAAAATGTTGCGCATTTTACAAAAATAGTGGGCATTTTTTTAAAATGTTGAGCATTTCACAAAAATGTTTATTCGTTTTACTAAAATGTTTGCTCATTTTACACCAATTTTTTGTCAAATTAACAAGAAAAGAATTGTGGACGTTTGTGGACAAAAAAGTTTGTTAAAAGTACAAATCTTTTACTGTGCAGTATTAGTCATCGACCGGGTTCAGGGCGAGGGGGAGGAGGGTCCTCACCTTCGCTTCACCTCAATTCGTGATAATTAGTGATTATTTTATACGCTTGAAAAATTTGTTTTTCCCAGATCTCCATCAGAACATTGATAATGCCTTCCAGCACAGGAAAATTGTTTCCCATCGGTCCGAGCCAGTGCGGTCTGCGTTGCCGTAAAGCCGTCCAGGACAAGGTCGCCCTGCTGTTGAGCAAAAATCTTCGAAGCGTTCTGCGAAAGTCCAGTTAGTAATCCCAGTGTATTTTTTATTTTTTTTAACGACTGGAACAAAAATGTTTTACAATATTTCTATAGAGAACTTTAACGACAGTTGTTTTCAGATTGCCGCATCGTTCGCAAGAGAAACTCGTGCCGATCGACGTGTCGAGCGACGCAGCTTCCGGAAGTCGAAAGCGGGACCGAAGAAATGGCAACAGCGACGAGATCGACGGCGAAGTGGGTTTGCTCGTCGGTTGCCCTGCTGGCTACGGTCTTCGCGACAGCCATTGCTGTGAGTTCCATTCAATTATCTACCACTTCGAAAGCAGTTTGAAGCACGTGAAGCGCCTCAGTCTGTAACAAAAACTGTAATTAATTTTTTCAACGCCGCTGACCTTGGAGGTCCAAAGTACATTCTTACACGAAACTCAATTGATATCCGCGTTGTGTAAGAATTTTCTCTGAACCGGAAATGCACAATTACAGTTTTGTTACCGACCGAGCCCGGGTTGGGCGGGGCGGAAGGATTATATATTGTCGTAAAGTAAATTGAAGATTTACTTAATCGCAGTTCCTTGCTCGCCCGGATCTCACAGCGACAATCTTGGCTCGAGGTGCAAACCATGTCCCGCGGGTACTCATCAGCCGAATACCGGATCGAGGACTTGTCGCGATTGCACTAATCCCTTCGTAGAGGGCTGTTACGAGATGGTACTGAAATTTTATAATTTCATTTAATTTAATTTATTTGGCGGATTTCTCCTTTACAATCAGAATATAGTATATAATAATTCCTAAATATTAGAACCCCAGAGTGACGAGTTATAAAGTTGTAAAAGTTAAAAACACTTGAGTCTACGATTTATAGAAATGTATAATTAAACATTGTTAATATTCACAATTTTAGTATTATTTTCTGAAATTTTCGTATACTCACAGCTATGGAATTCGTCGTCGGCCTTGATGGCGATCCTGGCCAGCCTCTGTGCTGTATTGACGATACTGACGGTCCTCGCTTGGATGCTGTGCTGCGGCAAGGGAAGAAAAACCCCCATCGAAGAGTCGTGCGCTCGTTCGACCGAGGTGGAGCTCAAATATCAGCAGGTGATTATACCTCGTCTCTATTAAACAATCACAAAATGTGGAAAATCATGTATCGAAAACTTCTTTACCGACAGGACGTCGCCGAGCGATCAGCTATACAACCGATCGTCGATAGAGATTTCACCGACGATGAAGATCGCTGGTGCGACTGTGAGAAACTTCGAAAGAAGAAGAAACGTTTCTTGAGAAGAAAAATCGTTTCTCGGGACGAAGAGGAGCAGGAAATGCTTCCTCACAGACCGATCGAAGTTAGTTCTCTTCTATACGAAAGTGCAAAAAAAAGGATAAAAAAAATATTATCGGCATTTAAAAAAAATATCAATTTTTTTTCTTTTTTTCTAGCGTCGACAGAGAAGCGGCAGAGATCGCACGGATCAGAAATTGGATCGCGTGAGAACGGTGCCGATATCCTGCATTGACTCTTACCGCTCGCACGGCGGCGGTCATCAAAGAAATTGTAAGAACGATTTTTTTCTTAAAAAATCGAGCGGCCCGTGACTTGTGATTTAAATGATTTATCCCTCCAGATTCACCGAAGCGATACGACTATGGGAAGCCTCCAGTGCCACTTCCAGACTTTCCAAGGTGAAAGAACTTCATCTCAATAAAAATGTTTCAACCACGTACACATTACTCGCCGGGCTCGTCCGGCGAATAGCGAAGATTACCTGCACGGTCCCTAAACTTATTTATACGTATATACATTGGATTATTAGCTTTAGATATACATATATATACTTTTTTTTATCTCTGCCAATGCATGTCTCACGCGACTGATCGTAAGCATTCGTTGGTATGTAACTTTAAGTCTGCTAAGCTATTGGTAATTGTAATATATATAGATTTATAAACCCTTGCATAAAATCCGATTACATCAAAGACTGAAATAAATTAAACTGAAAATATTTTTTTTCATTAACAATATTCTACTGGCTCGACTAATCGTAAGCATCCGTTGGTATGTAACTTTAAGTTCTACTAACGTACTGATAATTGTAATATACATAGATATACACTACATACCTTAGACATAGAAAGCTTTGCGTCGAACACGATTACATCAAAGGCCAAAATAAATTAAAGAGAAAATCAATTTAAAAGTTTCCAATCCTCTACTAAGTTGACAACGCATTAAAAAATGTAGACATTTTTTTTTTTTCTACAACTTTATTCGGTATTTACACACGAGATGTTTTCAGGACACATTGACAACCGGTTCGGTCATTTTGGTGCTGGAGCGCCTTAAACACTACATCGACGATAAGATGAGAATCGAAGAAAACGTGCTCTTTACTTGAGCAGCTGATGGCGAACTATGAGGAAAGGCGCAGCCAATCCACTGCCGAAGAATAGAATGAAATACGCTGTTAGCTTGTATCGGTTGTTGATGTCGAACGGCAAATTCTGAAACGAGTTTTTAATATTTTGTTACCATTGATTTTATTATTATTCGTTGTGCATTAAAATCGATAAAAAAAAAAAAAATGTAGTTTACCGTGACGAAACTCGATTATTCATGGCGGTTACAAGAAATAACTTTTGCAGAGTTATGTTCGTGTGACAGTGTTATTCAATTGTTGGAACGTTCGGTCGCGAGTGTTATGCAAGAGTCTGCAGGAGGGTTATAATAGTGAACATTTTTCGTTTACTTACACCACCAGGAATGCCGCCGGGATCGTGGCCGGATCGGCGCATCGCAGTGGTTCCGAATCTCCTTATCGCTTGAAGGCCCAACATTTTTGTCGCACCCTTTTCTTCGCTTGAAACGGATTGAAACGAGAAGATTAAATGTTCGATCGTCTTGACTGTGCGGCACAGTAGAGCACAGTGGAGTATGGCGAATGGCGAACGAACCTTTTCCAAGATGGCTACGCTGCGGCAATCACTGCACTAGTCAAAATCAATAAAATAATATCAATATAATAATAATACAAAGTAGTATAAAAAATAGTAGACATAATAATACATAATACAATAATACACAATAGTATATATAATAATACAAAATAAAGGGGAGGAGAACTCGGGTCAATGGCCTTTTGCCAAGATGTTTAATTATCATGAGGTACAAAACTATGGTATAAAAGGATAACTGAATAAATTTATAACATTGGCAATAAATTTCTTTTACTACAACCAATTCAAAATAGTAATTACAATAATACAAAAACTGTACAAGATTCCATCGTTCGGGCACTTTTTTTTACACATGTTTAGTCACATGTTTGTTTTTCGTATCGATTTTGGCTGTTTTATGTATGAAATTTGAATTATTTGAAACGTACACAATCGAACGTCGCTCAATTGTGTTACTTCATTCGATTAGTTTTTCGAATCATTTCGAGTAGTCATTTCATTTGACTACTGTTAAATATTGAAACTTTATTTAATACAAAGTAATGACGCACGTATCGATATCGAGTTAATAGAGACGTCGAAATTTCCCGCCGGAAATTGACTCGGTGGGCTTCGCGGCTCCGCCTGTATAGAAGAAAAACTGAGCTTTCGCATGAACGCGACCAATGCAAGTTCACAAAATAAACCTTGAGCGGAGCTCAACCAATGGGAGACCGGCAGAGACCGGTACTTGACCTAAGGCATAAAACCAGACAAAGAAGGAAAGAGAAGAAGAATAACTGCATCAATCCGTCGATACAAAAATAAAGTTATTATTACAAGTTTCATAACCACCTTCAGTCCTCGTGTATTGTTTATGAATTATGCCATGACCACCGATAAAACCTCGATAATTGGTGACCTCGAAAAGTGTACTTTCTTTCGAAAAACTCGAACCACTCAAGACTCACGACCCTCGCAGCACGAGCCAACAGAGGTTATCCACGAGTATTTACGCCCATCAATGAAAATCGTCGCATATCACAACACAACCCACTGTATCGTGTCCCCTTACATCATCCAGCAAAACCTTTTTTTTCCCTGCAGCAGCAACAGAACTTACGATGAGTGTGTCGCATTCGCCGCGAGACTCAGCAGGCAACCAACAGAACCGGCCCATTACGGAGTCACCAGAAGGCGATCTGCCGGACAGTCGACATCAGAACTTACCCGCTACGGATGCGACAATGGCTGAGTTCAACGACAATCCACTGATCTACGAGGTTGAATTCCCTGAACTACCACCGTTCTGGCAAGCAAATCCAAAATTATGGTTTGTCCGTGTCGAGGCACTGTTTTTTTTGCACAGGATCACTTCCGACGCGGACAAATATTTCGCGATTCTCACAGCTCTAGACTGGCCGGTCGTACGACGAGTATCCGACGTACTGATGAATATTTCAGAACATGGCAAGTACGATGGTTTAAAACAGCAATTAATCGAGAGATTTTCAGATTCTCGGAAGAAACAATCGCCAAATGGTGTCAGCCAGACTGTGTGTTGATGAAACACACGCCTGCAAATGGTCCTTGCGTTTTGTCAGGAAGCGATGGAATCGAGTTGCGCGCAGATAGCCGACATAATTATGGAAGCAGCCATATCGACACTGGTCGTGCCAATCGAGGCAGTCTCAATGCAGCGTATTCCGAGTCGCCCAAAGAGCTAGCAGAACGCATCGGCGAGCTTGAACGAGCCTTCGCTGAACTGACGTCCCTCGTAAAGCAGAAACTCGTCATTTCAGACGATGCCAAACGACCGAAACCACAATCCAGATCTCGGTCAGGACCGAATCGACGATCCAGATCCAACTCGCGAACGAATCACCGATCCAAATCGTGCTCACGCTCCACGAGTCGGGCAAAGGAGGTGCACATCTGTTATTACCATTGACGCTTTGGACTAACCACGAAGAAATGCACTGCATCGTGTGCTTTCAAAGCTCTTACAGATCCCAAAACTAGAGACGTCAGTCGTACTCGTGCTGGTCGACAGTGCCCTTAAAATTCAAGCTTTACATTTATGACAAGACTGGCGGATTGCGTTTCTTCGATGATTCTGGCACGGACGTATATGTAGAGCCACGCAAAACATTGACAGGACTTTCCTTGCTGACCGCAGTAAAATGATAAGCACCACACCACACACAAATCAACACGTATGGCCACAAGCTTCTCCAGATTAACCTTGGAGCTTCGACGTCGCTTCAAGTTGAAATTCGTGACCGTTACTTTCAATTTCCTTGTATTTTTCGACTTACTCATCGACCTGCGACGTTGCCGACTGATCGACCATCAAATCGCTCTCACCTCGCGGGGTGAAATACTGAAAACTTGAAAGTACGACATATGAACCGTGAAATCGGCTTCACAGTACGAGGCGATACTTTGAGAATCTCTGTCTGTTACCTCCGCTACATGTCCTGATAGAGCGAGAAGCTACTCAATTGTGCAACCACATACTGGTGGAAGGCGCAAGGGTAGTCAAGCCCGATGTCTCACAGGAGCCAAACGTAAAGCAGCAGATGACGAGTTGCAGTTAATCGTCGAACGAAAAAATTGCCGTCCCTCTGATAGTTCATGGGCACCTGGTCGAAAAGAAATCTGGTGAGTGGCGACCTTGCGGCAATTACCGTCAGCTAAACGCTATAACGATTCCAGATCATTGTCCAATTGCGCAAATTGTAGATTTCAGCGCAGACCTCCACGGAGAAACCATATTCACGGCGCTAGTCGTCATGCATAAGACAGGAGTCACCACGCCATTCGGATTCTTGCGAATTCCTGATCCACGCCATTCGACCTACAAAACGCAGCTCAAGACTTTCAGCGATTTATCGACGCTGCTCTTCGGCTTCAACCCTTCGCTTATCGCTGCCGCGAACGAAAAGGAAACGAAGAACACTTGCGCAAGGTACTCGAGCGTCTTTCAAACTACGGTCTAGCCGTAAACTCGGCGAAACGCGTGTTCGGTTAACCGGAAGTCGACTACATGGCATAAATGATCTAGCGTCGGGTCACGAGATCACCGCCTGCGGGGATGCAGACAATTGTCGACTATAAATAAACCGCAAACAATCGCCGAACTTCGTAGGTTTCTTGGAGTTGATAAACTTGTATAGGAGATTCGTGCAGTCGGAAGCGCAAGTGCAAACGCCACTGAACGATTTCCTCAGGCTCCAAGAGAAACGACGAGAGACCATTCCCATGAATCCCGGAGATGGAACAAGCGTTCGAACAGGGCAGACAGAAACTCGCAAGTGCGGTGGCTCTCGCGCACCCGATCGACAACGCGAATCTATTGCTCTTGAGCGACGTTTCGGAGACAGCGATTGGCGCTACATTGTCGAACTGCAACAGATTCTGCAATTCGGTAGTTGAACTTCAACAATTGGCCACCGACGATTAAGCCAAAAATTACCGACGATTAGGGAACAATTTATTGCGACGATTCGACGGATGATAATTCGGCCGTACGTACCGTCCGAGCTACAGCAATCGATTTTTATTAAAGCGATGCGGAACCGCCACGTGCCGGGCAATAAAAAAATTTGTGTGTCCTAGGATGAAGAAAAATATCCTATAATGGGCGAGGGAATCTATCTCATGTTTGCGCGTCAAAATACAGCGACACACGAGAAACGCCCCGGGAAATACAACATGACGAAGGTTCAAATACACCCTCACAGTCATTGGTTGATTTGTGAGATGGCCCGAGGTTCTGCTGATCAAAGACATAATCGCTGACACTGTAGCGACGGTGTTTTACACCAAATGAATAGCTCGTTTCAGGTCGCCGCTCACACTCACCACCGATCAAGGCTCATAATTCAAAGCAGCTTTATTTAAGGCTCTAATGAATCGTGGGTTCGCAAATGACGCGAAGCTCACCGTATCATCCGGCGGCGAACGGACTTATTGAGCGTTGCCATCGTTCACTCAAAGCCGCGCTTATGTGCCATGGGCGGCAAGAGTGGGTCGAGTCTCCGGACATGTTATAAGGAAGACCTGAAAGCGCCGGCAGCGGAGTTAGTCTACAGTGCTGCTCTCAAGGACCGGGTGCTATGAGATTTTTTCACCGCCAAAGAGGTTCCAACCAAGCCACAGATATTCATGCAGAAGTTTCCGGAGCACACGTGGAACACACCACAACAAATAAAAGCACTTTTTTTCTCACGAACACGTGCTCGCACGTACTCCTGCGGGACGATGTAGTTCGCAAGCCGTTGGAACCACCTGATCTTGGAGCCTTCGAGGTGACGAAACGGATCAGCGAAATATTATTTATCGTCAAAGTTAACGGTGTTGAAAAAAAAACATATCGACAGAGAAACTGATTATTATAAATGCAGCTTATTATAAATGAAGAAGCTGGCGATGCAACCGTCCAAACAATCGTCCAGAGAAATTGTTCAAGTGCCAAGTTTGCAGAGAATTTAAAGACTTGCAGCGGCAAAAAGAAGACTGATTTATTCGAAACTCTTTCACTAGGTGGGAGGATTGTGAGGGCTCCGAGTCGGAAACACAAGCTGCATCCACAAGGCGCGACGAACCCAGAACGCGCGCGCAACCGACTCGCTCATAAAGGATAGACGGAAAGTTACCGCCCTAGCTGTGGCGGGAGTATTATTAGTAAGTAAGTTTTCGAGAAAGTTGGCCGATAGTCGCGTCGAGAGTATAATTGTACCAACCCGTCGATACTAAAAATAAAATTGTTACCAGTTTGATAACCACCTTTTGTCGTCGTATATTATTTATCGATGATCAGCGGCAAAAACTCCATACTTTCGACCGAATTTAGCTTTTGTCAAATAGCTTTAAACAGCAAGTGTGCGAATGAACATAAACCGCAAAACACTTCATTTTTCGTGTAAGCGTTCAATCCTACCAAATGCGAGATAATTCTTCTCCGTACAACGGTCAGGAATATGTCCACACAGCAAAGAATCGGCCCTCATACTCCCATCAATGCATTTGGCGTCACGTGTTGTACTGACCGCGAGTCCCATTCCCACATGAACAAGTCATCTGCGTTTATAATATTTGGTCATTTTCTGTCCTACTTATTCTACCATCTATTGTATCTATTGTACCTAGCCTGAAGAAATGAACTTTGTGAAAAAAAAGATCGATCATCAAAGCATCGCGAGGTCATATTCGACTTTGTGCCATTTTCTTCTCTTCGTTTTTTTTTTCGTCACTTTCGGTTTCAACAATTTTAGTTTTCGACCAAAAGTGACGTTATACCGGAAATACGTCACGGCCAGTTTCAAAATCACATTTTTCGAGCGGAAGTGACGTCATACCTGAAATACGTCACTTCCGGTTTGGAAGTCTAATTTTTTGGTCGGAAGTGACGTCATACCTGAAATACGTCACTTCCGGTTTGAAAATCTCGTTTCTCGACCGGAAATGACGCCATATCTGAAATACGTCACTTCCGGTTTGAAAATTTCGTTTCTCGACCGGAAATGACGTCATACCTGAAATACGTCACTACTAGTTTTAAAATCTTAATTTTCGACCGGAAATACGTCACATCCGGTCCCGATTTACCACATGACAAAATACATAATGTGCAAAGGGTAGAAATCTCTGAGATTCGCGAGCACACGAACGTGTGTGTAGCTGGAATTTTTCTAGGTAGGCCCTCGACACCGACGCTCTCCTCCATTTTTTTTTGTCGGTATCTCTCTCTATCTAGCGGAATTGTAGCGGTCGCGATGAAAGAGTAGCCACTTGTATTTTGAGGTTGTAGTCCCTTGCGTTCATTAGCGGCATAAGTTTACTCTCCCTCTCTTGTCGCGTCGAGGACTATGAGAGCTGCCAGCAGCAGAAGCAGCAGAGAACCGTATAGCAGAAACTCGGTGGTTAGGCGACCGTTCGTAACCACGTTCGCATACAGCGATGTGGGATGTCCTTCTATCTCCATCTCTCTGTTTCTCTCATCGAGTTCCCTGCTGAAACGTTCCTACGCGAATCCACGACTTTTTCTCGCTTTCGACCCCTTTCCATTCCTCATCCCTTTACTCGTAGGTGCATACACACGCAGCAAAGAACCGCCCTTTATAAAACTCGTCCACTTCTGTGTCCACATCCGAGCTGGTGAAACGAAGAGAGAAAAAAAAAGTAGAAAGGACGAACGAATTACAAAGATGGATGAAAGCGAGATGGAAAAAAGATGAGAATCTCGAGTTCGGCAAAGGCAGAAGAAAATTAAAAAATTTCCATACAAATTACTTGATATGTCTGCATTAGTCACATCGATTTTTCTCAAAGTTGCTAACAGTCTGCTTTCGATTTAATGATACTTTTCGTTTTCCTAGAAGAAGACTTAAAAGAAAACAAAAACTCTCATCTCTTTTTGCCCAAACATCTACGTAGCACACATCAGAGCAGTACGGGACTTTGACGGAGACTTCCGGTACGATCGTAACGGAAGTGTAATATGTTTTTCGAAAGCGGATACCTTAGGCGCGAGTGGACAAATCCTAGTAGTCAAGGTCGTCGGAACAACGCATTTCTACAATAAGCTTATCGAGAAATGAAAAAGTTGAGTCCGCTAAGGCTTTTCCATAGGCCAAAACAAGACATCGTCAGAAGATGAGGAAGCGCCGAAGGGACGTTTCTCGTATAATGGCGGCCTCGTAAAGTGACGGTAGGACAGTGCCGCCGTATCAACAGCAGCCGAGGGGGTGATGTATATATAGAGAGAGAGAGAGTGTGAGAGCTCCGTTGGGTGTCAGGGGTTTGCTGGCTGCTGCGTATGACGTCACGAGGCCGAGAGTTGCCCGGGCAACGGGTACGGGTGCGGTGCTGGGACGCTGAGCGTCGCCACCGACGCCGTACCGTAAAAATCAATTTGGTCTTTGGCTAGGGTACGTTCGCGTTGCGTTGCTCGCGCGCGTCTCCCGTTTCTGTTTCGTACTCACGCTCGACTGGGGCTGGCTACCTAACGGCTGGCCACGCCGAGGAAAACCTCGAGCGACAACGAGTCGAGAATTCTCCCTCGAACTTCCCCTCCCCGCCCCTCTCTTTGGGTCGAACCAGCGCAAGCACGTTTTTCTCAAAGCGAGACAGACGTATGATGTATAAAGCTAAGTAGGTGCGATGGGAACATCAGCATGGCACAACTGTATGGGGGTTAGAATGAGGGAGAGAGAAAGAGCGACGGAGCAGGAGTGGGAGATCGAACCGGGAGAGAGAGAGAGAGAGTGGCGCGGAGGATAGAAATCCCCGGCTCCCGAGAGCCCCCACCGTAAGGTAACGCCAGTCGCGAGTGACCGACTCATCGAGCGGGTTGACTCGTACGCTTGACTCCGTCGAAACACCGCCGCCGTCGCCGACTTAAAACATTTTTATCGTGATTGTAATATTGCAATAATTATAAAACGAGGAGAAGCCGACGACGACGACGAGGACGTCGAAGTCGACCGAAGCGAGAGGAACGGAACGTTCTGTTGTTATTTCTTTATTATTTTTGCTTGTACTCTGCTGCTCTCGTTAAAGGCACGCGTTGCGAGACGCGTCGCGATAAAAATAAAAAATAAATAAATAAAAAGAATCCTCGTACCGATATCCAGCGGGTCTCTTGCCTTTCGAGAGACCGCCTTCGTTTGTTCCCGTTTTGTCTCTGCTTCAGGGATCATGATGCGTGTAGTGTAGCTGACTAGCGTAGTTGATTTATTTTCCTATTAGAAAAACGTACCGAATACATTGGGAAAAACATACGAATCGTAACACGAGCGATAACGCTCCGTCACCCGTTCGATATTCTCTGCCTTTCGCCGTAAATTTTCACCCCCGATCCGTCTCTCCCTCTCCCAACACACAGACACCGTTCCCACCGCCATCGTCATCTTCGTCTCGAGACTCGGTCCGCGTTATCCGGGGAAAAACGCCGGGAGGGGGAGGGGAAAGAAAAGCTCGCTCGCCGGCTCCCCCACGAGCCATCCGACGGACTACTCGCGAGCTGTTTCAGACGAGACTCACAGTCTCCTCTATCTCGACGCGAACCCAATATATATATATGTATATATAGAGCACAGAGAGACACGCGTTTCGCGTTGGAACGTGTTCGACTCGCAGCGTTACTCGACCAATCAGCTGCGTGCATTAGGTATAGTCGGCGCAGCTCGGGAGCTTCAGTGCGTGCGGACTACTCGAGCAAGTAACCGACAGTGCGCGTCGCGGGCGTCGAGCGAGCGAGGACGAACAAGTGTCGAAAAGAAAAGGAAAAAAAACAAAAGCGGATTGTACGGGAATAATTGTTCGTACGAGACGCACACGCACATATTATTGTCAGACAGGTCATGTTTTTTTTGTCGTGTGAAGTTATCAGTGGTGAAGAGATCGCCCGAGTGAATCACCAAGCGACGCTGCAAACAAACGGTTGAACAGAAAAATAGAAAAAGCGTTACAAAAAAAAAAGAAATAAAAAAGAATGGCCGTGCGGATTCGAATGGCAGAGGGAATGTAGCGAATGAGAAAACAAGAAGTTTTGACGAGTTCTCGTGAAAGAGAGATACAAAAAAAAGAAGAGCGAGAGCGTAACCGGCCACTTGCTGGCGAGAAGAAAAATCTTCGCGAAACATTGAATTCCGCACAAGGCCCAAGGGCGGCGGGGAAGAGCCGGAGGTGCTCTCGCCCGCGGTGGGCAGTCGAGCTAATTCCGGCGTGGCGGTTGTGTGTGCGTGTGCGACAGTCGGGAAGACAAAGCGGACCAATCGGACGGATGGATGAACGGATAGACGGAAGGATAGATAGCTAGCTTAGGAAATTTGAGCGTCGTCGTTGAGCATTTAAAAAAAAGTGGCAACATCATGCTGTCGGCGAAGCACGACGTGCCAGGATCGACGAGTCTCGACGCCGGTTCGATGATAATTACGAGGAGAGGAACGAACCGTCGAACGACGCTCTCGACGGCGCGGCTCGCAGTCGTTCGTCTTTCGAGCTAAAGCTAGCCTCGAAAAGAAACAAACAAAAAAACGCAATTAGTGAAAAACTTAAATATCGGTCGTAAAGAAAAACAAAAAGAAAAAAAATGTTCGATAATCACTTAGGATTTTTATAGCGAAGAGAAGAAAGTAAAGAAGAAGAAGAGAGCGTTAAGAGGGGAGACGAAAACAGGTAGAAAGTGAAGAAAGTTAATCGCCAGATTATCGGCTGCGTCGTAGGTTCGCGCGTGAGGAGAGTTCGTGCGACGGTTGGGAAGCAGGGGGGGGGGGAGAGCGGAGAAGGTAAGGGCCCGTTCGCGCGTCTCTGTATCGACGATGCCGAGGTACGACGGCAGTTTGCCAAAACGCGATTGGCCGTCGTTGGCGCCGCGTGTGCGGTCCTCACGTTCGCGCGAGGCCTCCGCGAGGTCGTGAACGTGAGCGCCCGATCAAAAGAGCAAGAGCAACAAAACAAAAGAAAAAGGAAGTTCGAATATAAAACATTGAATTTTAATTAAATCGAAGAATAAAAAAGTCCGCGAAGAGGAGGGGGTATCGGGTTGCGATTGCCGGAGGGATGCCGACGAACTATGAGCCGAGCGTCCTCAGCATACCGAGCAAAGGCCGTCGTCGACGACGCCGGCATAATCGCGCCAATTCCACGGACAGTAGAAAAGCCCCCGGTATAGTCGGACGCCAGTCCGTTCGCGGGCCGCCGGATTATTACATACGTGTCTCGTAAAAGATTGCAAAAAACCAAAGTAAAATAAAGAGAGCCGATCCTAAAGAAAAAGCGTCGTGAAGCATCGCCTTTAGTCGACTATCAGCGTCCGAACTTCCGGATGTACGCGATAAAGGGTTCGGCGATGCGGAGGATTATCCGGGGAGTCTCCGACTGCAGCAGCAACGCTTTTGGGCACCGAGGCGTCAGCTAAGATCGAAGGGAGAGGAGAGATCGAGGCGCGGGACTCTCGAGGGGGAATTGGTCGAGGCTCAGTTGGTTCCCGGAGGATGAGGCGAGAGTTATGAAGTCGAGGGATCGCGGAGGAGAATCGGCGGTCCGTTAGAGGAGCCTCGGGCAGGCGAGGCTGCTTTGCAGCGAGGATTTCCTTGAAGATTTTTAAAAGAATTATTATAAATATAAAAACCCGGTGTTCCACGCCGGAAGTATAAACTGGAGTCATCGCCGGTGAGATCCGGCGCGGCTGCACCTTAAAGTTTGTATCCTCGAGGAAGTGAAAGCAGCGAATCGTCGTCGAGGGAAAGATGGCCTCCGTAGCAGCGTGGTTACCGTTTGCCCGGGCGGCAGCGATCGGTTGGGTGCCGATAGCGACCCATCCGTTGCCACCGCCGCCCATACCGAAGGATCGTCGCAAGGCCGACGACGAGAAACTCCTCATAAACGTCAGCGGTCGACGCTTCGAGACCTGGCGAAATACCCTGGAGAAATATCCCGACACGCTGCTCGGCTCGAACGAGCGCGAATTCTTCTACGACGAGGACAGCAAGGAGTATTTCTTCGATCGGGATCCCGACATATTTCGTCACATACTCAATTACTATAGGACCGGGAAGCTTCATTATCCGAAGCACGAGTGTCTGACGAGCTACGACGAGGAACTCGCCTTCTTCGGTATACTGCCCGATGTAATAGGCGACTGTTGTTACGAGGATTACAGAGACAGAAAACGAGAGAACGCCGAGAGACTCATGGACGACAAGCTGAGCGAGAACGGCGATCAAAATTTGCCCCACCTCACCGACATCAGGCAGAAGATGTGGCGAGCTTTTCAAAACCCTCACATCTCCACCGCGGCTCTTGTTTTTTATTACGTGACCGGCTTTTTCATTGCCGTTAGCGTACTGGCGAACGTGGTGGAGACTGTGCCGTGCGGCAATCGTCCCGGACGAGCTGGAACTCTTTCGTGCGGCGAACGTTACAAGATCGTATTTTTCTGCCTCGACACAGCATGCGTCATGATATTTACGGCTGAGTATCTCTTAAGGTTGTACGCGGCCCCCAGCAGGTGCAAGTTCGCCAGATCCGTCATGTCGATAATCGACGTGGTAGCCATATTGCCCTACTACATTGGCCTGGGCATCACCGACAATGACGACGTCTCCGGCGCCTTCGTCACCCTCAGGGTATTCCGCGTCTTCCGTATATTCAAATTCTCACGACACTCCCAGGGTCTACGCATACTCGGTTACACACTCAAATCGTGCGCGTCCGAACTCGGCTTTCTCGTGTTCTCGCTCGCTATGGCTATTATTATTTTCGCTACTGTTATGTTCTACGCTGAGAAAAACGTCGACGGTACGAACTTCACATCGATACCTGCAGCCTTCTGGTACACGATCGTCACGATGACCACTCTGGGGTGAGCGCGCCAAGCATACTTTACTATCTTCACTCGTTTTTGTTTTTTTATTGTAATTCTACCGTTTGGACAATTTTTGGTACGTTCTGCGCATGGCTCGGCAGTTCGTAAATTATAATCTTGTGTGTTTCGAGGGGACTCGAGGAGGTGCGAATATCGGTACCTCCAATTCGCTGGGCTATAGTGACTATAGAACACTATAGAGCGGCATTCTTTTTGGTGAATGAAAGACACAAAGTCGTTTGGAATAATGTCAACGTTTTAGCGGGTCGTACCTCCTTAATCTCCGGGTACAGCTCGATGTACGAATAGTAGGTTAGAGCGGGGCAAAATGGGGCAACGGGGCAAAACGGGGTTTTAAGCAAAACGTAATTTTCCAATAATTTTTGGATGCCCGAATTCGCCATATCGGATACATCAGGCTTTTATGCCCAGTTTTGCCACCTTGTCCAATCCAAAATTGATTGGAAAATTTAGTTTTGCCCAAAAACCCCGATTTGCCCCGTTGCCCCATTTTGCCCCGCTCTCCCCTATATTGTGCTACAAGTGAGGGGAGCGCGGGATTTTCGCCGAGTGTGAAGTTTACTGCTTGAGCGAAGCGAGGGCAGAAACAACACGAGGTGAAAATTCGCTCTCTGTCGTGTAGCGTACGATACACTTTTTTCCGACTTCGTTAAAATAACTACATACGATACACTTTTTTTCGACTTCGTTAAAATAACTACATACGATACACTATTTTCCGATAAAAAATAATCACATTTCTTGCGTCGCGATATCGTCATATACGCCAATCACCATTACTTATCCGGGAGTAATGAAACAGCACTGCGCATGCGCGTAGGTTAATAATGATCGTTGGTCAGTGATAGACGCGCGTAGGTTAATAATGAACATTTGTCAGTGATGGACGATTTTCCACCCGTGTTGCAAGCAAGGAATGTGGTTATATTAACGAAGTCGGGAAAAAACTTATTTTGTTGTTGTTGACAAGAGAGAAGAATTTTTTCATCCCAGCGAACTGCTGGGATGAAACAATGTTTGCCGTTGAATATGTAGACTAAAGTTCGGAGTATCTTGGGTATAACATTGCCTCAATATTTGCATAATGTTACACAGGAGAGCTTGGGTGATGATAATATTTAGCCACGATGATGAGATCTAATTTCGCCAAGTATCTCTCCTGCTTCAGTTACCTACCTTAAGTTCACGTCGCATTTATAATCTCTTCAAACAATAATAATACAATATACCACCGAGTGAAGCCGATTCAGTGAGTTTCGATGGTTTAAGGTAGCAACTGCGTGGCACACTAGTCAAATGGGTGCTAGAATTTTACAATTGCTTAAAATGCTACGCATTTATTGACACTACAGGAGGTTGACTTGTGTTATTGCGCGGGTTCTGAACCAAGAGAAATTTTAATCACGATAGTCTTGCAAGAACAACTGGCAAATGCAAATTTCCATGATAGTACGATTTGTTGGGATTTTTCACAGTAGAATCTGTATTTTTTTACTGATTGTAATGTACGACGGCTCATTTTGTTTCTGAAACTTTGCTCTACAAACTCACCAAGTCAATTGTTTGTAGGTTTGACTGTTTGACAAATGCGGGCCATTGTTTATCCGATGTATTTTTCCCCCGTAAACAAACTGCTGTCATCGTTGAACGGAGAAAACTTAAAAAAAAAATATACCTGGTGAATACGGAGAGCAACGTTTGAGGAACAAAATGAGACGTGGTACATTACAAATGGTTGAAAAATAAGGATTCTTTGATAAAACTGAACGAAAATATATCGTCATGAAAATTTGCATTTATCAGTTTACGTATTTACAAAAACATCGTTATCAATAGTTTCCTTTATTGAAGACCCATGTAGTAATGCAAATCGACTTCCGTTATTATTAATAAATGCACAACATTTTTGGATAAATAATTGCGAAAATGTAGCACTCCTTTGACGAGTGTTCCATGCAGTAGCCTTTTTCTTTGTAAGTCACAGTAGCGCCTAAAGGTAGGAATAGAGGTGTGACTTATAAAGGGTTAAAGTCGGAGCACCGAAAGGCCATTTTTATACACGTTCGACAGATATATTTTTTTAACCTCCAAGCCATCGACATACGGATCCACTTCCTGTCTGATCGAACTTCAATAAATATTGAAAAAGTTCTGACTAAAAAAAAAAAATAGATTGAGCCAGCATTTACTGCTCAATTTGGTTCTGTAAAGTTGAACGGGAGTTATAAAGCATATACCTACGGATATGCGAGGCAGACGATTAATCGTAATATCAGATGCGTCTAATAATGACCGTGGAATATTATGATTCACGAGTTTGCGTCTGTCCAGGTCGTCATAGCGCGTCCCAAGCGTGCACCTCTTCCGCGCGTCAAAACCCGCTCTGTGGAACATAAATAACGCGATCGGACCACCGAATATGTCCTCGCAGCGTGTACGAGCTGCAATGCAGAGCACTTTGTCAACACTGTAACACGTGTTCGGCACGGGATTTAACAGCCCACTCACTACACCGCCGACACACGCTTCAGTTTTGCGTGCACCGCCCAAATAGCAAATCTTTTTTCACCTCCCCTCGTCCCGGGATTACCTCTTCGCCAGATTCTATTTTTTTCTACTCGTCGAATCGACTATTTATATTTCCGGCGTCGAAAAAAATTGTGAAAAATCAATATATATGTATTTTTGAAAATAAAATTAGAAATCCGAATTACGGATACGAAATACGCTAAGAAAAAAAGTTGTTGGATTAACCAAAAGTCGCGGCGAAATACGTTCAAAGCTATTATTTGTTTGATACAAATAAAGCATTGTTTTGTTAAACAATTGTTTGCTTAAGTTTATTCAAAATTTGTCGATTGAAACAAACATATTTGTTGTACCAACAAAATACACCTTTGAACGTATGTTACCGCGCATTTGTTTAATCCAACCATTTATTTTTCTCAGTGTAGTCATTTGCGATACAAGTGCGGTAAAGCGAACATTACACGCAGGGTGTGAAGTGCGATCCACTACGCAGGCTTCGTACAATATTCGCTACACTGCGTTAGTGTCGTGTAATATTCTTTGCAACGAATGCAGAAGAAGTGCGATCCGTGCCTGCTGATTGTGGCGCTGAACAAAGGCGTACGGCGCATCCGCCGTACTTTACGCACGCTTAAGCGTGTGTAAAGTAAGGTCGGACCGATATGCGCATGCGTGGGGTATTTATAGTACACTTGGCTGTAACGCGCCACTTTCGCCACTCTCGGCAGGCACGAAAGGTAGAACTTCTCATGCATGAGTTACAAAAACTAAATTAAATTTGGAGGAAATAATTTTTTGGAGCAGAATTCAAGATCGAACTTGTGACTCAAGAATTCCAGTCTGAGAAAGCGGGGGCCGTTAATCTCGGTGGCTGTCAGAGTCCGCCAGCTCGTGTAACAACCACCCACATGTTTATCTCTCTCCCGACTATTTTTACGCGTCGAATCTATGTCAATGATATTTTCGTTTCGCATTCGCACGGACAGCTGACAATCACGACTGCACCTCTTCTATCGCCCCCCTCTATCTTTTTCTCGTATCGCTCGTAGCCGCCGTTGAGTAGCCGTGTTACTATTTTCTACGGAAATAGTTACGTGTCCCGAGGTCGCGCTATTCTGAAAATCGATATAGTAGGTCTCGAATCTAACTTTTCCCATTCCCACGACCGGTTTATCATCATTCACAAGCCCGGCATGAACGATCGTTAAAATGCCACGGAAAAAATCTTAACAGCCAACTTTATTCTTCAATAAAATGACTTTTATATTCGCTGTATTTTCATCAGCAAATTCTGCGCAGAGTATCGGACTCTTCATCCGTAGGTTCTTGCACTACAGAAAAAAAGGAATAATGTTTTCACGAACAATGTTAGAGCGTCTCGTACACGGATCTATGGAGCGTTGTAAAATGTTTATTACACTCGATGCGAAAATTGCAGTTTTACGCACGCTTGGCGTGCACAAAACCCCCATTTTCACACCTCGTGAAGTTAAATTTTGTACGATACTTGCGCGAAATGCTTTTTCTCAACTCGTGTGATTGCAGCAGTCGTCAGAAAAAGTTTTATCACGCTAGTATCGTAATTTACTATTATTACACGTGCTTGTGTTTTCGATAAATCTTCCGGTGAATTTTGTTGAATTTTTCTCGGTTCCCTTTTTCGTCGAACATGTCATTACTTTTCGCTGTACACTGAGAAAAAGAAATCAAGCAAATGCGCGGATAAGGGAAATACGTTCAAAGGTGTATTTTATTGGGACAATAAATATGTTTGTTTCAATCGACAAACTTTGAATAAATTGCAGCAAATAATCGTTTAACAAAACAATGCTTTATTTGTATCAAACAAATAACAGCTTTGAAGGTTTTTCACCGCGACTTTTGGTTAATCCAACCAATTATTTTTCTCAGTGTACTTTCGATAAATGTTCTCTCGAGGACTCGTTCAATTTTTTTCATCCGCTCCTCGAACTTATTAATTTTCACTTTAAAAAACGTGTTGGGTCGGTGCAACACATTGCCTCGATGTTCGAGAGAGTATTTTTTTTATTTCGGCCAGTTCTTCGCTGTATCCTCGTGTGCTCGAGAGTGTCCGGTCAGGGCGGGCTTGGGAGTAAACAGACGAGAGCGAGGGCCGTCGGAGCTCTTTCGTTGGGTGTCGGCGGCTTGCTCAGTCCGCGTCGGTCACTCTCTTCGTTCAAACTTTAATCGCAGGATCAACAGGTGCTGTGTGCGAGTGCTTCGAACAGCTCGTGTGCAGTACTCTGTCGCTCTCGTTCACCTGGCCTGTTTCTCTCCATTTTTCGTCCGAGTACTTCTTCGCCCGACGTAGAAGAATCGTTGCCCGGCTGAGATCGCGAGTAGCGATCCAGACACAGCTGATTGGCAGTCGGGAAATTTTTGCACCGGAAGAGAGCTCGCGGTTCGTGCGAGGCGTCGAAATGCTCGGCGAGAAAACTCGTCATGGAACTCGAGTCAAGAACAACCCTATCATCGACGATAATGTCGATGCATGTGTTATATAATTTTATTTCACTCGGTGCGTAAAATGCGGTTTTACGCACGCTTCGCGTGCGTACAACCTCATTTTCACACCTTGTGAAATAAAATTTCGTACGATACTCGTGCATAAAACGTTTTCTGAACTCGTGTGATTGCAACACTCGCCTTCGGCTCGTGCTGCAAACTCACACTCGTCAGAAAAAGTTTTATCGCACTAGTATCGTAATGTACTATTTTTTCCCGACTGCGCTAAAATAACCACATTTCTTGCGTGCAATACGGGCGGAAAGTAGCCTATTTTTGACCGATGATCATTACTAACCTGTGCGCATGCGCCGTACAGTTTCGTTACTCCCTAGGGAGTAATAGTGCTCATTACTCCCTCTGTAAGCTCTATTACTCCCGGGGAGTAATGTTCATTGGCGAATATCACGATTTTGCGACCCAAGAAATGTGGTTATTTTAACGAAGTCGGGGAAAAAAATATCGTATGCGACAAGGGAGGAAGTGCATTTTCACCGCGTGTGAATTTCTCAAACTTCACACTCGGTGAAAACACGCACTTTCCTCCTTTGTGGCACAATATACTATTATATCACTCGGTGCGAAAATGGTGCGAAGCGAGGTGCGAAGTGTGGTACGAGTACGACAAAAGAAAACAAAGAATGCGTAGTGCATTAAAATCACTCAATTCGATTTTGTCACTCGACGAATCTATCGTAGCTCTGTTTGTAAATTGGTTCCGATTTGTGTGGCAATAAATTCTCGATGACACTTTTCGCTTTCATTTATTGTACTATTATTAGTTCGATTTCGTCCTTGGGCTCGATGATGCGTCGGGATGGAAATGAGGACACGCGGTCACATTGTCGACTCGTCAGACGGCGCATGGGTACGGCTGTAAACGCTCGAGTCGTGACAGTGTGCGTAAAGTACGAGAAGCGTGCGTAAAGTAAAATCGGCCCGATGTGCCCATGCGCCCGGTATTTATAGTACACTTGGTTGTAAAGCGCCGCTTACGACACTCTCGGCAGGCACGAAAACTGGCACTTCTCATGCATGAGTTATATAATAGTGCATTACGATACTAGTGCGATAAAACTTTTTCTGACGAGTGTGAGTTTGCAGCACGAGCCGAAGGCGAGTGTTGCAATCACACGAGTTAAGAAAACGTTTATCGCACGAGTATCGTACGAAATTTTATTTCACAAGGTGCGAAAGAGGAGTTTTACGCGCGCGAAGCGTTCGTAAAACTGCACTTTACGCACTGAGTGAAATAAAGTACTTTACGCATGCACTTACGCACGCTCCAATGTGCGTAAAGTTCGGCACATGCGCAGTAGGCCTTGCTGTACAGCGCCACAATCAGCGGGCACTGAGTAACACTTCTCCTGCATTCGTTGCAAAAAATATGTAACTCTGGCGTCTTTACTCATTTTTTTTAAAACAGTTTAAAATGAAAAAACAAGTTGGTACTGCATACATTTTTGAAGTCGACGATATAAATTATAGTACTTCACAAACGACCTTCGATAATGGTCATGTCGAAGTCATTTTTTTTTATCTATCCTCACCTTTACCTAGGATATAAATTTTCGCTTCGTTCCGCCGTAAATAGTGTACAACAAACAGGGTACGTTATACCTTGGCTCGTATTATGTTTCGTGCGAGTGCTTCGAACAACTCGTGTACAGTAGTCTCCCGCTCTCGTTCACCTGCCCCGCTTCTTCGCCCACCGTAGAAGAATCGTTTACTGGTTGACATCGCCAGTAGCGATTCAAGCGCAGCTGATCGGCAGTCGGTAAATTTTCGTACCGGAACAGAGCACTCGCGCGAAGCGTCGAAATGCTCGGCGACAAAACTCGTCATCGGGCGGCCAATTTCTTTTCGACACCTGACGCATTTCGCGTCAACCGTCGATCGAGACCCCATCCTACTATTCCCTATTCCTATTCGCCATTTCGCGTCATCAAACTCGAGTCAGAAACAACAACATTCACGACAATTTCGACGCAAATCCTGTATACTTTTTACTGTACAATTTTTCCTGTTTTTCTTTTAAAACAGTTAAAAATTTAACTCAACTATAATCGATCTTTTTCTTTAAAACGGTTTAAAATTTAATTCTACCATTTTTGCCTCTTGGACTTTAGAACGGTTTAAAAAGAACAAAAAAAAAAGACATTGTATCTACGATATACACTTTTGACGTCGGCGATATAAATTGTTTTCCGTGACAAAGGACCTTCAATGAAGGTTATGTCGAAGCATTTTTTTAAATTTATTTACCCTCTGATTTATATAGGATAGAAATGTTCGCTTCGTTCAGCTGGTTCTCTTGTAGGTGGCTCTACCGTGAATAGCGTACAATAACGACGTTATGTTATACCCTGAACGAATTTTTTTTTCGACACGTGACGCAATTTGCGTCAACCTTCGATCGAGACACTATCCTACTATCCCCTATTCGCCCTATCGCGTCATGGAACGCGAGTCAGAAACAAACCTCTCATAGACGAGAATATCGATGCATATTCTGTAGTCTTTCAACTCCACAGTTTTTTTTCACGCTTTTTCTTTGAAACAGGTTACAATGAACGGGAAAAAAAATTGTTACTGCGATATACATTTTGAAAGTCAACGATATTAATTATTTTTCTCGATAAACAAGCTTCGATAAAGGTCATGGCGAACCAATTTATTTTTATTTTTTTTATTTATCCTCTGATTTATATAGAATATAAATATAGGATAGAAATTATATATTTATCTTTTCTTTATATAGGATAGAAATTTTCGCTGCGTTATGTTGGTTCTTTTGTCGGTGCCTTCGCCATAAATTGTTAGCAATAACCACGATACGTAATACCACGGCTCGTATTGTACGTCGTGCGAGAGCTTCGAAGAGCTCGTGTAAAGTACTCTGTTACTTTCGTTCACCTGTCTTGTTTCTCTACATTGTCCATGGTTTCCAGCGGTCCTTGAAGTCTCTGAACTGTCCTTGAATTTTGCCTGTCCTTGAAAAAGTCCTGGAATGTCCTTGAATTTGGTATTTCCTCGCAGATTTGAGCTTGTTTCAAAATGTATATTACTAGCGAAGATCCTTAAAAAAAAAAATGTGTATCCAAGTTTCGTGCAAAGCTAGTAGTTTTTTTGCTGAACCAATTCCAACGTAAAGGAAAACGGTTATCGAACTAAATGTTGCGTACATCTCGCGCGACATGCATATTTTCATTTGTTTTACATATATGTCACAACACAACCTGGAAATGTCCTGGAAATGTCCTGGAAATGTCCTGGAAATGTCCTGGAAATATCGTGGAAATGTCCTGGAAATGTCCTGGAAATATCCTGGAAATGTCCTGGAATGTCCTTGAATTTCGTACGGACTTTTAACAGAACACCATGTTTTCGTCCGTGTACTTTTCCGCCTGTCGTAGAGGAATCATTGCCCAGTTGACATTGCGAATAGCGATGCAGGCACAGCTGATCGGCAGTCACTAAATTTTCCTCCCGGAAAAGAGCACTCGCCCGAGGCGTCCAAATGCTCGTCGAGAAAATTCGCCACCGGCCAATTTGCTTTCGACACGTGACGCAATATGCGTCAACCTTCGCACTATCGCGTCATAAAACTCGAGTGAGGAACAACCATCGACGAGAATTTCGGTGCATATCCGCAAAAGAGTAAAACAAACCGCAGAGTTAAAAGAATATATCTTTTAACTCTGTCGTTTTTTTAACACTTTTTCTTTAAAACATTTTAAAATTAAGAAAAAAAAATATTACTGCGATATAAATTTATGAAGTCGACGACATAAATTATTTTCCTCCACAAACAACCTTCGATAAAGGTTATGCCAAAGGAATTTTCTTTTCTTTTTTTATTTACCCTCCGATTTATATAGGATAGAAATTTTCGCTTCGTTCAGTCGGTTCTCTTGTCGGTGGCTCCGCCGTAAATAGTGTACAACAATCACGGTACGTTATACCCTGGCTCGTATTATACGTCGTGTCGGGCAACCCTTGTACGGTTATTATTTTACACAGAGTGTGTACGTTACTGGATTAATAGTATAAAGGACGAGTACGTGCGCACGTTGGCTTTGCATCGCACCGGTGCTAAAAATAGTTCGGGGCCATGCGGAACGGTGTCCGCGAGGGGTGGTGAGCGAGTGAAAGAGAGCACGGCGGCGAGAAGAGGGGAGGGGAGGGGAGCGGGCCGCTTGAGAATGGGCGGTAATGCAAATTATGGGGTAGAGAAAATGCTGGAGAGATTTGCGTCCATCTCCACCTCTGTGTTCCTTCACCGTGACGCGAAGGGAAGATAGCAGAGCAAAGTTCCCAAAATTACTTTTACTGTACGCAAAAATTAAGCGTTTCACTGCATTTTATTATACACAAAAATTAAGTGTTTTTACTGTATTTGACTATACACAAAAATTAACTGTTTTACTATACACCAAAATTAAGCGTTTGACTTCATTTTGCTATGCACCAAAATTAAGCGTTTTACTTTATTTTGCTATACACGAAAATTAAGCGTTTTACTGTATTTTATTGTACACAAAAATGAAGTGTTTTACTATATTTTATTGTACACAAAAATGAAGTGTTTTACTATATTTTACTATACACAAAAGTTAAGTGTTTTTACTATATCTAACTATACATCAAAATTAAAGTGTCTATTAAACCTCATGAGCGTATAATGTTCGTGTCTAGGAAAAATTATTTTGGGGATTTCACGGAGTATGCGTGCTATGTCCGCCGTGAGTAGTCACCTAGGCAGGACATTCCTCGGACCAAGCTGCATTCGCGTATTCGTAGCTGTTCAGTACACGTGTACCGTATGAACTATGCTTCCGCAACGTCTCGTGTAATATAGTACGGCGGAACGTAAATCGTGAGCATTTCTATCCTCGGTAACGTATTGGAATGCGTTGTACACTGGATAGCCCACTAGATAATTCTAGGGGGCAGACAGGCGCGGTGTGGATTTAGGTACTCTATTAGACAGATATATAGCGCAAGGTGTATTACGGACGACTCGAGGCCATACGTATTTATACGTCCGGGTGGACAGCCGGCTAGGTGAAGTGTACTTCGCTCTGTCCACTGTGTTCGCTGGTCTGCGGGGTGTCCCCACCATTACTGACACCACCGTAAACGACGCCCGAGAGTCGCACACCTCGGCATTGCGGTCACTCGGGTGACCCCAAAGACTACTCGCCGCCACGTTTCTCGACCTTGCTCGATCTTCTTTTTGTTATCGACACTATCGTTTATACACAAACTTTTCGTAAAGACGACTTTTGATTCGTACCGTTTGCTGCACGGTGTCTTGAAATCCACGATGTCCAGGAATTTCGCTGCCCTTCAAAAGTCTTTGAATTTTCCTTCGCCCTTGAAAAGTCCTTGAATTTTGCTTGGTCTTGAAAAGTCCTTGACTTTTACTCGTTCTTGAAAAGTCCTTGAATTTTGCTTGTCTTTGAAAAGTCCTTCAATTTTATTTCCAACCTACGTTACACGATCCAGTTTTCTGCTTTAGTTGGCCACTTGTTCCCTCATTCCCTCTTCTCGATCGTACATCTCTGCCCTTTTCCATGGCGCTTGTAGAGGGGGCAAAATCCCGGGAGTCTCGCACACCTTTATTTTATTTCATGTTGCTGTTATTGGTATTTTATGTTTACCTGTATTTTTCATTTCGTTGTTGTTGTTATCTTTTATTTAATATTCCTCGTTTTCCACATGTCCGCAATTATTATGTTTACTATATTTTCGTCATACCCTTTTTATTAGAATTGGGATGATCAATTTCTGTATGTATGTGTCTAGAGAACCCTCGGTCCTACCGTACAATAAACCACATCATTGATTCATTCATTAATTCATCTTCCTTTCTCGATCATACATCTCGACCGCTTTTCCATAGCTAATTTCGGCAGTGCTTCGTTTCTACAGATTTCAACTGAACACAGACCCAACTCGACACAGGCAACTGTACACGAGAAAAATCGACACATCATCAACTCGCCACAGCAAAACTCGACTCATTGCCAATTCGACACAGTAGAGTTTAATTCATCGCGAATTCAACACAGCAAAACTCGACACATTCCCGACTGGACACGTCAAAACTCGACTCGTTATCAACTCGACACGGTAAAACCCGACGCGTCACCATCTCGACACAATAAAATTCAACACATTATTAACTGAACACGACAAGACTTGACATATCACCAACTCGACACGGACAAATTCGACACATGAATAACTCGATACAACAAAACTCGACACATCACCAACTCGACACGACCAAACTTGACACATCACCAACTCGACCCTACAAAACTTGATACATTATCAACTGGACACGACACAAATTGATATATCGCCAACACGACACACCAAACCCCAACACACCACCGACTCGACATAGCAAAACTCTACGCACCACCGGCTCGACACAGCAAAACTCTACACAGACCCAACTGGACACATCAAAACTCTACACAGACCCAACTCGACACGCAAAACTCTACACAGACCCAACTCGACACGGCAAAACTCTACACAGACCCAACTCGACACAGACCCGACTAGACGCAGACGGGACGTTTGGTAAACGAGCTTTGGCGCAACTGAACACGGACCCAACTGGCCTCGCGCCATATTTGATCGATAGGATAAAGAAGAATAAATACCGACCGTTCCAACTTTTATCACAATCGAGACTAAAAAATTGATTCATTGTAGAGTGAACGACGTTCACACTTAGATGGCGTTAGTCGACAATTATCTCTCTTAAAGTTGAAATAAAACGGCGGGCGACGCCGCGTGTACGGGTCTGCGGCTCCAGTTAATGAATATTTTAAGGCGGCATCACACATATATTCCCAACCACTAGTTTAATTCAAACAAAAATTCAAAACGTCGTGATACGCCAAAAATTTGAAAAAAGTGAACCGTATTAAAGATTTCAAGACCTTTGACATTGCATAATAATAATGTGAAAAATTAAGAAATTTATTTAATACGAAAAAATTAAAGGGTTTCTGATTTAAAAAAAACAATATAAAGTACTTTGTTAATAACTTTTTCACATTATTATTATGCAATGTCAAAGGTCTTGAAATCTTTAATACGGTTCACTTTTTTCAAATTTTTGGCGTATCACGACGTTTTGAATTTTTGTTTGAATTAAACTAGTGGTTGGGAATATATGTGTGATGCCGCCTTAAAATATTCATTAACTGGAGCCGCAGACCCGTACACGCGGCGTCGCCCGCCGTTTTATTTCAACTTTAAGAGAGATAATTGTCGACTAACGCCATCTAAGTGTGAACGTCGTTCACTCTACAATGAATCAATTTTTTAGTCTCGATTGTGATAAAAGTTGGAACGGTCGGTATTTATTCTTCTTTATCCTATCGATCAAATATGGCGCGAGGCCAGTTGGGTCCGTGTTCAGTTGCGCCAAAGCTCGTTTACCAAACGTCCCGTCTGCGTCTAGTCGGGTCTGTGTCGAGTTGGGTCTGTGTAGAGTTTTGCCGTGTCGAGTTGGGTCTGTGTAGAGTTTTGCGTGTCGAGTTGGGTCTGTGTAGAGTTTTGCGTGTCGAGTTGGGTCTGTGTAGAGTTCTGCCGGACGAGTTGGGTCTGTGTAGAGTTTTGCCGTGTCGAGTTGGGTCTGTGTAGAGTTTTGTCATGTCGAGTTGGGTCTGTGTAGAGTTTTGCCATGTCGAGTTGGGTCTGTGTAGAGTTTTGCTGTGTCGAGTCGGTGGTGTGGCGAGTTTCGTCGTATCGAGTTGGCGGTATATCAATTTTTATCGTGTGCAGTTGGTAATGTGTTAAATTTTACTGTGTCGAGATGTTGATGTGTCAAGTCTTGTCGTGTTCAGTTAATAATGTGTTGAATTTTATTGTGTCGAGATGGTGATGCGTCGGGTTTTACCGTGTCGAGTTGATAACGAGTCGAGTTTTGACGTGTCCAGTCGGGAATGTGTCGAGTTTTGCTGTGTTGAATTCGCGATGAATTAAACTCTACTGTGTCGAATTGGAAATGAGTCGAGTTTTGCTGTGGCAAGTTGATGATGTGTCGATTTTTCTCGTGTACAGTTGCCTGTGTCGAGTTGGGTCTGTGTTCAGTTGAAATCTGTAGAAACGAAGCACTGCCGCTAATTTCTTGACCTTGCATGATATTCTTTTTTCGCCACTATCATTTACACTCAAACTTTTCATCAGGACGAGATTCGTATCGTTAACGTGGCGTCTTGAAATCCTCGAAGTCCTTGAATTGCGTTTGTCCTTGAGGAATCCTTGAATTTAATTTCCAACCTTCACTACACAACATGCTCCAGTTTTCTTAATTTAATTAGCCACTTGTTCCCTCGTCCCCTCTTGTCGATCGTACATCTCTCCCCTTTTCCGTGGCGCTCCTTCGCGGGGCAAAATGGTCAAATTTATTAGATGTGACCATTTTGGCCCCGTGCTTCTGCCGAAGTGTACGAGCTCCTCGTCGGCATTAGGACGTTGCTCATTTTTCCGGTAAAGTACATAGACCATCGTTAAATACCCTCGGTACATAGCGGTATATTCCGCGGCTGGATGTGGCTGCGTCGGTGTTGGCCCGGAATTCTCGTAGCTCTTGCAAACCCCCCGAGGGGTACAGCGCGGCAACCCACTTGCGAATCCTGTACGGCGCCCACTCCGCAGGATCGGAGCCTCGTTGCTAAGGTCGAAGTTCGTCCTTTGTACCAGGGAATTTAATTGGTTACCCAGACTAGCTGACCACTGCTATAATCCAGGGAACTCAAGCACTGATGCACCCGGAGAGTTTCCCGCGGCACTGGAGCGGATCTCTACGGCATCAATTTGCCGCCGTGCGCCATCGAACTTTTGGCGAAAATTGTAATACCGCACATAACGTACACGTGTATCGCAGTCTCTTGAGAAAAAAGTTCGTTGCGCCAACGTCACAGCTTTTTGCGAAACAAAAAAGCCTCACGAGTCTCTCGCCACTCTCTCGACTCTTTCCTGGCGCGCTTCGACGTAACGACTTCATTTAGCACGGCGAAACTTTTCGAGCGCGGCGATGGTTTAATGCGAGTTTGCGGGCGGCGAAAAAGGGGGGGGGGGCGCTGGGAAGGTTGGGTGGGGTGCGAAGAGCTATAGGGTCGCAGCCGGAGCAGGAGTGAAGACCTATTAAAAGATGCAGTATTCTGGCGCATTAAAGAAAAATTGGAAAATAAAAATGGGGACGATAGTTTGCACGGAGTTCCAAAGTGGCACCGATATCGATAGCGGGAGGTCAGGATGAACAGACAGAGTTCAGGAGTTAGATAGATAGATAGATTTATTGTACGGCAGGACCAGAGGTCCTCTAGGCACATATGCAGCGTAAATTATTAAGCATCATGGATGCAACAAAAGGCAAAGCGCATACCCATAAGCTCAAAGAAACCCGTAACAGACTCATAACAGGATAAAATGAAATAGTACAAAACAGAATGGAATGATATACTCATACTCATGCTCATACTCATGCTCATGCTCATGCTCATGCTCATACTCATACTCATGCTCATACTCATGCTCATACTCATACTCATACTCATACTCATACTCATACTCATACTCATACTCATACTCATACGGATACTCATACTCATACTCATACTCATACTCATACTCATACTCATACTCATACTCACACTCATACTCATACTCATACTCATACTCGAGTTAATGATGCTGCACGGCTAATGCAGCATTTATGTGCATGTGTCGGGGAAGCATATACAAAAATTGATCAGTTGAGCGATTCAGTGAGTCTTATCGATTTTGGGAATATATTTAAACTAATCGCGGTGGTCCATATTCATCCCTATTATCCTGTATGCCTGTATAGTGTAATCGTGTACGAATATAGCAGGCGAGAGATGCAATAACGATAGGACCTCGTGAAAATGGTTGAATGGACGCGAGTGCCGAGCGACAATGCGAACTTCCGGTTCATCGCGAATTGCAGCTATTCGAGGCGTCCTGATTAACCCGACGTTCATGAGCGCACGGCAACAGCGTTTGATTCCGACACACTGCGGTCGTACACAAAACGAGCTCTCACACCTCTCTTTTGTCTTTCGAGAGATTCGTGACATTTTTATTTATTTTGCTTCCTCATAGAGGAAACTATGTTTTCGTATTTTTTTTTAATCGAGTTCTTTTGTCGGCGCATTTAAAATAGCCTAAAACGTCGAGAAATGCGATTTTTACCTGGTGTCCGGATGTATGTGTGTGCGTGTTGAGACGGATTTGCATGGTTTAAAACGACTTAAGATAGCCAGTTGAAATTTGGTGCACTACTAGAGTGATTACATCTCTTCCCTCGGTGTAATTTTAATGAAGTTTGAGGCCCGGTTCGATATTAGGCGATTTTGAAATTTTTGAAAAAAGGTCATGGTAGCTCTGCCTTGCGTACATTTTGAGTTATCGTCCTAAAATGGCATAGAAATATAATACTATGATCAAAGACCTTTGGTACTGAATTTTGCAGAAATGTGTCAAAGCGATCAGATTTGATGAATTTTTTTTTTATAACTAAAAATTAATTAATTATTTCGAGTAAACACGGAGGAATCGAGCTGAAATTTGACATGGGGACGGACTATACAATATTTCAAATGCAATGTGGCGAAAATTGATCTAACCGTTTAAATGTTATGGGTATTTTAAAGTTTTGAATTTTTTGAAAAATATTTTTTTTTATCAAATATCACACCAAGGGTGAAATGCGTTACAGTTTCGTAATCAGCGATAAATATGAAGAGTAGATAAAAAAAAACATTGCCTCAAAACGACGAAATCCGTAATTTTCAAATTGCAATATTCCACAAAAAATGTTTGCGGTAAATTTAACGTTTTAATTTAACGAGCTGTAGAAATTTGTTTATATTATGAAAAAAAGATGCAAAGCGATTAGCACCCACCTTCCTCATTTATTACAATTTGTGCGCATAGCTTCCCCCATGAGGAAGCCAAAATCGATCTACGAACTTTCTCATACGGATAGCTATGCACAAAATTGTAATAAACGAGGAAGCCACGTGCAAATTTTTCTTAACTACGAGGAAACAAGGAAGAAAGAAAAAGCCAAACTATAAAATTCAAGCCCCAGCCAAGTTTCGTTCTTCGACTGTGCACGGGCGGGTGCGAAGCTAGGAGGTACGACACACTCTCGACACGTCGAGAGGGTCGCGAACTTCCGGTTCCTGGCGTCTCGCCAGTCACGAACCGTGGGGGTTTTCCCTCCGACCTCTCGCCGCTCTGTTGCTGGCTCTGCCATGATGATTCGACCACAGATACAGCCCCTATTATCCTCCCACCGAGACCATTTCACACTTTAGATCATAATCAAGAGAGGCGCTCGCCCCACCGAGCCAACAAATTTGGGATAGAAAAAGAATGAATTAAATATAGAATTTTCGAGCAAAACAAATAAGGTAACGCAATCCTTGAACTCTCGACCGGAAAATTTGGCCCCCCAATAGAAAATGCCCGGAATCGGCCGAATTTACGGACGATCGCGCTGATCCACTCGCGCCGGAGTGCGGGCGTCGAGTTTCGGCTGAATGTATGTAACGCGCTGTGCATTTGCGCGGGTAATCTCGCGATAATTGCGGACCTGGAGGGAAGCCCGCTCGATCAATCTAGCCGTGCGCGATGCATTTAGGCAGCATGCACGGATACACATAGACGCTGATAAATCGAGAGTCAATTAATCCGAGTGGCTTCTATGCCAAACGCATCCACGGGATTTCAAACGGGATTATATATATATATATATATATATATTTGAATCTATTGTGTCCGCGTATGCCCTACTGGGTTTCTCGAACCAACCCGAGAACGTGTGAAAATAAAATTGTCAACAAAAATTTGTAGACGATTCTCGAAACATAATTTCTGCGAAAATTGATTTTTCGAAGCTGTGAAACCGAATTATAAATATTACCGAATTATAAACCCTAGCGCAAGCGGGTTCGTAAAAACGACCCCGCCTGCCCTGCGCTAGGGTTTCCCCTAAACGGGATTATATATTTTATTATATTCACAATTCGGTTTCACAGTTTCGAAAAATCAATTTCGTAGAAATAATGCTTCGAGAATGGTCTACAAATTTTTGTTGAGAATTTTATTTTCGCACGTTGTCGGGTTGGTTCGAGAAACCTTCGAGTCTGAGCTTTGTGAGGGAGAACCGAAATAGTTGGAACTTAACGCAAAAGGGCAGAGGACAGTCCACGTGGACCGAAGGCACTATCGCTCGTCGATACGAACGCTCGACGCTGTTGGAGCTTCAAATTTGTGCAGTGACCTCATTATAACCAGCCATCCGTTCCGTTGTCTCCTTTCGCTCTCTGTCCAGAACCCTTTTGCTTCGCCCACTAAAAAAAAATTAAAAATAAAATTCTAATTCCTCTCAGCAGTGGTTGCCCGTGCGCGATATTTCATCCGGGTATGTTCGTGAATTTTTAACGAGCTCGAAAATTTGACAGCGCGCAAAAGCAGCGGGCATCGGAGCGTCGTCGGCTCTTGTCGACTCGTAACTGTTCGTCAGAGTCCGAAAGGGTTGGCGTGCATGCGCGCTCGCTCGGTCTCGCTGGGTCGCCCCTTTTCATATTTTTTTTGTTTTGTTTTTTTCGTTAGTACCGTCCTTTCGTTACACTGTCCTGCATACAGAGTGCCTGCACGTTACCGTGCAGAGTGCGATCGTTGTAAATACGAGCCGGTGAATTGCGAGGTTTATTTTATTTCACTTTTTTTTAACCGTTTCCGAACGGGAGCGAGAGAGGCGGAGATAAATTTTCGCGTTCGCTCGGTATATGTCCAGAGCGGAAGTAAATCGGATTCAGGGCTTTCAGTGAATGAATGGAAAATGTTCCTACTCCAGCGGAGATTTCATCGTTCGCTCGATCGAGCGTTACGATTTTACGCGTTCCGGTATTTATGGACAAGTGTAATTTCTTCAAAAATTACACCCGTGCCTATAAGGCATAATACGTCGGAATTTTCGATTAAGAGTTCAACGTCCACTAAGTCGAGGACAAAGAAAAGACCGTCAATCGATGCCACCTAACACCGTTCAAGGCTTCAGACGAGCCGGCGGCTCGGTATCGAGCTTCGGGAAACGAACTTTCAATAAGTTAAATATTCTCGTCAACTAGCGATCTTGCACTCGCGATTTTGCACGCGATTTCCCCACTATCGATTTTCCACTATCAATTTTCCACTATCAATTTTCCACTATCAATTTTCCACTATCAATTTTCCACTATCAATTTTCCACTATCAATTTTCCACTATCAATTTTCCACTATCAATTTTCCACTATCAATTTTCCACTATCAATTTTCCACTATCAATTTTCCACTATCAATTTTCCACTATCAATTTTCCACTATCAATTTTCCACTATCAATTTTCCACTATCAATTTTCCACTATCAATTCTCCACTATCAATTCTCCACTATCAATTCTCCACTATCAATTCTCCACTATCAATTCTCCACTATCAATTCTCCACTATCAATTCTCCACTATCAATTCTCCACTATCAATTCTCCACTATCAATTCTCCACTATCAATTCTCCACTATCAATTTTCCACTATCAATTCTCCACTATCAATTTTCTACTATCAATTTACCCTAGCTGTTCCCCCTATCGATTTACCCTAGCTGTTCCCCCTAGATATTTCCCCTAGCTATTTTCCCCTGGCTGTTTCCCTCTAGCTATTTTCCCCTGGCTGTTTCCCCCTAGCTATTTTCCCCTGGCTGTTTCCCCCTAGCTATCTCCCCTAGCTATTGCCCCGGACTATTTCCCCTAGCTCTTTTCCACTAGCGATTTTGAATACAAACGTTTGTTTTTATCACTCCCGCGCATAAGGCTTAATGCGTTGGAATATTCGATTCCGAGTTCAACGTCCACTAAACCGGGGCCGAAGAAAGGACCGTCAATCGATGCCACCTAACACCGTTCAAGGCTTCAGACGAGCCGGTGGCTCGATATCGAGCTTCGGGAAACGAACTTTTAATAAGTTAAACGTCCTCGTTAACTATCGATTTTGCGTCTCTAATATAGTATCGCACACGTGTGCGTGACGTCTGCCTCTGTGGCGAATAAACGAGGCCATTCCGTCGTACGGAGTCTCCCATTTGTTTTTTCTCCCTTTTACGCCAGCCCAGCCGACTCGGCATCGGCTATGAAATTTCCTCCATTTTCCTGCCGCGCGCCTTTCATCAGCAGAAAAGCTGAATCAACCTTCTTCCCGAGCTTACTTCTTTCCTCGATACAATCTTTCTTTCCCACCCTCTCGAACACCGGTTCTTCTCTTAGCCTCGGCTGTGAAACATCTTTCGTATTCTCACTCGCGTCGTAAAGTAGAGATCGAATTGCACAGAGACGCTCGGCGATTTGACTGGTAGGTCGAGTCTTATCCCTTGGATACAAGCTCACATTTTTCTCCCTCGCGTAAATTCCAAGTGTACATTTTTATTTTATTTTTTCCCCAAGGTCGAAAGGTCTTTGTATTCTCTCGAGAGAATACACGCGCTCCTATCCTACCTCTGTCGTGCTCGCGGTCGAAGGTTTCGAGGCTGTAGCTATTTATAGTGGCTATCATTATTTTATTGCCTTACCAGCTGCGCATGTTCGGTCCGCCGGTATTCATCGAATTTATTTATCTTTCACCATCACTACACGGCAAAGGATGCACAATGAACATCCAACAAATATTTCTTGCCAACAAAAGTCGGACATTTTTTTCTTGTTAATTTAACATTTTTTTTTTTAGTGGAAAATATGGCTCGTTACCGTGTATCTTCTGTATCTATCTTTCGCTCACTCGTATTCGTAACGTTGTAGCTGTTTGACCTTGACCGACCTGCCCCCTGCACTGGGTCGTGTTTGCCGAGAACGTTGCTCTCTATCAGTTACCGTGATCACTGGACATTTTTTTTCTGCCGCACCAAACAGACTACGAATTTACCGTAGAAACGATCCATTGTTCGAGCTGTTTGTATTATGTCCTTTTTTTTTTAGACCTCGTCGTCGAGGGACTGGGCGACTGCTCTGGAATTTCGGGTTATCGCGTCTCGTGTAATACCGGATGACTGGTTCGGTGAGAATTTATCACCGAGAATACACGAATCGATTTACCGTTACTCGCGCTGGCCACCGAGTCTGGAATGCCGATTATTTGGCTGGCTGTGTGTGTGTGTTTTTTTTTTTTTTTTTTTTTTTTTTTTTTTTTTTTTTTACATGCGACGCAATCGACCAAAGCAGTGCACGAAAAGCTTACTTTCGGGGCACGATCCGTTAAAGCAGTACTGATAACAAAAAAACATCGAATTTTTGTTTCCGGCAATTGGATCGACTCAATTTCGATAGAGTTGGTCGAACCGTGTTTTCGGGAATGAAATTCGTGTAGCGGGCAGTGCGACATCCGTTGTAGGGCCGGCGCTATTCGTTATCGCGATTACCAACCGGGGATTCGGATTTTAACTAATCGCGCTAAATCCACTGCTCTGGGAGCTTTTGTTTGGTCGAATAACAACTCTACGGCAGTACATTTCGATTCCGGTGCGGATATTCTACGTACCGATTTTTTAATTTTTTAATTTTTTTATTTTTTTAACTTTCCATTCACTTTTGATGATGATATTTTGTGTCAAGAGGGGAAAGGGGGAAAGGGGGAATTGGCTATTTCGGACCAAAGACCTGTTTTTATTTATTTCCAGCTATAAAACAATGTGTAAATCGAAATTTTCACAAAGGTTCCTCATTTAATCTACTTTCGTGGACAAAGCTTCCAAAAATCGTGGACCAAAAATAAATATAATAGTCCCTATGTGTGCAACTTTTCAGCCCGATAGCTGAAAAATTGTAAGAGCTAGCGTGCGCACAGAGTTTTTTTAGCAAAATTCAAAAGCGCGAAAAATTTTAATGCCTGAAACATTTGCCTAAATAAGGTTCTTGAGGCTGTCACCGATGAGAAAATGTTTTTTATTGCTGTGCTGCGGCTGTGGAACGACCTGACAACCGCACAAAATCGATATGGACTTTGGATCAAACATGACGTTAGGAAGTTCGCATCCGCGTGCGTGCAGGATATCCGTCCACAACAACAGACGAAAGTATACACATAGACAAAATGGAAAATAATAACTCACAGAAGACTCACACTGATAAAACAATACGGTTGAATCAACTAAATTTCGAGCAGGGACGTTCATCTAAATATTTTGTTGGTACAGCTAAAAAATTGGTTGGTTCAGCAATTTGTTGGACGACTTCACCAAAATATTTTTGAGTCATTACAATATTTTGTTCGACCAACTAAATATTTGAACGTCCCTGCCCGAATCTTAGTTGATTCAACTGTACTTTTTTATCAGTGTAGACAGAAAACAACACGGGGGACGCAGAGTCAAATTACAACACATAAAACGCTCACAAGAAGAGGTAGGCGCTGAGTAACTAAAAGCCGTATCTAAACATTCTAACCCTAACTTCCACAATAATCTAACTCTCCAACACAAGAAATGCATGCAACAAAGACTAAACAGAATAATGATGAGAAACAATGAGAAAAGGTAATTTATGCATGTATAAATTATCATATACATGTAATTATGTACACGTAAGTCAGAAACAGAGAAATAGGTAGCTATGAATAATAATAATGAAATTCCAAACAATGCATGTAATAATAATAATAATGTAATTATAGAATAAATGAACAAAGTTCTGAAGAGGGAACTGACGAGGGTCGAAAGGAAAGGAGTCTCTTCAATAAAAAAAAACCGGAAGAAGAGAAACACCCAAGATTGAAAACATTTGCCTAAATTCGTCGAAGCGACATCTTGACCCTCTGAAATAGTGCAAAGTCGTTGAAGGCCGGGTTTTACCTGAAGGAAAGATGTGAGGTGCAAAATTCACAGGAGTTTCTCGGAGACCGATGAGGACGTCCCGATGTGTTTTTTATCTCGAGTAGTAAAGCTATCAGAGCGTTGGCCAGTCGCATTGTATATCATACAGGACCCGTGCTATAGCGGAGTGTACACGTCGAAGCCTCGGTGGCGTGTTCGTGTGCCGTATATCACAAGACAGTTTTATTGGTTACGTGATAAGATGACACGAGAGCGGCGCCTTCAGACCCAGCAGTGGGCCCACGTGCCTGCTGTTTTCGTAAACTATGCTCGGGGGTGGGGGTGGATTTTACCCTACTCTGGCGTGCCAGAACTCTCTTAGCCCCGAAGGAACTTTCAAAGGACTCGGGTTACGTATTTATTTTGGCTCGGCGAATGGAAGTTCCGGGGTCGAATATGTATATAATATTAGACGAGATAACTTAGAGCGCCGAAAGTGCGAGACCTTCGCAAATTCGATTTCGCATTTTGGTCAAAGGTGAAGATCGTAGAGGAGACACGTAACAAAGTATGATCGTGGAAAAGTCGTACGTTTCTTGCTGGCTCGTTGTCGCACCTCGGTCTCGAAAGGAACCTCGAATAAACTCTTTGAGATATTTTTTTTTTTTTCAGCCGAAAGCGGCTTGGCTGTCGAAGGGTTAAAGAGCAATACAAAATCGATTTAGGGTAGGGTTATCGGGTCCAAACGAGAAGATCGATGTGTAGGTTCGATCGGATCGTTGCCCGATTAATCGGTTCCGGTATAGATTGTGTTCGAAACGATCGATCTATTATTTTTTACAACCAGAAAAAAAATTATTTGGCGGCCACCGTTTATTTGGCTTAAGTAAAATATTTATTTGATTTAAATAAATAGTAGTAGAAGTAAATGTATTTATTGACATTGGTGTTTACAATGATGGTGGTGGGACATTTACGAACGATATGCAATACATATAATGTCAATGGGCCATCGATCTAGGTCCTTCAGCCCATTAAATAAATATTTATTTACATTAAGTAAATTTTAAGTAATTTATTTTAAGTAAAATATTTATTTGATTTAAATAAATATTTATTTAATTTAAGTATGAAATAAATATTAATTTTAATCAAATAAATATTTTACTTAAGGTGGTACTAGCGCAATGACTGGCGCCGCCTAAGTTTGAGAGGAATAAAAGAGAATTACAAACACTTCTCGATCGGATAAAAATCTGAAAAAAATCAAGCATATGGAAGATGCTGATAAGATTGTTCGTCCATAATAATGATCGCAAAATGTCATTCGTTTCCTTTATGTTAAAATTTGCCTAAAATCGTAATTTTCAAGTATTAGATAAAATTCTGAAAAAATTCATACGTATTCAGAAAAATTTACAAATCATTTTCGTAATAAGAAAAAATTTGGTTACCGGGTAATTTGTTGCACCATTTTTTTTTCAGTATTTTGTTATGAACACTCTGAAATTATTATTATGCACAAACAATCTTTTCAGCACCTTTTATATGCTAGAATTTTTTCAGATTTTTTTCTCATCGAGAAGTGTTTGTAATCTTTGTCTTTTTTCTCTCGAACTTAGGCGGCGTCATTCATTGTGCTAGTACTACCTTAAACCAAATAAACGGTGGCCGTCGGATAAATTATTTTTCGTATGGCATGATCATAGAGGAGACACGTAACAAAGTATGATTGTGGAAAAGTCGTACATTTCTGGCCGGCTCGTCGTCGTATCTCGGTCCCAAAAGGGCGCGTCCTCGAATTAACCCTTTGCGAGAATGTTTTTATTTTTATAATTTTTTTCAGCCAAGAAGCCGCTTGGCTGGCGAAGGGTTAAGCTAAAATTCAAAATCGATTTGACCATCTGATCGTTGTTTTCTGCGTCGAAAAAAAAACTAAATATTGCTAGGCAAAGATAGTAAAATTTACGACAGACATTTTCCTGACGGGAAATATCGTATTTTATAGTTCTCGTAAACATAGTGGTAAATACAATTATGGCGTATTCAATTTTCCACGTTTATACGAGAACGATAAAGTGCTGAATTTCCTAAGGGAAATGTAGCGTACGGTATATAATACGTCGTAAAATTCACTCGACGAAAAATATCTTCGAGACAGATATGTTTGGAATGCTAGACATTTAACCATTTTTTATTCTTCTATTTTTCTTCTTTTTCGGGTTTTTTTTAACGTTTTGCATGGAAAAGTATGTCGGGTGTACGAGGGAGTGACTGGTGCGTCGAGTTTCCCCTTTTGTCGGTTGATCTTACAATTCTTTCGGGATTTTTCCGTCGTAGCTCCGATATTTCTTTTCTCTTGTTTGCTGTACCGCGAGAAGGCCACTGTCTCCGGCTCAGCAGCCGCCAGCAGCAAGTCTCTGTATCGATCTGTTTGGCCGGGCCGTAAAGGCACTTTTGGGCGGGGCAATATACGCCGTACCCGAAAATTTCTCTCACTTCTTCTCCTCACCCACGACTTCGTTCCACTTTCCGTTCCACGGCCGGAGGGCCCTCGAGATCGCAACATGTTGAGAGAAAGTCGGAAAAAAATTTTACACAAATTATGAACAACAACTCGGGCAAGAAAACGTCAAGAGAAAAATAAATTATTAAAAAGTCCCTCATTACATCCAAAAACAGGAGAAAATATTTCACACTCAAAGTGTGAAATATTTACTTGTTTTTTCTTTCTATAAAAATTTCAAAGATTTATTATGTTAATAAACGAATGTAAAAGGGATTTTTCCCGTCTATAAATACATAAATAAATAAAATTGAGGTATAAAACTGGTACTAGGTCTTGCAAAAGTCAGAAAAAATTTGGCACAAATTATGAACTACGGCTTGGGCAAGAGAAGGCGGGGACAAAAATGTATGATTAAAAAGTCGCCCGTTACACCCCAAAGTAGGAGGAAATTGCGGCGTGACTCTGATACTGGATCCTGCAAAAGTCAGACAAAAATGTACACGAATTATGAAAAACGACTCGGACGAGAGAACGCGAACAGGAAAATGTATGACTAAAAAGTCGCTCGTGACATCCCAAAGCAGGAGGAAATTGCGGTATGAAACTGGCACTAGGTCCTGCAAAAGTCAGACAAAAATTTACACAAATTATGAACAACGACTCGGGCAAGAAAACGCGAAGCGAAAAATAAACTGTTAAAAAGTTCCTCATTATACTCCAAAAACGGGAGGAAATTATGACCCTGAAGATATCTGCATGAGACAAAATTTCATCAAGTTATAACGGCTGTATTTTGCATCGCACAAACTTTGTTCGAGGAAGTTCACTTGGAGAATAAAATTCTATAAGTGAACAATTATTCATTCCTCCTAAAGCCGTGCACTAATGGAGACTTGCCAAAGATGAAGTTTGATGTCATGTGGATATCTTCAGGATCATAGGAAATTGAGGTATGAAACTGGTTCTAGACCTGGTAATGTCAGTACAGTAATTTACGATACTAGTGCGATAAAACTTTTTCTGACGAGTGTGATTTTGCAATCACACGCGTTCAGAAAAAGTTAATCGCACGAGTATCGTACCAAATTTGACTTCACGAAGTGTGAAAAGGGGAATTTTTGTGACGCGAAGCGTGCGTAAAACTGACATTTTCGCACCGAGTAATAAAATAATTTTACACAAATCGTGGACAACGACTCTGGCAAGGAACCGCGTAGGGAAAAATAAAATATTAAAAAGTCCCTCTTTACACCCCAACAAGGGACGAAATTGGAGTATAAAAGTGATTTTAAGGCCTGCCAAACTATAAACGCCAGTCCCGACAATCTCACTTCCCCCTTTCATACTTACCTTCAGAGTGTGCGAGGAAGAGGAAAGTTATAACGAGACGATGAATAGATCATTTTTCTCTTCGCGCCGGAAGCTACAAAGCAGTTATTTTTTATGTCTCTATTTGACAAGATCCAAAATGGATGGTGTCTAAATTTAAAAACAAGTCTTGGGCCAAAGTTTGGAAAAAATGTGAACAAATTGTCCAACATCACAACATCTCGGAGGCTGTCATAAAAATTTTGTAATTCTTTATTTGGGCGTTTGAAAGACACACCACTTTATCAAGATCGTGTGTTTCAAAGCCTTAAACTGCTGCAACCCCCTTTATTTTACCGTCCCACTTTAAAAGGTGTTTAAAAAAAAAAAAGAATATTGCAGCACCTCGGGATACAACGGCCGTACTCGTATTACAAAAGCCGGGAACATATGTCTCTGGAGTTTGGCCTCACTGGGTCGGTAAAGCTCATAGGAGGGCTGTTGGAGCTCCGGTAACAGCCCGAAGCGCCCGAACACTTGTGCAAGAAAAACCACTCGTGTACCGGCTTCTCCCACACGAAGTTCGCATTTATCGCATCGCGAAACACACCATCCTCATGTGCAAACTGGCTACTGGCGCTTTTAAGATTCGCCTTCGAAGTTTCCCCGAAGATACTTTACCCAGTCTTCGCGCCGCCAGAAAGTGTCCGAACTTCGTTCCGGAAAACTGAAATTACTGTAGACGTTTCTCGGTCGGACTATCCCGAATAAAATTTACCGGAAGGAAAATAAATGAAAAATCCAATGTGAGACGAGCGATTCTCGAAGTCCCAGGAAAAACATTACATACAACTCTCCGAAAGATTTAGACATTTACATTTTTACATTGATACTTTCACATTCTGACATCTTTGCATACCTTTGAGACAAAATTCACTTTACAGTTAACTTTTTTTTTCTTTCTTTTTTAAAAATAAATAACTTCTACATAGTCGACCGCAATATGTTCGATGTTGCTGATTCTGACCGAACTATGTGCACGGCTCTCGGTCGGACTATCCCGAATAAAATTTACCGAAAGGAAAATAAATGAAAAATCCAATGTGAGACGAGCGATTCTCGAAGTCCCAAGAAAAACATTACATACAACTCTCCGAAAGATTTAGACATTTACATTTTTACATTGATACTTTCACATTCTGACATCTTTGCATACCTTTGAGACAAAATTCACTTTACAGTTAACTTTTTTTTTCTTTCTTTTTTAAAAATAAATAACTTCTACATAGTCGACCGCAATATGTTCGATGTTGCTGATTCCGCCCGGCTGTCCGTCGGACTATCCCGAATGAAATTTACCGGAAGGAAAATAAATGAAAAATCCAATGTGAAACGAGCGATTCTCGAAGTCCCAAGAAAAACATTATATCGCACCTTTAGAACAATAGTGTAACAACTTATATGGTAATCCCATAAGAAATGTTACACTGTTGTTCTAGGGGTGCGATATACAATTCTCAGAAAGATTTAGACATTTCCATTTTAACATTTATACTTTCACATTCTGACATCGTTGCATACCTTTGAGACAAAATTCACTTTACAATTAACGTTTTTTTCTTTTTAAACAATAAATAACTTCTACATGGTCGACCGCAATATGTTCGATGTTGCTGATTCCGACCGAGCTATGTGCACGGCTCTCGGTCGGACTATCCCGAATAAAATTTGCCGAAAGGAAAATAAATGAAAAATCCAATGTGAGAAAATCCAATGTGAGACAAGCGATTCTCTAAGTCCCAAGAACAACATTATATCGCACCCTTAGAACAATAGTGTAACAACTTATATGGTAATCTCATAAGAGATGTTACACTGTTGTTCTAGGGCTGCGATATAGGGTAAAAGTGGTGAATATAGCCCACCTCGATTAACACGTAAATCAATGATATATGGACCGGGCCATATTCCCCACTTTTACCCTACAATTCTCAGAAAGATTTAGACATTTACATTTTAACATTTATACTTTCACATTCTGACATCTTTGCATATCTTTGAGGCAAAATTCACTTTACAATTAACGTTTTTTTGTCTTTTTAACAAATAAATAACTTCTACATAGTCGACCGCAATATGTTCGATGTTGTTGATTCCGACCGAGCTATGTGCACGGCTCTCGTTCGGTATCTTCGTGTTCTCCTCGGCGGCCCTATCCGTTTTATCGTCGATTTACGTACTTTCTCTCGTGCTGCAAGCCGGACTGAAGCTTCTCGGTCCTCACCCGACGAGACCTCTTGGCGTCACTCCAAAATTTCGTATCCGCGAGACCGGAAGCGGACGTTGAGTGGAGCTCGCGGGTTCGGGAATCCTCTAGAGGCATCTCTCTCTCTCTCTCTCTCTCTCTCTCTCTCTCTCTCTCTCTCTCTGTGTTATGCCTCGTCGTCGCGTGGCCAGCTTGACCAAAAAGTATCTCGAAAAAATTTGTATTCCGCTCGTTTCTACGTTGTTTCACTCTGCCTTTTCCCGAAGCTTTTTCTTTGGTCTAGAGTAAAAAAAAAAAAAAATTGTATATACGTTTTAACTGGGCCGTGTAGAAACGTTAATCTATATTCCGAAAGTTTCTGTCCTGGAAACCGATAGAGGTGACCGTGGGGTCGTACGTGCCAGCAAATTGGTCCACCTGACCTAACGAGAATACACCGTTATTAAACCCTTTGAAGGGCATAAGCTTAGATACGACGAAGCAAGACAGTCAAGTCGAATTTCTGAGTTTTAGCTGATCTGCAAAGATTTTCCTCGTCATCTTGAAGACTCTATTTTTTTTAAATATTATTTTCCTTTAATTTTTTACTTAATGTTTTTTAAATCCGGCCCTTTGAGACTTCTTAATAGTAGTAGTAGTGAATTTATTGACAATAATACATAACTTGTTACGGTTTTTGATACCCAACAAACTTGAATCTTATCACGTGTATTGCATATTGCCAATTGCCCATCGACCCAAGTCTTTCAGCCACGAGTCGCCTTAAGGTCGTCCTTTCGTTATGTCTGACGTCGCCTAAGTTTGAGAGAGGAATAAGAGGGAATTACAAACGCTTTTGGATGGAATAAAAATCTGAAAAAAATCAATCTTCTGGAAGGTGCTGAAAAGATTGGTTGTGCATAATAATAATTCTAAAATGTTTTTAACAAATTACTAATTTCCGGGGCGCACTGCGTATTTGATTAACGCATCGCGCAGCGCAATTAGTTTTCCATTTTATAGAATCGTGTCGGAGAAAAATTGATTCAAAATTTTAACTCTGTCTCTCTCGCACTCATACGTGTTTAGCCATCTCTTACAGCCAGAAAAATAATTTTCCTAACACATGCACGTAAAATCCCGCTTTCCGTTCCTGTAAAGTGTGCGCAGAAAGGCACTTTTTGGCGTCGCGTGCCGGAAAAATACTGCGCGTGCGTACAAACGCAATATTGTCTTTTTTTCCGCATTAGAGCGGAAAAGTGCCTTTCTACGCACACTTCACGGGAAAGCGTCTTTTTCGTGAATTTATTAGGAACAATTATGTGAATGGCGTGGCCGTAGAAAAGGGAAGTTCTGACTCGTGTGAATGCATTTTCACACTCGTCAAGAACTCCCTTTTTACGCCCTTGTCATACAAATAACTATTATTTGACGACCACCGTTTATTTGGTATTAGTAAAATATTTATTTGATTTAAATAAATATTTATTTAATTTAAGTAACTATTTACTTATTTTAAATAAATATTTATTTCATTTAAGTAACTATTTACTTATTTTAAATAAATATTTATTTCATTTAAGTAACTATTTACTTAATTTAAATAAATATTTATTTAAATAAAATAAATATTCTACTTAAACCAAACAAACGGTGGCCGTCAAATAAACTATTTTTCTGGGTGTAGGGTAAAAGTGGGGAATATGGACCGGTCCATATATCATTGATTCACGTGTTAATCGAGGTGGACCATATTCACCACACTTACCCTAATAATCGATCGAGGTTTACCAACGATATGGCGAATAGATAGGAACGAAGCAACAGCACGGAATGTTAGGAAAGGCATAACTCCCTTCGTTCGCCCTCGTACTTCATATAACCGTGACGGGGTATATAAAGCGTCGTCGTTCGCCTCGAGGACGAGGAAGGTTCAACGTGCATTCGCGCGGAAGCTCGTTAGACGAAGCGAGAGCCAGGCAACCGTATAACTCTCCGTATATCCTGGTTGTCGGTACGATGGCGACAGGCCGACGGTACCCTTGCCACCCGGAAAATGATATATATATATATACATATATATATATATATACATATATACATATATATATATATATAACATATATATAGAGAGGTGGGTACCAGGTCCGGTGATAGTCGCCCCGTCGACCACGAACACGAATGGGTAATCACCGGAGAGTCATTTCGAGAAGCTACCACGACGACAATGGCTTATTTGATCGCCTTCATATACTCGAAACTTTGGCCCATTCGATATTTGTAAGACCAATGTTTTCAGTGTAAGGGTCCGAGATTAAAACGCACCGAGGGTTTTAAAATTAAAGAAAACGTTTTATTTCACTCGGTGCGTAAAATGCGGTTTTACGCACGCTTCGCGTGCGTACAACCTCATTTTCACACCTTGTGAAATAAAATTTCGTACGATACTCGTGCATAAAACGTTTTCTGAACTCGTGTGATTGCAACACTCGTCAGAAAAAGTTTTATCGCACTAGTATCGTAATGTACTATTATTTCGTGGATAGAGTATTGTTACAAAAAAAAGGGTTTGTTCGCGGCGCCGATCTGCTCGCTTTCTCTACTCGAAGAGCACTCGGGATTATCGTGACGTCACTGCTCACGGCAGTGACGTCACACCGGAGAGACCCCACTTCCTTTTATTTCGGCGATGACACCCGGCAGCGTTTCAATAAAAAAAATATATTGAGACAGGTCTTACATCAACATGGTGGCCGCGGTCAGGGAAAATCGGGAAAACCGAGAAAAGTCAGGGAAACAAAAAGTGGGTCTGGGAATCACGGAAAAGTTAGGAAATTTGAAAATTGGTCAGGCAAAAAGTAAATTGTCGCCAAGCCTTACGTAAATATAAAGTTCATAAAAGGAAGCCTTGGATACAAATTCCGAACATAAAAAAACAGAATTAAACATAGAATAATTGGGCATTTTCATTTGCATCATAAATTTTTTTTTTAATAGACGTCGTTAGAAGTTTGGTCAGGGAAAATTTTTTATTGGTCAGTGATAAGTCAGGGAATTTTTTTCGGGGGGAAAAAACGGCCACCATAATCAAGGAGTTATTCTCGATAAAAATATGAAGAATTTTACCTCTCATATTTTTAAGTTACATCGGACCATTTTTTGCAACACCATTGAGGGGGTCCGTTTTGCCCCGTCTGATGTATCATGCCCGTAGCATGATACATCAAACCTGAAACGCTATACCGCCGTTCAGTATAACTATGTACGTGTAAAGTAGGATAGTGGAAGAGACCCGAGAGAGCGTACGCTTCGATTACTTAGCGCAGTGTTAAACCGTGTTACGAGGCGAGTAATAATAACTCGATAGTCCGCCGGTGGGTTCTCCTCGTCCTCTCGATTCTCTTCTTTCTACACCACCGGCCGCCACCTATTCTCGCCCAGATTGGCTTAACGCTGATTTGTGCGAGTTTGGCTTTTCAACCACCCTCCGCGTCTCTCCGGCCTTCGCTCTACCCTTTAACTTCTCCAATCACGCGCGCAGCTGGCTATCTTCCAGAGACTCGTTCGCACGACCGAACCTGCGGTCTTTACTCTGGAATCGAGAAGCTCAACCTTGGGACGTCCTTTATCACGATTAATTTCCGAATTAATTTTTTTTTACGCGTCACGAAAAAACCTTCACTCTACGTCTTTTTAAATTTTCCGTTTCATTTTTTTTAACTGTCTGAAATAATAATAATAAATTTATTGCTTCCAGCACACATTACGATTCTTATAGCAACGGGACTAGGGGTGGTATTCCTTAAATATAACAATTAATAAAACGGCCGTTATGATAAAATCGACATCGTCTACATACGCAGTTTACGTCTACTCCGATGTGACGATTATTGGTTTAGTGTGCACGTACGCAGCATTTTATGTACTGGAACTGGAAATTTGCTTACATTACGAAGTAAAAAATTATTTCGTACAATGGGAATACGAAATTTCGTAAAAATAATTTTGTTCGGCTTTGAATATACAAACCTGGTCCCTTTATTGCCCGTGTCATGAACAATTTCAGTTTGTACATAGTTTTGTTTGTAAAACTAGAGCCGGGTAGTGCGGTCGAAAAATTAAAAAAATACACAATTGTGGAGTTTTGTGGGCAATAAATTGTTGTAAAAAGTGCAAACTTTTTTTTTTACTGTGTACTTAAATTAATGTACTTTTTCGTAAAATAAAAGATATTAAAATTACTAATTTTTTGTCTGAAATTTACAACAATTTTTATTTTTAATGAAAAGAGTAGAATAGAAATAGAGTTTAATGAAAAGAGTAGAGTAGAGTAGAAATTGCAACGCGCATGTGTTTGAAATTGCAGAAACAGTTTATATGTAAAAAACTTCCGATACCGTTTATTAATTTGAAAACACATTGTTGTTGTACTTTTTTTTTTTTTTTTTTTAGAGATTTCGTTACGAAGTAAACATTTTTCTTTATATCGACATTCTTGTTTTCACTCGTAAAAGGTTAGCAAATTTTGCAGGGTGATATGCATTTCCACGCAATGATGGCTGTATGGTTCGTAGATTGGAACGGCCTGAAATTAAACTACTCGAAAGATCTGACAATATTAGCAAACTCCATTCTACCGAGACGAACGAGACTGAAATTCGAAGGCGGTTCGAGTAGCCAATGTCATAGTCTATTTACCGTGCCGTATACCGTATCGTGTTGAAATCATACACATTCGTGATCTCCATTTCAAAGGGAACGGTAATAGCAATAGCTGAGAAGCAGCTCGTTTGCGAGGCTTCGAAACCTTCTTAACGCCATCCGCTTACATAAATACCGCTGACTATATCTTTACGTCTGCGGGCGTGCGAAGAGCGTTATTTGCGCTACTCGAGTGACTCTCCGCATCGTGTGGAAGTCTTCCCCCGCCTCCCTCCTCCCTTCCGTTCTTTTTCCACGTCTCCCGAAAGATTCCCAGGTGCGGTTTTAGAGCCGTACTGACGTTGGACTAACTACGACTTACAAAGTCGACCCGTCTCTGGTCGCCAATGTAGCTCCGACGACCAGTTAACGTCGGGATGATAACATCGGCCCAACGTTACTAAACGACGTTGACCCAATGTTGGCTACCGATATCCAGCCAATGTTCAATCAAAATATTAATAAGCAGTAAAAATGTTTACTAAATGCTAAATGCTTTTATTTCACTCGGTGGGAAAATGGCGGTTTTTTCGCACGCTTCGCACGTGCGAAAACCCCCATTTTCATACCTTGTGAAATAAAATTTTATCTGATGCTCGTGCGAAAAACGTTTTCTGAACTCGTGTGATTGCAACACTCGCCTTCGGCTCGTGCTGCAAACTCGCACTCGTCAGAAAAAGTTTTTTCGCACTCGTATCGAAATGTACTATTTTAGCATTCTACGATTGCTTTCTTGCAGTTTTTTTATCATCAGACATTGGAATCATCGGAAGACATTTTTGAGTCGGTAATGGGGCCTCGAGAACCCGTGAACCAGCACTACTAGCGACGCTCTTACGCACTCGGCTATGTTCATCTCCAAGATTTTTTGTTGCATCTTATATATAAGCTGTACGTCTACTGCACGTCTATCTAATATTAACCCATTATAAGTCACACCTCCATCCCCACTTTTAGGCACTATCGTAGCAACGCGTCGCCCCCCACTCCGCGCCCGTTAGTTTCGTTTCGGTGCGGTTTCGGGCGGTGTGACTTGCAAAGGGTTAACTTACTTAAAATCATCCTTTTATTATTTCATTTTTTTTATCCACACTTTAATTAATAATGTTGTCGTAATTCAGACTGTCAGCACTACAGTTTTTGCAGATAAAAACTATAATAAAGTAATTTGGAATAATAAAAAAGCATTCTGCATTTTTTTCAGTCGCGCAAATTGAAAAAAAAAGAAAAATCGTTGCGTATAAATACGTTGTATTGAACATTGGCCGAACATCGCTAGCGGGTACTGGGCCAACGTCGTTCGACGTTGGCCCAGTACCCGCGTGAGCGAACGTCCACTTGACACCGCCGAGCACGCATCGTTGCGACGATAAGCCAGCGTCTGGTCACTTCTGGTAGGTAGCGCCTTGCCAACTATCGAGCCCAACGTCGAAGTGGTTGTCAATCGGCAGTTCAGCCAATGCTGGACATCAGTCGAGATCCGATCATTGGCTGCCAACCTGCTGCTGACCGACATCCAATCGTCGGCCATACTCCGCGCGTTGGCCAACCACAATATGGGTTGGTAAAAAACAGTCCATTTTGCCCCGACTTTCCATTTTGCCGGACAGATTTACCGTTCGCGAAGTCCAATAAAACTACGAATAAGAATAAAGAGATTACGGGAATGTTATATCAGCGTTGGAACAGTATATACGGGTTAAGGACGATAAGAATGATAAAACGAGGGCTTTATCAAAGATTTTAATTGGATTTTCTCGGTGAGACGAAATTCGTTAGTGAAACTGGTTCATCGAGGACTTTTATTTATCTTCGTTTTTTATCTTCCTCTGGCAGTGCTCTCACAAGGGATCGTTTGGAGCGTAGAGCGATCGTCGTATAAGGGATTGGAGAAAAGCTCTCGTATAGCTTTATCGCCTTCTTCTTCTCCCGCTCTCCACCAGCTCTAGCTAGAATTTTTTTTGTTCGAAGCGCAGCGCCAAGAGCGCCCGAGAATCCGGGCGAAATTATCCGTAATGGCTGGCCATCCTTCGGCCTCTTCGTTCCACCACGGTTTTACGCCGTTTCTCGCAGGGTTGAACGAGACGCACACAGTGTCACGTCTCGTTTCTTCCGGGCTCGCGAGACGACGAGCTTTTCTCCTCCAAACCCCCCGAACGACTCCCACAACGGTGATCCATCGGGGAAGATTTTTTTTTATTTTTTTTTTTAACATTCGCGCTCTGAAAGATCACTACAATTTTTCCCTCGCGTTACTTTCACTCGAGTGTAATGCAAAAACTTAACGTCCTGGGGAAACTGATGAGCTAGTTGGGACAACCAATTTTAGAAAGAAAAAAATATGTATCGTACCAATCAACTATCCATTACCTCTCCAATGTTACAAATGCAGGTGCAAATTCATGGGAAACTAAAATGATCGGATTTTGGCGCAGACAAAGTTTGCATATCGGTTTATCGCACTGGTGAACATGTAACACGTATGTAGGGAGGAAATAAAACAAAAAGAACGACATTTTTTGCACGATTTCGAGAATAGATACCATCGGGAAACGTTTTTTTTTTTTTTTGGAAAACATTCGTTCTCTGAAAAATCACTACAATTGTTGGCACATTTACATCTCTACCACTCACAACTCTACCACATAACAACTCTACTAGAAAACATCTCTACTTGAAATAAAACTCTACCGGACTTGAAATAAAACTCTACCGAAAAACAAGACTACCGACTAGCCTTGTATTCCGGTAGAGTTTTATCACGATTCCGGTAGTTTTATTTCCATTCCGGTAGGGTTTTTTTTAATCTGGTAGAGTTTTATTTTGATTCTGGTGGAGTTTTTTTTGTAACTTTCTGGTAGAGTTCTAACACGGTAGAGTTGCAATACGGTAGAGATATAAATGTGCCCAATTTAACCCTCGCGTAACTTTCGCCCCAGTGTAATACAAGAACCTAACATCCCGAGAAAACCGACGCGCCAGTCGGAACAACCAATTTTAGAAAGAACAAAAAATGTATCCTACCAATCAACTATCCATCAGCTCCCCCAGCCTGTATCCATCAGCAAAGCGTTGAATAAAAAAGCAAGTTACGAATTCATGGGAAAGTAAAATGATCGGATTTTCTCCCAGACAAAGTTTGCATATCGGTGTATCGCACTCGCGAACATGTAGCACGTGTGCAGGCAGAAATGAAAGCAAAAAGAATGAAACTTTTAGCACGAATTCGAGAATAGATCTCCCGGAGCTAAATCCGTAACCGGCGTCGAGCAGGTGCTCTCGTCGTCGGCGAGCAGTGCGATCGGGCCAATTCGCCTTTTTCTTCGTTTTACATTGCCACAGAGCCGAGGAAGCGAGACATGGCCCGGTGGCTCGGTTGGTCCCAGGCGACCGGTACATCTGTCTGCGCTTTCCACCGAGCTTCCACCGCCGCTTGGCCACGTCGCGGCTAGGCGTACTCGGTTAAGGTAGTACTAGCGCAATGACTGACGTCGCCTAAGTTTGAGAGGAATAAAAGAGAATTACAAACACTTCTCGATCGGATAAAAATCTGAAAAAAAACAAGCATATGGAAGATGCTGATAAGATTGTTCGTCCATAATAATGATCCCAAAATGTTATTCGTTTCCTTTATGTTAAAATTTGTTTAAAATCGTAATTTTCAAGTATTAGATAAAATTCTGAAAAAATTCATACGTATTCAGAAAAATTAACAAATCATTTTCGTAATAAAAACAAATTTGGTTGCCGGGTAATTTGTTGCACAATTTTTTTTTTCATTAATTTGTTATGAACGTTCTGAAATTATTATTATGCACAAACAATCTTTTCAGCACCTTTTATATGCTAGAATTTGTTCAGATTTTTTTTTTATCGAGAAGTGTTTGTAATCTTTGTCTTTTTTCTCTCGAACTTAGGCGGCGTCAGTCATTGTGCTAGTACTACCTTAAACGCTACAGTTATCGGCCCACTTGCCAATGATCGTAGTCATTGAAACAGGCTACTGTCCGTATTCGCAGTCTGTCCAATATGTTTCGGCGGACTATTTCCTACGTGGAGTGCCCGATCACTGCGGTGGGTGGGCAATGCCTGTGGAGCCCTCGCCATATATATCGCTATATCGGCGGGCACTGAATTACTCCATATTTGCACCACCTGTACCGACTCTGCCGTCGATCGATCGGTCTCGGGTCACGAGCCGGCGACTACGCGAATTTGAATACCCCGAGACTTTGTACGCAAAACTGTATACGATACGAAAGAGTTTTCCGTATAACGGTTCACTGAAAATCTCGTTCATTTATTCATGCCAGATTCTCAACGAATTCTCATTAAACCTTTGGCTCTTTGAAACGATTCGTTTTATTAAACTAAATGCGTTTACATTATGCAAATGAAATAATTAATTGAACCATTGATTATTCGGTACAAATAAATAATGATAAATTGGTTTAGGTCGCGGTCGGAAGAACCGCTTGGTGGGCCGGGAAACGAACGAATTAACCGTATTCGTTTGTGGATTTATAAAAATTCCTTTTACCAGTTTTATAATCCATTCCGACTTTCACAGCGGAGAGAACCTCGGCGCTTAATTTTCTAAAGAAAAATCTTCCATTCGGATATGAATTGGGAATATTTAGCGACAGCTTGTTATTTACTTCCGACATCTCGTTAATTTATTCACGCTAAATTCTCAACGAATTCTCGTTAACCTTTCGCTCCTCGAAACTATTCGTTTTATTAAACTACATTCGTTAAAATTATACAAACGGAATAATTATTTTAACTATTGATTATTTGTTTAAATAAAATAATAATAAATTGGTTTATCTCACGAGCGAATGGACCATGGTCATCTGGATTAACAAACATCTTTTTACCAGTTTGATAATCCATTCCTTTTTTCATATCAAATTCTCAACGAATTCTCACTAAGCCTTTCGCTCTTTAAAACGATTAGTTTTATTAGATAGTCAGATAGATAGATAGAACTTTATTTAGTACTGAGATGGCTCCCCTAAGTATCATTGCAATAGAGGAGGTAACAATTTAGTGTAGATTGTACTTAAAACTAAAACACGAGTAGTACAGAATAAGCGAAGCACGCAATTTAGTAGGCAAGGTTTAACACGGTAAAGCGAAGTAGGTAAAGGTCAGGAGAGTGAAAAAGAAAAATTGATTTGAGATCTTGATATTATTAAACTACATTTGTTTAAATTATACAAACGATATAATTATTTAAACAATTGATTATTTGTTTGAAAGAAATAATAATAAATTAGTTCCTGTCACGACCATACGTTTTATGGTCCGTCCGACCGCGACAGGAACTTATTTATTATTATTTCTTACAAACAAATAATCAATTCTTCAAATAATTATATCGTTTGTATAATTTAAACAAATCTAGTTTAATAATATCAAGATCTCAAATAATTTTTCTTTTCCACTCCCCTGGCCTTTACCTACTTCGTTTTACCGTGTTAAACCTTGCCTACTAAGTTGCGTGCTAAATTCTTTCCGAATAAAAAAAAAAAAAATCTTTTTACCAGTTTGATCATCCCTCGTTCCCTTTTTCACAGGCGCGAGAACCTCGTCGCTTAATCTTCATAAAAAAAAAAATTCTTCCTCCATTGGGATTTGAATTGGAAAATTTCAGCGACAGCTTATTATTTACTCCCGACAGTCTCCCGCATTCATTCCCATTGTGAAATACAATCTGTCGGTTCTCGGAGATACACAAAGACGGGAACGGGAAGAGATATTGTACAGAGCTGGTGCACAAAAGGCCTGGAGAGAGAGAGTAGTCGTCTTAATCGACGTCGCGCTCTGTCACCTTCGAGCTGCCGTGAATTGTCCCGGAAATTGGGTCACCAACCACTCCCCCTTTCGTTGCTATAGGTGGATGTGCCGGCGAGAGCCGAGGGTTGAAAGCTCGAGCGCGAATCGGCTATTGCACAGTACAGAACCGGCGGGAGATAGAGAGATGGAACGAGGAAAGGAGTGTTCTAGCAGGGTCTACACAATCCATTCAATATTCCCGCGTTCGCCTGCAGAGGCTCGGAAAGCCCCGCCGGTCGAAAGTCCCGACGGTACTCGCGCCCGGAGCCTCGGAAAGGGTTTACAGCGAAACCCTTTGCAGTACATTCGATATCAACTTCGCCTAGCTTTACGCGATTAATTTGGCTCAACGACTCTTGCCGTTCCTCCGTTCGATCTAACGTAACACGAGACAGACATCGAAATAGATTACGCCGAACGATTGTCAGCTCGTTAATTGTGTTCCGAGTACTGATAGAAGCTATTTTTTTGTTTGTTAAAGAGCTCCGCAGCGAAGAGCGGGTCCAATTAAATGTTGGAGACAGGGTCGTTAATTGGCTCGTGTAAAATTGAAGAGAAATTAATACCGGAGCTACATCATGTTGTCGAATGGTCGTAGTGCCGAAAATCATGGGTCCAAACGCATTTCCCCGAATTGTCGAGTTTCCAAACGTCAAGTCGCCGAATCGTCATTCGTCCGAATAGTATTTAATAATAGTATGTTATGCCACAAGGGAGGAAAGTGCGTCTTTTCACCGAGTGCGAAGTTTGATGCCGGAGCGAAGCGAGGGCAGAAATTCACACGAGGTCAAAATGCACTTCCTCCCATTAACAATTCATAACATTTCTTGCGTCGCAAAATCGTCATATTCGCCAATGACCATTTCTGCCCGGGGAGTAATAGAGCTTCCAGAGGGAGTAATGAGCCCCATTACTCCCTAGGAAGTAATGCAATTTTACTGCGCATGTGTACAGGTTAATAATGATCATCGGTCAATAATAGGCCATTTTCCGCCCGTGTTGCACGCAAGAAATGTGGCTATTTTAGCGCAGTCGGGAAAAAATACTATTATCGCTTGTCTCACCGAACTACGAACTGTTCGAACAACGCGGGTTCATGCACATCGCTAATGTCGGGATCCGGATCCGGATATCTGGATATTCGAATATGCGTTCAGACCAGATATCCGGATATCCGGATATTCGAGTCTGAAGCGTCGGTTCTGTTGAATTCGGATAATTCGGATATCCAGATATCCGTGTTATTCGAATCCTATTATCAGCACTAGTATTTATCCGAAAGGTCATTTATCCGAATCAATTCGTACTGAATCTCTGGGACTCATATTCACTACACTGAGAAATAAAAATGGTTGGATTAACCAAAAGTCGCGGTGACATACGTTCAAAGCTGTTATTTGTTTGGTACAAATAAAGCATTACTTTGTTAAACGATTATTTGCTTCAATTTATGCAAAATTTGTCGATTGAAGTGAACATTTTTGTTATACCAAACGAATACACCTTTGAACGCATGCCACCGCGCATTTGCTTAATTCAGCCATTTCATTTCCTCAGTGTAGTCTGGACTAGAATAGACTAGTTATATTATTTAGTTTCGTGATACGGTTGAATAACGATTCGGCGACTTGATGTTTGGAAGTTTAACGATTCTGGGAAATGACGTTCGGGGAAATTGTTATGAGCAATGACGTTCGGTTAAATGACGATTCGGGAAAATGACGATTCGGAGGAATGTCGTTCGGGTAAATAACGATCCTAAGGAATGACGTTCGGCCAATTACTATTTCTGAAGAGCAACGTTCGCTGAAGTGAACATTCGGAGTAATTAAAGTTTCGAAAATTTGACAATTCGGAAAAATAACGATTCAGCAGTGTGACGATTCGGAAAAATAAAGTTTCGGAAGTTTAACTATTCTGATGAAGTGCGTTCGGGCCCATGACTTTCGACCCATGACAATTGTAGGGTCGGCAAAAATGATGTGGCTCCATGAATAATCAGTAAAAATAATTTAAAAAAATCTTCATCTTCACGCCAATGTGTTCATTAGTGGCGGGTAAAGTACCGTTGAGCGACTACTTCCTTGTTAGCTCTTCTTAACATTTACGATCACTCGTTCGAGATAAATCGGAGAACTGAAGTCGGAGCAATTCTTTTCATTTTTTTTACGAGTCGAAATGTATTTTACGAGACGAATAAAAAGTGTATTTGCGTTGGATTCTGAACGACTTAGTAGTACAACCTCGAGTCATCGGCCACGCGACACTTATACGCGAATTCGTGAGGCTCGTCGAAGGCCCAGCCACCCACGTGCGGCGGACACCGAAATCCCCCACGCGAAGTCGCTCCGAAGCCGCGAACGTCGGAGATTTTATTTCGAGAACTCGAGACCGGAGCGCACCTCTTCGGTTCGTCATCCGCTCGTCGAGGTGATTTCTCTGGTACACGGTGACACCAGAGGAGAGACAGGAGCCGGTGGTTCTCGACGGGCCCCTGCAAGAGCTTTTAATAGTTCGAACGGTTCGCGAGGTTGCATTCGACTTGTCGAGCGACGTCGCTCTCCGGCGAATCGAGAAACACACGCCCGACTTCCCGCTGCTACTTGTTGTCTCCAAGCAGCTCACATTGCATTGTACACAGTAAAAAAGTTTGTTCTTTTCACAACAACTTATCGTCCACAAATGTCCACATTTTTTTATTTGTTAACGTTCCGATCCCACCATCTTGTTCTAGTTTTACAAACAAAAGTACAAACTAAAATTGTTAATGGCACGGGAAACAAAAGGACAGGTTTGTATCTTCAAACCTTAGTAAACGAGTTTGTCACACTTATTTAACAAAATTATTTTTACGAAATTTCGTATTCCGATTTTACGGAATTATTTTGTACTTTGTATTTCGAGGTACAAACTTGACACTCGATATGGGGACAAATTTATAAGAATTTTTGTAAGATGTTTTAATGAATGAGCTTAAATTAATGTTCCCATTAGTAATTAGTCTCGAAGCAGCTCACATTGCATTGTACACAGTAAAAAAGTTTGTTCTTTTCACAACAACTTATCGTCCACAAACGTCCACAATTTTTTATTTGTTAATGTTCCGATCCCACCATCTTATTCTAGTTTTACAAGCAAAAGTACAAACTAAAATTATTAATGGCACGGGAAATAAAAGGACAGGTTTGTATCTTCAAACCTTAGTAAATGAGTTTGTCACACTTATTTAACAAAATTATTTTTACGAAATTTCTTATTCCGATTTTACGGAATTATTTTGTACTTCGTATTTCGAGGTACAAACTTGAGACTCGATATGGGGACAAATTTATAAGAATTTTTTAAATCTGTTTTAATAAATTAGCTTAAATTAATGTTCTCATTAATAATTAATAAATAGTATAACTTAAATTAATTAGCTTAATTTAATAATTTGGGTATAAGGGGACATTTATCTTCAGGGATACACTTTGGAGATGCCTTTTTCACGGTTTCTTACATTCCAACTCATATACCATTTTTTAAAAATTATTTAGTGTTTAAATAATTTTTGTTTAAAAGAATAAAAAAAAACATTATTTTTTTTAAACAAAACGAGAATATACGATTCTCGCGTCGACGCGCCACGAGCGGTCTAGCTGCAAATATCCGTCAACCTTGCCAGAAAATTTCGTGTATCAAAATCCGTGTATCGTTACAAATGCGAGTTTACATACACGCGTATTTATGCGCTACCGTTCTGTCAACGGCGAATCGACGCGCACCGGTCTCTGCCAAGAGACACGAGCGAGAACAAATCGTACTCTGTGATCTCGACATCAATGAGAATATTTCTGTTGGCGCATGCGCGCGAGAGCGCCCCGAGTGTATCGAGAAAATAAACGCGAATATTCGCCGTTGCCTTAAGGCCGAATAAATTCGATCGAAATAAATGTATCCTCCGATCTTCATTGTCTAGACACGAAGATTTATCGCCTTTGCGAATTCATCGCACTCGGTACTCCACTTCCTGGCTCGACCCACCATTTCACGAGGGCGGAGTTCGATTCCACCTTTTATCCTCGAGCTTTTAGCTAAATTACGAAATTATCTCAAGCCCGTTCTCGCCGCTGAGCTACCCTCGAGGCTGGACGTTCGTTATAGTTCGCGGCCGAGAGTTTCGCATAGTCACACAGCAATATTGTGTAACCCGTCGGAATCTCTCGGGCGAAAGCGACTGGGAATTGCTTCACCCGGTCTGCGGTACACGCGCGTCTGCTGTACGTGTGTACATGCGTCTATATGGATGTACATTGTCGATAGGTGATATATGGACGATATATTGCATACCCCCTCGCGTTCTGACCAACCGGAAACCAACCTGAAAACCAACCGGTAGATGGCGCACCAAACTAACTCTGATTCCAACCTTTGAGAGGTTGATTTTTCGGCGATATTAAAAAACCAACCAAATAACTAACAGTTATTCATGTCGGTTCGGACGTTGGTTTACGGTCAGATTTTCCTATAACAATCCGATTTTCAACCCTCCGTCAAGAGCTGTCGGTGCTTTCGACATAGTTTTGACATAGTTTCGACATAGTTTCGACATAGTTTCGACAAAGTTCAACTGTAAACCAACTTTCTATCCGACGTTTGGTTGGTTTTGATATAGCAACCAAGAACCAACCTTCCGAAGGTTGGAATCAGAGTCAGTTTGGCGCGGTCGATTGGTGGACCAACCCAACTCTGATTCCAACCTCCCGAAGGATGGAATCAGAGTCGGTGTGGCGCGGTCGATTGGTGGACGAAATCAACTCTGATTCCAACCTTTGAGAGGTTGATTTTCGGCGATATTAAGAAACCGACCTTCATACCACCCGTTATATGAGGCAGATGGTTTACGGTTGGATTTTCCTAAAACAACGCGAATTCCAAACCTGAGCCAAGAGCTATCGGTGCTCTCGACATCGAGTCGGATATTGGATTGTTTTCGGAAAGCCCAACGGTAAATCAAGTTTCTATCCGCCACATATAACGCTTGGTAGGGTAAACCAGCCAATGAATGGACCGGACCAATGAATGGACACTTTTCATAAGAGCACGTGCATAAAAAAGTCTATTCACTGGCTTTTTCGTCCGCTTAACTGTCCATTCATTGGCCGCTTTACCCTATTACGGTTGGTCTTGAAATATCAGTAAAAAACCAACCTCCAGAAGGTTGGAATCAGCGTCGGTTTGGCACACCAATCGACTGATTGAGTTGGAGTAGATTGTTGGAGTAGAAAGCAACCCAAATGCAACCCAAAGTTTTACGGTTGGTCCGCGAAGGCCCTGGCCTCCGGATTGCTCGGTGCGATATCATTTCGGAGGGGAGAATAACGCGCTCTGTTGGCTCCGGTAAAATGTCCGAGAGCCATTATAATCTGGTATTCGGTCGGAGCTTTTACACTGAAGCGGAGCAAAGCCTCAAGCGGCGTTAAACGCAACACCGACTCGCTCTCTCCCGCTCCCTCTGCACAATTCTACATACTTATCTCCAGGGTGTGGGGCTACGTACCACGGAATGAGGATAAAAGCCACGCTCGGTTTGGTATGATGCGAAGACCATGAAAAAAACAGAAAATAAAAACTGGAGAACAAGCGAAGTTGAATACTCTCAGCGAATACTGAGAGGTGCAGTTCTCGAGAAATTCATGAGTCATTATGGAGCACTTCTTAACATTTTATTTCACAGAATTTTCGAAGTCGCAATTTCTTTCCAAAAGCATTTTTGGTTTTTTTCTTTAAGTTAGATTCTTGGTAGTTTCCGACGATTATTTCGGGAATAAGATTAACGATAAATTTGGGCGATGCGAGATGGAGAGGAGAATTCTATCGCGGCTTTTTATAGTGCAATCATAGGTCGATTCTATGTGCATAGGGTAAAAGTGGTGAATATGACCCACCTCGATTAACACGTAAATCAATTATATATGGACCGGGCCATATTCCCCACTTTTATCCTATAGAGAGCGCAAAGTTATTATCGGCAAGAAAAAAAAAAACGAGGTTGGGTGCAGTGTATTATCCGTTCTGCGGATCGACGGATCGCGGATAAAAACTCGCATGTATGAAAAACGATGAAAAGCGTCGAGCGTTCTTTCTCCCGCGTGTGTTTCAAGATTCAGGTTTATAAAGGTGTCTATCGCAACTTCCTGGGGGGGGGGGGGGGGGAGAAAAAAATGTACATTAGATGTCCTGTTTTTCCGATAACGGGGTCAGACGCAAAGTTTCCAGATCGTTTATTAAGTTCCTCCATAATTTTATTCCGTCTGGAAAATACGAAAATAAAACTTGACGGGAGTTTCGCTGTGTCCGCGTGCGCGGACGCTGTACGACGATATTAGCCCGAGGCTATTCTGCAGCGCAACTGGATCGACCTCGGGTAGCTTTATTTACCAGCGGCATTTTATAAGCAAAATCGTCCGATTACGTTGGGGGAATATACACAACGGCACCAGAAGAGAATGGCTCGGTGAAAGCGCATGGTTTTATCTCGGGGTTTCCGGCCACGCCGACTACGACGTCCGCGCCGGCGAACAGATCATGCGATCTCTTCGCGGGCACGCGAAAGAACCGTTTCGAAGATCTCGCGAGATCCTGTTGGCTCGGTTTGAAGAACTCGGCGGAGAGGAGGCCGTGCGGGGCTCGGACATCGGCGACAAACGGAACGACAGGAGATTTCGTTGTGCTAACTCGATTTCGGCACGAGCCAACGGCCAATGCGCCAGAGCCAATATAATTTATGGTCTTCTCGGCTGGTCGCTTCTTTTTTTACCTGCACTGTAAAAATAAATTGTAAATTTAATGTACTGGGACGTAAAATTTGCTAACAGTTCTCATACTTATTAAACATTAATGTACTTTGCTTGTAAAATAAAAATAGCAGATGTTAAAATTACATATCTTTTGCTTGAAATTTACAAAAATGTTTTTTACTGCAAAATTGCAACGCACATGTGTTTGAAATTTCATAAACGGTTTATACAAAAAAGCTTCCAATGTTGTTAATTAATTTTGAAACAAACATTTTTTACAGTGTGCTCTCTGAAACTTCCTCGGCTTGGTAAAAAAAAATGACAACATTTTAACGGTTCGATCGATTTTCGTGAAATTTTACTCAGATCATCGGATGATCATATTCTATCTATGTACGCGTTGTTAGCTCGATAGCAAAAAAATTGCGAGCGCTACAGTGCGTACAGACCTTTTCGAAGAAATAAAAAATGGCGTACAAAAGAAAAACAACTGAACATTTATGGATGAAATTTTGCAGAAACATTGACTATTAACCACACCTGCTGTGTGTGAAATTTCAGCTTGATCGATCGAAGCGTTCTCGAGTTATAGCGGTTTGAATTTTTCGCGTCCGATTCACACACACACACACATACATCCGGCACAAGTGTGATTTTTCGATGTTTTAGAACATTCTGAACACGTTTTCATTAAAATCTCGAATTTTTTTTTTACAATAACAAAGCTTCCTCTATGAGGAAACAAAAGTATTTTTTTCCAACGGGCATGCAACGTCGTTCGGTGGTACCTGCGGTCGCGGGCTCCTAGGCGTGTCTCCCCTAAATATAGAATTTCTAATCCGGACTCTCTTGTCTCCCTTTCCCGCCTTCTTCGGTACTCTCCCGCGGGCCTTCGCGCGCGAAACTTGTAATACACTCGACGCGGATCGCGCTCCCCGTTCACCGAATGTCTTCGATATTTATCGATCAAACTTTATTTTTTTCGCCCATTAAAAAAAAAAATATATATATATATATATATGTATCTTGACAAACTTGCCTCTCGCTCTCTTTTCCGTTATTCCGCGTCGGGCATTCGGTTTAATCGAGTATCGCGAGCTATATATGTTCGAACGGGAATTACGGAAGCAATTGGCATCCAGGCCGATTGCTCTCGTTGCTCCTGCCGACCCCGTTTTTCCAATCTTTCCCCAGCATTTTTCAACCAGGGGAAGGGGAAGGGGGGGGGCGAGGATTTCTCGTCGAGTTCGCGTGTAATTTTCATGCGGAACTTTTTTCCTCTTTTCCTACGACAATACGAGCGTCGTCAGCCCTTGGGTGCTCGGCGATGCGCGATCAAGGTCTCCGACGCGGTAAGCGTCAAAGCGCGCAATCTTTTTTTTTTCTTCCTCCCCACAATTTAGAGCGAACCCTCTCTCGGCATGTATATATAAATTTGTAAAGACGGAGTGATATAAATATAAATATAAATATATATATATATATATGGGTCAACCCTCTATCGTTCGATCGACCCCGAGATCTCGCGACCGTGTTAGCTTCGTGGCCGCCACCCCTGTTCGTCTCTCACATTCTTTCCTCTTCTTCTTTTTCTTCGCGTGTGTCGCTCGTTTGTGCGTAATAATTGAACGATGAATCGGGTTGATATATCACAAAGGATAATATCTCGGTTATATTTAATAATAAACAAGGCCTTTACGGATGAGCCGAGGTATGAATAAAGGAGCAACGAAAATAGAAAGTAACTGCTCCGAGCCGGCTTTGGCGCGTGTCACGTGGAACTTCCCCGTGCGACACTTGTCCTCCTCTCTCGCATAGGCCTATCCAATCCGATGATAATTAATAATAATAATAATAATAATAATAATAATAATAATAATAATAATAATAATAATAATAATATTAATAATAATAATAGATGAAAAATCGGAAGCAAATTGGTTTTGGTTGACAATGGAATAATACGAGTAAAGATAAAAATTAACTTGCTAAAAAGGATTAAACAAATTTGGGGTTAAACAAAAAAACGGGCTACACAAAAGCGATAAGGACATGTGAAACGACTCAGTCGATAGCCACAATTTGCAATGAACGCGATTAGGAGACCGTAGACTTTTCAATTGGTTAAATTATAATGGTGGTTGCAACCATGATTTTTTGTCATTCTCGTAACTATAGAATGTTGATGTTAACCTTGGGAACTATTTTTTATCGTAAAAAGACATTTTTTTTCTTAGTGTAAGAAATGCAAACAAAGCAAGCCGCCAAACAGAGATAGTCTTTCGTTTATTGAATTTACCTCAGAAACAAAACCGTAAATCCTCATTAAATTTGGACACAATCTGGCCGATAGCATCCCGAGTAGAATTTTTCGAGCGTTACACCGGGCCCTGATAAGGCCTGAAACGAGCCTGATAAGGCCTAATCAGCACCCTATCAGGGCCCGATGTAACGCTCGAAAAATTCCACTCGGGATGCTCTTTGCTGTGGTAGGTTTTTTTAATCGAATCTAATACAAATCGGTGGGAAAAATTGTTACGTCTTGTCGTTACAAGTAGCTTTGTACACGCATTACTAAAAAACAACATTGTCAAAAAATCTGAAAATAATTACAAACGATTCCGCGTCAATTTCCTTGCAAAGTAGTAATGTTTTACAGCGACCGAAAGTGTTTTGGCCCAACCATCCTTAAACGAACCCGACGGAAATAAATATCATCTTTGAAATAAAGAGTTTCGGGCGTCGGCAAAAAGAATAGAAAATTTTGGCCGTTGTCTGTTAACCGGAGGGCTCGAGAAATGTAAGCACGATCCGTCTGGCACGTACTCAATGCTCGGTATTATTATCCCTAAACGACGCGTTGTTGGGGCGAGGCGGGCTGTGCTGGATGGATGTCGGGCCAGCACCGAGAGATGCCCTCTCGCTTCGGTTTACTTGCTCAGTTTACCTACGCACTAATACCACGGATGTATAAGCGGGCAAACGGGAGCTCCCTCTTTCTCTCTATCTTCGGTGTGTCGGGTGGAATCTGAGAAAGGCGCGAGAATGATGAACCGCGCGTCTGCTAGCCGTCTCCCACGTGGGGTGCGTTATAATGGCTCGGCTTAGGATTCTCCTCCGGTTCCGTCATTCCCGCGGTTCTACGAGCGGCTACGACGGCACAGCTATGCAGATCCCGCGGCTGCATTGAGAAACTTTACCTGAAATAAACTCGAAACGGGGAGATAAAGGGAGAGGTGGAAGTCGAGCGGCGGACCCGAGAAGTTAAGTTCAACGAGGTAACGAATAATTAACTATAGCGCGAAATTTAATCTAAGCGGAGCAACGATTAATGTTTCATGGTTGGGAAACATGAGAAGCTGAAACATATGTGTATGTGTTTCATTTGAACTCGTTCGCAGGTCGTTACGTCGAATCGTAAAGAGGCCAAGCGGCGAGTCCGGTGGAAATTCGTGCAGTTAACATCGTTAAAAAAATAAAAAACTGGATTTCTTTCGTTTTTACGAGATCTACATTTCAACTGGCGAGCACTAAATTTACACGGAGTTAACAACGCTGAGGGTAGATCTTGGTATAAAATGAAAATGTCGTCGAGGTCTCTGTGTTGCCTAACAGTTGAGAGTCGTACTTTGAAATTTAGATTTATCGCTTATTTGCTACAAAATTATGTTGTAATTGGCTTCGAAAGTATGCACTTTTTTTCGGTATCTACACATTCTATATTATAGAGAATAAAAAAAATTATTTAATTAAACTCAATCGATTAGTATAACGGGACGATCGATGTGGCGACTCCGGTGGAAATCCGTGCAGTTAGCATCGTTAAAAAAAATGGATTTCTTTCGTTTTTACCAGATCAACATTTCAACTGGTGAGCACTAAATTTAAATGGAGTAAACAACGCTGAGGGTAGATCTTGGTATAAAATGAAAAGGTCATCGAGGTGTGTGTGTTGCCTAACAGTTGAGAGTCGTACTTTGAAATTTAGATTTATCGTTTGTTTGCTACAAAATAATCTTGTAATCTTGTAATTGTAATTGTAATTGTCTTCGAAAGTATGCACTGTTTTTCGATATCTACACATTCTATATCATAGAAAAAGAAAAGAAAAAGAATCGTAAATTTAATTAAACTCGATCGATAAGTGAAACGGGACGATCGGTGTGGCGAGTAGTGAAATCCAGTACCGGTCAGACGGCTTCGGAATCGGCGCAACGCTCTCTCTTTCCGCGCCCGGAGAATCTATCACACGCGCGTCAACGATAATCTCGTCTATATTTGACACGGGACCGGATTGTAGTGAACGTGTCGGGGATTGACGTAGAGAATATTGCTCCTGGCGTTGGTGTGTCGGTGCCGTCGGCGAATCGAGGTCGACCATCCCCGTCCCTTCGTCCCTCCATCCCCGTCTCGACTAAATCGTCCCAGCGGCATGCTCTGCACCGTCGCAGGGCAGCAGCGAACCACGAGGATCAGAGGTATAGCCGAGACTCGGGAGTTCCGCGTGCACCGACGGGTCATCGCGATCAATCGCTTTCACGGGCCCCCGAGCCTCGGATACGTGTGTGCGTTATCGAATTAAGTCCCCGTGCGCGAGCCAAGTGTACCATTCCCTCTATAACGCGCGTCGGCATTCCCACTGGCCGGTTCGTACGAACGGCCTTAAATCTCACGGGAATTCTCGCGGACTGCCGTTGTTCGGTACTAATTCGAGGTATCGCCGTTCCGAGTCCGTGATTACGATGGCACATAACCGGGGGTTTCCCCCCTTACCTTGGGAATACGCAAACCCGAATAAACGCAAACCCGAACTATCGCAACCTCCGCCCCTGCTCATCGCCCGGACGGTTTCGCCACCTAGGACTCTTTGAGACCCGGTCGCGTTGCTTCTGGACTGTTGTCTGTGGTGGGCGTTTACTCGTTGACAATCTTAATCCAGGCGATGCGGATGCCGTACAACTTCCCTTAGGTAATCGTAGGATTAACGTAATCATTAAAGTGTAGGTATCGAAGGAATATTTAGGTAACTAGGATCAAAGCGAATTTCAGTTAACGATCATTATTCAGTAAAATATGGCCAAGATACAAGTGCGCTTCTGGAGCTATTTAAAGATGGACCAAAGATCCCTTATCGAAGTGGATTGTACACGCTACAGGTAAAATCCTGCATTCTTTGGCAATTTTCTTGGGGAGGAGCCTGGAGATCTTGAACTGAGGTTGACGTAGAACTGACTTACCGTCAGCTTAGCCAAACCCGGAAGGACGATACGTTGGGACTGTGATATCTTGTCGGCGCTTATTCGTTGACAATCGTAACCCAGGTGATGCAGATGCTGCACGCCTGCGGTTAGGTAATTGTAGGATTAACGTAATCGTTAAGGTCTCGTTATCGACGGAAGACTGAGCTGACTAGGATCAAAGCGAATTTAAGTGAATGATCATTATTCAACAAGGAATAAAATTGAGCAAGATACGGGTATTCTTCCACGAGCCATCTAAAGATGAACCAAAGATCCCTTATCGAGGTGAGATGGAATATGCACGCACCCAGAAAAAACAATTATTTGACGGCCACCGTTTATTAAGATCAAGTAAAATATCTATTTGATTAAAATAAATATTTATTTAAATTAAGTAAATAGTTACTTAAATGAAATAAATATTTATTTTAATCAAATAAATATTTTACTTAATCTTAATAAACGGTGGCCGTCAAATAAATTTTTTTTCTGGGTGCGCTACAGGTTAAATTCTGCAATTTTTGGAAACTTTCTTGGGGAGGAGCCTGGAGAAATCTTGAACTGAGCTTAGTGAACTGGGCCTTGAGTGAAGATTTGAGAGCGATCATACGAGCTTGACGTTGAATTGACTTACCGTCAGCTTGGCCAAACCCGGAAAGACGATATGTTGGGAGCTAAGGGTCAACGAGGCTCCGGGGGCTCGGGAATCTTGTTAATTTCATGGTTCGCTCGATCCATTCTGGCCGGTAATCCTCCTGCTCCGGGAATCCCGCTCAGGGGCACGGTCGATGGGAGACCGCGAGAGGGTAACCGCCAGAATGTCGGATTAAAGGCTGAATTTCGGGAAACTTGGACTGTACGTACAGCTCCTATCTTACGACTTGGATAAGAGCGTAAACACAAAACGTCATCAGTTTCGTCGACCATGCAGGATTGACCTTCTCAACCGTGACATTGTCAAATGCCTGCGTTGAAATCGACACGAACTTGCAATAATGTAAATAAGACATGGAAGTTTGTCATGATTAATTAATGAAGATGAGTCAGAGACTTTTTCAGAATTATTGTGTCGGGAAACGATAGTACAGAAGTTTGGACGAGCATCGTCTCAGTTTCGCAGTCCCAATATGACTTTTGGAACTATCGTATAATGTAGGAATCGAAGCTCCACGAGATCGCGAGATCCCGGGATTTAATAGGCGTCCTCGAATGGCCTCGTTCCAATTTCAACCCGATATTACGGAAAAATAAGCTAGTACTCCATCTTTTATCCACTATCGCATAACTCACTCAACTTGGCACGCTCCGTCAGCTGTTTGATAAGTCGAAGTTCCTTGTCCGTACATTAATGCTTTACTGCCCCTTTCTACCGTCGCGTCTCGGGGCAGTAAGAAAAATCAAGTTCGACTCCTACACCCAGAAAAAAGATTTATTCAAATCAAATCAATTTCGATTTTCAAATGACGTTTATTAAGATAAAAGAAATGTCTCGTTGCCTTAACAAAATCTTTATTAGATTCAAATAACGGCTTTTCTTTACTTTCAGTAAAAAAAAATTATTCGAAATGACTATTTATTGACTTGTACTTAAAAATGAATGTTTATTCAACACAAAGAAATCGAATCATTGAAAATACGATTTTGAATAGATATTTATTCGCGCCAAAGAAATTATATATTTGGCACCAAGACAAAACACGTCTATTATCCGGCAACGCGCATTATAGAGTCGTGAACACGTCGATACAAACCATAATACTATCAAACAAATAAATATATTAGAATTTAATAAATACTCTATTAGGTTATTAACCAAATAAACATTTTTCTTCGTCCCTAATAAATTGTCTTTGATTGGAATAAACTTTTTTCTGGGTGTAGCGCCATAGAAAAATTATGTCTCCGACGCACGACCGGTATGATCTTTAAAAAAAAGTCCATACAAGGTTCCATACTCCGTAATAAAATTCTTTGGAAGACAGAAGCGTGGGCGGAGAAAAACCCAGAAAGGGACACGCGGGTATATGGCAGGAAGTATATAATGTAGGAAGGAGGGCACAAAGGAGGCATAAGGAAGCGGAATATTGTATGAGACAGCCCCGAGCTTACGCGAGACCGACGCGGTCGATTATCCTTTTAGGAAACGTCCTTTTTCCATCCTCCGCCCCAAGTCTATCTCCGGCTTCTTGCCATCCCCGACACCGCGCGCAGGTAAATATTGCAAATAGCACGAGAGTTTTATCGGTGCGGGCCAAGAACAGTGGCCTCGCTGCTGCTTTTTCTCGCAGCTTCCACGCTAGCACTCTCATTTCCGTCCTCGCGATCCCTCGCTCACCACTCCCGCCTTCTCGGGAACGCCGCAAAGGTTGCCTCGCGTGATAAGAGAGAAAAGTTAGAATAGCAACAAAAAAAAAGGGAAAATGCAGAAAAATAACTCGCCTCTCTTGGTTAGCTTTTGCAGCGAGCACGTGACAGCGCATCGGTCACCGGTTGCCCCGGCCAAGAGGAGCTCCCGAAGATCGGGACTGCTCTATCCGAATTTCGAGACACGTAACTCGCGTATTCGCAGAGTTTTATAGCCCGAGAAAGTAGAGGATGGTACGTGCAGCAGAGTATAACGCGTACGGCCGGGGCTGAGGCGGAAACCGTTGCGTTTTTATTCTCGTATATACTGTCTCAAATATATATGAATATTGCACATATTACGAGTATGGTACGTCGACAAGCTGCTGAACATATGCAACAGCGGGTTGTCCATCAGCTCTATGTATTTTTTTTATTTATTTTTTTAATTCGCGAAAAACGTTGTTTTCTTTCTTTTGTTGCACCCAGAAAAAAATTTATTTGACACCCAACGTTTATTAAGATTAAGTAAAATATTTATTTGATTTAAATAAATATTTATTTGATGTAAATAAATATTTATTTGATTTAAATAAATATTTATTTGATTTAAATAAATATTTATTTCATTTAAGTAACTATTTACTTACTTCAAATAAATATTTATTTAAATCAAATAAATATTTTTCTTGATCTTAATAAACGGTAGCCGAAAAATAAATTTTTTTCTGAGTGTGGTTACCATTTTTAGCCGCGTAAAGGTTACTTTTGCAAGAGAATATTCTCATGAATTTTACAGACGCCACGTACACGCGAACCCCGTGCGACATGCATTTGCGTGGGATACGTGTCGCAGTTCGCTCTGCAGATCGATATGTAATAATAGTCATTCATCATAATGCGCTCTTCCGCGGCTCATTATTGTCATTTTCTTTTTTCCCAGCAAAGAAATGTTACTCTATTTATATTGGCTGTATTTTCGAATAACATCTCGGAGGCTGAGGATCAAAAGGGCGCAGGCCGTATGCTACGTTCTGGGAGTTAGACCCTTTTTATTCTCGGCCTTCGATACATATGTATATTGTTTTTTATTGCTTCGAGCTGAACTTGTGCGAACACACGCTAACGAATAAACTGTATTTTTTTTTTGCACAGTTACGGTGACATGGTACCGGAAACGATTGCGGGAAAGGTGGTCGGTGGTGTTTGTTCGTTGAGCGGAGTGCTCGTCATAGCTCTACCCGTTCCCGTCATCGTCAGCAATTTCAGTCGGATTTATCATCAGAACCAACGCGCCGACAAGCGGAAGGCTCAGAGGGTGAGTGATACTTTGAAATTGACATCGTAAAAAAAAAAAAAAAAACCAATGTTATCCGACAATTCTTCGAGTAGGTAAAAAAATCGTGTCCTTTCGGTTGTTTTAAGAGAAGGGATGAGATTAACCCTTTTCTCTGACAGATACCGCGACACCCTTAGCGGCAGTAGTAAACCCAGAAAAATAATTTATTTGATGGCCACCTCTTATTTGGTTTCAGTAAAATATTTATTTAAATCAAATAAATATTTTACTTAAAGCAAATAAACAGTGGCCGTCAAATAAATTTGTTTTCTGGGTGTACGCTCAGCGCGGTAGCATAAAATCGGAACTTTCGATACTTTGCACAGCTACCGGAAAATATATTCGGTCACCGTCAGCGTTGCCTCTGCCAGAATTAATGGTATCCGAGATAAAGCGAAGAAGCAACTTCTGCGTTTGATACGCGCTGTTCGTTCTGTCGGTTATATCTCCGCGATTTCAGCCGGCGGGCTTGAGTATAGGGTAAAAGTGGGGAATATGGCCCATTCACCACTTTTCCCCTATACACTATAATTTGAAATTGCAATTGTTATTTGACTGCTCTTCGAGTCAGTTTACAAATAATCGTGTCCTACTGGTTGTGTTAAGGAATGGTTGTATTAAGGGCTGGTTGGATTAAGGGCTGGTTGTGTTAAAGACTGGTTGTGTTAAGGAATGGTTGTGTTAAAGAATGGTTGTGTTAAGGAATGGTTGTGTTAAGGAATGGTTGTGTTACGGAATGGTTGTGTTACGGAATGGTTGTGTTACGGGCTGGTTGTGTTACGGGCTGGTTGTGTTAAGGGCTGGTTGTGTTAAGGAATGCTTGTGTTAAGAACTGGTTGTGTTAGGGACTGGTTGAGTTAAGCACTGGTTGTGTTAAGCACTGGTTGTGTTAAGGACTGGTTGTGTTAACGACTGGTTGTGTTAAGGACTGGTTGTGTTAAGCACTGGTTGTGTTAAGGAAAACAACGAGAATTAACCCTTATCCTTGATGGATATCGAGACGCTCGTAGCGACAGTAGTAGTTGCAGACGCGGTAGCGTATAATCGAGATTTGTCGATACTTTGCACAGCTATTCGAAGAGATATTCGTTTATCGTCCGCGCTCACTCTGCCTGCATGAATGGTATCCGAATTAAAGCGAAGGTGCAACCCCTTCTGCATTTGATACGCGCTGTTCGTCCTGTCGGTTATATCTGCGCGATTTCAGCCGGCGGGCTCGAGTCCCGTCGAGTGGCGGTACACTCCTCTTTTTCTCTCCTCCTCTCTCGACTTCGCTCCGGGCAGTTACTACTTCCGATACTTACCGGGCAACGCAAGCTCGAAAGCCCCGAGCGGCAAGGTAATACAGCTGTAGCTCTGATGAATGAGCTGACATTAGCACGCAGAACCTATACACGTATACCTCACTCGCCCTTGCCGCTTCACCGGGTCTGACCGAGTAACCGCTGTTACTACTTCCTCTGGGAAATCCCGAGGAAGTCTTCTGTGATGCAAAAGTGATTACACTCGCTCGGTTTAACGATTAATCTTTCTGATTCACGAAAAGGCTCTCGCTCGAATTAAGGAGAAAGCATATCATACTTTGGCTGCAGGAGACAAGAGTCACTGGAGCACATTTTTTTTTTTTTTTTGAAAACATTTTACGTACACTTGCGATTTAATATTACGCTTAATATTCTGTATCAACTATATATTTATTTATATTTATTTATAACTTATATATTTTTTATGTATTTAATATATTGTCACGAATATAAAGAGTTACGTAGATGACTGGATGGTCTGACCGAGTAAAGGCTGCTACTACTTCCTCCGGGAAATCCCGAGGAAGTCTTCTGTGATGCAAAAGTGATTACACTCGCTCGGTTTAACGATTAATCTTTCTGATTCACGAAAAGGCTCTCGCTCGAATTAAGGAGAAAGCACATCATACTTTGGCTGCAGGAGACAAGAGTCACTGGAGCACATTTTTTTTTGTGGAAAACATTTTACGTACACTTGCGATTTAATATTACGCTTAATATTCTATATCAACTATATATTTATTTATATTTATTTATAACTTATATATTTTTAATGTATTTAATATATTGTCACGAATATAAAGAGTTACATAGATGACTGGATTAGCTCTGTACAACAAATGACAAACGTCCAGATTATCGATTGACGAGATGACGAGAGTCTTGATCAGACTATGAAATAAAAAAGGTGTTTGACACTTCGTGTTCGAGTTATTTGGCTGCGATTATACTTACGAATATCCGCCCTAAAACCAAATACACGCGTTATTCGTTGGCTCGGTCGCTGCAATATTATATACGTAACTTTGAAAATTGTTATCTCCGAAACGCTTCACGCGATCCAACGGAAACTCCGCGCTTTCGTGAAAACACTATTGACAAACGTCCTGTCGAAATTTCAAAGACCCGCCGCTAAATCTAGATAACGGAAGACCCTTTTTGAGAAGCGCCGTTAAGTCAGCTTCGGCGATTTTCCGGCTCTTAGCGTTAGTGGGTCTCCGGAATGAGGAAAGCTTGGAAGAGCCCGAGAGCGAGGTCGTCTGTGCGAGGAAAACCCAGGGCCATGCGTAGCTCTTTTTTTTTTTTGTCGTGAGAAAAAAGAGGATATCTATGGAGTGAGAAAGGACGTTAAGTGGAACGTCGGAGAGAAAACGAGATTCAGGGAGAGGCGCACGCGGGTCTGGCTCCAAAACTGAAAAATATAGGACATAGTCGACGCGACTGTATATAGAACAGTCGAGAAGGAAACGAGCGAGTTGGAGTGAGGAAGAAACCGAGTTGAAACTCGACGAAAAAAAAAAAAAAAAAAAAAGGAAATAAAAAAAAAAAAACCGCTTCTCGTGAAATTGCCGTGGCGTTGGTGCATCTGGCTGTATCTACTACGTGATGCTTCTCTAGATGGGAGCTGTGCCGGGATATATCTGTCTTTTTTTTTTCACCGCCGCTCCCGGTGGAAAAGGGTACTTCTTGCACGGCTGGCCACCGAGAGCTCGGCAAGGAGTTTGAGGTGATATATACGCATAAACTAGCGGAAGAGAAGCGCACGAGTGGAGAACGAGAGGGAGCGTCGATACGGACGGCGAGGGAAGGACGAAAGAGCACACTTTGCCATCCGCCGCGAATACTAATAGGGCATCCGGCTCATTCGTGTAATCGTGATAACCTGGAGAAAAAAAAAATCTCCTCGGTGTCTCGGGTATCTTTGAAAGCTTCTCGGGCGGAATCGGATTGGACAAGAATCGTCGATACGTGAGAACTGTTTTTTTCCACTGAAATACAAGCGGATTACATTGGGGAGCGAAATGTCCGAGGAATCTGAAAATCTCGTAAAAAAACATCGAAACATTTCGAGTTTCGGTGAAGCTGGTAAGTAGTGCTATGCATGGTCGGCCGGGGTCTGTGTTAAGGTTGTTGGGGGGCTGAGTCAGGGGTGGGGAGGTACGAGGGGAGCGCCCTATGCTTATACATTGGGTCGACTCGCTGTTGCCACTCGTCAAAAATAAATTAATAGCAATACTTACGTGATGTTTTAGGGTGATTTTCTTAGAGATAGTTAATAAAATATGGGTTTGTTAGTGATTGGACAGCGTAAAAAGTGTTCTTCGGATTTTACATAACACATAAATATAATACTATTATATCATATTATATAGTATTTTAAATAATACTAATATAATCGGCATATTGATTTATCAACAGTATTTAGTTGGCCGCACTGCCGTCTCGTGTTTACAAACCTACGTAACTATTTATCGGTAATGTAGGTAGCTGTAGCCAATTGGGCATGTCGATACGGTCGGTAGGGTCATTTTTCGTTCATTTATCTCACATGGCCGAAATTTCCTAGCTTCGCGTTTTGTTTAATCGATGATCAATAAACCATGTTGTGAATCGTCATGCAGAAGGTGCCAAACGTTAAAGCCATTATCCGTTCAACTTTATATAATTTTCTACGTACTCGGTCGCATTTTCTTAGAAGATATCAACGACATACGACGGGATGGTCGGTAATTCTCCATAAGAGTAGCGCAATCGTTGCACGAAAACCGATATATTTCCGATCTTTGTTCTCAAAAATTATGCTGTGGATTGGGTCCAAATTTTACAACACCCTCCGTAAAGCTATTATGTACATTCGTGTACATTTTTATGATGATGGTACGCTCAGAAAAATAATTTATTTGACGACCACCGTTTATTTGGTTTTCAGTAAAATATTTATTTGATTTAAATAAATATTTTTTTCATTTAAGTAACTATTTACTTAATTTAAATAAATATTTATTTAAATCAAATAAATATTCTACTTAAACCAAATAAACGGTGGCCGTCAAATAAATTTTTTTCTGGGTGTAACATTGTGATGTTGCCCCACAACAACCTTAAATGTAAAGAGGCGGGACACCCCTGACCCGTGTTTTCGGCGAGCCGCGATCTTCCCCACACATCGTCCCCCGCATATCTTTCCACCCTCTCAGATAACGAATTCATAATTCATAATTCATAAATGCAATACCCCCCGAGCCACGAAAACAAAAACGACAAACCTACACCACCAAGATCGCGACATCGATAAAAGCTTATCCGAGCGCCTTATATTTATTTATTATTTTTTTTTCCACCAAAACTGAGACTGACGTTTCGATATGCTTGATGTGAATAATGGATGTTCCGGAATTCCGCATAATTTCACCATCGAAAGTTGCGAATCGAATATAAACATCTTCTCTCGGAGCGTCGCTTATACTTTCAAGAGTAAATAATAAGGTACGAGAGGCATCAAGAAAAAAATTATCGGTCGGCTAGATGCGTAAAACTTTTATTGAAGCATTCGCAATCAGGCCAAGTAGAGTTCTTCGTAATGCCAACAATTCTCGAGGATATTTAAGTACCGCCGCCATACTCTGTCTATATATAGATGTAGATGTTCTTTATTCGGAGCAGACTGGGATCCTCGAATAGATTATGTATATATACATATATATACATGTATATTTCTCGTTCCAATTAACTCTCAAGCCAATTATCTCGAGTGTGATTGAATACCTCAACGGTCGGCCGAGCGTTCTCCGGATTCGAGACCGGAAAATTTGAGATATCCGTGAAACTGACGGCGTCCGAGAGAGGGGCGGGAGGTGTGGGGGGGGGGGGGGTAATGAATATTCGTCCCTTAACAGTGATGGATTGAAATAATGCTTGCGAAGGATATTTTCCCGTTCGTTTCCGGTTGAGTTTGAGCCAAGGAGTGAAAAAGAGTTCCAGTCTTCGTTTAAAGTCCCTTTGTTATATCCTCGACTCTCATCCACTCCTCTCATTCCATTGACTCCGTTGAACGTTTTCCTTTGTGACGGAGGGAGAACGAAAATATACCTCTTTTTATCGGCACGGGAATTTTCAACGGTAAAGAGAATTCTCGTTTGAGGATAAAAGTGATTTTATTCTTTTCATCTGCGGCGGAGCAGTTGTTACAGCGTACGGAAGTTTTTTTTGTTAAACCATCAGTGGATGCGGAGTTTGTGAGTTATCAAAAGTTGAAATTTAATTTCTGTCGGTAAATAACTGTAATTAGGTAAAGTACCTTATGATTTATTTTCGAGAGAAGGAAAAATAATTAGTCGCGAGTCAATCGAGTTGATATTAAATTTACGCAAAATGTTGTGGTTTAATTTGACACTGTAAAAATAAATTGTAAGTTTAATGTACTGGAACTTAATTTGCTAACATTACTCATACTAATTAAACATTCATTTACTTTGCTTGTAAAATTAAAATACCAGATATTAAAATTACAAATCTTTCGCTTGAAATTTACAAAAATGTTCATAAAAAATATAAATTTTACTGTAAAATTGCAACGCACATGTGTTTGAAATTTCAGAAACGGTTTATGTAAAAAAGCATCCAATACTGTTCATTAATTTTCAAACATCATTTTTTACAGTGTAACTATCGTAGATTGATTGGCTGATTTTATTAACCATTGGATAACTATTATTGGGTTAACGGAGCGTGACTGAAACTTTTATAGGTCTCGCACGACACCTCATTTTGCAAATAACAACTGTCAGCATCGTCGCCTTTTACGCGTTTCGGAATGTTTTTAAGATGTTAAAACACATTTTATAATAAACAAAATGTGCGGCAATAAGAAAACACGGACCAACTTTGTGACCGAATGTTTCCTCGCCTCAATCCATTCATCGTCCAAGAACTCTCTATTTTTTCCGTATCTTTCCGCAAAAAGTATAAACGAGCTACACAAGATTTTTCACTATTCGTTCCACAGACTTCTAAATTCGTTCCGGTTTGGGCTTTTCATCACTCCCACCCTATAACGCATCTCGTATATCCATTACTCACTCTCTCGATACCTCGTGAGAGCGAGATTGATCCCCTAAAAAAAAATCAACATCTTCGCGGTGAGGATAAGTGCGGCTTAAAAAAAGAAAACAAAAATAAAACTTTCCTCATGCCTGTGGATCTTTCGGGCTTGGCAGTGGCTCGAAATTCGTCGAGCTTAACCTTTGGGGCTTGTCTCTCATGCTGGTTCGTATATTTTTCGTTATTTTATTTCTTCCTTCCGCCGACGATATCGTACGTCTTTTTCGTTGGCGGTGATGTGGCTTCGTTAATGCGGAACATCGTGAACGATACTCTCCGGTCTCGATTCCCCTCCTCGTCGTCGACGGCGCACTCCGTCTCAAATGTCGGAGCCGGCGAAAAAGTGAGAGACTGCGAACCGCGAGGATGAGGAGTTTGACTTGGCTACCCGCCAATACCTACCTTCAGTTCATTACCACTATTTCACACACGCGATCCTCCTCCGACGCATCGTCGAACGGAGGACGAATGCCGGAGATCGAACGGCTGTGTGTACATTATACGCGACAGGGGGCTTTGGGGAGAGCGGAGACGGATAGGAGATAAAAGAAGATAAATATCTTCGCGGCGAGAGGGGGGGGGGGGGGGGGTGATTGATTTGAGAATGAAAATTCCAAGATGCGAAAGCTTGAATGAGGCTCCGGCCAGGAAGCGTGAGGAAGGCAAGGAAAGGATAAATATGAACTTGAGCCAATTTCGGAGATTTCGTTTTCACCTGAAATCCAAATTAGAAAACATTTTTAATTTTTGTGCTACAGCGAGATCGAGGACAATTTTTGAAGTAATCGGGGATGTTTATCGAAGACAGAACGTGTTGTTGGGTCCAACGTAACGAATAAAAAAAAAATCGGTCAGATAACCCGAAATATTAAAAGACTAGATAAATTACTAGTTTCTGCGAAAGAGCCAACTTGCTCAACTCAGTCGATACATTCGATAAGCATGAGAGTCTGCTCAAACCTGACAATCAAAGTTTAACGGCATGGGCAAACAGACCTAGCTATTATTATTATTATTATTATTATTATTATTATTATTATTATTATTATTATTATTATTATTATTATTATTATTATTATTATTATTATTATCATCATTATTATTATTATTATTATTATTATCATCATTATTATTATTATTATTCGTTTTTTTGTTTATGAGCATTTTATGAGCAACTACCTGAGTTGCCGAGATAAAACGAGATAAAACCTATGTGACCACCGGAAATTATTTTTAGAACATTTGCATCTATCGCAGAACACTATTGGAAATTTAGAGTTCAATTTGATTAAGAGAGAAAATAGATATTCAACAATTACTAGATTAACGAAAATCGAGAATTCGTAGAAGGCAAAGCATCGACAGTTTTGACGTAAAAGCGTGAACAATTTTTTTTTTCTTCAGATTTTGCAGAGTCACAAAAACAGAGCCGGGATGAAAAATCTAAAATGTTTCCACGTGCTTATCGATCTTTTGTGAAATTTCGGAATAGAATCGGCCCGCGAGGCTCGCAATTAACACGATCATTACTATTCATCCCGGCGCGCGGATTCTGTCGCATTATATCCCTTCTGCCTTCTGTTCCCTTTCACACATATAACATTCGTGGCGTAAGTGCAAACCGCGTATGAAAGAGTAACGCGTGCTTCTCTCCCTCGTGAATCGACAAAAAAAAAAAAGAAAAAAATGTTCGTGAATTGTTTCAATGCGCGAGACCTCGACAGTTCGTCGAGTGTCAGCTTCGAGCATCGCTGGCATTTTCAGGATCATCACTGTTGAGCCAACCCCTTTTTTTCTCTGACTCCGCCGCACAAAAAAACCCTTTCATTTTGCACGCTTTCGCTCTTCTCTATCTGGTTTTATCCAACCGCTGCGACTTCGACGAGACACAACGAGAGAACTTTCGAAAAACCATCGAGAGCACTGGAAAAAAAATCTCGCGATCTCAATATTTCGCTCAGTGCGCACCGATGAGCTAACGAAATTAAATCTATGATAGCAGAGAGTAGAGTACAGTTAATTAAGCAACGAGAAATTGCTAAAAAAAAACAAGTCGCTGTTCTCATTTGTCAATTTTTGTATTAATGGATTCGCTTGCTCCGACATCTCTCCTTTGATTTTCTATGTTCCAAAGAAAACATTTTTTTTCATTCATAAAAATATGATAGTTGCACGGTAAAATAATGTTCGCAAATTTAACAAACATTGCTCGTCCAGAATTTTTTCCTCTCGATGGGTAAAAGTGTAATTATAGTCATCTCCTTCGATATTCTATGTTCCAACATAATAATTTTTTTTCCGCTGCTACAATATGATAGTTGCAGGGGGAAACAAATTTTCATAAATTTGAAAAACATTGCTCGACCAAAAAATGCCCCGCGATCGGTAAAGGGTTAAATATAGTATGAACGGGATAATGAGACAGTCGAATGGGATTTTAGTATGCATTTTTTTCTGTCTATAAACTGGAAAAAATCTCGCGTTTCTCAAGCTTTCGCTACGTGCGCACAGACGAGCTAATGGAATTAAATGTTTGATAGCATAGAGTAGAATACAGTTAATTAAGTAACGAGAAATTGCTAAAAAAAAGTCGCATGTTCTCATTTTTTTATTTGAGTATCGATGGATTCGCTTGCTCCGACGTCTCCTTTGATATTCTATGTTCCAAAGAAAACAGTTTTTTTTCATTCATCAAAATATGATAGTTACGCGGTAAAATAATGTTCGTAAATTTAGCAAACATTGCTCGTCCAAAAAATGTTCCCCGCGATGGGTAAAAGTGTAAGTATAGTCCTTTGTATCTCTGCATCTCCTTCGATCCCGAGGTGACATTTTCGAGCGTTACATCGGGCCCTGATAAGGCCTTATCAGGACCCTATCAGGGCCCGATGTAACGCTCGAAAATTTCTGCTCGGGATATTCTATGTTGCAACATAATCATTTATTTTTCGCTGGTACAATATGATAGTTACAGGGGGAAAAAAATGTCCATAAACTTGAAAAACATTGTTCGACCAGAAAGGTATTCCCCGCGATCGGTAAAGGGTTAAATACAGTATGAACGGGAAAATGAGACATTCGAATGGAATTTTAGTATGCATTTTTTTGCTGTCTATGCGGAGTTCGATCGATCATCCGTCGACGCGAAGGACGAGCGATTCCGTCGGATTGGTCGCGTATTTTCACATTGCCGCAGACTTCGCCGGGACTCGATGTGAATACTTCATCGGGAGATAGCGAGGTCCGCTCTCGGGTAGCCTCCCGAGCCCTCGCTCGTTCGTTAAGCTCTTTTATATTCGAGCTATATCGAGGATGGCTGCACGGTAGAGCCGAGAGGTTGATTGTTTCCCCGAGTGTGAGATCGAGAGAGACCGGCGGAGGGACGGAAAAAAATCGCAAAAATGGGGTTTGGGTTTGGGTGCGTGCTAGAATCAGTTGCCTCGAATTTCTGGGCCCGTCGTCGCTCGCAGCACGTGACGCGTAGGCTCGATCGTGGCTGTTAGCGCTGGAAAAAAAACCTCGAATATCAACAGCAAAATTGCATTCGCCGTACAGTCTCCCACTCTGTACCTCGTTGTTTTGCCATTCGTGGATTTTAACGAGCTGCCCTTTTTTCCCCACTCGTTTTAGTATATCATACGTTGTGCAGTTGGATGGTAAATTAAAAATGATTTTTTTTATTAGGACTCTTGAGCTTTTGGCTCGAAGTGTTGCGAGATTTTGTAAATATTCCGAGAATGCTGCAAGTTTAATCATCTGTACGATTGTTAAACATTATCTCTACTGTTTCATTATTATTTTAAATATATTTAGATTTATTTCTACTCTGGATTTCTAACATTTAACACTTACAACCTGCTGTGAACACACTATATGTATAAACTTTATGCTGCCTGTGTTGCCTTATTCTGTATGCGAAATACTGCCTGTTGTACTCTGTACTGCTTTTCTTTGCTTGTATTGCATTGGTCCTTACACCCAGAAAAATCATTTATTTGAGGATCACCGTTCATTCGGTTTAAGTAAAATATTTAATTGATTTAAATAAATATTTATAAAAATTAAGTAAATAGTTACTTAAATGAAATAAATATTTATTTAAATCAAATAAATATTTTATTTAAACCAAATAAACGGTGGACTTCAAATAAATTATTTTCCTGGGTTTAGGGGAGATATCCCAGGACTTAATAAATTCTATCTATCTACCTACGCCGATAAAAAGGTTTGGTAATATCAACTAAGCTGCGGTTGCGAGTGGCGAAGAAAATGTTTCGTCGATCGAACAAAATGTTTTTTACAATCAATAACAGAACAGTAAATTCAACTAAATATTCGTTCAATCAACTAAATATTCGTCCAATCAACGAAATATTCGTTCGATCAACGAAATATTCGTTCGATCAACTAAATATTCGTTCAATCAACTAAATATTTCTTTCAAACGATCCAAATATTTCCTTCGCCACCCGCAACGGCAGCTCAGTTGATATTACCAAACCTTTTTATCGGTGTATGGCCCTATTCTGCAATATAAAAATTCGGATTGAAAGAAAATCGCATAATCTCATCTCATGGGATAAATTACCGGAGCGCCGAATTTTTACAATTGCCCAATGGAAATTCGTATGGAAACGGACTTCACCAGTTGTAAAAACAAAATTATCGAGCCTCTCTCGCGAACTTATTCGGAGCCTCCGACGCTTCGCATTCGGTTATCATACTACACTTTTGAAAATAAACTTTTCACACGGACGCTCATCCGTGGCTCGCTGACGTCATCGCGACTCCATATTATTTATACCAACTGGGATTACGAATAACCCCTCCCCATTCCATTTTTATTAGAACAAAGCTGTGCGTTTTTACTTGCGAATAAAAATTTTAATTTATTCCCCCCTCCCCCCAATATTTTTTTTAGTATTCACGCCATAGCAATTTATTTCGTAATGAAATCATTGTTTATAGTATCGATTTTTCGAGGGTACACGAGCTTGAACTCCGAAGCATTTTTCTATACAAATTAATTTTGAACGACTTTTTTTTTCTTTTTTTAAGGTGCAATTTGTACTATCGATTTTTGTTAAAAGTCACTCGACCATTAACCACAGAGTTTAGCTGGAGAGAAATAGTGGAAACAAAAAAGGGTATTTCAGAGCTTCGAAGCCATTTATCTTGCCTCCTTCGGGCAACGGATTTTCCCGGTTTTGTACTTTTTCGCCTTGATCAGGATTGAAAAATTGAGATTTATCGGGAATTCGCCGTGAATCTGTTATTTATGGCGAGCCTTTGCAGAAACACACACGCCCGTACGTGCACAACTGTTTCGTAAGTCCGCGAGCGCGTGAAAGAGGGTTGTCCAGTTGGGAATTACGGCAAGCTGGTGTAACGCCGTTTAGTTCTGTTTTCTATCGATTTTCTTTTTTTCATCTAGTCTTTCCGTACCGCCGTCGATACGTTTTCCTAGTACGAGTTATGTCCCATTTCGGTTTTCTTTCCCGGTTCGTCCAATCTGCGAAACAACCCTTTTCCGCTCCTCATCCGTCGGTTCTTTGCCACATAACGAACTGTAATTTACTACCTCGATCGTCAAACGCACGATTTTATTTGGCGATTCCTCTCGCAGGTTTTTTTTCTTTACAATTCGCAGCAGGCAAAACGCAATTTTCCAATAATTTTTTGATGGTGGCGATGGCGGTGCGTGGTGCAAAACGGGGTTGAAAATCCGGATGTATCGTTGGGACAAAATGGAGCGTCCAAAACTTATTGGAAAATTAAGTTTTGTCCTACTGTGCCGTTCTGCCCCACTATCTCATTTTGCCCCGCTCTCCCCTACTCTTACCATTCTACAGTGTCGACTAGCGTGTATTTCTGAATGTCGGAAAAAGAGATTAAAAAATGAAAAAATATTTGGGCAGGAGGGGAAAAAAAATTGCGATCCCATCTGTGCGGTAGTGTAATCAAAGGACGTGTATTTCTGGATCGGCGAATCGAATTAAAGCCGCGCTGTATCGCTCTCGTTTATCGAGCGACGTCAGTTTGCGGCTTTGCGGAAACCGATTCAAAAGCGAAACGAGAGAACGTTTCTGTGAGCCGTGTGGAAGTGTTTTCCACTTTATTTCGGGATTAAAAGTAAATAAAGTGTTAACAAAAAATGGCGTACTGTTTTTGTAAAGGTCGTCGGGAGCACGAGTCGAGTGAGGTGTCCCAGTTACCCGGTGATAATAATTTTCATTTTTTTCCCCGTTATATCGTTGGATATATCAAAACCAGTAAACTTCGCTCTGACAGAGTCAAATAAAACAGACACAGTAGAACCCCGTTTACCCGAGGTAATGTGGGGAGAGCGTACGTCGGATAAGCGAAAACTCGGATAACACGGTTAACATACTCAATTCAGACTTGTACTACTACTATATATTTAAAAAATAACACATCACTTCATATAAACATTAACTTTTTTAGTTCATTTACGACTTTTTTCCTTTTTTGAGACATTACGATGTTCTACCATTGACTGTAGAATCGGAATTGACGTATTTACAGCTCGCAATATAGTATGTATTTAGCCATTCTTGCCTTTTATGGCTTTAGAATATAACATATGTTACGATATACACTGTACACTTTGGTCTTGCCGCTGCTTAGATTATGACTTAATACAGCTCGCAATATAAAGACGCAGCAAACTTATACAAATTTAAGCGCGTATGCAACAATGTACCAGTTGCAGGGAACTCCACGCGCAGGCATGCTACTTTATCCGTTTTATCAGAATTTTTCGTATTATCCGAGCCTATACCTCAGTTAAGTTGGGTGCTTCGGATAACGCGGGGAAGGTTGGATAAGAGACACATTTGCGTGTTGCATCTCTACCACTCACAACTCTACCAAGAATGATAGTTCTAACAAATCTACCACATAACAACTCTACCAGAAAACATCTCTACCATATTACAACTCTACCGTATTAGAACTCTACCAAAACCTCTACCACTGAAGAAAAAAACTCTACCGGAATTTAAATCAAACTCTCCTGAAATTTATTTAAATTCCGGTAGAGTTTTTTTCTTCAGTGGTAGAGATTTTGGTAGTGTTGTAAAATGGTTGGATGTTGTAATATGGTCAGATGTTGTAATATGGTTAGATGTTGTAATATGGTTAGATGTTGTAATATGGTTAGATGTTGTAATATGGTTAGATGTTGTAATATGGTTAGATGTTGTAATATGGTTAGATGTTGTAATATGGTTAGATGTTGTAATATGGTTAGATGTTGTAATATGGTTAGATGTTATAATATGGTTAGATGTTGTAATAAGTTTTCTGGTAGAGTTGTTATGTGGTAGATTTATTACAGCTATCTTTCTCGGTAGAGTTATTATCCGGTAGACTTGTTTTCTAGTAGAGATGTTTGGGGAGAGATGTTTTCTGGTAGAGTTGTGAGTGGTAGAAATGTAAATGTGCCGGATAAACGCGGTCCTACTGTACGCTTTTAAGGATCTTGAATCTGAATTTGCTGGTAAAAAGAACGACACACGTCATTGCGGCTGCGTCTCGAGACATTCTCTACGTATCGCACTGCAATATCGAAGGACGAAGCATCCCCGCACAGCGTCGGGTTCCAATATCAGTCGCCGCCGCTGTTCGTCGGAGCTTCCGATATCCGCCAGGGCGTACCGGTTTACGAATTTTCGAAGATTCGTCGATACTTCCGGGCCACTGTAGCTGGGATTTACCTGGATATTACACATATAAAGTACATATGGGCGAGGACGGGGCAGAACGGACCAATGTCCTCAATTTCCCCGGAGGGAATCGAAGGATGGCTCATACGTATCCATCTCGAGAATCTTCCGGCACGGATCAAGCTCTTCCCGGTTCTCTTCCCCTCCCCATGCTTTTCCCCTAAGCTCCAAGCGTATAGTCGGAAACAGGGTTAACGAGATTCTCGTGTAAACGCGAGACGTCAGGGGTGAGCCAGCCTCAGCAGCATCATCGCCAGCGACGGAACGCCAGAGAACCTCGGCAGGAAGTTTCTCCGAGCTTCGGCTCTTCTATTACTGCCGCTGCTTCCGCTTCTGCGTCTGCTTCTGCTTCTGTTATACGCTTCGCCGAAACTTACCGAGGAAACGTTAAACCGCGGCTTCGGGGTGTTTACGCAAGAAACTGGAGACGGAAGGAAGCGCGGTGTTGGCCGGGACGTATAAGCGGAGCAAAAGCAACGGCAAGAAACGGAATCCCCGCTGCGAGTGTCGAAGCAAACGAAGGAAAAGGAAGGCGGGAAGAGATAACCGGGAGCGTTCGTGCGCCCTAACAAGCAGAACTGATGCATCCCTCCTAACTCGTATTATAGTGCATGGAACTCTGTATCCTTTGATCCAATGTATCTCTGTGATGTAGTTGGCGAAGGTGGAAGCTTTGATGAAACTTCGCGAAGTCTAATGAAAACTCGATGTTCCAGACGTTAGTTGGCAATTATCGATTATTCGAATCGATAGTTGACTCACGCGGCTTACATTATATTTCCCTACGAAATAAACGCGACAATACGCGGAACAATATGCAAGTCACCGGTTTTGCGAGAGAGAGAGAGGGTGAAGTAATGCGTGAGAATATGTAAAGGCAGCACAAACGCCCTCGGTCATCCGTGAATTTGAATTTCACGCCCAGCTACTCTTCAATCCTCCAATTGCGAGGCCTTCCCTGTCTCCCAAGTGGAAGCTTGGATGCCACTTTGCGGAGTGTAATGACCAATTGTCGATTGTTCGAATCGAGAATTGACCGACTGATTGTAAATTATATTTCCCTACGAAATAAACGCGACAATACGTGGAATAATATGCAAGTCACCGATTTTGAGAGAGAGTGTGCACCCTGAAAAATAATTTTTTTGACGGCCACCGTTTATTTGGTTTGAGTAAAATATTTATTTGATTTAAATAAATATTTATTTCATTTAAGAAGCTATTTGCTTAATTAAAATAAATGTTTATTTAAATCAAATAAATATTTTACTTAAACAAAATAAACGGTGTCCAACAAATAATTTTTTTTTCTGTATGTGTGAAGCAATGCGCGAGGATACGAAAAGGCAGCAAAGGTGCCCTTGGTCGTTCATAAACCTGAATTTCACGCCTGGCTATTCTTCGATTCTTCAATTGCGGGGCCTTTCCTCTCTCCTAAGTGGAAGCTTTGATGCACGCTTGCGAAGTCTAATGACCAATTATCGATAGTTTGAATCGACAATTGACCGACGGAGTGTAAATTATAATTCACTCTGAAGTAAACGCAACAATAAGCGAAATAATGTATAAGCTTTGATGCAACTTCGCGAAGTCCAATGAAAACTCTATGTTCTAGACGTTAGTCGGCAATTATCGATTATTCGAATTGATAGTTGATTCACGCGGCTTACATTATATTTCCCTACGAAATAAACGCAACAATACGTGAAATAACATGCAAGTCACCGATTTTGGGAGAGAGAGTGCGTGAAGTAATGCACGAGAATATGTAAAGGCAGCACAAACGCCCTCGGTCATCCGTAAATTTGAATTTCACGCCTGGCTATTCTTCGATTCTTCAATTGCGAGGCCTTTCCTCTCTCCCAAGTGGAAGCTTTGATGCACGCTTGCGAAGTCTAATGACCAATTATCGATCGTTTGAATCGACAATTGACCGACGGAGTGTAAATTATATTTCACTCCGAAGTAAACGAAACAATATGCGAAATAATGTATACACCGTAAAAATAAAATGGGAATTTAATGTACTGGAAATTGAAATTTGCTTACATTACTTACATTAATTGAACATTGATGTACTTTTATTGTAGAACTAAAATACGAGATATTAAAATTACGAATCTTTTGCCTGAAGTTTACAAAAATGTCCATTAAAAATACAAATGTTACTGTAAAATTCCAACCCACATGTGTGTGAAATTTCAGAAACAGTTCACGTAAAAAATCTTCCAATACCGTTCATCAATTCCGAACAAATTTTTTTTACAATCTAAGCTTTGATGCAACTTCACAAAGTCCAATGAAAACTCGATGTTATATACGTTAGTCGGCAATTATCGATTATTCGAATCGATAATTGACCCACGCGGCGTACATTATATTTCCCTATGAAATGCGACAATTCGCGGAATAATATGCAAGTCACCGATTTTGGGAGTGAGTGTGTGAAGCAACGCGCGAGGATATGAAAAGGCAGCAAAACCGCCCTAGGTCGTTCACAAACCTGAATTTCACGCCCGGCTATTCTTCAATTCTTCAATTGCGAGGTCTTCCCTCTCTCCCAAGTGGAAGCTTTGATGCACGTTTACCAAGTCTAATGACCAATTATCGATAGTTTGAATCGACAATTGCCACGCATCCTAAATAATATTTCACGGCGAAATAAATCCGACAATGCGCGAAATAATGAATAAGCCGCAGATTTTGACACTGAGTGCGTGAAGTAATGCGCGAGGTTATGTAAAGGCAACAAAGCCGCCCTCTGTCGTCCGTAAATCTGAATTTCACGCCCGGCTATTCTTCAATTGCGAGGCCTTCCTGCTCTTCCTCTCTGGCCCCGTGCCTCTATGAATCTCCATTCTGTTGACTCTGAATCTGCATTTGATATCGCTGCCCTCCAACCTCACCCAACCTCACCCTTCAATCTGCCCCCCCCCCTCCCCTTATCTCGCCCCGCTGCTCGATGGGACGACGTTTCGTAAGCGGCTTACCAGTCAAGTCATTTGAATATCACTACGACAGCTTCGATCGTTCTCGGCACAAACTGACTTTTTCTTTCTTTCTTTTTCTTCTCTATTCTACGCCTTTATCTCCCGTCTCTTCTTTTGTCGCTTTTACTGTAACGCTCGGGCAGGAGACTATTTCGTCTTCTTCGCTAATTTTCTTTCCTAGCCCCTCCCTCCCCCCCCCCCCCTCCGCGTGCTTACTTTATCACTTTAATATTTATCAGTACTCGTCACACGCCCGCGAGGTTCTTCAGATGGTAGATTGAATTAGTCCGGGGGGAAGGCTAGTGGTAATTAAAGGAGACATTTTTTTATCTTCGCCTTAAGGTTACGAGGTAAAAAAAACGTGAAAGCATCCTGTCGTAGTTCGCTGGAGGAGTGAAAAGAAATTAAAAGTATAGTAAGAGAAGCTCGGGGGAGGGGTAAGATTGAGAGAGAATCGAGACTTTGAATTATATGGAAATCGTGCCGAAGTTCCGTCCCGTAAGGGTGAGCGGGGCAAAATGGACGGGTGTTTTCGATAAAGTTCCAGCTCAAGTTTCCGAAAATTTGAGCAGAATGACCGGTGGAAAGCCGGTAATTTCGATCCAGTCATAGCGATCTCGTAAAACTTGATTACCAAAACAAATTTCGCGGCCCCGTGGCTTATCCGTCGATACGCATGAGTTGGTGCAACTGACTAGCTCGCTGCTGGAGAACGAAATCCTTTCGCCGTGGCGCGTGTAAATTTTACGTCTATAACATCCGTCCGTTTTCACGCTGAGCGGTTTATAGCCACGATCGTAAAATCCAAAAATCACTTCTCCATGACCAATAATTTTTCGAGAGCTTCGTTCCCCGAATCATATCTATATTGGTAGGCTGTTAATAGCGAGCCACAAGTACCGGCCGGGCCGGCTTTGAAAGAACAGCGTGAAGCCAAAATGATTGGTACCCTAAACCTACATCAAATTTTGTCTTTTCCACTTTTTCCTTTTAATAACGAGCATTATTTTACAATGTAGCAGTGAAGGTGGGGAAGATCAAGGTAAAATGGCAGAAATCTCCATTGCCTAAAAAAAATTGCATCTGAAATGGAATTCACTGGTCCGTTTTGCCCCGTCCTTCGCCACTATAACTATAACACTATAACTATAACACTATAACTATAACACTATAACTATAACACTATAACTATAACACTATAACTATAACACTATAACTATAACACTATAACTATAACACTATAACTATAACACTATAACTATAACACTATAACTATAACACTATAACTATAACACTATAACTATAACACTATAACTATAACACTATAACTATAACACTATAACTATAACACTACAACTATAACACTACAACTATAACACTATACTATAACACTATAACTATAACACTATAAATTTTCTAATAAACTCTAAATGAACCGAGCATAGAAATGTGTGAATTGTCAATTAGCATCGTATTGTAAGTATTGTAGCATTTTTTTTTATTCATCTACAACAAAAGCCTTCGGGCCTGCAATGGTATCAAAGAGATGGAATATTCCTGATGCATAATACATTCCTTTTTTGTAACGACGATTCCGTCTCCGTGTGCCTCTTTAATTTCATTCGAAAGCCCGATAGTGAGAATGGGACGTCGTGTAGTGCGCTATATGTGTATGAGTGTGTGTGTGTGTGTGGCCGGCTCATTAAGTACAGCGGGAGCTCCGTACGAGGGTGCGAGGGCTAGGCGAGGGGAGAGGTCACTAACGATTCGCGATTTGTCGCCTGGCGCCAGAGAGATTTCAACCCCTATTTCATCCTCGCTATTCTTAGAATGAACTCTCGGCACGACCGCTCTGCCTATGCCACACACGGCTCCTACCCTTCATCCCTATAACTCTTCTTCTTCTTCTTCTACTCCGGCATTCCACTTTGTCGACACGTGAATGATAAAAACCAACCTCGGGGCGTCGGGTTAGACATGTAGCGAATAAAGAGGATGAGCCAGAGAAAAAAAGGAAAAAAAAATTATTGCGTGAGGAGTACAAAAAAAAAGCTCGTGGGCTCTTCGACGCAGAGCGTATGTGACTTTTGTTACCCCCTTGAAAATTCGGTTTTCTGATCCAACACGCCATACAGCAGTGCCCGAGGAATTAACGGCACGCAAACTTGTGGATTCAACATTTCTTACCGGTTGTTTATTATTTTTTCCTTCCGCTCCCAATCGACGCTCGAAATTTTTTGTTCGATTTGATAGTTGTGACTTACGAGGCTTAAACAAACACACTCCCGATATCCAAGCTCAAGAACCAAAGTGTCTGAGCATGAATCAATGTAATTTGTGCCACTCTGATTCATCTCTGTTTATTTGAATTCTTTTCCTCGACAAATCATTACCTCGAGTCAAAAATTTTTGGATGGTTACTCACCCGATTTTTTTTAATCTTTTTTTTTCAAATATAATCGTGGGGCAACTATCGAGTTCGGCGAGGCTTGTCTCGAAGCGATAGTATCGTTATTCGTTGCACCGCACTTGCCGAGCGTTCGCCAGACGCGAGAATCTTCAAGAGACATCTCGAGAGAGTGAGGGGTCCTCGAGAAGAAAGTGAGCATCCATCTCGATGGTTATCTACGCCGCGACAGCGCCGGACGGAAAGAATGGATCGACGCGACGGAGAGACAGTGGGTACTCGAGTGGAGATAAATGAGACAAAGAAAGCGAGCGGTACGGATCGTTGCTGTTAATTAGCGGGACGGGAGAAGCCTCGTACCGTCTTCTGAATGACTCTGGTATATCCGCTCTCGGTTTTCCCTCCGAAACTTCTTCTATCGCTTCATCTCGCGAGACTTTAATCTGATAAGTGCACGCTTAATATCACATCAAATCCGTTCTCGAACGTGTGTAATTAATTACTTTTTCCTTCTTTTCGCTTCCAGAAAAAAAAAATCGTGATTTTTTTTCCCCTTAAAAAACAAATGCTTGAGCGAATCGAATGCTTCAATTAGCCAAATGAATTCGCGAATAGAAAATAATGGTCGTCGAATGACACCTCGTCTAACCGGTGATCCAATAAATCCAACAGACTCGATATTTTGGCAAACGAGACGATTGAACAGACAAATGAATTGAGTTAATTAAATTCCAAAGTGATCGACGAGCGTCTCACGAGTGACAATTCGTAAAGGAATTTGGGTATTTTAGACTCAACTGATTCGCTTTACGACGCTCCTCTTCAATCAAAAAAACCTATAAAAGTTACCTCGAAAAGCCTCAAGATCATTATCGGCTAAGAGAAGTATAATCATGGACTTTTTTTTAGAAAAACAATCTTGATTTTGTCCTTAAAAAAATAAATGCTTTAGTCACTCGAACGTTCAATTAGCCAAATGAATTCACGAATAAAAGATAATAATCGCTAAATAACAAGTTGCCTAACCGGTGAATCATTCAACACAACAGCCTCAATATTCGGGCAACCGAAACGATTAAAGACTAAACAATGTGAATTAATTAAATTCAAAACTGATCGACGAGTTTGTCCGAGTGACAATTCGTGAAGGATTTTGGGTATTTCGATAAAATTGGCGATAAAACAGACTCAACTGATTTGCTTCACGACGCTCCTCTACGATCAGAAAAAAACATTAAAAAATGACTACGAAAATCTCAAGATCATTATCCGCTACGATAAATATCACGATGGGCTTTTTTTCGACGTCGCTAAAATATCTCGTGCCGAAGATCGACGGATTCGGCACGTCGATAATTTATCTCCGGTACCGCAGCCTCGCTGTTTGAGCGCGGACCAGATTCGTGGATGGGAAAGCAGCGAAAGTCGCTGGGGCATCGCGCCAGCTGGGTTATAACATTTCGTGTATAATAGCTCGTGCGAGAATCCGCTCTCTGAAAATCGGGTTTCTCTCCGTGTGTACGCGAGTTTGAGATTCCCTCGTCATTTTGCGTGAATTATTATGCGCCACCTTCTCGCACAAGCCGTTGCCACAACGATCGCTGGTGCGTTCTCTCTCGTGCCTCCGCTAGCGGCACAAGCGGTGCCGGCTAATTAATCGCGGGTAATTACTGTACGTGCTCGCTCGCCGAGAATCGAAATCGCGGGAACCCCTCGTGCATCGGTGCCCAAAGTATTATACGTGTGTATATGAGAGTGGGGCAAAATGGACCAGTCACGGGCTCCAGGGTGTTTCGTACATTAACGGAATTCCTTGAGCTTTCTTATATGTTAACATAGGGTTTTTATCTGACAATTGTTATTATTTGAGATTATTTCTGGATCATATTAGAACAGCGAGAATATTTTTTGCGAAGATCTACAAGGTGGGGGTTTTCATTATATGTATTTTGGAAGGAGTCCATTTTACCCCCACGGTGAACGGAGCACGTATTTTAGCTGCGAGAGAACAGAACTTTGCGGTGAAACTTTGGTGTTTGCAACTGCGCTAATTTTGGTGTAGCGTACGCGATAGCGGAAACGATTTGTTTCCTTCAACTGCATTCGTTCAAATTAAACGTTGAGAGGAAAAGGATAAAGAAGGAACGGAGGGGGGAGACCAATAGGAATGGCGATAAATCGCAATTTCGTTCATAAGGTATATGCAGATCATACGCTCTCGTTGAGTTATGGGGTTAGATTATACAAAATTAGAATTTACAATAAACGTAGCCGAGAGTTTTCGTGCCCGTGGATGTGATAAGTCTCTCGTGGTTGTACCACTGTACCGAAAATTTAATCTCGACGAGCGGCAGGAGCAGCGTTCGGGCGGGGATTGTGGAGGGTGCGCTGAAAGCCCAAATAGGAGGGAAACCCCATTCTCGCACACAGAAATATACACGCGATATATACGGCAACATTGTGCAAGGTATATGTATTTTATACACGATATTTCGTCGTGCCAGCTTCTCGAGTAAAATTTCACCTCACGGGAAAGTCGTTTATTATTGCCGCTCGGCGTAGAAGGGCAATAGTCGACGTGAAGCAGAGTAGGGCGGGGCAAAACGGACCCTTGTCCAGTCCATGGAGTTGACTTGTTTTTTAATGCCTCGCAAAAAAGAGAAATGGCAAAAGGTGGTCCGTTTCGCCCCGCGCTCCCCTGTTAGGGAATCCGATACGAAGTGCGAGAATTGTAATAATATGTAGGAGTTCAAGGCGATAACGCGCGCTACCGGTTGGGAGGAAGCTCGAGTGCTGGGGCTTATAGTTCCTATCGACTCTCGACGGCGACAGAGAATACAGAGTGAGAAGAAGTGTATAGCGGTAAAAGAGTATTGGAATGAAGAGGCAAAGGAGAGGTGAGAAAACGCCAGGGAAGAAAGCCAACGTTACGTTTCGCTCCTCCAGCGCATCTTTTGTAGGATTTCATACAGACACGCTAGTTTCCAATCGCGAAATCGGATAACGGCATTCGACTGCATTAGCAGTTGCGTATTTTTATGTTGTCACTGGAATACGCGTGTCTACCATATGAATCGGTGAAAAATTGCCGAATCCGGACGACATCCCGAGTAGAAATTTTCGACCATTACATCGGGCCCTGATAGGGTCTTGATGAGGCCTTATCAGGCCCTTGTCAGGCCTCCTCAGGACGTTATCAGGGCCCGATGTAACGTTCGAAAATGTCTACTCGGGATCTTCGGATGGTCGGTAAGGTAAAAGACCCAGTTTCTGACACGGACCCAGTTTGTGACAGGGGCACATCTAGCATAGTCGGCTCCCCCCACCATTTGATATGCAGCCAATGGGTAGCGCGCATTCGGGTGCTCACAAACTGCGACTCTTGGTCCTCCTTGTTTATCCCTCTGAATTTACACACTTAAAGTGAGAGCTGCATAGAAGTGACATAAACTGGGTCCTTTACCTTAGATGCGTTGGGGAATTCTCTCGTTTTTTTTCGTTTTCATGTCCGGAGATGATTATCTCGATCGAGCTGTGCGTAAGGATTAACGATATTGCGTAATCTCGAAGTCCCCCGATGGATATAGCTGGTTTCGCAACGGAGAACACGGAGTAGAAAGGCGAGTATAGCTGGAAAAGATTGTTGGAGTCAAGAGGCAAAGGAGAGGTGAGAAAACGCCAGGGAAGAAAGCCAACGTAACTTTTCGCCCTTCCAGCGCGTCTTTTGTAGGATTTCATACAGACACGCTATAGGTTCCAATCGCAAAATCGGATAATGGTCGTCGACTGCGTTGCCATGTAGGGTGGACAGATGAGGCCGACGATTGGGGCAATCCCGAAATCCACGATGTCACCATTGGTATGTGAGCTTCGCCCGATCATCTATCGAACCTTGGATGATAAGCCCAGCCCGATGGTGGCGGCTTATACTGGCCCGATCATCTATCGAGCCTTGGATGATAAGCCCGGCCCGATGATAGCAGCTTATTTATCGTTATTGTCATTATTGTCCCCCGCTTCTCGAAGCTACTGCCTTATCGCGGGTCGGTTCGGTTGATGCGTAGTTACTCGATTCGGTTGATGCGTAGTTACTAGTCCTCACTTTATTTGTTGCCCATTTTTGTTTTTTCGTCCTTACACACCGAGCCAGACCCCCCATTTTTGCGGCTGCAGCCGACTTCCCCCCTGCATCGCATTCGCCTTAGACTTGCAACTAAAGGCATAGGGAAACTGCAGAAAACCTATGCCGATACAGTCGGTCTCAGATTCGTTTCACGGCACCGGAGCTACGTCCAGTATCGCCGAGAATTTAAGCATGGACTACAGCTATATGCTATATGCTATATGCCATATGCTATATGCTATATGCTATATGCTATATGTATGCTACAGCTTGTCCGTGTGGCACACATGGACAAGTACGCGTGTGCCTCAAGTATGTATCTGGAGCTACAGTGGTAGGCAATTGAAGTGGAACACGATATTTTTCGCCAGTTTTGGTAAAATTTTGACCATTTCACGTATTCTTTCCCCAAAATCACCTTGTTCCACTTCAATTGCCAACTACTGTATGTCCCGCCCATATTTTTATTTCTCGACGAAATGACGGCACCGGGAATCGAACCCTCGACCTACCGGTGTTCTGGTTTAAAGGCGAGCACGCTAACTAGACCAACGCACCGGTCCTTGTTGCAGCTTATATTGGATCTAAGGTGATTCATGATGCTCGGCCGATGATTGGTTTTCAGTGTAGGTCCTCTATAGGTTACTTATATGGCGCGAGAATGATTTTATCATATACTTTTTTGAATAGTGTAAAAGTTTAAATGTCCCTATCCGTTTTTTATGCTTCGCATGTCTTTAAGAGATTATATTTCAGACATTTTGTCTTGCGAGAACTCTCAAAGCGATCAACTAAGTCAATGGACTGCCTAAGCATTTATTGACTGAAGTACGGAACCCAAAAAATAATACGCATCTTTTACGAGAATTAAAGAACGTGAAATTTCCTATGCTTGGGTTGGTGAGAAATAACTAATGTTGGCTTCACATCGCCAAACCGACGACTGGCGGGTTGATTCGGGTTTGCCAGAACATTGTCCTAAAATCGGCAGATCAATGGTTTGTCAGGCCATGCATCAACAGACGAACGACTGACGAATCGATCTTCGGGCGAACATTGGTTTAAAATCGGCAGACCAATAGTTGGTGAATTCATGCTCGGCCGAACATTGTCCACAAATCGACAAACCAATAATTGGCGAGCCAATACTCGGTGGAACATTGGCTTCAACTCAACAAACTAATGATTGGCAAACCAACATTTGGCCCAAGGTTGGAGTATTAATATCATTACGCCAACACTCGCCCGCCGATCGGCCGGTTTCGTTCAATCGGCTAAACCTCCATGGGTTACCACTTCCCTATTTTTATGTTTCCACTGAAATAAGCGTGTCTATCGAACGAAGCGATGAATAATTGTCAAATTTACACGGCATCTTCGGATCTTCGGTAGATACGTTGGGGAATTTTGTCATATTTTATTTATTTATTTTTTAAATCATTTCCGGACATGATATTATCTCGGTCGAGCTGTGCGTGAGGATTAACGATATTGCGTAATCCCGAAGTCTCGATGGAGATAGCTGAATTCGTGACGCGGAACGGTTCGCGCGAGTTTGTGCCCTACAAATTGGCGCGTGATAATTCGCAGATGCACCAGATCCCTCGCCGGTCATGCGGTCGGTGTAAACTACCGGTCGCAGAGCACCCGTGGCGAACGATGCTTCCAATCGCGCCCCCGATGTCGATTCTGGAACGGCTCGTCGAGCGCTCTTATTTCTCTTACGGTGCACGGCTGTTTACGTGGGAAATATCCTGCGTCGCTCGTTCGGAGCCCGCGTCCGCATACACGTTATCGTATATGTACAGCGAATCCGCGTGCAACAGCGGTTGTTGTTGTACGTAATTCATGCACGAACGAAACCGATGCACCAGCTGCACCGAGCTTCGCAAGAGAAATAAACGCGTCGAATAACCGCATGGCCTCTCTCCCCATTTCGTGTTTCGATATCGACTGGGGTTCGATCCGGGGATATTTCGGATCTGTCGGTCGCCCGGTCGAAGAGCAAAAAAATAAACTTTGCCCGTGGAAAGACACAAATCGAAAAAAAAGAAAATGTTAACCGCACCTTCTCGCCAAATTGCATGTCTTCGGAACTTCTTCTGTTCGGAGAGTGAATGAAAATACCGCGGAACGGATAAAATTTTGTGGTTCAAGAGCGTGAAAATTAAAGCTCGATTTCGTAACTTTCTCTCCCATCCTCGTGTACATAATAATCGTTACGGAAAAGTACTCGAGAGCGTGGACGAGGTTGGGTGGCTACAGCGTTAACGACTCGTTAAGAGCTTTTCTCTCGGCCACGTCGTTCTCATCTCTCGGGTGCTGTAACGCCTAACGCGAACGTTCTCCACACGTGTGCACACACTATCCTCAGTCCAACCTAAAACGTTATCTTTCTCTTGTGGTTCTTCGATACACAGACACACATACATATATATATATATATATATATATATATATATATATATATATGAGGAAGGGGAAAGATCTCACCCTACCCGTTTACCTCGGCTTATGCTCCCCGATCGCAATTTCGTCTCTCGCCTTGCGCGCTGATGACCGCTAAAAGCTTAATTGAGCGCGCCAGGGTAGGTACGGCGAGACTCCCGGGTATCTCTGCAGAGACTCTGAGAACTCTGTATGTGTGTGTGTGGGGGGAGAAAAAAAAATGGCCAAAAACGGAGGCAGGGGTTACACTCTTGGCTTTTGTCGGAAGGATTTCCCAGTCGTTACTTTTAATCGAGGCTGACGTTAATTGCCCCGCGGTTCACGAGAATTCTGGCCCGTAAAACCATCGACGTAAGAAGATGGATCGGTTGGATTCTCGAAGCGCATTCTCGGAGCCAATTTTATTTTAGCTGTAATTTTCTTTGGACATCAACCGTATCGTCTCGTCGTCCTGTTAAAGGAGAATTTTATTGCTAATGATCATTCTTTTTTATTGTGTGATTGCAGAAAGCGCGTTTGGCGAGGATCAGGATCGCGAAGGCATCGAGCGGCGCTGCGTTCGTGAGTAAAAAGAAGGCAGCCGAGGCGAGGCTCGCGGCTCTGGAGAGCGGACTCGCCCCCGACGAGATGTACAGGGAGGAGGACATATTCGAACTACAGCATCATCATCTGCTTCGTTGCCTCGAGAAAACGACGGTGAGTCGATAATTTCATTCCGAAGATACGATATTTCGATTTTTTTTTTATTGCGGTCGAGGAAATAGTTATTTGTATGGCAAGGGAGTTCTTGACGTGTGCGGCATTCACACGAGTCACGAATCTCTTTTCTACGCCCATGCCATTCACAAAAAAAAAAATTAATTCGGAAAAATTATCCTAACAAATTCACGAAAATCACGCTTTCCGTTCCCGCACAGAAAAAAAAATATCATTGATTCAAGAACAGTGACACTTGCGAGTTGCCATAGACATACGTCGTTATTTCAAGTCTATTTTGCTTGACATAACGACCATGATAATGAAACTGTTACATATCTTCTTATAAATTTCATAGATATTGGTTCATTTTGATATATAATTGTTAGAATGAAAATAATAATTACACTGACTACATATGTCGATGGCAGCCCGCAAGTGTCACTGTTCTTGAATCAATGATATTTTTTTTCAGTGCGTGAAGTGTGCGTAGAAAGGCATTTTTCCGCTCTACACCCAGAAAAAATTTTTATTTGCCGGCCACCGTTTATTAAAATTAAGTAAAATATTTATTTATTTGATTTCAATAAATATTTATTTAAATCAAATACATATTTTACTTAATCTTAATAAACGGTGGTCGTCAAATAAATTTTGTTTCTGGGTGTAGTGCGGAAAAGAAGACCATATTGCGTTTGTACGCATGCGCAGTATTTTTCCCGCACGCGATGCGAAAAAGTGCCTTTTTACGCACATTTCACGGGAACGGAAAGCGGGATTTTACGTGCATGTGTTAGGAAAAGAAATGATTGAAATTAGAGCCGAGGTATTGAGACAGTCTTTAGGAATGTGACAGAGAAACAATGTCGGTTAAAGTTCAGCGTTCCATTTCGCGAGGGGTTTGTATATCGTCGGGCCGAGTAATTTGAATAAACCCCTCTGCGCTCCCGTCTAATTTTAGACGGCTCCTCGAAAGCGCTCGGGTTCGTAGTTTGCCTAACCTCCGAGCGTGTACAAACCCCTCGGTATATCCCAGTCTCTCGGTCGGTGTCTTGTCTCCGCTTTGAGATTCAACCCCCCTGACGAGCGTAGCTAAAGCGAGCCCGGCCAGCGCACACATCTCCGTCTGCTCTTATTGGCTAGACGAGCGTCACCGTCTTTCTCTTCCCGTGTATATATAAACAAAAAATGTGTGCACTATGCTTAAAGAAAGAAAAGCAAGCATCGTCCATACGGAGAATAATAACTAGTTGCCACAACTAACTGCGTGACTAAAAGGATTAGTTTATTGTCAACCAATTAATTTTTATTTATTTAATGGCAATTGATCGATTGCCCTACAACGTCAATTTGTTGGAAGCATCCAGACATGAGCATTATTCTAATTCCATTGTTTTATTAAAATATCGCGGAACAGAAGCGCACTATACTTATACTTATGCACACTCTTTACTTTATTGAAAATTATGTTCCACATTAATCGATTTTTTATTAATTATTTAGATATTCGATCAAGGCCACAATTTGCAAAAATAACTTGATTTCGCGCGAAAACAGAAATTCAAATAAAAACTATTCTAATATTTGATTTTATTGATAGTTAATAAACTTTTTTCTGGTGCACTGTGTATGCACTATACTTTAAAAAAAAAACAAGCATCAGTAGAAAGTATTAGTTTCCTGCCCCTCAATTATGATTTTTTCATTTTTTGCGAGATCATTGTTGAGATCATTGCGACTTCAGGGTTATTATTACAGTTCCGTTATTTTATTAAAATATCGCGTTACAGAAGCGCGCTATACTTATATGTATGCACTATGTGTGCACTAGGGTAAAAGTGGTTAATTTACGTGTTAATCGAGGTGGGCCATATTCACCACTTTTACCCTATACTTAAAAAAAAGAAATCATCATCCGTACGAAGAATAATAACTACTTGTGAAAATGTTAGTTTCTTGTCACTAAATAAATTTTTTAATCCAATGCCAATTAATCGGTGGTCCCGCAGCATCAATTTGTTGAGATCATTGAGACTTCAGGGTAACTATCCCAGTTCCGATATTTTATCAAAATCTCGCGTTACAGAACCGTGAAAGCAGAACGAGCCTTGAGTGAATCGCACGTTACGGTGGCACGGGTCGAGTTCGCGTTAAGTAGCAAAACACGGCAGTCGGCGTTGGGGTATGAGATACAGGGAGAGAACTGCCCGGGTATTAAGTTGTTTCGCAATCGTGAGTTCATTAGATTGCCGGGTAATCGCGTGGCTCTGACACGCGAACAATGAGAAGGCGAACGCGAGGCGGTCTTAACATCTTGCGGAATAAGCCGTGTATTCTCCGGGGGTTTCCTGTTGCCGTTACCGGCCCCGGTTCGGTGATAATCGCGGGCTTTTCCATTCTCTCGTCGACTCCCGATCGTGCTGTAACACGAAGAGCCCTTCTTCCCGAACGTGAAACTGACTCTCCGGCCATCTCCGTTCTCGAATTCTTGCGAAAAGCCTGCGGTCCCGGAACGCTTCAGGTAGAGCGTAGTTTTCCTAAGGGCGTGTGTCTATGTGCCGAGCGTCTTTTCCGTCTTTTCGAGAGGTCCCTCAATCCTCCGCTCGCCGGGGCAAAAATCCTTCTCGCCCTTTCCGGTCCGAGCCGCATCAGCTAAGAGGGCGGCCGGAGGGATGAGAAAACGTCGCATGTGAGGAAAGACCGACGTTGTTCCCGTGCTCCGTGTGTGCTTAACCCAGAAAAGCAATACGCGATTTACGGGTCCCCCCTTCCTCTCGCTCTCATCCTTTGTGGACCGTGACAAATCCACTGTGCGCCCGGACGGCAGATCGAGGTAAACTGACTGCGAGAGGAATGACGTGAGCTGCGAGAGAAATTCTACCCTACTCGTCCGGAAGGGGGCTGATGTACAAAGCACCCTGGGTTTTGTCTCTCTCTCGCTCACTCTCTCCCTTTCCCTCTGTCTCCCTCTCTCTGGAGACTGGTGTCGGGCAGGTTGAATCGACGTCGAGAAACGGATTGATCGATCGTCGTGTCAATCTATCAGATCGGTGCGCGCTCCAATGCCGAAATTCGAAGCCTGAAGCGGCACAACTGCGTGCACACCCCGAAAAAAAAATTATTGAAATAAAATCAAATGTATTTAAAGCCAATAAAATTGCTTACTTGGATATGGGCTTAATAAAGCTCTATTGAAATCTAATAAATTTAAGTTTTATTAAATTTGTTTTTATTGGATTGAATAAATAAATTATTCAAGTGCAAGTCATTTTTTTTCTTCACTGAAAATTATGTTCTATTATATCGATCAATTTGCATTATTAATCATTTAGATATTCGATCAAGACCAAATGTTGCAAAAATATCTTGACGTCTTGATGTATGTTGTAAATATATTTTTTTACTAAAGATGGATCCCGCATATTACTCGAATCAAGTGAAAATATCCATGAGTCAAATAAAATTATAATAAATTCAAATAAAAACTATTCTAATATTCGATTTCATTCATAGTTAATAAACTTTTTTTCTGGGTGCACACGGAAATTGTATGGGAAAATATCTTCGGTAGTTTCCCCGGGTGTTCGCGGATTTTCACGGATTCAAGTTTTAGGACCGGGTGGGAAGTAGTCAAATGAGTGTTAAATTGAAAAGAATCGTTTGTAGAAAGTTTTGCAAATCAACTTATTAGATCGTCTCGCGCTCCAGTGCCAGAATTCGAAACTTGAATAGTGGTGGGTAAAACCGCACGCACTCACGGAAATTGTATGTGAAAACATTTTCAGTAGTTTTCACGGATTTTCATGGATTTTCACGGATTTTTACAGGTCCAAGATTTGGAAGCAGGTGGGAAGTGGCCGAACGAGTGGTCCATTTAAAAAGTCGTTTGCAGAAAGTTTCGCACATCAATCTATTAGGTCGGTGCGCGCTCCGACGCCAAAAGTCGAAGCCTGAAGAGCGCCCACACGGAAATTGTATGTGAAAACACCTTGGGTAGTTTTCACGGATTTTCACGGATCCAAGTTTCAGGACCGGGTGGGAAGTAGTCAAATGAGTGGTCAATTTAAAAAGTCGTTTGCTCGAAAGTTTCGCGCATAATTAGACTACGGCAGACGTCGATTTGCATTACAGTTTCTCTAGTGTGCGGAACCTACCAACCTCCTTAAAGGGATTCAAGTTTTTTGTTTTACGTTTCGCAAATATAGGCACGTAGTAAATTACAAAGTTTTTCGCTCCCAGCGTTCCAATATTCGAGGATGAAATTTTCGCTCGAACAAATTCACTCTTCGAACGTCCCGGAAATCACGCTCTATGTTGACCCCGCCAACGACGAGACTCGGTCTATCGCGAAATAGTCTTGTTCCTCTTCTTCACCCGATTCGTCGTCCTCCATCTCGACGTTTTATTTTCAACTTTTCAATTTATCTTTCATCGACGGCTCTCCAGCGCGTTCTCCCGCGTAACTGCCGGCCCTCCCGGTCACTCGATCGATGTTGCCGGACAGAAGACCCCGGGGGTAAAATGGCACATCAGAAAAGAAAAATTTCCATGCAGATCAATTTTCACATGTACACCCAGAAAAATAATTTATTTGCCGACCACCGTTTGTTTGGTTTAAGTAAAATATTTATTTAATGTAAATAAATATTTATTTCATTTAAGTAACTATTTACTCAATTAAAATAAATATTTATTTAAATTAAATAAATATTTTACTTAAAGGAAATAAACGGTGGTCGTCAAATAAATTATTTTTCTGGGTGTAACTTGTAGGGGAGACCGGGGCTAAATGGCACAGCGGGGCGAAACGGAACAGCGAGGGCAAAACTCAGTTTCCCAATTATTTTTTGATGACCCATTTTGCCCCAACGATACACGCAGATTTCCAAACCACCATCGCCACCATCAAAAATTTATCTCCACGCGGATCAATTTTCACATCTAACTTCACCCTTCCCGCTACGCATTTCTGCGTCGACGCGACATGCCACGATCTTTCGATTAATTACAACATTTTATTAATTACCCAGCCAACGTATAGCACGTTCCCGCCTGGTGATATCACCGTAGCTTTTAACTGACCTTTCGTCTGACCTTTCGAAATTCATGAGATAAAAATTGTCGTATCGATCGTCGAACGAACCCTCCGCCATGGCAGCGTAACTGTTAAAGCTTTCTGAGGAAAAGGAAAAAGTTCCTCCCGTCCCTCTATCTATTGCGGAGCTAATTAATTATGGCTGGTTAACGATCCACTAATAGCCACTCCGATGGAACACCGCACCGTTATGTTCCCGATGCTGACCTTTCTATCTCGAGCACTCGAGGCCGTATTACGAAAGCCCGGTACCCTCTTCACTGCGTGTCCTTCGACCCGCTGTCGGCTCGGCGCGGAACTCGTGCAAATATGGATACGGCTTTTTTCTTTTTCCCCTTTCATCGCCAGCATATTGTACTCTCATTCGAAACTCGTATCTCATCGTGGCGGATGTTTGTCCGATACGATGAAACTATCCGATGTGCCATCAATTCCGGTAAATCCCCCTCTCAACGGATTTTTCGTTCTTCTTTTTATGTGCCGCTATTTCCGTCTATCAGAGCTGCGCGCCCATAACAACGCATCGTTTTGAGGACATTGGAGAAGATGCTGGCAATATCGGCAAAATCTCTATATCGCGAGGATGTTTCGCTGACACGGGAGGGAGGAGGGAAGGAACGGAAGGAAAGTACTCTCCACCGTTCCATTACCATGGCCGGTGAGCTTAATCGTCATGGGCGAACGTTGCGCGGAACGTGAAATGCTTGCCGAGAGAGAAATCGGAAAGATTGAACGAGCACGATTGCAATCAGCAGGCAAATATACTGGAGAGTAGAATGGGTCGAACGGGACTAGTTTTTAAACGTAATACAATTTTGAAACTCGGTTAGGGAACATGTCGACGGGGACCTTTTTGATCAGCAAAACGAGCTCGTAGCGAGAAAGCAACGGTGGACGATTAGTATGATCGATGGAACAATGTATGATCGATGGAACAATGTATGATCGATGGAACAATGTATGATCGATGGAATAATGTATGATCGATGGAATAATGTATGATCGATGGAACAATGTATGATCGATGGAACAATGTATGATCGATGAAACAATGTATGATCGATGAAACAATGTATCATCGATGTAAGAATGTATCATCGATGTAAGAATGTATCATCGATGAAACCACGTATGATCGATGGAACAATGTATGATCGATGAAACAATGTGTGTTCGATGAAACAATGTACGATCGATGGAACAATGTACGATCGATGAAACAATGTATGATCGATGAAACAATGTATGATCAATGAAACAATGTATGATCGATGAAACAATGTATGATCAATGAAACAATGTATGATCGATGGAACAATGTATGATAGATGGAACAATGTATGATCGATGGAACAATGTATGATCGATCGAACAATGTATGATCAATCGAACAATGTATGATCGATGGAACAATGTATGATCAATGAAACAATGTATGACCGATACAACAACGGTGGCTGTGCGAGCAATGCGTGACGCAGATACATACAATTTACAGACTGGTTTACAGACGATAGCAAAACTCGTGCCGTTGAAACATCTATTCGACTTTATGATCTCCCATACCGATACAAGATAAAAATCTCTCTCCACCGTACACTCTAACGATCTTTCGAGTGGCTGACCGAGCACGAAAGCACGGATACCGTATCTCTTACGCATCCTACAGAGAAGCCAGCAATTCCTCCACGTTTCTCTCGAGCCACCTCCCTCTCCCGCGGGTGGCTCTGGCTTCTTGAATGTCTCGCTCTCTCCGCGTATCGACCGCGACACGAAGACGGCGCGAGAAGTGAGAGCTACCCGGGTACCGCTGAGACCGCGAAGTCTCTCGAGCTTGGCCCATACTCGATGTTACGACGTAGGAACAAGTTTTAGCAAACTCGCAGGCTGCTGCTGCTGCTGCCACTTGGCCAGACGTTTCAGACAGGAACTCAACGTATGACTTACTTGCAATGCTCCAGAGAACTCACTCCTTTGTCCCGTCCACCAATTCCAGGATTAACCCTCCACTATATTTGCAATTACGCCATCAAGTTCCTAAAGGATGTTTATCGTTTCGTACATATTTTTTATTCAACGAACAAAAACCATTCTCAATGCCAATCTAAAACCCAATCCCAGTCTGAGCTCAGTTTTCCGAGGTTGGGCAGAACTCGATGGTACGACGTAGGAACAAGTTTTAGGAAACTCAGAGGCTGCTGCTGCCACTTGGCCAGTCGTTTCAGGCAGGAGCCTAACGTATGACTTGCAATGTTCCAGAGAACTCACTCCTTTGTCCCGTCCACCAATCCCAGGATTAACCCTCCACTATATTTGCAATTACGCCATCAAGTTCCTAAAGAACAATTCAGTTCCTAAAGAAATTCCATGAACAAAAACCATTCTCAACGCCAATCCCAATCTCAATCCCAGCCTGGGCTCAGTTTCCCGAGGTTCGGCAGAACTCGATGGTACGACGTGGGCACAAGTTTTAGGAAACTCAGAGGCTGCTGCTGCCATTTGGCTAGCCGTTTCAGGTAGGAGCCTAACGTATGACTTACTTGCAATGCTCCAGAGAACTCATTCATCCCTTCCACCAATGCTAGGATTAACCCTCCACTATATTTGCAATTACGCCATCAAGTTCCTAAAAGATGTTTATCGTTCGGTACATGTTTTTTATTCAACGAACAAAAACCATTCTCAACGCCAATCCCAGTTCCAATCCCAATTCCAGTCTGGGCTCAGTTTTCCGAGGTTGAACCGTACTCGACGGTACGACGGAGGAACAAGGTTTAGGATACTCAGAGGCTGCTGCTGCCACTTGGCCAGCCGTTTCAGGCAGGAGCCTAACGTATGACTTGCTTGCAATGCTCCAGAGAACTCATTCATCCTTTCCACCAATACTAGGATTAACCCTCCATTACATTGGACCCTTTGCAATTACGCCAACAGCTTCCTAAAGGATGTTCATCGCTCCGTATGTGTTTTTAGTTCAACGAACAAAACCATTCTAGACCGCGCCAAGCGCTGCGCAACGACCTCTCCCTCATTCGCAATCCCGGTCTCGTCCAATATCCCTCGGTTCCTTGAGTACCAGCTCCCTTGACTCCAGACCATCGCTATAAGGAAGCGTTTAATCTGCCCTCCGCGTCAAGTGCCACAGAGCAAAAGGCAACTGGGCCGGTAGATGAGGAACGTTGGTTGGTTTCCTCGGCCTCACCGGCCTTCCGCAGAGGGTTGTAGGAGCGCTGAGGTGAATTGGCCATCCAGGACCAGCGTCACAAGTTCGAACCACACCGGAGCAGTCAATCGCAATTTTCAGAACTGCGTTATAAGCCCTCTCCTGCGAGTACCGCTGGTGGGTGATACGAAAAAGGAAATAAATAATAAGAAGTCGTGAGAGAGAAAACGACGAGGAAATCTGTAGAGGGAGGAGCTCGCTGAAAAATAGGAAAAAAGAAAGAATTGGTGGGCAGTCAGAGAGTTGGCTGGGGAGGTCGGTGGGAATTTCCATGATTCTCCTCTTGTGCGCTTCTGGAAAGGTTATCCAGCGATCTCGACGTTATTGGTGGTATCCATTCACTTTCTCTCTTTCTCTCTCTGTCTCTCTGTCGCTCTCTCTCTTTCTCTCTCTCTCCGATTTCTCTTGACTCCGACTATGTACACACTCTATGTAGACACTCCGACTATGTACTATATACTCTGTCCACACTGTTCTAGTTCTCGCTCTCACGTATATCGTAGGTACCTACCTACGATAATGGTTATGGCGCGTTCGTGGCTTCGCGGACTAAAGTCGGAATGAGAGTTCTCCCTGATGGAAAGACCCTCGATTCTTTCCTGTTACCGGAACATCCGGCATACCGTTCTCCTGTGATGCTGGAAATAATTCACCGCTCAGTGACTGCCCCCTCCCATGCCTCGACCGGAGAGCTCTCGTAACAATCATCGAGAGAGGGAAAGCGATAGAAAGACGACACTTCGTGAGGGTTATCAGAGAAACTGATATCCCGCAATGAGGGAAGAGAGAGTGAGGCGCGCACGAAGGATCTCGAGCCTATTACACATCGAATCCGCAATCTCTTCGTAGGAAATAACAATTAGGGGGCAAAACGGAACCGTGTTCTGGTAATATTGCTAAAGATGGTCCATTTTACACCGGCTCTTTTTTATATAGGGGAGCTCTGGGCAAAAATGGGACGGTGGGGCAAAACGGAACCGTGGAACAAGAGGCGATTTTCACACTTAACAAGAGGCAATCACACTTAACAAAATCGAGGTTACGAATGCCCCGCCCGTCCTAACTGTCGAGCATGGCCCATAGCTTTCTGTTCAGACTGTTCAGGAAAACTAGGATGCAAAAATGGAGGTCCTAGTGTAATATTTGGATGCTCCATTTGCTCCATCGATACATCTGGACTTTTTGTCCCGTCTCGCCCCACTCTCCCGTCAAAAAATGATTTGAAAATTACGTTTTGACCCACTGTCCCATTTTGCCCCGCTTCTAATGGTCTACGAGGATGTTGAATGAAGCAAGAATAAATTATGGATAAATGCCGAATAATATTAAATGTAACTGTTTATTAGTAAATATGTTAAATGAAAGGAGAGCGAACGTCTAACAGGTTCAAAACGTCGAGATTAATTAAAGAAAGGGCCTAACGGAAGCAGGGCTCTTGGCTAATGCTGCGCGCGGATAAAGTGCACGGAGAAAAAAAAATTGTTGGCACCCGGTTAACATAGGGACAACAAAATATTTTGCTGTGGCAACAAATATTTTGCTGTAGCAGCGAAATATTTTTTCAACCCCAACAATAAATTATTAACGATCTACATTTCGTTAGAGAAACAGAACTATTTTTCTCCGTGTGTTACAACGCGTGATAAAACGGCCGCTGCCCGGACGTGACGGGTGCACAGGTTCGACCGTTACCGTGAGAAAGCGAACGACTGCACCGAAGGTGCTAACGGTATCGCGATCGAGAATGAATATTATATGATAACCAACGAAAGACCGAATGTCTATCTCATCTAAGAATTATGGTACCGTTACATGCTCTCCCCTAAATGTCAATTGCATCGCCAATCGAGTCGAACCAGTCTAAAATGGTAAATCAAATTCGCTTGTTTTAGGATCGGGAATTCGTCGAGATGGAAGTACCGTTCAACGGTGCACCGAAGAGGCCGGGTTCGCCGTCGCCTCTGACATCGCCGGCGCACAGTACAGCGTCGAGAGGCGGAGGTCTTCTCCAGTCATGTTGCGGTCGGTGTTATCCTCAACGTTACCAGGTACGCGGTCGGCGAATTCTCGTCTCGACCACCTCGATCAGCGATCAGGGCCCGCCATCCTCGTCCTCTCATTTGCACCAGTCGCAACAGGTCCGACCTGGGGGCAACGCTGTTGCTGATAATAATTACAATAATCATCAGCAGCAGCAGCCACCGAACACCTCGAGGACGTCATCGACGTCGCGTCTCGACTCGCGGCTCGTTGCCGACGTCGCCGCCGTGCCGAGCGTAGCTTTCAACGTTCCCGGCGAGACCGATCGTTCCCGGAGAAACTTCCATCAGAATCCCGGCGGCTCGGCGACCTCGAGTCCCTACAACGAGACGCGAGTTTGAGAACGCAACGCTCGCGCGGCTCTGGTCATCAATAATCTATAATACAAATATGAGGAAATTATGATAATAGTTTGAGAAAAAGCAAAAAAAAAAAAAAAAAATTAAACAATTCCGCCGCTCATCCAGCGTAGAAGGTCTTCGGGAAGAGACACTGATAAGGAGTTTGTGCACAAATTCGCGACGCTTGGGAGCCGATTTTTTTTTTTTTTTTTTTTCACGTGCGAGAAAACTCGCCCGTTGATCTCGACTCTGCGCGAATGCGATTGTTAACGGACATTTACTATTTTGTATGTTATCTGGCGCTTTCTTTCTGACCTTAAAGAATACCGATAACCTTTGGAATCCTTGACCGGTAGAAGCACCAGACTTTGCGCGCCCGCTCGTTTCTCGAACTGCTCACTGTCCAGCGAAATTGAATTCCACATGTCGGTCTCGACATCCTTCCGTTTACAAGAAAAAAAAAACATACGCGACGTGCAGAGTCGATATCCGAAGCGAGTTTGCCTCTATCGCTCGGCGCCTTCCCACGAGGTTATTTGCTATCGAAGATATTCTCGCACGTGTACGACAGGGTATTAAATATTTGATAGAGAAAACGATATTGGTGATACCGAGTCCGTTTGTAATGTCGTTAGGGAAAAGACGGAGTTTTTTGGACTCGGAATAGATATAACGAAGTGAGGAAGAAGAAAGGTGCATTAGGCAAAGTTTAGGGCACAAAAAGCGCGCGAATGATTGGTCGACGAAACGCAGAGAAGAGAAAAAGAAAAATTGCTTCAAGGATCATTGATCTTGTCAATCCCTTTGCGTCGCTTTCCCGGGAGACTGAACCATGTACGACGACCAACGCGGAAGAGGGTCGATACGACGGAGCGGAAAGCCGGGAATCCAGCCGCGGGTGTTTTTCGCTCGAGATCTCAAGACTAGCGTGTACGACAGTTTTACAGTCTATTCGCCCCCCCGGTTATACTCGAAAGTAGATACACTGAGAAAAAAAATTGGTTCGATTAACCAAAAGGCGCGGTAATATACGTTCGAAGATGTTATTTGTTTGGTACTGCCCGTCATTGATGCCTGGTTTTTCTACACACAGGAAAAGGATTCATTTGACGGCCACCGTTTATTTGATTTAAGTAAAATATTGATTTGATTTAAATAAATATTTATTTCATGTAAATAAATATTTATTTCATTTAAATAAATATTTATTTCATTTAAATAAATATTTATTTCATAAAAATAAATATTTATTTCATTTAAATAAATATTTATTTCATTTAAGTAAATATTTATTTCATGTAAATAAAGATTTATTTCATTTACGTAACTATTTACTTAAGGACATGTGGAACGACTCAGTCGGTAACCAAAATCTGTAATGAATGCGATTCAGAGACCGTAGACTTTTCGGGAAAAAGCAAAGCATTATCGGAAGTACAATTTAATACCGCGTCCGATGATGCTTTCGTTTAATCCGAAGCGTCCACCGGTTTTAAATGTCATTGATGCAAAAAATGCATCTCTCTGGCACTCATATGTCGCGTGGTACATCTTTCACATGGCCTTAAACCAGATAAACGGTGGCCGTCAAATAAATTATTTGTCTGGGTGTATCTCGCTCGACATGTCTTAACGGGGTCGAAGATATCAAGCAAGACCGATGTCTTGCTGGACAGCTTGCTTGATGTCTTCGGTTCCGTTAAGATATCGAGCAAGATATCCATTAAAACCAGGCTTCAATGACGGGCCGTGTATAAATAAAGCATTGTTTTCTGAAACGATTATTTGCTTCAATTTATTTAAAATTTGTCGATTGAAACAAACATTTTTGTCGTACGAACCAAATACACCTTTGAATGTATGTCACCGCCCGTTTGCTTAATCCAACATATATTTTTCTCAGTGTAGGAACACGCGAGGTTGAGAGTCTTATCGTTAGATAGGTGAAACTTGGAAGGGCCGATGTTTCCACGCAAGAATAGATTCGATGATATTGGAGGCTTAGAATCAAAAAGGTGCAACTCACAGACTGTAACATATGGGTTGCCCCCTTATGATTCTCAGAATGACGGCACATCGTAATATACGAACCGATATGACGTTCGACGTAGGTAACCGCTCGGTCCAGAGATTGGCTGGGTTTCAATATTCACCGATATAATCCACCGAAATCGCAATAAATCGCCCGGTCTCGACATTTCTTGTTCTCCATTTAATAACTTTTTCATTCTCATGACGACTCTCGCGAGCTCACATGTATCGGGTGAGGATAAAAATCTCGAAATTTCTCATTGAATTCTCAAGGTAGCAAAATTGATTATTATCGGTGTATCGTGAGGTAGGCAAGATAATCCTTTTTTTTACTTTGTGCATGAAACGAACTGAGGCGCTAAGTTCTAACGTGAAAGTGACGAAAATACTTTTAAAAAAGTACGTTTAAACTAATCGACGATTTATTCTAAAGAGCAACTTCGCTCGTCGCGCGAACTTATGAATATTAAGAGAATTTTAAATACGATCTAGGATACGCTTTACAATTATATATATATAAGATAATTAATGAGATTTTATTCATCGGTGTGTGCATAGCGCAGCTTTAGATAGGATAAACACACGCAATTATCACTCGATTATCCGCGATGATTTACGGCATCTACGAAATGTTATTTGAATCGAGAAAAGCAAAAAGAAGAATTTTCGAATACGGTTGAATTTATCGCGCGATAGGTTCGAAGCATCGGTCTATTTATTCTCTGTAAATATTATAAATATAAATATGAAGATAAATAAAAATGAACATCAGTATTAATATCGAGCGAGCGAATTTTGTCTCGTAAATCAGAGGGGCCTAATAATAACTTGCTATAAATATAGTAGCGAAATCGTGAAACGAATACGATAGATTGTCGGGCGATCGCTCGGGAAAAATTGTCAGTCTATTTAACAATATTTTCGATATTTTTGTAGTTACATTTTTTGCGCCTCGTGTATCTACTTTAATCCACCGACTTTAATCTCGACTTCATATCGTAGAAATGTGCGCGTAATGAGCGTGAAAACGACATATCAAAAGGAGATAAAAATCGCGTTAGCGTAACGTGCGCTAGTGGCAAGCGATGCGATTATACATCGGGACGTTCGAGAAAACCATTTTCTATTTTAGCCGAAGGTTTTCCGCTCGATGAAACTTAATTCGTTTCCCTTGCTATAATATATATAATTTTTAAAATTGAATTTCCTATTTTTATAAATTTATATTTTTTATTTATACAAGGCCGGTTGACAATTTTTCTCGAAAGTTTTTTTTAGCGAAATGCGCGAATGCCTTTCTCCAATCGTACCTAATCGATGATATTATCGTGTCATACATATATATAGACTACGTGCCAGCACACGCGCAATGTCGTTACGATATCGGACGAGCCGCGGTTCTCATTCGACGATTGGTCTTCCACACGTAAAATCACTGTCACCCACACTCTTCCCGTTCCGTCACAAATTTTTTACTTCGCAGTCCATTTTTATTTTTCGGTCAATTTTTTTTTAAATCGTATTTATCGATACCTTCATCATGACGTTTTTCGAAGTATTCACATTTGACAAAATTTATAAAAAAAATACTTCCCCACAACAAATTCAATAATGAAAATGATACGAAAAATCGAAGATATTTCGAAAAAAAATGATTTCTAATTTCCGTCATCAAAGAACCATTACCAATGATATATTTTCTTACAGAGTACAATTTCGAGCTCCAAAACCTTCTCACGTCTTCCATGTCTTCTAGCGTAGAATTACTCAATCTCCTCTAAAAACAAAAAATCTTTAAGTCGTCCCGGTTAAGCTCTAAGATCGATTCTTCCGCAAAAGCAAGAAAGAAAAAAAATCGAAGCCGAAGCCAATCTAGACAATCCAATTAGAATACAATATTTTGTATAGATAGAGAAGAACCTAGGGGACTGCGGGGCAAAACGGGATAATGAGACAAAGCGCAATTTTCCATTCATTTTCGGATGGTGGCGGTGAGGGTGAGTGGGGCAAAACGGTGTTGAAAATCCGGATGTATCGTTAGGACGAAATGGGACATCCAAAAATTATTGGAAAATTGAGTTTTACCCCCGCTGTCCCGTTTTGCCCCATTGTGCCATTTTGCCCCGCTCTCCCCTACTTTGTGTCCTCGATGTTGAAATCGATTGTTCGATCGAATCTCTTTCATCTTTAAGAAGAAAAATTGTCGACGCGGGTAATTTTCCTATGGGCTCGAATATGGCCGCGGTCCGGAGCTCTCGTAATACCTTCTTTGAACTTTGATCCCTCTCGGCTTTTCCCGCGAGTCCCCCTTGTGTGCGCGCGGGTTTCCTCCCTTCCGGAAAGCGGACGTTGCTCTATGTGCTGGCAGTCTACGGGTCAGCGTAGTAGCCTGGGCATCTCCCCGTAGTGAGACCGAGATTTAATAATCGCGGCCACTTTTCGCCCACCCGGCCTCTCTCCGTCTCGTACATTATTCTTCAAAATGAATTCGCACTCGGGAACGGTCGTATGAATTAACCGGGTAAACCCTAATAGCCACGGGGCTAATAATTCGCTCGCAGAGAGTAGCACTTGCAAAAGAGAACTCGACCGGTCGGTCATCTCCTTTGATGCTTTCAAAACTCGTGAGATAAAAAACCTAGGCGTTTTTTTAAGCAAGAAAAAGAAGAGGCGGTTTCCACGAAATTTTAGGCAAACGAAGAAAAACATGAAATGTCGCGCCAACTATAATAATGATAATCGTAAAAAAATTAAATCTATCGATAAGATAAAAGAAAAGCGTATAGAATTAAGGGAAATGACGGACAAAAGACTCAAAATTAGCTTTTAAGTTATGAATATTAATAATAGTGTAGGTAAGATTATTCGCGATGAAAAATTGAGAGGATGCGAGAGCTTTGCCATTATACGAATAATTATTACGATTGTTAATTCTTCTTATTCTAAACAATTAAGGTCGAAAATTAGCACTAAAGATAAATAAAATGAAGAAATACGTTATCGTAGTTAGGCCTGAAGATAAAAATGAATAAAAATAATATAAAAAACTCGACGCACATATTAGCGCAAAAAAAAGATCGAGTATCTCGTGCAACGTGGTAAATCTTTGAGGAAAGAGCACGCAAGAAATAAAATTAAAATAAACAAAGGAAGGATGATGAAATCGCTAGGGTAATAAATACGAGAGAAATCGAGATGCGATTTTTGCGTCAGGGGCCAGAGCTCAGAGCAGGGTTTGGCGTCTCGCCAAGTAGTTCGTCGAGCTTTGCAAAGCCGGTAATGGACGATACGTGTAAAGTGGTCTCGCCTGTGTATAGTGTACATGTAATATATACGGGGTGTTCGAAAAAATTTTGCAAAAAAAGAATTGTAGTGTCATGTTCGGGGATCCGAGCCGGGCAAATTTAGTTTGGCAAAGTGTTCGTAAAGTGCATTATTTTGGGCTTACGGTCGGATGTAATTTTCGGAAAATTGTATCCGCTCGTAACTCAAACTCTGGAACATTTTTCCAAATGAAAATTTGCTCATTTTCGAACGCGGAATATAAAGTTGTCAATTTTTTTTATTCGCCAATTTCGGCATATCGTGTGTATGTATACATGTATAATGTACACAATATTATGTATATAAGTTGGGTGAATATAGAGAGGATGTTTTGATCTTTCGAAGGATCGAGCGCACAGTCCCTTGCGACGGGTAGATAAATAGTTGTACATTTTCACTCCAACGTTATTCACTCGATTTTTCTTTTTTGTTTTTGCTCGGTATAAAATGTATAAAGATAAAAAGAAAAAGTTTATTATATTGAAAGGAAGGAAAGTGAGGCATCGTCAAGCGTCCTTGCGTACTGTAATAGTTACGAAAATACTTGAAACATTCCAGCCGTCGAAACGTCTTATATCTCGTAATTATTCTCTCGGACATGAATTCAACAATACAGGAGATTATTAACGAACGGTTCGGAGATATTCCACGATAACAGATGACGATAGAAACGAAATGATGTAAATTCGATAATCAAAATCGTCGCAAAAACGGCATAACGGTGCGTAATTATTATTATTATTAAAATTATAGCTTTTTAAAAAATAATAATAATTACAAGATTGTACAGTAATTATTGCACAATTATCGAGTAGTGTAATGTACAGCAAAGTCTAAAAGACTGCAAAATTACTTATACATATCTCTCTCATCAATTGCCCTTATTCGGTCGCTCACAGATAGTTTCCTCCCATAGAAACAATTTAGTAGTGAATCAAGTTTAAAAAAAAACTCAAAAACACCAATACTTGATCGAAGTGCATGCCGCACTGGATAGAACTTTGATAGAAAATTAATAATTGACCAAGAAAAACAAATGATCGACCCCAACCTATAAATTAATGTGAAAACTTTTATAATATTCGCCAGAAATTTGTCTTTCACTCTCACTCTCTCTCTCATTCCCCGTTCTACATTCGCAGAGATGTGCGATAACGTCCCGACGTTAATGTCCTTAAAATAAATTATTAATACGTGATTAATATGTACACGCTTTCGGGGATAATATTTTCGGTCCGCCCATAAATCACGATAATCGCCAAAGTTTTCCCACTTATCAGGGCCATCTACTCTCATTCACTCGCCCTCGAGTTTTGCGTCCCCTCTTCTAGCCTTTCATTGCCATCCGCACGGACTCTTCTCGTGGGGTTAATTGAAATCCCGATTCTCAGAAGGCGCCCTGCGGGACCCGCATTAATTACTCGTTCAATTAAGGGCGCGCTGTGGCACACTGAGAGAAGTGCACCGCGCGATGCGGCTAACATGTTCGGCTCTCAGCCCGCCGAGCGCAAACTTTCCGCGCTTTGTTAACGAGGGAAAAAAAAAATGTATATTAGGTCCTCATTATCATCACGGTTTCTGTCGCCGACGTCGTGAGAATCCGACTTCATTTCTTAAACTGGAGCCCGCAAGGTTTCGGGGTCGAATAGATCGGGTGTCTCCGGTCACGCCCGCTCCTCGGCGTATTATTTCACCCTCGCGAGCTACCGAAACAATTCCTTCTGGCCCTCGCTGAGCATGCGAGGGAAGATACACGTGGACCAGCTGGCACGATCCGGCTTAGTTTCTCACTGTCCGTTGGAAAAACGCTCCGTTAATAAAAAGAAAAATTCACCTCTTTCGTCTCCTATTTCTCTTCTCTGGCCGCTCTCCCACACCGAACATACACAATTTTATCTGTCCCCCGGAGCTCTCTCTTTATTATCCCGAAACTCGACTCCGTTAACTCTGAAACTCGACCGCGAATGTGTATACTCGTTTTTTTTTTTTTTTTTCGATTGTTTGCCAAGATTGTTTCAACTAAAAGTAAAGAGGCTGAGGTAGAAACGGGAGAGAATAAATTATAAGTTTTTTTTTTTTTAATATACAGAAATAGAATTGAACTCTCCGATGCTTTTGTCGGTGAGGTAGTTATTCGTTGCCGGGGCTCCAATTATCCGCGAGCATTCGAATAGAGCGGGCTATGTGGCGAACGGATATCGGAGGGAAGCCGGAAGGGTCGAAAAGCTTTGCGCGTGAATCGAGTCAATATATACTGTGTAGGAATGAGCGGGGCAAAACGGATCCCCGGAAAAAACGGGATGTTCTCAAAACTGGTTGAAGTCGTCCGTTTTGCACCGGTGTTCCATTTCGCCCCGCTCTTCCGTACATCACCGGCTGTTCCAACAAACCCCTCCGGATTTTCCAGCCAGCGTCTACTCGACACAACTACTCCACTCCACTCTCTTTCCCTCTTGCCGAGGCCGAAGCTCTTCGATCGCGGACCGTGGTTTTTAATTACGCCCCGGGGCTTTTCGCGTATCGATTTTTTCGCGAAATTTTAATCGCCATATATGCTACGCGAACACAGTAAAATAGGTACCGACGTTTCTTGTCCACAAACGTCCGCAATTCTTTTCACGTTAATTTTACAAAAAAATCTTGTATATTTTACAAGAATGTCTGTCAATTTTACAAATATTTTTGGTGAAATTAACAACAAAATAATTTTGGACGTCTGTCAACAAAAAAAAGGTTTGTTGAATGTACAAATCTTTTTTAGTGTGCACCCAGAAAAAAAATTATTTGACGGTAACCGTTTATTTGGTTTAAGTAAAATATTTATTTCATTTAAATAAATATTTATTTAAATTAGTAAATATTTATTTAAATCAAATAAATATTTATTTAAATCAAATAAATATTTATTTAAATCAAATAAATATTTATTTAAATCAAATAAATATTTATTTAAATCAAATAAATATTACACCTAAACCAAATAAACGGCGGCTGTAAAATAAATTATTTTTCTGGGTGTGAAGGAACAAAATATTCTATGCTTCGAAGGGAAATTGCGAGCCGTTCGTATGGATGAGGGAGTGAGTAATTAAGGCTGCTTTTCATTCGAGCTGTGATTTACTCACCCTTCATATTTTTATCCTCCCTTTCACCTTTTTACTTCTTGACGGGCGCTGTCGCGACCGACTGAAATTTTATTGGTCCCCCTTTGTGCTCGGCGAAAGCAGAGTACTCGCTTTTTACCCTTTGCTGCACGGACACATTCATAGGCGATCTTTTTTTTACATCCGGATTACTTTCTTTTCGTGAATTGACGACATTTTCTTTTTCAGCTGTTTTAACCCTTTGAAGAATAAAATGGGTCACATATTAACGTCGTCCTTATTTTACTTATATACAAACTTTTTTTTTTTACGTACGGACAATATAAGGTAATTGAGGTGAATATGGTTCATTGATTATGAATATCGCCATATTCGCCACTTGTTCCCCATACGAAAATTCTTATCATGAATATCGGTCGACCACTTTACATATTCAGTGACTGAAATGTTAATGATTATCAATATATTCGAGAACACAATAATAATAATTATTATTATTATTATTATTATTATCATAATCCGTGATCTCATTGTCTCCGGCACACGGCAATAAATCGTCTGTGGCACACCTAGCGGTGAATCAAGCCTCGCAAAACCTTTTCGGTTCATTAAGCAGTAATTAAAATCAACCAGGGAAACTCCGGCCTCTTCTCTCACCATCCTCAATCTCTTTGGACTATAAAAAAAAAAAAATAAATAAAATAAAATAAAAAAAATATATATAAATAAATGGGTCACATATTGAAGACGTCCTTATTTTTCTTATATGCGAACATTTTTTTTAAGTACGGACAATAAAACGTAACTGAGGTGAATATCGTTCATTGATTTATGTACTAATCGAAATGGGCCATATTCGCCACTTGTGCCCCATACGAAAATTCTTATCGTGAATATCGGTCGACCACTTTACATATTCAGTGACTGAAATATTAATGATTATCAATATATTCGAGACCACAATAATAATAATAATAATTATTATTATTATCCGCGATCTCATTGACTCCGGCAATAAATCGTCTGTGGCACACCTAGCGGTGAATCAAGCCTCGCAAAACCTTTTCGGTTCATTAAGCAGTAATTAAAATCAACCAGGGAAACTCCGGCCTCCTCTCCCACCATCCGCAATCCCTTTGGACTATGCATCTGGTGATTTTCGACACTCGGACGGCTTCGAGCAATTAACGCGCCGACAGTCTATTTTAATCATCACGGTTTATAACGTTTTCCCCATTCGCTCGACAACATAATCTACAGCAAACACATAACGAGCAACCCAGTCAAAAATTCGATTCCAAGTGCAATTTATTTTCGCCCAAGGGCGAACCGGCGCTCCGTCGGCGCTTTTTCCAATTTTAAATTCTAATTTTTATTTCCGTTACAGTCGACCGAATCGTTTTGGTATTTCGCACACGTGGAAGGATGGTCTTCGTCCGTCTATAAAAAAATCTTCGTATCCCTGGCCGTTTTAATTTTTAACCTCGGGCCTGCCCGAGTCGCACTTCCGGCGCGCGAAGGTCGCTTCGGTCTCCCTATCTTCGTATCAAAGTTCAAACTTCTTTCCCCGCCGGGCCGAAGTGGATGAAAATAGATTTTTTTTTTTTTCAATGATAGATGAGCTTTCGCGAAGTTCCTTCTGGCGAAACCAATTTCAAGGATCCCCGGCACGGGTGGAGAGAGAACATTTTGGTGCGACTCGTTATAAATCGAGTCTCTCGGATTCGGCTGACAGCTTCTCTTATTTCCGTTTTCGATTAATCCACCGAGCCACGGCGGAGAGCTGCGAGCTTGCGGCTGGCTCTCGCACCGGGCCGGGGAGAGAGAGTTATATCGAAGACGTATGATGTAGATCGAATCACGTCGATGTTGGACGTGGCAATTTCGAAACTGGACCAGCAACGACGAGAAACGAGAACATCGCGGGTAACGTTTTTTTTCCCCATCTCTCCCTCCCTTACGGTATTCGATGGTTCGGCGAATCGTGAAAAATGCTGTAAATGCCGAAGGAGGGAGAGCGGTGCCGGATAGAGGAGAGCGAGTGGAGGGTTAGTTATTTGCCGGAAATAAGGGTAAAGGAGCCAGAGAGAGGAGAGCGGGAATAAGGCTCGTTCGAGGGAGGTTGTGCGAAGGTAAATCTCATCCCCGCGAACGATCCTTTTTACTCCTACCGTCGAAATAAACGTCGCTGCGAATGACACGCGCCATAAATGAAACTCTCGTGGAAACGCGCTCTCCCATATATTCGTAGTCAAGCCGTAGCACGGTAGAGCGGGGCAAAATGGAACACCGGGGCAAAACGGACCGCTTCAGCCAATCCATCGAGGGACGTGAAAAGACAGGGGATATCGTAGTATTGGGGACACTTGGGCCATTTTACCCCGCTCTCCTCTACTTTGCAGATATCTTCTCTCTCGTATCAATGTACCTCGGAGATCACCCGCAACGGTCTGAACCGATTGACAATCTCTATCGCTTCCTATAAGACCGCGAAAATGAGACTACTTTTATTATAGCGTTAACATGAATCTGAGAATTTTATGACGATTGACAATTTTTATCCTTCGGCGATGCGGTTATGTTTAGAATGCATAAATGAAAATGCTATATTATAGCTTCGAAGCAAGATATTGCATTCGTTCTTTTCAATGTTATACCATTTTTGAAAATAAAAAAAAATCATGAAAAAAATTTGAAAGAATTGTGGTACACAAGGATTAAGCATCTGAGGGTGTAGTTGAAATTTGGTAATGTTTTGAAAGAATTAAGCATCTGAACTTGTAACGAAAATTTGGAAACGTTTCATTGCGCCATTCGCGAGATAGAGTTACATTATCGAGACATAATGCACTGCCGTATTCGAAGGGCTGAAAGTGCCAACGATAATGTGATTCAAAGACATATTCCCTCACAAACAAAAATTAGAGATTGGAATATAATGATTTTGACCTGACCCGACCCCATTAATGGGATCTCAGAGAGTCTAGCCGTAAATGATGATCAAACGTTAATAATACAGCATCCATACTACTATAATGTAACACGAGTTGCTTTTATGAATAATGCATAGACGAAGGAGCATCGAGATGAGGCAGTAGTGGGGCATCCACTTCAGATGAGCCAGGCAAGACAAAATTGAATCTTGAGTGTCCGCCTAAAAAGCTCTGTCAACCCCTTCTCATCGTCGTCGTCGTCGTCGTCACTCCAGTAACGAGCATTTGCCACCCTCCACAGTTCCTATCTTACTATCTATCTCACTATCTACTATATATCTCGTTTTTCCCAACCCGACCGATCTATATATCTCTCGAAGCTTCCAGCTGTCTCGTAAATTAATCGTTGTTGTCTCGTCGGTTTTAGTTTTTTTTTTTTTTTAATGTACCTTTCCCGTCGGCTAGAAAGCTCGTAAATCGAGAGTTAATGTTTCGTTTTTCGTATTTTCTTTCCTTCAAACTTTTAACGAGGCTTGAAATTACGTGTGACGTCACGTAGCGCCTGTTAATTACACGATCGACGTTACCCGAGTAGTTTTAATTAAACAATATATCTTATCAATTTAAGAAGAAAAAAAATAACATCCCTCTGTACTATACACATTCTATGTGGGAAATTATTTAGTTATAGATGTATATTTATTAGTGTTGGTCGAAGTCGTTGGTCCGAAACATAATTCTTGTACAAAGACACACGTAATCGCATCCATTTACCCCACCCTCAATTTTACCGTGACATATCGTCATGTTTTATTATGGTAATGTTTTGCACAGAGATCGGGTAGTTAGTTTCAAAAAAAATCTCGTCTACGTGTGCGTGTGTCGAATAAGAATAATTTTTATTTTGCAATCCATTGAAGCCAAGCATACGTCCGTGAAAGATTCGATAAATTTTTGGAAAATGTTTGTTCGATGAAAAAAATAAAAATAATAATAATTCATAAAAATCAGTCTGACAGTCGGCGGAGTTGCAATGTCCCGGAATTACGACTATAAAGTACGGGTATCCATTTTTTTTTTTTTTTTTTTCAATTTACGAATCGGGACTCGAAACGGAATGAGAGTGACGTCACACAGTCGTGGATAGTGATCTAATTAAGCCTGAGGAGGGTTGGAAGCGTCACGCGATCCAGCGTTTCGTTTTCGCCCCTCACTCTCTTTCTCTCGTTCTACCGTTCGCTTTTGGCCAGTCGAAAACATATCGAGACAGCCGTAGTGAGAACTGCGGTGCTATGTATCCCAAACATGTGTCGGATCGCGGAGCGCATTCCCGGCTCGTGAAATAATTAATTACGAGACTTGCGGGAGGAATGGGGGCTTACCGGATTTTCGTCGAAAACTCGTTTCGTATCCTGTCCGAGTGCCCGACGTGTGGAGAACGCTCGGTCGGGGTTTTCGGTAACATAGTATGGACACACAAAACCAAAAAGCGATTAGTAGTTGCGGCTCGGATGTACATTGCAAACGTATTAGGCGTTTTCAATTAGAACGAGATATATCGGGACATTCGATATGCATCAGCTCCGATAAGAATATAAATTACGCGCTAGCTATATCGTTGACCTCCCCTTAAAGAGAAGGTTCATAAATTTCAGGCACAAAAAAAAGCTTCGTTTCCGTTGAAAAAATTGCTTTTCTGTTTTTTTAGGCACTCACTCCTTACACGTAAGAAGTGCTTATTGAAATCACTTTTTTTTTCTATTTTTCTGAACGGAAGAGGGATTTGGTTATCGAAGGGTTAAAAGTACAATTCGTGTGGAGAACGCTCGGTCGGGTTATTCGGTAAAATATTATAGACACACAAAACCAAAAAGCCATTAGTTGTTGCGGTTTGGATGTATATTGCAAACGTATCAGGCATTTTCAATTAGAACGAAATATACCGGGACATTTGATATGCATCAGCACCGATAAGAATATAAATTACGCTCTATCTATATCGTTGACCTCCCCTTAAGGAGAAGGTTCATCAATTTCAGACCCAAAAAAACTTCGTTCTCGTTGAAAAAAATGCATTTCCGTTTAAAAAAAAAATAATCTTAATGGGGAAGGGATTTGGGTACTGAAGGGTTAAAAGTACAATACATGTAGAGAACGCTCGGTCGGGTTATTCGGTAACATAGTATGAACACACAAAACCCAAATGCAATTAATAGTTGAGGTTCGGCTGTATATTGCAAACGTATTAGGCATTTTCAATTAGAACGAAATACATCGAGACATTCGATATGCATCAGCAGCGATAAGAATATAAATTACCCTCTAGCTATATCCTAGACTCGCCCTTACGGAGAAGGTCCATCAATTCCCCACAAAAAATGTGTTTTTCTTTTTTTTCTCAACGGGAAAGGGGTTTGGCTACCGAAGGTTTAAAAGTACAATACGTGTTATATCGTAGAGTAGACCAACGACGGAGTGTTAGATGGAAGAGAAAATAAATCTAGTCCCTCCCCGCCAGCCATTAGATCGTGTGTATTGTCTCGCATTGAGCAGAGTCCCGTCGTAGCCATTTATCTACATATAAATAACTATACATATATACATAGCGTAGCCGATTGTACAAGGTGGCCAGGGGGTGGATATGTAGAACATAAACGGAACCCCCTCGCGTGTGTTCCTCCCGCACATAATACATATAAATATAGCATAGATAATGGCACGAGCACACTGTGGCCTGATAATATAATGGGATAATTAGTGGCTACCTATAGCTCGAGAAACGTACTTGGGGGTAAACGCTCTCGCGTCGAAGATCCTCGTTTTTCTCGAGGCCAATTGTTTTCCCGAAATTAGCAGAAGGTAGTTTTTTTTTTCGTTTTTTTTTTTATTATGAATAATTTCATACTTGGGAGTACGGCGCTCTTGTAGGGTAGTTTAGGCGAGCCTGGCGTGCAACAATGTAGTGTGTGCTTGTGGTGTGGATTTCAGCAGGCGTACAGTCAGTACATCCCGGCGACGAGGGCCGAGGCCTCGGACGGAACGGGTGGACAGACGGGGGTCGCCATGGACGGCACCTACCTCGTCGAGGCCTCATTTTGAGTCTGATTACCACCTAGATCCATTTATCCAGGCCGTTACCACTTTCGCTATATGTTGCGCAATAAATGTACATATACATTTGTTAAATTCGATATGCCGAGTGCCCGAGACCGCACGATACGCGCGGACGAGGAATACAAGTATAAACTGAACAAAAAAAAAAGACTAAAATTTCCAAAAAGTCGCAACCGCAAAAGAGGATTAAAAAAAAAGAGCATAAAGAAGGCTGCATCAGAGAAATCGAAGCCTGACCGAGGAAGCGAAACGAAAACTCCGAGAATCTACGAGAAAAAAAAAGATAAAAAAATCGATTAAAAAAAAAAATGAAAGAATTTGATTGAAGAATTTTTTTGGTACTCGGAGAACGATTGTCTCTGAGAGTCGTTAGCTTAAGGCACAAAGGATATATATATTATATATATTAAATAGATATATGAATATTAGAAAAGAGATGTTGAAAACAAAAACCGACTCGGTGAAAAAAAAAAAATATTCAAAACAACGCCAAAGAGACAAATTAAATCAATGAAATTCTTCTATTTCCTTATTTCCGTGCCACCCGCGTCGTCACGCAACACGTCCAACTGCCAACCGTGACGACCCGAACACCACCGATCGATTATCGACGACTCCTCCATCCGGGACCACACCATATTCGATCGTCGTCGACGTCGTCTTCATCTCCTCCGTGCTCCCTCATCGTCATCGCGTCTCTGTCTGTCCGTCATCTACGCGTCACATCCACCTCTTCTCACCACCGACGTCATCGTCATCCGGAATACGGACACTTTTCCGTATCTTTGTACGGGCAAATCTACACTGTCTCTCTCTCTCTGTGTCATCTGCGCGATGCCCGTTCTACCCGTCTATCACACACACACACACACTCACGCACGTACACACGTGCGTGCCGCATCGTGGGATTTTGCCATCAAAAACTGTCATCAAAAAACCATCTCATCGACATGAAAAAAATAAAATAAAAATTTACCCGTATTCGAATAATTGTCCGCCGCATGAAATTTATCTACGAAACGACGCATTTGCATTTGAAATTGAAATTGGTGATGCGAATAAAAATTGCCTGCTGGAACGAAATGGCACGGAATAACAAAATGGTTATCGATCGAAAAAAAAAATAAAAAACCTGAATAATAACGATGGACGACGGGGAAAAATTAAACGTGTCGACCTCCGATAACGAATACGTTCGACGAACAACAACAAATGGATGAAAACGGATACGGAAAAATCGAAAAAAAAAAACAAATGATAATAACGACTGAAAAATATTTATGAAAATTTACGACTGTGGCGCACATAAACGAACTCCGGAAAATTCTCTCGACTAAATTCTCTCGGCTGTGTGTGCGTGCGTGTGCGGGGCTCGATTTAACTCACGCAGAGCCTCTCGTACCAGCTAACATCGAACGAGAACAAGGATAGAGTGGTGCTCGTATACGGAGATCGTATACAAGTTAGACAAAAGGTAAAGAACCCTTTCAATGCACAAAACACGAAGCTTTTCGCGAAATACTGTTTTCCGAAAGAGATACGAAAAAGAAATATTACAAAAAAAATAAAAAAATATGTTGTCGAACACTTTTGGACAAACGGAACATAAATTATTTTTGAGACGAAAAAAAAAGTGTATCGAGAGTGCGTATGAGTAATAAAAATAATGCAGCTTTGAGAGTGCACAAAAAAAAAAAGATTCTTACAATATGTCAGAGTAACGAGAAATTTCGATAATCGCAACAATGTCGAAAAGCTGAATGAATTATTTTTTTTAAACAGCGCCTCAATCCTCGTTGTTGCGACTCGTTATCGTCTTCAAAGTGACTCTAGTATGTGTCCACTCGCTCGCCTGGCTTTTGCGCTTTCGTAAAATTCTACTTCCACGTTAATAAGTTTGAAAACAAATAAAAATGTCTCCTTTTTCTTCTACTGTCTGCTTGTTACTGTTATTATTATAAATTGTACACTATCGTTATACGGTTAAAAAAAAGCATACAAACGAAGCTGTATTCGGCCTTCCACAATAGCTTCCTGCGGGAATTTCTTCTGCGCACGAATAAACCCCGGAAGTAGGTACAGAACTCTTCAATATAATAACAGACCTAACGAATACAGAAACAGTAATTGATTACACATTATCTGTCTTTTAATGATCCACTGTAATGACGGAATGCAGACAATCTTAAGTCGCACAATTAGAGAACGTGTCCAAGCAAATTCATTGTATCCGCCCGTGTGCTGCCTCGAAGACAGACCTTCAAAGGATAAATCTTCACGCATGACGGAGTTGCACCTCTCTGCATATCTCTGTGCGACAAAAGGACTCAGCAAGGAGCCGGAGAGAAACGACCGAGAGTACTCGGCGTCTTAGAAGGAAAAGAGAAAAAAAAAAAAAAATGCTGTAGTCTCGAAGCTAAGAAACTGCAGTCGAATAATCTGTGGAATAGAACCGGAAGGATAAACTGCGGAAAGGGCTGACCTTATACGCTTTCTGCACCCCTCCACGCGTTTCAACGTCCGCACTGTCGAATTTTATCCCGTAGATTAGATCCTGTCCCGGATATTACGTATATATATTTTATACGTGTATATATATTTATGTAGAGTTTGAGCGGGGCAAAATGGAACCCCGGAGTGGAACGGACCATTTTGGTAACTTTTTAGCGAGACTCGAAACAAAAGCAACTTCTTATATCGAATGGAGGACACTGGCCCGTTTTGCCTCACACGGCCCTACATGGTTGTTATAACGCTTTATTCATGCCTAAATTCACACGCCTTGTAATTCGAGGGAAAACGCAGCTGCCACGACACTGCAAACTCATTCGTCGTTAGCACATTCGGTTATTCTCGATATTCGACGAATTTGCATTTCTGGATTTGGTTTTTTTTTTTTTTTTTGCCGATTGACTCAACGTTCTATTTTCGACTCGATGGTACAGGACAGTTATATAACAGTGGTCGGCGGAATTGATAGAGTCCTGCTGGCCGCACATTTTATTTCTCGCAGTTTTTATTTCACTTCTTTTTTTTTATTTACTCTCTTCCACCAATTTGTGCCCTTCTATTTATTCATGTTCGTAGATTCATGGATTCGGAGCGTGGCTATACTTTCTGTGCTATATATAGATTGGACAAAAATATGAATCACTCAGTGGTCGGTGGAACGCGCCAGCTGGACGTACCAATTTGCGCTCGGTTTCACTGTATTCTATCTGCATATACCGCACGGACGTTGTGGGTTACTTCTGTAGCGAAATTGACCATCGAGATCGATTAGTGCGGTAGACCTCGTGAAATCACATTCAGTCTCATGGATTGGTCGGATTCGAAGTAAAAATGGAATAGACAATGCTCAATGGAAGTTTCACTTTTCTTTTTGTTCCTGTTTTGTTTTTTAAAGCGTAATTTTTTCGCGGACAGGTGGATCGATTTAATTCGAGCTTATGCATACATCACATTTTGTCAACTGCTCAACTGTCGCCTCGTAAAAGTATTATTTGCCGCGAAATTTCCTTAAAAATGTACATAATATAGACAATATTCAATTAAACAAGTTTCACTTTCCCTTTTGTTCCGGTTTTTTTTTTAAAGCTTCTCGCGGATAGGTGGATAGATTTAATTTAAACTTATTCACAAATATATCACATTTTCTGAACTGCTCAACTATAGCCTCGTAAAAATATTATTTGTCATGAAACTTCCTTAAAAATATACATAACTTAGACAATATTCATTGGAAGTTTCACTTTTCTTTTTGTTCCTATTATTTTTAAAGCGTCATTTTTTCGCGGATAGGTAGATAGATTTAATTTGAACCTATGCATATATCACATTTTCTCAACTGCTCAACTATAGCCTCGTAAAAGTATTATTTGTCATGAAACTTCCTTTAAAATATACATAACTTAGACAATATTCATTGGAAGTTTACTTTTCTTTTTGTTCCTGTTATTTTTAAAGCGTCATTTTTTCGCGGATAGGTGGATAGATTTAATTTCAACTTATGCATATATCACATTTTCTCAACTTCTCTACAATCGCCTCGTAAAAGTATTATTTCTCACGAAACTTCCCTAAAAAATACATAACATAGATAATATTCAATGGAAGAAGTTTCACTTTGATTTTCGTTGCTCTTTTTTTAAAGCGAATTTTTATCGTGGATAAGGTGGACAGATGTAATTCGAGCCCGTGCATATATCACATTTTCTCAGCCGCTCGACTACCGTCTCGTAAAAAAATAATTTGAACCGAGATCAAAGGGAGATTTCATCGACTCGAAAAAGTCAAGCGAGTTTCTCTCACGTGCACAGAAATGCAGAACAATTTGCACAACAACGCATATGAGTTTTTCATTGTCGTGCGCAGCAGCACCAGCCTCGCAGAACACTCCCTCGTAAACCCGTAGTTTCGATATACTGTATATACATATATATAAACGTGATAAACCTATATATATTTACGTATAATAGTTGATATTTCAATAGAGCAACATTTTTTCGCGTAGTTTCGTTGTGCAGTAAAGTTCGTTGTATCATAATATATATATCTTAAATGTTTCATACTACTGTACTATATATTTATTCTCGTAGAATACTATTGTGTAAATATACGTAGTTTGACGTAGTAGCTGATGTGTACGAGTAGTTCGATGTACAGAGCCTTTATACAGGTACAGGTTGTCCCAAAATTTGGGCGAAAAAGCCATCCGGTCGTATTCGGGGTTGAAAAACGAATGCGTCTCAAACGAAAAAGTTTGTTCAGTTTTGAACAACGAATATTATCCCTATCGTTCTTTTTTAAATTTTATTTCAATTTTGTTTTTTTTTCCAAATTTTCGGACATCCCTGTACAGCATAAAAAATATTTTCGTCGTTCAATTAGTTTCTTCACTATAGATATATTATACCTATGTGTACCACTTGTATTATCGGTAAATCCGTATCAGTCCCGTAAATTCGAAGATCTAATATCTTTGTTTCGTAAAGCAACAATTTTCACGTAGATCCATGTATTCGTTTTTACATACAAACGGTATAAACACGCTCAATACACGCATAAGTACACACAAACAAAACCACTTTACCGTACCGCCTCCCGCTGTGTAAATATTCTCTCAATCTCTTCTCGTTTGATCCAGTAGAAAAAAAAAATTATATACGCGTAACCTATACAGTTCATGTTATCGTTCATGTCTATCTGTCTCTCAGTGTAAAGTGACTTTGTGCTTTGAAAGCGTCTCGTTTTATCTTTATCATTTTTAAGTGTTTTTTTTTTATTTAGTTTTTGCACTACATCTCGTTGTATCTCGATTCTTTTGTAATTGAACTTTTTTTTATCTAGTTTTTGTGACATGTGTGTCTGGCTGCGCATATCAGTGTATGAGCGGGATGACTATGTAGAGTTAGAGTAAAAGATTTTTTTTTTGTGTTTGCGAGTGTGAATCGAAATGAATGAACAATCGAGATGCCTTCTCGCGCGTCTGGATTCTTTTCTCCCTTTCCCTTATCGGAGTCTCTCTTGAACGTCTTCCGCCCTGGAAAAGAGCTCTTGGGTCCGATGAAACGGCCGGATGTGCCATGACGACATACTTTGTTATTTCAATTTTATCTCTAATTTATAAAAAAAAATATATAATTAAAAATAAAATTGAAATCCCAAAATATGCCGTTGACACCTTTCATCCGGTAGTTTAGTTGAATCCAATCCCTTTTCTTGCAGTGCACGTCGTTTGCTTCCTGGTCGCGTCGCGGTTTTTCAATTTCTCAATTCTCTGTCTTCTCGTCCATCACTCTGTCTTCTCGTCTCTCACTTTCTCGAGTTACAATTACAGCGGAGAGAATCCACGCTCTCTATGTCACTTTCGAATCTTCGATAACCGCTAAAATCGCGTTTGCCCGGGTTTCGCGACCCTCGCCGTCCGTTTCGTCACGTACTTGTCCGAACGTATTTGCGCATTGCAACACGTAGCGAGCCAACAATCGATATATTCCATGCGAACACCCCCCGATCCCCCTCCGCCCGGATCCGGAGAAGAAACAGATGTGTACCGTCGAGAGTGCGCGGAGACGAGAGGGAAAGGGAAAAAAAAAGAAACGAGGACTTAGAGGGATGTGAGAAATGTGGAGTATATTGATAGAGTGCGAGAGGAAAGCGTGAGAAGAGCGAATCGAGAAAGAAAAGAAAATGAAAGGAAGGATATATATGGGAATGAAGTGAAAGATGAAAGATGATGATATGAGACGAAGGAGGAGGAGAGATTGATGAGAAAAAAAAAAAAAAAAGAAAACGGAGGGAAACAAAATCTCAAACATTTCCAAAATGCCAATTGTTCCAGGACCTTAAGAAGCGCGGTTCCCACACCTGCGACATGCAGGCCCTACAGCCACTTCCGGTCCCAACAACCAACACAACGCCTGCCATGACTACTACTTCCGGCGGTGGTCAACAGCCACCGGTTACAATAACGGAGACCGCTTGATTAACCTCGAGTAAGATCGACGACACCGAGATTACACGCGTTCAATGAATCTCCACCAAACGCCATTCAATGAATCACGTAACATCATCGCAACAACAACCGTTCTCCTACCGCTCGTTTTTTCAAGAACAACGGCCGTCTGGCCGAGCTACCGGTGAGCCTCATTAGAAAAAGAAACAAATTCGACATTAAAGAGAAAACTAAAAAGAAAAAAAAAATAGAAAACAGTCAATTCGATACACACTCTTAGAAAATTGTTCCGAAAGATAGTGGACTAGTGTACAGCGATTAAATACTTACAGAACTTGTCCTTTAGATTAAAAAAAAATGTTCCAAAGAAAAAGCCGAAGTTTTTAATCGTTAATGCGATTCCACAATTTTTCGTTTAAATTTTGGAATATAAGTTACATACGATAGTTTTATCGATGAGAGCTACGCGGATATGTTAGGAACTTGTAGGCAAGGATCGTTGCTTTTTCTCCATCAGTTCACTCTTCGCCACACACATCCCGTCTCCTTCCGATTACTGATTATTCCTCAACGGCGATACGTCCGTTCTACGAGTAGAGCCAATTGATTGGTTGATTGATTTATTTATTGATTTATTTATTTATTTATTTATTTATTTATAGAAATGGATGATTTGAAGTATTTTCGAGAGAGAAGAAAGCGTACGTCGCTGACTTACGGCGAACGGCGCGCATGTGCTGCGAGGTTCCCGTCGATAATCGAGGCCCTCCGCAGCTATGGGCAAGCCCTCCCGGGTCTCTCGAATTTCAACTTCACAAGGAGAGCGACGAGAGAAGAGCCGAAGAACTGCGGGAGCGAAAGTGACGCAGAGAGAGAGACAGAGAGCGAGTGAGTCGACGGAACAACCAAGGGCGAGAGGAGGAAATAAGCAGGCAGGAGCACTTCGTTCGAGTGCATCTCGAGGGTCCACAGATAGTGGGGCGAACGAGGTCGGAGGCGAATCTGCTCAGTGACGTCGGACAGACTGTTAGAGAGCCTCCGGCTCCGCCGATCCTCCGAAATGCCAGAACCCATGACTTCCAGCTGTGCGCGATGATTTTCGGCTAGCCCGTTTCTGGCACCGATGTGGATCATCCATTCGTCCTACTCAAACCGAAGCGTTCGCCTACTGACGGAAATACCGAGGTCATCGAAATTCCGCAGACATCACAGAGAGGAGATAAGAGGAAGGCGGGGCTCGGAGGGAAGATCTCCGAATGTTTCGCTCGGATTCCGGGCTAAGGCCCGAGGGTGCGGCTGCAATCTCGGAGAGCCACAGGACAGCCCAGTTTCCCCTGTCCTTTGACATCGCGCAGACGAGAATTCTGAATGCTCAAAGAGGGCAGACACAAAGATGAAAACAAGGCACCTACGCCGCGTTCTGATCTTCCCGAGAAGCTCTTAAGGTACGAGGCCTCCGTTAATCCATTTCTTTACTACAAATCTTCGGTGGATGGGAGGATTGCTTTTTGTTTCTTCTGTTTTCTTAGCCCCTGGCTTCATTTCGGGCTTTCAGCAACGACGGTTCAGGATTCAAATATCTTTCCTCAACCACCCCAATAACTTTCCTGCGTCGTTGGTGGCGACAAATTTTATTTCTCGATAACGTTATTCCTTCGTATATTCAACGACTGAATCAACGAAAGGTGCACGAAAGTGCCTTCATCATCTCCCAAGCCATAATTTATTCTTTCGGTGGAAATGTCTTTCTTCCGTCGCCAGACGCGAATATAAGCGGCGTGTCACTGGAAGTGGATCTTGCAGTCCGTAGCATATGTGACACGAAAACTGATGACATAGGGCGGGGAAAATCGCCTCGACGCACTCAACCAAAGAAAAGTGTTGCTCTCCATCGGGGCCTTGAGAAAAATTGGTTGGCGAAAGAAGCGAAAGATGACGAAAAAGAACGTCGAGGGTCGGAAGACGTTCCCATGAATACGGGAATACAGAGTACCGTCTATTTTACGACGATGAATGCATCGCTTCTGGAGAAATGGAAGCTGGTAGAATGAGGTTGAAGTATCGGAAGAAAAAAAAATGGAAAGCGAGCTTATGTTCCGGGGTGAGAACGCGAAAAGGGATGAAATGAGCTGCTTTTTCTGGCAATCTTCGCACTGCCCAATGTAACGTAACCGGGCGGTGTTTTTTGTTTGGAGAACAATATGGATATGTATGGACCCAGCTGGTGATCGATAATATCCGAACATTTCGTACATCTGGGAGAGGTCAAAGGAAAAAAGGGCGAGAATCTTGAGGAGAAAAATTGCACGTGTTATCCGTCGGATCCGAAATAAAATTTCGAGGCGAGGCCCCCGAGCGATCGATAGACTAGACGATGGCGGCAGCCGCATCGTCGTCGGCGAGGGTGAAACGTCAACCGGGAGTACAATACTCATTTAACCCTTTCTCGCTGCGAGTTTCTCACTTTTTAGCTATCTTGATAGGTTGCGGAATGAACGCGGGTGAAAGGGGTGAATATTGGCCGGTTCGTATACAACGATTTACGTGCTGATCAGACTTGGCGAAATTCACCCCTTTTAACCTGCTGGCGAAAGTTAGCTTGACAATTGTGTTGCGATTGAGATCTTGCCGCTTCGTCCATGAAAAAATCACCGATAGAAAATTTAATGATTTTATATGAACGCCTGAGAATTAAATTTTATGGGTTGAAGGTCAAGGGGTTGAAAACATCAAAGCGAAATGCGTCGGGATGTTGAGAAAAAAAATCAGATAAGCCTCACTTTAACCCTTTGCGTACTGGATTCTTGTTTAACGTGGTCCTGGAATTTGCCAAGACGCAACCTTCGAACGATTCGAATGACAATTTGATGTGCTAAAAAAAATCTGTAAATATTCACAGACGTACCTTGAAGTGTTGTTTCTTTGATAACGCGGAAGAACATTTGTTACGAACATCCGTAGCGCTTTTGTGCTTAAAAGAAGGCATGGTCGCTCTTGGCGAAAAGTCCCCTCGTACTGGAAGGGCTAGAAAACTAAAGATTTACATGTTAATCAGAGTTGGCTGTATTCACCCCGTTCACCCTGCTCGCGAAAGCTATCTTAACAATTGTGTCCCAATTGAGATCTTGCTGCGTCGTTCCTGCAAAAAGTCCTCGCAAGCAAAGTTTAACCGATATAAAAATCAATGATTTTCCATGAACGCTTGAGAATTAAATTTTCGTGGTAAGCTCACTTCCCACCGACCAGTCAAAGGCTTGAGAACATCAAAGCGAATCGCGTCGGAATGTTCAGAAAAAATAAATAAATAAATAAAAACAATCACAAAAATCTCAATCCAAAGACGAATGATTCTCATCCATCGTTATCAGCACCATGCACCAATACCCCGATTTTGAGCCTCTCCGAGTCGCTAGTTTTTGGAATGCCGAGGACGAGTCTCGTCCTTCCTACGATATTTCAACCACGTACCGCAGTGTTGTCTCCTCCGCTTCCGCGCAATGTTCGCCCTTGCATTCATCGCCCTGGGGACGCCTTCGTGCCGGGTATCTCACTGTCGTTCGAGGCGTTCGGTGGTGAAGTACAAAAAAAAAATTCGCCTCGTGATTGTTCCGCAGGGAATGGAAAGTTTGAGGAAGTGGAAGAGAAAGCATTGTGCAGCGGTGTAACACGGCGGGAGGGAATGGGAGGGGAAAGGTTGGAGGAAGAAGCGACGCGATGCGATTCTGCAGGCGGTGGTACGGGGAGGAGGCAGTGGCTCCATTATCTACCCTCGTGTGCAAGAAGAGGTTCCGCCGCGTGTACACCGGATGTACGCGCCGAGAGAGAAGCGAGGCGGTGAAGCGCGATGAGAGTGGAAGAGGAGACGAGGGAGAGGATGCTGCGAGAGAGAGAGAGAGCGGAGGGAGAGACGACTACGTGATGTGCCTCTATCGTGGGGTCTACAACTGTGTGTATCTATGCACACACGCCACGTGGAACAATGTAGCCGAGATATTGATCAGCCGAGCGACGTTGAGGCCATCGAGACGCCTGTTACTCATCTCCTCGATGTCTGCAGAAATTTATCGAGAGACACAACGTTATCAATTATGAAACAAATCGGAAAGTTGGATATCGGTTGGGACGAATGGAAAAAAGAAATGGAAGACAGTAACGGGAGTATTAAGTACATTGGAAAAAGTTAACCCGGAAGATAAAAGGAAACGGCGGAGAAGTAGGTTTGAGACGGAGAAATTGAAACGCAGAGTTTGAGTCTCTTTTGTGCATCGAAGTTTTGGATACTTCGATTAAATGAAACCACTTCGAAAGCTGAGAGAGTCGACGGTTCTCCCGTTTTAACTTCTTTCCTGTTAATGATCAGATGTCTCGGAAGCTACGGCCGATTGATGGAGATTCGAGGACTTCTTTCTAGAGGCGCCTCGTCTGCTTGGGTTATTCATTTTATTTTTTTTTTTATTTTATTTTTTAAATAATCTTTTGTTCTTCATCCTCTCCTGCTTCGTTCGATCAGATATCCAAGATTAACTTGGACGATCGTTGATAAGTTTCTTCTATTTAATAATTGGTACGTTAGAATCCTCGTGGCTCTCGTCGAAACCTCATACGAAGCTAAGAATGCAATATTACACAAAAGAACGAAACTATATCTTAATTTCAGTACAAATAAACAAGAGGACAGATTCGACTGATAACGAGTTTGTGGGTGAGCGGAAAAAAAAGATTGTTGCTGCTGGTATCGACGATCTATCTAACGTCATCGCTTCTTCGGCGTGCCATAACGTCGGGGTTCGTCGAAACCGGGACTCCGCGTCGACGATCAAGAAAACTCTTTAGTCGATCACAGAGAACGACTACACTGCGAGAGAAAATTCTGTGTTCTGGCGAACGTCAGCTTGAAGTATATAAAAAAAAAAAAAAAAAACAGACGATGACGTTGTTTCGATTTTTCTATTAGGGCGCAATGCGCTTAGGAAACAAAAACTAAAAACAAAAATAATTGAACGATAAAAGCACACAATTTACGATTAGCCTAAGCTCTGTTAACGAAAGAGAAAAAAAAGATAGTAAGAAAGGTGTCGTAGCAAGGACGAGAGAGCTCTCGACCGATTCGGTGATCTTTTTTCCAAAGATGAACGATGATCGATTATTGATGTATGTAAAAAAAAAGCCAGCGGGCTCTCTCCCAGCGCTAACGGTTCAAGCTTCTCGTCCGTGATCCGGGGTTACTCGTAAATTTGTATTTTCAATTAATTAAATCGATAAGGTTATGCCCTCGTTCTTTCAAACATATTTAATGATAAACAACAAATGATGAAGAAATAAAAAAAAGAAAACAATCGCGAGCGCGTACGGCACGACTGCACGGCGTTGCCGCATTTATTATTGTGTAATTACATTGAAGAAAAAATAAAGATTGCCGAGCGTGGGCGCGCGCTTCGATCCGCGTATTTGCCACGCGCTTCGACTCAATCCCAACAAAAATTTAAAAAATGTTACCGTGTTCAGTTGCGATCTCGAAAGATCGAAAGACTCGCCGGCGCGCGCCCACCTCGGCGTCTCGACTATTACATCTGTAAATACAATTACTATTATATTAATTAAAATTGTCTCCTCCGAGAGCGTCGCTCATTATCAGAGAAAACAAAACAAGAAAGCGTCTAACGTGTTGTCCTTAAAGAGTAATGAAACTAAAGAAACAAAAAGCTGTAATTACTACGTGTAACTGTCCGTTAAAGAAGCAAGTACAAGAAAGTAAGCTTGCTCGAGATATTACCTTCTCTTTAGAATATATACATATATATATATATATTATATTATAGAGATATATATGTGTATATATGTATATATATAGATATATGAATAAATTGCGAGAAAAAAAACAGATCTATCATACGGGGTGTCTCACAACTGGAGCGAAAAAGTGTACCTTCATATTCACGGTTTGAAACTGGACAAACTTGCGCTTAAATTTAATTATTTTTGTTCACAATACGTTTTCCGCTTCTAAGTTGAAAATTACGAACTTTACAAAAAAATGTTCCGAAGTGAAAGATTCAATAAATTTCCAATCGAGAATGCGACCTCACAATTTTTTACACCAATTTTGGGACACCCTGTATATATGCGTGTACACATATATACATATCAAATATCTCGAGAAGAAGGGAGAAATCCTAAAAAAAAGTAATTAAAAAAAAACATGAATTCCAACAATATTGTCTCGTAGTTACGATTTGATCGTTTATATATGTGTACATCTATATCGTAGCACTTGGCGTCGTGCAATAAAATAAATTCTAAAGCGTTCCAAATAGGCGTGCATGAGCGAGCATGGATAAATCTACTCGAACGAATGAAAAAAAAAAAAAAAACCAACAACAATAATAATGATAACGATATAAAAAAAAAAATCCGTTTGTCTGAATCTTCCGTATAAAAGAGTCTCGCGAGTGCGTGATAGAGGGGAGGAGATATGAATGAGAAGTATATAGTTATCTTCTCGTTCGGTTCACATTCAGTTTAGGGATATAACGTGCAATTGTCCGATTATCCGATAGGTCGTTATAGTTCATGGGGGGGAAAGGGGTGGGGGGCAAAGAGGAAGGAGTAAGGACTCGTTAGTCACACTCGTCGATATACGAGTTTAATTAGCCTTAGCCACGTCGAGGCTGCCGGGTGTTAATGCGTTATGCACGAGAAAGTGGAGCGCGGTGAACGAAGCGAAAGGGCGGGGATGGATGCGGATGAAGTAGTAAGCTCGAAGTAACGCAAGGCAGGGGAAGGCGGCATATTACTGTACTTTGCGATATACGGTACGTATAGTGCTTTGAGCGATTGGCGAATACATACACAACGAGAGAGAGAGAGGATGAAACGCGCACCTCGAAGTCCAACCTGTTGCTTCCTCTACTTTCGTGGCCGAGCGATGTGTGCGAGCTTCCTGGGAATTTCGAGGCGGAGAGCCGAGCCGCTTTCGGTGGAAGGCTCTCTCGCGAGGTGTGTGGGTGTCTCGTGTCGAGACAATGAGGAACGGTGGGACGGGGGAAGGAATAAGAGGACACGATGTCCAGGTCGATGTACATATAAAACCGGAAGCGATGGAGATGGCTGCGTTCTGAAGGATATATCATACTTCGGTTAAAAGTGATTTTTTTTTCTTAATTTTTTTTATGAGTGCGGTAGAAAGATGGATTGTAGATATAGCGATGGGTTGTACACGGATTTTCGGTGTTATTGCTTCGAGTTAAAAGAGAGAGGATAATGTTTTTCAAGGCACTGAAAGTTTGATTACTCGAACGTCCGTCTGCTGCTATAAATTTATTAGTTTCCTCGACTTGTCTGGTATTCAGGGGCGAAACGGTACATTCCATGAAATTTTATCGGCGGGAGATCGGACGAGAGGATACGGGGAGGGGGTGAGAAATTTTTATGTTCGGACGTTACGAATTCGACGTTCGACGAGTGTAATTATATATTCGTACTAATAAATATAGTCATCGAAAAAAAAAAAAAAAAAAGAAAAAAATTTAGCCAAGTCGTCGCGGTGCGTCGACGAGATTGTAAAACGTACTACTACTACCCGATCGCCCGAATTACGGATCGGGCGAGAGATCGTTGAATTTTAGAGTCGAACGAGTTTAAAATCCTCTTGATACCATGAATCGCAAAAAAAAAAAATATACACACACACACATAAATCGTTTAGCCAACAGAATAATCTTATTTCGGTGTCTCTTGTGATTTTAGAAGTGTGTAAAATTTTTTCCTTCGATCGACAAAAATGCACACGAAAACACACACAGGCAAATGCAATGTCGAGGCACGATTGTTTCGTGTGTGATTCCGTAAGAGAGCGAGAGAGAGAGAGAGAGAAAAAAAAGATGTTGTAATTAGTTGGGCGAGAAAGTACGAGATAACCCAAATGGGCAGAGAAATAGAAGATATAAAAAAGAAAAAAAGAATGAAAATAAAAAAATATAAAAAAAAACCACAAGTAAGACAAAATAAAGATATTTAATTAGAGAAGAAGGGATTGTAAAGTGTCTAAGTCTTTCAACTTACTACCATACTGCCAATTGTTTCCGATGCGAACACGTTAACTGACGCAATGAAAGACCGAAAAGAGACGAGAGATTTGCCGAGAACGAGAGGAGCGTGAATGCTGATTCATTGAAATTATTTTATTTTGAAACAACAAACTATGTTTCATTCTCGTCGTTTATTAAATCGATCAATATTGCCGCGGTCTTGCAAATACACGTTAATTTGTGAAACGAAACTCGTCGCGTGCAGAGGCCAAACGAACAAGCCGCAAGCACTGCACTCGACAACTGGCAAAGTAAACAGCGTCAAGTAAATTCGCGAATTCGCAAACGCGTTTGCCCCGAGGGTTTTTGGTAAAGGACGGTCGGGAAACTCCTGGTAATACTGGAGTTTTGATGGCTGGACATGCAACGCACGGTATTTCGAGCCGCGGTCCGTACATTAAAATACATACGTAGGTAAACACGATTTACAGTATGTTCGGCAATGGAGTACTGAGCCGTGTCCGATACATCGTCACGAGTACCGAGCGTTTGCCGCAGTTCGCGTGTTTGCGAGCGGCACGCGCGCGACCCAAAACACACATGAGTCTGAAGCACGACCGTGAACGAGGTTCGCGTGAGCCAGATTGACTATTATACGGTTGTTAACGGTTTCACACTTAGGCGGGTTCGCGCTGGGGGGAAGGGGGCTAAAATGGACTTTTCCTAAAACAGTTGACAAAGTTATTAAAAAATCTTATTCAATATCGGAAGCTAAATTTAATATTTGATAATCATCATTTAGTTTAGTGTTTGAGAATTTTTTCAGAATTTTTCATCCATGTTTTCTTACCGAAAGAAGCAGCGAACACTTGCAAGACTATCGAGTTCTGCGGTAAGCGTTGAAATTCCGTTCGTGTAAGTCGGATAAATAATTGGTTGAAGTAAACAATTGCCAAAGTAAATAATTGTCACAGAAACCCCGATAAATCTTTTCTCTCGTCTCGGGAAAGAGTTTAAAGAGAAATTGTAGTGGATCTAAGTGAGGATGGTATGGAAGCGAGGAGAGAGCTCGGAGCCGAGTCACTTTGGCGTTGATTTAACGAGGTGCCCACAGCCACTGTAGGGTAACGTCGTCGGCAGGCTTCGGGCGGGGATCTGGTTGTGTTATAGCATCGCCTGTTGGAAGACGTGGAAGAAGCTTTCCGCGAGAGAAGGGCGGGGCGGGGTACGGTGGAGATCGTAAATTCTTCCAGTGGCCGCAGGGGTAAAGGCCGTGTAGTGCCATCGGCTGTTTACCTGAGGGCTAAAGGGAGTTTGTCAACCGAGCTCTTGCCAGGGTGTCGTCCGGTGGAATAGGGTCTGGTCAGGATGGTAGTAGTGAAGGGACACACCGTGTGTGCGTTCGAGCTCGTTGACAACGGCCTCGCTCTGACAATTCATCGGAGCTTCCCAGGACTTCCTGGTCAACCGCAGAAGCGAAGAGCGAACCGGAAGTCGGGAGGTCACTGGCGAATACATGTTCTTCCACGTATACGTTGTTCTCCGTTTTCGCAACGATGAGTCAGCGAAATTATTTTTGACGGGGTTTGGGTTTTGACTAAAAAATTATGTAAAATCAAACGACGGTGTCTTCGGGATGTCATTTTCAAGAGTCGGATTTTTGGCGTTGGAGGTCTTTGAAAACGGCCTCGCTCTGACAATTTATCGGAGCTTCCCAGGACTTTCTGGTCGACTGCAGAAGCGAAGGGCGAACCGGAAGTCGGGAGGTCACTGGCGAATACATGTTCTTCCACGTATACATTTTTCTCCGCTTTCGCAACGATGAGTCAGCGAAATTATTTTTGACGGGGTTTGGGTTTTGACTAAAAAATTATGTAAAATCACACGACGGTGTCTTCGGGATGTCATTTTCAAGAGTCGGATTTTTGGCGTTGGAGGTCTTTGAAAACGGCCTCGTTCCGACGATTCATCGGGGGTTCTCAGGACTTCCTGGTAAACCGCACAATCGAAAAGTACCGTTCTTCCACGTATAGGTTTTTCCCCACTTTTGCACCTATGACTCGGCTAAATTAATTTTGACGCCGTTTGGTTTTTAATTAAAAAATCATGTAAGTGTCACACGAAGTTCTCATCGGGAGTTCGCTTTTGAGGGTCGAATTTTTGGGGACATTTCGAGGCTGAGAAGAATGTAGATCGGTGACAAACGAGACTCCGGTCTCGCGACATCACCAATTCGGCGAATCGTTTGCGTTAGAATAGCCCAGAGCGGAGCAACAGAGAGCAGAGAGAGGGTTGATCCGTGGAACCACCTTTAGCCAGGCCAACCGGTCGTGAATAATGAAGTCGTGTCGAGTCGTTAAACGTACGCGGAGGATGGAGGATGAAACGCTTCACTCGTGTGTCTACATATAGTAGACCTATATATAGGAGACAGCCTTGAATGAAGAGAAAATAGGACGATTCGGATTGGCCGACCAGCGAAAGGGAATATCTACTTTGGGCGCAGATAGAGAATCGACGATTACAATGGAAACATCTCGTTCCCGTTTCGAAGGTGCGAAGCCACGTCGTCACCTCGTGGAACTTTGAAGTCGAGTTCTGGGACGGGAAAGATGCTAATATCGATGCTAATATCGAAGCTGGATAATTATTGAAGCGGTGAGATAAAAACAAATGCCTACTTGACGATTACGGAGGAAACATCTCGTTCTCGTTTCGAAGGTGCGAAGACACGTCGTCGCCTCGTGGAACTTTGAAGTCGAGTTCTGGGACGGGAAAGGTGCTAATATCGAAGCTGGATAATTATTGAAGCGGTAAGATAAAAACAAATGCCTACTTTGGGCGCAGATAGAGAATCGACGATTACAGAGGAAACATCTCGTTCTCGTTTCGAAGGTGCAAAGCACATGTGGAACTTTGAAGTCGAGTTCTGTGACGGGAAAGATGCTAATATCGAAGCTGGATAATTATTGAAACGGTGAGACAAAAACAAATGCCTCGAGGGTAGAAAAAAAAGGTGCCAAGTAGTCACGGTCGTTTTTGGTCAGACGCGTTTGACATTTTTATTTTCTCACAAAAGCGTGCGAAGAAGCGAGAATGAGAGGTTTCGTCAAGACGGGGAACAATACGTCAGGGACACGATATTAGTACGAGAATGAGTGAGGAAAAAAAAATCGTAAAATACGGCCGCAGCGATGAAAGGTGGCGGAGAAACAAGGAAAATGAGGGAACTCGGCGAAGCTCATTGTCAGCGGGTTTCTTCAAAGTCCGGAGAAGGGCAACGGTGTTTTTACCACTCGTTATATATACCTACGTACACTGAAGACAGTGCAAAGGAGAGCGCGTTTCTTCTTCAAAGTTCTTCAATGTTTCTCCACTCGCGGTTCGGACGGTCGTGGTTTACGAGGGACTCCAGCCGAGAGGAATGCACAACTGTGAGCGTGCATTGTCAGAACAGCTTTACATCTACTCAAATCCTCACCTCAGCTTTCTTGACACGGAGTCGAGGTATGAATGGAAAAATTTGTCAAGCCAACACTGCAGATTCGTTCTCTCTCTATATATTTCTTCTATTTATTATATATATTCGATTTTATATTTCGTACTGTTTCACACCTAAAAAAAATTAAATATGAAATACGATGAGGACGTAAAATTTAATTGCGACAAATTGCAGACAAGTGATTAGGTTGAATCTGATCTGGGTTTGCGATCGTCAAATCAACTTGCGAGATTCCTCGTCGCAAAATCGTTTTCCAATTTCTCCGTGGATCGTTCCCGTTGAAATCTGGCGTATCGAATGGAGTAGATGCGAAAAGAGGAGCTGCGAAAAGAGGCGTGAGACGACAGATTTTCCATCCAATTAATCGAGCTCTTCATTGCGCTACGTTTGCCCCTTCTATAGATTGTTGTCTCTACATTATTTCTCCTAGATTGTTCTCTCTCTACATTTCTTCTATTTCTATATTCGATGTCATATTTCATATTATTTTCACACATAAAAAAATATGAAATATAAAATACGATGAGGACGTTAAATTAAATTTCGACAAGTTGTCGATAAGTGATGAGGTTGAATCTGGCCTGGTTTTGCGTTCGGCAAACCAACTTGCAAGATTCCTCGTCGCACAATCGTTCGCCAATTTTTCTCTGGATCGTTTTGGTATCAATCAGGCGTATCGAATGGACTAGCTGCGAAATGGCGGGGGGGGGGGGGGAGAAGGGGTAGGAGACGACAGATTTTCCATCTAATTAATAGCTTAGGCCACAGTAAATGGGTAAAAACGCACGCATATTTCGTGATTTTTTATTCTCGGTAAATGTACGCTTAATCGATTTAATTTTTTAGGGTGGAATCAGGATATATAAAAGAACATTTAGGAATTTTTTCAATCAATTTTGTTATTATTGTGTATTTTTTATCGGTCGGTATAAACAATTTTTTTTGTAAGTTCCTTTGCGGTATCCCTAATTTTAACTTGTCATTTTATCAGGCACAACATTTTTTTATTGTTTCTCACGAAGTGACATATAACGCGGCTCTTGACGAGGACAAAAAAAATGTACTAAATGGCGGCCATTTGAAACAAAGTCGATTTTTACCCATATTTCAACACCGAATCATAAAAAAAGTTATTTTTATTACATAAAAAAAAAATAAGACCGTCAAGGACTAAAGAATCTGTTGAAATATATCGGTACAAATTTTCATGACAATCCATCAAGCCATTTTTGAAATATCAAGGACCCCGATCTTGAAAATCACCTTTTGCGAAAAACGCGTTCAAAGTTCGGCTACGCCACTTTCCACATAACGGTCTCTAACTTTCGTAATTCGTTAAATTTCGTCATACAACTTTAACAGAATTTTCGTGACACTATAAACTATATTAAAAAAAAAAAAAAAAAATGACTGTGGTCTAAGTCCTTACTCGAGCTCTCCATTGCGCTACGTGTGCCCACTCTCCAGATTGTTCTCTCTGCACATTTCATCTACATTCGATTTACTATTTCACAGTATTTGCCCACCCAAAAAAATATGAAATACAATGACAACCTCAAATAAAATTATGACAAATTGCAGTTAAGTGACGGGGTTGAATTCGACAGTGAGAGGGGAACGGGGTTTGGGTTTGCGATCGGTAAATCAACTCGCAGGATTCCTCCTTGCAAAATCGTTTGCCAATTTCTCTGGATCGTTCCGGTATCAATCCGGCGTATCGAATGTACTAGTTGCGAAAAGGCGGTGGGGGGGGGGGGGGGGGGGGGAGGTAGGAGGGGAAGGGGCAGGAGACGACAGATTTTCCATCCAATTAATCGAGCTCTCCATTGCGCTACGTGCGCCCGCGGTACTTATCGGTAGAGTTCGCGACGAGAGACGGGTCGCGACGGTGTCTATATCCATCGGTTGGTGGTGGATTCTCAATGTGGCTGGGAAGTAGGCCAGCACCGGTACGCGGCGCACAGAGCCGAACGAGGTATAACAGCGTTGAAACGAGCGGCGGGGCAATGAATAGTACGCTCTCTACGCGGTCCCGTGTAAATAGCGAGGTATATCGATCGATGCGCGGAGGAGCCTTGTGTACAGAACGACATATTTACTACCAATACCACCTATGTGTAACCGCGACGCTCGTTACATAGGACGTACACGCGAGGGGCTTTTCTCGCCCCGATGTTACTTATTCAGTACGCGTGTGCATGCATCACGTACCCGAGTGCGTGTATACTCGTCTGCCATCCGTCCTGACGGTGTATTTCGGCGGTGAAGTCAAAGAAATACCGGATCAAAGATTTATGCCAGAGCTCGGATGCGATGCTTATTTTTCCACGGATAAGTATACTTTTATTTTATAATTTAAAAAAATTGTTTCATGAATTGCGGGCTTGACCAGGCTTCGATTTGTACGTTCGCCTTTTTCGAAATCTCGGCCGAGGGATTGAGAGAAAATGAGCGATTTTATTCTACTCGAAGCTGATGACAAAGTGGACACGAAAAATTCTGAAAAAAAATCGTAGAGCTCTCTCAAAGTGACAGAAAAAATATTGCTCGTTGTAGGAATCGAATGTGTGTACTCGTTTGCCATCGGTCCTGGCGGTGTATTTCGGCGGCGAAGTCAAAGAAATACCGGATCAAAGATTTATGCCAGAGCTCGGATGCGATGCTTATTTTTCCACGGATAAGTATACTTTTATTTTATAATTAAAAAAAAATTGTTTCATGAATTGCGGGCTTGACCGGGTTCGATTTCTACGTTCGCCTTTTTCGAAATCTCGGTCGAGGGATTGAGAGAAAATGAGCGATTTTAATCTACTCGAAGCCGACGACAAAGTGGACACGAAAAGTTCTGAAAAAATTCGTAGAGCTCTCCCAAAGTGCCAGAAAAAAAATGTTCGTTGTAGGAATCGAGTGCATGCATCGAGTGTGTTTACTCGTCTCCCATCCGTCCGCACGGTGTATTTTGGCGGCGAAGTCAAAGAAATCCACATTCAAAGATTTATGCCAGAGCTTGGAGATGTCAATACTTATTTTTACACAGCTAAAGAAGTACAAGTCTTTCTTTAATAATTAAATTAAAAAATAATTTCATAAAATTGCGGGCCTGAACGGCACTGATTTGTTCGTTCGCCTTTTTCGAAATCTCGGCTGAGGATTTGTGGGAAAATGAGTGGTTTTTAATCTACTCGAAGTCGACGACAAAGTGGACTTGAAAAATTCTGAAAAAAAAAATTCCTAGAACTCTCTCAAAGTGACAGAATAAAAATTGCTCGTTGTAGGAATTTTGGGAGAAAGCGTGTGAAACTCGTTCGAAACAACGGTACCTTGAACAGTGGATGTGCTGTCCCCTCGTCGGAACCCCGGGGCTATTATCTATTTCGGGCGCGTGCGACAAAGTAAAAAAAAAAAGAAAAAAATTAGTCGCGTGGGCGCGCGTGGTTTATCGGATGGGCGTTGATTATGCTTTAAAAAATTGAGCACGACGTTTGGGACGGAAGGGTTGGAAGGGATAACTCGACCCTCGCGCTGTAGCAGTCGTGTCGTGTCATGAATGTTTTATCGGCTTGTGTACGACGACACGGGGATGGGGAAGTACACGCGGAGTTGGGACTGCGGATGGAAGGTTTGCGCGATCGTAGAATCGATTTACCTCGACCACGAATCACGAGTTGCACGAGGCCGGTTGGCGATGAGAGGAGCTCTCGGTACTCTCCGAGCATCGGCGTGTATCGACAAACAGCAGTCTCTTTGTTCTCCTCCGACGTACATCGTGTACTTGTATGGACAGACTCTTCTCCTGTAGCGATCGTACGATACGATCGACAGCAAAACAGCCATAGGATCGGGAAGAGGGCCGCGCACGAAGATGTTAATAGTGTGTTTAAGCGTTACGAGGACCGAGAAAGCAAACACGTGCTCGACGAGCGCTTACGGGGCTCGGATGTCGAGTGGACACGGAGCACTGATTTTTTTTGTATCTCCGTCGCAGGGACGAAAAAAGAACATATATCGTAATAACGCAAGACTAAAAAAAACATGGTCGTGTTATTTTTGTGTTTCGTTACTTTGACGTTATGTTATTTTATCGGAACCTCCTTGAGAGTGGAAATAACACAAAACGAAAAATATAACGTCAAAGCAACGAAACACAAAAATAACACGACCATGTTTATGGTCGTGGTGTTTTTGTGTTTCGTTACTTTGACGTTATGTTATTTTATCCGAAACTCCTTGAGAGCCGAAATAACACAAAACCAAAAAACATGGTCGTGTTATTTTTGTGTTTCGTTATTTTGACGTTATGTGATTTTATCCGAAACTCCTTGAGAGTCGAAATAACACAAAACGAAAAAACATGATCGTGTTATTTTTGTGTTTCGTTACTTTAACGTTTTGTTATTTTATCCGAACCTCCTTGGAAGTCGAAATAACACAAAATGAAAAAACATGGTCGTGTTATTTTTGTGTTTCGTTATTTTGACGTTATGTTATTTTATCCGAACCTCCTACAGAGTCGAAATAACACAAAGCGAAAAAACATGGTTGTGTTATTTTGTGTTTCGTTACTTTGACGTTATGTTATTTATCCGAACCTCCTTGAAATTCGCAATCTTCGAGATTACTGAATTTCGCCTTCTTAGTCCATTATACAAACTGTGAAGAAGAAAACACCCCGATTTTCTCGGGCCTCTGTTGGTTATCCGCCAGATCTATGAACATTTTTTTACGAGACGAGAGAAATGCAAGAAGTTGAATAAAAAGGAAGAACAAGAGTTACGCTTGCAGTCCGAAAGAATTGTTTTTTTAAAAACTAATCGAACGAGCACTACCGTCCCAATGTTATATTTTAACTGCGAGAGTGAGGGATAATAAAAGGTCGGTTGAAAAATTTGTAACGACGCCCACGAGGGTCATTTTCGACGATAGGGTCGCGAGGCAAAAATGATAATAACCATGATAAAATAAACATTCTAGATACCCGGGTTCCGCAGTGCTCGCGATCGGTCGGGAACTTCTATTTATACAGGTAAAAAAAAGAATCCATTGTTTGTTCATCGAAGGCCGAAGGAGCTTCGCGTTTACATCTCTCGCGACCGAATCGTTCGAATCAATTTAGCAAAACTAACACGAGATCCAATAAAATAAAAACAAAAATTGTGCCACAGATAACAATTGTAAGGGTGAGACACCAGATTCGATTTGGCAAGACTTATCAAAGGAAATTGAGAGGAAAAAAAGTAAACAATTGAGAGGGAGAGATGAATTTTGAAAACGAGAGAATAACGACGATCTCTGGCGTGATAAGCACGACCTGTATAGTTGACGTTCGAGTGGTATATAAGACGTTTCGAAATCGAGAGAAATATTGTGACAATTGTGAGGCGCGCAGTGTGGTAGATTAAACAAACAGAAAAATCCGCGGTGCGTTTACGATAAGGAATATTATTATGAAAAATGAAAAAAAGAAATGATGCGCTTGCCCGACGATTAGTCGAGAGACAAGTCGTGTAAGAATTTATTTGGTCGCATGGCAGAACGAAACCGAAGTCGATCGTGGATCGATCATTGCTGGGACTCGGATGCTTAGAGACACACGCAAAACGGAACCACTTTAATTATTAACAAAAATATATTTATTATTAATATATTCGGACCGATAAAACAAAAAGAAGAAAAAAATGGATATATGAAAAATAAAGTACTGTCTTTATTCACGTTTCCCCCTGATTTTGTTTATTTCACCCAATTTTTTTTTTTACTGATTGCCGCAAGACTCGACGATTCGAAACTTCGACAAGGTAGGTGAAAATCAAACTATTGCAAAATAAAAATCCGACAGTCAATCTCGTTTGACAAAATCGTTTAATCGTCAATACATCTTTAACAACCGTAAATACGACTCAATCAATGCTCAACGCCATCCCTAGCGATACATTCTATATAAAAGGCACTGGAGAGGCACTTTATTTTTCTTGTAGACCGTAAATTTACCGATTTGTTTGTTATTCTTTTTTTTTGAGACATTAAAGGAAAGTGCTCCAGTAGACGACGTTTAGAATGAAGAAGGAGAAGGGAAAGAAGAATCTTGAAAATTTGTCGATGTATATCGCTGTTGCTCTGCCTTGGCAGCAAGTGTCGTACTGTACGGTCGGTGGTGGTCTCACAGGACTTCGATTCCTCTCCGTGTCTGACCTCATCGGCGTCTGAAAAATCGAGAATAACAAATTTATTTTTAAAACATAATTGAAAAAATATTAATAATCAAATTTTCTAAAAATATTGTGCATCAAAATTTTTTAAATATCTAAAATCAAAGTTTACAAAATATTTGAAACCAACATTTTTTAAATAATTTTTTTTTCTCCCAAAAGGCACTTTCAGGAATTACCTTGAACTCGTCTATAGCCTCTCTGAGATCCTCGTCCGAGTATCCCTTCATAGCTTTCGTTGCAACCGGGCCCATGTAATTGTTGACAACAGCGAATTCCATGAGGGAGAGAAACACGAAGACGCTGCATGACGACATCCAAACGTCGATGGCTTTTACGTAAGATACAGGTGGCAGTGACTGCTGGGACTGCGTGTTTTGAGTGGCTAAGTGAATAAGTTAGTGTATTAATCTTTTTGGAGTTTGACAAAAAAAAAAATTAAAATCATTGAAAAATTTATATAAATCTTCGAAACTCAAAAGAATTTCAAAATTTTCAAATTTTACAAATTTTTACAGCGTTCGCGGTGGTGGCATAATATGTGACGATGCCGCCGCTACTGTGGACGATACGAGGGAGAGAGATTTATGAGGATCTGTTTATTTTACGCTTCCGCGATTTTCTCGGGCCACGGTGCACGTTTGTCGCGCTCTGACGGCTCCGATGTGCCAGGCCGTTGTCGATCGTAGGGCTTCGCGGGAACGCGAGCCGGTTGTAGAGCGCAAACTTCGTTTATTCTCCACCGTCACCGAGTCTCCCTTCGTCATCCGATATATTGATAAGAAATTAAGTAAAAGACAATTGTTCCCGACTTTTTACCCCTTGTTTATATTCACAGGCTTCATAGATTAATAATAATAATAATAATAATAATAATAACAATAATAATAATAATAATAATAATAATAATAATAATAATAATCTTTTCTTTAGAATACGCGATTAGCGTATGAAAGGGTTAAAGAACTCACCGAGGGTGAGAAGCGACGTGACGCCGAGGGTGACTCTGGCGGGTATCGCTTCCGGTTTTATCCAAAATGCGATCCATGACATGACGACGATAAGTGCCGAGGGTATGTACGTGTGAAAAAGATGATATCCGAGACGTCGACGCAAATTGAATACAATCTGTATGCAGGTGAAATTGCCGGTCGAATATTCGATTGTGCAGTCGGTCGTGTAGTTGTTCGCTATGTCGAGCTGCGGCAACTCGATCTCCGGATTAACGACGAGCGGATCCGTTAGGTTCCAGATGAATACGAGATCTTGGGTCGTGTGTGACACTTCGAGGAGGAAACGACACAAACAACGAGAGCGATTGAGACAATATGCGATCTCTCTACGTTACACTGTAAACAGTACACTGTATACTACACGGAGAAAAATCGTTTAGCTGCTCTAACAAAATTAGCTTTGCTGACAATGACGTTCCCCCAGCAAAACGGTTAGTAAAAGCAGCAAGAAAAATTACTACATAGAAGCAATTGGTTTTGCTATCACGACAAAATTTTCTTGTTACTGCAACGATTTAGTTTGCTATGGAAAAAAACGACGCCTGCTGTAATTTGACGGCTGATTATTGACTGGTAATAGGAGAGTTATAGACACGTACATACATTTATTTGAAGATTAACTCACGGTGTTTGTATTTTATCATTTTGTTATATTGAAAATAATGTCTGTATTTGCAATTGCGAATTCTTGAAATTTGCTGTATATAGATGTATTACACTGCGAAAGATATTACCTGTCGCAGTTTATACATCCATATACAGCAAATTTTTGGAGTTCGCAATTCCACCCTATTCTTATTTGTACTCGAATACAAAGGAACTGTTTCCTCGCGTCTCATTGCTTTCATTTTGCGCGTCGAGCGTCTCGAGCTCGTCGTAGTTGTTGGCATATATACGAGCCCCACTCAGTCACATGACAAATTATTTTAGTACAGTAACAAAGGCTGTTTTGTTGCGGTAGCAAATCGCCACGAGGGAAAAAATTTGGTATGATTACAAGCTGGTTTTGTTATCCCGACACTGTCAAACTAAAGTTGTTACATGGAGAAAAATAGTTCTGTTTCTCTAACAAAATGTAGATCGTTAATAATTTATTGTTGTGGCAGCAAAAACATTTGTCGGCCACAGCAAAATATTTTGTTGTCCTATGTTAACCAGGTAAATCAATTATGGTAACAAAATTCTTGTTGGCCCAATAATTTTTTTCTCCGTGTATAAACAGTATTCAGCATACAGTATAAGTATACTATGTTATACTGTACACAGTATACTATGTTATACAGTATACATTATACTGCATACCGTATACTGTGCGGGTTAGATATAGCGGCGAGAAACAAAGGGGTAGGTCAACTTAGCTGGCTCTATGGGAAAGAGTTGGGCTCGACTGGTCGTTAAAGGGTTACATACGGCTCTCTATCATCATTGAGCAAATCTGAGTGTCGTGAGGATAGGACTCGAACTTCATTGCGCAAGACAGAACCAGTGTCAATCTAAAAAAAAATACAAAAAGAGTTAAAAAAAGACAATTAGTCGAGCTTAGTCAATTATAAAAAAATAAATAAATAGAAAATAGCGCGTCATTCGGTCGAATTGCTCGAGTCCGGGAGAAAGCCCGAAGGATGCCGTTTCGAAGTATAAGAGACAGCCTCGCTATCGTTTTCTCGATCGTCCATATAATACTTTTGAAACTTTGAAATGACCGGGGCGCCGAGAGGAACGAACAACTTTTGCATCGAAGAAGTTTCGACATAGTTTCATTCCCTCTTCCGAGTTTACATCGTACGATATATCTATATATTTATTTTTCTCTCTCCTTTCGCTGCGCCGAGAGAAAGAGGACGAGCTGCTTGAACGATGGAGGCTATGAAATTGAAGGGTGGAATAAAAGTAAATGAATTTCATACTTCGACATGTAAAGAAGAGTCTTGTCGTGATAGAGCCAGAGATAGTGATTCGGTATCGACATCTCGTGGAAGGTGACTTTCTTCGCGTTCTTGAAGAAACAGTCGGGCCTCCATATGTTGTGCAACCAGTCGACGTCGAGTATTCTGTATTCCTCGGACATGTTTTCCGGTAGCCTTAGCCTCGAGTCGCGCCAGCTCTGAGCGAGAAATATGTCGGCGACGTAGGTCTGCAGAAACAAATCGTAAAATCATCAATTGACCAGCTAAGATTCACCTCTTTATCTTGAGCATAAAAATATGGTTCGAAAAAAACGACATCCAGGTAAATTTTAAGGGTAAAGGATAGACCAGCTTGCTGCCATCTACGAGCCTCGGCTCGAAGCAGCTCCTTAACTGTTTGAAGCAACAGTCTCTCGATATTTTGGGGGATTTTTTTATAACATGGATTTTGTGTAAGTAGGATTTCACTGCAAATTTAATGTACTGGAACTTGAAATTTGCTTACATTAGTTACATCAATTGAACATTAGTATACTTTTTTGGTAAAATAAAAATACCAGGTATTGAAATTACGAATCTTTTGCATGAAATTTACACAAATTATTATCAAGAATAAAAATTTTACTGTAAAATTGCAACGTACATGTGTTTGAAGTTTCACAAACTGTTTGTAAAAAAGCTTCGAATACCGTTAATTAATTTTCATACAAATTTTTTTACACTGTTTGTATGCGAGGAAACAACCTCGCATACAACATTTTCTCGAGTGGGCACTGCTGGTATTTTTAACGAGTAAGAAGATAAGGGACGTACCATGGACTCCTCGTTAATCGAGTCAATGCTGAGCACCGTAACGTGAAAGTAAACGATTGTCGGCTGTCCGAGGAACTTTGGTGCTCTGTGCTTATCATATTGTTTCGGATTGATGGGTAGGATGTCTCTGAGCGATAACGAGACCTCCTTCCTGCCGTACTCCTCGATCTCGACCTCCCTGCGAACGACAAAACGAGGAGAAGAGAGGCTGGCATGACTTTGGGCTTAATTTAAAATTTCGGCAGGGTAGTTTCGTATTAAAAGTGGGAAACAAACAAATCACTTCGGAAGAATTAAAAATAATCGAATATTCCCACGGTGCATTTTTATTATTAACAATGAGTCGTCGATTTAATAAAAAAATATTGTCCTATTGGATAATTCTGTTGAATAATAATGATTTTTCCTGCATTATCGACAATCGGTACGGAAGCTCGTTACCATCATCGACCGAGCTTTTCCCACCGCGGCCGGTAACGACTCTCGCTCTCGTGAATGTTATCCGCGGCTTCGAAGCTCGAGAGATCGCACCGCGAAAAGACATTTCCCGACCGTTGGTCACCGCGTGGCATAACCGACTGTTGCTAAATACTTCAATATACATTAGTTCGCAGATCGATCTTAAGGATGTTGTATCGTTGCCATCGCCATTAGATTAGCTTTTGATTTTTTTTTTTTTACATGTTACAGTTATAGTGCATGTCGCAATATCTGTAAATATAGCGGGTCGGTTACCGGACATTTCGATGAAATAATAATTCTCAAAAATCGAGGTACTTTCGCGCGACCCTACGATGGAGTTGCGTCGTACGGAGCGTAGACTCCTTCATCGCAAATTGGTTGACTTTTTTAATTGGATACATAAAAAAAGCACCAATATTTTGAGCCTTGCCATTATTTTATCACCAAGTATTTCGAAGAGAAATCTTTGATTATCTGAGCTGAGGTACCGAGTTGCGTCAGCTCATGCTCCACAAAATCGTGTCTAACCCCCACGCTCCAGCGCGTACGACAGGGCCGCCTATCCCCTTCCTACCCCAACGATACTCCCTCCTTAAGGGGTAATTTCTTCTCTGTGTTAGGACGATGTGAAACACCCTCCCATCCATCCGGGACAGCGAGTTATTACCGACCTCCCCATTTCACATGCCCTTAACTACGAACCAAGCATAAGCATTTGGTCCGAAACACACGTCGATTTTGAACATTTTTTTTTTAAAGCGGGTATTCGAGGGACAGGTTCGGTTTTTTATACACAGTTAGTACATGGTGTTATGAAGTTGGAGTTTTTTTTGTATTGAGAAATATCAATTAACAACGGACTTATTGACAATTCATAATTAACAAATAATAATTAACAATGGACATCGTATCTCAAAATCTATTCGTCTGATTGAGTAGAAATTTGGACACATCCTTGATTATAACATTTTTTATCTAATGACCGGATAATAAAAAAAAATGTTCATTTGTTAATAACAAACGATGACGGTCGTTTTTTTTCGTCGAAACGAAATTGTTGTTTTATTATTAACTGTTATTTCTTAATTGTTGATAAGTCCGTCGTTAATTGATATTTTTCAATAAAAAAAACACTCAAACATCATAACACTTTGTACTCACTGTGTGTAAAAACCCGATCCGGTCCTTCCAAAACCCGCGATAAAAAAAATGTTGAAAATCGGCCTGTTTTTTGGACCGATTACTTATGCTAGTGCCTTGACTCTTTGAAGCACGATCGCTACTACCTTCTTTAAAATACCACATATTTCAAATAACTCGATGAAACATTACAACATTTTTATGACGCTCTCGGAGTCACGTTGACACTCACGGTTGACACGTGAGTTCTAGAACTCTTTGGAATTTTTTCCAATCTTTGTTTCAAAATAATATATTGTTTTTCATATTGCGAAGTTATTGCATACGCGCAACCCTATTTTTCCCGGGTGTTTTTTACGGAAGTACTTTGGGGCACGTCGGATTTTATCCGGTGAAAATCATCGAGTTACCCGATAAGACGTTTCGTACCGCCGGGACAACTCCCCCGTCCGACTGTAACGAGTCTCGGAGTGCCAAGTCGTGTAATCCGTTAATCGTGGATGAAGTCGTCGGCGTCAAGATACCAAAAGGCTGATTATATCGGACAGTTTACCTCGGAGAGATTTCGGATATTAATCGCTAAACGGCCTCGTCTCACGGCAGAGAGAAAGACGGAGGGTCTCAAGCTCAATCCATTCCACGCGACACTCTCCCTCCGAACCCCTTCGCTTTCCCTCCCCCTGTGCAACTCGAATTATTAGCGATTCTGATGAAACAGCAATATCGCCGAAGCCATAACAAGCCCGTCTTCCTCCGGGGGCCTCGCATACTCTTAAGTGCTATAGACCTATGATATACCACAATATCAACATTCTTTTTCATACCCCTATATTTTATTTTATTTTTTAAGGGAAAACAGTAAACGTCGCAAAAATAAAATAACAAACTAAGAGGATCGATTCGAGCGTTTTTTTTTTTTTTTTTTTGAAAGCTACAGAGATAATCGTTTAGGCCTAAACACAATGGGGGAAAAAAGATCGAGGTTGAGAGAAACGGAGAAAGTGGAATGAGGAATTCGGGCGATCTTGTTCCTATCGCTTATCGGCAACTCTTTATCATTGTGTTTAGGCCCCCGATGCACCAAGTGCTTTTTGAACCATTTACCTTTCGATCTTGGGAAAAAAGCGGTACCCGCGCTTTCTTGCGGAAAGTCGAATTGTACGGGACGATAGGCTATCGACTTTAATATGCCACCCTTCGACCTCGGTTGAAAGTACCGGTTCGCATACTTTTTCGCTGAAACTCGACAAGTTAAGAGAAGGATAGGGGAAATCGGAGGGCATTGTCAAGAGAAGAAGAAATGAACTAGACGATTACGAGAATTACTTAAAGCACACCGAATGGATCATCTACGGCACAGCACAATACAGTTTCCACCCTTTGGTTCTTTTTTTTTTTAAATAATCATTTTAAAGCCGGTTTTCATCGAAAAGACGCAACAGATTTATACTTTATTTTCAAATCGCCTTTCGTTTTGTTTTTAATAAAATTTTCGGGTACTCACGGAAAATGCAGAGCTGCCATGTCGAGGAGCGTGTAGAGATAGCAGCACAGGATAACCAGAGAGTGCCTCGTCATACCTGCGGGATAAACGATAAATAAACTGTCGGATGATTTTTTCAGAGCAATTTAATTCTTTTAAGGTGTAAGTTGTAAAATCTCAATTTTTCTCAATAAACTGCCGGATCATTTTTTCAGAGCACTTTGACTCTTTTAAGGTGTAAGTTGTAAGATATCAATTTTTTCTCAATAAACTGCCGGATCATTTTTTCAGAGCAATCAACTCTTTTAAAGTGTAAGTTGTAAAATCTCTATTTTTTTCTCAATAAACTCAATAAACGCCGGATCATTTTTTCAGAGCAATTTAACTCTTTTAAGGTGTAAGTTGTAAAATCTCAATCTTTTGTCAATAAACTGCCGGATCATTATTTCAGAGCACTTTAACTCTTTTAAGGTGTAACTTGTAAAATCTCAATTTTTTTTCGTACACTGAACCCGAATACCTCAATGCTCGACGCACTCGTTAACTCCTCAAATTACCAAGATCCATATATATTTTCCCTCGAAAGACTTACAATCGAATGGTCAAAAAATGACGTTCGTATCCCCATTTTAATCTACCTAAAAAACAGTCATGCTTACAGTGAACATCATCGAAATTAAATGACCCGAATCGGATCGATCAACCGGTAAATCAACAGCTGCATCAAACTTTGTCTAAACGAGAGCGGTGCGCGTATCGCAACCGCGAGTATCCCTCTAATCTACTAATTGATGATTATCTGTACTATAGCTACGGTTTAACATTGACGTGCGAGCGCTATCTCTATCTCTCACCCCAATTGGCTTTCCCGATCCTGTGACGGGTGATAGTCGTGTTAGAGCTTCTGATCGACGGGCTTCGCGCTCCTGATGATCTCGAGTCGTCCGAGATCCGACGCAGCCTCCTCGCATGGATCGTCGGGGGTTTATACGTCTATAGTCGTCCGACCCGATTGCGATCGATCGATTTATACCTCGCACAGTGGTCCACCGGCCACGTCGCTGTTCCTCGGCTGGCACGATCCTTCGGATTCGCCCGGTTCGCCGTCGTCGCCGCTCCGTGATCGATAAGGGATGATTATCGTCCACCTCGCGAGTTTGTCACCGTCGCAGCAGAATGGATGACGATCACCGTTGATCGTGCGCGTCACGTACATCTGGCATGTAGGCTTTCGCACAACCGGTTTCAAACCGATTCGCCCGCAACCGACGCGCCTTTTTATTTATATTCTAAACCCTTAAATTTATCGACTACACGCGGAAAACCGGCACCGTCACAAAACGCCACTTTGAACCGATGAAAACAGGCCGAACATCATTATTTACAAAAAAAAGAAGGAATAAATAAAAACAATCACGACAGATTCGAACTCTTTTGGGCACTCCGGTGGATCGAAGAGCGCGGATTTTTTTATTTTTCCTCACTGGATTGAGAGATATTTTTTCGAGAATTATCCCGTCAGGATTATCCTTGTCACTTTTTTTTTGTTCCTCGATGTATCGATCTCTCTGTCTCTGTTTCTACTCCGTATCTCGGCTCCGACAAAGTTCGGCCAGTTTGTGTATTTCCACGCGCGTCTCTGCCTCGTACTTTCACTCCGCACAGCACCGGCGAACGCACGGGGGTTCTGCTTCTGCAAACCACCCTTAGTCCCCGGCGCCTCTAAGCCAATTTGCCTATCGACTAACTGATTAAGCCCTACTCGGGAGCGTCTCTCTCCCTCCCTCGCTATTCCCGTTCTCTTTCGACCCATCGTTACCCACTGTCCCCTATGATCTACCCCCCTCGCCCATGCCTCTATCCTACTTTTACCTTTGCGTATTATTCGTATTTCCCCCATCGACGTGCCTCGTCGTATTTTCTCACTCAGTTAATTTTCTCTTTTCTCTCACACTTTGGCGTAACTTTCGCGCACGCGAGAGAGACCAAACGACGATTCGCTCACCCGTCTCCGGACGGCGAGGTAAAAGCGCATCTCTATGCAGCTTCTTATATGTGGGTTTCGACAGGGACGCGTCCCGCGCAGTAGTGTGAGTCAGCGCGCGAGCAGACGTCCACACTCGCGAGCTTCTCCACCGTCGTGCATTACATACGAGGCCTTGCGTCTCACTCGGCCAATGATTTTCGACGTTGGAGAATTTATTATTATTATTGTTATTAATATTTACAGAAAGGAGGTTTACAACTTATAATACCTGCATCTTGTATTTTACATTAGGTAGACAAGTGTTTATCGACTCTGTTTTTAAATTGATTGATTGAATTTGTCCGCAGATTTTAGACCTTTCGAATGACACTATGTAAAAATTATTGATTTTTGGAATGGGAAAGTGGAGTGATTTTTTATTTTTTATTTTATTGAGACACGATTTTTTGCCATTGAGGGGAACTGGGGTAAGCTCGTTTGACGCGGAACGACCCGTACGTCGATCTATAGATCCATCTCTGTCTTTCTCTCCCTCCAGGCCGCTTCTCGTATATGATACACGCAGTCTCGGGCTTCCGCGTGGACGATGGATACACCGACGAGCCTTCCGTCGTTCGTCTAACGAGATTCCATCACGGAGAAACGAAAGCCCAAACGACACCGAGCGCATCGTGACTCGTTCGTTGTATTTCTAGATCGCCGAGTCACGAGCTCTTCGCGATTCTCTATCCGATAAATTAATCCTGTATTTGTTGGCTCGAGCTCTGGCATTATTTTCTCCCATATTTCAAACTATTATTGCTCGATCGAGGTTTTTTTTTTATTTGTTCTAAATTTATTCGTGTTCTTCCAAAGTTCCCCATGACGCCCTCGACTGTTCTCCTGAGTACGTCCGGCTGTCGACTTCACACATGGCACTAAATTTGCGGAGTGTGAAACGAAAAGCTTTCACCTCGGGGCTTTATAAATAAAATCATAATAATACGTAGATCGTGCACGGCGAGTCCGATTTCCAGCGATCGCTTTAACGGGCAATGGCAAAAGTTGATTGACCATTTTTTGTTATTTGTTTCCAACTCCAATGGGTGAAGGGTTGATCGAAGGGTTAACTTACGGTTTGAGAAACTCATACATTTTTATTTATTTTTTGTTATCAAGGATTGAACGCGCTTTCATAACGTCAATGCATAGAAAAAATGGATTGAAATATTTTTGTGATTTATTTCCAACTCGAATGGGTGAAGGGTTGATCGAAGGGTTAACTTACGGTTTGAGAAACCCATACATTTTTTTGCCATCAAGGACTGAAAGCGCTTTCGTAACGACAATGCATAGGAAAGAATTGATTGAAATATATTTGTGATTTATTTCCAACTCGAATGGGTGAAGGGTTGATCGAAGGGTTAACTTACGGTTTCAGAAACCCATACATTTTTTTGCTATCAAGGACTGAAAGCGCTTTCGTAACGTCAATGCATAGGAAAGAATTTATTGAAATATGTTTCTGATTCATTTCCAACTCGAATAGGTGAGGGGTTGATCGAAGGGTTAACTCACGGTTTAAGAAACCCATACATTTTTTTGCCATTAAGGATCTAACGCTATTTCGTAACGACAATGCACAGGAAAGAATTGATTGAAATATGTTTGTGATTTATTTCCAACTCGAATGCGTGAAGGGTTAACTTACGGTTTGAGAAACCCATACATTTTTTGTTGCCATCAAGGATTGAACGGGCTTTCGCAGCGTCAATGCATAGGAAATTGTTGTTGATGATTTATTTTCGTATAGGGTGGATAACACGGCCCTTTGTATTCCGAACGTTTTATCGTTATCCTACGGTGTACACGATCAGGTATATTACTATATTATACGTGAGCATCCGTGCCTAGGGCTGCGGTGAAAGCGAAGGATGTGGTTTTGCAAAGGAATCTGGGTGAGGGGGTTAAAATCGTTCGAAGGTTGGTTGGCGGTGGTGGCTGCGCGATGCAGGAAAAATCCATCGTTGCCTTTTGCGCTCGGCGCGCACGAGGTTGGGAAATATAGTTTTAAATCCTATACACCGCTCGCGCACCCGAGGGCTAAGTGGGGTTAAGCTGACGCGGTCGCGGGGTCGCGTCAAACACGATCTAAGAGGGAAGCAACCTCTTGCTTACTTATATTCTCTCTGTATATGTATTACACTTCTGGCTATACTCGACCAGAAAGAACACATAACATACCAGCGACGGCGCGCTTTGTCCGCCACACAACTTTTTCTCACTGATTCTCTAATTCTCGAGTATTTTTCATTTCTGCCTAAAGTTTTCGGTACAAAACTCAAACTTTATTTTTCTTTATGTAAATAAAGGTTGCTAATAA